>OZ025302.1:5391902-6740019 GCA_964019185.1 Maratus speculifer | reverse complement strand
AACATGGTGCCCTTGGTCTGATTATTTTATCAACATCTCTGTAAAAATAACATTAAATAAAAAATAGCTTTTTTCAGCGCCTCTTGTAAAAATTAACTTTCAAAAAACTAATATCGTGTTTTTTTTAAACATGGTGCCCTTGGTCTAATTTTATCAACACCTCTGTAAAAAAAAAAAAATAAATAAAATAAAAAAAAATAAATAAAAATAAAAAAAAAATAAATAAAAAATAAAAAAATAATAAATAAATAAATAAATTTATATCATGTTTTTGTAATCATGGCGTGCTTGTTTAGATCTTTTTCAGCGCCTCTTTAAAAATAACTTTTAAAAACTAATATCATGTTTTTGGAATCGTGGCGCCCTAGGTCAAACTTTTTTCGGCGCTTCTACAAAAATAACTTTTAAAAAACTAATATCGGTTTTTATAAATATGGCGCCCTTGATCGCTTTCTTCAGCACTTCTTGTAATAACTTATGCTACTAGAAGATAAGAAAATTATCTAGTTGCTATGTAATTATTTTTATCCTCAACCAATATTTTCCCTATCAATATTAAACAAATAGTGATATTTTCTTTTGATTATACTCTTGTTTTATTATTATTATCATTGTGATTTCTATAATGAAGTATAGTATTAATTATACTCTTATTGGGAAATATTAGGATATGGAGAATTATTATTATTATTGCTATAAATTTTGAGTCTTATTATACTACTTATTATTATTGTTGTTATTATTATTTAAATTTTTCTATATTATTTATTATTGATATTGAGAGTGATGCTATTTATTATTGAAAAAATTGATATATTATTGAAAGATGTTGATTCCAACGTAAGATTAAAACCAAAGATAAACTATATTTGAATTTCTTTAATTAAAGAGACTGTATTCACTGGACGATGAAAAAGACTCTTTTATACATTCTTGAAAGACTTTTTTCACTGAAGGACTTTATTTAGAATAAACTACTGATTAAGTCAGTGAAATTCTATAAACTCCCATGAAGGAGATTTCTTATTGTTTTTATTATATTTTTAAAATTTCTTGCTTATTATTATTTATAACTTATTTACTTTTATTGTATGTATTATCTCCTATACACTTACAAATAGTAAGTGATATTGTAACATTATTGTATTTCTTTCAAGGAAATGCTCCTACCTAAATTTAATTCAAATTAATTTTCTCTTAACTATTTTTTTTAATCGCTAATATATTTTATATTGCGTTAATTTTCTTTTCTTCCAGCTCTTGGCTTCCTGAGTTTGACAGTTTTATTCCAAAATTTAACTTTTCTAAATTATTACATTGCTGTTGTCTGAACTTGTAGTTTTATTTAACTATCAATTTCATACAAATTTTTTGGGAAAGGGGGATAATATTACAAATTTTAAAAAAATTTTGCCAAAACTAATCTTTATACTATCTTAATTTTCTTATAATAATGTTCCGTACTTACTTCAAATTATTAAATTAAAATCTTGTTTCTAGATCTAATCTGTTAATCTTTATGCAGACGATATAAATTCTTAATTTGCCTTAAAAAACATTATTCCAGTATGCGTAAATTTAAAAAGATGGCTCTAAATTAAAAATATTCTTAATTAAAATTTTATTTCTTAATATTCCAAATAAAATTCATTTTTCTATGTTTTTATCAACCCTTTTTAAGAAAGTCTTATTAAATTTATTCCAAAACCATACCTTTCAAAAAATATCATTATTTTTTTTATCTATTTATTTATTTTTCCTCCGTCAACCTGTGATGTGTGCATATTAATAAATTCATTTCTTTTCTTTTTCTCTTAAAATTAATCATTTATAAAAATCGTCTGCCTAAGAAATTCTGAGTCGATTATAAATTGGTTAAATAATATTTTTTTAAAATAAATTTACCGTCTGTGGAAAATAGTCTCGTAGCTGGACAAGAATTCTGTTTACATAAAAGAATGATGGTTTGAGGTTACAGAAGGTTCTAGAATTTTCTTTTTAGATTTAAGAGGGGACGCCTCGAGATGAGAAGGAGGATTCTTGGTTTTTTTTTCTTCGATGAGTACGGCTCGCTGAAATAATGATGGAATGTTTCGGTAAAAGACAGTTTGCAAAAGGAGCTTTTCCCTTTCTCATGATTACGGATTAAATAAATGAACTTACAGCAGCCAATGAGTAATTATTTGGATTCTCTACATCCATTTATTTATTTTCCTCGGTGGCCATGACTTCTCTGCGGAAAGGGAAACCCGGCGTTGATGTCTCTGGCTCCTAACTTTTAAATCGTCACATATATATGTATGTATATGTATATATATATATATATATGTATGTATATGTATATATATATATATATATATATATATATATATATATATATATACCGGGTGTCCCAAAAATGACTGATGGATTTTAAAATTCAATAATTTGCAAACGGTGACAGCCATTAAAAAAATTTTTGCATGAGGGTTATGTATATTGTCAGGAGTTTTTTTTTTACAGTAATTTTTTATTTTAGTTCGAATTTCAAACAATAGGTGGCGCTGACGGCGATTGAAGGCCAGGTGATCAATGCTGAGTGAAGAGTCAACAATCGCCGTCAGCGCCACCTATTGTTTGAAATTCGAACTAAAATAAAAAATTACAGTAAATAAATCTCTTGACATTATACATAACCCTCATGCAAAAATTTTTTAAATAGCTGTCACTGTTTGCAAGTTATTGAATTTTAAAGTCCATCAGTCATTTTTGTGACACCCGGTATATATATATATATATATGTACATACATATTGAAGATAAAAAGGGTCTCAAAAGACACATTTTTTGAAAAATTCTTGGATTCATTTTATTTAAATGATATCTTAACACACAGAAAAAATGTTTAAGTTTTTCACTTTTGTAAATTTCTTATATTTTTGCTTTGATCCATTTCAATATAACAGATATCTCACTAAAGACAAGTACTATAAAAAACAAATTGCTACTTTGTTTAGTTTCGTTATTTATGTCCAGCAGTAAACGTTAACACAATTTCATACAATTGTGATTTGGCTAATGTTTTATACACATTTATTTATAGTTCATTTACTTAATATTATATGCATTTTTAATGTTTGTGCCGTTTTATATTATGCTTTTGTAAGATATAAAACAGCTTAGCTTATAAAAACATGCACATCCACCAAAATAATTTTACGTTGCATTTATTCCATTGCCGTATTTTGATTTATTAACATAAAATCTATTAGACCCTTAACTTTTGCAGCGAAGATTTTGATGTCGAACATTGTAATTATAGTGCTGAAATTCTGCAGCAAACTGTCCAATCATTAGAATCCAATCGCGGCCGTCGGTCTAATCGTTCGGCGTTTTCTGTAGTTTTGAATGAACCTTGCATTTCCTTGCACAAATACGGATTAGGTTCCATTAGAAAGACCCCCACGGAGGGCACCCTCTCCCATTATGGAATCCCATCCATCGTGCAGACAATTGACCGTAACAAATACAATCAACCAATAAATCGACCTTTTTTGTTGAATATGATTAACACAAATGGTCAATAATATTGCCAATTACGTTGAATACTATGGTGAAGAAATCCTTAACTTTAAAAAGAATCGAATAAATGGCAATTATGCTACAGAAATTTAAGATTGTAGTGCACATTCCAATTCAACCTAAGTTTAAAAACAACATTGTTAAAGGTAGCGTAATTATTGTAAAAGACATAAGGCATAAATATAAGAAAAATATATTAATTTTCAAGTTATCACTTATAAAAAATAAATTTAAAAAAAGGATGATAGAGAAACAATTTTTTTTAACATCAGACACTTTTGATCAAATTGCCTCAAGGAAAAAGAATATTTAGTATAATTTAAATCGCATAAATTTATTATTTAATTCTTTTGTGTTAAAATTTGTAAAAGAAAATAAGAAAAAAATATAAAAAAATTATTTTAATAAAAAGGAAAACTCAAGCTTTTTGATAGGATTTTAGGAATAAAAAAGTATTTTCCTATTAAATCAGACTACATCTGTTGAACTCCAGTATTGTTTAAATTTGTCCATAACATATGGCAGCCCCTATCTTCAACTTGTCGAAAATGATACTGAAAATATTTCTTATACAGGGTGTCTATAAAAGAACTCCGGGGTTTTGAGGCTAAATATTTTAATGAAATAAAAAACATACATACATGTTTTATACATGACTGAAAAGCTTACATTTTCAAGTTTTTTTTTAACACTTGAAAAACTTGAAACACTTTTTAAACACTTTTTAACACAAAGTTCTATATGAGCCCCGTTAGTGGCACGGCAGACGTCTAAACGGTATTCTACCTCTTCCGTCTTTTAAGACGTAGTCTTTTATGAAGTACCTTACCGACAGTTGATCTTGATAACCCCAACTCCAGGCTACGTCTTGTCAACGATTTCTTAGGGCTTCGAAGGCATGAAGCTCGGATTCTGTCCACTTTCTCTTGAGACACACTCAGCCTACCCGGCGACTTTTGCTTCAAAACACTTCCTGTTTCCTTAAATGCACTGAACCATTGACGAATGGTTTTGTCAGAAGGCGGGTTAACACCATAGTTACGTCGAAGGTTTCTTTGTACGGTAACTACAGACTTCGTTTCTATGAGCCAAATAACACATTGAGCCTTTTGTTGCGGAGTCGCCATCATTTCAAGGTCAACGCCCTGTAGCGCCACCAACAGTTGATGTAAACATTCCCAATTCGTATGCGTAAAACTTTTTGAGCTACTCTTTTCAGAGAAATCGACTAAATTTTGCTATCTTTTATAGTTAGTGAGATTTGAATTTTTAAAACCCCGGAGTTCTTTTATAGACACCCTGTATTATCAGTTTTTTTATTTATCGCAAATTAACAAATCAAATAAATTATTTAATAGATAAAGTTAATACATAAATTTAAATTAAAAAATTAGAGAACTGGTTGATGGATTAAAAAAAGTTTAAATTCATTTTACCAGTTTTTTGATACTGGAGTTCAGCGGTATTTTACAATGCACGGAATTGTTTATTCGTAACTTTTAAATCTTGATTAATTGAAATCTTAAGCGACTAAACGTTATCTGTTCAATTTACACTGAAACTAAATGCTTTATATGTTTAAATTGTATTTAATAGATGGCAGCACTACTGTCAACTTTTCACATGGCGATAATTAAAGAGTTCTAGCCAACATCCGTCTTCTTTCCTGATTTAACATCTGAATTTCGCTAATCATTTTCGCCGCAAATTTGTTCGAGACCGTAACTCAGCCGAAAATATGTATTTCACAAATCTCGACTCTTATTTCGGGAATTCTCAAATTCATTTCTCGCTGATTTCAACTGTATCGGATCAAAAGAAGAACTATTTAATGCTATGAGTTTAACTGCATGCTGTACATATTGCGAGGAGAACCAATAAAGGCGCTCGTTGGCTGTTTAAATGGTTGCTGAGGAGCCTTACAAACTACTCTAACAGCATTTAAAAACAATAACATATTATTCAATAAATTTACTGGTATAAATTGAAAAAAATATTTTTTAATGTTAACTCTAGTTCGAATTAATAGCGTTCAATAGCCTGGTTAATTTGCTTTAGTCCCAAAAAAGCAGCATTTGGAAGTTTTTTCCACTGTCAGAGATGCCAACCTCCGACTTTTGTTCATTCATGAAAACGTACTTTGAAACAGAAAATTTATTTATTTAGAAGTGTCCAGTATTGGATCATTTGAAATTTACTTAATTTCGTTGATGCAAAAAAATTCTGGTTAGAAGTATAATTGTTTGATTTTTAAAAAGCCGGAGGTTGGCATGTCTGCACTGTGGAAAAAAAAACCACCGTGAAGATATAGTTTTCTTCCCAGTTGAAGGAATGGAAGAAACTGTTATTGTTTAAGAATTTACAATATAACTTTTAATTTTGCAAAATACAATAAATATATTCTCTCTGTCATATTATGTAAATTAATTCCATCAGACAAAAAATAAAATAAAATAAAATAAAATAAAAATAAAAATAAAAATAAAAATAAAAATAAAAATAAAAATAGAAATAAAAGTAAAAAAATAAATAATAATAATAATAATAATAAAATATCTATATTAAATTATTAAATACGCTAGTCTAAGATAGTTTTTTACCCAATTTTTCCCTGAAGGAAATTATTAAAAAACTATGAGATTATAATTAGGATGAACGAAGTGAATCCTCTACTAGACTACACAAATTACATTTTGTCTTAAACTTTACAAAGAAGAAAAACTATTAAGTATTTGAATTAAAGTTAAATGACTAAAAATTATGACGTAGATTTGCACAATATTATTATTATTATTATTATTTTGCAGAATAACCTTTAAAAAAATATTTTAATTTATTTATTTTACATGTACGGATTTTTACGGACTATTACGGACGCATTTTTGAAGATAAAATTGAAACAAGTATATTTTCAGAAGAAAAAATAAATCACAGAATTGACAATTATAGCTTGAATCTTAATTAAATAAATAAAATATATTTTCAATATTCCACCCAAATATTTCAAAAATCTTTGGAGATTAAAATTAAAATATTTCCATGTGAAAAATGAATATAAAATAGTTTGACGAATTTAAGAATAAATGAATATTATGTCATAGCTTTTTCATACAAGATTTCCCTGCAAAAACTAAACATAAAATATATAGCTTAGCGGATTTTTTTTTTTTTTTTTTTAAGAAAATATTGCGCCATATATAATGAAAGAATAAATATAATGAAAGAATAATAGGAAAATACGACGACTCTTTATATTTTAGATTATTGGAAATAACTGCAGAATATATACTTTAAACCGTAAAAGAACATTAAACTTTCTTACATTAAAAAATGTATGTTATTTGAGAGGAAACTATGCATTTTAATGGAATATTTTGTTAAGATAGATTGGAAATGGCGCATATTTTGGTGTCCATTCTTGTTAATCATACAATACTTTTACGATATTTTTTATGAAATTTTTAAAATACCCTTTTTGAAAATTATAACACATTTTTAATGAATTAAATTTTGTGAAAATTCAATTATTTACATTCAATTATAAAAGTATTTTTCAGTGTTAAGAATTCAAATACACAATTTATTCTTATTATCTAAAATCATTTGCGCAAACGATACTTACGCATTTTAAAAGAATTACATTAAGAATTTTCTTTCTTTCTATTATTTCCTTCTTTTTTATTATTTATTTTATTTATTTGTAAAGTTGGAAAAAATAATTTAAAATTAATTGGTAAAATAACGTTTTTGCTTAATAAAGATGAAAAAATAATATAAAAAAACTATTGTTAATTTCAAATATTTATTTTGTGAAATATTGCTTTGCGACTCCAGACAAAGCATAGCTTTTGCTAGTTATATACCATTTTTAAAACATATTTTAAATACGTGAAATATGGTGCAATGATTTTTTTTAAAGATCTTTTTGCAACATTCAAAAATTAGATATTTTTCTGAAATTAATACAATTTACATCTGTATTCATATGGAACTGCGAAGACGATGCTCCACATACTTTATATTGCTGTAGTTCCTGTACTGTGGTTTTAGAATGAATGAATACGGATCATAATGACGATGGACGGATTTTAAATGTAAAAATTAGCGAAGACTAAGTTTAAATTAAAAAAATAATGATAATAACAGCAACGTTTAAAAATAAGAAAACAGCGAGGGCGGAGTACAGATGTAAAAACATATTATTAGGTTTATAGTATATAATCCGTTAATTAATACTGACAGCTTGATACTTTGGAAAATTTATTGCTCACTAAAGAGCGATTTCTGATAAAAAAAAATCAGTAAATTATATTAAATGGTATGAATATGCTTTAAACATATTTTTCGCCCTCTTAATCCGACATTGAACTTCGTTACTCTCACATAGTCCTTCATTGTTGTTAAGTTTTTCTAAAATTATTTGCGTTAAGAATGTATTTTAATAAAAATAACAATAAAAATTCTTGAATAAGGGAATAAATTAAAATAAAGTACGAATTTACATAACATTGGAGAATTGCTCGCTGTTGTTACGACTACGCTCTGGATTATAAGCTGGCTTCGCTCTGGATTATAAGCTGACGAAAAAAAAATTCTTTATAGAATCAGGATGTTTATTTTTTTTAGCAGATCTTTTTATCTAACATTTTTTCTACATACATTAATTATAGCATTATATTTCATTACGGTTATAATTATAATGAATTCTCACTATACATGTAATACAGAATTTTCTTACGATAGGAAATCAGATGAATATAAAATGAATATTTGGCTTTGCTTGAAAATACTCCAGAATGAAATAAAAACCTGGATTAATCTCCGGAATTTTTTCTCGTAATGAAGGTCCCTATGAGGGGTCGTTTCATTATAAAAAGTTTCTAGTGATTCCAATCGAAATGCTGAAATCAGCATTAAAAGTTGCTGGATGACAAAATAAGCAATATCCTTAGCTGCAGTAATTAGCAACTGTAGGTTCAGGTGGTTATCATTTATTAGCCATATAGGATTCCAAGAAACGAAATCGAGGTACGACATTACTATTTCCGATCATTTCCCCTTGCTAACCAAAGATTGCTTGAAAGCAATTTCTGCCATCCTTTTACTTCCTTATTCCATTTCACTTTCTCGTGTTCATTCTCAGAAAAACACAGATGGAATGAAAAAAAATCCTTTTTTCCCTTATTTTTGAAAAGTATTACCAATATTCTTGAAAATCCTAGAAATAGAAAGAAGTAGACCAAGTAGACCTATAACCAAGTAGACTAGATCTAGAGATTTTCCCCTATGTCTACGAACGCAGATTGCAGTTAAATATACTTCCCTTCAGAATCCCTTTTGCATCATAAAAACAAACTTGAAATTAATTTTTAATTCTTTCCGGGACAGTGAAATTTTTACAGTGGAAATTTAAATTAAGAAGTTTTTAATTTCTAAAAAATTGTTTGTAAATTCCAGTGTCAGCCAGTCAATAATTTCTCATTTAAAAAAAATGTCTGTGCAAGAAAAGCTTAAGTGAATTCTCTGATTTCTTTTCCCCTTGCTTATACGTCCAACACATAATAGACCGCTCACCCATTCATGTAAAAAACAATTTTCAAATTTGTGGCCTTTTTTTTTAATGGCTGACAAAAGACTATTTTTTATTCAGAAATTAAATAATCCTGAGGGATTCTATTTTGTTTTTCTAAAAGGAGCACTTATTAAGAGTTAATTTATACATGTCACTGTAAGAATATATCATGCATAGATTTATCAATAAAATTTTGTAAAGTATAAATGCCTAAAATGGACTGTTCGAAATCATTACATCAAATTTTTGGTGAAATTTAATCTATTTCAAATTAAAAATAACTTTCCAAATACTCTGAATTCCATAAGCATTTAAAAATACATAATATAATGTAATAAATCTAAAAATATCTTTAAAATTTATGTTTTTTCTTTTCTTTTTTTGTTTCTATTAGTAGTTTTGTTTTTTCCGACAGAAATATCACGTCTGTTACTGTCTTGTCTGTTACCATTAAAAAAAGTTTTTAAATTACCTTGTAGATTACAGCCTGCGATTTAACCCTTCAATGTATGATTTTTTATTTTATGTTTATGAAAAAAATATTTGAAAAGCATATATCACTCTAATAATGGTAAAAAAAAAGCAAAAATTTATGGCGTGCACCCTACATACACAATTAGGGATTTTAAATATTGTGTTGTTATATTTCGCTATTAAATGAGCTTAAATTATTTAGTTTTATCTGCTCAACACCCTACAGACTTCTTTATATTAATATTTTTAACCCATCAGTGCACGGTGTGCCACATCTGGCACCTAAAAACACTGTAATTCTGATTATGTACCATGAATTTAGCTAATAAGATAGCTGTTAGCTGTTACAGATCAAAAACAGTCCAAAAGATGGGCAGTAATTGTACTGGTACTAATAAATGAACACTAACTCACTCAAATAATAATGAATTTTTAATTATAATTAACATAATAACAATATAAGAGTAAAAAAAAATGTATACTGTTTCAGTTAAAAATCACACCAGATATTTCTTATACTAAAATATTAAAATAAATATAATAAATTTCACAAACACAGGGATTTAATTTTCAAGGGGTTAAATAAACTGGCAATTGATAACTTCAAGTAGCCGGTAGCTATTAGAACAGCGTTTGATTACCAAAATGGTACTGCTGACTAGGACACGGAAAATTTTGGACGTTTGTATGAGGTACCTCCAAAAGACTTTTGTTCTAACAATGTCATGCTGCAAAAAGAGTGACGGGGTTTATACGCAAGAGACGCAAAGGAGATAGGATGGATTTAATGAGTCTCTCTTTCTCGGTGTACGGCTGTATGCTGTTTAATCCGACAACCCGAGTCTATGCTTTAGGGAAGTGTTTTTTTTTGGGGGGGGGGGCAAAGGGAGCACTATTTCATACTGCTCTTTGTGATAATTTGATGGAACAGATCGCAGTGACAAGTTGTTCTGAAAAAAGATGTTTATTTATATATGTATATCTATCTATCTATCTATCTATCTATCTATCTATCTATCTATCTATCTATCTATCTATCTATCTATATATATATATATATATATATACATATATATATATACATAAATGTATCCAGATTGTCTGAGAAAGATTGACAGAGAAAGAGCAAAGAAAATCAATTACAAAAATTTAAAACAATCTTCATTTAGCATGACAAAATAGCTTACATGTAAAAAATAATTCCAATAGAAACTCTGAAATGTAAGCATTTCGATGTTCTATAAGTCTGTAAGTTAGGCTATTACGTGGCCAATCGTGTGTCGAATTGAATCATTAACAAGCAGATACACATCTACTAATTGAGCTAACATATATAAGAGAAAGAAATTTATTTGAATAATGAACCAGGTTATATATGCTCAATATTTTCATCTCTGGATCCAGTGGACAAGCATTTAGAATTATATTCATGGGAATGAACATATTTTTTAATGCAGTTAAACAAAATAAAAATAACTCTTACGTTAAATTAAAACTCACACCAGAAAGTTTCTATGAAAACTCTTATTAGAAATAAACACAAACCATGTAAAGTTGTGTAGCCATATCAATATGCAGTTTACACAAATCGGCGGTTTAAACGACTAGCGTCTCTTTCCCGCACTATTCCCTATGAGAACCACGGAAAGAGGAAAAGTCCATTTCAAGTGCAGGTGGAAAGGGTGGAAGAGCAGAGTAACTTGACTTCCTCCGTTCGTAAATCACGTGATATTTGCGTCATCATTGTTTAGTTCAGCTTCAGATTCGGATTTACTGATCTGATTTTGTTGTAATGGTCAACTTCTTAAAATATTGCATAACGTCTTTAGACGACTATTTCAATGTAGAAAACATAATTTATAAGTGTTTAAAAAATGCACATTAAACATTTATTTACATATAAAGGCTAGCCAATAAAATCAGTATCCCATCTTTTTAAATTTTATGTTCTCTTGTATTTTATTTTTGCATTTTTCTGATCAATGTATATAGAGTTGATCCATTATTTTATTTGTTTGTAGGAAAGGAATGGTTAAATGTTAGTATCGTTCATGTTATAATAAATTTTAAAATATCATATTAAAAATATATGATTGGTAAAATATTACTGCTTACTAACTGTGATTCATTTCATTAAGATCCTAATTAGGTATATGCTTAATAATAAGCATTTATTAAAGTGTGAAAGGCTGATTTTAAAACATGCTTTTAAAGAAAATAAATAATT
This sequence comes from Maratus speculifer, assembly GCA_964019185.1. Lineage (NCBI taxonomy): Eukaryota > Metazoa > Arthropoda > Arachnida > Araneae > Salticidae > Maratus > Maratus speculifer. The sequence continues at coordinate 6,728,186 of OZ025302.1, read as the reverse complement.
ATTAGCTATTTTTGATTGTAATATTCCAAAAAATTATTCATTTCACAGATTAATGTGATTTTTCTGAATATAAATAGCTATTTTATTTATTTATTAATGATTTTAATACTAATATTAATCAAATTTTGTGTGCTAGCATACTTTTAAAGGTCTTTGAAATGCTGAATATACTATGAGTATTTCTACATAGCTTACACCATATGTAAATGAAATTTGGTATAAGAAGTATAATGATTATTATGTTATGTTTTTTTTTCTCGTCCTCCTCTCCCCTTCTGCAGTTTCACTTCAAAATTCAATTGAATACTTTATTTATTTTAAGGTACTAGTTCCTCCTAGTACAGTACCTAAATAAAATCTAATATTAAAAATTATATCACTTGGACTAATAGCTCCTCATTTAAATTAAATTATTTTCAGGTACTCATTTCGCAAAGTTCCGCTGTCTACCCTTCCCACCTGCACTTGAAATGGACTTTCCCTCTTTCCGTGGTTCCCGTAGGGAATAGTGCGGGAAAGAGACGCTAGTGTTTAAACGTTTAAACAGCCGATTCAAAGCAATATTTCTCATAGAGAATAAGAGGGATTCAGAAGATTACACAAATCGGCGTTAAAACATTTCAGTCGCCGATTAAAAATGATTTAATGTGAAACTCCTTTAAACGGATTTCGTTATTGGCTTCTACGAATCTACGTAACTACTGTCCAAAGTTGACAATACTGAACTTTTATATGCGAATTTTAAATTCCCTAATGTTTGTTTATTACTTCTCTTTTCTTCTGGAGATCAGAATGGAAAACTTTAAAAAAAGAAAGACCACGGAAACATTTTAAACCTTTGAAGCAGAATTCTATAAATGGAATCTGAAAGTAGAGACGAAACATAATCAGTTACTAAATTTCTTACATCTGGCTAGGACTAGTTAGCAGAATGTAGAAAAACATTTCATACACGCTCTTGGGGATTATGTTCTGCAATTCCACGCAATTCACAAATTTTATTTCTGAAACCATGATATAACTAATTAGTCTTAGCTCCACCCTCATTTTCTCTGCTCAATGGGAAAGAAGGGAGGTACAAAGATTCCGAAAATAATTTCTGTACCTAATTCCCAAAAAGAAAATAAAAGATTCTTTATACTGTTTCAAATTTATATATAAAAAGACTGATTTACAAGCTATCTAAATTTAAAATATTTATACATACACATGTGAGTTAAAAATTATTTACTTTTACTTGATGTATATTAATGATAAATTCAGTTTAAAAAAATTGTTTTTATTACCCTGTTATTACGAATAAAGTTTTATTTCCATATCTTTTAAATTAATTTTATATTTTATGTAGGAAAAACTGTTGTAAACATTCCAGTATCCTACTCGATTCCTTATTTTCCAAAACAATCCAAGCCTGATAAAATACTGTATACGACGTCCAAAATACTGTATATTTAATTAATCGAATAAAAAGTAAAATATATATAAATTTAAGGATGCATTTCGTATTTTGAAATTTAATATTTAAGGTTATAATTAATTGAAAATATTGCAGAGGTATTATTGAATTATTAAAACTGCACTGAAATATTATGAAAGTCTCATCCCGTTATTATTTTCTTCAATTTTCTATTTTGGAAGCTTTTAATTATTTGTCAATCAAATTTCATCTTAATTTTCAATGTAAGCCTTTCGAAACCTGATTGAAGTATTATTTTTAAAAAGGGGGCGGAGTCATTCTATAGTTCCACGAATGAGGAGAATGTGACTGGTTGATTATCTTGAATAAATGAAGTTCCTATTCTAATATTTTATAATTATTTTAGTTACTATTTGGTTATCCCGTTGACCGAATTACTGTCGCCAAATTGTAGGATTAATAAGCCAATAATGGTGAACACAAAAATTGATATTAAACACGATATATGTGTTTGTTACGTCATAAAGTGATTTTTAATTTGACTTTTTATCTATTTTTATAAATGTTCTACTAAAATAATTGTTCTTTCATTATTTACAAAAAATATTTATCAATTTGGCAAATAGTTTTTCGGTTTGTATAAATTGGTGAAATTAGTCGACGGGATAACCAAGCAGTTCCTTATTTTATAAAGATATTGTGTTAGTTTAAAAATGATTTAAAATGTATTGTTAATTATTTTGATCATTTGGGTGTAACATGCATTATGAGCTCTGATATTTTATTCCTATAATTACTGAAGAATATTTCATGTTGCTTACTTTTGTGAGGCGCTTGAAGCAGCACTGAATACAGCAACTTTTCTGATAGTTTCGAAAGAAATATTTATTTGCATGCATATGCCCAAAATTGAGAAGTAAACATCACCAATCGTAGGCTGAAGTGTGTCATTAACCCTTTATCTACCAAATTATTTATCGCGAAATTTCTTCACATAAGTATTGTCTTCTTTAGATATACTGGATTTTTGAAATAATAATAACAATGTGAAATTTATAAGTGTTTTTTCATAAAAACTGATTAAATATATCGGTATTTATAATTTTTTATATAAAATATTTCTAAATGTAATAAAAAATACTCTTATGGAAATATTACAATTCTTTTAAAAGCAATCTATTGAAATGTATTATGATCCTCCCTGTAGATGGAAAGTCTTTTACCGTAAATATATTTCATATAGCTTTTTTTCAAATAAAAAAAGGTATACCTATGAAAAAGATTAAGAAAATTACCTCTTTTTTAAAATATTTTAATTCGACTGTTTTTCTATTCTATCTAAATTAGATCCAGTAAAATATATTGTGTGGTAAGAAAAATAATTTTTATTAATAGGCTGGTTAAATACGTTTTTTATTAAATTTTCTACAATAGTAGAAGTAGGTTATACGTCAATGGTAGACTATAAGTACCATCGGTAGATAAAGGATTAAAAGCCAGATGTACATTAACCCCTTAACGTTCGCATTAAATTAAGTTTCTAAAATTCAGCTTGAAATTCAGCTCGCCTCCATTTCTTTTGAAAAAGAAATATTTCACCTTTTTCAATGACAAGTAAAATGATATCAGAATAAAGATAATTAATTACGCGGTTTTATAAAACTGGTGGGAATCAAACAATTCTGAGTAAATTCCGTGAAGTTCGCAGTCCATGAACATGAGGGGTTCCAGAATTAAGGTTAACTGATAAAACTGGCATATGTAAGCAAGGTATGATTTATTCTAATTATTAACCCTTTCAGGGGCAAGGTACATGGCTTCACAAAATGTTGAAGTAATTCATTGACACCAGTATTCACAAGGAAATTTATTTGTAAACTAGTAAAAGAGTATTTTCGCTCATTTAATAAAGGTGAAATTCTCTATAAAAAATTCGGGTGCCAATGTGACATTCAGGAATTAAAATTAGGTGATGCCGTGGCGGCATCACCGCCCTTCAAGGGGTTAAGTTTAGTAAGGTAATTATCTGTGTCTGCAATAGAAGATATAACTCTGTGGAAATTAAACAAACCGGAAAATAACATACACTTTAAGTTAAAACTCATTCCAGGTAAATAACATAGAGAAACTTTAAAATAAAAGAAGCAAATTTTGTCATCTCTGAGCGATTACATATGGTTATCATTTAAAAAAGTCTGCTGCTGATTCATTCAATCAGCAGACTTAAGAATAAATTAAAGAGATAAAATTTGAATCATGCACTGAGTTTGTCGCCTCTGTGTGTGTTTAGTTAACAATCTCTCCAATAAAGTAATAAAAAAAATAAATAATAAACTGTCAAGTTCGAGTATTACTTGCACTTAGAGGGTTCCTCATAATAAATTTATGAATTATTCAAAGTATTTAAAAAATCATTCCTAACAAAATAATAAGACTTTCTGAAATATTATACAACGTAACATTATGTAAAAAGAAATTAAAGTTTTTTTTCTTTGACTATGTACTAGAAAAGTATAAATAGATTCACCATAAAAGTTCATAGAGATATGATGCCTAAATAACATCAAATATTGCTTCTCAGTATTTTTTTAATCTTATCTTAATCTTTTTTTTTCCTTGTTGTTGTTAGTTTTTTTTATGAACTTAATTCGGCACTGACTAGAAATTTAGTGTAAATTTAAAGTACAATTGGTTATCATAAAACTAAAGTCAACGTACTAGCAAGCTTTTCTTTTTACAGTGCAGTTAAAACAAAAATCTTGTTCAAGCTTACACTTGGCATTATGCAAAGTGCAATTCGAAGGGAGGTCGAAAAGTTGCAACTCCGCCTTCGTAAGTGCCTCGTGTTTCCGAAAAGGCCTTTAATTTATTTTTAAAGACACAAGAGGCGTATTGAGAGGTCCAATGCAAGCATGTTGTGAATCCTATTATATTTATAAAATAAATTCTGATTAAAGTAGTAACTTTTTAACAATCATTTTCATCACTTGGGAGAAACATGCATTTCTGGTATTTTATTACTATAATTTCGCATTAAATTAAGATTATAAAATTCAACTTGATTATTGCCTTCACCTTTTTGAAAAAAAAATATTTACCATATTTAATGATAAGTAAAAATGATATCAGAATAAAGTAAGTTACACTATTTTATAAAATTGGTGGGAATCAAACAAATCTGAATAAAAGCCATGAAGTTCGCAGCCCGTGAATATGACGGCGGCGAGAATTAATGGGTTAACTAATAAAACTGACACATGTAAGCAAGACATGATTTTTTCTAATTATTAAGTTTAGTGCGGCACGTATCTGTGACTACTATGCATGAAATCGGAAGAAAATGTACAATTTAAGTTAAAATTCATACCAGGAAAATAATATAGATAAAACTGAAAAATAAAAGAACTAAACTTGATTATGTATTCATAACACACGTATTTACGAATTAAATCGGGTCTACAGCTGATTCATTCGAGCAACAGACTTAAGAATTAATTGTTGTGCGTAAATTATGTGCGGACATCGTTACCACAATATGGATTTACTTAACATGTTCCAAAATAGTAATTGGCTCTCATCTGTGGCGAAGTTGATATTTTGTGATACTATTATGGTCCATTAAGTGTTACGCGTGGTAACATGCATTTAAAGTCAAGGTTCTTTTATTATTATTATTATTATTACGCTGCAGTTAATGCATATTTTGTTAATACTCCTTGACATCATTTTATTTTATTTTATTTATTTACTAATTCTTCTTCTTCTTATTATTATTATTATTTTATAAAGTAGTCCTTAATTCTGCCAATCGTTTACGATTAAATTTCGTTAATTAAATTTATTATATCATTATAAAAATTGTTATTGAACAGTGTTAACACTTTAAAGCAAGCATATTATTTAAAATTATCATTTTTGTCTGCAATTTTTATCATGTAACTCAGGACTGACATTTCGCCCAACAGAAACCTGCAATTTCTTCTCAAATGAACCGCGTGAAGATATGTTTTCCCTATCGTACCCCCCCCCCCCAAAAAAAAAAGTATTATTGTTTTATACAGAATAAAGTATGGATATGTTTTTAATTTTTTAAGAAATTATATCATAATTTTTTACACACTTTTTCACTGAAATAAATTGTGAAAAAAACTATAATTCTATTAATTCTAAACTATTAATTCTTTGGTGTCCTTAAAATATATGTTTAATTCCTGAAATGCGTTGCAATAATAATAATTATAAAAAAAAAAAAAAAAAAATCGCAATTTTTAAAAATTAGATAGTTTTTTCCAATAATGTTAATACAATTTAAATCTATGTTCAAATCGTACTACTAAGAGGAAGCTCCGCTACTTTATACAGCTATATTTTCTATAGTGTGTTTTTGTTTTGATTAAATACATATCGTATGATGATGGGCGGAGTTTAATAAGAAGAAAATAGAGAGGACCGAGTAAAAATATACAGGGTAATTCCAATTTTTTTTTACAATAAAAGAAGGGTGATAGTACACATCAAGACAAACAGTATTAAATAGGAGACCAATGGTCCCAAACGTTTTCCAAAGGAGATAGCTGCCATTAAAGTTTAGGGACCAAAATTTCAAATGACCATAAAAAACGGAAAAATCGGTCGATTGATTTGCGGTTTTCACTAAAATTATTCTTTATGTCGGCATTTTCTTGAAATTAAAATATAAAGATAAATTTCAAAAAATGCCGATAGAGGGTGCTTTAGACTTTGAAGTAACAAACAACTATTTTTTGCCGTTACTTTTTGCATCTCATTAAATGTTTTCGTAAGCTTAGACTCAAACTTAAATTTTGAGCTCAAAATCTGAAAGTGGGAGTGGTTAAGTAGCACAAACTGAACTGCGTTCAGAGGGATCAAATTTCAAATGATTATAAAAAAACGGAAAAATTGGTTCATTGATTTGCGGTTCCAACTAAAACTATTCTTTATGTCGGTATTTTCTTAAAAATAAATTATAAAGTTCAAAGTTTGTTTCAAAAAATGTCGATAGAGGGCTCTTTAGACTTTGGAGTAAGGAACAACTAATTTTTGCCGTTATTTTTTGCATCTCATTAAATGTTTTCGGAAGCTTAGAGTTAAACTTAAATTTTGAGCTCAAAATCTGAATAGTAGGGAGTAGTTAAGTAGCACAAACTTAACTGTGTTTAAATGAGGTGGGGGTGTTCAAATTTAAAATAATTATAGAAAATGGAAAAAAATGTCGATTCGTTTGCGGTTTAAAATAAAACTATTCTTTAAGTCAGTATCTTCTTGAAAATAAATTTTAAAGATAAATTTAAAAAAATTCCATTAGAGGGCGCCTTAAACTTCAGAGTAACCAACAATTAATTTTAACCATTATTATTTTTTTTTTTTTTTTGTTCTAATTAAATGTTTGAAAAAACTTATTAAGTGTTTTCGGAAGCTTAGATTTAAACTGAAATTTTCAGCTAAAAATCTAGATAATTAGGAGTAATTAAGTAGCACAAATTGAAGTGTCTTCAGGAGTTGAAATTTAACCCTCCCCCCTCCACGAACACAATTCAATTTTTCGCTACTTAAACACTCGCAACGATTCAGAATTTGAGCCTAAAATTTAATTTTATGCATTTGGAAGCATTTGATGAGATTAAAAAATAACAGTTAAAAATAGTTGTACGCTACTCCAAAGTCTAAGGCGCCCTCTATCGGCATTTTGTTAAATTTATCTTTAAAATTTATTTTCAAGAAAATGCTCATTTAAAAATTAGTTTTAGCGAAAACCGCAAAGGAATCGGCCAATTTTTCCATTTTTTAGAATCATTTGAAATTTGAACCCTCTGAACACAGTTCAGTTTGTCTACTTAACCACTCCCAACTATGCAGATTTTGATCTCAAAATTTAAGTTTAATTCTAAGCGCTTACGAAAGCATTTAATAAGATGCAAAAAATACCGCCAAAAAAGAGTTGTTCGTTACTCCAAAGTCTAAAGCGCCCGCTATCGGCATTTTTTGAAATTTATCTTTATAATTTATTTTTAAGAAAATACTGACATAAAAAATAGTTTTAGTGAAAACCGCAAATCAATGAACCAATTTTTCCGTGTTTTTTATAATCATTTGAAATTTGAACCCTCTGAAAACAGTTCAGTTTCTGCTACTTAACCACTCCCATTTCAGATTTTGAGCTCAAAATTTAATTTTGAGTCTAAGCTTACGAAAACATTTAATTTGATGCAAAAAATACCGGTAAAAAATAGTTTTCCGTTACTCGAAAGTCTAAAGCGCCCTCTATCGGCATTTTTTGAAATTTATCTTTATAATTTAATTTCAAGAATATGCCGACATAAAGAAAAATTTTAGTGAAAACCAAAAATCAATCGACCGATTTTTCTATTTTTTATGTTTATTTGAAATTTTGGACCCTAAACTTTAATGGCGGCTATCTGCTTTGGAAAACGTTTTGGACCCTTAGTCTCCTATTTAATATTGTTTGTCTCTATGTGTACTATCACCCCTCTTTTATTGTAAAAAAAATTGGAATCACCCTGTATATATATTGTAAATGGGGAATTTTTTTTAAAAAAATGCTTGGTTTGGGGAAAAATTTGCATAAATTTGTTAAAAAATTTTTATAACAGAAAATTGAAAATTTAGAATTTTTTTTTCGGGAAAAAATTGCGTTGGGGACTTTTTCTGAAAAAAGCCCTCATTTGGGGAAAATTTCAGAAATTTTGGGGAAAATGGCTTTCGGCAATCTAGCAACACTGAATTCATGTATTTGTGTACCCAATTATGTCTGTTGCTCGTTCATTCAAGCAACAATCCTAAAAGTGAATGACAGAAAAAGTATTAGCTAAGTAGCTCGACGCTTAGCGACTAAACAAACTGAAGCTCCTCCCATACTAATGAGTGAGCGCCATCTACGGGCGAATCCTATGGAAATATGTTTCACTAAGCTCTTTAAATTAATTAAAAAAATTATTTTTTGCTTCAATTAATTGACATTCTTCACTATATTCTTAAAATAATAATAATTATAATATATTCTTTTTGTGCGTACGTTTAATATTTTAATTTTATGATATGACATCATAAGTTAGTAAATTTAAAATAAATTTTAAGTAAAATTAATAATAATAATAATAGTAAGGAGAGAGGAGGGATATATATTTTAATACTAAATACTTAATTTATATGTTTTAATATTGAAGTTATGTTTTATACCTTGATTTAGAACTAGCCTCTTTTAATATTAGCATGGTTTATTACTTGTTATTAATGTATTCATTTACTTTAAAAAGAAATTTATTTCAGATTTACTAGTTAGAGATATCATGCCATAAATTGAAAAAATTAGGGCTGGTCAGAGAAAAATCTTTGTTTAATTATTATTATTATTTAGGAATTCAACGAAGAGCTTTTTTTTTATTCATTATTTTTGCATCTCATTAAAAGACAAGGAAAGTTTAATTGAAGAGACCTCTATAATTTTGTTTTTCATTCTAATATTTTTAATTTATTTTTAATAAAATAGAAAGGGAAAATAATAATATTATTAACAATTACTTTCGATTAATTTTAGCTATCAAATACTTTCAAATACCTTTATCTAAGTCTTACTTAATTATTTAAATGATTTTTATAAATAAAATAGACAGATTTATACAAAAATATTTTTTATCCATCTTTAAAAATTTAGTACAGAAAATAAATTATTTTTCATGTAAGAAAATGGCTACAAAAACGCAAAATTTAGCAAAATTAATTCTGATAAATGTATTTAAATGTGCATTACATAAAAAACAATATACTCTTATATTTTTGGTGCTTGAAAAGTAGTAAAAAGATTTGTTTTCAAATATACTTAAAAATTTAAATTCAAATTTTGTATCATATAAAATTTAAATAAGATTTAGCTAAATATATCGGAAAGTAAATATTATATATTTTTCTGTCCCTCTCTCTTTTATTAAGTATAAATTTAAACAAATACTATGAAAAAATAAGTTCCTTGAATGTTCTCAAAATTGAACTTTTCTTTTTTATTAACAAGATGCTAAAATAATAAATTGAAAAAAAAATGCTTGAATTCTTACATAATAATGATAATTGAATATTATTTTTCTTTTAATGCATGATTTCAAAAATTAGTAAATCTCAAATATTTTTTCTTTAAAGTAAAATAATAATAATAATAAAAGAAAGAAATGACAAATAAATAAATAAAGCATGATAACATTAATAGATGTTAACTAAGTCAAGGTAAAATGCAAAGTTTTTTTTAATTATTATTATTATTATTTTTTTTTTTTTTTAAGATTTTTAGGGGAAAATTTTATGCATATTGTTGCGTATATAGGGTTCTTTTGATCTTATGGTTGGACAACTTCAAACTCTTGTCTCTTAGAAAAGTAGAAAATAATTTATTTACAGATCTTCAGAACAACAGAGTCTTCGAAACTCACAAATATTACTAGAGATTCAAAAATAACTGTTCAAATCTATCGTACAAGTACAGATATAGGTCCCAGAGACTCTTTATACAATGTCTCAACGCTAAATCACATTCAAAACAACGTAAAGAAAACTCAAGCAAACTTGCTTAAACAATCGCAGCTCACTCAATGACTGACTGATAAATAATCACCACAACAGTTCGTATTGCTCCCCTTATATAGGCTCGCAGCATGCACTAGAAATTTCCACAGGCCTCTCGAATATTCCTGAAAACCACGGAATAACATTCAATGTATCAGCATATCTAAAGGGGGATTACCATAGAGAGGGAAGGGTTACGATCGCCAACAATCGCCAAGTTTGTCGCCAACTTGGCGATATATCGCCAAATTTGGCGACCAAAATTAGTCGTCAAAAGTGACGCCAACTTGGTGATATCTTTAATATTTCGCCAATTTGCCGTAGACATACACTGAAAAATATTAGACAAGTTTGCTTGATAACAGAGACAATGTAACAAAAATTAATATCAGTAAAGGAATGGAGCTTAATAAGATTATTTACATTGTTTTACAGTACCAACACTAACTATTTACAAAATTCGTAACAATATATTATATTGCAGTACGTGTACACAGATATGTTTGAAAATAACTTCAACATAAAGGATATAAATGAAATATTTCGTATTAAAGTATATTCCCATCTCCTCTCTCTCTCTTTTTTTAATTTTTTTTTCTTCACGTTAAAGAATTTTTAAACAAATTCATTCGCTTATGATGTCATATCAAACAACAAAAATTTTATGGGTATTCAGAGAAATAATTATATTATTATCATTATTATTATTTTAAGAATATTATGAAAAACGTTTTTAATGAATTACGAAGAATTAAAAAAAATGTAAAATTAATTTGAACATATTATTACTTACCCATCATACGTAGTATAGGGTAAGTCTTGCAATCGTTTTGAAAATCGAAAAAAAAATTTTGACGGATTTACACGTTTTAGATAGTGGAGATTCCGAAAAACATATTTTTAGAAGAAAAAAAAATTGCCGTCTGTCTGTAAACGCTCTATCTCCCGAACAAATTGAGATAGAGACTTGAAATTTTGTATGTAGTTAGTATGTAAGAATGGGACGAAGTCTATTTAATATCAGCAACCTCGATTATCCGGAACTATTTTTTTCGGACTCTCGAAAAATTCGTTCTGATGAAAGGTATATAAAATTTTTCGAATTTTTTTGTTCTAAGGAGTGGACGTAAAAGGAAATAAAATAACATATATTTTCCATATAAAACGAAGTTGATCAGATTATTAGTTGCCGAGATATTTGTAATCCTGTTTTCCACATTCTTCGATTTTTCATGACCCTGTATTTCATTCAAATTTCAAGTCAGAGGTACATTTTAATTAGAAATGAGACGCTTAATCCGACACATTTAATTGTTAGTTAATATAATTATTTTTTTTGGAGTTATAAGGATGTTTCTTTTACGGAATTCGGTACTACTTGAGTAGTTTGGCGTTTTATATAATTTGTCGATATCGGTAATCAGCAGTTCTTCAATAGAGCATTACTATGTATATTAATAATATTTAAATTTTTTTTATGAATTGCAATGCATTGTATAAATATTTTTCACAAGTTTTATTTTCATATACATATCCATGATGGGTAAGTATTACGGTGGCCTCCAACGACTAGTTTATTTTTATTTTGATATTTGTAATTTTAACTGCATTATAACAAAAACCTTCTTACTACCTTTTTAATATTAAACGTAAGAGTAATAGAGCATATTTTTTATGTAACACGCTCTTTAATAGTTATTTATAAAAAATAAAAGAAATAAATTATACATCTTTGTTGTTTATTACATTAAAAATAATTTACATAATTAAGTAAGATTTAGATAAAGGTATTTAAAAGTAACAGATAACTAAAACTATTAGAAATCATATGTTATTATTATTTTTTTTTCTCTCCATTTCTCTTTTATTAAATATAAATTCAAAATATCACTATGCAAAATAAAATTCCAGGGGTTACTTTTCAAATAAATATTTCTTGTTTCTTAACAAGAAAAGGGTTATGACAAGGTGCAAAAATAATGAATAAAATAAAGTTCTTCTTTGAATTCTTAAATAATGTTATTAATTAACTATGAATTCATCTGTGACTAGCCGTAAATTTTTCAATTTACTGCATGACATCATGAAATACATTTGACATCTGAAATACATTTCTTTTAAATAAAAAATAGTAAAATAATGACAAATAAATTAAACAAGCTAATATTAATAGAGGATAGTCCTAAGTCAAGATGCAAACCATAACTTCAATGTTAATGCATATGAATTAAATATTTAGCATTAAAATATATTCCCTCCCCCCTTCTTTCTCTTTAATTATTTTATTTTATTTCAAAAAAATTTATTTTAAATTTACTAGCTTATGCTTATAATATATTTGCTAGATTATTGCTTATATATTGCTTTACTAGCTTATGCTTTTATTTTAAATTTACCAGCATATCATAAAATTACAATGTTATGGATAGTTACTAAAAGAATACATTACAATTATTATTATTATTTTAAGAATATAATGAAGTATGCTTTAGATTCATTGAGGCAAAAAAAAGTTAAATATTAATTTAAACAGTCCTGCATGGCATATTTTTAAAGAATTCGCCAGTAGAGATGGGAGGAGCTTCAGTTTGCATATCTCTAAATATTGTATGATTTAGCGCTGACATCTCCTCCAATGATAAAAAGAATGTTAAATATTATTTTCGATTCACGACAACATCACAATGACATTTACCCAGGATATTTTTAAAACAGAGTAGCTAATGTACGCCATATTGAAAAATGACAACCGTCGTTGAGCCAGGGGCTCGTGCGATTTTCTGTCAGAGGACTTGTTAAATCATACACATGCATTTTTTGGATTTAGCACAACATCAGAATGACATTCATCCATTTTTTCGAAACCATTGAAGTAGCCGGCAACGTTGAGCAAGGGGTACATGTATTTTCATGCCAGTTAACTTTTAAACCATACGTTTTTGGATTCACCACAGTATCAGCCACAAAATGACATTTATCTATGATATTTTCAAAAACAGGGTAAATAATGGACGCCATATTGTAAAATTCTGCCGATAAGCACAATGGTTGATAGAAAGATTTTCTTGGTTTTAGATCCTTCTAAATTAATAGGGCGATTGAAGAGACAATAACAAAAGACACGCAGGTGTCAAAAGCTGCAACAAAGTTCAGCCACAGACGTGCCGCAGTTAAGAGATATTTTTGATACCAGGACAGAATTTCTCCGCATGATTCGTGAAAGGACCAAAATCAGTTCCTCAGAAAAATTTGTTCTACATCCAGATCAATCATTGAACAAGATCCAGGAAGACGAACGTAATATCTCATATTTACAGAACGTGGTTATCAATAGACAAATATAGACAGGGTAATAGAATCAATTAGAGCAATTACAAATCCAGAAATTGTCGAAAAACGGTCAAAGCTCATGAGGTGGGTGAATAAACTTACCAAACTTTCTAGAGAGAATATCTGTCTGAAGACTCAAAAGCAGAAGATTTTTTCATACCTCCAAAGATAAGTAAGTTAAACACATTTTCTGATTTGAGGAAGAAAGATAATTTAAAGTTAAATAAATCAGAGTTTATTGCTAATACAAAAGCATATATGTTTGCTCAGATGGTGATCATGATAGAGAGAAGAAACTTGGATATGAGAACTGTCTATTTCTACCATCTAGGTATCCTTCTATAATCCTAAGCAATACTGGATGGTTAAATGCGAAAATCTGAAAAATCAAACTGATGGATGTTATGACAAAATTGCGAATGCTGATGAAGAATGCAAATGATGATGGTGTTAATATAAATGACGAAATGTGCTTTATTCAAAGATGCTACAGAAGTTACAATCATTTGGACAGCTATCAAATAATCTGTTTTCTAAAATAATGCAAGATTATACATCCGAGCAAGATGATACATACAAGCAGTTGTCAATAAAAAGAAATGAACGAAAAACATGAATTGTTAAGGATATTATAAAAATTATATACTCCTGGACAAACAGTACGAACATGGAAATAGATTTTATCTAATGAGGAGAACAAGAAAGAACTTATGCATTCCCGTAAGACATGGTGACGTCACAGTGACGTCGTTGTGAAGTCACATTGTGACTTTGTGACCGTCGATGTGACGTCACGTGACGTCGATGTGAAGTCACAGTGACTAAAATGTGACGTCGTTATGGCCGTTTTAGAGCTCGTTTGTGACATCACATTGTGACCATTTTGTGAAGTCACGGTGTGACCAAAATGTGAAAAATGTGTCATTTGTGACAAAATTGTTATTAAAACTGTGACTATTTTGTGACGATAGTGACAAGGTTGTGAAGACAGTTTGCGATTATTTTTTGATTTGTGACAAATTTGTCACTAACGTTATGACGGTGGCAGCATTGTCAATGTTGTGAAGTCACACTGGGACACAATTATACAGCTATGAACATTGTTATGTAGTGTAAAATCACTTACATCTATAATTTTATTATACTTTGGCGATACATCTCGATTAAAACCTGGGAGCTGCGATAAAAAGAATGTACCAAAAGAAAGTTGCTGAATCAAAATGTAATGCCATGCAGACTTTAATCTTTGATACTTTTTTTTTCTGTTTCAATAAATGAGAATATTTAAGACAATTTAATATTCGATCTGTCAGAATTATTTCAAATTTAAAAATTTGTTTTTCTAATAAGCAATAAAATTATCAAATAAACTCTTCCTTTAAGGTGCAAAACTAGTCACAGAAAAAGAAGACCCGGATGATAATAAAAAGTCTATGGGAGCGTTCTTTTCAAATTTGAATATTTTTGCATGGTTTTTTTTTTGTATAGGATAGCTGAGGACGATCTGAAACCGGCCTCGTTTTTACCTTTTCACTTTTGCTTATTTTTTTTTTTTATATTTTGATAGTTTCAATATCAGAACCGGTATAAACCGGTTTTGAAATTAAATATATATATATATATTTAATCTGAAACCAAAACTGAAAAAGTAAAAACTAGGTCGGATGTGGATCGTTCTCAGCTATCCTATATAAAATAAAATCATGTAAAAATATTAAAATTTGAGCGAGATATTTGAAAAGAACGCTCCTACAGACTTTACATAAACCTCCGGGTCTTTTTCTGTGACTAGGGCTGCACCTTAAAGGAAGTGTTTCTTTGATAATTTTAATGCTTATTAGAAAAACAAATTGCTAAATTTGAAATAATTGTTATCGATGGAATATTCAATTGTCTTAAATATTCTCATTTATTGCAAAATATATATATGTATATATATATATATGTGTGTGTGTGTAATAAAGATTAAAGTCTGCATGGCATTAAATTTTGATTCAGTAACTTTCTTTTGGTACATTCTTTTTGTAGCTGATCCAAGTTTTAATTGAGATGTATCGCCAAAGTATAATAAAATTATAGATGTAAGTGATTTTATACGACATAATAATGTTCATAACTGTATAATTGTGTCCCAGTGTGACTTCACAATATTGACAATGCTGCCACCGTCACAAAGTTAGTGACAAATTTGTCACAAATCAAAAAATAATCGCAAACTATCTTCAAATACTATCTTCTATAAATATTAAAATACTCTTAAAACATGCAAACAGGAATTGTGAAAAAAAATTAAAACTAAATATTTATTAGTATATTAATGAACAAAAAACATTAAAGGGCTGGCCATTACTGGAAGGATGTCTATCACAAACACATTTACCTAATAAAAATTTCAACGATAAAATAGAACAACAAATACGTTAATTGTAATTATTAATATTTTATTTATAATATTAGAGAGTAATTATAAATTAGAGACCCACTGTAACACTAGAATGTCCGGAAGGAGTCGATTCGACTCTGACCATGCGTTTAAATTTCAATTCTAGTCAGAAATCTTTTCCAGAAATAAGTTAAAGAGGATTTACGAGGATTTACTTTAACTAAATCAATTAAATAATGTTGAATAAAAATTCTGGTGAGAAATATTATTATCAAACTTGAGTAAAATTTCCGGGTGTTCTAGTGTTAATCACGATGTATACTAATACTACTCATAATAGATATTGTGAAATTTACCTCTGTAAAATCATTCAGGAAAGGAAATAATAAAAGTGTCTAGAATGAAAAATAGATAATAAAATACAGTTATTAATTGCTAGCTTCATACTGTTTAAGTACTTGCGTTATTTGTTTTAAATACAATCATGTTTAAATTCTTATTGATTGCATAACTTCCAAATTTTCATTCAGACTTCTAGTTCTTTCTGAAAACACTCAAATAAGAATATTTACAACTGAAACGTTATCACCCACTATCCATTTAGAAATTTTATAACATTTCACAGTTTGAAAAATACATTAAACAATCATTATTTTTTTAATATGAAACGTCTACGATTTCTTTTAATTGTTCTTCTCTTTCTCTTATAAATTCCTCTTCTGAACATATGTAATTTTTTAAATAAATTTATGTAATGTTTCAGAAGATTACTTAATACAAAAATTAAAAAAAGAGGTTTGCAAATAATTTTATTTTATTTAAAGCTTCTTTATTAAAAATATAAGATTTTATGTTTATGGAAACATATTATTTTAACCAGATATTTTAAATAAGGTAACAACGCAGATTAAAGTGCAGTTAAAATCACTACCTTTAACAACCAAATCCAAATTATTAATAATCAAGTGTTCTACGTCAATAAAATAAATAATGAATGTATTAGACTTTATAAAGTTAATTAATGTTTAGAGAGAATGTTTTGGAGAATTAATGTTTTATAGCATGTTTTTGAGTAGCTAATTAAAATCGTTCTAAGAACAATAATAATTAAAAAGCAACCATCAAAAATATTTTTCCATACCTTTTTTCCATCGAAGTCATCCATTCTATTTATTCTTTTTGTTGCACAAACTAAATCCGATAATAATTAAAGTGGCAAAGACCAAATCATTTTCACAGTCAAAGCCCCATTAATGTTCTCGGACTTATATTTTGCTGCTTGGAAGAGCTGTAGTAGACCTTGTTTAAATTGTTAAATCCGTATCAATACCAAACTATCCACAACTGCCATAAATTCCAGCCAACTAACTTCTTGCGTCTATCATCAATTTAAAATATTTCTGTTTACGTTTATTTATTCTTTCCACGGAATAAGAAACCACGGAGTAAGTTTCTTACTCCGTGATCATTTCGTTTGCAGACGATTTTAACTTTCCACGCGCATGGCCGTTTTATTTTTTCTTTTTCTATACAGTATTTTAGGAACTTAAATACGCAATAATTTTATGAGTGTGTCTTTGATTAAATTTTTTTATTTAAAGAATTTTTTAATGTATTTTTACCTTTTATTTTTATTAATTTCAAAACAATTTAAGTTAAAATAAATTGTAAAACCGTTTTTTGTAAATAATAATATTCATAATTAGAATTCATTAGATAAAATATTGTTTTTAATGAATAACTAGTCGTTGGGGGCCACTGTAATACTTACCCATCATAGATATGTATATGAAAATAAAACATGTGAAAACTATTTATGCAATGCATTGCAATTCATAAACAAAATTCAAATATTGTTAATATGCATAGTAATGCTATATTAAAGAACTGCTGATGTACCAATTTCGACAAATTATATAAAACGCCAAACTACTCAAGTAGTACCGAACTGCGTAAAAGAAACATACTTATAACTCCAAAAATAATATGTCTATTAACTAACAATTAACTGCGTCGGATTAAGCGTCTCATTTCCAATTAAAATATACTTCTGAATTGAAATTTAAATGAAATACAGGGTGATGAAAAATCGAAGAATGTGGAAAACACGATTACAAATATCTCGGCAACTAATAATCCGATCGACTTCGTTCTATATGCAAAATGTGTGTTATTTTATTGCCTTTTACGTCCATTCCTTAGAACAAAAAAATTCGAAAATTTTTATATACCTTTCATCAGAACGAATTTTTCGAGAGTCCGAAAAAAATAGTTCCGGATAATCGAGGTTGCTGATATTAAATATTGTTCGTCCCATTCTTACATACTAACTACATACAAAATTTCAAGTCTCTATCTCAATTTGTTCGGGAGATAGAACGTTTACAGACAGACAGACGGACGGCAGAAATTTTTTTCTAAAAATATGTTTTTCGGAATCTCCACTATCTAAAACGTGTAAATCCGTCAAAAAAATTTTTTCGATTTTCAAAACGACTGCAAGACTTACCCTATACTACGTATGATGGGTAAGTAAAAATGATAGATTTAATGCTAATATAAAGAAAAAAATTATAAAATAAAGTTTGTATCACATGCAAAAATACATAGTATCTTCTTAATAAAAAAAGGGGGGCTTATAGAGGATGAAAAGTTTTTTATTGATCAATCACTAATTATTTTCATATTAATTTTCTGCAGAATAAAGCATCTTGTGAAGTAACTTTAAAAAAAAAAAAAAAACATACCTCTAAAACAAAAATTTGAAATTCGAATAAATAGTTATGTGACCTACATGCACATTATAAACTGCAGATTTAATTGTAATAATAAAAATTGTAGTTTGAAAATGCAAAAGTGATTCGAATACCTTTGAAAAATTTCTAGTAGAATAAATGATCATTTACAAAAATCATTATCATATATATTATAAAGCAGAAGTTCTGAAACTTCCAAACGAGTGTTTTCAAAAACTACCCGATGGATTTTTTTGCCGATTGTATCATTCGATAGGAAATATTTTTCCGAAGGTTTAAAATTCAAATTTACAGGGATAACTCTGATTTTCCGTAGTAAATTTCGTATTTTTCGGTTATTTTTGACAAAAGGGTTGCCAGTAGCTGTTTTTGGCGAAAATTATAATTGCTAAAAGAATTAAAATGGCTATATCTATTAGAAATATTACAAATATCTTGCAAATAATAGCAGAAAATGAATACTGATAATATTAATAATAATAAAGAAAGATCGCTTAAATGAGGCGTAATATTATAAAAATATATTTATCTTGAAAATGAAAAAAATATTTGTAATGCTTAAAAAATAAATTAACGCAAAATATAACAATTGATTCAACTTTTGGCGACTTATCCCTGGTGTTAGAATAAAAACATGAATTTCAGAAATTGATTAAATGAATTTTGAATGATAGTTATTTGCCTTTTTATTATTTTCTTTCTCTTTTTTATCGAATAATATAACTTACAGCAGAAAAAAGCAGATCTGATTGTAAAAGACACTGTAAGTTGTGAGTTACTATTCGTTTCTATACCATTTTCATCTTGCTTTTGTCGCCAAAGAATCTGTTTTTAAGCCGAAAATGCACTACTGACATAATGCCTGACTTAGGTTCTTAATGGTCGCAATAATGTTTTTTTTCAAGTGAAGATAATTGTCTGAGCGAAGCGAAGTCTTTATACTCAGAGATACGTAACGATATTAAAATTCAAAAAAATTCTTTCGTCAAGCAAATCTCAAAAAGTACTTGTCGGATTTTGATTCTGTTTGTACCAATAGGTACCTATGAAGGTAATCTGGTGAATGCACCTACTTTTAAAAATTAATTCCAAATAGTTTAAAAGTTATATTAAAAAAGCTGATAAAAAAGCACAATTTATGTGCATACGTCACAGAAATTTGGTGAGCGTGATTTTCACCGGCTGGACATTTTCGTAGATAACCGAATCAGTACATGGAGTAAATAGTAATCATTTTCGCACCCAGAAATATTGTTTGCAATAAAACATTTTAAAATTTAATCATGCAGGAAAATAAAACTGTTATTTTTTTATATTAAAAAATGCCATAAAAACTTTGATTTTGAGATTTTGTGGCAATCTCTTAACAGCACTTTTTGATCGCTAAAAGAATGTTTTACATATTTCGCGTGTGAAAATTAGAAACAATTACGTTTTTAAATAAAAAATTTCTTTTATAACATCATTTTCCCGTTATATTTATTTTCATTGCATGTTTTCTTTTAACTTATATTTTGTTTGTGTATGGAAGTCAATTCTGGTCACTAATTTTTCGGCACGGATACCACAAGCGCATCAGATTTGGCGCAATTTTTTTCAAAGCCCATTTGGCGAAAACTCCCTTTTCAAATAACGCTTACATACACATTTTTAAATTATTTTCTATTTTCAAAAAGAACTTACAGTAAATAAAATAATAATAATAATTAATAACTATAAAAAGAAATATTTTATATAATTAAAAGAAGGAAGTGAAAGTAAATAAACATTTTATGAGTAAATAAACAAATAATAAATAAATAAAGCCGGGTTACCATCTCAGGTAAAATAATGCCATTTTGACGCCAATTATGTATCCTGGTGCATATGTGACATCTTTTCCCATTTTTCATCCGTTTCCTGTTGGCATACAACTTTGAAATATGGAGTATGTATGCATACCTGGGAGCAATACTGGAATTACATTGATTTTTTTTTAATTCGATCCAAAAAGGGGCAACGGGGCTATTTTTTAAAGTTTTATACAATTTATACTGCATAAAGGAGCCACTTACCTATTTCTATATACCAGAAGAAGTAAGTGGTATGTAAAAACAATTATAGTATACATAAATAAAATATTTGAGATAATATACTAGAGATATAAGCACCGAGTTTGGCGAGATTTTTTTATGCCAATTAGGCGAAAACATCGTTTTGATTACTAGATGCATATAGCATTCTATAACAACACGTTATTTATTTATTTCAAAATGAAAAAAAAAAGGAATAAACGAAACATTTTCTGTTATTAAAAAAGATATAACAATCAATAAATGATAATATTTTTAGAACAAACAATTTATTATAACATTTATATGATAACCAGCATGTTAGGCAACTAAACGTCATTTTGGCACCAATTAGGTACCTCGGTGTATATAGGGCATATATGTGCCATATTTATTTGTAAAACTGAGCATGAACATTTACCAGGTGTGTTTTCATAGGCGCTTATATCTTTTTGCAACATAGCGCACCTTTCGAAGTCAAAACTGCACAAAAGAAAAAATAATCAATATTTGCAGCATTTTTTTTTAATGTAATGCACATTTTGTAATCAGTAGGCTCGATAATCAGACCTCGTTCTTTTGCTTTAAAAGATGATATTTCATACGACGTCTTTTTGGGATTCGTCGTTTTTCCATATTTGATAGTATGCGTCTACTCGTTTTGTATCCTTTTTTGTAACTTTCTACTTTATTAACAGCGACATCTGGATTTCCTATTTAAAGAAAAATTCTTCTAAATACAAAGAATTTTGTTGAAATAAATAAATAAAGGAAATGCGGACATCTATTGCTCAAAACACAATTTTTCTTATTGAGTTAATAAAAATCAGTAAAAACATAATTTTTATGATAATAAAAAGGTGACTTATGTAATAAGAGAGTCATATATTATGTATGTTATGGATTAAATATGAATATTTCTCCACCATTTATAAATAATAATAATAATAAAATAAAATGTGGATAGACTAAAATAAATGTGGATAGACAACAACCACTTTCTAAAAGCATTAAAAAAATGGCCAATGAAAAGTAATATTTCAAAAGTATTATGAAATTAGTTAAAAACCATTTATTTTAAACTAAATGAATAAAAGATTTATATTTTTAATGAAATAAATTGGATTTGAAAAATTATTGGAAATTTATCATCATAGATGTATCAATATTACAATCAGTACCTTGTATGCAAAATGGAACAATTAGCAATACTTTTTGTACCCGAAAAATGGTCGTTGCTTTTTTTAAGGTTAAAAAGTAGATTACGAAATATTCTTATACAGAGATGCCAAACCCTCGCTTATTGCATAGCAGAATTTTCTTATAGGAAAAGTTATTTTTTAAATCCGCAGAATGTTCCAATTTAATAAAACATTTTCTGTATTAAAATACCGGTGCCCAAAATGCCGGAGACTTGGCAGCTCTGCCTATAACATTTTAATTAATCACGGTACTTTTTTTAATCGGATTCAAATTTAGTGACGACAACGTTTTTTGGCCAAAAGCAGCTTTTTTCCACATGTGTAACTACGATACAATTCCTTGATGTTGACTTATGAATGTTTTGACTTATGCTATTATTGCTTCCTCTCATTTATTTATTTGAATTTTAAATAAGATGACTCAAAATCGTGTTTTTTAAATATACGAAAAAAAAATGCATTTCGAGAGAAGGCGAAAAGGACAATATTTGGCGATTTATTACCTGCGTTTGGCTAAGTGTCTTACTACCTTGTATTTAATACTCTTCACAATACTTCGCTGTTATATGGACTTAGGCGCTTTTATAGAAAGTTTGACGTAATTCGGGCTTAAGAAAGCGAGTTTTTTTACTGAATAATACAAATAAATGAAAAATGAATACTAAGAAATACTAATAAAAGAAAAATGAAGCATTATATTGATCTATGTATATTTAAAAATTCATCTGCTAGCACTAATTAGATAATTTATGTCATGTGTATATAATAGAAGATATATAGCTTTTTATTCTGTATTTCTATGCTATAAAGCATTAACGTTTGTGTGTTTTTCGTTAGCATTGGGAGTACCTAACCGATTTAAAAAATGATGTGGGCAAGAAATGTTGGTAACCATCTTTGCTGCAAAATATACTATATTTTGCGTAGGAACAATAATCACCATCAATGCACGAGCAAAAAAAGTTCTAAAATTGAGAATTCTTTGATGTTGATATGACTAAAAATTTAAAATCTTTTTTTTTTTTTTTTTGTGGCAACTTTTAAGATATAATATTCTTGTGATGAACGATTTCTAAAACATTCGACAATTTAATTATACAAATTAAAAAAAATTTTTCTAGAAAAAGTTTTAAACCCAATTTATTGAGAATATTGCAATTTCTAGGATACTGTTGGGGTCAGAAATTATAACTTTGGCATCGGAGTAACTTATAAGATGTAAGTGCTCGTTTAGGACAAATTTTTAAAAAAGCATTCCGACAACCTCATTGCATCCGTGGAAAACAGATATTCAACATTATAAACTATTCGGACGGATTTCACACCATATAATATACACTCCATTCTCTTCAAACATAATAGTTTATGTTATTTATAGTTTCTCAAATCGGTGCGAAGCTTCTGTTTATGCTCATGACATCATTTCAAAGAGCTATATTTCCAATATAGGAAAATTTGGTGTTTTATTTTCTGTATTACTTTTAACATTTTGCATATTTCCAATTTTATATCCATGCATGGTTTGCTTTTCTTTTATAAAAATAGTATATGCAACAAGATTTTGTAGTTCTACGATTCGATATACTTATTTTCATCATTATATTTTATCACAATGAATGACCAATTAAAGGTAACATCTCATTTTCTTTACTTATCGCAAGTTATTAAATGTGTATTCTCAGCAATATCGCTCAGACTAATCCCTCTGAGGGAAGTCCTAGTTTAAAAGATTATCTAGAATAAGGCTTCCTTAACATAATAACAGGCCTCACAATCGATAAATTTCCTTTGTCCACTGTACATTACATGTGACCAGAAACCACATGGTTGTCCCATTGTTAGCACCATCTGTGGCTAGAAACAAATATATATTTTAAATTTATTTTATATATTTTCTCCCATTTTCTTTGCAATGAGCTGTATATTGCTAGTTTTTAGAGTATATTTTAATATTCATCTTGCTTTTGTCGCCAAAGAATGCGTTTTTAAGCCGAAAATGCACTACTGACTTAATGCCTGACTTAGGTTCTTAATGGTCGCAATAATGTTTTGTTTTCAAGTGAAGATAATTTTTAGAGTATATTTTAATATTCAATTGTAAATTATATAGATATGAGCATAAATCTTTTATTTCTTTTTGCAAATGTTTCCATTGTTAATTTAATTTTTTTTGCGCCCTTTCGTCAATTTCACTTACAGGAAAAATTTCAGTTTTAAAATTTAAAAACTGAAGAAAGAAAGATTACCCCATCGATTAAAAATCTCCCCTCAAATTCCAAGATTAAATGTCAATAATGGATGATCGTAAATGTCACATTCACTTGACATTAAGCATAATATAAATACTAATTATATCATCAAGTAGTTTTTAATTCGACATTTTATTTCTACTTTTATATATCAGTGTGGCGAGTGGTTAGACGAAAACACAGTCAATATAGATGATAAATACCGGTATTTTGTTAAAGATAAATTCAGTTTATGTAATCTCTTTATATTATTTGAAATATTTTCTGTTAGAAAATACTGGTAGTTTCCTCTTTTCTTGACTGTGTTTTTCCCGGTTTTCCCTGACCACTCGCCACCCTGTATATGTTCTGCTAATTTGTTTTTCGTTATTTAAATGAAAATTTATGCTAATCTATATAATCTGGCTAATAGTTTGGCGATTTATATAATTTAGCGAAATTGGTCAACGGTATAACCAAGTAGTACTGAAGGAAAAATTTTGCAATTCAAAGTAAATTTATGCAATTATGCGTTATTACTATAGATAAATTCAACATTTTGAAATGAAAAATTCCCGCTGAATAAAATTTGCAAGTCTTTTTTTAATTGACCATTTCCTCTTCAATATATCTTCAATCGAACTCTCGCTATTCTCTTTCGCGCAGGCTAACAAAAATGTATTTTAACTATTTTATGAGATAAAACGTAAATAACATTCTTCTATTTAAAAAAAAAATATATATATATTTTTAAAATCTCAGGACAAAATAGCAGAATTACTTTTAAAAATGGTTTTATCTGTTAATTGTATGTTATTTTTTTATTTGGGTGTTTGAATTTACTTTTGTCATCAAAAAATGCGATTTTATACCAAGAAGGCATAAGCTGGAGCGATGTTCACAATTACTAAATTCTCTCACTCTCTTTTAAATGTGTGAGAGCATTTTTAGGATATTTTTTTTTACATTTAATTGCAAATATATAAATAGCAGTTATAGCAAAAAAAAAAAATGCGTATAATGTTTAAATTTTAGTATAAATGTTTTCCTCATCCAAACTGTAAAATAATTTAATTGCAAATTTTAAAGTTTTGGCGCAGATGTCATATACGCACCACATTCTCACGATTGCAACAAAATGGCGATTTTATGCCACACGTGGTAAACCGACTAAGGTTGTTTATTTATTAATAAACTTTTTATTAACTTTCATTTTGTTTTTTAAAATAATATAAATCATTTTGTTCTATAGCTATTAATTAAACTTTTTTATTTATTATTTTTTTTTTTCAAATAATACAAAATAATTAAAAAATATTTATGAAATTGGTAATTAAAAACTAAGTTCTCCAATTTGGCGCCAGAAAAAAATTGCGCCAATGTGGTGCATACATGACATCTGTCAAAGTTTTTTTCTTATACATAATTAGGGAAAATGCAGTATAAATACCGATTAAAGTTTTTTCCAAATGGAAATTTTGTCACGGATTTGGTCATATACTCATCGAGGTATCTCACTGGCGCCAAAATGGCATTATTTGCCCCATATGGAAACCCAGCTATAGTTGTTTATTTACTTTCATTTTTTTTTTCTTTTTTGAAATGATATTTGTTGTTTTGTTCTACAATTACTTTTTATTTATTGATAATTTCTGTTTAAAATGATAGAAAATAATAAAATATACATAAATTTCTTTGGTATTCTAAAATGAGGATTTTGCCGCATTGTAGTTGAAAGATAATCGTGCTAAACCTGTTGCGTACATGATGTCTCTGTAGGAATCTTTTGTGAAATATGAAAAGTGTAAATTGGCTACTACTTGATTATCACGTCAACCAATTTTGCCAAATCGTTCGCTAAATTATACACACTTACATAATATTGTCTTAAATATCTAAAGAGAAAATGCAAATAATTTACGAAAGAGCAAATAATTTTGTTTTCATTTTTCAGGAGGAAATTTTGCAATAATAAAGTAATTGTCGTAGTGAGAATTTTAATGTTTTTTTTTTTTTTTTTTTTAAATCGTTGGCAACTTGCTGTAACGAAAAATGTTTATGTTTTTTCCTGCTATTGTTTTGTAAGTGTTGGTTTTGTGAAAGCCATGTTAAGATGGTATTCAAATTTTTGAATCCTTCCCAATTACCACCCCTTGGGCCGATTTTGCTCATTTGCAATTTCCACTGAAATATTAACCATCTCAATGTACTTGACGAGTTTGAAGATGATTCTTACATAACTGCGCCTTTTATCGCGCGGACAAAATTTAATATATATATATAAACTTTTTAGGTGGGAGTAGCTTTGGGTTTCTGGCTTCACATAATGAAAAGTTGTGAAATTTTTTTTCAGAAGTTGTACCATGGTAACGACTGTAATAATTAATATTTCTTCAGACAAGGGAAAATTTTAAATCCTGTTGCCATAATGGTCTCATTTCGCTTCCAAATGTGCACTGTTAGCAATAAGCTAAAATAGTTACTTCTAAATAGCTGTTTTTTGCGCAACGTTTAAGATAATTTAATATCACAATGGTGTCTAAATCGTTTTCAGCAATGAGAAAGGTGCTGCTGGATGTCCAAATTATTTAAAATACAAATTTAAATTCCCCAGTTCGTTTCATCCACGGTTGATTTTGAAATATTGACCAGCGCAGCGGGCATAGCCTGCTAGTAAAAGATAAATGTAAGTATTAGGTCTAAAATATTTTTTAATCAGATAAAATTCGTATAATTAGAAAAGCATTTTGAGTCTCTGATGAATTAACCCGTAAAGCATGGTGACGTCACTGCAACACGTTCTGAAGTCTAATTGTGACTTTTTGACAATCGATTGTCGATGTGAAGTCACAGTGACTAAAATATGAAGTCATTATGGCCGTTTTAGAGCTCTTTTGTGACGTTTCACAAAGTGGTCACAATGTGACAAATTTGTCAAAAATGTGTCATTTGTGACTAATTTTACATTAATGTAGAATTTTGGTCACAGATGTGATGTGACCAAAGTGACTCAGAGTGACGTTAGTGTGACCATGCATGCTATTAGGGACGTTATTTGCAGTAACATTACAGTGACGTCACAAAAACTTTTTCAATTGACAGAAAAGTACTTTTTCCATTAAATAACATCTTTTGAAGAATTTTTGTACATTTTTTAAATTTTTCTAAGAAGGTCACATTTCAGTCACAATGTGACTTCACTGAGTGGTGGCCATTTGGTCACAGATGTGACGTGACGTACGTTATTTGCAGTGGCATTACAGTGACGTCACAAAAACTTTTTTCAATTGACAGAAAAATATTTTTTTCCTTTAAATAACATTTTTTGGAGAATTTTTGTATTTTTTTTAAATTATCTAAGAAGGTCGCATTTCAATCACTATGTGACTTCACTGAGTGGTGGCCTTGGTACAGTGACGTCACAAAAACTTTTTCAATTGACAGAAAAATATTTTTTCCATTAAATAACATCTTTTGAAGATTTATATATATATATATATATTAATTTTCTAAGAAGGTCACATTTCAGTCACAATGTGACGTCACTGAGGAGTGGCATTTTGGTCACAGGCGTGACGTCACATTTCAGTCACAATGTGACGTCACTGAGGGGTGGCATTTTGGTCACAGATGTGACGTGACCACAGTGACTCACAGTGACGTCACTGTGACGTCACTGTGAACATGCATGCTATGTGGGTTTCATTTCTCAAGAATAGCAAAATGAACATTATTTTAAATAGTTGAATATACAAGTGCTGTACGTTACCTACGGAGAAAAATATTATAAATTCAAAAAATAACTAGTTGAAGAATCCACTAAATTGACCTGCTTCCAAGAAGCGGTGGTACACAACTCATATTTTGCGTACACCATACTTCAGCGTCTGGATTTTTAAATATTATCATTATCTCAAGACTGTTTTCTTTAAAAAAGATATGAAAAACTAGGAAGGATTAATATTTGCGAAATTTGGATCCAATGACGGGGTAAAAAAATACTACAATTTCAGTAAGGTGCATGGACTTCTATGTAAAGGGATAATAATCTATTCCTTGAAATGCATTCACTGTCAGCGCAATAAGTGCTTTTGCAGACAAGAGAAAATGATGAATCAGAACATAAATTTCGAGATGCGCTTAAGGTGTTTGATACTGAAGCTAATTTATCAGAGGAAATAAAGAAACAGCTTGAGTCGTAATTTTACAATCTCTATTACGGAAAGCAAAAATACTCAAACATCAAGTAATTGCGCTATATTCTATATACTTTTTTCTGCAAAACAAAAAGTCTGTGGAGTCGCATTGCCTTTTGCCATGTAGTAATACACGTTACCTATAGGTAATGCGAGCCAATTATCACAATCTTGTTCGGAAAAGGTAACATCAGGCTGATCCTGATCTTCCATCTCCAGATAAATATGGTTGAATTATTGGGACAGATAGTGTGATAAAAGGTTTCCCAGAGATCCAATGGAATGGCTGTCCTCTTGCTCCTGAAGCTGCTTTGTAATTGACACCATATTCTGGTTCAAGAACATGTGTCACACTATCCCCCCCCATGTGCGTGTCTATTTAATAACCTAATCGTACAAACAGATGCAGAATACAGAACTGTTCTATGACGATTGAAGTTATTTGGATACAGGAATTTGAACTTATCATGATAGAAGTGCAGCAGACTAAGATTCCTGTTATTTATTAACCCGTTCGATACCAGCACCTTTTACAAGAATTTTATTCCATTTACTCCATTTTTTCTCAAACAATTAAAGTTACAGTTCAGCAAACAAGAGACTATCTTAATTAAATAAGGAAATTTTTACTTTTTTAATGGCATCAGAGACAAGCGATGGAAGCACATTTTGAAGTTGCATATATGTACCCATGGTTCCGAAAGGGTTAATTCTTTAGAGACTAAATACAACAGTTTCACTAGTAATACTTTTTCTTAAATTGCTGTGCCTTATCCACATAAAAATAATATGCATTAAAATGCAAAACAAGATTTTGATTTTGTGTCATCGGAAATGTCTTTTGATCGGTTTTTCCAATTGAAAATGTTAAAAATCATATTAAAATAAAATTTTACCAAATATATAATTTGCATAACATTATATGTTCAGTAATATTTTCTGCCTGCATTTTTTCATTGAAATTTAATTATGTGATGATGGTAAAAAAGTAAAAAAAAATCATTTGTATCTATGTGCGATAGATGGCGCTCATCTTTTCAATATGGCGGCTACAAGGTACCGCAAATTTAATAGTATCATCATAAAATGAACTCCTTGGACCATTGTGAATCCAAAAAAGTACATATCACCAAGTCCCCAAAGATGAAACCAAAAACCCTTTTTTTTGGCTTCTGGCTCAACGACTAGTTTGGTTCAGTATTTGATTAGAACATGTCTTCTATTACTTACTGAATGACGAAAATGAAATTTAAAGCGCTTATTGAAATCTACCGAGTTATTTCAACATCTTGGTTGAAATAACTCTTATAATATCATTTATTGGTTACAGACAAGATAGTAACAGACCCGATATTTCTTCCAGACAAAAGAAAACGACTGATACATACTAAAAACTTAAATAAATTTGAACTATATTTATATATTGATTTATTACATTTCATTATAATTTTTAAAAGCATAGAATACTTAGCATTTTTAAAAGACATTTTTAATTTCAAATAAAATAAATTTGACCAAAAAAATTTGACTTAATCATTTAAAAAAAAAAAATCATTTTCTTTGTTTATATTTCACAAAATTTTATTAAGAAATATATATTTAAGAAATCTTCTGATATAAGCATACATAAATCAATTCTAAAAACAACATAGAATCCTTCAGGGTTAGTTAATTTTAGACTTATTAAGAGCATAGTTACCAACTCTCCCGTATTTTTTTGCCCGGAAATATTTAATAGAGATGTTTACCTTGTTTAATCGGCAGATTATTGCGATTTGAAATAGCAAAATTTGCTATAAATTTT
This sequence comes from Maratus speculifer, assembly GCA_964019185.1. Classification (NCBI taxonomy): domain Eukaryota; kingdom Metazoa; phylum Arthropoda; class Arachnida; order Araneae; family Salticidae; genus Maratus; species Maratus speculifer. The sequence continues at coordinate 6,698,227 of OZ025302.1, read as the reverse complement.
TCTGGGTTAAAAAAAAAACGGTGATGTTGGCAGCTATGTAACCGGCATTAGGCTTTACATTTAGAGAATATGATTAATACTCATGTGAAAAAAATTGATTAATAAAAGAAAAATTTTACACACGGAATATGGGTTCACTAAATATCGAACTTCTGCCAAAACAACAACAACAACAACAAAAATTTAAAAGCATTTTGGTAGCAATGCAATATTTATTATTATTATTATTATTATTAATTTGTAAATAAAGCTTGTATGTGATAAAAATATTTAGGCAGAACTAAAAATTCAGGACATGCTTTTAGTCATCGACTCTGGTACTGAAATGTTCGAAAATAACGTTATTATTATTATTATTATTATTATTATTATTATTATTATTATTATTATTATTATTATTATTATTATTATTAATGTATCTGTACTCAATACTACTCGATAAATTGTTAACTAGCTGAATTTTTAAGCCAAGAGATTAGTTCAGTTCGACACAAAATTTTTCCAATTTGTGAATGAATGAATGAATTCAACGAAATAAAGAACGACTTTGTTTTAAACATGTCTTATCCTACTTGAGAAATTCAAATTCTTTCAAGGGTAGAATTGCAAGGTTTTTAAGTCTTAATATTAATATGTTCTTTTAATATAATTTGTCAAAATAAAATCTAGAAACACAAAAATAAATACTATGATTTCGATTAAATCATAAGCACTATTTTTGAACGTAATTCAAAAATAATAAGCAAAATAAATGTATTAAATTGTGCTCACATCGAAAATGTGTCGTTTGGGAGTAATTTTAAATTATTATCTGTGTTCATTCTAGAGAAAGTTGAACATTAAAAGGAAATGACGTTTTCGAGATTTAACACTTGAATATACTCAGGAATAAACGAAAGCAAAGAACATTTATTTAAACATTAACACCATAAAATATTAAGAGTAAATGATAACACTGAAAAAGCCGAAGTTCCCGTAGCGGATATTCAAAGCATCGTAATTCTTGCTCGGCTGTTTCGAAAGGAGCGGCCGAAAAAAATCTCAATTGATTTCCCTCATATTACTTTCCAAAATTCGCGATCGCGTCTATTTTTTTTATAACAGTAGTCAACAAAAAAAAAAGACATATATCGCAAATAATTTTATATGATTCGTGTTCTGTGTACTAGAAGAAGTGTAGAAAGTCAAATAAAACATTTCTATCACGATATAGCTGTTTCACAATTTTATGATATATCAATATATATTTTTTTACGTCTTTTACAAATTTTAATCTTAAACTAATTTATTTTGGATTTTTTTAAAAAAGCTTCCCTTTTCATATTTTTGTTTGTCGATGGTACTTTGCGGTTGGGGTTTCCCTAATTACCAACCAGTAGTAGTCTGCGAACATCGCAGAGTTCCATTTTTCTTGATATCGTTTTTCAATAACAGCTACATCTTGGTGAAATCGCTTTCCTTGTTCATCACTTATAGCTCCAATATTTATTTTTTTTTTTTTGGGGGGGGGGAATCTAAATGCGAATCCAAAAAATGTATTTTCAAAGACATGTTTCAATTCATTTTATGAAAAGCTTGTAACATTTTCTCAACAAAGTTAGCATATTGCGGGGATTAAGGATTCCCTAGAAACTTTTCAGTGACTGCAACGAGTGATGTCCAGGCCTTCTTTTCAACATCATTTAAGCATGAAGTGAATGTTGGATAAAAAAATGTTTTATAAAGGATCATTTTAATACTAGACTGACGATTAGGGGATCGAACTAGAAATTTCTTTATAAAGTAAATTTGAAGTATAAAAAGCAAAAGTTTTGCATTAAACTGTCCAATCATTCCAACCCAATCGCGGCCGTTGGTGTAACTGTTCGGAGTTTTCAGTGGTTTTCTTCGAACGTTGGATTTCCTTGCGTAAATAGGGATTAGATTCCTTTAGAAAAATTACTATGGAAGGTACTTCCCCCCCCCCACACACACGCACACACACCCACACCATTTAGGGCTTATATTCCTCGTGCTGATAATTTTATCGTCACAAATGCAACCAACCGATCATTCGAAAGTTTTTATTGAAAGTTGTTAACACAAATCTTCAATAATATTGCCAACTACACCGAACAATATGGTGAAGAAGTCTTTATCTTTGAAATCCTTTAAGCGGCCTAATCGGGTTTTTCCGTCATGTGACTTTTAGGAACAATGGCTGATTTTACACAAAATCAATATTAAAATTAATTTTTTGAAGTGAATAATATAAATAGATAGTATGTAAGTTTGTCAAATAAAAGTTTTCATAGCAATATCCTTTATAAATACTATTTTATGAATTTTTAAACATGAATGGAATATTCTGCAAGCCGCTTAAAGGGTTAAAAGCGGTCGAATAAATAGGGATTAAACTATACAGAAATTTACTATGCTACAGTTTAAAAACAACATTGTTAAAGGGAGTGTAATTATTATGTAAGACACAAGACGTAATTATAAAAAAATAAATAAATAAATTAGTCTGATCAAAGGCAAACAATTCAATACCGGAACGTGTTTATGAGAAAACATGTCTTCTCTCAACATGATACTTGTTTGATTTCATTTTAAAATTGTTTATTATACGTTCGGACAGCCCCCCCCCCCCCCCCAAGATCAAATCCTATAGCGATGGAAAATAAATAACTGTTACTGTTATTCTTTTAGTTCCGAGTATCATTTGAAAATGTCTTCTACAATTTACTGAATCACGGAAATATTATTTAAAGCGCTTATTGAAATTTACTGAGTAATTTCAACATCTTTTTTTTTAATTGATAACAGACCTGATATTTCTTTAGGATAAAAAAAAAAATTACTAACATGTACTTAAAATAAGGGGAAAAAGTAAGAAAAGCAAAGAAAGCAAAATTTTAAATATATTTATATATTGATTTATTACATTACAATGGATATTTTTAAATGGATAGAATACATGGCATTTTTTAAAGTTATTTTTTTTATTTTAAATAGGTAAAATTGGATCAAAATTTTTAACTTAATCATTTCGAAGAGTTCATTTTCAACATTTAATGTTTGACAAAATTTTATTCATAAATATAGGCAAGGAATATTCTTACAGTAACATACATAATTGAACTCTAAAAACTTTCTCCTTTTATAAAAACAACATAGAGTTACTAAGTATTATTTAATTTCAGAATAAAAAAATAGTCTTTTGTCGCAAAAAAAATCTTCAAATTTAAAAATTTGAAAATTGTCCATTAGGTGAATGGGTGTGCAGTATATTATGTGTTGGGTGTATAAGGGAGAAGTAAAGAAATAAAATAAATCATTTAAAAATAAATTTCAAATTTGTTTCTATCTTAAAATGGTAGCCTGTTAAGAGCTTTTACTTTTAACGAAGATTTCTTTTTTTCTTTCTTTTTTTTTAATTCGAACGAATATTTTTGGATATTAAAAAATATTCGCAACCCAACCCAACACCATAATATACTATAATTATTACTCATGTGAAAAAAAAAAATTATTAATTAAAGAAAAAATTCTACGCAGGGAATATGGGTTCACATAATATTGATCCTCTGAAAAGTAAATATGTAAAGCATTTGGTAGAAATTCATTTTATTTATTATTATTATTTTTTAAATAATGCTCGTATGTGATAAAAATATTTAAGCAAAACTAAAAATTCAGGGCACGCCTTTACTCATCGACTCTGATTTTGAAATGTTAGAAAATAGCGTTTCTTTTCTTTTTTTTTTTCTTTAATTTTTTTTTCTGTATGTATGTTCAATACTACTCGATAAATTGCTAACAAGCTGAAATTTTTGAACCAAAAGATTAGTACAGTATGAGACAAAACTTTCCAATTCGCGAATGAATGATTTCAAAGAAATAAAAAACGATTTCATTTCAAACATGTCTTATCCTACTTGAGAAATTCAAATTATTTGAGGTTAGAATTCCGTGGTTTTTAAAACTTTATACATATTGTTTAATAATATGATTGTTTAACGTAACTTGCCAAAATAAAATCTAGAAACATAAAAATAATTACTATAACATCGATTAAGTTATAACACTATTTTTGACATTATTCAAATATAATAAACAAAATAAAAGCATTAAATTGTGCTTCACCTGGAAAGTTTGTCGTTTAGAAGCATTTTCTTTAATAACTATTTTCTTTGTTTATTGTAGAGAATGTTGAACATGAAAGGGAAATTCCAAGATTTAGTAGTTGAATACACTCAGGAATGTATGAAAATAAAAAATGTATATTTAAACACACACACCATAAAATATGAGGAGAAAAAATTGAACGTAAATAAGCCGAATTTTAACCACGCGAAATCAATACTTTGAATAAGATTCATGAGCGGCTGTCACAATGATTTGTGCCGTGAGATAGATTTTCAATCGATGGGACTTCGACTTGCGTCTCTCTCTCTATCAATAAATCACCTTACGCCACTTCACCTCAATGATCTTAGTTGTCAATTTCCGTTAACAAATCGGGAGCATGATGTTTGTTTTGAGATATGGGGCTCTCATCTGTGGCGAAGTTGATATTTTGTGATACTATTATGCTCTATTAAGTGTTACGTGTGATAACATACATTTAAGGTCAAGGAATATGTTTTTTTATTATTATTATTACGCTGCAGTTAACACATATTTTGATAATACTGCTTAATTTTTTTTTCATAAAGCAGTTATTAATTCTGCAAATCGTAAAAGCATAATTAAATATGTTATATCATTAAAAAGATGTTTATTGTACAGTGTAAACACTTTAAAGCAAGTATAATACTTAAAATTATCATTTTTTCAGCCATTTTTATTATACAATTCAGGACTGACACTACAGAAACTTGCAATCTCTTCCATACCTATTTCTCAAATGAACCGCTTGAAGATATGTTTTCCCTATGGCACCCCCCCCCCCCCCTCCAAAAAAAAAAAGAAAAAAAAACAACTGATTGTTTTATACGGAATTAGGTATGGGTATGTTTAAAAATTTTTAAGATTATATATCATCGTTTTTCGCACAGTTTTTCACTGAAATAAACTGTAAAAAATGTATCAAATAATAACTCTTTAGTATCCTTAAAACATATTTTTAATTCATGAAATGCGATGCGATGATTTTTTAAGAGCTTTTTGCAATATTCAAAAATTAGATATTTTTCTCAAATAATATTAATACATTTTACATCTAAATTCAAATCAGACCACGAAGACAATGCTCCGCCTGTTTTATGTAGCTAGATTTTCTGTAATGTGCTTTTAATTTGAATAAACCCATATTATATGATGATGGGCGGAGTTCAAAAATAAAAGAGCAGCAAGGGCGGAGTACAGATGTAAAAACATATTAACAAGTTTCTTTCCTACAATCCGAAATTTAATACTGATAGCTTGATACTTTAGGAAATTTATTGTACACTCAATTCTGTTGATATGGAACTTTTTTGCTATACTATGCTGCATTGTTGTAAGGAAAAGAGGATTTTAATGATTTTTTTTTTTAGTTCAGTAATGATTGTACATTACTTTCCTCAATAATATTGATGTAAACTCAAAGCACTACATTTTATTTAAACGGGTTTCATTTTAATGTTGGTGAATGATCCTTACTATTTACTACTCATTTCAAACGTTTGAATAATTAAAAAGTATGTTAGTTAGATTGAAATAGATAAAATCTGATTTTGTGTATATTGCGTAAAATTTCTTTTTTTTTCTTTTTCCATTCAGCCAATGATTAAATACCATCATACAGGTGTTGTGTGTGATTAGACTAGTGTAATTATTAATTTAATATGCATACTTAATTATTTTTTGGTCGAATGGAAATTTGGTATTTTATAAAGTTGAAAATTATATTGAAAATTCTTAAAGAATAACGATTTCTTCCATTTCTTTTAGATGTTTTTCTTTCCATAGTCAAGAACTCTCAAAGGCTGCGTTTTTGGCTTGAAAGCTTATTAAACTTGATATTGAATGCTATTAATGAAAAACTAAAATTAACATTTTAAATTTATTTTTTTAACTCATACCAGTAAATTTATTAAATAATATTGTTATTGTATTAAAATGCTGTTTTGTGTACTGATTGTTCGTTTACAGGACTTTTAAAAGCGAGTGAGCGCCTTTAATGGTATTAAGTTCTCCTCGCAATAATTTACAGTGGCTTTATATTACAGACTTCCGACAAACAACAAGCGTGGTAAATTGCCCTAGAGGGATATGAACTCCATGGTAGAGATATCTTTCTAGGGAAACCTAATCCGTATTTATGCAAAGAAGGCAAAATTCGATGAAAACCACTTAAAACTGCGAACGATTTGGCCGACGGCCGCGTCTGAATTCGTACCCAACACTTGCTATCTACCAGTTTCCAAGTAAGAAATTCCTGACCACGGGATGGGCCAGTACTGATGTACCACGTTTCTTAGGAACCTGGACAGATCTGCGCATGGGCGAAAAGGACTTAGTCCATGTCGAAAATGGGGAAGTCAGTAGCATCCTGAGATGAGTGAGATGAGTTTGTTTATTAAACATCTTAGATATGTCGAATATTTTTAATGAATACCTTTTTGCTTTGGTCATTCAATAATATATTTTTAAATATTATTTTGTAGTTCTGTTATATCAAAATAGTTATAAAAAGTCAAATATGAAAGGAAAAAGATGATTTAAATTTATGATTATTAAACTTAGCGTTGTAACTTTTCCTTTCGCAATATAGCGTATGTAATCTGTTTAGAATTAACGATTGCATGGCGTAATTTTAAAAATTGCTAAAGTGGCGATTTTTAAAAATTATTTCTTTACATTATTGTTTACTTAATCTATTTAAATTATTTGCATGCATTGGGTATGAATATGGCACAGATATACACGCAAATGGATAGAATGAATTTTTCCAACGCCATCTTGGCGAAATCCTTGTTTTCGAATACCAGTTGCACATACATTTTTCAATTATTTTCTATTATTTTAAAAAGCAAATAACAATAAATAAAAAAAATGTTAAAATATATTAAATATTAAAAACCAATAATTATAGAACAAAAAATATTTTACATTATTTGAAAAAAGAAAATTAAAGCAAATAAACTATTTACGAATAAATAAACAAAAGTAGCAGGGTTACCATATCAGGTCAAATAACGCCATTTTGGTGCAAGTAATTGCATGTGCCCTGAATATTTAGGTTGATAGAATTGACGAATTCATCGCATGGCCGTCAAGAAGAAGTCAAGATGTCGTTAAATCTGCGGGTTTGACATAAATATAATTGTAAAAAATAAAATAAAACAAATATGGTTTTATTGAAATTCACAAAAATATAGCAAATATGTGTATATATATTTCGGAAAAACAAAATCCGTGAACTAATGGAAGATTCACGACCATTTAATTTAAAATAAAATTTCACAGAACAGAAAAAAAAAAAATGTTGAACACGATCCCTTCTGCCAAAGAAGCTGTCCTCCCTACAAGCTGTATAGAATCGGCCTGGCATTCTGCCAAGCACGGCCACAGCAACTGTGGTCTGACAGTAATTAAATGGATTCAGGTGGGAAACCTCCATTTGCAGCAATGAAAATTTCAGATACCATTGGATTTGTATAGAAACTAGAGCAGTCTAGAGAGAGACGGCAGAACATCTGGCATGGTTGTCATGCGACTGCAGCATTTGGCACCTTATCGTTTTTTTCGCAAGAAAGAAAAAAATGCGGGGTGGAGGTGATTAGAGATTGTTTGTAAACATTGGCATTTACCGCGGCTGACGAATTTATCAGCAGTCGGCAAAGGCTTTTTTCACTGATTGAATCAATTTAACAAAATATAAATAAATAAATCCTTATTCATGATGTACCATGAACGATTAAGTAACGCTAATTTTTTTAATTAAAAATTGACCTTTTTGTTTGAAAACTGTTCATTTAATATTAATTCTCAACCAATAGGTATGCAATTTAAAATGTAACGATCAATAAATAAATAATTTTAAAACACTTTAAATTGAAATGAATTTTTTTTTTCAGAAATGCTTGAGTAAAAGCATCCTTGTTCAATTTTCTTCATAAAAAATATATTATATTCCTTAAATTGTTCAATTTTAATCATTATCAAAATGCTACACTTTCGTAAGATTTTCTTTTTTTATCGATTCTTTTTATCTTTATTTTTATCGATTCTCGTTTTATTTTCTCTTGTCCCTTACCTTAATTATCCCTTACCTTAAATTTGTCATCCTGACTGCTTTTTGGAGAAACAAAATCCAGTTTTTATGCCCCTAGTGGTAAGTGTTTTTTTTAACTAATTTAATTACCAGAATTTTTTGCCTTATTTAATCACAGAAATTTTGCAATTAATTCTGGCAACAATTATTATTCTGTTTTTATGAAATACCGGGTGATCCAGAAGTCCCGGGACTTTTGAAATGCTAATAATTAGAAAACCATAAACTTTAGAAGTATGCGGTTTTCACAGAAATGCTGAGAAACTTGTGGGATTTGTTTTTTCGATGAAAAAAACATATTATGTTAGTTGCACTTTTTGACAGCAGGAGGCGCTAAAATTGATAGTATTGTTTTTATAGTATGATACAGCTTATTTAAAAGAACGAATTAGTGTCCAAGGGTTACAAAGTTTAATCATGACGCTCATGGCTTATAAGTACCGCCGTGAGCCGATGCAAAACAGCGTACACAGTATCCTCAGAGCGGGAAGAAATTTCAGTTCATCCTGATATCACAAGTTTACTGCACTCACCATGAACTGGTGATTTCTACAGAGTATTGGCATAGAATCCTACCTAATTTACGATTGTAGCAGACATTTGGGATCTCTTGTTTCTATTACGATCTTCCAATGAGCCTTTTTCTCAAACCTTGCTTACCATAGCATTTCACATTTGCAATGGCCATCGATTCTTTTGCAGTTTTAACTTGACGTATTGTACGATAGGAAAACAACGCGACATGCAAAGATGTGTCTAAACATAGTCTAGACAATGTCTAAACACTGCAGTTGCTCATGAAATTTTGTATCAAATTTCCCTTACAATGCAATTTCATTTACCTTACAAAAAATGTTTGAACATAAACCACCCTTAAAACGAAATCTCATCACTATCATAGAAAAGAAGTTACGCAATGAACTCATGTGTCTATATAACGCATGGTATAGGTACATTCAGTCTTATACAACAGCGCCACCTGTTGCTAAAAATGGTAACTATATATATTTAAAAAAATTCATTCTAAACAAAAATCCCACATGTTTCTGAACCTATATCTGAAAACAGAACCTTTGTATTATACATAGTTTCCTAATTATTAACTTTTCAAAACTCCCGAAACTTCTGGATCACCCGGTATTTCTCGCATTTTATGTACCCTTTTTTACCACAAAATTTAATCTTCATAAAAATGCTTATTTAATGTGGATTATCAATAGATTTGTTTGTAATTACAAAAAAATATCCACAAAATAGATACTACCATATAGTTAAATGTAATTTAAACTGTATGCTTTCAAATAAGACAACACTTAAAAATATATAGATATGTAAAACTAAAGATAAATATAAAATTTAAATTAAATCACAGCGTTTGAAACCTATATATTATCCATTTGAAAAACCTCATATGATGAATAAATTTGATCATTCTTGATCTATTCTAAACTGATGATGATTGTGTTATAGCTGAACATAAAACGTGTTTTAACCCTTTCCGGCATGGGCAAAATCTGTACTAAAATGAGAACTTATCGCCTGACACCGAAATTCACAAACGAATTTTTTAAATATTTTGAATTCCTTATTTTAATCTTTTATTTTAAAAGCAAACTTTCACTAAAATATTACTTGTGCCGTTTGCAAGTTTGGAATTAAAATTAAGTATCCCAGACCGGGCACAGTGTACCGGAAAGGGTTAAGAAACTCATTTAATCTGCTGACCTTTAGGACTTATAAAGGAGTAACACATGATGCACTTATTTTATATTAACCCTTCACTGCACCGTGTGCATCATCTGGTACATACATGAAAACACAATAATTCTCTTTATGTGCAATGAATTTGGCCAATAGGATCGCTGTAAGGGATCAAGGACAGTCCAAAGAATGGAAAGCCCCAGTAGTGGCCGAGAGGTTCTGACCTCCAAACTGGTAGACGGTAGCTGCTGGGTTCGATCCCAATCGCGACCGTCGGCCGAAACTTTCGGAGTTTTCCGTGGTTTTCTTCGAACCTTGGATTTCCTTTCGTAATTACGGGTTGGGTTCCCTTAGAAAGATCCCCACGGAGGGCACCCCTCTACTTAAGGGCCTATATCCCTCGTGTAGATAATCGGCCGTCATATGATAAACCAAAGAATGGAATAATCCGAGATCTACTTTTAGAAAAGTGCTCTCCCTAGATGCTCATTTTTGTGAAGACAAGGGGCGTGGTCGCTGACCTCAGCAGTCAGGCGCCTCCAGCCTTAAATCTATTAATGTATGATTTTTTATTTTATTCGGGCAAAACCATATTTGAGTCTATTTTTGGAAAATTATCTTCTAGAAAAATTGTGAAAACGTTTATTTTTATTTTATGTTGGACATAGTGTCAGTCCTATTAAATAATGAAAATTGCTGAAAAAAAAAGATAATTTAAAATAATATGCTTCCTTTAACACTAGAACCACCATTAGGGGTCATTATGACCCCTGCCAAATTGAAAACAGACGATTCGAACCAGAAGTATATTTATACGATTTTTTAAACATGTGCAGCACAGAAATAATTAAAAAAATTATATGATTTAAAATAAAAATTCTGGTGTAATCCCGGTGGTTCTAGTGTTAAAGTGTCTGTACAATAACAACTGTTTCAAAGAACACATAAATTTCATTATGTTTTTATCAATTTGAGGTAGTAAGGACTTCATTACAGGAAAAAAAAAGAATAACATATTTCAATTTTTTCATCAAAATAGGTTACTTCCCCACAATAAATAAATAAAAACAGATTCCACGACCTTATGTGCATGTTACCACACGCAAGTAAAACATAATAGAAATACAAAAGATGAATTTCGCAAAAAATCAAAACACAGTTTTGCAAAAATATATCATGCAACACCTTCCCTATTTGCACAATGCATTTAAGGATTAAGTATTTGAGGTGACTGGACCAGGAGTTACATATAACTAGACGGAAGGGAGAGACGCAAATATTCGTCCATGTATAAGTAACACTGATTGAAATTTTTATGAGACGCTCCGGGCGAAACAGCCGAGCAAGAAATATACCATATTCAAATATATATACACCGTTACAAGGTTTTGGCTTTTCTGAAAGTTAATATTTCCCCTTTATATTTTATGGTGTGAGTGTTAAAATAAATATTCTACATTTTCGTTTGTTCCTGCGTTTATTTTATTATTAAATCTTCAAAGGTGTCATTTCCATTTGATGTTCAACATTCTCTAGAATAAACTGAGAAAATAATTAAAAAAATACTCCAAAACAACAAACTTTCGATCTAAAAATGTGTTTTAGTTGTACCTCTAGTGTCTGAAACGTGTAAATTAGTCAAAAAAATGTATTCTATTTTCAAAACAATTACAAGATTTACCCTATACAGCGTATGATGGATAGGTAAAAAGAAAGAAAGAGAAAGATTATATAAAAGACTAAACATTCCTGATCATAAAGTGAAAAAAAAAGTAGGGAACCTCCAAAAAATAGTGAGTAACTAACATTTTTAAAAACTATAGTTTCGAAGGAAAATACCGTCGATTTGTGAACAATTAATACTTATATGTATATATCGGCATATAAACAGCATATATTTGGAGATTATTTTTCTCAATATTACAACTATCCTGTTTGGCTATCTGTTCCTTTATCCTATTTTATATAAGTGAAATTTCGGCAAAAGCTTTTTATGTCTCAGAATTTTAAACACGTAAACTAAGCAAAATTTCTTAATGAACAAATAAATAAAAAAATAAAGCAAAATTAAATAAAAATTTAAAAAGATACATTTTCGATATATATCTTAGTTAGTTAAATATTTGCAAAATACGAACGCAGTATAATATTTCGCAAATATACGCAATTTATTACATCGCAACACGAGAAAATACGTTATTTTAAGTAACTTTCACAGAAGAATACAGTCACATTTGCTATACTTTAATGCTAACTAATTAATAATCTTTCAAGATAGTCACTGAAATAATAAACTAAATTTGGAATCTTAAATTTTTTTAATTTTGACATTTTAAAAGAAAAGCAACTTTAACAATTTTCTGCTATTTGTAAATAAAGGATGCTTTTTTGCATTTCTTTAAAATGTTATATTTGAAGTTACCATCCGTTTTCTGTCATGTGATAGACACGACAAATATTATATTATCAGAATTAATTTTATTATGAATATAAAGAAATTTTATTCTGTGTATTCGTTAAAAAAAAAGTTTATTATCATTATCATTATTATTATTATTATTATTATTATTATTATTATTATTATTATTATTTTGAGATTTTGACCTGATTAGCGACAGTTAGAAATGACTAAAAAGAATCGAAGAATCGACCATGAACTTGACCTCAAATTCCGCAAAATTGTTTACGCATCATTATTAAGCGACCAAGACTACAAAAAATTTAATTTCGATTTCAACACCGTGTCGAAAGTCGGACACAGATTCGATGATGGAACTTATCTCTTCTTTCTGACAGGAGACACGAACGCCGTATTGGATTTTCAACATACAGTCGGCTCTCGGTAATTCGAACTCATAAATCGAAGCTTTGCTTAATTCGAACTAAACTTGAAGCCCCGAAATTGCAAATGGATAAATAACGTTAAAAAAATTCAATTATTCGAACTCATTTCCTCTTGACCTCGTTTAATGCAAACTAAGGAGAATTCCTATTTTTTGTTTTTCCTTCTTTTCTTAAGGATTTTAGTTTCTTCAAATAACTTTATTTCTTTCATTTTTGTCTGCAGCAGATATGAAAATGAATTAGAAATAGAAATCAAACCAATTTCCGGGGACATTGATTGCAAATATTAATCAGACAAGAATAATCATGCGTTAAGCATATATTATGAAACACTTTTAAAAAGTTCCTGAAATCTTTAACAATGATTAGTTATTTAAAAAGTAAGGTGTTATGTGTATATCTAGCGTATATCTGTCTATAGCAAAATATATATCACAATACTTTTGAACAACCCTGTATTTGATCTGTCTGTTGATATACATACTATATAACGAGGGAATTTAGTTTAACAAGTAAACGCATAACAATTTTAAATTTCTCTTTCAACAATTTATACAAATAGATGGAAACATACTTGAATATTTTTGTTCAATACTGTGGTTCACCTAGCATCTTTATTACACACGAATATTCTATTTCCATTTATTCCTGAGTATATTCAACTATAAAATCTTTTAAAGTTTCCTTTTCCCTTTGATGTCCAACATTCTCTAGAATAAACAGAGAAAATAATAATAATAAAAAAAACCCTGCTAAACAACAATATTTCCACGTGAGTACAATTTAAAACTTTTACTTTATTTATTATTTTTGAATGATGTACAAAAATAGTGTTATAATTTAACCGAAATCAAAGTATTTTACATTTTACTTTGACAAATAACATTAAAATATCATATGAATATTAAGACTGAAAATATTATAATTCTAACCTTAAAGGCTGTGAATTTCTCAAGTAGGATAAGACATGTTTAAAATGAAGTCGTTTTTCATTTCTTTGAATTCGGTTTTTCACAAACTGGAGAAAGTTTTTGCGCCATGCTGAACTAATCTTTTGGCTCAAAAAATATTAGCTAATTAAAAATTTATCGAGTAGTATTGAGCATACATAAAAAAAAAAGAAAAGAATTAACGACATTTTCTAACATTTCAAAACCAGAGTCGTAGATTCTTTATGCAAATAATTTTAAAAGAGGTTAATAGAAGTCAACGATATCTGACAAAATAAATAAATAAATAAATAAATAAATAATAATAATAATAATAATAATAATAATAATAATAATAATAATGATAATAATAATAATAATCGGCGTCGTAAAAAAAAAAAAATGTGTTAAAAAATATAAAAAAATAATAAATTTAGTTTAAATATAGTTACTTGTAAATATATAAAAATATTATATAACAATTATATATATAACAATATAATAAATATTAAATATAATTAAATATTTTCCTTTAAATATAGTTTCCTGATTTTGTTTTATCAAAAATTATTCTTGAGTAAACTCTAAATTTACCAAAGTATCAAGTATTAAATCGCGGATTATATGCATGGAAACTATTCATATTTACTCCGCCCTCGCTGTTTTTTAATTTTAAACTCCGCCCATCATCAAATGATAATGTATTTCAGAAAATCTAGTTATATAGTAGGCGGAGCATCGTCTTTGGGGTACGATTTGAATACAGATGATTATTAATATTAATATTACTTGAGAATCTAATTTTTGAATAGTGCAAAAAGTTCTTTTCTTAAAAAAATCATTGCACCGCATTTTATGAATTTGAAATATGTTTGAAGAATACTAAGGAATTATTATTCGATTGTTTTTTATAATTTCTTTCAGTGAAAAATTCTGCAAAAAAATGATGATATAATATCTTAAAAAGTTAAAAACATACCCATACTTCATTCTGTGAAAGCAATGGTGTTTTTTTTTTTTTTTTTTTTTTTTGAAAAATTGTTGTTATTCTCGGTAAAGATTTGGGAAATCTGAAGTAATCTGAATCATTTTATTGGTTGAATTCCTCAACTTATTTGATTTTATTCGTTTCCTGATTGGTCCAAGTATCCAAAAAGTGGTCCAAAAATCGAATACTTCTCTTTTTTATTCGTTTTCTGAATGGTCAAAGTTTAATGCCCAAAAACAGAATATTTCTGTTGCCACAATGACAAAAACAGTACTAAAAACTTTTACAAAAATTAATAGTTTAAAAACCAATTGTGAGAGAGATTTCAAACGAGCTTCATTAAAAATTATATTTTTTTTTCCTTACGCAATGGTGTAAAAATTTAAAATGTGTGATATTCAGAAGTTTAAAAATTTACAGTTCCGAAAATTGTAAAACCGAAATTTCATTTAAAATTTGTTTGTGATGGGTCCAAGTTTAATCCATGTCGTGCGTAATAGGAGGCGTTCAGAATCAGTCGGATTAACTACATTTTAAAAAATGCACATTTTAAAGTTGTCTATCTATAAATTACTATATTTTTTTAATTATTGATCTAGGAATATTAATGTTTAATGCACGGCGTACGTAATATATGACTCGTTACAATCATCCTAAAAATGATTATTATTATTATTATTATTAATCAAATATAGAATTTCTTTGAAAATATCATTTTTCAAACAGTTGTAAATAGTTAAATTACAATTTCGTTATTTTTTTTTTTTTTTCATTGGTCTAGGTCATGTTTAATGCATAGCGTACGTAATATATGACTCGTTATGATCATCATAAAAATGATGTTTATTATTCATATTAATTTAAATATAGAATTTATTTATAAGTCTTTATAATTTTAATCTTTGAAAATATCCTTTTTTCAAATAGTCGTTTTAATTTGTTATTTTTCTTTCTTTATACGTGGAAATCATATTTTCACACGGTTTAGTTGAGAAAAATGCATGAAAAATTATTGTCTCAATTATATTGCGGAATTTTTAATTTAATCTTTAAATTTTTAATTGAAATATCCTTGTTTATCAAAGGAATAACAATAATACCATAAACATCAATGTCTGCTACACTTAAAATTTTCAAAACTAAAATTTCTTAAATTGAACAAATTCTTTGTATGTTATTTTTTTTTTATTGTTAATTAAAATGGAAATGTATGCAGACACTGTTCTGATTTTCCTACGAACTCCCAAAATTTATTTACCGTACGTTGAGCACGGAATTGCAGATTGAGTGAGGGAAGCAGCACAGAGTATTGATTGCCTCCCACTCTGCTGCATTGTTTTAGGAAAGGCGAATTGTTTTCAGAGATCTACATTCAGAAGACGTGCTCTCCCAAGACGCTTTTTTTTTATTTATTTAGGACATGGGCTGCTGTCGCTAGTACCATAGCGCAGAACTAAACACAGCGTCTCCATACTCACACTTACTTATCACACTATCAAGCATGATTTTCTCATTTCGTCCGGAAAAAAAAATTTATATCTGAGCCTGTTTTTGGAAAATTATCCTCTAGAATAATAGAGAAAATGTGTTATTTATGTTGGACATAATTTCAGTCCTGAGTTACTTAACAAAAATTGGTGAAAAAAATGATAATTTTGAATAACATACTTGCTTAAATATTTTTGCACTGTACAATAACAACTATTTCAACGACATAATAAATTTAATTATGATTTTAACAATTTGCAGTATTAATGACTGCCTTATAGAAATCAAAAACAGTCCAGCATATTTTAAAGCAGTATCAACAAATATTTTTTAACTTCTCCGCAATAAATAAAGAAAAGATTACACTACCTTTAATGCATGTTATCACACGTAACGCATCATAGAAACATTGAAGATCGATTTAGCTAAGAATCGAAGGGCCGTATTGTAAAAAAAATAATACCATGCAACACCCTCCCTATTTTCACAATGCATTTAACAATCTTTGAGGTGAAAAGGGGTGATGCCAACAATTACCAGAAGAAGAAACACCTATATCGGAAAATGGTAGTAGTAACATTGTTTAAGAATTTTACTAGCCGTTTCTGACGAAACAGCCGACCAAGAATTTTTGACTGTTATAGGGATAGGTATCAGACAATTCTACCTTTTTTACTGTAATCATTTACTCTTTATATTTTATGGTGTTGTGCTTATATTACTATTCTGTATTTTCATTTTTTATTTTATTTATTTATTTATTTTTCGAATATATTCAGTTATTAAATCGTCATTTCCCTTTGACGTTCCCCATTCTCTAGAATAAATAGATAAAAATAATTAAAAAAATACTCCCCAATGACAAATTTTCGATGAGAGCACAATTTAATACATTTTTTTTTTTTTTTTTTTTTTTTTTGAATGATATACAGAAAAAGTGTTAGATTTTAACAGAAATGTTAGTTATTATTTTTGTCTTCTACATTTTACTTTGACAGAAAACATTAAAAGATATATTAATATTAAGGCTGAATTCTAACCTTCAACAATTTGAATTCCTCGAGTAAAATAAGACATGTTTAAAATGAAGTCGTTTTTCATTTCTTTGAATTCATTCATTCGCAAACAATTTTAAAAGAGGTTAACAGCAGTCAACAATATCTGATTAAAAAAAAAAAAAAAAACGACGATGTCAAAAAAGAAATTTTTTAAAAGCATATTCCTGCTTTTTAATGTAGTTTATTGATTTTGTTTTATCAAAAATTACTCTTGAGTAAACACTAAATTTCCCAATGTATCAAGCTATCAGTATTAAATTGAGGATTATACGCCACAAACCTATTAATATGTTTTTACATCTGTACTCAGGCCTCGCTGTTTTTTTTCATTTAAACTCCGCCCATCATCCTATGATATGTACACATAATAAAATACATAACATAATATAATAATACATAACATAATACATAACATAAACACATAATAAAAGCACACTACAGAAAATTTAGCGATGATATAAAGTAGGCGGAGCGTCGTCTTCGCGGTACGATTTAAAAATAGACGTAAATTGTATTAATTTTGTTTGAGAAAAATATGTAACTTTTGAATATTGCAAAAAGATCTTTTATTAAAATAATTGCACCGTATTTCATGAATTAAAAGGTTGTTTTAAGGATACTAAAGAATTAATCTAGAAGCTCGGTTTTTTTTAGGACAGGTGGTGTGGTCGCTGGCCTCAATAACGCAGAAAAATACAGTGTCTCCATACTTAAACATTCTCAAGCGTGATCTTCTGATTTCGTCCGGGAAAAAAATTATATCTGAGTCCGTTTTTGGAAAATTACCCTCTAAAACAACAGTGAAAACGTTTAATTTCTGTTGGACATAATTTCAGTCTGAGTTGCTTAAGAGAAATTGGTGAAAAAGTTGATAAAATTTAATAACATACTTGCTTAAAGATGCTTACGCTGTGCAATAACAGCTATTTCAAAAACATAATAACTTTAATTATGATTTCAATACTTTGCAATATTAATTCAAAATTGCCTTATAGGAAAGAAAAAGCAAACAAGCATATTCCAAGTAGTATCAACAAAATATGCTTTAATTTCCCCGCAATAAATATATAATTGTACTATCTTAAATCCATGTTACCACACATAGCACAAAAGATCGATTTCGTTAAAAATCAAAGCTGCAAAAAAATATCATGCGACACCAGCCCTATTTGCACAATGTATTAACAGTTAAAATTTTTGATGTGAAAGGACGTGAGGCCATCATTTACCAGAGACAAAAAGGAAAGAACAATATTGGATAGTGGCAATAGTAGCATCGTTTGAAACTTTCATCAGCCCCTCATGACGAAACAGCCGTGCATGAATTCTTTCCCACGCTTTAAGGATGTGAAGTTCACATCCTTAATTATTGGTTACACCCATTGATTATCAGCTATTTAACAATTCCAAAAAATATTATGCATTCTATGCATTTAAAAAATATAATGTGATGCAATAAATCAATGTATAAATATATTATACAGGGTGTCCCTAAACAAATGGTATATACGCTAGGGGGTGATAGAACACATCAAGACGAGTAATAGTAAATAGGAAACCAAGGGTCCCAAACGTTTTCCAAAGGAGATAGCCGCCATTAAAGTTTGGGGTCCAAAATTTCAAATACACATAAAAAACGGAAAAATTGGTCGATTGATTTGCGGTTTTCACTAAAAATATTCTTTTTGTTGATATTTTCTTGAAAATAAATTATAAAGATAAATTTCGAAAAATGCCGATAGAGGGCGCTTTAGACTTTGAAGTAATGAAAAACTATTTTTTGCCGAGATTTTTTGCATCTCATTAAATGGTTTCGTAAGCTTAGACTTAAACTTAAATTTTGAGCTCAAAATCTGAATAGTTGGACGCGGTTAAGTAGCACAAACTTAACTGTGTTCAGAGGGTTTAAATTTCAAATGATTATAAAAAACGGAAAAATTGGTCGATTGATTTCCGGTTTTCACCAAAACTATTCTTTATGTCGGTATTTTATTGAAAATGAATTATAAAGATAAATTTCAAAAAATGCCGATAGAGGGCGCTTTAGACTTTGGATTAACGAAATAATCCATCCTAATACTATTTTTTGCCGTTATTTTTTGCATCTCATTAAATGGTTTCGTAGGCTTAGATTTAAACTTAAATTTTGAGCTCAAAATCTGAATAGTTGGACGCGGTTAAGTAGCACAAACTTAACTGTGTTCAGAGGGTTTAAATTTCCAATGATTATAAAAAACGGAAAAATTGGTCGATTGATTTCCGGTTTTCACTAAAACTATTCTTTATGTCGGTATTTTATTGAAAATGAATTATAAAGATAAATTTCAAAAAATGCCGATAGAGGGCGCTTTAGACTTTGGATTAACGAAATAATCCATCCTAATACTATTTTTTGCAACTCATTAAATGGTTTCGTAGGCTTACATTTAAACTTAAATTTTGAGCTCAAAATCTGAATAGTTGGGAGTGGTTAAGTAGCACAAACTGAACTGTGTTCAGAGGGTTTAAATTTCAAACGAAACGGAAAAGTATAAAAAAAACGGAAAAATTAGTCGATTCGTTTGCGGTTTTTGCTAAAACTACTCTTTAAATCAGTGTTTTCTTGAAAATAAATTTTAAAGATAAATTTCACAAAATGCCGATAGAGGGCGCCTTAGACATTGGAGTAGCGTACAACTGTTTTTAACCGTTATTTTTTTTTAATTTTAAATGCTTTCAAATGGTTAGATTTAAATTTTGAGATCAAATTCTGAGTCGTTGCGAGTGTTTAAGTAGCGCAAAAGTGAACTGTGTTCGAGGGGGAGGGGGTTAAATTTCAACTCCTGAACACACTTCAGTTTGCGCTTCTTAACCCCTCCCAACGATTCAGAATTTGAGTTCATAATTTAAGTTTAAATCTAAGACTTCGAAAACATTTAACAAGTTTTGGAAAGCATTTAATTAGATACAAAAAATAACGGTTAGAATTTGTTGTTGGTTACTCTGAAGTTTAAGGCGCCCTCTATCGGCATTTTTTGAAATTTAATCGGCATTTTTTGAAATTTGAAAAATTTTAATCTAACCATTTGAAAGCATTTAATGAGATTTAAAAAAAATAACGGTTAAAAACAGTTGTACGTTACTCCAATGTCTAAGGCGCCCTCTATCGGCATTTTGTGAAATTTATCTTTAAAATTTATTTTCAAGAAAACACTGATTTAAAGAGTAGTTTTAGCAAAACCCGCAAACGAATCGACTAATTTTTCCGTTTTTTTTATACTTTTCCGTTTCGTTTGAAATTTAAACCCTCTGAACACAGTTCAGTTTGTGCTACTTAACCACTCCCAACTATTCAGATTTTGAGCTCAAAATTTAAGTTTAAATGTAAGCCTACGAAACCATTTAATGAGTTGCAAAAAATAGTATTAGGATGGATTATTTCGTTAATCCAAAGTCTAAAGCGCCCTCTATCGGCATTTTTTGAAATTTATCTTTATAATTCATTTTCAATAAAATACCAACATAAAGAATAGTTTTGGTGAAAACCGGAAATCAATCGACCAATTTTTCCGTTTTTTATAATCATTTGAAATTTAAACCCTCTGAATACAGTTAAGTTTGTGCTACTTAACCGCGTCCAACTATTCAGATTTTGAGCTCAAAATTTAAGTTTAAGTCTAAGCTTACGAAACCATTTAATGAGATGCAAAAAATCTCGGCAAAAAATAGTTTTTCATTACTTCAAAGTCTAAAGCGCCCTCTATCGGCATTTTTCGAAATTTATCTTTATAATTTATTTTCAAGAAAATATCAACAAAAAGAATATTTTTAGTGAAAACCGCAAATCAATCGACCAATTTTTCCGTTTTTTATGTGTATTTGAAATTTTGGGCCCCAAACTTTAATGGCGGCTATCTCCTTTGGAAAACGTTTGGGACCCTTGGTTTCCTATTTACTATTACTCGTCTTGATGTGTTCTATCACCCCCTAGCGTATATACCATTTGTTTAGGGACACCCTGTATATGTAATATTATTGAATTATTAAAGGTGTCGTGGGTTATCGTGAGTCTTATTCCGCTGTTCTTGCTATTATTATTATTATTATTATTATTTTATACTTTGGAAGCTTAAAATTATTTATCAATCAATTTTGATCTTAAATGTCAATATACGTGTGGCACGCCTTTCGAAACCTGATTGAAGTATTATTTTTTTTTTTAAATGTGGCGGAGTCATTCATTCTTTGCATAAAAATTTTAATAAAAGTAACGTAATAAAATTACAAACTTAAATGGACGGACGCGTATATTTGTAAACAAATGCTTTAAAAATATATAAACTATGTAGCTAGCACTCAGGTATGACGGTGTTATTCATGTCGAGGTATTCAGTTTTATTTTCCTTTTCTTTTATGTACACAATTTATTTTTCGAGGGAAGGGTAACTTTATGTTTTTTTCAGTAAGTCATCTCAAAGGATTAAACTGATAAAGCTTTCTTGGGGTGAAAGCTAATGAAACCTGCTATTGAATGCTACATCAATATTAAGTGTAATTAATTGAAAAAGTTTTTTTCAACTCATACCAGTAAATTTATAAAGTAACATGTTATTGTACGTAGATGCTGTGCCAATTTCCAATATGAGATTTAATTCGAATTTGATTTACATAAGCGAGTGAGCGCCTTTACTGGTATTAAGCTCTCCTCGCAATATTTAAAGTATACAGTGAAACTCATAGCTTTAGATAAAGAGTATGGATACCAATATCTTCAGGAGCATAAATGCCATTATTTTCTACAATCTTGAATATTTCAGATCAACCTGTCGCTCGCCAATTCGCCAAATTGCGACCAAATTCTCCATTTGGCGAGTAAATAAGCGATTAGATTCGCCAAATTGCTAGTGCTCAATTTTTGCTTTTCCTTTTTTTCATTTTCGATTTTCATACATAAGCATATCTATCTATCTATATATATTTAACGTATATTTTTATATTTGTAGCGGATAGTTGAAATTAATTAATAACAATCGCTTTCACAAATATAAAATATTAAGTTATTTTAGAACATATTGAAAAAAAAGGGTGTACATTAAAGGATGAAAGATAATTTTTTTTCTTTTGCTACACGGCAAATCTATTTTGCTAATACTTTTTTCATTTGGCGAATGTTTTTTATTTTCAATTTGCCAAATTACTAACGTTAGTCAAATGTCAGCGAGAACACTGAGATCAACACATATAACGGCCAGACTAATAAAAAATATTTGCAATCTACATATATTCTATTGCAGTTCTATATTTATTAATTGATTAAGAATCGTGCAAAAATAATCTTAATAAAATGCTTTGAAAAAATTATTTCGTTATAAGTTCATTGCCGGATGTTGGGGAAATTGCTTATCGTCTTAATGTTGAGTAAACATTTTTTATTGTATTTCTTATACTATAACTGCCTAAAATTCAAGTATTTGACTTAATATTTTTTTTTTTCAAAACATGAAAAAAAAATTATTATTATTATTTTGCTACTATTTTTATTACCATTATTATTATAGTGAGCGCCCTTACCGATATAAAGTTCTCCTCGCTATATTTACAGTATACAGTGAAACTCGTAGCTTGAAAAAAAGAGTATGGATGCCAACATCTTTTAATTTTTCCGGAGTGTGATTCAAGGCAAAGACGTTTGAAACCGAAAAGTATTTATGAGAAAACGTGTCTTTTCTCAACATGGTACTTATTTATTTATTTGATTTTATTTTAAAATTGTTTATTATATGATCGGACAGCCACCCCCACCCCCTCACCAAGATCAAATCTCATAGTTGTGGAAAATAAAAACTTTTACTGTTATTCTTTTAGTTCCGCGTATTATTTGGAATTGTCTTCTACCACTTACTGAATCATGAAAATTAATATTTAAAGCGCTTATTGAAATCTACTGAGTAATGTCAACATCTATTTACAACATCTGGTTACAGACAAGACATTAACAGACCTGATATTTCTTTCGGGAGAAAGAAAAATACTAACAAACACTTAAAAAAGGAAAAAAAAGAAAAGAAAAAAACCTAAATTTTAAATATATTTACATATTGTTTTGTTACATCGCATTACATATTTTTAAATGCATAGAGTACATAACATTTTTAAGTTATTTTTTATTTTAAATAGATAAAATTCGATCAAAATATTTAACTTGATAATTTCGAACAGTCCATTTTCTACGTTTACTGTTTGACAAAATTTTATTGATAAATATATGCAAAGAACATTGTTACAGTAACAGACATAAATTAACTCTAAAAACTTGCTCCTTTTGTAAAAACAACAAAGAACCCCTCAGGATTATTTAATTTCAGAATAAAAAATAGTCTTTTGCGGAATAAAAAATCTTTAAATTTAAAAATTTGAAAGTTATCCATTTGATGAAGGGGTGGATGTATATTATGCGTTGGGTGTATAAGGTAGGTGAAAAATAAATCGAAGAATTCACTTTAAAAGAAATTTCAAATTTGTTTCTGTTATTCTCTTTAGATGGTAGTGTGTTAAAAGCTTTTATCTTGAACGAAGATTTTCTTCCCCCCTAACTTTTCCTGATATTAAAATTAGTCGTTGGGGCCACTGTAATACTTACCCATCATAGATATGCATAATATAAAATATGAAAATATAATCAAGTAATATCGATTTGCATAAAAAAGATCGTTATAACTCATAAAATGATAATTATATTAATTATAAATTTACTATGCTGGATTAAGCATCTCATTTCCAATTGAAATTTATCTTTTAATTGAAATTTGAATGAAATACAAGGTTATGAAAAATCGAAGACTGTCGAAAACATGATTACAAATAGCTCAAAAACTTTTTATCCGATCAACTTCATTCTTTATGCAAAATTAATGTTGCGTCATTGTCTTTTACATCCATTCCTTAAAGTGAAAATAAAAAAATTTAATTTTTTTTTCGTATTTTTCATCAGAACGAATAATTCGAGAGTCCGACAAAAGTAGTTCCGGATATTCGAGGTTACCGCTATTAAATAGGCTTCATCCCATTCGTACATGGTAAGTATATACCAAATTTCAAGTCCCTATCCAAATTTGTTCCGGAAATATGGCGTTTAACACACAGTTATACAGTTATTGTTAGACACACAGACATACGGACGAATTTTTGTTTTCAAAAATGTGTTTTTGGAAATCTACAGCGTCTAAAACGTGTAAATCAGTGAAAAAAAAGTCGATTTTCAAAACGATTGCAAGATTTACCCTACACTACGTATGATGGGTATAAAACAATGGAAATAAAACCCATATCATTAACGCTCATGTGAAAAAATTTATTAATAAAAGAAAATTTGTACACACGGAATATGGGTTCACTAAACATTGAACTTCTGCAAGATATATATTTAAAAGCATTTAGTAGCAATTAATTTTATTATTATAATTTTTTTAATAAAGCTCGTATTCAATGAAAATTTAGGCGGAGCTAAATCTTCGGGATACGCCTTTAGTCATTGACACTGATATTGAAAATGTTAGAAAACAACGTTATTTTTTCTGTTTTTTATGGAATAATCCTCAATACTACTCGATAAATTGTTAACTAGCTAAAATTTTTAAGCCAAATAGTTCAGCATGGCACAAAAACTTTCGATTTGTGAATGAATAAATTCAAAGAAATAAAAAAAAACTATATCATTTTAAACATGTTTTATCTTATTTAAGAATTTCAAATACATGAATGTTAGAAGTCTAAGTTTTTAAGTCTTAATATGATATTTTAATGTAGTTCTTCAAAATAAAATCGAGAAAACGAAAATAAATACTATGATTTTGTTTAAATTATAACACTATTCTTGTACATCATTCGAAAATAATAAACTAAATAAAAGTATTAAATTTTGTTCACATGGAAAATTTGTCGTTTAGGAGTATTTTTTTTATTATTATTATTATTTTCACTGTTTATTCTAGAAAATGTTGAACATGAAGAGAAAACGACGCCTTATAAATTTTAACAGTTAAAAGATAAACTCAGGAATAAACGAAAATACAGAATGTTTATTTAAACACTTACACGATAAAATATTAAGAGCTACTGATAACACTAAAAAAAAAAAAAAAAAAAAAAAGCCGAATTTCTTTCTATGTACAGAAAAAAAGAACAGAAGAAAATTCCAGCTGGGCTGATTCCTCAGGAGCGGCTGATAAAATTCTCAATCGATATGCTAATTACCAATGTTGGAGGATTACCAGTTCTATTTACGGAAGTCCTTACACCATTTCAACTCAACAATCTTAATTGTTTAATGCATTCGCAAGCAGAGGCGTAGCTACAGATATTTTTTTTTTTTGGGGGGGGGAGAATTTAAAAATTTCCCAACTTGAAAAATATTGTTCTAATTTCCAATTAAAATTATACAATGCAATGTGCTTATAATGATAACAATACTTATGCATTAAAAATAATTTCTTTTCCAAAAAAAAAAAAAAAAAAAAAACTAGATTTATTGCTATTTTTTCAGCATGAAAATAAAGATCAGAAGAAAAAGAGATAAAGATTATACTTTTACCACAAAGGTTAAAGAAACAATTTCAAATAATGCAATAAATGTAAGATTCAAAGTTAGAGACATTGCATACATTAAAAAAAAAATTATATAAATATATGAAATATGAAACAAAAAATGTTACATAAAGAAAAATTGTAACGATTGCTAATGAACACTTACATTGTAATTTTTTTCATTTAACACTGATCCTTCTGTTCTTCAAAGAAGCCCACCTAATGATCACATCGTCCAGTTTAAGTAAGTCCGCTATTTTATTTTCACATTTCAAAAGCATTAAGCTATCCAGTCTGTCATCGCTCATGGTAGTTCGTAATTCATTTTTTATAATTTTTAGCTGACTAAATGTCCTTTCATTTGACGCAACACCATAAGCTGCTGTGAATGTTAAAATGCACAGTTTGAAGGCTTGACCTAAATAATTTTTGAATTTTTTGGCATGAACGAAAAGTCCGTTAAGAGAGTCAACATTATTGTTTGAACACAAGTCAAAAAGTATTTCCATTTGACTCTGCAAGTCGTGTATGTCAGGTTTATCAGATCCAGGAGGAAACATGTTAATAACTTTTTCTAGATTACTTATGCTCAAATTTGCTTTGGTGAATGGTAGCTTAAAAATCGAATGTATCGGTTCAATAGTATCTTTGATATATAAAACATTGTCATTGAAACCCATAATTAATGTGTCCAAAACTTCTTTGAATTCTTTCCTGTAAAAAGTATTTAAATCTACGTCCATTGCTGTTCTATTGTTTTCATCAATTTTTTTAGGTGGAACCCTTCTTCTATGGTGTTTTCGGAAGTCTGATTCAACATCTATCTCCATTTTTTCAGCGAATACAATTGAACTTTTTATAAGATTATTAATTCCAGTGGAATCATCACTAATTGCTTGTAAGCTTTGGACAGTACTTTTTATTATCGCAATGCAGTCAATGACGTTAAAATCAGGTGTCTCCAGAATTTCAGTTAAAATTTTTATTTTACTTAAGATGTTTTTCATGAAAAAAAATGATGCAATAAAATCAAAAGTTTTCATTTTTTTATAAATTCCAAATGCTTTTGTTCTAGTAGAGGAATCAAAAGTCTTTTCATTGAAAATATTTTCTAATAGTTCTATTACCATTTCAAACGATTGAGTTAAGGCTTTGACCGATTCAGCTCTTGCGGTCCATCTGGTTTTTGATAGATTTTTAAGTTGAATTACTTTATCAATGTTCTCTACACTTGACTGATAATGCTTAAATCTTTTTGTACTTGATGTGAAAAAGACATAGAGCTCTTCAAGGATGTTAAACAAATCTTGAATTAATATGCTAACGTTGCAAGCATGTTCTAGAGCAGTATTAGTGCGGTGATCTTGACAAGGTATGTAAGGAACACTGTGACCGACAATCTCAGATATATGTTTTTGTACACCATTGAACCTCCCGGACATATTTTGAGCAAAATCATAAGACTGGAATGCAAGCTTCGAATAATCAATTTCTATTTCATTTAAGCACTGTAAAATTAAATCTGCCATTCCCTTTCCAGTTTTGTCACTACATTCAATTGTTTTGACCAATCTTTCCCTAATTTCACCTTCATTACTTACACTTCGGATAACAATAGACATTATATCTTTGTGTGACAGATCTGGAGTTGTGTCGGTTAAAACTGCAAAACATAAACTATTTTTTATTTCAGAAGTGATTACCTGACGAATTTCAGATGCTATTAAATTTGTCATTTCATTTTGAGATTCTGGACTCATATATGTAACATGATATGGTCTCAATTTTTTATCTTCAAACCAACATTTCATTGTAGTATTGTGCCTTGAGATAAGCTGTATCACTTCGCAAAAATTTCCTTTATTAATATCATCGGTGTTTGACTCTCGAAATGCTAATCCTTGCTTTCTGAATGTTTTACAAGTATCCATTAAAATTTTGATAACTTCTCTGTTGTGCATTCGAACTTTTTCTTCCTGAATTAAAACTTGTCTTTTTGATTTGTCAATTAAGACATCAATATGTTTTTTCTTTACAAGAAAATTACAAAAATCATATAGAGCAGACTTATGAGCTTGAGATGAGAAATGTTGTTGGAGCTTCCCTAATTTATCTTTTCCGCAACTTTTCATTTTACCCCATACTTTTACTCCGGTTGAAGTCCAAGCATCTTCTCTTTTTTCACGACCTATACAAACAGGAAAAAGACAACATACAAAGCAAAAAGCAGCATGCTTTGCTGTACTGTACTATAAATATTCAAATTCTGTATACCAGTGGGGATTAAACCGGTTTTTTCCATCAGAAGGAAAACATGCTAATTTAAGTTGATGTGGACCTAACTGAATTAAATAATTTTTCTGATTTTCATTTAAAGTATCTGGACGTAGACCAGGATCAAGATTTACTATTTCAGAGGCACTTCCACTGTCTTCAATTGAAAATTCTAACTCATTATTCAGTTTATTCAATACTCTGCACCCCTCTTCAAGAACTATATCACAGGTTTCTTTAATTGAAGAGATAAAGTTAACAATCTCAGTTATTGCCAATTTCTCGTTAACTATGTCAGATTCATTATATTGAGAAAAAATAGTTTTGCTCTCAGTTAATTTTTCGAGAATAAAAGAAAATTTTCCCATAAAAGACACCCAGTCCGACTTATTTTCATTTTCTTCTTTAGTTTGGTTTTCATTTGTGAAGCTTGCAGTCTCGTTTTGAAATTCATTATCCATTTCAGATTGGTTTTGAGTTTTGGAATTCGTAGCCTCATGTAGAAATTCACTTTCTTTTGAAAAATCCAAATTACACTGTTGAAGAAGTTGATCTTCGCTCTCGGTGTTGTTTATAGGAAAAGAAAAATCTTTTATTTCTTCAGACTTTTTATTTAAGTTCAACACATCAGTATTACAACTTATGCTGATTATTTCTTCATTTGACGGAATGCTGTCATATCCATATATTTGTTCCGATTTCACATCGTCCACTTTTTTCCTTTTACGTACTGAAGCATCGAATGGATTTTTAGGGGCTCCAATTTCCTGCACAGAAACTCTATTCCCATTATGATTGTTTTTTTCATGCTGAGATTTATAGTCATTATTAAATACTGCTTTACAATTACAACATTGAACTTTATATCGCTTTGGTTTCATATTTTATAAACCGGTAAAAATATAGCAGTTTTTTTATCCGCACACAAACAAAGTAAAAAGGAACACATTTATCAGAATCAATAATTTTTTGAAATCACATTTGCTTTTATGATTATTTTTTCTTGACGACAAAGGGTTACCAGTATTTTTTCTGGCGAAAACTCATTGGATATTGTTGCCCAGTTACGTAATATAGCAGGTGTAGCTACTATTATAGAAATTAGGACTCCAGCTTTTCTTTTTTTTTTTTCTTTTGGCGCCGGAATAAATATTTTTAATATTTTTTTTTTCAACGTTACTTATTCCAAGTTCTTTTAATACTATTTGAGATTAGCATAAAACGGAAATACAAATTGCATTTTTGTTTTACAATATTAGAATAGATTGCTATTTTGAAATAAAATTTACAGATTTTTAAGCTTAGATTGACTCGACGACTAAAGCCGTTGTATAAATTCTCCGGCGACGCGACGACGACGGGTTAAATATGAAAAGATGTGAATATTTTCTTGTTTTATTTTCATTTTGACAGTAGAATATGTTATAATTGGAATTATTAATTTTATTTTTAAAGATCTATTGCGATTTCTTTTCTTTCGTCAACCATCATTAGTTTAAAAATTCCCTTTTTTGTTTACTGTCTTTGCTATACATGTCTTTTCCGCCTGGAATTTCCAGATCAGAGCACGGTCCCGACTACATATAAGCTATTTTGGCCCAGCACGGCCCGATTTGAAAATTAAAACTTTGGCTCGAGCCGGATCTATATTTTCACAGTTCAGGGGCCGGCCTGAACAAAAATCTTTGAAAACAGGAACAGCTTGCGTAAAAAACAATTAAACCAGGCTCGATCCGGCCCAATTTGATAGCTACAAAAAATTCGGATTTTTCTTAACGTACAATTAAGATTCTTCTAAAGAATGCTGATAAAAAGAATCTAAAATAATTATTTTCTTGCGCATTTCTCAATTCACTTTTGTTCGGAAACGCATAAAATTGGCAGATGTTCTTATTTAGAAAAACTGTTATCGAATGGCGCTTTCTTTTTTCTTGGAATGAAAGCAACATATATTTCAGAAAAGGCTGTCAAATATTAGTTTTTGATTCGATTTTCAAAACGTCATAGCAAGTAAAGAAGAGAAAACTGTCGTTGTGTGACAATAATCGCCTGTAATTGGATAAGTAATTTATTTATCGAAAAATGGAAAACGCTATTCAATTCGAAATCGTTTCAATCCAATCACTTCAGGCCTGTCAATGTTATGTATTTTCTTTTAAAAATGAGTCAGAAAATGTTTCAGAAAGTTTTGTGTTATTCAACAGGGAATTTGAGAACCACCTCAAGATACATTTCCGATGATTCCCCTTACCAAAAGTTCGTTATCATTATTACTTATTTTGCAAAGCAAAACTGTCCGCCCGACACATGCCAAGAGCAACCAAGTCCAGTTCCGTCCCGACTCAACTATGCAGAAAAAAATAATCCTTACCTCGGCCTAACCCGAGTCCAGGAGAGCCATTTGGGGAGGGCAGGGGAGACATCCCCCCCCACAAGAAAACAGACATTTTTGATCGCAGCCTCTATTACAAAGAAAAAAAAAACTTCCGGAAGAAAATGTGAGAGATTAATGAAGATGTTTGTTATTATATGACTATGAACAAGGTAATAAACAATCTGGAAAGCCATTTTGGGGGACCTGGCGATGTGAGGGGAATCCCCCGCCAACTGTAGGGTGTTTGATGTTGCACAGTGTCCTCCTTTCATACTCCTGACGTAAAAATTGCTTGAAAATTTCCCGCCAAAGATAAAAATCTGTCTAAAGTGAAAGTTTTCATCAGTCCTTTGCGACTTCATATTCGACATTTTTACTTTTTTTGCATCTATGATTTGATAATTTTTCTGGTTTGAGGATTAAAAAGGGGGAGGGGTAATAAACTGACGGTGCTCCTGCCCGAGTCTGCAAAAAAAGCTAAGCTCAGGCTCAAACATGATTAGCTATCCGATGACGTTCTCTACATTTTGGACAAAATATATTTTTGCATTAGTGTTGTTAAAATAAAATCGGCTCATGCAGCACATTTATACGCATTCTTGTGAAACTCATATTTATTGAAAATAATTCAAATTTTATGAGCTTCTTTTAAATTTTTATATCAGAATGGTGGAAGCACTCTGTTTGAAAGTTTGCCTGCTCGGTCCACGGGCCATGCCAGTACCTTGGACCAAGCCCAGGCCCGGACAGACTTCTAGTATATGAGCCATTATGGATTTTCATACGAAAGTAACATAAAAGTCACGGACTATAATTTGAAATTTTTCAGAAATGAAAGTTTTGGAGGAAACAAAGAAGTGGAGAAAGCTGTTTAGAGTCAGATATTGATACACAGGAGCAGAGACATTTAGGTCTAATAAGTGTATGATGTTTTCATAGAACAGAGAAATACAATGACAAATTGAGTCTGGTTGATTTCTTTTGATAATTTAACTTGTTTGCTAAACCATTGCCACCGAAAGAATAAAAAGTTCATATATTTCTTGTAATTATTAAAAAAAAAGAAAGTCTTTCAAAAATCTAAATTTTCCCAACTCTAAGCTCAAATTTCCCAACTTCACATATATTGGGGGGGAGGCTCCCCCCCCCATACCCCCCCATGGCGACGCCCCTGTTCGCAAGTACTTGCTTATGCTTACCTTACTTGCACGTCGCAAGTAAGGACGCATTAAATAAAAAGTGTCTCATATTATTTGATCCAATGCAGCTGAAATCAGCGAGTAATGAATGTTGCGCATTTCTGAAAGAAGAATGCATATTTTTGGCTGAGTTTGGATCCCAAACAAATTAGTAGCAGCACTTTCGCTGAAAATGATTGGCGAAATTCATATTTTGGACCAAGTACGAAAACAAATATTGGATAGATTTCGCTAATTATCAACATGAGAAAAGTTGACAGTAGTCATCTGTTAAATACAAATAAAAACATATAGAGCATTTAATTTCAATGTAAATTGAACGGGCAGCTTTTAGTTGAAGATTTCAATTAATCAAGATTTAAAAGTTACGAATAAACAGTTCCATGCAATGTAAAATACCTCTGATCGCCTGTATAGAGGAAAAAATGGAAAAATAAATTTGAACTTTTTTTTCCATCAACCAGTTTACTAAATTTTTAGTTTATTTTTATGGATTAAATTTCTCTTTTAATTAGTTTATTTGTTTTGTTAATTTGTGATAAATGAAAAAAAAACTACGCAAAAATATGTTATATACTGAAGAATTTTAGTATCATCATTGACATATTGAAGACTGCGCTGCCATCTGTTAAGGACAAATTGAAACAATACTGAAATTCAATAAAATCAACAGTTGTAGCCAAATTTAATACGAAAATAATTTTTTATCCCGAAAATCTTTTTAAAAAAGCTTGAGTTTTTCTTTACATATTTTTTTTTCTGTTTTCTTTCTGTTTATTACTTTCACAGTTTTTCACACACACACAAAAAAAAAACCCTTTTCTTCATTATCCTTTTTTAAAATTTATTTTTTATTAGTCATGACTTGCAAATTATTATAATTTTTCTTACATTTATGCCTTGTGCCTTTTACAATAATTACGCTACTTTTAACAATGTTGTTTTTAAACCTATGTGGACTTATAATGTGCACTACACTGTTAAATTTCTGCAGCATAATCGACATTTATTCGACCGCTATTAAAGATAAAGACTTCTTGACTATATTATTCAGTGTAATTGGCAATATTATTGACCATCTGTGTCAACCATTTTCAATAAAAACGGTAATAATACGATACTAATGGTAATAACGGTCAAATAAAAACGGAATTACTGGTTGATTGTATTTGTGATGGTCAATTATCAGCACGAAGGATATAGACCCTAATGGGAGGAGGTGCCCTTCGTGGGGGGGGGGTCTTTCTAAGGGAACCTAACCCGTATTTACGCACGCAAATCCAAGTTCGAAGAAAACCAGGGAAAACTCCGAATGATTAGGCCGACAGCAGTGATTGGGTTCGAATGACTGGACAGTTTGCTACAGAACTTTAGCAGTGTAACTAGAATGCTCGATACCAAAATCTTTCTTTGTAAAAGTTAAGGGTGATTCTTAAAAAGTTTTATGATAATGTATCAAAATACGGCAATGGAACAAATGTAACGTAAAATTATTTTAATGGCTGTGCTTGTTTTTAAAAGCTAAACTAGTTTATGTCTTATTAGAACATAATATAAAACGGCACAAACATTAGCAAGTCAGAAATTGTGCGTTAGACGTAACAAATGAGGTGCGTTCGTACTATAACCAAGTTTTTAAAATACACAACATTTCATGTACAATATGGCATCCGAAATCTTTTGTATGTCCCTATAAATATTAAATGCCATTATATAGGAATTAATTTGTAGTAAATCTCAGCAAAGTAGATCAAATTCACAAAATGTGAAATAGTTTAGTATAATAAACAATGTTTATTGTACTAAAATACTATTTATTATACTAAACGCATCCCAAACAATGTTTTCCTCATAACATTATGTAATAGAATACTTTTGTGTAGCCTTGTATAGTAATAAAAAATTTTCTTTGCACCACAGATTGTACAGAATGTATATTTTAGTATATATTTCATAGATGCATATGAATCCTCTTATGTTTGAGAGAGTGTAATATCATTAAAATGCACATAATTTTTTTCCCATTGACCATCATGTAACGCAGAGGTTCCCAAAGTGTGCTCCGCGGAGCCCTTGGGGCTCCGCCTGAACTTTCCTGGGGCTCCGTGGCATTCCAGGAAAATAAACAAGACATGAAATAAATTAGCATAATGTAAATAAAAGATTTTTGAAAATATGTAGGAATTTTTTTGTGTGTGAATGTAAAAAATAAACATAACTACAACTGAGTTGAAAAATAACACACTTCAAAGCTAATTAAACATTTGCATTATACATGTATTTATTTTCTGTATAATATTTTTGGTTTGAATTGCCTTTTTTTATACTCCTGCCCTAAATGTGTTTTAAAAATTCGATTTAAAATAAGCTAAAAGAAATAGTATTCTGAATCGAATGCACAACGTGAATCAAAACAGAAAATGCCTGAAAATGCTGTTAACTCTACTCGCCGAACAAAAGGGAGAACGGTTTAGTTCTTTAGAGCTCCACTTATTTATACGTTTATACTTAATTTTTACTAAAAACCTAAAATATTTTTAAATAACCTTAACATTAAGTTTGAAAAAAAAGTCAGAAAGTATTAAAGATCATCTCGAAGCTCTGATAAATTCATTTGAGCAATACTTTCCAGCTGCTCAAAATAAGATGGTGGACGATTTTAAATAGATACCAAATACATTCAGTGTAAAAACAAAACCACACAGCTTAAGCTCTGAGGAATACGAAATTCTCGTTGATGTAACATCTCAAAGCGATCTAGAAATCTCTTTTCAAAGCAAGCGTATCTCTGAATTTTGGTGTCATTTGACAGATGAATACAAAATCTTGTCAGACAAAGCAAATTCAATTTTACTTCCATTTTCAAAGACATATCTGTGTGAAGCTAGATTCTCTACTACACAAGTATCAAAACAAAATACAGAAACCGGTTATATACAGAATCAGACTTTAGCTTGCTTTTTTAGAAAATTGCACCAGATAATAAAATAACTGTCCAAAATAACTCAAGCACCTTTTTACATTAAACTTTTATATATTATTATTGTTCTTCAAACTTATGCAAAATGATAATAATAATAAAAAACTATAGGCATTTAATATTTGTATATGTTGCATATTGTATTATTTTTATTTTTGGAATTTTAATTTCCTTAAATGTTTATTTTTATTAAATTTTACTTATTTAATAAAAATAAACATTTAATCTTCTGTCCTAGTTTTCAAAATTGTATTTAATTTTTAAAACAATATCTGTCACTTAAAACGTCTTTTTTAAAAAAGATCTTGTATCATTTAAAATCTCTCACTAGATTCATTTGTGTGAAATGAGTATATATATTTCTTTTTATAATATATCTGTTTTATAAGTATCTGTTTGATTTCTTAAAAATCCGTTTATGTTACTTGTATTAATTTTTAGCTATTTAAATTTTTTATGTACAACAATATTTAACGATTAAAACGCCCCATTTATGTACAGGGTTCGTACACTTCAAGGATTTTTGTAAAGGAATATTTGCTTTATTAATTGGAAAAAAATTCTAGTTTTAGATATAGCAATCAGTATTTCACGAATTTCTGGTGCAAAACCACCTAAAATCTCAGGAATCTTCTGATGCGTACGATCCCTGATGTAATATTTTGTATTATTTAAGATACACTTCATTAGATTTATTTAATATTTACGTACGTTGTGTATATAGCTTTTTTTTTCTTTTCGTAACTTTAATTGGTTTAATCTGCTTATCATATTTTTATAAATTCTTAGTTATTTAAATTTTCTATGCTGTTTTTTCATAATTGTACTTAATTTTAGTATCTTCTATCTTTTTACAATCCTTCGTTAAAATTTTCTTTTAATTGGTCTCTGCCACATTTTCCAATCAGAAACAAGTCTGTAGCAATTTAAAAAATATATCTTGGTTACTTACAATTGTCATCAGATGAAGAATTTAAAATTTTGCTCTGCTCCAACCATTACTTAGACTTTTTGTCAATGAGTACCCGCGCTGATATAAATTTAATCCCACCCATGTATCCCATTTTGTTAGAAAAGTTTTTTTTTCTAGTTGCAGTTCCTTTAATCCCTTGAATGGCGGTGGGTTATATTTTATCCTACCTAATTTAAACGAGATTTTCACCAGAAATTTTTAACGAAATTTTATATTTTTAATTTTGCCGGTAATCTGTTAAAAATTGCCTTTTCTTATTTTAAAACAAAACTCTACTATTTTTCCGGTGAGAATTCAATATTACAGAGACATTATTGCTTCCCCCTCAAGGCGTTAACATATGTAGTTTTTAACTATATATCTGTTTTGAGGAAAAAAACAATGACGAAAGAAAGTTTCTTTTAAAACTGTAATTAATAGCCAAATACTTTAAATAAAGTGTCCAAGAAAGTGAACAATACTCCACCAAACAATTCAGCTTATAGATTTTGCCCCGCCCACTTAAACACTAAAACGATGACTTAATTCTAAATGTATTTTTTTTTTTAATTTGCTCAAAAAATAAATAAATAAATAAATAAATAAATAAATAAATAAATAAAAGGTGAGAGATTATTCATTTTCGTTGCATGTTTAGAAGTATTAGAAACTTAAGGATGAACGAGAAAAATATTCCATAATCGCTTGATTCTATTACGGGTAGGCGGGACTAGCGAAAACGTGTTACATAATTAATCATGAGTAATTAAAACTAGCCAGCCCTTTTTTCTTCGCGAGTAGCCTATTTGAATTACATAGAAGTACCTCTCTGCTAACGAAAACGGTACAACTTACAAGATTAAAATGATATAACATATCACATATGTCGAATCCTTTAATTCACCTTACTTATACATAAAACCAAAAATAAAATACTCAGATTACTTAAAGGTGTTTTTTATTAATAAAACCTAGTACTTTCGAGCATGTCATGCTCATCATCAGGGTTAAAACAACGAAAAAGTAGAAGTCGAAGGCTGAGTTCTTTTATACGAAGTGGACTGATCCAAAGACAACGTAAAGAAGGGGGGAGAAGTCAGGATGTTCCAAATTCGATAGAAAGGGGGGTTCAAGTGATTTTGAGCAGATTGTACCATATTCTTGGAATATCGTACGACAAAGTATCGTTACAAATATTGTTAGCACGACATAAAATTTCAATTGATTCCATGATTTTAATCTTCTGATAATCTGATATTTTCTTTACTAATTTAGCTTTTTTGAAATCTATTATAACTTCTTGCTCCTGGTACAGTTTAGAGAGAGCGGTATTGCATCGATTAAGTCTGATATCTGCAATGTGTTCTGAAAAACGCTTCTTAAATTTCCTGGTTGTCATGCCAATGTAATCTGTTCTCTTTTTGCTCTCCATTATTGTGGCTGGGATTAAATATACACCTGCTGAGTCTTCCATGGGGATAGGATCGATGCTATTGTGAAGTCTTGTGCTTAATTTATTAGGGGGGGAAGCAATTAAATGTAGATTGTGTTTCTTTAATTTAAACTTTAGACATTCAAAGAGACCAGGAAAATATTGAAATTTGTGCAACTTTGTTTCGTTATAATTAAACTTACTATTACTGCTGCCGCATTGAACTTGGTAAATAAGTTTATTTATAAACTTGAGTGGGAAACCGTTATCATTTGCTATATTTCTGATTATGTCTAATTCCTGATTAATATATTTCTTACTGCAGATATTGAAAGCTCGGTCTATATAGAATCTATATGCTGCAGCTTTATAACTACTGGGAGAAGAGCTATTGAATGAAATGGTGTTGTTTGATCGAATTTCTTTTCTATAGACTTTTGTTTCAATAAGCAAATTATTTTTTATGAGCTCAGTATCAAGAAAGGGTAGTTTTCCATTTTGTTCTATTTCCAATGTAAATTGTATGTTTTTATCGATTGTATTAATTTCATCCAAGAACACCTGTAATTGTTCCATAGTTGAATCCCAAATGATAAAGATATCATCTACATATCTATACCATTTTTTTGGTTTATTTTGAAACTCTGTCATAATTTTATTTTCCATTGGTTTAAGTTTAATTTCCGCTAGTAAGCCAGAGATGGGGGAGCCCATCGGTGCACCTTTTAATTGCTTATAAAAACTACCGTTAAAAGTAAAAACATTATTATTCATTATCAAATTAAAGCTGGATATAATAGTTTGTTTCATAGCTGAGTTTAGTGATGTATCGTTATTTACAGCATCTTTAATATAATCATTTACTTCTGCCAAATCAATGGATGGATACAAAGAAATTACGTCCAGACTAGCCAAAATACAATTGCTTGTTATTTCACAATTCTTAATATTACTAATAAACTCTTTAGAAGATAAAACAGTTAGGTTGGAAGGTGGAATAATAGTTTTTAAATAACTTACCAAAGCTTTTTCTAACGGATAAGTAGGACTGTGACACTTAGCGACTATAGGCCGTATTGGATACCCCTCCTTGTGATCTTTAATTCTTCCAAAAATACGGGGTGTTACAGCAGTTTTATTAATATACAATTTTCTTTTTAAATTGTCTGGCCAGGTACCATTTTGTATCAAATCTTTGGTTTTGTTACTAATATTTTCATTTGGATCTTTTTTCAGATATTTACAGTCCAAACCTCTAATACATTCTTCCATCTTTAATTTATATTCACTTCTATCCATAACTACTAATTTATTCGATTTATCAGTTTGGTTAATGATAATGTTCGGGTTAGAATGATAATGAATATGATGAATGAATATGAATGAATATGAATGTTAATTTGATAATGAATAATAATGTTTTTACTTTTAACGGTAGTTTTTATAAGCAATTAAAAGGTGCACCGATGGGCTCCCCCATCTCTGGCTTACTAGCGGAAATTAAACTTAGACCAATGGAAAATAAAATTATGACAGAGTTTCAAAATAAACCAAAAAAATGGTATAGATATGTAGATGATATCTTTATCATTTGGGATTCAACTATGGAACAATTACAGGTGTTCTTGGATGAAATTAATACAATCGATAAAAACATACAATTTACATTGGAAATAGAACAAAATGGAAAACTACCCTTTCTTGATACTGAGCTCATAAAAAATAATTTGCTTATTGAAACAAAAGTCTATAGAAAAGAAATTCGATCAAACAACACCATTTCATTCAATAGCTCTTCTCCCAGTAGTTATAAAGCTGCAGCATATAGATTCTATATAGACCGAGCTTTCAATATCTGCAGTAAGAAATATATTAATCAGGAATTAGACATAATCAGAAATATAGCAAATGATAACGGTTTCCCACTCAAGTTTATAAATAAACTTATTTACCAAGTTCAATGCGGCAGCAGTAATAGTAAGTTTAATTATAACGAAACAAAGTTGCACAAATTTCAATATTTTCCTGGTCTCTTTGAATGTCTAAAGTTTAAATTAAAGAAACACAATCTACATTTAATTGCTTCCCCCCCTAATAAATTAAGCACAAGACTTCACAATAGCATCGATCCTATCCCCATGGAAGACTCAGCAGGTGTATATTTAATCCCAGCCACAATAATGGAGAGCAAAAAGAGAACAGATTACATTGGCATGACAACCAGGAAATTTAAGAAGCGTTTATCAGAACACATTGCAGATATCAGACTTAATCGATGCAATACCGCTCTCTCTAAACTGTACCAGGAGCAAGAAGTTATAATAGATTTCAAAAAAGCTAAATTAGTAAAGAAAATATCAGATTATCAGAAGATTAAAATCATGGAATCAATTGAAATTTTATGTCGTGCTAACAATATTTGTAACGATACTTTGTCGTACGATATTCCAAGAATATGGTACAATCTGCTCAAAATCACTTGAACCCCCCTTTCTATCGAATTTGGAACATCCTGACTTCTCCCCCCTTCTTTACGTTGTCTTTGGATCAGTCCATTTCGTATAAAAGAACTCAGCCTTCGACTTCTACTTTTTCGTTGTTTTAACCCTGATGATGAGCATGACATGCTCGAAAGTACTAGGTTTTATTAATAAAAAACACCTTTAAGTAATCTGAGTATTTTATTTTTGGTTTTAGGTACAACTTACCTTTTTATTCTGTGTCTGTGTGGTTTTCGCCGTAGATAATAATAGTTTTACGTTAGCCCCAATGCAATTTATAATCTAAACATGGTTACCATTTTGATCTTTAATTCCGAGTTCATACTGGAAATTCATACTGAATTTATGATTTCTGTATCAGCAAAATGCCAAAGTGAGAACTTTGGTTCTATGTTAGAAATTACTGGCTTGGATTTTTATTCAATATAGGCTTGCTCCATATTTGCTCCATAGGCATAAAAAAACATTAATTTGTAAACTACAGAAGTATAGTTGGGTTCAGGGGCTTCGGCTTAAAAAATTTTCTCAAAAAGGGCTCCGCGAGCCCAAAAGTTTGGGAACCGCTGATGTAACGGAATACTTTTGATTGTCTCTGCAATTGAACTGAAAATTCGATTCTCATAAAATTTGAAATGACTCGACAAAATTATGTAATAATTATATATTTAAGATTTCGAACGATTCGGTAGAGTATTTTTTGCATTGACAGATAGACGGACGGATTGAACGACGACAATAGTTACTACGCATTTACATATTATAGAACGCACCTAAAAATGTATCTAATATTAAGTAAATCTGCTATAAATAAATGTATATGAAATATTAGCCAAATTACAACTGTGATGAAGAAATGAAAGAATGTTAATATTTCTGTAGGACATAAGAAAAAAAATGCACATACAATTTCCAAAAATTTTTGGATTGCTATCACAATTTTAACCTCATCAGTCCTGGTTTATCGTACAGCATACACATCTTTAGGATCATTTTTTAACTTATATAAATAATGTTAATAATAAAGAAATTGGTGTGAATGGAGCCTAACAAATAGCAGCAACTAAACAAAATAGCAATTTGTTTCTTGGAGCGATTTTTTAGTCAGATATGTGCTATTATATAATGAGTTGCAGCAAAAATGTACGAAATTTACAAAAATGAAAACGCAAAATTAAATGTGTTAACGCAATGTGTGTTAAGATATTATGTGTAGAGATCATAAGTAATAAAATATTCTTAAATGCGTAGTTATTTCTTTTTGCATTGTTTTAATAAAATACAATAAAAAAATTCAAGGAATTTTCAAAAAATGTGCTAAAATAGATAAAGTCTGATTTTGAGTAGTTTGCATAAAATTTCTTTTCTTCTTTTTTGCCAATGGTTGAATAGCTTTAAGCAGGTGTTGTGTGTGATGTTGGCTAAAAGATTAGTGTAGTTAATATTTTAATATATATGCTTTATTAATAATTTATATAAGATTAAGAGAAGAATATATTTATTGTATTTTACAAAGTTAAATTTTATATTGTAAATTCTTAAAGAATATCAGTTTCTTCTATCTGCAAGAAGCCTATTTCTTCCGGACGGTTTTTTCCACAGTGAAAGAATTTACCAACCCTACTTTTTTGGGTGGAAGTTAATTAAACCTGCTATTGGATGCTATTAATTTAAACTAGAGTTAACGTGAATTTTTTTTTCAACTCATACCCGAAAAGCTGCTAATTGAGAGGCCAATTGCTTTGAAGGGCGATAGGATATATTTAATCCAACCTAATTTAAACGAGATTCCCACCAGAAAGTTGTAAGGAAATTTTATACGAATTGAATATTTCCAACTGAGCGAAAAATTGCCCAGGCCGGGAATCGAACCCAGATATTTGGCTTACAAGGCCAATGTTTTACCTGTTAATCTACCTGGGTGATAGCCGGCTGGGATTTTTCGCTCAGATAACTTTATTAGCCATAAAATCTGGTCTGTCATTTAGACAGCTCAACAGAATAGACCGCAGGTAATGGAACTCCAAATGACGATGGATACGTCGATATACTATTATTTTCAACACATTCTAACTGATTGGTAAAGTAATCATACGAATTGAATATTTCCAACTGAGCGAAAAATTGCCCAGGCCGGGAATCGAACCCAGATATTTGGCTATTAAGGCCAATGCTTTACCTGTTAATCTACTTGGGTGATAGCCGGCTGGGATTTTTCGCTCGAAATTTTATACTTTGAACTTTATCCTCAAAATGTTAAAAAATTGCCTGTTCTTTCTTTTAATACAAAATTTTTCGCTTTTTCCTGTGAGAATTCTATATTACAGACTCGTTGTTCCTTGCCTCTGAAGGGGTTAAATTAAACTTGACATTTACAAAAAGAAAATTCAACTCATACCAGTAAATTTGTTGAATAATATGTTATTGTAATAAAATGCCGTTCATTTGTACAGGAAAAGTCCGTATTCTGATTATAAAAGCGAGTGAGCGCCTCTACTGGTATTAAGTCCTCCTCGCTGTATTTCTCCAAGAATATGCAATGTTAATTTCATTTACCATTGTATTCCTACAGAAACTAGCGCCGTATAGAGAGGGGCGGCCGAACACCTGGCGTGATTGCCATATGACTGAAGCATTTGGCAGTTTATCGGGGTTTTTTTTTTTTTTTTTTTTGCGATAAAGGTAAAATGAAAAAACGGAGTGGAGGTGATTACGGAATGCTTGTAAACATTGACATTTACCGCGCAGACGGCGGTCGGTAACCGCTTTTTTATTGATCGAATCAGTTAAAAAATAAATAAATTCTTCATTCATGATTTTTCATAAACATTAAAGTTGTACATTAAATTGTTGTACTAAAGTTGTACATTAAAAAACATTAACAGTACTTTAAAACATTAAAGTATTGTTATCAATACCTTTTTTTATTTATTAAACATGAATAATTTTTTTTCATCATAAAACTGTTCATTTAATATTAATTCGCAACTAACAGGTATGCAATTTTAAATGTAACGGTAAATGAATAATTTTGAAACTCTTTAAATTGAAATGTAAAATATTTTATTTTTCTGAAAAGTTGGAGAAATGTTGAAAATAGTGAACTTTTACTTGCGAATTTAAAATTCCCTAAGAGAAGCTCATAATTGTTAATCACTTTTCTTGTCTTCTGGAGATCAGAATATAAAACTTTAGAAAAGAAAAAGACCAAGGAAACAGTTTAACTTTGGAGGCAGAATTTTATAAATGGAGTCTAAAAGTAGAAATAAAACATAATCAGTTACTGGATGTCTTACATTTGGATAGGACTAGTTATCAGAATACACAAAAAACATTTCGTGCCCGTAATAGAAGGTTATGTTATGCAATTCCACGCTATACATAATTTTCATTTCTAAAACCACGAAATAATCGATATATTCTTAACTCCGCCCCCAACTTCTCTGTTTAATTAAAAAGAAGGAAGGGACAAAGATTCCGAAAATAATTTCCGTACCTGATTCTCAAAGAGAAAAATTACAAAAACCGATTCCTTATACTGTTTCAAATTTACATATAAAAAGACTGATTTACAAGCTATCTAAATTTAAATAATTATACATACAGATGTGAGCTAATAAGTATTTATTTTTACCTGAAGTATATCAATAGTAAATTTAGTAAAAAAAAAAAAAAAAAAAAAAAAAAAAAAAAACTTTGCTATTATTTTGTTATTATAAATAAAATTGCATTTCCCTATCTCTTAAATTAATTTTATATTAGGAAAAATGCTGAAAACATTCCAGTAACCTACTCGATTTCTTATACACCAAAACAATCCAGGTTTGATAACTTACTGTATCGTCTTTACCATGTCCAAAATACTGCGCATTTAAATAATCGAAAAAAAAAAAAAAAAAAAACGTAAAATATATACAAATTTAATGATACATTTAAAGAAACGCAAATATTGGTGAGTGGTATAAAATACATCGATTGGGATTTTTATCAGCCGTTCCTGGCAAAACAGCAACGCAAGAAGTAATACGACATAGGAGAATACATAGGTGAGAATTAGGCCTTTTGGTTTTATTATTTAAACCTAATACTTTATGGTCTAAGTTTTAAAATAAAATGTTCAATATTTTCATGTTTTTCTTGAGTATATTCAAGTATTAAATCTTGAAAGGCGTCATTTCCCTTTCACACACAACATCATCTAGAAAAAACAGGGAAAAGAATGAAAAAAAAAAAAAAAAAAAAAAAAAAAGATTCCTAAACAACAAACTTTCGACTGAAGCTCAATTTAATACTTTTCTTTTGTTTATTATTTTTGAATGATGTACACAAATAATGTTACAATTTGATCGAAAAGATAGTAGTAATTAGTTTTGTTTTTTACATTTTATATTGACAAATTAAATCAAAAGATCATATTAATATTAGGACTTAAAAACCTGAGAATTCTAACCTAAATGAATTTGAATTTCTCAAGTAGGATAAAACATGGTTAAAATGAAGTCTTTTTTTTACTTTAAATTCATTCATTCATAATTGAAAAGTTTTTGTGCCATGCTTAACTAATCTTTTGGCTTAAAATTTAAGCTGTTTTACGTTCTGTCAATTAGTATTAAGCATACATAAGAAAAAATAATTAATGTCAGCTGCTAATTTTTCAAAATCAGCATCGATGACTAAAGGTGTGTCCTCA
The DNA here is from genome assembly GCA_964019185.1 of Maratus speculifer. Lineage (NCBI taxonomy): Eukaryota > Metazoa > Arthropoda > Arachnida > Araneae > Salticidae > Maratus > Maratus speculifer. The sequence continues at coordinate 6,654,013 of OZ025302.1, read as the reverse complement.
ATTCTTAGTTCTTACTAGAATATTTTTATTTCATGCTAGCATTATTTAAAAAAAGATGTATTGCAACCAAAGGCTTTTAAATTGGAAGAAGTTTAATATTTAATGAACCGATATTCCAAGAGGAAAATTGATCTTTTATTAATTAATTTTCTTTACATGAATATTAATAAAAGTATGTAAATGTAAAGCGTTAAACTGGTTCACCTTTCAAATGTTTTAACGTATCAAAAAATGTTCCTACAAAATTTTTTTTTCAAAAGAAAAGAAAAGAAAAGTTCTTCGTTCATACATTTTTCGTTCATACGTTCAAGATAAAAATTCTCTCAACAGACTACCATTTTAATTATGTATTTAAGATGATGGTGAAAATAAACTTGAAATTAATTTCTGGAGTGATTTCTTCTATTTGTTTGCTCCTCCCTTACTACACCCAACACATGATAGCCCCGCCCACCTGTTGACCTAAAAGACAATTTTCAAATTTGAGGCAGTTTTTTATATGTGACAATAGACTATTTTTTTATTCTTAATTTAAGTAATACAGATTCTATGTTGTTTATCCAAAAGCAGCAATTTTTAAGCGTTGTCCCTGTATGTTCCTGTAAGAATAACCCTTGCATATAATTATTTATGAAATTTTATCAAATACTAAGCGTAGGAAAATAAACTGTTTGAAATGATAAAGTATAATTTTATCATAACTAATCTATTTCAAATTAAAAATAACTTTCAAAAATACACAGTGCAATATAATGTAACAAATCAATCCATACATATCTTTAAAATTTATGTTTTATTCAGGATTGACATCATGTCCAACAGAAATTTCAATAAATGTTATTACTCTTTTTCTAGCAGATAGTTTTCAAAAATCGACTCAAATGTGATTTTTTCCGGACAAAATGAAAAATCATTCATTAAAAGCTTTAAGTATGGAGATGCCTTATTTTGTTTGGCATTACGGAGGCCAGCGACCGTGCCCCCTGTTTTCTCAAAAACGAGTGTCTAGGGAGAGCACATTGTCTCAATGTAAAGAATTATATGTATCAATATATATGTATCATTAATATACTACACGTAATTATATGTATGTTATGTGTGCTATTAATGTAAACTTAACATTTTAAAAATATTATTTCAACTCACACCAGTAAATGCATAAAGTAATATGTTATAGTAATAAAATGCCGTTTTTGCATGTATTCGTATGTATTCTCATGTAGTTAATTTCATAAGCGAGTGAGCGCCTCTGCTGGCATTAATTTCTCCTCGCAATCACATGTTTAGAAAGTGGTGTAGGGTCGGACACGGAAAATTTTGGACCTTTGTATGAGGTATTCTCCAAAAGACTTTTGTCATGACGATGCAATATTTCAACGACAATAACAGATGTTCTTTCTACCACAGATTATGCAAAATGTATATTATAATATGTACTTCTTAGATGCATATCAATTTTATTTTGTTCGAAGGAATGTAACACCATTAAAATGCATTTGAAATATTTGTCCCCATTCACCGTAATGTAACGGAATACTTTTGATTGTTCCTATAATTGCACGTAAAGCGTAGCGAATGCGGTGCGTTCGTACGATAACGAAGTTTTTAAAATATTCAGATCTTGCTGCTAAAGTAGGCAGTACTTCGGATATAGTACAGTGGTCGAAATATTTCTTGTGTTCTTGTAGATATACAGGAAGAAACTTTTATTACACTTCATCAACGTATATCATATTCATAAAATGTGAAACAGTTTAACATAATTTAAACTTGTCCCAAACAATGTTTTCACGTATAGCATTATGTAGTGGAATATTTTTGTGTGACCCCGTAATTTAATAATAAATATTCTTTGCATTCCAGAATGTACAGAATGTATATTTTAATATATATATATATATATATATTTCATAGGTTCATGTCAATTCTATTATATTCGAAAGAGTTCAACATCATTAAAATGCACTTGAAACTATATTTGATATTGATCATAATGTAATGGAATGCTTTTGATAGTCCCTCTAATTAAACTATAAATCCGATTTTCATAAAATTTAAAATGACTCGACAAAATTACACTAAAATTATATATTTAAATTTCGTGCGATTTGGTTGGGCAGTTTTTGCTTTGTTATACGCGGACAGACAGACGGACTGACAGACTGAACGGCGAATATAGGGGCTAACTATTTATATAATTACGGCACACTTAAAATTAGCCCGCAAGAGGCAACACACACGCAGTTGAAAATAGTTATGACAAAATGGCATGTGATTCTAGACGAAATTACTAACTACAATGCATTTTCGTAATTCTTTTTTTCTATTATGTTATGAAATATATACAACAGAGGTAAGCCTAATATAAGATAGAACTTAGTACTATATTTAATCTGTAATAATTTGAAAAAGTTAAATATTTAGATTTAAAAAAATGTTTCTGATGATGTGTCTTTTGTCTAAAGTTTTTCAAAAACTAAAAATGCGCTCGCCTTGCAAGAAAATCCACTCGCCACTGGCGAGCAAAATGATATATTTCCCCGCGCTTGTTTATATTGTTTATTATTTTTGAAAGATGTACATAGATAGCGTTATATTTTAACCGAAACGATAGTTATTATTTTTAAGCTATTGCATAGCTTTTATCGCGGGCTTTGAGCGCGGCGACCGAATCTAGAAATTCCGTAACGAGAAAAAAACCTAACACTCCGGCTAATGTCGTTTCACTTTGGCAGACTTCTCATTTATTCAATAAAAGAAAAAAAAAATTGTTTTCTTATCGGTCATCATGCTCAAAGAGTGTAACTTGAATTAATATCAAAGACAAAAAAAAAAAAAAAAAAAAAAAACTGCATAAATAGAAAATAAATAAATAATTATAATTGCATAAGTTGATAAAAAATGTTATGCAATAGCTTTACCGCGGCAGTCCCCGAGTGCCACACGTATTTGTTTTCTACATTTTGCTTTGACAAATAACATTTAAATATCATATTAATATTAATATTATAAATATTAGAATTCTAAGCTTAAAGAATTTGAATTTCTCAAGTAAGATATCATATGTTTAAAATGAAGTCGTTTTTAATTTCTTTGAATTCGTTCATTCACAAATGGGAAAGATTTTGTGACATGCTGAACAAATCTTTTGGCTTAAAAATTTCAGCTAGTTAAATTCAGCTAGTTAATTTAATTTATCGAGTGGTATTGAGCATACATAAAAAAATAGAAAAAAATTAACGACATTTTCTAACATTTCAAAACCAGTGTCGTAGATTCTTAAAGCGAATTATTTTAAAAGAGGTTAACAACAGTCAACGATATCTGATTTGAAAATAAATAAATAAAAAACGGTGATGCTAAACAGAAATTTTTTCAAAGCTCTTGCTTTTTAATGTAATTTACTGATTTTGTTTTATCAAAAATTACAATTTAGTAAACTCTAAATATCCCATTGTATCAAGCTATCGTCTTGGATCGTACGGATTATACGTCAGAAACCTGATAATATGTTTTTACATCTATACTCCGCCCTCGCTGTTTTTCTTATATTTAAACTCCGCCCATCATCATATGATATGTATTTATTCCGAATAAAAATACAGTAAAGAAAATCTAGCTACATAAAGTAGGCGGAGCACCGTGTTCGTGGTACGATTTGAATATAGATGTAAATTGTATTAATATTCATGGGGAAAAAAATATCTAATTTTTGAATATTGCAAAAAGATCTTTAAAAAAAATCATTGCACCGCATTACATGAATTAAAAATTTATTTTAAGGATACCAAAGTATCTTTTTAAAGGGTTTTTGTGTGTGTGTGTGTATGTGTGTTATAGGGATCTTCCCACGGTTTATTTGAGAAATAGGTATGGAAAATTATTGTTTTAATTATATTGCAGATTTCTTAATTTATTCGATTGAATAATTGAGTTTTTATTTCAAGTAACGAGTATTTAAAGCAATAACGCCATAATTATTTGCTACGATTAAAATTTTCAAAACTAAATTTTGTTAAATACAGCAATATTTTAGCATATTAGTTTTTATTAATAATAAAATGGGAAAAAATGCAACTGTTGTTCTGATTTTACTGCGGACGCCCAAAATTATCTCACGGATCACAGATTCACGTTGAATGAGGGAAGTACAGAGCATTAATTCCCACCTTTTTTGCTCTGTTTTAGGGAAAGGGCATTGTTTTCAAAGATCTACTTTTAAATGAGGTGCATCTATCAAAAGCCCGTCTTTTTTTTTTTTTTTTTTAGGACAGGGGATGTGGTTCCTTTCCTCAGTAGCACAGAATTAAATAAAGCGCCTCCAGACTTAAACTTTATGATGCATGATTTTTCATTTTGTTCGTAAAAAAAAATCATATTTGAGTTTATTTTTGCAAATTATTGTCTAGAAAAATGGTGAAAATTTTTATTTTATTATCAGCTGAATCTAATGTCATTCCTGAGTTACATAGCAAAAATTGCTGAAAAAAATGATAATTTTAAATAACATGAATGTTTAAAACAAGATATAACACCATGCTTATTTAATTTCGTGTTAGTTCAAGTTAAGCGGAATTTAAAGCAGTAAAACACTATAAAATCAAAACTAAATATTTCAAAGCTCTGTACGAAAGTGACAATTTTACGACTTCTTTTATTATTAATTTTCATTTTTAAAATATCGAAATAGCTAAATGTGCAAAATCACATTTTGCAAGTATCATGCATATATATATATATATATATATATATATATATATATATATACGTACTACAAATATAACACAAATACAAGCTTTTACAGAGAATTAAGAGTTATTGTATACAAAACAGAAAGAAAATAAACGTCACTTACTTATTCGAAAAAAATCAAAAAAAAAAAAAAAAGAAAAGAAAAAAAAAAAAAATCCAAAGCAACAACACTGTGTTGCAACTGTTTATGTTACGGCTATCATCGAATAGACTCTAATTCATCATAGTGTTATATTTTAACCGAAATGATAGTATATTATTTTTGTTTTCTATTTTACTTTGACAAATAGCATTAAAGTATCATACTGAAACACCTTTGAAATCTAACCTTAAAGAATTTGAATTTCTCAAGTAAGATAAGACATGGTTAAAATGAAGTCGTTTTTAATTCTTTAAATTCGTTTTTTCAGAAACTGGAAAATTTTTGTGCCATGCTGAACTAATCTTCTGGCTGTAAAATTTCGGTACTTACGTATTAACGCCACCGCAGTTATCTTTTGGATTCCTTGTTGCCTTGTCTTTTGCTGATTTTGGTCGCCATTTTTTAGTTTTTTAGTGCATTTTTTTGCTAAATTTTTGACGCCACTATTTTTGTGCACATGCGAACAAGATTGCTCTTTATCAGCGCATTAGCGCAAGTTCTGCTGCGGTGGCGTTAATACGTAAGTACCAAAATTTCTGCCATTTATCGAGTTTATGGAATAATTTATTGAGTAGTATTAAGCATTTATCCATAAAAAATAATGTTATTTTCTAACATTTGAAAACCAGAGTCGTAGATTGTTAATCCAAATAATTTTAAAAGAGGATAACAGCAGTCAACGAAATCTGAAAAAAAAGGCGATGTCAAAAAAGAAATTTGTTAAAAGCACATTCTTGCCTTTTATTGTAGTTTACTGATTTTGTTTTATAAAAGATTACTCTTTAGTAAATACTAAATATACCAATGTTTCAAGCTATCAGTATTAAATTACGGATTATACGCCAGAAGCCTGCTAATACGTTTTTACATCTGCACTCCGCCCTCGCTCTTTTTTTAAATTTAAACTCCGCCCATCATCATATGATATGAAATTATTCAAAATAAAAGCACACCACAGAAAACCTAGTCACCTAAAGTAGGCGGAGCATCCTCTTCGTGGTACGATTTGAACATAAATGTAAATTGTATTAATATTATTTTAGAAAAAGTACCTAATATTTGAATTTTGCAAAAAAAAATCTTTTTTTAAAAAATAATTGCACCGCATTTCATGAATTAAAAATATGTTTTAAGGATACTAAAGAATTATTATTTGATAGTTTTTTAGAATTTATTTCAGTGGAAAATTGCGCAAAAAACGATCGTATTATTTTAAAAAGTTAAAAACATACCCATACTTTATTCTGTACAAAACTTTTTTTTTTTTTTTTGGATCCATAGGGAAACGGTTTCACACGGTTCATTTGAGAAATAGGCATGGAAAATTATTGCAAGTTTCTGTTGGACTTAATGTCAGTCCTGATTAAATTGCTGAAAAAAAATTATAATTTTAAATAATATACTTGCTTTAAAGTGTTAACACTGTTCAATAACAATTTTCTAATGCCATAATAAATTTAATTATGTTTTTACGATCTGCAGAATTAATGACAGCTTTATGCAACAACAAAAAAAAAGGTCAAGCAGAATTAACGGAATATGTATTAACTGCAGCGTAATAATAATTAGAAGAAAAATAAACATATTCCTTGACCTTAAATGCATGTTATCACACGTAACACTTAATAGAGCATAATAGTATCACAAAATATCAACTTCGCCACAGATGAGAGCCCCATATTGCAAAACAAACAGCATGCTCCCGATTTGTTCAAGGCAATTGACAATTAACGTCTTTAAAGTGAAAGGGCGTAAGGGGATTTATTGCCAGAGGGGAAAACTCAAATCTTTTGAAGCCCCATCGATTGAAATTTTATTTCACGGCGGCCATTAATGTCGCACCGTTCATGAATCACCTGTTGTTAACTTCTCTTCACACGGAGAAACTCTGCTTTTGTTACATTTATCTTTTTCTCGCCATATTTTATGGTGCGAGTGTTTAAATAAACATTCTGTATTTTCATTCGTTCCTGAGTATAACTGTTAAATCTTAACCCTTTCCAGCACACTGTACCCGGTCTAGGATACCTAATTTTAATTCAAAACTTGCAAACGGCACCAATAATATTTTAGTAGAATTTTGCTTTTGCAATAAAAACTTATATTAAGGAATTCAAAATATCTAAAAAATTCGTTTGTGAATCTCGGTGTCTGTCGATAATTTCTCATTTTCTGACAGAGTTTGCCCGTGCCGGAAAGGGTTAAAATACGTCATTTCCCTTTGATGTTCAAAATTTCCTACAATAAACAGAGAAAATAATTTATAAAATAGTCCTAAATTATAAATTCAATTTGAGCACAATTTAATCCTTTTATTTTGTTCATTATTTTGTAATACTGTACAAAATTAGTTTTATAAATTAATCGAAATTAAAATATATATTTCTGCTTTCTAGATTTTATTTTGAAAAATAACATTAAAAGATCATATTAATATTAAAGCTTAAAAACCTCGGATTTCTAACCTTAAAGAATTTGAATTTCTTTGAAATATTTTATCTCCCTTTCTATAACTTTTTAATCAATATTCATTACTATATCTTTGCAGCCAGTTGAGAAACTAGTAGTGAATTGAATTTTTAAAAATTTATAATATTTCAGAGCTTTAGTTTTTGATGAAATAATGGTTTATTAGCAAAAAATCAAATAATAAGTCAATGATTTTTTTTTTCAAATCTAGGAAAAAACAAACAAAGAAAGAAAATGTTTTGTCTGCATTTTCTTTAAAATATTCTTTTTTTTTTTTTTTTTTTTTTTTTTTTTGGTAAATATAAAATTAGATAAAATTTTTTGTGCGTTTGTGTGCAATTAATTTTCGGAATCTTATTCCCTACCCTCTTTTCAACTAAACACGAAGTTGGGGGTGGAGCTCAGATTCGTAGAAATGAAATCTGAGAATAGTGTGGAATTGCAGAACATAACCCCCCAAAAGCGTGTACGAAATGTTTTTTTTTTAATAATCTGCCGACTAGTCCAGCAACTGATTATGTTTCGTCTCTATTTTCAGACTCAATTTGTGAAATTTTGCTTCAAAGGGTTAAACTGTTTCTCTGGTCTTTCATTTCTAAAGTTTTCTATTCTGATCTCCAAAAGAAAAGAGAAGTAATAAATAAACACGAGCTCCTCTTAGCGAATTAATTCTATGTCCGCAAATAAAAGTTCCGTATTATCAACTTTGGACAGTACTTCCATAGACTCATAGAAGCCAATAATGAAATCCGTTTAATCGATTCAAGGGCGCCGTTTGCAGCTGCAAACAGTTAATTTTCATTCCCAAACTACAAACCGCAACCAGTTTTTTTATAATATTAATTAAGTATAATTTCAAATTCAATAAATGTGAGGAAATTGATTACTTTCAAATGATAAATTTTTTGAATATTTTGATAAATTGATTTGATAAATTTTTAATCAAATTTGTAATCAATATTAAAATTTGATTTGATTTGATTATTAAAATCAATATTAAAATTAAAAATTTGATAAATTTTTAATCAATATCCATTATTACATTTCTGCAGCCGTTGATAAACTAGAAGTAAATTGAATTTTTAAAATGTAAAGTATTTCATTTTTGATGATATAATTTAAGATTATAATTTGATATTAACAAAAATAAATAAATAAATAAATAAAGTTTGTGTTTTTTTTTTTCAAAAATAGAAAAAAAAAAGAAACACTTTCCTGAAAGTAAAATACATGAAAACTATATTTTAAGTTAAAATTAAATAAAATCAGATTTTTTTTTCGTTGTGCAATTGAAATGTTTTATCCCCTTTTCGATAACTTTTTAATCAATATTCATTATTATATATTTACAGCCAGTTGATAAGCTAGGAGTGAATTGAATTTTTAAAAAATTATAATATTTCAGAGCTTTAGTTTTTGATGAAATAATGGTTTATTAACAGAAAGTCAGATGAGAAGTCAATGATTTTTTTTTTTTTTTTCAGATCTAGAAAGAAGAAAAAAAAAAAAAAAAAAAAAAAAAAAAAAGAAAAAAGAAAAAAGAAAAAAAGATTTTTCTGTAGAATAGATTTCCTTTTTTTTAAGTTTATTCTTTTTATATATTTAAATTATTATTTTTTATTTATTATATTATTAAAATTATTCTTTTTTTTAAGTTAAATGAAAGCAGTTTGTATGTGTGTGTCTGTGTGTTTGTGTACAGTTAATTTTTGGAATCTTTGGCCCGCCCTTCTTTTTCATTAAACAGAGAAGTTGGGGGCGGAGTTCCGAATATATTCATGGTTTGGTTATATCATGGTTTTAGATATGAAATTTGTGAATAGCGTGGAATTGCAGAGCATAATACCCAAAAGCGTGTACGAAACGTTTTTTTTATATTCTGCTAACTAGACCTACCCAGATGTAAGACATCCAGTAACTGGTTATATTTCGCCTCTATTTTCAGACTCCATTTACAAAAATATGCTTCAAAAGGTTAAATTGTTTCTCCTGTCTTTCTTTTTTAAAGATTTCCTTTCTGATCTCCAGATGAAAAGAGTAATAAAAAAACTCGAGCTCTTAAGGAATTCTAAGTTCGCAAATAAAAGTTCTCTATTTTTAACTTTTGACAGTACTTCCTTAGATTCATAGAAGCCAACAACGAAATCCGTTTAATGTTAAATCATTTTTAATCGGCACTGTAATGCTTTAACCATCGATTTGTGAATTAGTATGTGACTATTTACATAGAATAACGCAAGTTAATATAAGATTTTTTACGTATAAGAGTTTTTTTTTTTTTTTTAATTTACCTCCCTAACAATAACCACACCCCTTAAGACTAAGCTCAGGTTTTCGAAGGGAAATTACACCATCCTAATTCAACTGTGTCTCTTGCGCTCACTCTTTTTGAAGCATGACATCGTCATCACAAACGTCTTCTGGATGTACCTCATATACACGTCAAAAATTTTCCTTGTCCTGCCATTAATTTTTAATCGGCTGTTTGAATGTTTAGACGTCGATTTGTGTGAACAGTAATGCAATGAAAAGAACAGTAAGATATGTTTATTTCTTTTAAGTATTTTCGAAGAAACTTTCTAGCGTGAGTTTTGATTTAAAGTATGCGTTATTTTTATTTTTATTTTTTGATTTAAAAATACGTTCATTCACATTAATATGATTGGAAATGCTTCCAGCTATGAAAATATTGAGCGTCCTTACGTTGGTTTATTATTCAAATAAATTTGTTTTTCTTATATACTATGTTAACTCAATTAGTAGATGTGCATCTGCTTGTTAATGCTTCGATTCGTCCCACGATTGACCACGTAATAGCCTAACACACTGACTTATTGGACATCGAAAAGCTTACATTTCAGAGTTTTGTGTTTCTATTATATGTTACTTATGTGCGATAACATGCATTTAAGGTCATGAAATCGGTTTTATTATTATTTATTTATTGCAGGGAGTTAAAGCATATTTCTGATACTGCTTAGAATATCTTGGCTTCACTGTTTTTCCTATAAGGCAATTATTAATAATATAATAATAAAAAAGCAAAATTAAAAATAATGCAATAAAAGCGTAATTAAAATATTTATTTATTATTATGTCATTATCAATTATTATGTCATTAACAGCTGTTATACAGTGTAAGCAGTTTAATGCAAGTATATTATTTAACCCTAGGACGCATTGCGACAACTGTCATCGTGATACATGTTTTGTCATTTTCAATCGGCCTGTTGAATGTTTCAACCGCCGATTTATATAATCAACAAATGGATAAACACATTACTACAGTTGATCATTTTTTAATATTGTAAAAAGTTTTCTTGAAAACTTTTTGGTGTGAGACTTAATTTAAAGTACGAGTTTTTTCATATTTATATTCTGATTTAAAAAATATGTTTACTTACAATAGTATGATTTTAAATGCTCCTATTTTTTACTATTTTTTACTATTTCCTATTATCATGCTGCTATTATTTTTTTTTATTTGTCAGCATTTAGCAATATTTTATTAATTCATATTAAAAATTTCATCATTGTGTATTTTGGACTTATTTGACCGCTATCAAAAACGAAGTGCATTAAATTTAATTGCTGCAGGATACAAAGCACCATGGCTTAGTTTACTATTTTTCAAACGTCGCAGTAAAGAGTTCAATATAGCGTTACTTTCTTTGATATTCTTTTCGTTCTTTAAGACATTAATTTAATTATTATTCATAATCACAATTCTCGTAACTTTATTATTAGGTAAAAATACGTCGCTTGTTATTTCCATTCTTTCACATTCGAGTGGCCCTAAATTGTAAAATCTGATATACTATGTTATATCCATTGTAGTGTATTTTTTCAGGTATTGATCTACTAAACTGCATTGGAATAATTGTTAATATTTGCATTTAAAAGTACATTATTTTCATAGAAAAATACAATAAATTTGTGATTATTTAAACTAGCATCTAGAGTGCATATCTCAGTGATGATTTTAACCCTTTCCGGCACAGGCAAAATCTGTTAGTAAAATGAGAAATTATGGTCTGACACCTGAATTCACAGCCGAATTTTTTTTATAGTTTTTGAACTCTTAAATTTAAGCTTCCATTGTAAAAGTGTAGCGTGCGGGTACACGTCCTGAGTGTCATTTGTGACGGTAGGGTGGTTCTGTAGATGAAATGAAGACAAAATTCTAGATATAAGTTAAAACCACAGTTTATTTAAACTGCTAGGACTCAGGGAAAGTGGAGCGTCAGTTCGATAATTTTAACAACTAGTCACAATACTAAAAGATTAAACTCATAACTATACTGACAACTCCGGCACTAGACTCAGTCGGAACACTTCAAATCAACTTCTCGTTCCGACTTCAACTAAACACTAGATATAATCTTTATAAGACAGCCCGTGGCTGTAAACACTCTTTATTATCTAAAATACTCAACGTAATTAAACTATCTCTGGCCACCGGCAATCTCCTGGATAGCTCCGCTGGTGATAACTAACCCAGCTGCTGGCTGGCACACACTGCTGGCTAGCTCACTCTTAAAACGTCATCTCATTCACTGGAGGCTAATAATCCAACGCGTGATCCAGCGCGTAATCCCGGTGGCGCAATCCAATTCACCTGGCTGGCTTTCGCCACCTTCTCCTCAACACACACTGCAACCAGGGCCGTAGCTAGAAGTGTACGATAGGGGGGGCTCAGGGGAATATAGGGGGGGCTCAAGGGAATGTAGGGGGGCTCATATTTTTTTGTTCTCTCTCTAATGCAGAAAGATAAATTAGTGCTTATTCACATTGTAGGTACTATGTTTATCATTAAACTGTTGTAATAACTTCATTTTATGCTAAGAAAAGTATATGATGATGAAAATTTTGAATGTATAACTGGTGCAAAATTAAACATTCTGTTAGCTTCATATGTACCAATAGGATGAGGGAGTGTTGAAATACGTATTTTAGATACAATTTAGTAACTCTGCAAAACTGTGAAAGGGTCTCAAAACGAAATTAGATTTTTGAACAGATTTGATTTTTGAATCATTTGAATTTTCGGAACATTTAGTGACCTTGGAACTTTTTCCAGGGGGGGCTCAAAATATTTTAGGGGGGGCTGAGCCGCCCATAGCACCCCCTTAGCTACGGCCCTGACTGCAACTCAAAGCTTTTATATGTTGCAAACTGAAGTCGATACTGTAAATTTGCACGTTACTTCTAACCGCGACGTAACTGTATAAACGAGGGCGACACACACGCTCTGGAAAGTTAAAGTAAAATAAAGGATAGAGGTTGCTTTTGCGCCACACATGTTAAGACATTGACGTCACGATCTCACAAAAATGCTAGAGTGCCTTTATCACAAAGGACACTCCCTAGGAAAATTCTAATAAAATATTATTAGTGCCGTTTGAAATTAAAATTAGGTGTTCCCAGACCGGGCACAGAGTGGCGGAAAGGGTTAAAAGATTAATGTTCTAAAAATATCTATGGGTGGGTATGTCAAATTTCTTTTATACTATCCTGAAGTGTAGGACTGAAAATAATTCTTTTCGTCTTTTGCATTCATCCATTCTGAGTTAAGAAAATGCCATCCTGTTGCTACCAAAGTTTTTTTTTTCTATACTATGCTGCATTGTAGTAAGGAAAATGGGGATTTTAGTAATTTTTTTAGTACAGTAATTATTCTACATTCGCTTATTGTCCATTTGCTTTAATAAAATTGATATAAACTCAAATCACAGTCTTTTATTTAAACGGATTTCATTCAAAATTTGGTGAATTATCCCTGCTATTTACTGCTTGCTTCAAAAGTTTAAATAATTGAAAAATATGTTGGCTAAGTTAAAATAGATAAAATTTGATTTTGTGTTTTTTGTTGGAAAATACAAATGTATCTCTCAGGGGTTAAAGAAATAGTAGAGTTACATTAAGCAGTAACGAAGCGTTAAAGCTGGTTTAAAACTCCACTTAAAATAAATCTTAAATTACCGAGTTAAATTAAATGATAACAACTATCAAAGACAAGCACATTTTTATTAAAAACTTTAGAAACAAAGAAAAACAATAAAAATTGATATCACAGATTATCTTCATTCAAATTTAAACACAACAACAACACATACCTTATAACTTGCTTAACGTAAACTAGAATTTATTATTTCTATATATATATCAATACAAAAACCCTTAATGGGTTAAAAGTTTTGACGCAGCTGTTTATTTTATGACTGAGAATTTTGAATATGAATTTTAAAAATAATGATATCAAATTTTGAATGACGCCATGCTATTAATTGAAAAATGCATTTTGGTAGTATTTCATTAATCATTTTGTTTATTTTTTCTATTTATAATAGCAAGTGCAAAAGTTATTTTGAACATGAAAAGATATATGCAGCTTTATTCACCTATGCTTTTTCACACACATCTCCCATAAATTCAAAATATGTGTTTTAAAAGATATGATATAAAATTTAAGTGACGCCTTTATGTGCCTTTAAAAAGTTTGTTTTAAAATTCAATATTTTTTTTTTTTCATTTTGATTTGGTAAAATATATTTACACATCTAAAAAACTGTTTTAAATTTACATTTCGTTGTTAAATATATAATTTTCATTGAATCTATACTATGCACTGGAATGCGTTTATCTCAATAAACTGATTTATCATTTGTGTCACGTTATTCAAAATTGTAAGCAATATTTATGTAAATGGTTTCTTTGCGCTAAATTATCCAAACTAAGTGAAACGCATGTAAATGGAGAAACATGATGAAGATTACATAGGTACATGATGAAGATTACGTTAATAATAATAATAGGAAGAGTCCGATATCCTATGCTAGGTGGAGAAACTTGGCGAAACAATTTGCGCCAAAATGCCGCTTTGGCGACATGAAAATTTTTTCAAGGTAGCGGGAAAAAATCACTTTTAAATCTTTTTTAGGTACTACTAGGTTATCCCGTCGACCAAAAATTCATCGCCAAATTATAAGATTAAATGCCAATTATGGGTGATCGTGAATGTCGCATTCAGTGACATTAAATAAGATACACATGTTTAAATCGCCATTAAGCAATTCTATTTCGACTTTTTATTTGTATTTTTATTAATATTCCACTGATTAATTGTTTTTTTTGTTATTTAAAATGAAAATTATGTCAATATGTTTAATTTGGCTTATGAGTGGTGATTTATATAATTTGGCGAAATGGGTCGACGGGATAATACAGAAGTACCTTTTCTATCCATAAATCAATGATTTTGCACCATTTTATAAAAATAGAAAATTATATAAAAACATTGATTTATAAATAAGATTTAAAATCGATGTTTTTCCGCCATCTTGAAAAATTTTCTTCGATGCAATAACATAATTTTAGCATTCTAAATAAATAAATTTACTATTGTGAAATGGACTCTGCCCCCTGAACCCGCCGTTTTAATAACAATACAATAGATTTTAATAATAATACGATAATATAGGGAAAAAACTTAACAAAGCTTGTAGTAAGATATTTAAAATCTCGCTCACAACTGCCAAAAAATGCATTTAATATTTAAAAAAGGGGAGTTTAACATTGCTATTATTTGCTATTATTATTGCTATTATAACTATTATATTAGATTCAGTTAGGTGGGGAGGCCTACCATATGGCTTGAGCTCAACAAGCCCCAGTTGCTATTATTATTGCTACATTACTAATTTTGGTTTAATATCAACCAGATCGAAATGCTTATCGCCAAAATAGCGCGCCGAAAAACAGCCAAAAATCTAGCACAGGATATCGGACTTGTCTCATAAAAATAATAATAATAATAATATAAAATCATTAATAATAAAAATCTCAGCTTATGAAAAATAAAAACTGTCAATGTTATCCTTTTAGTTGTTCAGCGTATGTTTCAAAAATGTCTTCTACTACTTACTGAATCACGAAAATAATATTTAAAGCGTTTTCTGGAATCTACTGAGAAATTTCAAGACAGTAACAGACCTGATATTTATTTCGGACAAAAGAAAAATACTAACGTATACTAAAAACATTTAAATGCATTTACATATTGATTTATTACATTACTTTATGCATTTTTAAATGCATAGTATTTTTTAAAGTTACCTTTAATTTAAAACTGATTAAATTTGACAAAAAAAAATTGGCCTAATTATTTTGATTTGCCCGTTTTTTATGTTTACTGTTTGACAAAATTTTATCAATAAATATAGGCAGGGAATATTCTTATAGCAACATACATAAATTAACGCTAAAAACTTGCTCCTTTTGTTAAAACAACATAGAATAGCTCAGTATCATTTGATTTCAGAATAAAAAATAGTCTTTTGTCCAGTAAAAAAATCTTCAAATTTAAAAATTTAGAAATTGTCCATTAGATGAATGGGTGGGCAGTTATATTGTCTGTTGGATGTATTAGGAAAAGGGAAACAAATAGAAGAAAACGCTTAAAAATAAATTTCAAATTTGTTCCTACCATTATCGATAAAAGGCAGCCTGTTAAGGACTTTTATATTGAAAAAAGATTATATATATATATATATATATATATATATATATATATATATATATATATATATATATATATATATATATATATATATATATATATATATATATATCTTTTTTAAATCTCGAATACTAAAAAATATTTGAAATCCAATCCAGCATCATTTATATACTATGATGATGTGAAAAAAATCTGCAAAATAGATTTTTTAAAAGCATTTGGTAGCAATTCTTTTTTTTAAATAAAGCTCGTATGCAACAAAAAAATTTAGGCGGATCCAAAATTTCAGGGTACGCCTTCAATCATCGAATCTGGTACTGAGATGTCAGAAAATAATTTTTTTTTTTTTCGTATGTATGTATGGTCAATATAATATGTTAAAATGTTAAATTAGCTGAAAATTTTGAGAAAAAAAAAATTGTTCACCATAACAAAAAAAGAAGAAAATTTTTTTTTTTTTTTTTTCTGAATGAATACATTAAAAGAAATTAAAGACGATTTTATTTTAAACATATCTTATCCTGTTTGACAAATTCAAATTCTTTTAGGATAGACTCCGAAGATTTTGAAATCTTAATATTAATATGATCTTTTAATGTACTTTTTCAAAACAAAAATTAATGCTGTGATTTATCTTAAATTATTACACTATATTTGTACATTATTGAAAAATAATAAACAAAATAAATGCATTAAATTGTAATCATATCAAGTGGTTTTTTTTTCTAATTATTTTCTCTTTTTATACTGGAGAATGTTGAAAATCAAAGGGAAGGTCAAGGTTTAAAGATTAAATATACTCAGGAATAAACAAAGATACAGAATGTTTATTTAAACATTCACACCATAAAATACAAAAAGTAAATGCTAATAATATAAAAACGAAATTTTTAGTTCGTATTTTTCGAAACTGCACAATACCTATAGTTGGGGAACGTTGAAGTTGCGAGTATGTAAAAGCCTATACAGACTTTTCACTCCGTTGGCTTGGCGTCTTGGCTTAACCGTGACCTAACATGATTGCAATATCTGGCGTTTTAGCACTCATTTTGGCAACATAATATTAATTTTCAGTTGAGTTTGCAAAATCTTATTTCAAAGATTTTTTTCTTGTCGTTTTATTGAAAGATTAAATATAATTGGTTACTGACAATTTATTATCAAAGCACATTATTTAAATTAGAATAACATACATATTTTCCACGAACTTTTCATCTTAAAAAATAATGTTTAGAATCAAGATATTTCGAAAGTTAAAAATAAACATTATTACAATTTAACATCACCTATATATTTTTAAAATTATTGTGTAAAGGAATCGCAATTCTTTCTTTGATAAATGTGTTGTTAATAATCAGGTTTAAAGTTATATGTATGTAATGTGTACCAGGTATCTAACATTGCTCAATGTGCAATTTTGAAGAAACACACGAATTCACATTTGTATTTTATATAAAATCTATTCATATTTTTTTAAATTGCGATGAGAATGAGTATTAAAACAAAAAGATTTTAGAACGGGTATGATTGTGGTTTGCAGACTTGATCACCTTTTTTTTTATTTATTTACATAAAGGAGACTGTAAAGAGGACATAAGATAAACTTTTTATTTTATAATTAATCAAAACATCCGAGCAGGAAATTTTTTAAAACATGCCAATAAAAAAAGCAACTTCGAAATTTAAAGTACAAAAAACGAATAACAATAATAATAATAATGAAAAAAATAATCAAATAAATATTAAAACGTGAATTTCTACTGGCATTAAAAGGATAAAAAATAAAATAAGAAGACAAATAAACAGTAAGTAAGACAAATAAACAATAATTTCATTTATGATAGGGAAAGCTATCCTACTAAAATCCCGTTGAAGATACATTTAAAAATATTGAATGTAAAAAGGAAAACAAATCTAAAAGGAAACAAATTATAGAATGTACACACTATAAAAATATGTAAAATAAACTTTTCAGATTATTTTTTATAATTAATATTTTTTCTTTATTTGTTATTCAATCCCATGTTCACGTTAAAACTTTTTTATTTCAAAAATCTCGTTTCTTCAAATATTTTCAACATTTCTCATCGATCTGAGCTGTAGCAGCTCAAATGAGACTATTTATTGCTATAAACTTCATTGTTTACAATTTATCAGTCATCATTGACTCAAGACGTGAGTGGGAATTATAAATTTAATGAAATTCGTATAATAAAAAATATTTCTGTGTCGTGAATGAATTAATCACGTATTTATATTATGAAAATAAAAAGTGTTGGATTTAAGACATAGCGAGTCAACTTAAGTCACACAAATAATTAATTAACAATTGTATATATTTAATAAATATCTATAATTAATTAATAATTATGTATAGTTAGTAAATATGTATAGTTAATTAATAATTATACTAACTAAATAAATACGTTTAATTAAAATTAATTATGTACATTTAAATATATATATTTTATTACATATTAATTAATAACTATGCATATTTAATAAATACGTATAATTAATTAATAATTATGCATATTTATGTATGTCTTACTTTATAAATTTTTTACATTCGTTTTTGTTTTCGGCCGAAAATAGAAAGATCACCGAAATTCGGATTCAGTTTCAGCCTTAAAAACCTGTTTCACTCGATCCTTAAACTCATCACTTAAATAGAAACCTTTTAATTTATTTTATTTTGCTTTAACTAGGGGGGCCCCGCCCCCCTGCTCGCTATGCTCGCCAACCCCCCGCGTAATCGCTTCGCGATTCCAAATTATTGGCTACCCCTGCTTGCTGCGCTCGCCAATACCCCATGGTATGAATAAGCAGTTGCAGACCTGTCAAATGATGTGTCACATGACTGGTGTTGTAAAGAAATTAAAAATGTGCCCCCCTGGGGGGCAGAGTGGGAGGAGACACAAAAGACATCCATAATATGAATAAGCAGTTGCAAACCTCTCAAATGATGTATCAAACGACTGGTGTTGTAAAGAAATTAAAAATTTGGCGAAATATTACAGTTATCGCCAAGTTGGCGTCACTTTTGACAACTAATTTTGGTCGCCAAATTTGGCGATATATCGCCAAGTTGGCGTCAAACTTGGCGATTGTTGGCGATGGTAACCTTTCCTCTCTTTATGGCAACCCATACGGCGATGCATAGACGGAGCCCTTTCCTGATTGGTCTATTCGACTCATGGAAGGAGTGGACAACCCGGATTCGTTAGTTCCGGAAATCTTCCACATCAGCATCATTCCAGGAGTCATTCCTTTTAAGGCTAGTTTTTTTTTACTATAGAAGGATATTTTATTGTCATATTTGGTATACATTTAAGGTACATTTTTCCGATAAGTTCAAATCTACAAATATTGTTTCTGTATTTTAGAAAGTTTCAAAACTAAAAACAATATATTGCTGATTAGAAACTCCATTCTTCAAGTAATTATCTCTTAACTGACCGGAAATTGGGGGAGACGCGGGGTGTCGTTATTTGAAAAAGGTTTGCAATTTTTGTACAACACATGTTTATTACCGCCAAAATTTCGCCAAAGCGAATAAATACATTTTTATAAAAATTTTATATGTACAAGTCGTAATACTGACAAATTTTAACTTAAATCAGTTGCATTTAGTCAATAAATCGTTTTCGCATTAAAATTTTGAAGAAAAAACAGATACCGAGGAAGATTTTATTGAAATAGTCAACGCACTTTTTCTTGTCGCGGAAGCATAACACTCACAGTATAAACTGTACCCTCAACGTCTTCGTTCCCCAAGTATAGGTCAGCTGTGTCGTTTGGTGCGGCAGTTAAATTTCTCAATCGATATTAGTAAAGTATTCCTCTCTATATTTAATATTCACGGTACGCAGTGATAACTGACTATTGTAAACTAGCGTCAAGCGATAATGATTTTTCATTTTGTTCCTCTGAGCCTGTGGAATCAGCGCTTGCACATACCGATCCACGCATGACGTGGCTATTTTTCGTTTAACATAATATTCTAAGTATAGTCTGACAAAGAACGTTTTAGTGTAGAGATAAGACTTTCAACTGTCTACTCGTTTTGACTCGGCCTGACGTTCGACTGGCTAGGCGATTTAATTAAAACCAGAATTTTAATAACAATCCTGTCTTTTTAATAACATGTATTATGAAAAAAAAATTATAAGTTTTATATTTGTACCTAGATTAAGAATTTTTTTTTTCGGGGAAAATAAATAAATAAAACATAAAAAAATCTCATTTTATTAAAAGTAAATAGTTGTTAATATTATCTTTTTGGTTCAACGAATGTTTTCAAAATGTCTTCCACTTGTTACTGAATCATTACTTCAAATATTGAAGTAATATTTGAAGCAACTGTTGGAATCTACTGGGTAATTTCAACAACAATTTTTATAGGTTTAAGAACAAGACAGTAATGGACTTGTTATTTATTTCGGACAAATCCAAAACAAATAACATATACTTAAAAAAAGAAGAGAATATAACAAAATTGCAATTTAACAAATTACAGAGAATATTTGGAAAAGACTTTCAAAGACTCAAATTTTAAAAACACATAAAAAATTTTCTATATTTTAATTAAAAATCATAATAAACATCATTTTTAGGATGATTATAACGAGTTCTATATTACGTACGCCGTGCATTAAACATTAATATCCCTAAACCAATGATTTAAAAAAATGCAGTAGATTATAGATAGACAACTTCAACTGTTTTAAATAAAAATTTTTATTGGATGGCGATAATTAGACTGACTTCTGAATTCCTCATAATACGTACGACATTGATTGAGTATTAATATTCCTGGACCCAACACATACTAATTTTAAATGAAATTTCAGTTTTGCAATTTTCGGAACTGAATTTTTCAATTTCTGAACATGGCGCATTTTAAAGTTTTAAACCGTTGCATAGAAAAAAAAATTCACTTTTCAATGAAATTTGTTTGAAACCTCTATCACAATTTGTTTTTAAATTATTATATTTAAAAAAAAATTATTACTATTTTTGTCACTGCGAGCGAACAGCACTAGTTTTTATTGCACTAAAAGAGCAATCAATCAATCTTTGTTTAAGAAGGGAACAAAGGTATAACCTCCTTAATTGATTTTTGAGGGACTGACCCTACCAAATTGACAAAGGAAGGGGAACTTTTATCTACCCAATCTTCAGTCGTAAAGCTGTCAACTGATTTCGAGTTCAATTTCTCTCTCGAGGTTAAAAAAATTTCACTGAAAAAGCACTTTATACTTCAAAGTGCCGACACGAAAGATAAAAAATAGCGACACCTGACCACAAGAAATTAGTGCCATGTGCGTGGACCTTAACAGAAGTATTCCATAAAAATGGACATTAAAATTGGACCATTCAGAAAACGAATAATATAAAAACAAAAGTATTCCATTTTTGGACGTTAAACTTGAACCGATCAGGAAAGACTATAATTAAATATGTTTCGGAATTCAACCATTTCCGATATATTTCAGATTTCCCAGTTCTCAACCGAGAACAAAAATTATTTTTTCCAAATAGTTAAAAAAAAGCTAAATTTTAAATGTATCTATATATTTATATAATGATTTATTACATTACATTAAATTACATATTCTTAAAAGCATAGAATACATATCATTTTTTAAAGTTATTTTTAATTTTAAATAGATTAATTTTGAACAATTTTTTTATTATTATTATTTTGAAGGGTCCATTTTCTACGTTTACTGTCTGACAAAATTTTATTAATAAAACATATGCAAAGTAATATTCTGATAGTAACATACATAAATTAACTCTAAAAACTTGCTCCTTTTTTAAAAAATACAAAGAATCCCCCAGGATTATTTGATTTCAGAATAAAAAACAGCCTTTTGTCAGGAAAAAAAAAAAAAAAAAAAAAAAAAATCAAATTTAAAAATTTGAAAATTGTCCATTAGATGAATGGAGTGGGGTGGGTATATTATGAATTGGGTGTGTATGGGAGGAGTTAACAGATCGAATAAATCACTCAGAAATAAATTTCAAATTTGTTTCTGACATTATCTTTAAATGGTAGCCTGTTAAGAATTTATATCTTACACAAAGATTGTTATTGTTATTATTAAATTTTGAATAAACATTTTTGGACACTAAAAAACACATGAAATCCAAACCAGTATCAGGCTTTACTTTTACATACTATGATTAATACTCATGTGAAAAAAAATTTACTAATAAAAGAAACATTTTGAGCACTGAATTCTGCAAAATAAATATTTAAAAGCATTTGGTAAATGCATTTTTTAAATCATTTTTAAAGTGCTACTTGGTTATTCTGTCGACCCAATTATGCAAATCGCCAAATACAAATTATACATATTGATATAAATTTTATTTTAAATAACAAAAGAAAAAAAAATAATAAAAAATGAAATGGTAGAATTTTAATAAAAGTACAAATAAAAAGACGAAATAAAAATCATTTAGTGATGTTTTAAACACGTGTATCGTATTCAATATCATTGAATGCGACATTCACGATCATCTGTTATTGAAATTTAATCATATAATTTGGCGATAGTTTTTTGGTAGACGGGATAACCAAGTAGAACCATTAAAAAAAAAAAAAAAAAAAAAAAAAAAAAAAAAAAAAAAAAAAAAAGTCTATTTACAATAAAAATATTTAGGCGTGACTAAAACTTCAGGACACGCCTTCAGTCATCAATTCTGGTATTGAGATATTAGAAAAGAACGTAATTTTTCTTTCTTCTTTCTATGTATCTATGCTCAGTACTACTTGATAAATTGTTAAATAGCTCATATTTTAAAACCAAAATATTATTTTAAAATGGCACAAAAACTTTTCAATTTCTGAATGAACGAATTCAAAGAAATGAAAAACGACTTCATTTTAAACATGTCTTTTCCTACTTGAGAAATTCACATTTTTGAAGATTAGAATTCCGAGGTTATTAAGTCTTGATATTATATAATCTTTTGGTGTAATTTGTTAAAACAAAATGTAGAAACACAAAAATAAATTCTAAGATTTCGATTAATTTATAAAACTAATTTTGTACATCATTCAAAAATAATAAACAAAATAAAAGTATTAATCGTATCGTAAATTTGTTGTTTAGGAGTATTTTTTTTTTAAATTATTTTCTCTATTTATTCTGGAGAAGGTTGAACATGAAAGGGAAATAACGCCTTTCAAGATTTAATACTTGAATATTCTGGGGAATAAATGAAAATTCAAAATGTTTATTTAAACATTTACACCATAAAACATAACGAGTAAATGATGAAAGTAAAAAAGGCCAAATTTGTTACTACACTGTTGCTTTGCAATTTATAGGAATTCGTGCTCGGCTGTTTCGTCAGAAGCGGCTCACAAAAATCTCAAACAATGTTACTTGTGCCACTTTCCAATGTTGGTGTTTCTTTCCCTCTCTCGTAATTGTTTGCTTCAGACGCCCCTTTAACCTCAAAGATCTCAATTCTTAAATATATTATATAAATAGAAAGGGAGTTGCGTGATATCTTTATGCAATATGCTGCTTTAATTTTTGGCAAAATCGATCTTTTGTGTTTTTTTATTATGTCTTAGATGCGATAACATGCATTTAAGGTCGCGGAATCTTGTTTTTTTATTTATTTATTTGTTCCGGGGAAAGTGACATATTTTGCCCATACTGCTTTGGAATATGCTTGATTGTTTTTTTTCTTCTTTTTTTTTTTGTTTTTTTTTCTATAATGCAGTCATTAATTCCGCAGATTGTTAAAAATATAATTAGATTCATTACGTCATTGAAGTAGCTGTATGCACACTCAAGTACATTGTATACACTTTAAAGCAACTATATCATTTAAAATTAATATTTTTACAGCAGTTTTTATTATGTAACTCAGGAATGGCATTATGTCCGACAGAAATTTAAATAAATGTTTTCACTATTTTTCAAGCAGATAGTTTTCAAAAATAGACTCAAATGTAATTTTTAAACTAAATAGACTCAAAATAAAAAAAATCATGCGTTAAAGTATGGGCACGCCTTATTTAGGTCGGCACTAGCGACCACACCCCCTGTCCTCCCAAAAACGAGCGTCTGGGAAGAGGACGTCATCTAAAAGTAGATCTTACAAAATAATTCGATTTTCCATAAACAGTGCAGAAGAGGAAGAACTGCACTTCCCTCACTCAACGTGAATCTGTGATCCTTGAGATAATTTCGCAGTAAAATTAGAACAATATCTGTACTTTTGCCATTTTGATTAATAATAAAAATAATATCCTAAGATTTTGCTGTATTTAAGAAAATTTAGGTTTGAAATTTTTAATTGTAGCAGACATTGTTGATTATGGTGTTGTTGTTATTCCTTTGCAAAACATGAATACGTCAATTGAAAATTCAATTATTCAATCGAATAACTTAAAAAATATGCAATATATTCGATGCAATAGTTTTCCACACCTATTCTTTAAAGGAACAGTTTGAAAATATGGTTTCCTATGGTAAAATAATAATAATAATAATAATAAATAAATAAATAAATAAAACGCCATTCTTCTGACACAATGAAATATATGTATTGGGCGAAAGAAGAACAGATGTATGAATTTCCATGACAACGCCAGCCACCTTGATAATGTTTTTTTTCTCTTTATTTTCTATCGTCTGCCGTTACACAACTTGTTTTCATTCGAAGAAACATTCTGACATCAGTAGATGCGTAATTCAGTTTAAAAAAAATGATTCGGTATGCTATTCTATACAAAGATATTGAAATTAAATGAACGATGTAACTTTTGTAAAGCAATCAACTGTATTCTTTATGCGAACAAAGAGATTCTGTTTTGTTATGTGTGAGTAAGGCAGTTGAAAAATTTATACTGTATTCTGCTTGGAAAGTGCATGCACAATCCATTGTGTTTACAGCTATATTCGCCGTATTCGAAGTCAACCCGAGATTCTAATTTATTTTTCATGAAGAGAAGTATTCTGGATGTCATGATATACGAAATAAATATGTTTTTTTAAGCTATTCCACAGCTTTTAGCGCGGGCTTTGAGCGCAGCGACCGAATCTAGAAATTCCGTAACGAGAAAAAAAAAAAAACCTAACACTCCGGCTAACATCGTTTCAGTTCGGTAGACTTCGGCAGACTTCTCATTTATTCAATAAAAGGAAAAAAATTATTTTCTAATTGATCATGAAGCTCAAAAAGTGTAACTTGAATTAATATCAAAGAAAAAGATAAAACTTTAATTAATATCAGACAAAAAAAAAAAAAAAAAATATATATATATATATAATTGCATAAGTTGATAAAAATGCTATGCAATAGCTTTACCGCGGCAGTCCCCGAGTGCCACACGTATTTTTTTGTATTTTTATTTATTTATTTATTTATTTATTTATAATATCTCAAACCCAATTTTCCTTCCAGTTGTTCTGTCCTTTTTGGAAGATGGTTAAGTACCTTCAAACCCTTTTAATATTCTACTTATCTTATTTGGTTTATTTTAAATTCTGTCTTTGGTTTAAAATTCGAAATTCCTAACTTTATCAATTTTATTCTTATTCGCACATTTTATAACCTGTTCATAATTCTTCTTCCAGGTATGTTTTTAGATTTTTATGAATATGTATAATTGTTTTTTGTACAAGTTTTCACTGAAATAAATTGTAAAAAACTATCAAATATTAATTCTTTAGTATTCTTAAAACATATTTGAAATTCATGAAATGCGGTGCAATGATTTTTTTAAGAACTTTTTTGCAATAATCAAAAATTGGACATTTTTTTCAAATAATATTAATACAATTTACATCTGTATTCAAATCGTACCACAAAGACGATGCTCCGCCTACTTTGCATAGCCACATTTTCTGTAGTGCATTTTACCTTGAAAAAATGAATATCACATTATGATGGGCGGAGTTTAAATATAAAAAAATAGCGAGGGCGGTGTACATAAGTAAAAAAGTATTAATAGGTTTCTAGCTTATACGCTGTAAATTAATACTGACAGCTTGATACTTTTGGAAAATTAGTGTTCACCTAAGAGTAATTTTTGATAAAACAAAACCAGTAAATTACTCCAAAAGACAAAAACATGCTTTAAATAATTCTTTTTTGACATCGCTTTTTTTTTTTTTTTTTTTTTTTTTTTTTTTTTTTTTTTTTTTTTAACAGAACGTTGACTGCTATTAACCACTTTTAAAATTATTTGTATTAAGAATCTAAAACTCTCGTTTTGAAATGTTAGGAAATGACGTTATTTTTTTCTCTGTTTTTTTTTTCTATGTATGCTCATTGCTACTCGATAAATTGTTAAACAGCTGGTATTTTAAGCCAAAAAAACTAGTTCAGCATGGTACAAAAACTTTCCAATTTGTGAATGAATGAATTCAACGAAATGAAAAACGACTTCTTTTTAAGCATGTCTCATCCTACTGGTGACATTCAAATTCTTGAAGGTTAGGATTATAATATTTTTATATATTTTTTTAATTATTTTCTGTGCTTATCTAGAGAATGCTGAACATCAAAGGGAAATGACGCCTTTCAAGCTTTAAAAATTAAGTATACTCAGGAACTAAATATACTGTTAACCTCTTTTAAAATTATTTGCATTAAGAATCTACGACTATGGTTTTGAAATATTTCAAAATGTCGTAAATACTTTTCTAATTTTTTTTATGTATGTTCAATATTAATCAATAAATTGTTAACTAGCTGAAATTTTTGAGCAAAAAGAATAGTTTCAGCACGGCACAAAAATCAATTTGTGAATGAAAGAATTCAAAGAAATGAAAAACTACTTCATTTTAAACATGTCTTATCTCAATTGAGAAATTAAAATTCTTTAAGGTTAGAATTCTAATATTTTCAGTCTTAATATAAATTTAATCTTTTAATGTAATCTGTCACAAAAAAATCTTGAAACACAAAAATAAACATTGCGTTTTGGGTTAAATATTAAGACTATTTTTTTAGATTATTCAAAAATAATAAACAAAATAAAAGAATTTAACTCTACTCACATCGAAATTTTGTCGTTTAGAATAATTTTATTTTGAATTATTTTTTCTGTTTATTCTGAAGTATGTTGAAGATGAAAGGGATTTCCCTTTCATCTAGAGGCCTTTCAAGATTTAAAGTTAAATATACTCAAGAGTAAGTGAAAATACAAAATGTTTATTTAAACTCTCACACCATAAAATATTAAAAGTAATTGATAACAGTAAAAAAGTCGAATTTCGTTTTCGTGGATGATTACCGTATTCATTATTTTAATTCTTGCTCCGCTGTTTCGTCAGAAGCAGCTGGCAAAATACTGAATCGATATTATTAAAATACACTTTTAAGTGCGTCATAGATTGAGGGAGGGAAAAGAAAATTTTGGACGCGTGTATGAGTTACAACCAAAGAGACTTTTGTCATGTCAGTGTCATACTTCGAAAAGAGTGACCGAAAGAGACTCAGTTGAGTTGGGGCCTCCCCCTTCCTGAGTGTACCGTTGTTTTCTGCTAATCCGACAACCTGAGCTTAGGCTTTAGGGGAGTGGTTATTGTCAGGAAGGTAAATTGAAGTGTAGAGTTCTCGGAAGAGAGAAATGGGGAATTACAGAAAATTGAAGGTCAATACATACAATAGCGCGCTGTAGTTTTTGTAATTATTACATATTTGTTTATATAAATAGTGTTGTGTAGAAACAAGTTATTGCACTTCTAAGAAATAAAATAGATTTTTCAAAATGTAATTAGATTGCAAAAAATTGAAAAGTGACTGCCTATTTTGAATTAAAATTCTGTATGTACAGAGAAAGAAATAATTCTTGACAATCAAAGTTAGTAACTTTTCACAAAATTATAGGAAAATTTCCGGGACAATCACTAAAAATTATAAAATATATTTTTGGTTGATATTATTCATGTAAAAAATTTTATTCAAAAAATTTTAATTAAGATTCATATTAATGAATTTAATTAAGAATCACATATAACAGAAGTATTGTTGTATGTGACAAACAGATTTGTCTATCGAAAAAGAAAACTTTTATCATTTTCATCTCCTATTTTCTTTCGCTTCCTACATTTTCGAGACGTCGTGATCAGCTCATTTATTTATTTTGCAACAAAGTAATAAACAGGACATTCGAAAATAGTTAAAAATAAAAAGGCAGAATAACGTTAAGATATAGAAGCATTTTTAAGATTAGATGCCTGCTGAGATTCGGAAGGTTTATAGAAATCTTATTTACTCACTTTTACTGCAAATTACGAAATGTAAGAGAATTTTTTCAAAACGTTAAAGAATTTTAAAGTTTTTGTACTATTGAGATGTAATATGTGTTTACACAGAGGATGTAAAGATCGGGAGTAATTTAAATCTTATGTAAGGCATTTCAACGTTGTTTCTACGTGCATGTATTCAGCCGTAACTAAAACCCCTATAATAGATTATACAACTTTTCTTACATAACTTCGGGATGTGATAGCAAATAAAAGAGATACAACTATCTTCTCGAGACAATAATCGCTTCAACTCAAGACGTAAATCCTTTATCGAAATACAAGCACTTGTTTGATTTCAAATTACCTTAATAATCATGCCGGCAACGATTATGTTTTTAAGATTCAAAATGTAACAAAATTTCCCTTTGTTGAGCGGGAAAAATATTTTGTTGAGAACCACCAGAAATGTAATAACGTTTATATTTAAAAAAAAAAAAAAAAAAAAAAATTAGTGCTTTGGAAAAAAAAAGGGATATTTGATTTTAATTCTAACATTATGCTTTATACTCATGCTGTGTAAACTGTTTTGTACTCATTATTAAATTTATCAATTTTTAAATTCCTTACATAATCAACGAATAAATATTATATTGACGGCGTTACTCCAGCCGTGATTTAATGTATCCAGTTGGGGGGAAAATACTTCATTTCACTATGAATATGTATTAGCTTTAAATTTTTAACTTTGAGATCCCCCCCCCCCTTCTATGTTTAACAGGATTAACAATGTTTCTTCGAAGTTAGTTTCGCTCGTGTAAATCTGGATTTAAATCGCTTAGAAAGAACCCCTCCTCAAATGGAGGGTATTCTACCTTTGTCTGTCTCCCTCATGTAGATAATCGACCACACACAAGAGAAAAAACTAATAAAATTGTAATTTAACAAATTATAACGACTATTTGGAGTATGATAGTTTCAAAGACTTATAAATAAGGTCTATATTTAAATAAATAATAATAATAAACATCATTTTTAGAGTGATCATAACAAGTCACATATTATTTACGCCATGCATTAAACCTAGACCTCTATATTCCTGGACCAACGAAAAAAAAAAAAAAAAAAAAAAAAAAAAAAAAAAAAAAAAAAAAACCAGCAGTTTCTACATGTACAACTTTAAATGTTGAAAATCTGCATTTTAATTGGACGGAGTGAATCAGACTGACCGCTGAAAGCCTCATATTACGTACGACATTGATTTAACACTAATATTCCTGGACACATAATAAACAAATTTTAAATGAAATTTCAGTTTCATGACTTTCGGATTTGTAAATTTTTAAACTTCTAAACATTGCACATTTTAAATTTTTACACCGAAACAAAGAGAAAAAAATGCTGTTTCAAATGAAATTTTTTTGAAATCTTTATTACAATTTGTTTTTAAATTATTATTATTTTTTAAAGTTTTTATTACTTTTTTGTCATCGGGGTAACAATCAGAGAACGAAAAATAAGTTGTTGAATAAAACCAATAAAAAGATTCAGATATACTTCAGAATTCCCAGTTCTCTACCGAGAACAACAACTATTTTCCAAATAGTTAATAAATTATTAATAATATAACTAGAATGTCTAGAACTATACTTCAAGACACTGTACTATAACTGTAGGTGGCTTGGCTTAAATAACTGGATCATTCATTAACTTGATATCTTCGAATTATAGAAACAACGTATATTTTTAGTACACCCTTCCTTCTTAAATTTTAGAAACCTTTAAGCCCGGGTGTCTTCTGTGTATTGAAAAATCATGTCATGTACAATGGGAGACCTAAACGTAAAAAATAATAATATAAATAAATAAATAATTAACAAGTAATAACAAGTAATTTTAAAATTTACAACGGCTGGTTGGAAAATAATATTTTCAAATACTATAATTTTAAACTTATAAAGAATGATTTACATATATATATATATATATAAAGCAATAATAACATCATACGAATTGAATATTTCCAGCTGAGCGAAAAATTGCCCAGGCCGGGAATCGAACCCGGATACTTGGCTTACAAGGCCAATGCGTTACCTGTTAAGCTATCTGGGCAATAGCCGGCTGGGGTTTTTCGCTCAGATAACCTTATTGGTCGTAACATCTGGTCTCAGCTGGAAATATTCAATTCGTATGATTACTTTACCAATCAGTTTGACTGTGTTAAAAATAATAGTAATAATGACATCATTTTTAGGATGATAAAAACGTAGCTTACGTAATAACAGAGTCATATGAATATATATTAGTGCCTGGACTTTTAGAGATACGTTAATATTCCTGGACCAATCATAAACAAATATTAAATGAAATTTCAGTTTAACAATTTTCGGTACTGTAAAATTTAAAGCGTCTACATATTACACATTTACAATTTTTACACCGTCGCATAAAGAAAAAAAAATTACTTTTAAGTGCAACTTGTTTGAAACCTGTATCTAAATTTGTTTTTGAGTTATTATTTATCTATTTATTTATTTATTTGTAGTTTTTAATGCTTTTATGTCATCGTCGCAACAGGAGTATCCCATTTTTGGACATTAAACATGGACCAATCAGAAAACGAATAAAATAAAAAACAGAAATATTTCATTTCTAGACATTAAGTATGGACCAATCAGAAAAAGAATAAAATAAAACAACTTTATTGCGGAATTCAAGATTCGGAAAAAGATTCAGTTATACTTCAGATTTCCCAACAATTAATTTGCCAAATAGTAAAAAAAAAAAAAAACGAATGAATGACATTTATTTATATATTTTTACATTGGTCATTTTCAACCTTTGTGATTATTAAAAATTTAAATTAATAACATTTACTGATAATGCACCTGAAGGTTTTTTTTTTTTACTTTAGAGAGGGAAAAAAACTGTAGTTTAATGCATAATTTAAACACCTCTTAAAAATATACGCATTCCTGTAATTTGTACGGAATAAGTGAACAAGTATACACAATTTTTTTAATGTACATATTCTCATTGAATAATGCATGCCGAGACGATATAATATTACAAAAAGTGTGTACTGAAAGAAATCATATTTACATTCTTAGATTGAAATACATGTACAACCAGGTCTTTCAGTAAGACCTTCCTTATATTCATAAATTCCAATTTCTTATCAGAAATTTAAAAGAAAAATGCAAGTAATCACAATATTTCCGCGATTAAATCAAGTAAAGAATATTGACATGGATTTAACCATTTCTTGTACAAGTCAAATTGTATTAGTAGAATGAGAAATTACGACTGACACCGGAATATTGAAACAACTTTTTTTTTAAAAATCAAGAACCTCTAAGTATAAACATTCACTGTAAAAGCGAAATTTTATTAAAATATTAATGGTGGCCGATTGCAAGTTTGGGATTAAAATTAGATATCCCGGATTGGGCACAGTGTGCCGGAAAGGGTTAAGTTATGAAATCCGACTTTCTAAATAAAAATGAAGTCAAACTTGCAACTCTTTTTCGCAATATTCAATACATTTGTCTGGGACCACCCTTTTCTCTCTTTTTTATTAAAGCCATTTTATTAACAACGAGCGTTTCAAACGAACAATTAATGACGCATGTATATGTATATATATTTCACTTAATAATATGAAAAGTTTTTATTCATTTCTATTCTTATTGTTTAGTTGTAATTTTTGTAATTATAGGTACAAGGTGGAACCTATGGAATTTCGACGAAAGAAAATATTTAAGAAGGAACAGTTTTATTGATTTAGAATAAACCTACAAAGTTAATCACAATAAAAAATGCACCTTATATGAGTAAGTCTAATTTTTAAACAAATGATATGTAACCTAATGTTAACAAAATACTATTTCTGTAAAACTCAGTTGAAAAAAACTGTTAAAATTAAAATTTTACAACTAAGCAGTAAAAAACAATAAAGATTGGTTATTGTCATAAAGTTATCAATTAAGGCTCTTATGCTAGTATTCCAAAATGAAAAAAAGCAAAAATTTTTTTTTACTTTAATTGATTCATAGAGTTTGTTCTTTGTGAAATCTAAACCTGGCATCATTTTCGCTGTATCAAAAATGCATTTTTCATATCTTTATTCATCTTTTTTTTTTTAATGGCATTTTAATTTGATCATTTTGATACAAAACTTGATGTCTCGATGCTTTTAACTGAAACATATTAATGAAACCAAAATTCACCGCGTTTTAAAACGGATGCATTCTTGACACAGCACGTATTTAATTTTTTTGTCTTTTAAAAAGAAAATGGCAACATAAAGATACAGTAATCATTTTTTTACTTTTTCCCTTTGTTTTTAATGGAAATGGAATACTTCTATTGCCACAATTAGAATAACGGCGTTAAAAACTAATATATATATATATGTAATAATTTGGTTCTGTGTGTGTTGGTAGTCCCAAATTCGTATTGTTTTGCTTTTTCATGGCAAATACGAAGATGAAACCACACACTTCATTTGTAGTTCCAAAGTATTTGGGACCTGAAGATTCTGCTTTGGTTCTACAAATTTCATTTGTATTTATATTATTCTTTTTTCCTTCCATGTTCAATGTGCTATAAGTTATTAAATTCAATGGTTAATTTCAAATGGTTAATATTGTTTACTATAATTCAATTTAATTCTACGTTTTGGTTTATTGTTTTATTGATAAAATCCATTGGTGAATCTTGTCTACTTTTAATCGTAATATATATATATATATATATATTAATATTTCAAAAATAATTTAAAATGTAGTTTTCAAATAAATTGCAGTGCATTTCATTTTCTCTAAACAACTGTGTAAAATTGAAAATTGCGATGTTTAGAAGTTTTAAAATTTGTAGTAGTAAAAATTTCAAAACTGAAATTTCATTTTAAATCTCCAAATATTGCCATTCACAAAATGACGTATGCTTGATACACAGATGCATTTGATTTTTATAATATAGATATAAGAACTTGGCAGATTAAGTTCCATCTAATACATTCAGATGATGAATAACTGTTATACTATATTTTACAGATAGATATCCTAGATAAGAGAAAATTTGAGCGCATTGTCCGCCATTTTGTTCGGAAACAGATGACCGCCGTAAAACAAAATATATTTTACAGCATCTAATAATTTTATTCTTTAAAATCACAGAAACTTTACTTTATATGCCTTCAGAGAATCCGGTATAACATAAATGGTGACAGATGCAGTATTCGCCCGGAGTCCGCCATCTTGTTTCTTGGTCGGTCACTTATGACAACTTCATGCTTAATTTTTGAACAATTAAGAAATTAAACATAAACAAATTTTTAAACTGAAAATCAGCACTCGAAACATTATTTGTAAAAAAAATATGGGAAGGGAGAGGAGGAATTCATAATTAGTACACGCTAAATACACAAAGTTTAAAACAGTTAAATAAAGCAAAGATTCATTAAAAAATATATATAGATTCCGAAATTACAGTAAAAAATGCAAAGTTTGCATTGTACCTAAAATTTTCTATACTTTCCCACCAGAGTTTTAAAACGGTAGTATTTATTACATAAATAGATTGTAGATGTTAAAGAAACTTTCAATGAAGAAGTATGATGTAAAATGCTGGTACCAAAGTATGAAAATTTTAGGAACGGTGCTAACCCTGAAAATCTTTCAGATTTTATACATTTAAAAAACAAAAACAACAAAAATAAATGAATAAATCCAAATGCAGAAATTTAAAATCGACAAATAAATAAATAAATAAAAATAAAAATAAAAATAAAAATGGCCGCGATCTTTGAGCGATAACTACATGAAAGACCATAAGTGTAGCTCCATTTGGCGATTAAATATACTTGCAATTTTTTTTAAGAATTTTATTTAGCGAAATGAGAATTCACTTTTATTTATTATCTACACTAATCTTTGAGAAAAATCTTTAAAATCTTTTTTTTTTCATGAATAGCATGGGAAAATCTATTATTTTTTTAGATGAAAAAATAAATTAAAAAATAAATAAAATATACTTACTAAGGGTTAATTAGTGCTCCTAGGATTTTATCATTACTACCTAATACATACATACTGTACATAGTATCGGCTTTTCTGTTCAAACAGAGAAGCCGATACTATGTACATTAAGAAATAATATCTATAGCATTAGAATACCCTTTGTTTATTTATGAAAACCATATTTTAATATTCATCGTTTTAAATAATAGGCCTCTTACATTAGATTAATTTTTAACACAATTACTCAATCGGTAAATCAATTATAGTAGATGTAAATTTTCCAAGTTGGTGAAAAAAGTCCGGGCCAGGATTCGAACCAGGGTTGTATTGACTGAAGGGGCCAATACTCTTCCAAATGAGCCATCCCGGACGAATACTAGAGGTTTATTTCACCCAACTAACCTTAACAATCACTAACAAGGTAGGTCTCCATACGGGCATACTCAGAAAAATCTGAAAAAATTACAGAATATTCTTCTCATATAGTTATATATGTTTATAAAAAAAAATTCGGCGGAACCTCCTTATAATGTCCGTAAAAAATAATAAAAATTTCGTTTATTTGGCGATTTATCTCCGGTTGGCAAAAAAACGAAATTTTGAAAAATACGCTTTTACGCTTCGATACGTTTATATGTACTTATAACAAAATGAAATTAATATATTTTATCATTTAAAACACAATTTAAATTGATTAAAATTGTTCCAAATTGAAAAATACACTGTTAAAAATCTGCTGCATTTTGTTGCAACGCACTCCCTTGCTTGTATCGAAAACGGTTACTTGGCCGTGAAATGGAGATTTCTCATTGGTTGGAATAGAGATATTATATACAAGCGGTGGAGTGCTTTGCAGCAAAATGCAGCAGATTTTTAACAGTGTTGCACAAACTACAACACCGCTAAAAATCTGTACAATTTTTCTGCATCGTCACTCCACCGCTTTTATAGAAAACGGTCAATTCACCGTGCTATGGAGCATTCTCATTGGTCAGAAGAGAGATATTCTATAAAAGTAGTGGAGTGACGTTGCAGTAAATGCTGCAGATTTTTAACAGTGAAGTCAATTAAAATCAATTTTCAGATTCGTTAAAATCGTCTGCTGTTGGCGAGGAAATACACTGCTCGCCAAATCCCGCGTCGCTTTCAGCTTATCACGCCAATTATTCCACACTATTTTATTTTTTTACATATCTAATAAGGTAATTCCGCCGCTAATTTTCACTGATCCTTTATTACCTACATGAGTAGTTTAATTCATATTTTTTCAAAAAATTCTGAGTATGCCCCCAGTGGAGACCTTCCTTGTAAGTCTGATCTGATACTCTGGATCAATTCAATCGAAGGTCAAGTTGTGATCTTTAAGGTTAGTTGGGTGAAATAGTCCTCGAGTGTTCGTGTCCGGGATGGCTCAGTTGTAAGAGCATTGGCGGCTTCAGCCAATGCATCCCTGGTTCGAATCCTGGCCCGGAATTTTTTCAACCATTTGGAAAATTTACATCTATTATAGACCTCGTAGATCTAAAGGTTTGTGCATTACATTGATTTCAAATATAGTTATCATGGAAATGTGAAAAACATATTACCAACACGACCCATTATGTGATAGATATTAGTACGTAACTAGCGTCAATTTACATCTAATTCTAACTAAATATCGTGCTTTATGGAATTCTCATCAATATTCTTAAGCGATACTGTTCACAAGTTTAAGGGGACAAAGGGACCTTTGAAATCATTTTTTGTTATATTTTTAAAATTGCACTTTAAATATTATTTAAGGGTACATTATATGCATTATAACATATATTTATCACAAAAAATATAAAAAAAAAATTTCTTTGAAAAAAATAGGAAAAAATTTTGTAATATTTTAGATTTAACGAAAAAATTTCAAAATGCTCCATGCGCATTATTTTTTCTCTGAATGCTTTGAAATTTTTTATGGTTATTTATCACAATATATGTCATAAAACTGTGCAAGGGTTTTCGAAAATAAAAATAATTGTAAAAGTTATAGGTAGTTAATTGTAAAAATAGGTTCAAAAATGATAAAAATTGAAAAAATATTTTTTCTTACCTTCATATTCAGATATATAAAATTCAATGCAGAGTTTTATTTATATATGTAAATCAAACTTGTATAAATATTATTGGAGATTTTTATTTATATGGAATGCGCATGGGGCATTTTGAAAAATTCCTGTTAAATCTGAAATATTACAAAAATTTCCCTATTTTTTTCAAAATAATTTTTTTTTTTACATTTTTGTGATAAATATACGTTATAATGCAATTAATGTACCTTTTGTATAATATTTAAAGTGCAATTTAAAAAATATAAAAAAAAGGTTTCAAAGGTCCCTTGTTCCCTTAAAACACCAGGCTGATTATTATACAGTATATACTAAATATAACTATTTATTTGTGCATTTGACTCGGTAAAGGGAAAAAAAAAATACTTAATTGATTTACCCATACCTCGTACGAACAAAAAGCGATAGCTTAATCCATCACTTATAGTTTTTTTACACCGCTAAATTTAAAAAATACGATTCATTATTATTTAATGTCAGAAATGTTTAAACTAAATAATAAGAATATTTCAGCTTAAAAAAGTGATTAGTTTTTCAACTTATTGTACTTAGAAAGTGAATAAGTTAAGTGGTTAATAAAAGTTTGCATTGAAAACATAATAATTTTGTACAGCAAATATGTGAGAGGTTTTTATAACTCTCATACCACTATTTTCTTAAAGTTTCAGGTTATAAATAGATTGAGCTGTATTTTTGCGGAAGGGATTTTCCTTTTTGAATTACTCTAGAAAAAAACTCTCGCAGGAGAGTTTAAACTAATACAGTGTCCGTATAGCGGTTGTAGTGTTGGGTAGGAGATGGAAAATTCCGGATGTCTGAATGAGGGCTGCATGCTGCGTAATCTGACAACCTGAGCTTAGGCTTTAGGGGAGTTTAGGAGATTTTCAGGAAGGTTAATTGAAGTATATAGTTCTCAGAAGAGAGAAAAGGAATTAATGACAATTGTAGGTATTCAGCCGTGTTTAAAACCCCTATAATAGATTACGCAACTTTTCTCACATGATTTCCTGATATGACAGCAAAGGAAATAAATAAAACTTGTCTTGAGACAACAACGCTTAAACTCAAGACGTAAATCATTTATCCAAATACAAACACTTGTTTGATTTCAAAGTACTTAATAATCATGCCATCAGGTATTATATATTTAAGTTTTAGAATTTTACAAATTTACATGTTGTTGTGCGGGGAAAGTATTGTTTTGAGAATTACTCTAAATGTAATAATGTTTATACACCAATAAAATCTTTTGCAAGAAAAATTCTGAAAAAAAAGAGAAAGAAAAATCGTACGTTTGATTTTAATTCTTTTGCTCCATTCTTAATCTGTGTGACACGTATTATATTCATTATTGAATTATCAATCTAAAAATTCCATACCTAATAAACAAATAATTATTATACTAGCGGCGCTACTCCAGCCATGAATGAATTTATCTAGTTGGGAAAAAAAATCCGTTTTCTTTATTATGAATGTATATTAGTTTTACTTTTTACTTACTCATCATACGTAGTATAGGGTAAGTCTTGCAATCGTTTTGAAAATCGAAAAAAAAATTTTTTTGACGGATTTACACGTTTTAGATAGTGGAGATTCCGAAAAACATATTTTTAGAAAAAAAAATTTGCCGTCTGTCTGTCAGTCTGTCTGTCTGTAAACGCTCTATCTCCCGAACAAATTGAGATAGAGACTTGAAATTTTGTATGTACTTAGTATGTAAGAATAGGACGAAGCCTATTTAATATCGAAAACCTCGATTATCCGGAACTATTTTTTTCGGACTCTCGAAAAATTCGTTCTGATGAAAGGTATATAAAAATTTTCGATTTTTTTTATTTTAAGGAATGGAAGTAAAAGGCAATAAAATCACACGAATTTTGCATAGAGAACGAAGTCGATCATATTATTAGTTGCCAAGATATTTGTAATCCTGTTTTCCATATTCTTAGATTTTTCGTGACCCTGTATTTCATTCAAATTCCAATTCAAAGGTATATTTTAATTGGAAATGAGACGCTTAATCCGACACAGTCAATTGTTTGTTAATAGAATTATTATTTTTGGAGTTATAAGGATGTTTCTTTTACGCAGTTCGGCACTACTTGAGTAATTTGGCGTTTTATATAATTTATCGAAATTGGTACATCAGCAGTTCTTTAATATAGCATTACTATATGTATATTAACAATATTTAAATTTTGTTTTTATGAATTGCAATGCATTGTATAACTAGTTTTCATATGTTTTATTTTCATATACATATCCATGATGGGTAAGTATTACGGTGGCCCCCAACGACTAGTTTAGTTTTAAATCCGATCTCTTTATATATAAGAGGATTTCAAACCCATGTCGCTTCCGTGAACTCTTGCGGAAGACGTAATGCTCACTTCTTATTTTAACTCACTTTTTCAGAGATTTCTTTAAAAAATGGTTAAATGCAAAGAAATTTTGTTACATTTAAAACAAATGTTTAAAAAAAATCCTTTATTAACAAAACGAAACTTTCGGACAAGCATTTTGATCCTCTTTATTTCTTATAAAGTAAAATATGGGTCAATTTTAGATACAACTTTATAGAGTCGATGTTGATTTCTTTTCTTTTTTTCTTTTTTAATACATATATTTGTAACTAAAAAATATTCGGTGTATGGTCACGGCCGAACTCGATCCGTATACGGCCCTAACAAACAGTCAAAAATCCTTTGTTTTCTCGTAATCATTTTTCGCTCTGGAGAATTGAAGGGTGCACTTTTTTTATGACTGTGTCTATTGGGGTATTTCCTTATCTCACTCTTGTGTTTCGTTAGGCATAAATTGAATGAAAGTGCGATTTCGGATTTCTTTTTAGTTGTATTTTTTTGCTAATTTTATTGTAAAAATTCTCAATAGTTAAAGTATAATTAAGAAAATCTGAAAATTATTCGCAATGTATATATATATTGTAAATAATTAAAAATCGTGTAAATATCCATGTTAAAAAAATATGATTTGATTGCCGGACAATGACGAAAAGGCTTATTTATTTTTTTGATATTATAAAGCATGTAAATACCATGACTGTCCAGAATTAGAATAGTTAATTTTATATGTATTTATTTATTTTTGTATGCTTTTATATAAAATAATTCAAATAATTCAAATTTATAAAATATAATAATAATTTGTAAGATAATTCAAATAATTTAACCATTATACGTATAATGGTTAATTTTTTTGAAAATTGTTTGAAACTTACAGGTAATTAATATTTTCTAAATAATTAAGAAGCATAAATATCTATGTTTTGTGAAAAAAAAATCTGTATGGTTTCAATGACAGACATTGGCGAAAAGGTTTGCTTCATTTGTTTACATTATGAAACATGCAAATTTATTCTTATTTTCATCGTATACTTTAATACCATGTCTGTCCGAAGTAAAAATATTTCATTTAATATACAAGTGTGTTATTTTTCTATACGGTTGTAATTTCAGATCAACACATATAATGGCTCAAATTTATTGAAAATTGTTTGTAATGTATATATATGTACATATCTATATTTTAGAAAAGGATTAAGAATCATGTAAACTTCCATGTTTTGAATATAAAAAAAAAAAGAAATTGATATCATTTTCTTGGCGGATATTGGCGAATTTATTTTGCTTTTGCTTATATTATGAAACCATGCAGCTACATTTTTATTTTTATCGTATACATTAATCCCATAACTGTACAAAGTTAAAATATTTAATTTTATATGCAAGTTTGCGAATGTTTCTATAATCTTGTATATTTCAGATCAACACATAGATATTTTTTACTTCAATGTATTATATTTTTTCATGATACCACTGTCCAGAATTCGAATATTTGATTTTATATTTTCCCTTAAAATAAAGTATTTTTATTTTTTTTAAACATAATAAAAATCTATAATAATATATAAATATACACATATATTAATATTTCCCAGTGCACTTCATCTTCTGTACCTCAAATGTTTAAAATTAAAGTGAGAATTATCTGCAATCAACTTTATATATCTATATTTTTCATCCGAAGCACGGTATTAAATGTTCTAAAAAGTTATCCTTTTTTCAAAGAGTTTATATAAATATAAATATATATATATATAAAGTTTTTTTTTTTTTTTTTTTTTTTTTTTTTTTGAAACGGTAAATATTATTTAAAAAAATGTTTTATTGTTTATTTTACGGTCAGAATTCTCAGTGTTTCAAGTAATCAAGAATTTAAATGTATTTAAAAGTAAAAATTTAATTATAATTTTTGTTTTCGATGTTATGGTAGAGTGTTATTAAAAATATTTATAATTGCATAAAGCATAGTATTTATTTTTAAATCTTTCAGTTTTCCCTGTCTGTAGAATAAGAACGGCCATACAAAATATACATATATCTGTTATAAGCCATATACAGCTAAATTCTTCCTATTTTTATGAGTAAACGTAACGTTTAGTAAGCATTATTTATAGTCAGTATCAAGCCATCTGGCGTCGAAAGTAGAAAATTAATGATTCCTAAACTAAGCGGTGATTATGAAGGCCGTATACGGACCGGGAGTGCGCGTGGAGTTTGGCCGTACCGAGTACAAACTTCGAGAAATTTCCGTGTCTTACAGAACACTATGCCTGATGACTGTGATCGATCACAACGAATCGCACCTTTAATTATCTTTTTATCGGCTGCTTGAACACAATGGTCAGCTGCCGATATTTTAGAATCGAAATTAAAATGCGGTTTAGTGGGTATGAGTTGTAATTTGTTTTTTACTTTCTCATTTTTTCGAATATGTTTTCTGGTATGAGTTTTAATTTAAAACATTCTTTTATTTTTATAGGTCATTTAGTAGAATAAAAATATTTAGCATATGAGCATAATTCTAAATGTTCGTCTAATGCTGACCACTGACGGATGGACCAAATATGTTTAACCCTTTGAGGACGAGTGACACGCATACGTGCCGCGAAAAGGCTTAAGAATCCGTGATTATCCCCACAAGTAAAATTATATTGTAAAATTTGCTTAATTTAATTGGAGCATATCTTCGATTTAAAAAGGCACAAATGTCTGTTTGTGAAAACCGGTGATAAAACATTAAAAATTTCCTAAAAAGCTCCCGTCGCGAAGGGGTTACATTGGTTTAGTTATTAAAATAACTTATATCTTGCCTACATATATTACCTTTGTCAGTTAAAACGCATTTGCCTGATAATGCCATATACCGGCGTAAAATATAGTTAATGTTTATAAGCTTAACGTCCTGATGTCCCCGGATATATCAAAAGGTTTGCATTTCCAAGCTTCCCCTATTTTAGGAAAAGTTTCAATCGTATGATATCATTTCATATTAAATCATTGTAGCTCCAATTTTTTTTGTAACTGATATTTCTTTTTTCACTTTCTATCAGTTTTCAATATAATCTCAATTTAATAATATTTAAAAAATAATAATTTATATAAAAAAAACACATTTGAAATAAAATTTTAAAAAAGCTTGTAACTTTAAAAAAAAATCATACATACAAATGTATATATATATTTTTTAATTTACCGAATCAAATATAGAGTAAAATAATTGATAAAAAAATGTTCCAAGTTAATATATACAGGGTGGTCATAAAAAAAATTTGCCGATATACGGAGCTCTAGCGGCCAGTCCGCTCAACCGATCGAAATGAAATTTCAGATATAGCTATTCAGAGGTATGAGCTCGAGATTCTGTGAACGAGAACAAAATGGCGCTCACGGTTACGGTTATAGTTACAGAAACTCGAAAATTTCCAATGACAACACCCATTTTTTTTCATCGCAAAATGCTCAGCGCATGCGAAAACCCTAAAGAGCGTTGAAACCGTACGTGTATCACAAGAAACGGACATGTTATGCACGCACAAAAAACCGTTCACAAATTTTTGTAACTGATATTTCTTTTTCGCTTTCTACCGGTTTTCGAGATAATCTTGATTTTTTAAAAATCTCAACCGATTTCGTAAAACATGATTATACAAAAGACCAAAATCGTTAATAATAAATTCAAAATATTTTTAATAACATTAATTATATGAATGCGCATTAGAAATTTATAAAACAACAGAACAATAACTTTAAGGTATGTTCCTATCTCTGGGGTACTTATTTAAAAAAATTAAACTTATATCAAGCTGTGCTTTTAGTTAAATCAGGGAATAAAGCTGTGAATTTATATAATATTTTAATGGAATTATAATTAACTTTCAAAAGGCATAGCGAAATAAGCATTGGAAACATGCTTTTCAATCAAAGGGTATTTCTCTCCAGTTTTAAGTTTGTATTTCAAGACCATGGCCCTAAATGCCTGTTTTGGAAAAGAGCGCATTGTGATGAAACTACTAAGGAGATTTCAACGAAAAAAATAAGGGATGTAAAAAAACACCTTAGGAATGTTTGACAATTTTTTCAGATTTTTTTTAAAGAAAAGAACAAGTTTTCTAACATTTTTCCTGTTTTTAAATGTACATTTTAATTAAAAATAAACTGAAATTTCTGAGTGACCACCTTAATTTTTTTGCATGAAATACTATGAGACATGATGCCTATTCACTATCAATTTCAACTTTCAACGTATGGTGCATCATATTTAAAAAAGGGGAAAATCATATTCCGGCGTTATTGTGGGGCGTGTCTCGGTCAAATTTTACGCCTTCTTTTAAAAATACCGTGTAAATTAATATGTGAGATTTGAAAAGAAGGCGTGAAATTTGTCCGAGACACGCCCCACATTTCCGCCGGAATAGGATTTTGCTCTTTTTTAATATGATGCACCATACGTGAAAAGTTGAAATTGATAGTGAATATGCATCATGTCTCATAGTATTTCGCGCAAAAAAATTAAGGTGGTCACTCAGAAATTTCAGTTTATTTTAAATTAAAATGTACATTCAAAAACAGGAAAAATGTTAGAAAATTTGTTCTTTTGTTTAAAAAAATCTGTAAAAATTATCAAACATTCGTATCGTGGTTAACATCCCTTATTTTTTTCGTTGAAATCTGCTCAGTAGTTTCGTCACAATGCGCTCTTTTCCAAAACAGGCATTTAGGGCCATTACCCCACATGGTCTTGAGATACAAACTTAAAACTGGGGAGAAATGAATTTCTTTTTATGGGCTATCAATCCATGTAGAAATCGATGTGGCACATTTTACTCAAGGGCACATTTTACTAAGAAACCCGGCTATATCCTTTCTTGATTTTTGTTCCTCAGGTGTGTCTGTCTACCTATGTGCAAATGTATTACCCATATAAATATTGATATTTTATGTGATAAATGATTTCTTTTCGATTTTTTAAAAATCTCATTTTCTCAAAAACTATCTCACATAATTACATGCCAATCATTGAATTTAACCCCTCTTTTCCTGAGTACCCAAATGGGTACATCACTT
Source organism: Maratus speculifer (assembly GCA_964019185.1). Taxonomy (NCBI): domain Eukaryota; kingdom Metazoa; phylum Arthropoda; class Arachnida; order Araneae; family Salticidae; genus Maratus; species Maratus speculifer. The sequence continues at coordinate 6,610,356 of OZ025302.1, read as the reverse complement.
TTGTCCCATTTTATTAATGATACACAAATATAAATGAAATATCGATATAAGAATAATATATTTCGAATTCTAAGATTCGAGCTAATGAAAATAAAACAAAAATCTCGCTCTGAAGTCAAACGAGAGAAGAAATAATTCAGTAATAATTAAAAATACTGTAATAATCGCCAGTAGCGAAGAGGTTATATAAGCATGAAACATGCATAATTGTGAATTTTTGTATAATTTTCTGATTATAAAATGTGTGGAGAAAAGGCGATTAAAAAATTTACAAAAATAAAAATCATATCTTATAGTTGTCCGAAAATTGCTATTTTCTTGTGTATTAACTCCTCATATTTGCCTGCAAATTATGCATAAATGTCGAAAGTTTGCCTTGAGTATTACATATAAGTATCTACAAAAATATCTATAAAAAATATAAAACTTCATTTAATTTTTTTTTTTTTGGGGGGGGGGGGTGGGAGGGCTTCTCATCTGCGACAGCTGAAGAATTTATGGAATATACGCTTACAGAATTACTGTAATTCAAATTTTAATTAACACATGGGCATCATTCTCAAAGCTGGCGATACTGTTATGATATAAAAATTTGTTGTTGGTGCCGCGTACAACAACAGGAAAGAATATTTTGTCTTAAAACAAAATACATTCTTCGATATCGAAATGTAACAACAGTGATCACAGACAATTTAAATGAAAATGGTTTTCATCAGTTTTTATGGAAATAACTTATAGTTAGTAGTTTCAAGCTTTTTAATCGACTGATGTACACTGTTAATCATCACGTTAAATATTTAAGTAATAGTTAACCCCTGCGATCAGAAGCGGATTTATTATGGTGAATGATTTGTATTTTTTATTACGTCATCTAAGAATTATAAGCCGAAATATGATTGCTGATGAAGTTTTTTGAAATAAACTTGTGGCTACAGAAAAAAAAATTAAAAACAGACAAAGAAACTTTCGTTATTTTCAGTAGAGACTGCCAACAATTCATCAGTTAGAAATACCATACGTGCAAAATGTAGAAGAACGTGATACTCCAAAAGAAACGATATCGAACAACGTTATCAAATATTTCCTTTCCTCCCAAATATTTCCTGTATTTTTATTTATTATTTGCATGAGCTTATGTTCTTGTTGTATTTTGAAAGTCTCGTGCACGTGAAATGCTCATCATTTTTATTTTAATGCTAAATAGCGTAGTACATTATGAAGTGCCAGTTGTTGTTTTTTTTTCTCATAAAAGTCACTGTTATTGAAAGTTAGGCCTAAATTACCGAACCCGACTATGAAATTGCATATAAGTTTCGAATATATTCGCAAAAATTAGCTACATTATTACAATATTTTAATCTCCTGGCAATTATTCCACTGATTTATTCGACTAATAATTATTGTTTTTTTAAATTTTCAAATTAAGTAATTATTTATAAGAATAAAATAAGAATAAAAAGTTTTCAGCCATCAAATCCGTTAAATTAAAATTTTAGTTATGTTAGGATATTCTGAAATTTTCATAATCTATTATTATTATTTTTTTTTTTTACTATAACATAGTAGATTTCTTCAGGGGGGCTCCGCCCCCCTGAACCCCCCGTAGTCTCATTAAATTTAAAATTGCAACTTTCTATTAATTGTGTTAATGGTTACCGTATATCTTGCATTTCTTCATACATTTTGATTTATAAGGATAATTAACAGTTTGGTCAAGGATTTTTCAATAACCTCATACTTCTACATGCCTGCCAACCACAAACACCTAAATCTGATGTATCAGGAACTTTTTAAAGTGTAAACTCTATAATCTAGAGTTTTACTTTTTTTTCCGAAAACAAAAGTTTGATTGCATTTTGCAGCAGTTATCGCGAAATAGACAGACAGAAGAACAGACTGACAGACGGAATAAACAATAAATTTCGAATTTCAGTTATCGCGGAACAGACAGACAGAAGAACAGACTGACAGACGGAATAAACAATAAATTTCGAACAATTTCATGAACAATAAATTTCGAGTCACCAAAGTAAGCCTTCACTAAAGTTTCGGCAATTACGTCATTATTCATAAGTTATTGATATCCATGTTTCTTGTATGTTTAACAACTACTATAAAATACCTGTTTTATTTCAATTATGACGTCATATTTTACCAAGAGAAATGTTTGTTAAAAATATAATTCTTTTTTATTTCTTTTACTTCTAATTATGTGCCCATTTTTGTCAGAAAAATTCTTATTAACGAAACAAATATCCCTGTTTAATATTTAACAAAAAGTATTATATCTATTTTTATTTTAATTCTGACGTCATATTTATTTATTTTTTCTTAGTTTAATTTCTCGAATGGAAATTGCTTAATTGAAACTTATTGCCGTTGAAAAATAATTATTCCAGATTTTAATCTTTTTGCCAACGATAGAGGAAATTGGTTAAATTGTATCTAAAATATCTCTATTGATCGTGTATGAAAAAGAATGAAATTTTGAATTATTAAGGAAAATATTTGAATAAAATTAATAAATGTTGTAATCTATGTTCATTTCTGGGCTATGTTATATTTATACGCGAAGATACAAAGGCATTAATTAATTCATCAGTTTTGATATCGACTTCATTTAAATTTTCGTACACGCTTTCAAATTATGGATAAGGATTAGGGTGAATGGTTGCTTAGCAACCATTATGAGAAAATAAAGAAAATGAAATAAATACATTTGAAATAAGTAAATCTCTAAAACAAATTAGTTTATATCATTGGAACACATTTATAAAAAAATCTCCAAAATTTACAGTAATAATTTAAAAAATCTGACAAATGCGTAGACAAAATTTCAAAACAGTACGAATAATTTAACCGGTAAATTTCAGTATCCATTTATCATTGAATTCCATTAATCAAATGTGTCATTTTCTCTCAAGAAAAAAAATTAAAAATCAGTGGATTCGCCATAAAAAGCATTATTGCGGAAAATAAAATATTCTATATTTTCCGAACGAATGAATCAAATCTAACAAAAAACTATACAGCTTAATCCCAGTGCCTCACTAACATATCCCCTTAATTTCAGGTCAATCAAATGCTTTTTGCGTCAGTTATCGCAGAACAGACAGGCAAACTGACAGACAGACAGAAACAAAAAAATTTCGTATCTCCAAAGTAAGTCTTCACTGACGTTTCGGCAATAATGTAAGTACTGATCATAAAGTACGGGACCATAATAATAATAATAGTAATAATAATCAGTACAAAAAACCCTGAACGGGTTAAAAGCTTGTGACGCAGCACTTTACCTTATATATCTAAGAATTTTAAATTTGGGACTTAAAACTAATGATATCAAAATTTATGTGACGCTATGCTATTAATTAATATATACATATATTAAAATTTATTCATTAAGATTTTATCAATTACACCTTTCATAAATTCAAAATATGAATCTTAAAAGATATGATATCAAAATTTAAGTGACGCCTTGACGAGGCTTTAAACAATGTTTTAAAATTCCATTTATTTATTTATTGTCTAAATACATTTTCATATCTAAACAATACTTTTCATTTTCCAATACACTGTTAAATACATCACTTTCACTGAATATATATAATGCACTGAAATTTATTTATTTGAATAAATAGATTTATCTTTTGGGCTACGCTATCCAAAATCAAAAATAACATTTGAATACATATTTTTTGCGTCATTGTATCTATTTGCATCTATTTAACTTACTTTGGATACAATGACGCAAAAAATATTTATTCAAATGTTATTTTTGATTTTGGATAGCGTAGCCCAAAAGATAAATCTATTTATTCAAATAAATAAATTTCAGTGCATTATATATATTCAGTGAAAGTGATGTATTTAACAGTGTATTGGAAAATGAAAAGTATTGTTTAGATATGAAAATGTATTTAGACAATAAATAAATAAATGGAATTTTAAAACATTGTTTAAAGCCTCGTCAAGGCGTCACTTAAATTTTGATATCATATCTTTTAAGATTCATATTTTGAATTTATGAAAGGTGTAATTGATAAAATCTTAATGAATAAATTTTAATATATGTATATATTAATTAATAGCATAGCGTCACATAAATTTTGATATCATTAGTTTTAAGTCCCAAATTTAAAATTCTTAGATATATAAGATAAAGTGCTGCGTCACAAGCTTTTAACCCGTTCAGGGTTTTTTGTACTGATATCAGTGCTTTTTTTAGGTTAATAATAAAAAGATAAAAACAAAAAATTAAAGACTAATGCAAAGAATTCATTTTCATGATTTCTGATCACCTTTAATTACCCCTCCCCACCCACTTAAAAAAAGATATTTCATATTTTATTATTAATATATGCTATGCTACTTGATTTCGTTAAAAACAACTCTGTAGTAAAGTACGTTAGTATGAGATAAGAAAGTAATGTACATTCAGCAATGTATTTCTAAGAAAGGATTTCATAATCTATGCTGTATGTATCATTTCTCATTCTAGTTAACTATGTTTATTCTTTACACATGATGATACATATACTGCAGATGGATTAAAATGATCAGGAATACAATATTCAGAATGTGCTGGAAAGTATTTCATAATCTATGCTGCGTGCATGATTCTTGTTAATTATGTTTCAACCTTTGTATAGGTTGGTAATATTGCAGATTGATTAAGACTATATCCGTTACAATATTCAGAATATGCTGGAAAGTGTTTAATAATCTATGGTGAACACAGGTTTTTCTTTCTTGTTAATTATGATTTGTTCTTTATATAGAGTGGTAAAATTACTGCAAATGGATTAAAATGATAGGTTTACAATAATGAAAATGTGTTGGAAAGTGTTTCATAATCTATACTGTATGTGTAACTTTTCATTCTTGTTAGTTTATTTATTTTTTGCTGTTTGCACAAAACATATATAAACTAACAGGGGGGGGAGATTTGGATGGGAAGATTACTGTACAAAGATGAAACTGATAGGTTTAAAGCATTCAGAATAAAATGGAAAGTACAGTAGACTCCCTCAAATCCGCAAACCAGAAATCCGCAACTCTCTAAAATCCGCACATACTTTATGGATGTAAACAATGAAACTTTCAGATTGGATATTTGGACAAAATGTGATTTTTTAAATTTTGTATCAATTCCATATATTTTTTAATTTTTAATTATAATATTTAATAATTATATAATATTTAATTTTTAATAATCTACTATTCATGTTTTTTTTTTTTTCCATGAAGGAAGAAAAATTAAAAAAAAAAATCAAGATATTGCTGATATCACTGGTAATCACAATTTTCTTACCAAATATATTTATGCATTAATCAAGATTTTTTGGTTACTAAGCCTGGCTAAACTTAAAAAAAAAATCCTTATTTTATGATTTTGATGTGAATTAGTAATGTACTTTTATGAGGCAAGTTTTGTTGAATAATTTTGGAAAAATATATTTAATTTTTATAATGAATATTTAATCATACACTATTGATCATTAACTTGATCTTTGCTTTTAATATTTTAATCATTTTGAAAATTATCTAAATTTTTATTATTTTAATTTATTACTTATTTTAACATTTTATTATATTGTAAGTATTCATTATAGTCCTGAATGCACTATTAATTGCACTCAAATTACTGTTTAAAAAACGTAAACAAAGCAATGACCAGAAATCCGCAAAATTCTAAAATCCGCACAACCTCTGGTCCCAAGCTGTGCGGATTTGAGGGAGTCTACTGTATATAAACATGTTAAAGGAAAATTTTTTACTCTCGTTAATTATGCTTTGTTTTTTTGCACAGAATGGTAAAATTATTGTACATGAATGACAATAAGTTTACAATATTCAGAATGAGTCAGAAAATGCATCATAATCGATGCAGTATGCATGTCTCTTCGTTCTTGTTAGTTATGTTTTGTGGGGTCATCAAGGCTTCTTGTTAGTTATGTAAGGGAGGGGGAGGAGTTTGTATCGGGTTTAAGATTTTATTAAAATTTCCATGCTCTAGTCTGTACCTATTTACATAATTTTTTTTTCTAAAAATCTTGATTTGGTTAGATAATTGTTTTTGTTTTTTTTCGGGTTTGAATCTCGATTCAGTTTGACTTGAATTGGAATTTTCAGGTTCTTGCAGAGTTGCATTTCAAGTACTAGTTTTCAATTCTGGTCAGTGGATGGGGACAAAAATTACTTTGTCTTTCTTGAACAGATTTTTATTTCCTAATTTTTTTATTTTACTTTTTTTTTGGGGGGGGGGATTAGATTGGGTTTCAGGTTATTCTGATCGGGTTTGAGATAGACTTCTATTGGAATTTCCATGATCTGGTCAATACATATCGACATAAATTGTTCTTTTTTTTCTAAAATCTCGATTTGATTAATTTTTTTTGGGGGGGGGGGATTGAATCTGGTTTCGGATTGACTTCAAATGGAATTTTCAGGTTCTTGTTGAGTTGCATTTCAAGTATATTATTTTGTCGCAGATACATTGGGTTACAATTGGAATTTTTTTTTTTTTTTTTTGGGGGGGGGGGGGGGGTAGTGTTTGAACTGGGTTTGGGATAGATTTCAATTGAAATTCTTGTCAGAGTATGTGGACAGAAATTATTTGGTCTTTCTTGGACAGACTTGTGTTTCCATTGTTTTTTCCTTTTCGGGTTTGGATTAGGTTTCATGTTAACTTTCAGACTCTTGTCAGTGTGTATCGGCAGAAATAATTTTCTCTTTTCCGGATTAGGTTAAGGTTCGATGGAAATTTTTTTCAGGTTTCAATCAGGTTCAATTCAAATGGAATTTTCAAGTTCTGGTCAGGTTGCGCTTTAATGGAAAATATTTTGTCCTGTATAGATACTGGGCTCCGGTTGTATGGAATTTCCTTTTTCAGGTTCAGATTAGGTTTAAGATAGACTAATTGGAATTTCCAGATTTCTGATCACGCATATATATGGAAATTAAGTTTTCTTTCCCAAATCGAGATATGGTTGGATAATTTTTTTTTTTTTGGGGGGGGGGGGTTGAATCTGCTTTCGGTTTGACTTCAAATGTAATTTTCAGGTTCTTGTTCAGTTGCATTTCAATGTATTTTATTTTGCAGCAGATATATTGAGTTATTCTTGGAGGGATTTTTTTCTTTCCGGTTTTGGATTGTATAGGATAGATTTCAATAGGAATTTTTCGATTCTAGTCAATGTATGTCAATGGAAATTATTTTGTCTTTCTTAGACAAATTTATCTTTCCATTAAATTTTTGTTGGTTTAGAATGGGTTTCAGGATAACTTGTAGGTTCTTGTTGGCAGACTTGTATAAAACCAAAAACTTTCTGCAAATTAATTTAATGTTGGGTGTAATTCGTATTTTTTGCGCAATTCATGGTCATCATTCATGTTTTTTATGCGATTTATGAATTTAACTTGCATTTTTGAGCAATTTATGGACATAATTCGCAATTTTTATGCGATTAATGAATGTAATTTACATTTTACATGATTTATGGACGTAATTTGCTATTTTTATGCAATTCATAGACAGAATTTGCGTTTTTTCAGCTTTCTGTTGACGAAATTTGCGTTTTTTAATCGATTTATTGACGTTATTTATGTTTTTATAGGATTTATGAATGTAATTTGCTTTTTTTACCAATTCTTGGACGTAATTTGCATTTTTTGTAATTTATGAATGTTATTAGTGTTTTTTTTCACGATTCATGGAAGTTATTCGCATTTTTTGAGTGATTTATGAATGTAATTCACGTTTTTATGCGTTTCATGGACGTAATTTGTGTTTTTTGAGCGATTCATGAATGTAATTTGCGTTTTTTATGCAATTCATGAATGCAAAACACTATTCGCTATTTTTATGCGATTTATAGACGTAATTTGCGTTTCAGCTTTCTGCTGCCAAAATTCGTGTTTTTTGAGCAATTTATGAACATAATTCCCGTTTTACTACACGATTCATAGACATAATTTGTGTTTCTCATACAATTTCTGAACGTAATTCTCACTTTTTTAAACAATTCATGGAAGTAATTAACGTTTTGACGATTTGTGGACCCAATTCGCGTTTTTTAAACTATTCATGGGCATAATTCGCGATTTTTATGCGATTAATGAATGTAATTTACATTTTACATGATTCATGGATGTAATTTGCTATATTTATGCAATTCGGAGATATAATTTGCATTTTTTGAGCTTTCTGTCGACGAAATTTGTGTTTTTGATCAATTTATTGACGTTATTTGTGTTTTTATAGGATTTATGAATGTAATTCGCTTTTTTTACCAATTGTTGGACTTAATTCACATTTTTTGCAATTTATGAATGTTATTAGTATTTTTTTGCATGATTCATGGAAGTGATTCGCAATTTATGAGTGATTTATGAACATAATTTGTGTTTCAGCTTTCTGCTGCCAAAATTCGTGTTTTTTGAGCGATTTATGAACATAATTCCCGATTTCCTACACGATTCATAGACATAATTTGTGTTTTTCATACAATTTCTGAACGTAATTCTCACTTTTTTAAACAATTCATGGATGTAATTCATGTTTTGAGCAATTTGTGGACCCAATTTACGTTTTTTATGTAATTCGCTTTTTTTGAGCGATTCATGGACATAATTCGAGATTTTTATGCGATTAATGAATGTAATTTACATTTTACATGATTTATGGACGTAATTTGCTATACTTATGCGATTAATAGACATAATTTGCATTTTTGAGCTTTCTATCGACGGAATTTGTGTTTTTTGATCGATTTACTGACGTTATTCGTGTTTTTATAGGATTTATGAATGTAATTCGCTTTTCTTACCAATTCTTGGACGTAATTCGCATTTTTTGCAATTTATGAACGTTATTCATGTTTTTTTTGCATATTTTGAGTGATTTATAAACGTAATTCACGTTTTTATGCAATTCATGGATGTAATTTACGTTTTTTGAGCGATTCATGAACGTAATTCACATTTTTTATGCAATTCATGAATCCAATTCGGTATTTTTATGCGTTTTATAGAGGTAATTTCCGTTTCAGATTTCTGCCGCCAAAATTCGTGTTTTTTGAGCGATTTATGAACATAATTCATGTTTTACTATACGATTCATAGACGTAATTTGCGTTTTTCATACAATTTATGAATATAATTCTCGCTTTTTTACATGATTCATGGACGTAATTCACATTTTAAGCAATTTCTAGACGTAATTCCCATTTTTTATGCAATTTGCTTTTTTTTTTAGCGATTCATGGATGTAGTTCACATTTTTTATGCGATTCATGCATGTAATTCACATTTTTATGCGATTCATGCATGGAATTCGTATTTTTTATGCGATTCATGGATTGAATTAATGTTTTTATTGCGGTCTTTGCACGGAATTCATGTTTTTCGCGTGGTATTTTGTCGAAATGTTGGGTTTTTTTTAGGGATGCACCGAATAGTGATTTTGGCCGAATACCGAATGCCGAATATTCGGCCGACAGGTGAACCGAATACCGAATATTCGGCTTTCCAAATACTTTTTATATTTCAAAATTTAAAGGTATTAAAATGTTACTTTTTAAAACAGTTTTACATAACATTTAATAAAAGAAACTTACATTTTGATAAACATGTGCTTTTTATAAGAACATTTAGTATTGAAAAGAATCTGCCTTGAGTTATTTAAGAAGCTCAATTATGAAAGTTAAAAAAATTTTCTACGAATCAAAACAAGCATTTTAAAATCAAACAATGAAAAAATGGTTGAAGAAAAATTTTATAGTCTGATAATTGTCCTTTTAAAATAACTCAAGGCAGATTTTTTTCAATATAAAATACAAATACTTTCAACTTAATTCTGAATAAAAGTATGTTTGGCTCATAGTTCTTTTCTTATGAATGGTGGTATTTTCCACCCTTCCCATCATATCATATTTTACAGAAATCAAAGCATGGGAGTTGAAAATATATTATCTTATTTAATGTTAATGTAATAAACAAACACACAAGTTATGACCTAGACTGAAATGAAATACAATGTACTTATGACTCAATAAGTTGATTATGGTTTCATGAACAAAAATTGTCTGCCTTGATAGCTATTACTATCTCAAACGGTTTTTTTTTTCTTATAAAGGACTTTTATTTGGGGAAAAGCAAAAAACAGATTATTTACTAAACAAAATTTAGAAACTTGTATCAGCACATAATTTATTCCTTAGGAGAATCCTAATAAATCACCATTTTAATCCTTCTCATGGTTAATTTTCTTAAGTTATACTTTACAGACAGCAAATAAATAATGTAAAAACATTCTATTTTATTTAAAAATGATTTTGTTTCTAATTATTTTAAATATAAATTAAAAAATTGACAGTTAAAAGTAGAAATAGCGAAAAGGTTTTATTAAGTATTGGATTCGGCCGAATACTTTGATATTCGGCCATACCGAATATTCGGCAGGCCGAATAGTTTCATATTCGGCCAAGCCGAATATTCGGCTCAACCGAATAGTTTAATATTCGGCCTAACCGAATAGATACCGAATATTCGGTGCATCCCTAGTTTTTTTACATGATTCTTTGTTGAGATACCCTTTTTTTTACGCAATTCTTTGTCGAAATAAATAAATAAAAATTGTTACTTCATAAAATTTTCTGCACATGGCGTGCGTCTATATTATACAACTCTGCTTGTCAGTGTGTATTGTCAGAATTTTTTTTTTTTTTTTTTCAGATCGAATTAAGGTTTGCTAACCCATAGACTAATTGGAATTTTCAGATTTCTGACCATGCGTATCTATGGAAATTAAGTTTTCTTTCCCAAATCAAGATATGGTTGGATTTTTTTTTTTTTTTTTTTTTTTTGGGGGGGGGGGGGGTTGAATCTGGTTTCGGTTTGATTTCAAATGTAATTTTCAGGTTCTTGTTCAGTTGCATTTCAATGTATTTTATTTTGCAGCAGATAGATTGAGTTACTCTTGGAGGGATTTTTTTCTTTCTGGTTTTGGAGTGTATAGGATAGATTTCAATAGGAATTTTTCGATTCTGGTCAATGTATGTCAATGGAAATTATTTTGTCTTTCTTGGACAAATTTATCTTTCCATTAAATTTTTGTTGGTTTAGAATGGGTTTCAGGATAACTTGTAGGTTCTTGTTGGCAGACTTGTATAAAACCAAAAACTTTCTGCAAATTAATTTAATGTTGGGTGTAATTCGCATTTTTTGCGCAATTCATGGTCATCATTCGTGTTTTTTATGCGATTTATGAATGTAATTTGCATTTTTGAGCAATTTATAAACATAATTCGCAATTTTTATGCGATTAATGAATGCACTTTACATTTTACATTATTTATGGACATAATTTGCTATTTTTATGCAATTCATAGACATAATTTACGTTTTTTCAGCTTTCTGTCGACGAAATTTGTGTTTTTAGATCAATTTATTGACGTTATTTATGTTTTTATAGGATTTATGAATGTAATTTGCTTTTTTTGCACAACTCTTGGACGTAATTCGCATTTTTTGCAATTTATGAATGTTATTCGTGTTTTTTTGCATGATTCATGGAAGTGATTCGCATTTTTTGAGTGATTTATGAAAATAATTCATATTTTTATGCAATTCATGGACGTAATTTGCATTTTTTGAGCGATTCATGAATGTAATTCGCGTTTTTTATGCAAATCATGAATGCAAAATGCTATTCCCTATTTTTATGCGATTTATAGACGTAATTTACATTTTAGCTTTCTGCTGCCAAAATTCGTGTCTTTAGAGCGATTTATGAACATAATTCCCATTTTACTACACGATTCATAGACATAATTTGTGTTTTTCATACAATTTCTGAACGTAATTCTCACTTTTTTAAACAATTCATGGACGTAATTCATGTTTTGAGCGATTTGTGGACCCAATTCATGTTTTTTATACAATTTGCTTTTTTTGAGCGATTCATGGACATAATTCGCAATTTTTATGCAATTAATGAATGTAATTTACATTTTACATGATTTATGGACATAATTTGTTATACTTATGCGATTCATAGACATAATTTGCATCTTTTGAGCTTTCTATCGACGAAATTTGCGTTTTTTGATCGATTTATTGACGTTATTTGGGTTTTTATAGGATTTATGAATGTAATTTGCTTTTTTTCACCAATTCTTGGACGTAATTTGCATTTTTTGTAATTTATGAACGTCCTTAGTGTTTTTTTGCACGATTCATGGAAGTGATTCGCATTTTTTGAGTGATTTATGAATGTAATTCATGTTTTCATGGACGTAATGTGTTTTTTGAGCGATTCATGAATGTAATTCGCGTTTTTTATGCAATTCATGAATGCAAAACACTATTTGCTATTTTTATGCGATTTATAGACGTAATTTGCATTTCAGCTTTCTGCTGCCAAAATTCGTGTTTTTTGAGCAATTTATGTACATAATTCCCATTTTACTACACGATTCATAGACATAATTTGTGTTTTTCATACAATTTCTGAACGTAATTCTTACTTTTTTAAACAATTCATGGACGTAATTCAAGTTTTGAGCGATTTGTGGACCCAATTCATGTTTTTTATGCAATTCGCTTTTTTTGAGCGATTCATGGACATAATTAACAATTTTTATGCGATTAATGAATATAATTTACATTTTACATGATTTATGGATGTAATTTGCTATATTTATGCAATTCGTAGACGTAATTTGCATTTTTTGAGCGTTCTTTCGACGAAATTTGCGTTCTTTGATCGATTTATTGACGTTATTTGTGTTTTTATAGGATTTATGAATGTAATTCGCTTTTTTTACCAATTGCTGGACCTAATTCGCATTTTTTGTAATTTATGAATGTTATTAGTATTTTTTTGCACGATTCATGGAAGGGATTCGCATTTTTTGAGTGATTTATGAACTTAATTTACGTTTCAGCTTTCTGCTGCCAAAATTCGTGTTTTTTGAGCAATTTATGAACATAATTCCCATTTTACTACACGATTCATAGACATAATTTGTGTTTTTCATACAATTTCTGAACGTAATTCTCACTTTTTTAAACAATTCATGGACGTAATTCACGTTTTGAGCGATTTGTGGACCCAATTCATGTTTTTTATGCAATTTGCTTTTTTTGAGCGATTCATGGACATAATTTCGCAATTTTTATGCGATTAATGAATGTAATTTACATTTTACATGATTTATGGACATAATTTGCTATACTTATGTGATTCGTAGGTATAATATGCATCTTTTGAGCTTTTTATCGACGAAATTTGCGTTTTTTGATCGATTTATTGACATTATTTGTGTTTTTATAGGATTTATGAATGTAATTCGCTTTTTTTTACCAATTCTTGGACGTAATTCGCATTTTTTGCAATTTCTGAACGTTATTCGTGTTTTTTTGCACAATTCATGGAAGTGATTCGCATTTTTTGAGTGATTTACGAACGTAATTCACGTTCTTATGCAATTCATGGATGTAATTTGCGTTTTTTGAGTGATTCATGAACGTAATTCACATTTTTTATGCAATTTATGAATGCAAGTTGCTATTTTTATGAGTTTTATATAGGTAATTTCCGTTTCAGCTTTTTGCTGCCAAAATTCGTGTTTTTTGAGCGATTTATGAACATAATTTATGTTTTACTACACGATTCATAGACGTAATTTGCATTTTTCATACAATTTATGAATATAATTCTCGCTTTTTTACATGATTCATGGACGTAATTCACATTAAGCAATTTGTGGACGTAATTCCTATTTTTTATGCAATTTGCTTTTTTTTTTAGCGATTCATGGATGTAGTTCACAAAAACACCCCCTTGGCTGTGCCACTGACAACAAAATCTTATGTTAGTGCAAGGAGTAATTTATTCATAGACATGAGAAAAAAGTTTGACAACAAACCAAAAAAAAGTACAATACAGGATTTTTACCTGGCATTCTCATAAAATTTTGAATATACCCTGCCTCCCCCCTCTAATTCATAAGTTTTCATACATTCTATATTATATTCCATATTAAGAAGGCGCCACTTGTCTCGTTTTTTTTTTAATCAGAACGCGTTATTAGCATTTTTCATTCAGGTAGAATTTATTTAGAATAGAATTGATAAAGAAAATGCACAAATTGAAAACCATTGAACAGACATGATAGAATCATTACGTATATTTCATGGTTTTAATAATCCACATGGATGTTTCTTGTTATGCCAATACAATCTTGCAATGTCTTAATATACAATGAATAAAGTCTGCAATAAAGTTAACCAGAGAATCTTGCAATGGATTTTTGCCGTCGCTTATTCAAATTTACTTAAGAAGAATCGAGTTAATGAAATGTTGTATAAATGTTACTTGTTAGCTTTATAGATTACTAGGTACTACTTGGTTATCCCGTCGACCAAAAAATTATCGCCAAACTATAAGATTAAATTCCAATAATGGATGATTGTGAATGTCACATTCAATGACATTAAATACAATTTGTATATTTAAAATGTCATTGATTTTTATTTCGACTTTTTATTAATATTTTACTAATTATTTGTTTTTTCATTATTTAAAATAAAAAAATATGTGATTATGTATAATTTGGCGAAATTGGTCGACGGAATAACAGTAGTAGCGATTACTAAAATATTTCAAACTGAAATAATTTATGAAACTGAAAATGTTTTAGCCAACATTTCACTTAAGTTTAAAACAAGCAATATATAGAAATTGTAAAGTCCATCAAGTGTGTGTACTTTACAATTTCCATTGTTGGGACCAGACATTGCACAAATATGTGCTCATCTTTTGTTTACATTTTTAAAAAGAGTAATTTGAATGTAATAATGTACTAGAAATCATAATGAATGCTTATAATAGAGTATAATACAGTCAACTCTGTGAAATTCACAAAATGTATTATCTGCAAAACATGCTAAAATGCAAACATTGAAAAGTGTTTTAACACTTAAACTCAAAGATAAAAGATATGCAATAATTTTATTTTCATGAAATGACAAATTTTAATAAAATAAACTGGGATTTAAGAAAATTCATGTATTTTGTACCCTGTATTTAAAAACAATACTTTAAGCAAGCCAGTAAGTTTCCGTTTATTAATTATGATTAATGCAAACCTATTCTTTGCTCAAGCAGCGAAAAAATTAAAAAAATAAACAATTTTACCTCTATATATTTTTTGTTTATCAAACAATACACATAAAAAGTTCCTTGGCGAAGGAGAATAAACTGCATTTCACCCAAAATTACTGACAACAAAACAAAATGCAGTCCAGATTTTTAACTGGCATTCTCGTAAAATTTTGAATATATCCTGCCTCCACACTGTAATCCATAAGTCTTCAAAAATACAAGCAAATAACTTTATTGCAAAGTTACACATTCTGTATTAATTACTAATCCATTGCAAGATTCTCCGGTTAACTTTATTACAGAGCTTATTCGTTGTATATTGACATTGCGAGATTCAATTGGCGTAACAAGAAACAACATGTGGATTATTAAAACCTGAAAATTACTTAATGATTCTATCTTGTCTGGTTTATATTTTTTAATTCGTGCATTTTCTATATCAATTTAATGGACATTATGTAAGAATATTACTACCTGAATGAAAAATGCTCCGTGTAACTTGCCGCGTTCGGGTTCGGATTCAAAACAAAACTAGACAAGTGGCGCCCCTAGGCGTATGAATACATGACTTTCCAACAACAAATAATTTAAAATAATTTTTGTTTGAAAACTTAAAAAAAAATCATAAGTCGAAAGTATATTGAATATGTATAATTAAAAAATATTTTCCTATTTTAAAAAAAGATTCAAAATATTTTTTCCACAAAATGCAAAAATATCCAATGTAAGAAACGTAATATTTTCTTCTTACGAAAAATAAAGGCAAAATAAATAGTAATTTGATTTAGTATATATTTATTGAATGTTTTAAAGCACATGATAAGATGTTTTTGTAGTTTAAAAAACATTTATTGCTTCGATTCGGGTGTTTTAACCGTGACCATAAGTACATAAGGTTTTTCACTCAGGCTCCGTCTGCTAACCCATAGAATAACATGTAATCCGCGAGCTAATATAGTCCAATTTTCCAAGACCAATATATAACAAACAAGAGTTTTCCTAGAAACAAGGCAAGTCTTATTACCTCTATCTTAAAGAGATTCATATTATATATAAGTTTTAATAAAATCTCCCAGCCCGTTTCCTAGATCTCATTATCAGGAACAAACACCATCGATTACAGTTTTAAAATGGTTATTGAGATCTAAAAATATACGGCACGTAGAAATGTAAAAATTATAGGATAGGATTAGACTGGGAATATAAGACTATATTAAAAAAATTGGACCATTCTGACCAATATTTGCTGAGTTATTAGAAGGCGGCTTTTCCGATTTTCTTTGATGTTGAGTTAGCTGTATATATGAAGTTCCGCATCTACCGTTATGACGATGGTAGGTTTTGACGATGGTAGGTTTAAAGCTGCGTCACTTGAAGGCTGCCGCCTTCTATGATAATATATAAATAAATAAAAACAGCTTTTTCTTTCAGGTTTTATTATTTTAAGGAATCGACAATTTTTTTTAAATAACTGTTTGTACTCAAAATTTAAGAGAAATTCACGAAATTTCTGAAATTTTTTTATAGTGCTGCGTATGTGCAGCAAGGAATTGAGTAATAAGCCAGTTTTTACTACAAAAAGAAAAAATCAAAAATCACAATTTCAGTTAAGTTTCGTTTAAGAAAACACAAGCGTGTGCAAAGCAAATTCCTCATTAAGGAACAGACACATAGCACTAACTTCTTGTGGTCAGGCGTCGCTATTTTTGATCATTCGTGTCGGCGCTTTGATCTAAAATTGCTTTTTCAGTGCACTGAATCTGAACTTCAAGAAAGAAATCGAAATCAGTTGACAGCTTTACGACTGAAGATGGGGTAGATAAAACTTTCAATTCCTTTGTCAATTCGGTAGGGTTCGCTCCTCAAAAATCATTTAAAGAGGTTCCAAAACTAGCAACCTTTTGTTCCGTCCCACCGATAATCGGAAACACTGCTTCTTCAAAGATAGATTTATTGCTCTTTTAGTCTAACTGAAAGTAGTGCTGTTTGCGGGCAGCTTTAGACATTGTAGGCAAAAGCGCCCCATCCGAACGAAACCCCGAAAACGATTCCCCTAGAGATTTCGACTTTTTATTATGGCTGTATAAGAGGAATCGAGTTCTTCCGTGTACTGTCTTCTACATTTAAATGCATCTATTTTAGTTATAAGAGGTTACTTGCTGATAGCCAGTAACCTCTTCTCGATTATACAATGCGGTTTAAAAGAAGCCAAACAATCGAAAGGTTGATTTTTATTCATAAACATTTTCTCACTATAGTATTCCGGTGTGAAAATTAGAATTTTTGAAAAGTAAAATTTTGGCATCCAATTTGCTTAATATTTTTTATATGATTGCAAATAAACAATCTGAACTATGGTTTCTGGTTTCACTTTTGACAAATGAAAGAGCATCTTTATCTTGTAAATTCTACATTTAAATTTAAAAAACGAAGAGAATACAAGACCAGGCACGATCCTATGAGGAACACGAGAGCTTTAAAGCCCCATTTCATCGGAAAATACTTGATCCCTCTTTTTTATTTCAGAACAATGACAATTTTTCAGAATTTTTTCGTTTTTGATTTTTTTAAGATTTTTGATATTTTTATTATTGGTTTTTGATTTTTTTTTTATTACTGATTTTTGATGTTTATTTTAGAGCGATGAAAAATTTTGAGATTTAATTTTAAGAGTGAAATATAATGTTTAAAATAAAAGAATCGCAAACGGCGCGAAGCAAATAATAATAATTATTATTATTACTAAACGCCTAAACATAAATGGAGTCATTTAGTAAATGTATCGACATATATGAATTACAACATGTAAAAAGTTACAAAATTATTTGTTAAATCATAATAATACGCCATGTACACTTAATAGTAAACCACAACCCGAAAGGGTTAAATGCTAGAACTTATTTATATTTTGATGGTTTGTTTTCTCCGCCTCTTTGCTCCGTGGCGAGGCGGTCATTTCTTCTCAATGCTCTTTGGCTGCGAACATACACAAATACATTTTGTGGTCAGCAGTCGGCGCGTTTTATGTCCCCAAACGGTGCGTTTTATGTTAATGACTTTTGTAATTCAACTTCATTCCAAGTATAGGACAGGAATCTTTCGCTTAAGTAGGGTTGAGATACATATTTCCCGGACCATTGTCATCTCCGCTGTTTTCTATTGTTGTCATTAAACCGCAGACGGGGAGAAAAGAATGGAATTCCAGGAATTCAGTTGAACTTCGAAGTGGTCAGGTCTTTTTTGGCCTCGTCTCATACTCCTCGACCCCTGCCCGCCTGCTCACACTTTTCTATTCTCTTTAATTTGTTCTATTTTGAATAAGAGCAGCAAGGCCGTCAGGTCCCTTATTTTAACCCTTTCCGGCACGCATTTTCAGAAAGAATCACGTTTTGAGCACCAGCCTTGGCGAGTTGGCGAAAGCGAGAACGTTCAGCTAGCTGCATCGCCAAACACAAAATAAACTAAGTTCAAATGTGTCATAAAACATACGATTAATAGAATTATATGTATTACAAGATAATCTTTATTACTGTTTTAATTAGCTTTTCAATTTCTTCGAACATAGTGAGTTAAAGAAATAATATTTTTGAATTGAGAAAAAAACCTATGTTTAGAAATTCTGTGAAATTTAAAGCATTTTAATCTGATAAAGCTCTTTGTTTTAAACTATGTTTTAATTGTGAACAACGGTGAATAACATTTCCTCATATTATAGTCTTTGCTTGATAACATTTACGGAAAAACAAATGAACAATAAGCGCGATCTCTTTGCAGAAGGGAGGGTTGCTATTCGCTAGGCGTCTGACGTCACAAACAAGAAAGGGTGCGTAGCATTGACTTCATCTCCGCGCCAATCGTTGTTCTGGCGATAAGGTGCTCAAAACATGATTCTTTCTGAAAATGCTTCCGGCACACTGTGCCCGGTCTGGGATAGCTAATTTTAATTCCAAACTTGCAAAAGGCACCAGTAATATTTTAGTAAAATTTTGCTGTTTCAATAAAAACTTAAATTAAGAACTTTAAAATATCTAAAAATTCGTTTGTGCATTCCGATGTCAGTCGATAATTTCCAATTTTACTACAGATTTTGCCCATGCCAGAAAGGGTTACATGAGGCAATGAAATTATCTATTTGATACAGAAGTAAAACACTCAATTACTAAATTCCAAATTCATGAAAGATGCTTTACATTCAAAGAAATTGCGAAACCGAAAACTGACCTTTAAATTGCTTGCTTTTAAAATTTGCTACATGACGTACGTACAATGTTAATGGAACGATATGATTTCGAAATCTAAATCAATAATAGAATCTGTATTTTTGAAAAATTCTAATATTTACACCGGATTATTTTTAGTAAAATAATATTTATGATATATGTTCATTTTCTCATACTGATCTCAAAGAAGGAAGTTTTTTTATTTCAAGAACCTACTAATCATAAGGTTGGTAGCTTCTTTAAAAAACATAACTTTGGACACATGACTGGGCCATGAGCATGTTCATTTCGAGTTACGTTTCAGGAATATCTAGTTGCGCCTCCAGAATAACTTTATTAATGATACTCGTTTCATCTATTTAACACTTTCGGGTCCGAATGTATCTTCCGTTTTTGGCCCCGCTACCCCTCTTACCGTTTTTCAGTGTCTTTAATTTGTTCTACTTTCTCTTTTATATTTGTCCGGATTCGGATTTTCTGTTTTTTCTTTTTCTATTTAGAGTTCTAAGGCATACGGATCGTGTTTGACGGGTCTCGACCGTGCTTCGCGCAACAGAGTCAGATTGTTCGGGACGTAAGTAGGGGTCGTGGACGAAGATAGGCCGCTCACCTCTGCGTTCCACCCACAAACCCACCCCCAACAGCCGTCCGAGATAAACATATTCGAAAGGTAATCTCCGTTTTTCACTGGTTTCATCGCCCCACCCACCCATTCACCGTTTTTCAGTGTCTATAATTTGTGTACCGGTTCTGAAATTAAAACTATCATAATATAAAAAAAAATTATGTAACCAAAATCGAAAAAGTAAAAAACATTTCGGTTGTAGATTGTTTTCAGCTATCCTCCGTAAAAAATATGTAAAAAAATTAAAATTGGAGAAAGACAATTGAAAATTACGCCTCCAATGACTAAGCATTATCATCCGGGTCCATTTGAGTGCCTAGGGTAGGCTCATAAGCAAAATCCCATCATATTATCATATTTGGCCACCATAATTTTACTTTGCAAATAAAAAAGCATGTATCAAATAACATTAAATTCAATAACTCATAGAAATTCCAGTACCGTAATTTCGGGTGTATAAGCCGCGGATCAAACAATTCTTTTTCGACCCAGAATGTTTTAAGAAACAAATGTAACTACTTAGATCGACGTAAATATTTGTCTTCAATCACTAAATAAGATTTCTGGGTCCAAAAAGAATTGTTTGATCCGCGGCTTATACACCCGAAATTACGGTAATTATTTAAGTGCCACAGCTAAACTGAGTCAGATTTTTTTCCCCCTTAATTGATGCAGATTCTCAAAATAAGGCAAAATTTGGTACTTTTCGGTTAGACGGGCACCAGTGTTATACATATATATATCAATATACTGTATATGTTGCAGCCAATACCCGAAATTGGCCAATTCTAGAACTGGCCGGCCAATTCCTGAATTGGCCAGCAACGTTAAAAAATGACTGGCCAATTCTAGAATTGTCCAGCCAATTCGCGAACTGGCCAGATGCAATTGGCCAATTCGCAAACTGGCCAGATACGATTGGCCAATTAGCGAAATAGATATAAGCACTCGGCTTAATTCTTTCTAACATAGTTGAAAGTGTCTATGAATTCAAATTGTCTAGACATCAGCCTGTCTGTGATCTAACTCGAGTAAAGTTTCCGGTTAACTTGTAATTGTCATCATATTTGGTTTATCAATTAATTTCGATATTGAAAGGGAATTGTGTACTATTTTTGGTTAATTTAGTTGGGTACACAAAACTATTTCGTTTCAATATAATCAATGGGAATCTTTTTTACTGTACATTTTAATAATACATTATCTTAATTACAAAAAAATTGGTGCCTATGCATCATAGTTTGGATGTTGGCCAAGGCTTCCCGGCCAGTTCGCGAATTGGCCGGCCAAAACCCGAAATACACTATTCATTTCATGTATTTCGGGTTTTGGCCAGGAAGCTTGTCCAGTTCGGGTATTGGCCGGCCAGTTCTAGAATTGGCCAGGCTCCGGGTATTGGCCGCAACATATATATACATACATGTGTACATGTATAATACATCTGTATTTATATAGATCTGTACATATGTACATATGTAAAAATAAAACACGCATCCGGCTAATTGGAAAGTAACCGAAATTTTTGCATAAGCCATGCGAAAGACATCATTTTTATTTCACAGATAGAAAGCCCAAAGTGTAAACTTTTATTTAAAACAAAAAAGTAATTGGAAATTTCATTTGCCTTTTTGTGTGCATATGTAATATGTAAAAATAAAACATGCATCCGGCTAGTTGGAAAGTATCCAAAATTTTTGCATAAAAAGCCATGCGAAAGACATCACTTTTATTTCATAGATACAAAGCCCAAGGTGTAAACTTTTATTTAAAACAAAAAGAAATTGGAAATTTCATTTGCCTTTTTATGTACAGCCTTTTTCGTGAAGTCACAAAAATTTGGAAAAATAACCATAACTCTCAACTTTGGCTGACTTTTTTTATCTTAAATATTACAAGTATTTTTTTTTTTTTAATTAAAATCTGCATCTTTTTATATTCTTACAGTGATATTTTTAGGATGATTCATGATTTAGATCCTGAGAAACAATTTTTTGAAGATGGAACTGCAATCTCAAAATACAGACTCGGAAATGTGCGATTTGAGAAAAACCCAAGAATTGGACCCCCCATATCTCACAAACTATGAGGTCTGGAAAGGAAAAATTTCTGATGGAATAATTTCATGATAGAATTAGTGTGCACACAAAGTTTCATCCAAATTCCTGTCGGTCGGGTTACAAATGTGAAAAAAATTGGTTGAATTGACATGGAATGACCCATAAGCTATTTTTTAATAATTAGTTGAATATTTATTAAAACTCAATAACTCTTAATCTTAGACAAAAGGCATTTTTCTGCTAGAATTATAGCAACAGAGAAGTATTAAATTAAGTTTTTTATCTTAAGCATTATCCTTCCCATACTCCTATTACCAGTTGCTGCCTCATTTGTTGTTATAAAATAGTGGAAGTTTACGACAATTAAAATTAAATATTTTATTTAAATAATAATAACATACATGTGTGGGTACTACTTAGTTTTAAATATATAATTTATATTAATAAATACGATTGTCTAAATATATAATTAACATTTTACATGGAATTTTTTTTTCCGCTTAGGTATAGCTCGAATAAAGATAATTTGTTTTGATGATGCAATTTGTACAAATCATAAACATTACATGTATGTATGTTTAGAACTGAACTAATTTTTTTAAAACATTATTAGTTTGTAATAATTCATGACAGAAACATTATTTTTGGCCCCAATTAGAATCCAGCATCTGGGATTTTAAAAAAATTTATTGTTGTATATATCAGTAATATATACATCAGCATGCCATTGTTATTTCAAAAATTATGTGAAAATTGTAGTAGCAGATAAAATCTTAATCATATAAAATCTTCAAATATATTAGAGATACATAAATACAAATATAAATTTTCTACAGATATGTATTCATGTATATTTGCATACATTTATATTCATATATATATATGTGTATGATTTATGTTCTTTTATCTTTAAAAAAGAAAAGTGAGGCCGATTTATTGGCTTGAAATGTAATGTAAGAGTAAAAAATATATAAACTACATAAAAAATGTCTTATATTATATCGATCATTAAAAGCCTCAATTGATTAATCTGTATTACTATCCTCTTCGATCAAAAAAACTAACAGTTTAGTTTTTATGAAGAAAGAATGGAGTTACACAGTTGTGTACTTCAGGTCTGAAGAGGATATTATTTCTTGGGAATATAAGGGAGGGGTAAATAAATCGAAGAATTCACTTTAAAAGAAATTTCAAATTTGTTTTTACCATTATTTTTAAATGGTAGCCTGTTAAAAGCTTTTATCTTAAACGACGGGTTTTTTTTTTAAATCTCTATCGAACTTTTTCCTATATTAAATTAGTTGTAGGGGGCCATCGTAATACTCACCAATCATGATATGCATACTCTAAATTATGAAAATAAAATCAAATACCGAATTGTATAAAAGGAGCATCGTTATAACTCTAAAAATGATAATTGTATTAACTAACAATTTACTGCGTTGGATTAAGTATCTCATTTTTAAATGAAATGTATCTTTTAACTGAAATTTGAATGGAATACAGGGTCATGAAAAATCGAAGAATATAGATAACAGGATTACAAATACCTCATAAACTAATAATCCGATCGACTTCATTTTTTATGCAAAATTTGTGCTATTTTATGGTTTTTTTACATCCACTCCTTAAAATGAAAAAAATCGAAAATTTTCATTTACATACTATAATTAATACTCATGTGAAGAAAATTTATTAACCCTTTCTTGCGCAGTGTTGCCGGGCCGGCAACACGTAATTTTAATTCCAAACTTGCAAACGGCACCAGTAATATTTTAATATAATTTTACTTTTAAAATGAAAGCTTAAATTAAGGAAGTCGCAATATCTAGCCAAGTCCTTTATGAATTCCGGTGTCAATCGACAATTTCTCATTTTACTATTAGAATTCGCTTGCGCCGGAAAGGGTTAATGAAAAGAAAAATTTAAACACTGAATGTAGGTTCACTATATATTCAACTTAAGCCAAAAACATATTTAAAAGCATGTGGTAGCAGTGATTTTTTTTAAAATTATTATTATTATTTTAAATAAAGCTCTAATACAATAAAAATATTAAGGCGGAACTAAAAATTCATTACATGCTTTCAGTCATCAACACTGGTTCTGAAATGATAGAAAATTACGTCATTTTTTCTTCTTTTTTCTTCTATATTATAATTATTTATTGCTCAATACAACTCGATAAATTGCTAAATAGCTGAAATTTTAAGCCAAAAGATTAGTTCAACATGGTACAGAAACTTTCCAGTTCGTGAATGAATGAATTCAAAGAAAGGGAAAACGACTTCATTTTAAACATGCCTTATCCTACTTGAGAAATTCAAATTCATTTAAGATAGAATTCCGAGGTTTTTAATTCTTAATATTAATTCGATCTTTTAATGTAGTTTTTCAAAATAAAATCTAGAAAAAAAATATATTATCATTTCGAAAAAAAAAAAAAATCTAATTTAAAAACGCATGAAAATCCTACTTGAGAAATTCAAATTCTTTAAGGTTATAATTCAGAGTCTTAATATTAATATAGCCTTTTAACGTAATTTGTCGATATAAAATTAGGAAACACAAAAATAAATACTATCATTTTGGTTTAATAATAATATTACTTTTGTAAATCAGTTATAAATAATACACAAAATAAAAGTACGAATTGTGCTCACATCGAAAGTTTATCGTTTATGAGTATTTTCTTTAAAATTACTTTCTCTCCTTATTCTAAAGAATGTTGAACATCGAAGGGAAATGACGCCTTTCAAGATTTAACACTTGAATGTACTCAAGAATAAATGAAAATACAGAATGTTTATTTGTACACCCACACCATAAAATATTAAGTATAAATAGTAATTTTTAAAAAAGATCAAAATCCGCTCTTTGTCCTATTCAAATTAACTATTAATTCTTGCTCAGCTGTTTCGTCAGGAGCGGCTAGAATTCCCTAAAAAGAATCGAAAGTTTTGGAGTACATAATTTCGACTGAGGTACGGTCTCGAACAAATTTGTGGTAGCAATTTCTCTGAAAACGATTGGCGAAATACAGATTTTATAGTCAGATTTAATAGGAAAGTATTTTTTATTCCCAAAATCCTATCAAGAAGCTTGAAACTCGCTGATGTTTTTTAAAAAATCTTTCGTCCACTATTTTTTTACTTATTTATTATGAACGATAACTTGCAAATTAATGTAATTTTTTTATATTTATGCCTTGTGTCTTTTACAATAATTACGCTACCTTTAACAATTTTGTTTTTAAACTTATGTGGAATTGGAATGTGTACTACACTGTTAAATTTCTTCAGCGTAATCGCCATTTATTCGACCGGTTTTAAAGATAAAGGTTTCGTGATCATATTATTCAGCGTGATTGGCAATTATTGACTATTTGTGTTAACCATTTTCAATAGAAACTTTCGAATGATCGATTGGTTGTATATGTGATGGCCAATTATCTGCACGAGATATATATATATATCCCCATAATGGGAATACATATTGCCCTTTATTGGACTCTTTTTAAAGGAACCTAACCCGTATTTACACAAAGAAATCGAAGGTTCGAAAAAAACCACGGGAAACTCCAAACAATTAGGCCGACGGACGAGATTGGGTTCGAATAATTGGATAGTTTACTGCAGAATTCTAGCAATGTAATTACAATGTTAGGTACCAAAATCTTCCCTGTAAAAGTTAAAGTTGATTATTATAAATTTTTATCAAAATGCAGTAATGGAATAAGTATAACGTACAATTATTTTGGTGGCTGTGCATGTTTTTATATACAAAACTATTAGTCTTACAAAAGCATAAGACAAAACGGCATAAATATTGAAAATGCATCTTACATTAAGTAGATATGCTATAAATAAATGTATAAGAAGCATTAGCCAAATTGCAAATGTAAAAGAAATGAAATAATGTTAATGTATCTGCTGTAGAGTAAATGGGGGAGTTAGAAAAAAAAATTGGAAATTGCACATCATACGTCGCAATTGTGCTAAGACAAAATTTTATAAATATCGGGTACAGTATAGTGGTCGAAATCGTTTATGAGTTCCTGTAAATGCTATCTGCTTTTTATTATACATGAAATAACATGCAAAAAATCTCAGCTTAACTCTTTGCACCGCAGATTGTCCGGACAGTATTTTTTAATATATCTTTCATAGACGCATATAAATTCTATTATGTTCGAAAGAATATAATATCATTAAAATTAATTCCAATGTTTTTTCCCCCATTAAACGTAATGTAACTGAATGCTGTAACCAGAGCCTGATTACTAACGGGGCACTCTCTCACCAGAAAAAAATTATAGAAATTTTCGTCTTCTTTAAACGCCCTTTTCATACAAGATTACTGTCATGAATAAGGAAAAATTCTTTATTTCTTTTTCCTGGTGGGAGAGTGCCCCGTTAGTAATCAGGCCCTGGCTGTAACTGACTGTAAATACTAACTGTTGTGACTGTAAATACTAACTGTTTTCTATTACACAGGAAGTAACATGCAATAAACCTCAGCAGCGTATATTAATTTTATAAAGTGTGGTATAGTTTTATTGTATTAAAACGTACTCCAAACCGGATTTCCATCTGTACCAGTGTGTAATTAAATGCTTTAGTGCATTCTATCAAAATAATAACATATATTCTTTGCACCACTGATTGTTGTGCAGAATGTATTTTTTAGTATGTACTTCATAGACGCATATAAATTTTATTATGTTCGAAAGCGCATAACATCATTAAAATTCACTTGAAACTATTTTTCCCATTGACCGTAACGAACGAATTCTTTTGATTGTCCCCGTAATGATATTATATATCCGATTTTCATAAATTTGAATTGAGTCTATAAAATTATGCAAGAGTTATATATTGTAAATTTCTAGCGATTCGGTTGGGTAGTTTTTGCCCTGTTATATGCGGACAGATGGACATATTGAGCGACGACTACAGTTACTACGTATTTATATAATTAAGAACGCACCTAAAAAAGAATGCACATGCAATTCCCAAAATAGATTTTTATGATACATTATATCGATTTCTTATCTCAGATGAGAAAAGTACAATTTTACACATTTTCAAATTTACATTGAATTTTAACGCTGGAAAAAAGGAATTTTTTACTTAAATTTTATAAAAATATATAAACTTTAGAATTTATATTTAAACAACTTAAGTTATGTAAATAACACTTTTTGCTTTTTATCCTTCAAATTTACTTTATAAAGAATTTCTAATTCAAAATGAATTACATTCATTAGATAGCGGCCAAAATGGCCCCGCTCCGTCAGTCTAGTATTAAAATGATCCAATAATTCCTTTATTGAACGACGAGTGTAAATGCAACGTATTTGCATGATTCAGAGTGTACCTATAAATGCATACAATATTAAGTAAATAAACTAAATAAATATATATGAAAATTTAGCCAAACTACAACCGTAAAAGAAATGAAATAATGTTAATGTTTCCGGCAGGTCATGAAATAGGGAAGTTAGGAAAAAAAGAATGCACGTGCAATTATTAAAATAGATTTTCGTGATATATTTTATCAATTTCTTATCTTCAGATGAGAAAAATATAATTTTACACACTTTCAAATTTAATTAGCATTTTAAAATAACCTAATAATCCTTTATAAAACGATTTCTCTTGCGTGTGCTAGAAAAAAATTAAGTACCATTTTTAGTTTTAGCAATGATTTTTTCTAAATACAGTAGGTGGCCAAATTATTATACTCAGTATGAATTTTTGACATTTTTTTCTAATTATTCAAAATCGATTTTATTTCAAATGAGTTATTATACTCATTTGAAATAAAATCGATTTTGAATAATTAGAAAAAAATGTCAAAAATTCATACTGAGTATAATAATTTGGCCACCTACTGTAGTTCACACATTTCTTTTACAGGCAGACAACACATTTTATTTTGTTTGTTTGTCTTTATTATTTATTTAATTTTTTTTCCGACCAGGGGAAAAGTGCAACGACAATTCCCTCCCCCCTTTTTTTTATAAATGAAAATATAGACCAAATTACTATGCGCATAGCTTTTGAGTACATCGATGATTTTGTTACGGTTACTACTATTTTCAGGAGTATGGTTTAATACCTCGATATTATACACAGTTAAATAAAGCAAATAACAGTGATAATAATGTAGCGTTTGGGAAATTTATTTTTAAAATTTCAATAGATAATTTCATTGCCGAAACGTCAGTGAAGGCTTACTTTGGAGACACGAAATTTTTTGGTTTCTGTCTGTCAGTCAGTCCGTCTGTCAGTCTGTCTGTTCCGCGATAACTAACGCAAAAAAACATCCGATTGACTTGAAATTAAGTGGGTATGTTAGTGAGGCACTGGGATTAAGCTGTATTGTTTTTTTGTTAGATTTGATTCATTTGTTCGTAAAATATAGAATATTTTATTTTGCGCAATAATGCTTTTCTATGGAAAATCCAATGATGCTCATTTTTTTCCTTGAGAGAAAATGACACATTTCATTAGTGGAATTCAATGATAAATGGACACTGAAATTTACCAGTTAAATTATTCATATTGTTTTGAAATTTTGTCTATGCATTTGTCAGATTTTTAAAGTTATTACTGTAAATTTTGGAGATTTTTTATAAATGTGTTCCAATAATATAAGCTAATTTGTTTTAGAGATTTACTTATTTAAAATGTATTTATTTCATTTTCTTTACTTTCTCTTAATGGTTGCTAAGCAACCATTCATCCTAATCCTTATTATATTTTAATGCCTTTATTTTAATTTTATTAAATATTTTTTAATTTATTTTAATAATATTTTTAATATTATTAAAAATATAACGCTGTATCCATATTCCATTGTTTAGTGCCTACACAATATTGCACGTACAACTATATTTAGGTAAAACCCCTGATTTTTTTGCTTCCTTTAGGAATAACGGATTTTGAGTTGATTCTATAGGCTCCCATTTTCAGAATTTTCAAGCTATGTTTTTGAAACTTTTACAGAAGTTGCTCTATACATTTAGCTAACACAAAATGCAAATGACATTTTGATATCGTTGACGCATGCGCAATGAAAAATTATTTACTAAACAGACTCATTTTTCATACAATTTATATTATTTTTAAATTCTGATGACAGGGTATTGTGTACAATGATGTTTGACATATTTTCAGAAAAGAACATTATTTTATAATAAGAACTCTGCAAATTATAAGCAAAAAACTTGGAAAAATTTAGGACTGTTTTTATAAAAACTTTAATTTCTCTACGAGTATACATGCTATCCTTGTAAAAATTAACACAGTACATTACAATAAGCCAATTAATCATAATGTGCAGTTTGAACGCTTTTGCTACATTAGTTATGACAGGGTTATCCAAAAGATCTTAGTTTTTTTCAATTTGTTGACGGTCCCCTGTTCGATTTCGAGGAAAACTCTTCGAGAAAATATGTGACGCGTACTATTTTGTTTACACACCTGGAGTTTCAGCACATTCCGATTCATATTTCTTTCATTACTTAAAAATAATTACTTAATTACCAATTATGCTTAACTTTTGGACACCAGTGTGTATATATATATATATATATATATATATATATATATATATATATATATATACTTCGAAATACAACTTTCATAAATTTTCATTTTTACAATTTAATATTCGTGATTTTAAAATATCTATATTCCATAGAAATGGTTATAAAAACTCTCTCATAAATAATTATCTTTAAAAAATTCCAATGAATATTTATCTATAAAAAATTCAGACCAATCATTTTTTTCAAATTTTTAACGCCCTTGTGCAAGCAGCTCTTTTTCATAGTTATATTCTTAATTGCTTGTTTGAGCTTGAGAGCAAGCAACTCTGAAAAAATATATATATACATTCCGGGTGTCCCAAAAATGACTGATGGATTTTAAAATTAAATAACTTGCAAACGTTGACAGTTATTTAAAAATTTTTTGCAGGAGGGTTATGTATAATGTCAGGCGATTTTTTTATCGTTGATTTTAATTTTAGTTCGAATTTCAAACAATACGTGGCGCTGACGACGATTGAAGGCCAGGTGATCAATGCTGAGTGAAGCGTCGACCTGGCCTTCACTCGTCAGCGCCACCTATTGTTTGAAATTCGAACTAAAAAAAAATTACGGTAAAAAAAACTCCTGACATTATACATGTGACGATTTCAGGAGAACTCGAATTATTTCCACTGGTTAAAAAGAAACACGCAGTCATGGCAAGCGAGGGAAAAAACAAAAATAATAAATAAATGTAGAAGATCCAATAATTAGTCATGGGCTGCTGTAAATTCATTTATTAAATTCGTGATAATGAGGAAGGAAAAGCTCCTTTTTGCAAAAATTCCATCATTATTTCAGCGAGCTGTCCTCATCGAAGAAGCAATCCAAGAAATCTTCAGAAGAATCTTCTTTTCATCTCGAGACTTCCCCCTTTTAAACTAAAAAGAAAGTTCTGGAACATTCGGTAACCTCAAACCATCATTCTTTTATGTAAACAGAATTCTTGTCCAGTTACGAGGCTATTTTAAACAGACGATAAATTTATTTTAAAAAAATATTATTTAACCAATTTATAATTGAATCGGGATTTTAAAATATCTTAGGCAGACGATTTTTATAAATGATTAATTTTAAGAGAAAAAGAAAAGAAATGAATTTATTAATATGCACATTATCGTTGACGGCGGGAAAATAAATAAATAGATAAAATAAAATAATGATATTTTATAAAGGTATGGGTTTGGAATAAATTTAATAAGACTTTCTTAAAAAGGGCTGATAAAAACATAGAAGAAATCAGTTTTATTTGGATTATTAAGAAATAAAGTTTTAATTAAGAATATTTTTAATTTAGAGCCATCTTTTTAAATTTACGCATACTGGATTAATGTTTTTTAAGGCAAATTAAGAATTTATATCGTCTGCACACGGATTAACAGATTAGATTTAGAAACAAGATTTTAATTTAATAATTTGAAGTAAGTACGGAATATTATTATAAGAAAATTAAGATAGTATAAAGGTTAGTTTTGGCGAAAAATTTTAAATTTGTAATATTATCCCCCCCTCCCCAAGACTTTGTATGAAATTGATAGTTAAATAAAACTACAAGTTCAGACAACAGAAATATAATAATTAATAAAAGTTAAATTTTGGAATAAAACTGTCAAACTCAGGAAGCCAAGAGATGGAAGAAAAGAAAATTAACGCAATATAAAAAATATTAGCGATTAAAATAAAATAGTTAAGAGAAAATAATTCTGAATTAAATTTAGGTAGGAGCATTTCCCTGAAAGAAATACAATAATGTTACAACATCACTTACCATTTGTAAGTGCATAGGAGATAATACATATAATAACAGTAAATAAGTTATGAATATTAATAAGCAAGAGATAAAAATATAATAAAAACAATAAAAATTCGTTCTCATGGAAGTTTAAATAATTACAATGACTTAATGCATAGTTTATTTTAAATAAGTCCTTTAAATGAAAAAAGTCTTTCAAGAATATATAAAAGAGTCTTTTTCAATGTCCAGTGAATACAGTCTCTTTAATTAAATATCTCCAAATCTAGTTTAATCTTTGTTTTTTATGTTATGTTGGATCCAACATCTTTTAACAATCAATCAAATTTTTCTTTCAATAATATATCAATTTTTTTTTAATAATAAATAGCATCACTCTCAATATCAATAATAAATAGTATAGAAAACTTTAAATAATAACAATGTCAACAATAATAAGTAATAGTATAATAAGACTCCATATCCTAATATTTTTCAATAAGAGTATAATTAATACTAAACTTCATTATAGAAATCATAATAATAATAATAATAATAAAACAAGAGTATAATCAAAAGAAAATATCACAGTTTGTTTATTATTGATAGGGAAAATATTGGTTGAGGATAAAAATAATTACATAGCAACTAAATAATTTTCTTATCTTCTAATAGCATAAGAAAGTATTTTTTGCTAGCCGAAAGTATAAATAAAAAAAATCATAATAATTCCAAAATCCAAATAAAATTAAATCTAACTACTTAGAAAATGGACTCTCAACCAGTATTTCCTTACAATAATTCCTCTCTGATACTCTTTTACAAAATTGTCAAATTTGGTTATAAGTTTTCAATGCCAAATGTAGAATAATGTTTTATCCACACATGGTTTATAAACTTTAATAATAAAATACAATAGGAATAAAAGGTGTCATTCTTAATTGAGAAATGGAAATAAAAATACTTTGCTTTTTGAAAAACTTTTAATCTGTAGTTTTCACAATCACTGAAAATCACATATTATGTTATAGGTTTGAGTAGAATCATTAGATTTTATAACTGTTATAACATAAATATCTGCTGAATAAATAGAATAATATTAATGTCAAATACATGAGTAAATATAATTAGACTTAAACACCCTTAAAATTAATTTATCAACATCAATTTGAAAGCTTTTACAATCAAAGTGTTCACCTTATGCCTGCATAAGGTGCCCAATTTAACCCCAAAACAAGTAATATTCTTGTAGGCCTCCAAGAACATACCTGCTAATGTTGAAAATTAATGGTGATAAAATATTTAAATACTAAGAATTAAGATTTAATCTATTGTCTTGACTTTAGTATGATCTAGTGATTGTATCTGAGGTTTTGTTTGTTTTTTGGGTTGCTCATGAAACAGTTTAAAATCTTCGGGTGAAAAATAGGGTCTTAATTTAGAAACATGCACAATAACGGAATTCTGTCCTATCTCATAATTAAATTTATCTATTTCATAAGTTACATCAGAAAGTTTATTTATAATTTTATATGGTCCAGAGAAAGTAGGTTCTAATTTTCGAGTGTTAGGGTATTTAAATTCTTCATAAATTACAGAGTCTTGTATTTTTAATGGGCATTCGACAAAATGTCGATCATAGAGTCTTTTACTTTTAAGGTGAAATTCCTGAGTTCGCGCTTTCGCAATTTTGAGGGCTTTGTCTACTGGTGGGTAATAGTTTTGTTTTAAAGGAGATTCATAAGGCAATTGACCATAAAATAAATAGGCAGGTGGGAACTTGGTGATAGAATGGGGCGTATTGTTGTATTCTTCGATGACTTGGTTTAATAATCTAGTCCAAGGTATTTTAGAAGAAGTGGAATTAACTTTACATTTAAGCCTGGTAACTATAGTCTGATTAACGCGCTCTACCTTTCCATTGGTCTGAGGATGATGTGCGGATGTAAAACGCTGTTGAACATGATGATTTCTAAGGAATTTCTTAAATCTTGGAGATCTGAAAGATTTATGTCTGTCACTAAGTATTTTTTGAGGTGCTTTGATATTGAAAATTTGTTTTAAACAGTTAGTGTATGTTTCAGTGGTAACATTTTTGGAGGGAAAAGCCCAAACAAATCTAGTTGCATGATCTATTATTATGTGTAAGAATTTTTTTGTTGAGTTGTAATAGTTAAATCCACCAACAGTATCAATAGAAAGACATTCAAAAGGTTGATGTTTTGCTGGCATAGCTTGTAATAAGCCGAATCTTTTCTGTTTTGATTTTTTATTTTTCTGACAGGTATCGCAATGTTTAACAAATTCTGTAATGTCTATTGTCATATTAGGCCAATAATAGTTGGGAGATATTAAATTAAGCATTTTTTGAATCCCTAAATGTCCAAAATTATCATGAGCAATATGGAGTAATTTTCTTCTTAATGACATTGGTACAACAATTTTTTTGAATCCCTTTTTCTGAACTACAATAATTCCATTCTCTTTTTTATATTTTTTGTCACAAACATTGTCTTTGTCTTGCATCTCTATAATTTCTTTCCTATCTAGCAATAAACTAATATGTTGATTAAAATGACAAATAGGATTTCGTGACAACATGTCTGCTTCGACATTTGTTGACCCCTTTTCATATTTTATCTCATAATCAAACATACTAAGTTTGAGCGACCATCTAAAAAGCCTACCTCTTAAGTTTTTAACACTCTTTAACCATACTAGAGATGCGTGGTCCGTATGAATTGTAAACTTGACACCATGAAAGTAATGATAGAATTTGTCAAGAGTATCTATAATAGCTAAACATTCTAATTCAGTTATGAAATAATTTTGTTCATAACTCTTCAAAATTCTAGAATGATAAGCAATAGGATGTAAGAAATTATCTTTATCAGGTTGTTTTAGAACGGCACCTACTGCTATCTGAGAGGCATCTACAAACATATGTAAAGGTAATTTAGGATCATAAATTTTCAGGATGGGTTTTGCAATTAAAGAATTTTTTAATTTTTCAAAAGACTCCTGGCACTCTGAGTTCCATTCCCATATTGTGTCTTTTTTAAGTAATCGGTTCAGAGGATATCTAATTTCAGCATATTTATTTATGAATTTATGGTAAACATTAATGGAACCTAGAAATCGTTGTAACTCTTTCGCATTTGAAGGAGGTTTTAAATTTTTGATGGTTTCAATATTGGCATTTGCTGGTGTTACAGTTCCATTAGTGATTTCATAACCTAAGAAATTGATTTTATTTTGGCCTAATTTACATTTAGAAAGTTTAAGTTTAATGTTTTCTTGTTTGCAAATGTCAAAAATTTGAGCTAAATGGTTTAAATGTTCTTCTAATGAGGAAGAGAAAATTATAATATCATCAAAATAGTGGCACGCAAAGTCGATTTTATATTTATTAAGGATTCTTCGAATGGTTCTATTGAATATGGGAGGGCCCGTTTTTATGCCAAAAGGGAGCACGAGCCACTCAAAAAGTCCAAAATTGGTTGCAAATGCTAATTTTTCTGTATCGGATGGATGTATTGGCATGTGCCAGTAGCCAGAGGCTAAATCCAAATTTGAAAAATACTGAGCACTACTCAATTTATCTAAAATTCCATCGATACGGGGCAAGGGTTCTGCATCATTTTTAATTATTGCGTTTAATTTTCTATAGTCTATACATAGTCGCGTTTTTTTACCTTCCTCTCTTTTCATAACTAGGGTAACAGGGGCAGAATAGGGGCTATTACTTTCCTTTATCAGTCCGGCTGCTAACAATGATTGAATTTGGTTTTTTATTTCTATTTCTTCTAGAGGAGATGTTCGGTAGGGCCTCAAAGATATAGGTAGGTCTGAGTTTAGTATAACGCGTTGTGGTTCAATATTAATCCTACCCACATCATATTTATGCTTTGCAAAAATATCACTATAAATATGAACTAATTCCCTTAAATTTACATCTTGAATTAAATTTATTTCCCCAGTTAAATCTGAATCCGAATTATCGCGAAAATTTTGAAGAGTCATGGAACCTCTATAATCAGGATGCACATTAATTGTGTGATCATATTCAACACAGTCTTCATTTTTCATAATATTTCCACAAGTAGATTGTAACTCTATATCATGATTACTTACATTCAGTGTTTCATTATCATAATTAGCTATTGCTACAGTATTACCAGTATTTAATTTCATATTTTTTTTATATTCTGAGGTTACAAATTCATTAGATTGATCCCTGTTTTTCTGTACTTGGTCCATATTTACTGTATTGAAATGAAGGGATCTCTCATTATGTATGGATATACTGTTAGTTATAATTTTCCTTCCCTGCCTTACAATACAATTTTTACATTCTATGGTTAATTTAAATTTAGAACATTCTTTTAACCCCAAAATAGCATAATCCAAATTTGTATTGCATACTAAAAAGTTAACATATTTTTTAATTTTACCCACTTTTAGAAGAACACTACATTTTTTATTTATATGTAAAAATCCTTTTGCCTGACCAATGGTAACTGAGGGTATAGTCTCAATTTTAGCATTAAGTTTTTTAACAAATTTAAGTGGCAATATTGCAATAGTTGAGCCAGTATCTACAACACATGGCAAATTATAATTATTTGTACATCCATACACAATTAATTGCCAAACATTATGAGAATTATTTTGTGAGATATTTGGAAGAGTATCAGAGGATGGCAACTCACTCCTAAAAATACATTCTCTTTCCCAATGAAAAGCATTACTCACACTTTGAAGTTATTAATTTTCAAAAATTTGTCATTATGACCATGATTATCTTGAGTCATCAGTTACACATAAACAGCAAAAAGGTGGAATATCAGGCCTCAGGAATTCACGAGATATTTAGAAGAAATCTTTCAAACCACTCGGACAGAAAGCTGTTTAACATTAAAATCTCCTCTGTTACATTCACTCGAGGAATCAAAAGATAATGGCAATTCTTGCTTAATAACACTTTCAACCATGGCGGGAAAAATTTTCGGCGATTCATATTTTTGTCATCACTTCGTTTCAGTAGATTCATTAGATTCATTTACATAGCATTTTACTTCTTCAGTAGATTCATTTCAAAATCCGAAACAGGCACTAGCACAGGCATTACCTATCCTGTGCGACTTTTCGATTAGTTGTGACGATTTCAGGAGAACTCGAATTATTTCCACTGGTTAAAAAGAAACACGCAGTCATGGCAAGCGAGGGAAAAAACAAAAATAATAAATAAATGTAGAAGATCCAATAATTAGTCATGGGCTGCTGTAAATTCATTTATTAAATTCGTGATAATGAGGAAGGAAAAGCTCCTTTTTGCAAAAATTCCATCATTATTTCAGCGAGCTGTCCTCATCGAAGAAGCAATCCAAGAAATCTTCAGAAGAATCTTCTTTTCATCTCGAGACTTCCCCCTTTTAAACTAAAAAGAAAGTTCTGGAACATTCGGTAACCTCAAACCATCATTCTTTTATGTAAACAGAATTCTTGTCCAGTTACGAGGCTATTTTAAACAGACGATAAATTTATTTTAAAAAAATATTATTTAACCAATTTATAATTGAATTGGGATTTTAAAATATCTTAGGCAGACGATTTTTATAAATGATTAATTTTAAGAGAAAAAGAAAAGAAATGAATTTATTAATATGCACATTATCGTTGACGGCGGGAAAATAAATAAATAGATAAAATAAAATAATGATATTTTTTAAAGGTATGGGTTTGGAATAAATTTAATAAGACTTTCTTAAAAAGGGCTGATAAAAACATAGAAGAAATCAGTTTTATTTGGAATATTAAGAAATAAAGTTTTAATTAAGAATATTTTTAATTTAGAGCCATCTTTTTAAATTTACGCATACTGGATTAATGTTTTTTAAGGCAAATTAAGAATTTATATCGTCTGCACACGGATTAACAGATTAGATTTAGAAACAAGATTTTAATTTAATAATTTGAAGTAAGTACGGAATATTATTATAAGAAAATTAAGATAGTATAAAGGTTAGTTTTGGCGAAAAATTTTAAATTTGTAATATACATAACCCTACTGCAAAAAAATTTTAAATAGTTGTCACCGTTTGCAAGTTATTGAATTTTAAAATCCATCAGTTATTTTTGGGACACCCGGTATATAGAGTACTAAATATACTAAATAAAATATAGTACTATAGAATACTAAAAATATATATATATTAAACCAAAATTTGTCAATTTAAGTTTTATGACTTTTTCACCGCAGTAAAAAAAATGTAAAAGCATTATTTGCCAGTAGCTCATATCCAGATCTAAATTTTATTACACATTTATAAAATATCTTCTTTCGGAATCTACTCACAAAGCGGTTAGACAATCTTCCCACTTTTTGCATCATTATCACTTTCCCTGTGTAAACACCTTTATTATCCTACCTAAGGAACGCAATTTCGGTAAGTGCGCGCTCTTTTTGCAAGCGTTCGTGGGCCGCTACTTATCTATATTCAGCATGATAGTTTGGCCGTAAGGCGTCTCCTGCACTAATCAATTATTTATGGGCCATTGGACGTTTGATGAAATTAGAGCGAAGATGGGTCTCGCTTAAAAGGTCGTCCATCATTGCCGCCGATTCACGCCGATATATTATTTACCGGTAATTCGATAGGAGCTCCACTCGAAGCGAGGGAAATGTTGAGAAAAACAGGTGAGGCCTCGCGATGTTTTCAGGCAAAAAAATGACAAAACTTAGGTGAAAAGCTATATCCATTATCACATTTTTCCCCCAAGAGAAAATTAAAAATCCTATTTCGCTTACGGAAGCTGCGGCAAAAAAGAGATATTTAATTTACTCATAGGGAAAGAACATAGAAAGAGGAAAGAGAATTAGGATTTTTCATTTTCTGATAGGGAAGAAATTTTATCATCGACATTGTTTGAAATTTTTGTCATTTTTTTGCCAAAAAATATCACGAAGCCTCACTTTTTTCTTTTTCATGTTTTTGTACATATTTTGAACTATTGTATGAGATAATTTGTTTTATTCAAACGTGGCGCTTTTTTTAGATAATGCTAATTGAAATGTTGAATATGTTGGAAAATTTTCATATTTAACAGATAATATCTACTAAAAGCAACAATATCTCCGTGCAGTATTATATTATTTAGTTTGTCCTAGTAGTGTACTTTCATGTTCTATAAAAAAAAGTTTGGGGTACTATTGTTAAACAAGATATTAAGTGCGGAAAATGGACAAAAACGTCATTTTGACTTTGTGACGACATAACAATGTAATGTAACAGTGTCCTATGGAAACAAATACATATTGTAATAAGAAGGTAGGGTTATACTAACAGTTTATCCCAAAAGAGTTTCAGGATGTTGTTGCTTGCGAGAGATAATGCTCCAAATATACCAGCATTTCATTTTTCATGAAAAATGGCCTTCACAACCTTGAAATTTGACATTTTTCATAGAAAAGAGGAAATTTTTTTCAGGGCTTCAAAATTGCATATTATTCATGAAATATGATCTATTTAAACATATAAAAAAATCGTGCAAACCAAAAAATACAACTATCACACTTTGTCTGATTTTCAAAATAATGGCTCTTAAGTCAGTACGTTGGACCATTACGTGGCCAATCGTGTGTCGAATTGAAGCATTAACAAGCAGATACACATCTACTACCTGGGATGGCATACATAAGAAAAATAAATTTATTTGAATAACAAACCAAGTTAGCTGTGCACAATATTTATATCAGTGTAGCAATATTTATATCAGTATATATAGCAGTGTGCTAGCTGGTGCATTTAAAATCATACTATTTAAATGAACATATTTTTAAATCAGAAAATAAACATGAAAAGAACTGATACTTTAAATTAAATCTCACACCAGAAGAATTTTTCGAAAACGTTTTAGACATATAAACAGGTACAGAAACATCTTTTCAGGTCATTTATACTTTTCTTAAAGTATTACACAAATCGGCGGTTGAAGCATTCAAATAGCCGATTGAAAATAATATAACCTGCAATTTCATGGAACGAATTTGTCATTCGCTGGTATGTGTCTATGGAAGAACTGTCCAAAGTTGAAAATACGGAACTTATTTATGTGAATTTAGAATTCCCTACGAGAAGGTCATGTTTCTTTAATACTTCTCTTTTCTTCCGGAGATCAGAATAGAACCTTTGAAAAAGAAAGACCGGAGAAACAATTTAACCTTTTGAAGCAGAATTTTATAAATGGGGTCGGAAAATAAAGACGAAACATAATCAGTTGCTGGATGTCTTTCATCTGGGTAAAACTAGTTAGCAGAATGTAGAAAAAAACATTTCGTACACGCTTTTGGGAGTTATGTTCTGCAATATCACGCTATTCACAAATTTCATTTCTAAAACCATGACATAACAATAGATTATTAGCTCCACCCCCAAATTCCCTGTTTGATGAAAAAGCGGGGAGGGGCATCAATTCTGAAAATATTTTCCTTATCTAATTCCCAAAATTGGATTCCTTGTACTTTTTCAAATTTAAATATAAAACGATTGATTTACAATCTATCTAAATTTAAAATATTTTTACATATGATATGTGAGCGAAAAAGTATTCACTTTTATCTGAAGCAATCAATGACAAATTTAGTAAAAGGATCTATTTTTGCTACCCAATTATTATAAATAAAATTCTATTTTAATATATTTTAAATTATTTTTATATTATATGAGAGAAAAACGTTGAAAACATTCCAGTATCCTACTCGATTTCTTATTTTCCAAAACAATCCAAGTCTGATAACATGCTGTATCGCCTGTACGATGTCCAAAATTAATTAATTAATCGGGGAAGGGAGTAAAATGTATACAAATTTAGTGATGCATTTCACAATTTGAAGTTCAACATTTAAGATTATAATTAATTGAAATTATTGCAGAAATATTATTGAATTATTTAAACTGCACTAAAATATCGTGAAAGTCTCGTGCCGTTATTATTTTCTTCACTTATAATTATTTTTCAATCAAGTTTCATCTTAATTTTCAATATAAGTGAGGCACGCCTTTCGAAACCTGATTGAAGTATTATTTTTAAAATGGGGGCGGAGTCATTTAATCTTTACACTTATGAGAGGAATGTGACCGGTCGATCAACTTGAATAATTAAACTTCTTTTTCTCATGTTTTATAATTCTTTTATTGGGATATTATAGTATTTTTTAAATGTATTGTTAATAATTTTGATCATTTGGGGGTAAGATGCATTATGCCTCTGATATTTTATTCCTATAATTACTGAAGAATATTATTACATGTCGCTTACTTTGGTGAGGTGCTTGACGCAGCACGGAATAAAACAAGTTTTCTGATAGATTCGAAAGAAATATTTATTTTCATACATGTGTACAAAATTCAGAGGTAAACGTCGACAATCGTGTTCTGAAGTGTGCCATTAAAAGTCGCATGTACAATAATTAATAAAAGTGAGATATGTAAGCAAGATGTGATTTAATCCACTTATTAAGTCTTGTACGTTGAATGCACTATCTGTGACTGCAATGGTGTGGATATCTCTGTTGAAATTAAACAAGTCAGTAGAAAATGTACAATTTCATTTAAAGCTTACACCAGAGAAATAATATAGGTAAACTGATTAGGATAAGACATGCGTTTTTATTTGCCCGATTGGAATAGAATAAACAACTTTAAATACAGTCTGCAGCTGATTAAATCGGGCAGCAGACTTAAGAATGAATGACAGATGATATATTTCAAATTCCTCAACTTCTTGCCTTAACTTAGTAAAATAACCCATATGTCGACTTTTTCCAGCAGTTGAAGATTGGATCAATTTAGCAGAATATCCTGATTCCACATGCAAATTATATTCCATAGCTTATAAGTCATAATACTAGCGTGCAATTTTCCTAAATTGTGAAAATTCGATCTTTTTTCAAGTTTTCCCCCTTATTCAATTATCTTTATTTTTGTTATTATTATTATTATTATATATTCTTAATGTAAATAATCTTAAAAGAGGCTATCAGCAGTCAACGCTGTCTGACAAAAATAAACAATGATGTTAAATAAGAAATTTATTTGAAGCATATTTTTCCCTTTTAATACAATTTACTGGTTTTCTTTTAATCAAAAATTACTCTTGAGTAAAAAATAAATTTCCTGATGTATCAAGGCTATCAATATAAAATTACGGATTATACACAAGAAACATATTAATGTATTTTTACATCAATACGCCGCCCTAGCTGTTTTTTTAATATTTAATCTCCGCCCATCATCGTATGATATGTATTTTTTCAAAATAAAGTAGGCGGAGTATCGCGTTCGTGGTACGATTTGAATGCAGATGCAAATTGTATTAATATTACTTGAGAAAAATATCTATTTTTTCAACATTGCAAAAAGTTCTTTGTAAAAAAAAAGAAATCATTGCACCGCATTTCATGAATTAAAAATATGTCTTAAGGATAAAAAAGAATTATTATTTGATAGTTTTTTACAATTTATTTCAATGAAAAAAAATGTACAAAAAAATGGTGATATAAATTCTTAAAAAGTTAAAAACATACCCATACTTCATTCTGTAAAAACAATATATATATTTGGTCTCATAAGGAAACCATATATTTACAAGGTTTATTTGAGAAATAGGTATGGAAAATTATTGCTTAGAATATATTGCTGATTTTTCAAGTTATTTGATTGAATAATTGAATTTTTTATTGAAGCATTCTTGTTTTTGCAAAGGAATAACAACAACACCATAATCATCAATGCCTGCTACAATTACAATTTTCAAAACTAAAATTTCTGAAATTCAGTAAATTCTTAGGATATTGTTTTTTATTATTAATAAAATAGAAGAAAAATGTAGATATTATTCTGATTTTACTGCGAACTCCCAAATTATCTTGCGGATCACGGATGCATGTTGAGTGAGGAAAATATAAAATATTGATTCCCCCCCCCCTTCTGCACTTTTTTAGGAAATGCGAAATTGCTTTCTAAGATCTAGTTTTAGACAACCTGCTATCCTCAGACGTGTTTTTTTTTTTTTTTTTTTTTTTTTTTTTTTTTTTTTTTTCAAGACAGGGGTTGCGGTTGCTGGCCTCAATAGTGCCGAACTTAAAAAGATGTTTCCATACTTAAACCTTTTAAAGTATGATTTTTTTTTTCATTTTATTCGAAAAAAATCATATTTGAGTCTATTTTTGAAAATTAACCTTTAGAAATATAGTGAATACGTTTATTTAAATTTCTGTTGGACATAATGCCAGTCCTGATTTACATAAGAAAAACTGCTGAAAAAAATTTTTAATTTTAAACTATATACTTGCTTTAAAGTTTTTATGCTGTACATTAACAACTATTCAATGATATAATAAATTTTATTATGCTTTTAACAATTTACGGAATAATTGATTGTTTTATACAGGAAAAAAATGTCAAGCATATTGCAAGCAGTATCAACAAAATAATGTTGTTATTTCGAAGTAACAATTAAAATAATAAAAAACATATTCCTTGATCTTATATGCATGTTATCAAACGTAACGCAAGAGATCAATTTCGCCAAAAATCAAAGCCTTATATTCGAAAGCAAACATAAGGCTCGCCACACATCAGTGAGACATTGAACGAAAAAACGTGAGAGATACGACAATTTCACTGTGATAACAAAGAAAAAACCGATTTTACTGCGTCCTGTTGACTAGCGGCTCTTTCGAAGAGTGGCTCACTATGTAATGGCTTAGTCCATTATTACCGTAGGTGGGGAAAGAAGAGTAAAACAGACTGGGAGAATTCACGTCCCGCCCCTTTCCACGGCTCTGGGCTATGGTCTGATTTCTTACATGTAGTCTAGGAGCTTTGATTACTCGACGTTGACGTTTAAAAAAAAGAAAAACATTGATTTTTTTTCTATCGAAAATAAGATTTTGTTTTATACGTTTTACATTATTTCACGTTTTTTAATATACGAAATAAAATTAAATAAATAAAAAAGAAAGATAATTAGAAAATTAATATATTTTTAATTTTATTTTTCGAACATTCTTATGTAACTGACAGTTTGCTCGTAGTTTTGCATAGTTTAAATGCAATAATGTAATTTAATGTAACAAATTTTATGATAAAAAATTTTTTTTATTATAATTACTTTTTTATATTATTACATATACCAGCAGTTACCCGTGACTTCGTTCACATAATATTTAAAGAAGA
The DNA here is from genome assembly GCA_964019185.1 of Maratus speculifer. Classification (NCBI taxonomy): domain Eukaryota; kingdom Metazoa; phylum Arthropoda; class Arachnida; order Araneae; family Salticidae; genus Maratus; species Maratus speculifer. Next base: position 6,566,705 of record OZ025302.1, on the reverse strand, counting down.
AATAATTGATCAATCAAGCAAAAAATTTCGATGATGAAAAGCATGTGTAATTAACTTTTTATCGCGAATTTATGGTAAAAAACTTCTGATAATCCCTATTTGCTAATTTTTTTGCTGGTTAAAATTTTTCTTTCAGCGATTAATACTAATAGATAGAAACATTCTTGAATTCTTTTGTTCAGCCCTGTAGTTTTCTAAGTGCCTTTAATACACGAAAGTATCTTTCTAAAATTTAGTTCAAACAAAAATATTTCTTATTACTACCTAAATTACATTTTCAGAAATTATCATCCGAAGACAGCCTTGTATCCAGTTCTTTGCGGGACCCTGTATATCATTCTATATATATACTACAAACATTTCTTAGTTTATTAAATGCAGTTCAAAATAAAAATGCATATTTTATTTAAAAACCACCTTTAAGTAAATTACGCTCATATTCAGTAACCTTTCCGCGATCTTCTGTGTAACCCTGTATACCTAAATTTAACTATTTATACTATTACCATTTATACTCTCCATTTAATATGCATACATTTAGCGAAATTTAAAAGCACATATCATAATTCAAAATGCTATTCATCCATGCAACAGTCATCATCCATCATTTACAGTACTTCGAATAGAATATATAATATTTGAAATCTTGTGTGTCCCTGTAAATGCTATGCACTTCGTATTATGCATGAAATAACTCACATTAAGCCTCAGCAACGCATATCAATTTGATTATACATGAAATCGTTTACCATAATTAAAATATGTCGGAAACTGTACCTCCCTTTATTCTTATGCAATGGAATTCTTCTGTGTAACCTTGTAAATGAATAATAAGTGTCCTTTTCACTACATATTTTACAAAATGCATATTTTAGTGCACTTTGTAAATGCATATAAATTTGAATATGTTTCACAAGGTGTAACATCGTTAAATTTAATTAAAACGATTTTCCCCATAATTCCAAAATGTAAGGAATTTTTTTGACAATCCCTGTAAATAAACTAATCATAGTAGAAACTTTATTTTCAATAGGTATTCGTGCTAGGTAAACGTTAAGAACGTCCAAAAATTTCATGGAAATCGGAGTATATTTACGAAAGTTAGAAAGCGACCAGACAGGCAGACAAACCGAAAGCATAATAACTTTTCAACTTTGTTCGAAAGTGTTAAAAAATCGAGCCAAAAATATATTAATCAGTAGTTTTATTTTCCACCTTTTCCCCACAATAAAATTTCTTCCATTGATAATTATGAGTTTTGAATAAAAATATTCATTTGCACGTAACTTATAACTTATTAATTAATATAAGTAAAAAATATTTCTGATTCATTTTAAATATGACGTCATTATTTATCTCGCTCCATTAGCTACTGATATTCATACCCCTTGTATTTTTAACGACTGCTATAAAGTAGCTGTTTTATTTCAACTATGACGTCACTTTTTCATAAGTGAACCATTTTATTAAAAATATAATTCTTTTTCATTCTTTTTACTTTTAATTTATATCGCCATATTTTACACAAAAATTTCCCATTAACTAAACAAATATCCTTGTTAAATATAGTATAAAAAATACACCTTTTATTTTTATTTCAAACAGGACGTCATATTTATTTTCTTTTAAATTATTTTATTATAGTTTTTCGCGTGGAAGTTTTTTATTAAAAATTCATTGCTGCTAAAAAATTATTATTCCAATTTTCTATTTTTTTGGCAACAGGAAAGAAAAAGGGTTAAATTTTATCTGAAAAATGCCTATTGATTTTGTAGGAAAAATAATTAAATTTTGAATTATTAAGGAAAATATTTGAATAAAATAAATAAAAATTAGCCTATGTTCCCGTAAGACATGGTGACGTCACTGCAACGTCGTTGTGAAGTCACATTGTGACTTTGTGACCATCGATTGTCGATGTGACGTCACGTGACGTCGATGTGAAGTCACAGTGACTAAAATGTGAAGTTGTTATGGCCATTTTAGAGCTTTTTTGTGACGTCACATTGTGACCACTTTGCGACGTCACAATGTGACCAATTTGTGAAAAGTGTGTCACTTGTGACTACTTTGACATTAACATTGTGACGAACTGTGAAAATTTTTTTAGAAAGTCACATCTTAGTCACATTGTGACGTCACTGAGTGGTGGCATTTTCGTCACAAATGTGATGTGACCAAAGTGACTCACAGTGACGTCATTGTGACGTCACTGTGAACATGCATGCTATGAGGATTCATTCCACTCCTATAATCTATCCATATGCAAAGATTCAAAGACATTAATCCATCCGTTTTGAAGCCAAGTTCATTCCAATTTTTCGGACACACTTTCACATTTATAATATATATAAGGATTATACACTATCATTTATATTAAATATCTTTTTCTCCCTCGGTTGATTTCTTGTATTTTATAAAAATTATTAGATTCTCATAAATTTCATTGTAAGCAAAAATTGATTTTAAGACTTGTAATTTTTCCCCCATTACATAAATTTCTTTATCAATTCAGTTGCAAATTTTTTTCAAAATTATTATTTACAAACATTTCTTAATTACATTAATCACATAACTTATAATTATTTATAAAATCGTCTTTGATTATTTGAATTTAGGTATGTTTAAAGGCAGAAATAGTTAATATTTATTATTATGTTTGTAGAAATATATTATATCTTATTAAAAAAAAAATATATATATATATATTATTAGTTTACCACTATAAAAATTAGCAATTTTTAAAATTAGATATGCTAATTTTTTTTCCAAATATTTTTTAGATTTCTCAAAATAAATATATAGTAACTAACCTTTATAAAAATTAATTTAAAAAAAGTATTCTCATTTTTAGACTTTTATATTTGTAACAGCAGATTTTTTGAACAAAACTTATTGAAAACTGAGCATATTTATTTTTAATGAAAATTATTATTTATCAATTAAAAATATCATTATGTATCATTTAAAATTTATGTAATGTCATTATTTTAATTAATTTTATTTTCGACTTTCAAATGTTCACACTAGTATTTTTTGCATATTTTAGATTGATATTTTGCTGCTTTATTAATACAAATTTTAAAACTCTTTAATGATTTAAAATATTTCTGGAAAAAAGATTACTCATTAATCGATATTTTAATCATCACCGTCCCAAACTCTTCACATGGTAAAAGTTATTTTTTTAAAGTAAGATTTTCATTTACTTTAATTATTAATATTATTATTTATGTTCCACTTAAATCCATCTTCTTTTGCAAAACACAAGCTTAAAAACCTTTTTTATAAAAAAAAAGTTCCGGCCCTTTTTTGTTAAAAAACAATAATATTTCTTCTAGCCCCCCCCCCCCTTCTTCAACTTTTTACACAGTAGAAAATATTTCGAATTTTAAAAAGCGCAAAACATTTTTGCTTTTTTTTCGTGACTTTTTTCTCTTTTCTTGTTTTTCAGTTTTATTAATATATAGCGATATTTCCCTTTTTTATTATTAAAATTGTAAAAGAGAAAATAATAATACTAAAAGTAATTAGTTCAAAAATTCCAACTATTTCATCTTACTATATTAGTTTAAAGAACGCAATTACAAACAGGATGTCTATTTGAATTTTTTACATAATTACATCGATACAAGAATAATGAAAGCAATGCGTAATCGTATAACACATGCTCAATAATCTCAAATGTAAAATTTGAGCGGAACTGTATGTGAATGTTGTGCCATACAATTTAGTTTGTAGCCGAGTTCAGAAGACTCTCTATGACTCCCTCCCAATCTCCTCTTTTCATTCTTCCCCGCCTTCTATATTTGGAGTTCTAAATGGACCGTTCCGTTGCGTAATGAGCCACTCTTCGAAAGAGCCGCTAGACCACGTGACGGGTACGTCTAAGATAATCAAATTTATAATCGCTCAACCGTATGGAAGCGATTTTCAAGACATAACCAGATCCTCATGGTTTTATCATGCGTAGAAAACAGTTAACCCTTTAACACCTAATCCGCCCTCTGTGGGTTAAGACCTGTTTGAGGCGCTCTCGGGCGGATGTCGAAAAATAAGGGGTGAGAGGTATATAAAGAGATCCCTTCTTCCCTGAGCTGTGTGGGGTTTTTAGCTATTGTGGCCGGTCGCTTTGTCCGATGACAGTGATGGAATGCTTAATAATTGCTTGCATGTTTGTCATTACTTCTTTTATCACCTAAAGTGGTTCTACTCAAATAACACGAGCCGGCTTTTTTGCTTTTATACTCATCTTAGTTTTGATATGGTTGTTTGTATGGATTTTGAAATTTTTACTTACATTTTATTTTAGAATGCGTAAAAGAAAAATACTTATACTCAATTAGAAATCGATGAAGTCTTATTTGGATCTGATGATAATGACAGTTATATGGAAAGTAAAGACGTTGGATGGCCCATAGAAGCAAATTTAAATTGTTCTTTTATTAATAATCATGCTTCCGATGAAGAAATTATAAATGATATAATGGAAGAGAGCAATGATTATTTTGCAAAAGCGGATGGTGATAATTTGGTATTAAATGAAGCCGTCGCTAATGAAGATATAAACATAAAAACCAAACTGAGATATAATTAATGAGGAAAACATTTTATTTAGTTCGCAGGAAATTTTGAAGAGAAACTATTAAATTATTGCTCTAAAATGTTAAAAACATGTTGCATCTACATATAATTCTTAGTAAGTAAATTATTAAAGTAGTATATATAGTAATAAGTAAATTATTATAACAGTATATATAGTAATAAGTAAATTATTATAATAGTATATATAGTAGTAAGTAAATTATTATAATGAAATATATTTAACCCTTTTACATAAAAATAATCTAGTTTCAAGAAAGGAAGGCATTCTACAAGATATTAACTTGAAACGATCAATGATTAATGTGAATATTTTAGAACTTTTTCCTTCAAACATTTTAAAACTTTTTTTAATTCGAATTTCAACAAGTTTCTGCTTGTGTAATATTTTGTTATTAAAATTTCATGTTATAACATTTTTATAAATAATTTAATAAAATCAACTTTTAAACACACAGAAATAATTATATAAATTCTGAAAAGAAGTTTAATAATTTTGAATGAATAAATAAATAATATTTTATTTTGAATAAATAAAATAAATAAAAATAAAAATTTTATTTTTAACATTGCGTGAAAAATCTTCCCTCTCCCCTCACACACACATCTTCATCTATGAGTAAAAACTTGGAAACATCACAATAATATTTTAAATTACAATTTACATTTACAAATATAAAAAAAATGACATTTTAATAGCGAGATTGCTGAAACTAAAATACAGATGATAAACCAAGGTGAATAATTCAACACATACATTGGTCACAAGTGATAAACACAGGAGATGACAAGCAGAAATTTCTTTTCTTTTTTTCCTCTCAGCACATAAAAATGTTTAGATCAATATTTGGTGATTGAATGTGCGACCACCTCTGCCCATTACTGCACACTCAGTACTCTACCCTGTACTTTCTCTCTCGAAGCTATAATCCTCCCCCCCCGCCCCCCCCCCAAAAAAAAATGTCGAAATTCTTCTTTGATTACCAGTCTTTTTACTTTCATGGGAATTAAAGTCGTTTTCTAAAAAAAAAAAAAAAAAAAAAAAAAAAAAAAAAAAAAAAACATTTTTTTTTTCTCAAAAAGATGAAGTTTCACACATTTAAGGACCCATTTTTAAACATAAAAGCGCGACAACTGAAGACATCATTATTAAGCAATTTGCAATAAAACAGTTTTTTTTCAATTGCCGATATAAAATTACATTGAGTCTGTAACATATTGTTGTTTCATGTCGATAGCTTTTTTTTTCTTTCCAGCGAAATAGCGTCAGGAAATACAATTCCAAGCACCCTCTTTAGCAGTATTTAAAAAAATAAAAATAATGTCATTGCAAATAATTTTAAAAAACTGTCCGATTACATACATTTTTAATAAGAGCATCTGCAGTTTCATCCGTATAGAACAAAAGTGGGTTTGGAAATATGCCAGAAATAGCCAGCTTTGTTTGTGTTTATGACGGCCAATTATCTACACTTGGGATATAGGTCCAAAGGGAGGGATGCCCTCTGTGGAGATCTTTCTAAGGGAACCTAGCCCGTATTTACGCAAGCAAATCCACGTTTCAAAGAAAACCACGAAAAACTCCGAACGGTATGGCCGACGGCCGCGATTGGGCTCGAACCCAGCACCTGCCATCAACTAGTTTCGGAGGCAGAGCCTCTCGGCCACTGGTGGGGCATTAGCCAGATTTCATTTGAGAACACGCTTAACAATCTCTGTGGGTACACCCCACCATATACCGACATCTTCCCTTCACTATTCACGCTGACTCGCATTTATTCAAGTTTGGTTATATCGGATGCACACTAATTATGTAAGCAGCCTTACACAGAGAGCTGCTGGATGAATAAAAATATTGATTACTGAATTTAATGTAAAATTTAAACGGTACAAATGTAACAAATTTTGAAAGAAATATTGGACATACAATTAATTCACCTTATACTCTTTCAAAATAAATAAATAAATAAATAAATAAAATGTTTCCAAAATTATTTCAAATAGATTTTAATTAATAAAAAAATATGTAGCATGTTTTACATTTCTATCCTTGTTTAATGCCCATGAGTGCAAAATATGCATTTAAAAATATTTTACAGATGTTCGTGGGAAGAAATAAATTAAGTCCTTTAAAACAGGTGCAATCTGATCACATATTTAGTGTTATCCCTGAGCTCCAAAGACAATTGCGGCAACAAGTTCTTTTTTATATGCCTTCTCTACAAAAGTGTTATTTCTGATTACGTAATCTCTTTTCTGGGTGCAGCATGCTGCACTACTTTTGTAAAATAAATCATGCATTAAAGGAAAGTCATTGCTACATATTGCTTAAAACTTTCTTTATCTATAAAATTAGAACAATTTTGAAATTTGGAACCAAAAAATACAATTTAGGCAACACGCAGTTGAAATAAAATGTTTTTTTTTTTTTTTTTTTTTTTTTTTTTTTTTTTTTTCCAAGGATGTTTTAGTATAAAATTTAGAATATAAATTTATCTGTTATGGAAGTCGACTTTATAATATTCTTTCGATCAACAACTTGGAAGTTTCTAACACATTTTTAGAGTAACCTGAAAATGTCATGGTACTTGGAGAAATAATTATTACAGTTATTTGCAACTGAATAGACATTATTATTATTATTTACTCTCAGATTTAATTTTTTTTAATTATATATTGAAGAATTTAACGTAAAAGATTGCTGATATCATTTTGATAAACTAGGGTCATTTTTTTTTCATTTTTTTTCTGATATCATTGCAGTCACCTCCGTCCTTTCTCCTTGAAAAAAAAAAAAAAAAAAAAAAAAAAAAAAAAAACTGACTGTATCCTAAAAATTACTTTGAAGTACAGCTTAAATTAATAGCTTCGATTCAGATTTTATTTTTAAATTGTTATTTTTTTGTCGTATTAATTTACTAGATTTAATTTTAACGAAAGAAAAAGCTCACTTTTTAAAAGAAACTCAGCTATTATCCAAGTCAGCACCGATTCACCAATCAACAATCAAGTTTTTCAGAATTTATTATTCGTTAAAATCAGTTTGTCGATAAGAAATAATTTAATGAACTTTTTATTTTATTTTTTAAATGAACAAGCTTTTGAAGTGAAACTTTTATTTTATTACTTATCTTTATTGTAATTTTAAAATGAAAGCATTTTTCCAAATTTCTAAAAAGTTATCGATTTGATTATAATCAAGAATTTTGTAATACAGATTTTCCTTGACATAAGTTTATTAGAAAATATTTTAAGCTAGTATCACATGCGAAAAAGTAGAATTTCTTAAAATCCTATTTAGAAACTGTAAATCGACTATTATTTTCCTTTTCTCCACTAGAAGCAGATGATCGTTTGAAAAATTTTGTAAAAGAATTCGCGTTTTCTATCAAATTTCTTTATGCGACAACCCGGTAAATCTCATCATCAGAAAACAATCGCTTATAACTCAAGATCCAATTTATTTATCAAAACTTTAAAGACACATATTCGAATAGAAAAAAAATTCAATTGTCATTCCTCAATATTTCATGACATTTATAAATTAGTCAGTAAATGTGTCAGAAAGTATCCAGTTCTTAAATTGACACTTTTCTTCCCTTGTCCCTTGGAATATTAATAATCAACAAATTTAGAGCCTAAATTTATTACAAAATAAGGAAATCCGGAAAAACATTTAATTTTTTGCTGTCTGTTCTCTAAATACAGTTGTCTGAGCTCTTAAAAAATTTTATTCATATTTTTTGTAACTATTTTAATCATCCTTGAAATACAAGGTGTTTTAATCATCCTTGTAAATTTAAATCCATTTAGAAATTTTCACTTTTTCAATATTTTTTTATATGTTTGTCCTAATATGAATCCTTTTAAAACTTCTATACGTAAAGTTTTAATTAAGAGGTTAATTTATACACTCCCTCTTTCTCACATTTCAAAAGCTACTCTTGGAAAAAAAATTCGTAAAATTTCAGAAAACGTTGCCCTTATACTTAGTCTATTTATGTAATGGTTTGAAAGAATCTATAGGTAAAATTCTTCCAAACCTCCCCCCTTCCACAATCAAACCCCTAATGAATATCTTTTTCCAGACAACAAACAATTTTTAATACACAGCATCTATTCGTTATGACTCGTTATGATCATTCTAAAAATGATGTTTATTATTATTATTAATTTAAATGTAGAATTTGTCTTTAAATTTTTAGTCTTTGAAACTATCATTTTCCAAATAGTCATTGTAATTTGTTAAATTACATTTTTTTTTTTTTTAAATTTTCGAATGATAAATTAAAATAATTCTTTGATACTGGGATTAAAATGATTTATGATATTATTTTCTTTCTTAAATCTTTGAGATTCTCGTGGCACACCTCAATGAAAAATCATACTATTACTGTTTATACATATTTTTCAGGAAATTTATCGAAAATGGGAAAGTGCTAAACTTCACCAGTTATGCTTGTAAATTCTAATATTCACCACGTGTAAATGAGGATTTTTTTTTTTTTTACTAGATTTAAAATATAGTGGAAATACATTAAAAAAAACTTTCAGGATCGATATGCGATTGTAAAACATGTGCATAGCACAAAGTCACTCCATTACCTGTCACAAAGTCACACCTGTCATTTCAAGAATCAAGTATTTTTTTCTTTTCAAGTCATTCAAAAAAGCCTAAGTTTGGTTATGATTATAGAGCAGACCCACCCCAACTTATTAAGACCTAAACAATCCCAAGAACGGGATGAAATATAACGTAAATGGCTGTATGAGTGTCATGATGAATTACTTTCATACAGTTCAGTCCTTTGTAAACAGTTTGAGAAAAAAGGCTCGCGCCCGCCAAGTGCATTATCCTACTTTTTTTGTCATTATTTCGGGAGGAAAAATCAGAAACAGAGACATGAAAAAGGTGTAAAAGGCGTCAAGTTAGGTACGAACTTCGACAGCATTGTAAAAATGATGCAGGGCATGATTACGCTTTATGTAACGCGATAGACAGGTTTTGTAAACATATACAAAAGGAAAGACATTTATATATGTATAGATTACGTGCTTAAAATTAGGTATTTTGATAATAATTGACATGTCAAACCCAATATATATGTATTATATCTGTCATATATATATATATACAGTCGAACCTCGTTAATACGCGAATCAGGGGTCCGATCAAAATTCGCGTATTAAACGGGTTCGCGTATTAAACGAAGGTCGCGAGTTTTCGTCGAATGGTCTATCTAATAGCAATCTATGATAGAAAAACACATTTTTTGTTAATTTTTAGCGTTTTTAAGACATAAAATAATATTTTATTTATTTTAATCATTATGTACTTATTAAGCAGGAACGTTTGAAAGCTGAAAATTCGCGATTCTTTTCTCAAACGTTGATCAAAATTTTGAAGCCATGTTGTAAAAAAATTGCTCGTCATCCATGCTTCTACGCTGGCTTTCATATAGGCAAAGGATATTCTTGACATTTTTAAAGCATCGCGGGTTGCGTGATTTCCCTATGACCAGCAGCTTTAATTTATCTGATCCATCAGAGTTGGCACCGAGCAGAATAGTAAGACGTTCTTTGCTCAATTTGCCTCCATGACATGTTTCTCCTTTCATGGCTGCTGTTTTATTGGGTGTCAATTTGTAAAAAAGCCCAAATTCGTCCACGTTGTAAATATCCCAACTTGAGTACTTTTTTTACAAGCTGCGGAAGTACATTAATTTTCCGACAGTGAATCTTCAATGTTGACTGCAGCTTAGTCACCGCACACTTGCTTGAATTTTATGCCGTACCAAATTTTAAATCGATCCAGCCATCTATTTGGCATTGAAATCTAGCAATTCCACTTTTGCTGCGATTTCAGATGCTTTTTCTTGTATTAACAAGCCAATTATTGGGATATTCGTAGAACGCGTTTGAACAAACTACCTGTGAAGGCCCTTTTCCATGTCCTAAAACTTTTCTTGTTCTTTGTGCCTCCAACCACAGCTTGATTAACGATGGCATTCCTATTCTCTAATAAAGTCCTTAAAGTTGATTTAAGTATGCCTCTCTCTTTTTTTTTTTTTTTGCGAACCCAGACTTATTTGAGACAGTTTGGGCATCGTGTTGATTTATAATTTGTAACTTCTCAGTGATGGAGAGGGCCTTTCGTTTAATATGTTTTGCTCCTTCCGTCAGAGTTTAGACTAAATTATAAAAGCATAGGTGGATATCGTAGACTAGATAATGCTGAGAGCGACAAGCGACTCTTTTCTTTTAAAATATCACAACACTGATGAAACAGCGATGTGAAAGACTCACATGATTAATCTGCGATTGTAGCGTATGCTTCATCTATCGGTTCTACCGCTATAATTTAGGAGAGGGGGGGGGGGTCACATCATTCCTTAATTATGGGAAAAAGTTCTTTTCATTTTTGCCTTTTATAAAAACTAGCTGACTCGCGCAGCCCGCGCCCGCAATGAATAAAACTTACATGAATTTCAAGTTTGTATAATTTTATAAATTTAATTCCCTTTTTGTCTATATTTATATTTTTAAATGACAAAAATCACAAGAAAAGTAATGAATTGAAGATTCATTCTGCTTTGCGTAATTTGATTTTTTGAGCCTATGCGAACAAAAAGCGAACGAAACCACGACAAAACACTCAGATTCTTACTGATTTGAAAAAGTTTTGTATCAATTAATTTTCAATGTACATATTTTTAATTAGCGTCTCATGATAAGCCGAAATACATAAGTTAAAAATCTCGGTACTACTCTGTTATCCCGTCGACCAATTTTGCCAAATTATACAAATCGACAAACTAATATCCAAATTATACAAACTGACGCAATTTTTATTTTAAATAACGAAAAAAAAAAACAAATAATTCGTAGAATATTAATAAAAATATTAATAAAAAGTCGAAATAAAAATCACTTAATGACATTTTAAACACGTGAATCGTATTTAATGTCATTGAATGTGACATACACGATCATCCATTATTGGCATTTAATCTTATAGTTTGGCGATAATTTTTTGGTCGACGGGATAACCTAGTAATACCAAAATCTCTAAATGCTGTATTTTTTAAAAAATTGAATTTCCTTTAAAATTTTACACTGTGGTTTTATATGTTTTCCATATAAAATCAGGTATTTTTCAATGCAGATATAATGTTTTGAACTTTTGCACAACGCTTGCCAGGGGAACTATAATATTGGCCTCAGATCGGGGTCCAAATCTAATCAGCGTGTGGTTTTGAGGGGGAAAATGCTAAATTTAATTAGCTGCAAATAGTTATCGTATAAAAAATAAGTTAAATAATTGTTTAATCAATTGTTGTATAAAATACTTGGGAAAATACTTCATCTAAAAACTCGTATGTTTCGAACTAAGCTCATTCGCGTATTAAACGTAGGTTTTTCTTTCTAGGGACCGATAAAATTTCGCGTATTAAGCGGGTTCGCGTATTAACCATTCGCGTATTAAAGGGGGTTTTTTATATGCGAAAGATAGGAGTATTTCAAGGGACCAAAGAAAATTCGCGTATTAAGCGGGTTCGCGTATTAAGCGGGGCGCGTATTAACGGGGTTTTACTGTATATATATATATATATATATATATATATATATATATTGTTAAATTCTTGGTTCTTGCTAAATTGATAAATTTGAAATTATATATATATATATATGTAAGAAAATACAAAAAATCAGACCTATTTATTACTTTTTTAATAAATCGCCCCTCAATGTGGATACGAGCCCCATGACTAATAATCACGGGTTTTACAGGGCAACAAGAAACTTAAGTTTATCGTATTAATTTAAGTGAAACACATGGCCCTTTTTAACTGGCAACCCGCGGGAGATGAGAAATTTCCATTATACATCTACGCACTTGGTCTCCAGAACTCATGATGTAAAGACTTGCGAAAAGATTTTTCTATGTTTTAAATAAATCGTAATTAAAACTCATCCCCTTGAAGTCTGTCGTTTTATGAAAATGCGACATATATATATATATATATATATATATATACATATATATATATATATGACAGACTAAATCATGAGAACAAAATCTTTAAAACCTATTTGCATATTTAATAGTTAATAAATTCACAGAAATAGCTAGCGCTAGGGGTATGCATGGGGCGGAAATTTCCAGGCCCGGGCTGTGCAAAAATGAAGTAGATCATACCCGATTCAATTTAATAATAATAATAATAATAATAATTTTAATACTGCATACATATTTATCAGATAATTTTACAGTATATTTTTTTATTACGATGATTTTACAGGACTAAAAAATTAATGTTGTTTACAATAAAAAAGTAAAGGGTGCATTAAAACATGATAGCTTTTGTAGCTGTATAATAAAAAGTAGATTTGTGAAAATATTTCACTGTCATTTATTAAAGCTTTTCTGAAATCTAAAGGAGCTTCTTTCTGGCACATTTCTGAATTTATGTATTTGCAGAACACGTAAGATTGACAGATATTCGTATTCCGGAGCTATATATTCGAATGGTGTTATCCAATTTTTAATAAAGATAGTATATCTTTGAAAAAATGCTGTCGAAGCATTCTGAATGAAATTTCCGGAAGCAATAGCAGGGGGAAGGAATTTGCATTCACGTGACAAGAATATTTTACATTTTGATAAGTAATTTATTTATCAAAAATGGAAAATTTTGTTTAATTCAGAATTTCTTCAACGGTCAGGCCTGTCAATTTTATGCCTTTATAGTTAAATATTAGTCAGAAAATATGTTAGAAAGTTTCACGTCGAACAGTGAATTTGAGAACCATTTAAAGGTATATATTTCTAAAAATTCCGTTAACAGAAGTTCATTATAGCTATTAATATTTTTTGAAGAAAAATTGCTTGTTCAGATCTCCCTGAGAAAAATAAGTCCAATTACGGCCGGCTCGATTATGTAGAAAAAAAATGCAAGCCTGATATCGGCTCGGTACAAGTCTGATTAAAAAAAAAAAAAAAAAAAAAAAAAAAAAATTGCGGTTTTAGACATTATTTAACCGTCCGACATCAATATCTACACTGGATATATTCCCCATTTCTTCAAAGATGTTGTCAAACAAGCGTCGGCTCGTGATGCACATTTTTACTTATTCTAGCGAAAGCCATATTAATTGAAAATGACTCGTATTTTATCGGCTCCGTTTAAATTTTTATATCGGGCTATTTGGTCCGCTTAATGTTTTTTATTGGCCCGATTTGACAAGCCCATCCCGTTTGAAAGTATGAACCAATTTTGCCAGATAGGGACCATGGGACAAGTCCGGGCCCATGAGACCACTAGAAAAGGCTTAATTTGATTTTTTAATCTTCTAATAAAATTACTATGACATTTTATTTTAAGTTTCCTAATTTAAATATATTCTATCACTACATAGCTGTACCTTCATTAAGTGTATTTAAAAAAAAATAAACATTTTAAATATACTTTAGGAGAAATAAAGTACATAAACAAATGTGTTGCTTGATCTGTTCCCTCATAAGAAATCTGCACTTACATACCTGATTGCAGCCTTTTATAATTTTAATAGTTTTTTCAATGCACTACAAATTTTCCAAACACCAAAAGTAGCCTCTAAGCTGTATTAGCTATTAATGAAAGAAGTTTTCGCGTCTACATCTTTTGAGTAATTAAATTAACTTATTTTATATATATATATATGAAATCGAGAGATTAAATCCTCAAGAACCTGATAAAGTTAAATGCTCCTACGTTACAATGACCTTAGAAACCGCATAAGATGTTAAAACTTCCTTGGTATGTTTTTCTGTGCAGAAAACTGTGCCAACGTAATAAAAATCCTAAGAGCTGAAAGAATAATCATACAACTGTTTCAAGACTTAATATTAATAAAATTATAAAAATAAAAATAACATTATTTCATATTTTAGCACTGTCTGATTTATTTCGTTTGTATTTTTTGCAGAAAAATTATAACAAACAAATAAAGAGGTTATCATTAACTTGTCTAATTAAATACCTTTTAATTAGAGATTTCTTTTATTTTCCCCTGTTCAACAATATAAGTGCAGATTTCCAAAATTTTTAAAGAGCCAGTGACTGCTAAATCCCAATATTCCAGTCACTACACATGTTTAATTTCCAACAATAATTAAAAAACAACGCGGATCTTGTCAAAAAATCGCAGGGGAAAAGCTAATTTTTTCAAATGATTGAAAATAGCTACTTTCGTCAAAAAATCGTTGAAAAAGCGCAAATTTTGATAAAATTTTCCTAAAAAACACGATTTTTGTGAAATGATCGCAAAAGAACGCGAGTTTGGTTAGAGGATTGCGAAAAAAAGAACTGAAATTCTTGTCAGTGGATTGCGATGCACCTTTTTCGTCAAATTAATCACGAGGAAAAAAAAAAAACTGCAAAATTCGCCAATGAATGGTAACTTAGAAGCCAAAAATTTGTCGTCAAGTAAAAAAAAAAAAAAAATAATAATCGCAACGTGGCGACTGGCGACTGTGAATCTGAATAATTCGAAATCTATATTCAACAATGCGAAACATTCTAACAATTAGCAAAATCATTTTGAAGAAAAAAAAATAATGAAATTTTCAGACATTATTACTCATATGTATTATTGTATCTATGACCCGAACAGTGCTTTTTATATTACCTTAAATTCGTTACATCTGGTAATATAATCTTTCACTGCGTTATTATTATTATTATTATTATTATTATTATTATTATTATTATTATTATTATTATTATTATTATTATAACACATTATTCTAGAAAAGCTTTTGTTGGTACAAGCAAAATACAAATTATTTCTCTTTTAATGGAGAATGCTACGTTGTCTTTCAAATAAATCTATGAATGTGTAGAAAATAATAATAATAATAATAATAATCTATATTAATAAAATAATAAATCGCTCTGTGTGTGTGTGTGTGTGTCTGCGATAGTTAGCGAAAACTACGGTACGTACGAAGCTCAAAATTTTTCTGAGAGTAGCCCAATATCTCTCCTGATACACCTGACGCTCAGAATTTCAAAATTCTATTTATTAACTGAGTAATTAATTAAATTCCAAGCCTCACTCTCATAAAAAATCGCTTTTTTTTAGCTTTTTTCCTTTTTATTCTCTTATGGTTGGCTGGTTGCATAAAATTTTCGCAGAAATAATTTTAAAAACTGAGACTGACCTTTAAAATTCATAGACTGGCAAACTGTCAGTTTAAATAATGATTTTTTTTTTTTTTTTTTTTTTAATCACAGCTGCTGTACGCCATGGAGGAAAAAGATAGGTGGTGGCGAAGAAAACCGAAAAAAAAGAAAGGTTTGCAAGAGGAAACCATTTATCGCTGAAATTTTAATGTCTCAAAATAAAGCACGAGGAAGGAATTTTGTATTAATAAGACGGATTGGAAGAAATGAATTACAACTGAAGCATATTTTACGAAAAAATCGTAATTTTTTTAAATGTTTTTTTTTTCTATTATATTATTTATTAAAATAAATGTTTGCTTTTAAAATAATTGAAATTGGAAAATTAAAAATAATTAAATGTCAAAACAAAATTAAATAAAATATTGAAAACATATGATTTGAAGTAAAAAATTGTATTACTAAAAGTTTTCTCTTTTTTTCAGAAATTTTTAATACTTTATAACGTAGATGAAAATGTTTATGATTTAACAACATATTTATAATTCCATGTCAATATATAAAATATAGTGATGAAAAGATTCTTTTAAAATCATGCATGAACACTTAAATAATAATATTAATCTAAAATCTAGATTTCAGAGTGCAGACGATTTTAAGACATTAACGAAAGAATGTTGATTTTTCAAGCAAAGTTTTAAATGATGCTTCTATATTGATATTTCAAAGTCATATGATAAAAATAATAAAATAATTCTTGCCTATGATTGATCTAATTGTATCTTTCATGCATTCGGATCGTGTATTACAGGCAATAATGGCACAAAATGTTATTTTTTAAACGAAATTTTAGTCATCTATTCAATATTAGTTTAAAAGGTAAAAAACAAAAACAAAGAAATACTGGTTTAAACCAGTTTGAATTGATCGGAGTTTCAAAGCACATGGTTTTATTGGTGCTTATTTGGGCTTAATGTCGCGGATTTTAGAGTTACATTTTTTTGTGTCACCCCAAGACATTATATTGCCACTCTATTAGTATCTTTTTACTATATGGTTGTACGCATATTTTTGGCATTTCGAACATTAGAATGTATGAGACATTAGCTATGTTGCAGTAAAAAACATTACACAACACTTTACTATGAGTTTATTTTTTTAATCATTGATTAAATTTAAATGTGTTCTATTCAATTTAAAATTGTAATATGGCTTTAATTTGTTTTTAAAACAAAAATAAAATAGCTGTTTGGCGTACAATTGTTTGTATCCGCAAACGATTCATTCACCATAATAAATTATCAAATAGCTTAGTAAATTATCTATCAGAAATAGCCATAAAAAGAATAGTAGCAAAACTGATTATAACCTTAATGTTTAGACTAATTTAAACATAACCCGATTCCAACCAGAAAAAAAAAAAAAAAAAAAAAAAAAAAAAAAACAGACCACACTCCGATCCTTGATACACAAAATTTCCGTGAGTATAAACCCGATCCTGACCTAAAAATTATGTTTGGGAAAAACTATGGATTTGATAACTGACCCGAACCAAATCTGAATCCCGCAAAAATGTTCAAGTGAAGCATAACCCGATTCAAACGAGGAAAAATAATTTTCTTGGGCATGAAATCTGACCCGAACCTAAATATTTTCTTTAAAAAAACCCGAAATATGACTCGAACGAAATCTGAAATCGATAAAAATATTCCAGAGAACTATAATCCGATCCCAGCAAGACAAAATACTTTCCATGGTCATAAGCCCGACTCAAACCTAAAAAACTTCGTTTGAAAAATCCTTAACTTTGACCCAAACCACATCTAAATCTGACCAAAGTATTCGAAAGAACCATAACCGGATTCGAGTAAGACAGAATAATTTCCGTGGACATGAACCCGATACGAACCTAAAACTCCCATTCAAAAAAATACCTGAAATTTGAATCGAACCAAATCTGAATCTGACAAAACTATTTCAAACAAACGCAACCGGATCCAAACAAGACAATATATTTCCATGGACATGAACACAATCCGAATCCAAAAAATTTCTTTGAAAAAATCGCGAACTGAACGAAATCTGAACTTGGCAGAAATATTCCAGTGAAGCATGTCCTTATACGAACAAGACAGAATTATTTCCGTGAACATGCAAGAAGACCCGAACTCAACAGTTACATTTGAAGAAAAAACTCGGAATCTGAATTGAACCAAATCTGGACCTAACAAAAATATTCCAAAGAACTATAACCCAATCCTAGCAAGACGAAATAATTTCTATGGACATAAACCCAACTCGAACCTAAAAAATTCGATTTGAAAAAACTGAAATTTGACCCAAACCACATCTAAATTCGACCAAAATATTCGAAAGAATCATAACTGGATTCGAGTATGACAAAATAATTTTCGTGGACATGAACGAGATCCGAACCTGAATATTCTATTTGAAAAAACACCTGAAATTTCAATCGAACCAAATCGGAACCTGATAAAAAAATATTCCAAAGAATCGTAACCGGATCTGAATAAGATAAAAAATTTCCATTCACCTTAACCGAATCTGAACCTAAAAAAATTCTTTGAAAAAAATCACGAAATCTGAACTGAACCAAATCTGAACTTGAAAAAAAATATTCCAGTGAAGCATGTTCTTATTCGAACAAGGCAGCATAATTTCCGTGAACACGCAAGAAAACCCGAACCCAAAAATTCCATTTGAAGAAAAAGCCGAAATCTGAATTGAAACAAAACTGTTCCCGACAAAAATATTCCAAAGAACCATAATTGTACTCGAGCAAGGCAAAATAATTTCGATGGATATGAATACGACCCGAACATTATAACTCAATATCAAAAAATACCTAAAATCTGAACCCGACAAAAATGTTCTAATGAATCATAACCAGATCCGAACAAGACAAAATAATTTCCATGGACATGAAACCAATATATGGTTTGGTAACATTTAGGTTGCAATTACATTACGGTAAGTCTTTGATTATATTTAATATCCCGTTAGGTTACAGTTTGGTCACGGTCAAGTTAAAGTTAGGTTAAAGTTAAATCGCATTTGTTTTATGGTTAGAATAAGGATATGTTACAATAAAGTGAAAGCTAGGTTACATTTATGTTATATTTAATTTACGGTCAGGTACTGTTAAGTCAAAGTTAGGTTACAGGCAGGTTATGGTTACGGTAAAAAAGTTTACGGTTAGAAATTTATCCATAGAGTGGACATTATGCATGATTTGATTAAAAATAACACTTACTTTTGTTAAATGGCTCTGAAATTATAAGCTACGAGCGAGAATCGATTTCATTAGTGGTATAGTCGAATTTAAGAGTGATATAATTAGTTTGAAATTCAAAATATTTCACTTGGGATTTCTATGTGAAAAAAAAATAATTAGTTACGTGACTTAACAGTGATTTTTGATAAATATCAACACTCTAACACGAAAATCACGCAGTCGTTGGATACATATTCCCTCCCACATTTCTCATCGCTCATTTTGAGTATTTTTAGAGCTTAACATTAGCTGTTATTTAAACCGATTTTTCACACAGTCAGTGGAAACGTATTTTAGACAATGCATTTCTGCATGTTACGAGTTAATGATAAAATCAGACAAATTTCAAGTTCGTTTAATATTGTTAATACGGACCCGGGCAACGCCGGGCGGGTCAGCTAGTAATAAATAAAAAAATAAAAGTAATAATAATAATAACAGTTTGTATTTGAGAACAATTTTAATATTTCTTATTAAATAATATTAATTAGGACTATTTACGAACAATAAATAATTATTCTATCTCATGAAGTCATTTTAAAATTTAGGTAAGTGAAATGTTCAGGTGTAGGTGTTTTCATTCAGAAACTATGAAAAAACTATAACATCATTTTCTATTTTACGTTAAAAGCACACTTTCTGAAAATTCTGTGAAAATTGATGTTTTGAAATAAAACCCCCGACGCTAAGCCATAGAAAAGTTATCATGAGACAACAATCGATTTTAATTCAAAATGTAGCACATTTATCATAAGAGAAGCAAAATAAGAAACCAGAATCAATTAAGAAATGACTGTCTGATGAAATTTTCCTGGCTGAAATTTCTCGATTTTACTTTTAAAAATAAATTTTTAAACATCGAAAAAAAATTTCATAATTTTGAGCAAGAAAGAAAATTTTTTAATAATCATCTTAAAAGTATAATGCGCTTAAATTGTACCGTAGAAATTTTAGTGAGGACGACTTTAGAAAAAATCTCTTTAAATTTTTTTGAATTTTTAATCCTTAAAATGAGTATGAATCCTCTCGTAAAACAAGCAAATTTTATTTGTCTATTTGAATAAAATAATTGTATTATAATAAAAATAATAAACTACAAATACTTCTGATATTATTCTGATATTTTAATTTATTCCATATATAGAATATGTGTCGGATTTTATTTTCAGATTTAATTTTTTTTAGGGATATGAGGTTACCTGTATCATTTTGACTATTTTTTGTTGATATGTATTTTTAACCATTTTTGCACTATGATGCTCCTATGAGAGCATTGAAAACTTTTCTTTCAAATATTGCAATTTGTAAACATATGTATCCTACAAAATATGTAGAATAAGAGATGTAGATAAATAAAGTTTATTCTTGAATTAACACTCCAAACAAATAATTATAGCACTATCACGGAGGTGGAATCAGTCATAAATGAGAAATCATTATCCGTATCTTCCCTCAGTTGATTCCGATACTTACCTGGAGAAAAGTATGGAGGGAAAGAGAAATCCATCAAATTGACATTTCAGTCACGCCTCTCCTTTTTACAAGCTAGAAAACAGAAACGAGCGAGATCATCTTCCCAGAATGATGCTTTGAAAAACTAGGATTTAAGGGTAGAAAATTTTTCGCCTCTCTTAGGTGTTAAAGAGATATATATATATTTTTTGTTGAAATGAGCACTCTTCGAAATCTACCTCCGCCTATAGGCCCAGCCGACAGGGATTTTTGTAAATAAGTACTATAATCATAAGATTACATTAATTTGATAAGTAAGCTTAGTAATGAAAAAATGAAAATAATTCTCTATCATTAATCCGGTAGAATAACATTTTCTTTTCTTTATAGGTAGTAATTTTGTTTGTTTGATTGTAATTAGAAGAATTATTTTGTGAATGGCAATATTTGCTAGATCAAACTACTAAGCGTATTTCATTAATGTGAGTAAAAATCCTTATAGATGTCACTTTAGAATATACATAAGTAATTTGGATTTGATTTGCAAGTGAGGTTGTGATGGCACATCTATTCTGAGTACATTTAAACAAATATTTAGCTATGAAGATGGCATTATGTCTAATATATTTTTCTTTTCTTCCGTGCAACTAGAATACATAAATATTGCGAATAATTCATGAATCGTCAATTTGAAAATATCGAGATCTTCATTTCACTGATTTTATCGGGCCAATCAAGATAGATTTTTCTTTTTCAAGAAATACGGAAGCAACTGTCAATGAATGGGATTGCATTAAATACTAGCAGAATAAACTTATTTCGTTTAATACAATCATTGATACAGAAGAAAAAGTCGTTAAAAACAGTGTAATATTCAACGTTGCTACCTATGTCAGACCATCAAAACAGCATCTTACCGATCTGACATTTTTTATTAAAAGTGGATTGAGATAATTTAGAATTCAGAATATCTAAGTTACATGCAAAGATGTTTAGAGAGGCCTTACACCTGGCAGACAACTGGATAGAAAAAATGAAAAGATCGTA
Source organism: Maratus speculifer (assembly GCA_964019185.1). Classification (NCBI taxonomy): domain Eukaryota; kingdom Metazoa; phylum Arthropoda; class Arachnida; order Araneae; family Salticidae; genus Maratus; species Maratus speculifer. Next base: position 6,545,141 of record OZ025302.1, on the reverse strand, counting down.
CTCTGCATGAAAAGAAGACTACTGAAATTGCAAAATAAAATATGCAAGAAATATTTCGTTTACAATCAAGACTTCTCGCCGAGAAATTAAATCCCAGATTTGAAAGCACAAATGATGGAAATACAATTCAACGATTCTTTGAAAACCCAATTATTTGTTTCTAAACGAACATATACGGAGATTTGATTAAACATTTCTATGCCATAAGTAATTTCTTGTACCCATGTTATTTATTTGATAAACTTCGAAAATTTTCCCTTACAAATAGCTCGTAGATTTGAGCAGCACCCCTGGTTCTATATGCTTACTTCAGTACACAAACTACTTATTAATGACAAAGAAATAACATTATCTTCATTACTGCCAATTTGTTAAATGCCATAAGTTACTCAAGAATCATGCAACAAACTGATCAAAAGGCATCGAGAAGATTTATCGCAAAGATGCAGTAGCGAGAAAAAAAAATATTTTTACGTATTTTAATGTTATCAGATTTTTTCTTTTCCAGTTTAGATAAATTACCGTAGAAGAAATTAAAATCATTGATCCTAAGAGTCACAGGATCTTCCAATACCGCCAACAAGTTCTGCTATCTATTTCGACACCTTGACCTCTGAAGAATCTTTTTATTATACTACAGTTGATTCTAAAGGTTAATTTCTGGAATATGTTTTCGTTTTTATTTTAATAATATAAAAATTAAATAGTCTAATGTTTTACTTTCCATTAACGTACTTAAATTTCGTTTAAATATGTCTCGGTTTTTTAAAAATTCCCTTTTAAGTTTACCTCGAAATTTTAAATTTTATTCAAATTTTATTGTTTTTACTCTTAATCTGTAATTTTATTTATTTATTTATTTTTTAAATTTAACTTTTGAATCCTAATTAGCATCCTGAAAAGTTTGCGAAATTGCATATAAATTGAATAACTTTCGAGACATTTTAATTTTTATTCTGCCATATTGTATCCGCCATTTTTTTTAAATTTCAATTTTGTATTCTTACTTAGCATCCTCAAAAACACCTGTATACGAATTTTCGTACAATTTGAATATTATTTTCATATTTTGGCCAGCTTTTTAAAAATTTGCCCCACTGTGCGCCGGAAAGGGTTAAAAAACAACAACAACAACAATACTATTACAAAAAAACTGTTTGTAATTGAATCGGTTTAGTGGTTTGCTCATTAAAACCCCTTGAAGGAATACTATTAATAAAAATTCGCGATATATATATATTTTAATTTACTATTAAATTTTGGTAGGGAAAAAACCGTTAAGTTGTTTTTCCTTATTTTGCAATAGTATAATAGTTTTTCGCAGATTCGGAACGCAATTACTTGCCCCCGAAAGGCTTAACTAAAGTTCACGACCTAAATTATAAATTTTATTTTGAAGGATCAGCAGGATTTGGGGATTGGACATAAATGCGATTGAATATTTTGTACTTTTTTGCATTTGACTGCCCATGAAAGAAGCTTTAAATTTCATAAGTATTTGGATGGTAGTTCAATGAAGTCTCAGCTTACCTTAGAATCGATCAGTTTAAAAAATAATTTTTAAAAATATGTAAAACCGAAATACTGCTTACATAATAAAAAAATAAAAGAAATAGATAAATTAATAAAAAAAAATAATTTAAAAAACAATAATAATAATAATAATTAATAAAAATTGAATAATGAATTATTAAACATTAATAATAAATAATAAAAAAATTGCATGTCTGGAAAGAGAGTGAAGATATTGTTCTACTGTGAGTGGTATGGAATTTCACAGACCTACAGATATTCATTGTAACGAATTGAGTCAGTACGATGGAATAATCATTATTGATAAAATAATTTATCTTTCACACCAGAATAGTTTTGATGTAAAATTATTTATTAATTTCTATTGTGTTCCATCCTCCATCTTTATCCTCATAGCTTTCATGTTGCAAGATCAAGAAGCAACTACTTCTTGATTTAAAATAATTGATAGTGTTAGAATTCGGGTGGGCAATCCTCTTCCTTTTGAGAACCGAAAACGAACTTTTCAACCGTAATACTCGTAGCTTTAGATAAAGAGCATACATGCCATTATTGTCTACACTCTTGAATATTTCAGATCAACACATATAACGGCCAGATTTAAAAAAAAATACTTGCAATGTACATATATTCTATTGCAATTCTATATTTATTAACTGATAAAGAATCGTGAAAAAATAATCTATGCTTTGAAAAAAATATATAAATTGCGTTATGAGTTAATTGCCGGATACTGGTGAACTTGCCTATCGTCTTAATATTTTGTAAAAAAAAATTTCTTATACTATAACTGTCTAAAATTCAAATATTTCATTTAATAATTTCTGTTGTTTTTTATTTTATTTTTTCTAAACATGATAAAAATCTCTTATTATTATTTTACTACTATTATCATTATAGTAAGCGCCCTTATCGGTATTAAGTTCTCCTCGCAATAATTACGGTATACAGTGAAACTCGTAGCATAAATAAAAAGCATAAATTCGGAAATCTCTTAATTTTACTGGAGGAAAAATTCAAAGCAAAGAAGTTCGAAACCGGAAAGTGTTTATGAGAAAACATGTGTTCCCTCAACATGACACTTATTAGATTTAAATTAAAACTCACACTAGAAAGTTTCTATGAAAACTTGTACTAGCAATATACTTATACTAATTTAATGCGTTATTAAAAGTGAATCAGAATATTAAACCAATCAGCAATCGAAGCATTCGAGCATACCGAGTGAAAATGGTATAACATGCATCGGATTTTGTCGTTGGCTTCTATGTGTCTATAAAACTACAATTCAAAGTCGAAAGTACGGAACTTTTTATGCAAATATAGGATTCCCTAATAGAAGCTCGTGTTTGTTTATTACTTGTGTTTTCTCCTGCAGATCAGAAAAGAACCTTCAGAAAAGAAAGAACAGAGAAACAGTTTAATTCTTGGAAGCAGAATTTTACAAATGGAGTCTGAAAGTAAAGATGAAACGTAATCAGTTACTGGATGTCTTAGATCTGGGCAGGACTAATTAGAAGAATATATTAAAAACACGCTTTTGGAGGTTATGTCCTGCAAATCCACGCTATTCACATATTTCATTTATAAAACTAGGATAGATAGACCAATATATTCTTAGCTCCACCCCCAACTTCTCTGTTTAATAAAAAAGTGGGCAAAACAGAGTTTCCGAAAATAGTTTCCTTATCTAATTCCCAAAGAGAAAAATTACAAAAATCGATTCCTTATACTGTATATATAAAAAGACTGATTTACAAGCTATCTAAATTTAAAATAACTATATATACGCTTGTGAACTAAAAAGTATTCACTTTTATCTGAAGCATATCAATGATAAATTTAGTAAAAAAACATATTTTTATTTCTCTGTTATTATTATAAACAAAATTTTATTTCGTTATTAAATAAATATTTTTATGTCATCTGTAAGAGAAACGTCGAAAAGAGTCCACAATCCTGCTCAATTTCTTATTTTTCAAAACAATCCAAGTCTGATAGCATACAGGTAAATGACTGATAACGCCTATATACGGTGTTTAAAACACTGCTTTTGAAATTAATCGAAAAAAGAAAGAAAAAAAAATCGTTTTTAATTAACTAGTTAAGCTCATTTGTCATACGGCCATAGAGTGCGATAGAATTTGCTTGATCCATCAGCTTTTCGATACCAGTAATTCTTTTTAATTACAATTTCATGCTATTTAATGATAGAAATTTTTAGATTTAATATCTACATATGATTTTTGTGCACAAAAATCATGATTCTTATGATGACATCCAAATAATACAGCTCTTATGGATTACTATGCAAAAGTCCTTGGGTAAGAATTATGCTGTGGTAAATTGGATTTATTTATGTTTTGTTCTTTCGCTGCAATTATAGAGCTTCAAATTTTTTATTTTTATGTTCTTTTTAATTAAAAAATAAATAAATAAAAGTCATAAATTTATTTTCCAGTTTCAAATTAAAGTTATGTATTATAAATGAAATGAGTGAAAGGATTATATTATTATATTTTAAATAATTAATGAAATACTAATAATTGACATGGGTACAATATTTGGCGATTTATTATCTACGCTGTGCTAGCATAAAAATACTGAGCTTGACTTATCAGCATAGATGTCATATATGCACCACATAGGCGCGTTATTTTTCTGACGCCAATTTGTAGAAAATTCCTTTTTCAGATACCAGTTAAATACATATTTTTAAACCAATTCCTATCATTTTAAAAACGAAATGATAATTTAAAAAAAGTTTAGTTAACAATTATAGAATAAAACATTTTAAAATAGAAAATAAAAGCAAACAGTTTATTAATAAATAAATAACAGTAGCCGGGTTCCATGTAAAGCACATATAATTGCCATTTTGTTGAAATCGCGCCAGTGTGGTAAGCATATAGCATCTGTGTCTATTTCTCTAGCAGAATCTTCTAATTTGGCGAAAAATGAGCAATAAAAATAAATTAAGAATTAGAAGCAATATCATTTAATGCTTAGTATACATTTAAAAAGGAGACCTAACTGGTCGCGGAATATAACGCAATTTTTGACATTTTGATATATTTCCGTAAGTGCGGCGCTTCTGATGAATATTTTATTTATATTTTATTTTAATGTATTTTTGGAAGTGCGGCCCATACGGCCGAAAATACGGTATTGATATTTTTATTGTTGATTTTTGATATTTTTATTTCAAAACAATGGAAAAAATTCAGATTTTTTTTTCCATTTTTGATGCATATATTTTTAACTTATTAAATTATTTAAAACTGTCTCTCACATATAATCTTATATTTATATACTCCTACCAAAATACATTTTAACAAAATCGCTTGCGTTCTTTAGGAATCATTGGAGTTTTTAGCTAAAAAATGCAATGTTTTCGGAAACTAAACAACTGGGGCACTTCTAAATTGTTTGAAGTTTTCGCGCAATTTCCTGAAACACATGAATTGAAGTCAGTGGCGTAGCTAGGATGGGTGACACCCGGAGCGGATGTAAATGGTGTCACTCCCACCCCAAATACGCCAATTTTTTAAATCACAATTCTAAGTTACTGAAAATAAAATTTCAACATATTTTGCATGCTTAATGTGATTTTATAGATAATTCGAAGAAATGAATACAAAATTGTAATTTAAATACAAAATACTAAAAAGTTTGCTTTTGCTACCCACTCGTTGAATAGGCAGGTTTCTGTTCCTGATGTTTATCTTCTTTAGACACCCTAGTCTGTATAAAATTAAAGATTCTCCAAGAAAAGAAAATTAACTCTGTTGCGTGATGCGCTAGAAATTTTATTTTATTTCAGAATTATTTTCAAAAAATGTGTAAGATTATATATATTTGCAAATAATGATTGGGTTTCACCCCTTAGAAGGTGACACCCGAGGCGGACCGGGTGTCATAAGATAATTGTGGCTATTTCCATGAGTACTTGTAGTGTAAGTCACAGGCTACGATTTTTCGCTACCAGTATTATAGAACAAAAAAAAGGATTAATTTTATTGGCACATTCTCATTAATTGAATAAGGCCAAGCAGACTTTTCGAAAACAACGGTGGCTTACAAGCATAGTAATTAATAAGTTATGTGACTTACACTACAGAACCCATGGAATTTGCCTTGTAAGATAATTGATATTGTAAGATTGTATATATTTGCAAATAAAGATTGGGTGTCATCCCTTAGAGGGTGACACCCGGGGCGGACCGCCCCCTCCGCCCCCCGCTAGCTACGCCACTGATTGAAGTAAACATAAAAGCCTACAGGAGTCACTGAAAAAGACCCGGATGATAATGTTAAATCTATGGAGGCGTCATTTTCAAATATCTCGCTCAAGTTTTAATATTTTTGAACGATCTTTTTTTCATTGGATAGCTGAGGACGGCTAGGTTGAAATCTAGATTTTAATTTTTCGATTTTGGCTATATTTGTTTTATATTAGGATAGTTTTCATTTCAGAACTGATTGCGAATGTTAAAGTAATTTAAAAAAAAAGAAAGAAATCAAAATTGACAAAATAAACATAGCCCGGTTGTAGCCAGTCTTCAGCTATCTTGTACAACAAAAATCGTTCAAAAATATTAAAACTTGAGCGAAATGTTTGAAAATAACGCCTCCATAGACTTAACATTAGCAACAGGGTCATTTTCAGTGACTCTTGAGAGATCTTAACACTTGGATACAATTCAGTTACATATAATAAATGATTATAATATGTAAGAGAAAAATGAATGCGAATGGACGTGGCTCCTTCTTCCCTTAATCGTCGCACCCGAGACATTCACGGGCTGCATGCTTCTCGACTTTAATTCAGAATTGTTTGATTCCCAATAGTTTTATAAAATAGAGTAATTTGTTTTATTATGATATCATTTTACTTGTCATTAAATAAGGTGAATGTTTTTTTTTTTCAAAAAAGTGGTGGCAATAATAAATTTGGAGTTTTAAACCGTAATTTAATGCGACCATTAAGGAGTTAAAGGACCTATAATTAAATTAAATAGAATAATAATAGAAAAATGTTGAAATAAATGTTTGCTACTTCTTATTACTTTAAAAAAAATATTACATTAATAATAATAATTAAAAAAAACGTGGATTAAGATTTTTATTTATTTAGGGGGAAAAATCTCATTAAATTTAAATATTGATCATGGAGTACGGGAGGGAAAAAAAACTAATAATAATAGATTTTTCTTTCAGGTTTCATTATTTTAAAAAATCGACAATTTTTTTTTTCAACTGTTCGCTGTTTAACTTTGAAAAAAAAAATCATGAAGAGGAATTCTGAAATTTCTTTAGTCAGTCCTATGTGCTGCATGGAACACAGTAAAAGGCGATTTTTACTTTAAAAAAAGTCACAAAAAACAATTTCAGTTAAATTATAACTAAGAAAACACAAGCGTGCAAAGCAAATTCTTCATTAGATAAAGCGGGAAAACGCGCCCCCTAAAATTCTTCGAGTGACATTCTGATTCCACAAAGAGATTTCTAGTTTTTGTTATGCCCGTACAAGAGGAATCGAGTTCGTACATGTGCTATCTTATACTTTTGAATTTTAAGTGCATTTGTTTCTGTTATAAGAGGTTACTAACTGATAACCGCGAATCCCTTCTTGAACCGAAAAAAATCCCTGTCGGCTTGGCCTGTAGGCGGAGGTAGATTTCGAAGAGTTTTCATTTCAACAACAACAAATAGAATATGATTAAAGATAAACCCAATTTGACTACTATATTTGGACGCTTATGAAAATTTTTTAATTTCATTTTTCTGTAAGAAGTGGTTTTATCAAAATCAACTTAAGCGAAATTCGGCTCAAGCGCCCATTTTGACAACATATTCTGAAATACATTCTGGCTTTATTAAAAAATCAACCAATGCGTACATTATATATCTCCTAAATAACAAAAAAACTGTCAATTGAATGCGTTTGAGAGCAAAATTGAATTTAAAAATGAGTCATAAAGTAACCAATGTGTTATTTGAATGCATCCCCAATTCTTTAAGCAAGATCGCTTTGGGAAATTTTGTGCGAAGTGTCCATTTTGGCAGCTTTTAAAAAATATATATTTAGCCTTTATCAAAAAACTGCCCAATGCGGCACATTACACAGTACCTAAATAACAACAAAAAAAAAAAAAAAAAAAAAAAAAAACTGTCAGCTGAATGCATTTGAGAGCAAAATTGGATTTAAAAATGAGTCATAAAATCTATACTATTAAAATTCGACCGTATGTTGTATGTGACGCTATCTCTTTCGAATGCGGAAACGAAGAAACGTCGCGTTTGTTTTGAGTTGAAGGAAAAAAATCCGGGGATCATGAGTTGCCCATTCATATCCCGAAATTCCAATTAGTTCGTTGATTATTAATTAAAAACTAATCAGACATGTTAAAATTTTAACTGATTTGCCCCTGCATGTTTGCAATTTGGGAGGAAATGGCGATCCGAAAAAGATCGACTGAGGGAGAAAATTTCTCCCTCTGTTTTCTCGTTTTTAAATTGCCATCAGTGCAGTGTAAACACACCAGTAACAAAAGAATTAGATTTCGAATACTTCGTTCTTTTCCTGCATTAACCGTCTAATTTTTTTTAAAAAAATTGTGATTTTTCGATTTTTTTACGAAACTTTGATTTTCCGCGTTTTTTTTTTTCGCTATTTTTTCGAAATGCATTTTTAAATGCCAATCCTGGCAGTTCTATAAACCTCAAAAAAAAAAAAAAAAAAAAAAAAAAAAAAAAAAACGCCGGATTTTTAATTTTTATTTTTTTGCTGATAATGTCAGTGTAATTTTTTTTTTATTTTCGGTTTTTTCGAAACTTCGTTTTTCTTTAGAATAATTACAGTAATTATTTTATATTTCCCAAAGTTTTTACACTATCGACTTGCTTTTTTTAAAATGTATGTCCGAACCTTATCTAACTATCTGCAAAAGATAGAAAAAATCGGTTGAGTGGTTGATTGGATAATGATATATAAGCATTGTGAACATTAATATTTTATATCTCGCCGATTTTTGGGTATTTTCATTCAAAAATTTTTTTAGTTCTTTATCTGAACATAATTTAAAAGTATTCGAAATTTTGAAAGAATTGTTTGAATAGTTTTTTTTTTATTTTTATTAATTTCCATTGAAGCAGACTTCAAAATGACAGCATTGATTTGGCCGGCTTTGATTTTCGTAAAACGTACATCCAACCCATAAATTCCACGGGAGATATGTTTGGCATTATGCTAAAATCCATACTTAAACGCGAAATCCTTTTGTTTGTAATAAAAGTTAAGGGTTTTTAATAAAATTTGCAATAAAAAAAGTTATACAACTGGTGCTAATTTCTATAAATTAGCACCTTAGTGCAGTGAAATGTAGTTATCTCCATGGATCGAAAAGAATACTTCAGAAGCAAAGATCACTCAACTCAATTAAAATACATTTGTTTACTCGCTTAGTTTGAAACATTTTGAACTAAACGGCTGTTTAGTTTAGATTTCAAATTTTGTTGTCTTTATAAGCAAAAGCAATTTTAATTGCTGTTTTAGATAGTCTTATTATTTAATTTTTATACATTTAATTAATAGTGTAGATAATACATATTTTTTAGATAATACTGAGGAATTTCAAGTTTTTAGAGATTAAAGCGTTTTGAGATACCCGGGCATCGCCGGATTACCCAGCTAGTACATTGTTTCATTTTTGAGTTATCATGTTTTGCGGAAATGTAATTTTCAAACATAATTTTAACTATTTTTCTTTTTTTAAAATTATTTTTGAGTAATTGCTACAATGTTTATGTAATTTTTTTTTTCAAAGTTTTAGGCTAAATGTCATAACAAAAAATAGAGAACAATAGAAAATTTTCAAATTTTCAAAAAATCACTTCTCAAGGTACGCGGCTACCTTAAGGGATTTTCAGTTTGGAAACATTTTATAATTTATTAATACCTTTCTCCTTTTTTTTATGCATACGGATATTATCCGTATGCATAAAATGTATTGTATGTATAAATATCCGTACGGATATTTTAACATACGGATAAATTATCGGCGCCATTTTTTTCTTTTTACTAAGCAAATGTGGAACGCCTTTTCGAAACCTGATACAAACATTATTTTTAAAAATAGGGGAGGGGTTATAAAGACATTATTTTTTAAAAAAGGGGTGGAGTTATACAGAATATTCATATAATAAATGATAATGAGGCAGATTTTTATCCACCAACTGGGCTAGTCAAAATTCTAGCTCGCAAGTTTTGTAATTATTTTAATATGATTTTATATTCTGTTTTTCTTTTTAATTATTACTAGCAGGCTAAGCCCGCTGCGCTGGTCTATGTTTCAAAACAAAACATGAATCAAACAAAATATTGAATACGATTGTGTTTTTTAAAGCAACTTCACCTCGAATGCTCTTTCACATTTCTGAAAATCATACGAAACGCCATTGTATTTAAAGCCAGAAATGTATCACCCAGAAATGTATCACCCCAGAAATGTATCACCCCAACGTGGTGCATATATAACATTTGTGCCTCTTTCTTACAACACGGGTGTGGCATTTGCACCTAAATTTAGTTATTTAGCTCTATTTTTGTAATATTAACTGGAGTTTGTACAATATACGACGGTACTACTTGATTATTCTATCGAGAAAAAAATTAATAGCAGATTATAGGAATAAATGTCAATAATCGATGATCGTAAGTATGATAGCAATTGATATTATACGTGATACACGTATTTTTTTACGTCATAAGTGCTTTTTAATTCGACTTTTAATTTGTATTTTTTATTTATGTTTATTGTTCTTTCCTTATTTAAAATCAATTTATGTAAATTTGAATAGTTTGGCGAAACTGGCAGACGTGTTAATCAAGTAGCACTCAATTTACATTTGAAAATATCATATTTCACAAAAAACTACGGCACAAACCCGGATTTGCAAGATTTCCTTCCAATACCAATGCGGCAAAATCCTCGTTTTAGAATAGCGAAGAAATGTGCATTTTTAAAAATTATTTTCGTTATTTTAAAACGAAAATATTAATAAATAAAAAAGTTACTATAGCATAAAACAATTTATAGAATTTCTAAAAAGAAATTGACAGTGAATAATTTATTAATACAGAAAACCCTATTACTGGGTTACCATATCAGGCAAAATTACACCGTTTTGGCGATAGTCAGATACCTCAATGTGTATATAATATCTGTGCCAAACATGCGTGGAAAAAACAATAATCGTTATTTATACAGCATGTTTAAATATTGTAGTATAGTGTAAAAAATGTATAGATGACATATACGCACCACATTGGCGAGTTTTTTTTTCTTCTCATGCCGATTTGGAGAAAATTTTGTTTTCAAATACCAGTTACATATAGAGTTTACAATTATTTTCTGTTATTTTAAGTAGAAAATAACAATAAATTTTAAAAAGTTTAGTTAATAATTATAAAACAAAACTATTTATATCCTTTAAAAAATAAAATAAAATAAAATAAAATAAAAATTTATTAATAAATAAACAACAGCCAGGTTACCAAGTGAGGCATAAAATCACCATTTTATTGCAGCCGCGCAAATGTGGCGCATGTATGACAAATGTGCCTAGATTAAAATAGTTTATATAAAAAAAAGAAAAAATTGTAATTAGACAATTTATTAATAAATAGACAATAACATCCGGGTTGCCATATCAAGCAAAAAAATGACACTTTGGCGACAATTAATTACCCAGATGTATTGTATATATGGTATTGGGGTAAGAGACAAATCGCACCAACGTAGTGCATAGGAGATATCTGTGCCAAAAAATTTTTAAAAGTTGCAGTTAAATTATGTGGAAAGACATTTACTCTAAAATTTAAATATTATTAATTTTTGTGGTATTAACTGCTATATATGTATTTAAGTTAAATGTAAAATGCTTTGCTAAAAAGCTCTTACTCATTAAAAAAGAGAGAGAAAAAAATAGTTCTTGCGAACATCGCTCCGTCTTGTGGTTTTTTTTGGTTTAGAATCGCGTTGATTGGCGACAAAAGTAGATTGAAACACCCGATTGAACAAACAACATACAAATAACAATTAGAGCATTTAAAAAAAAAATAATGCTGCGAGTTTCTTCTGTAAAACACATAACGGGAAAATTATATTTAAAAATACTTTTAAAAAAAGAAAAAAAAAATACTTATGTTTTACCTAATGAAATTTTTGATATGTTGTTTTCTGTTAATCTGGCTCGAAAGAAATAAATAGCCAAATATTGTGTCACTTCAAAACTTTCTTTCACAATGAGATACTTTTTAGATATTATAAATATTCTTTTTTTCGTTAAAGATAAATATTTTCCTTTCATAATATTATTTTGCATTAAACGGATTTTTTTCTTTTTATCATTATTTATTTTAAATTAATGAATTAACAGGTTTTTTTTTTTCGAAATGTATATTATTTTCCATTAGAGAAAGCATTTAATTTCTTTTTTGAAATATAATTATCGCCAAAAAATTAGTTGTTGCAACCCTTCCGTCACAAATAACCGAAAAATACGAAATTTAGTACGAAAAATCAGAGCTATCCCTGTATATTTGTATCATAAACCTCCTCAAAAATATTTCCTATCGAATGATATAATCTGCAAAAAGATCCATCGGGTAGTTTTTGAAAACACCCGTTTGGAAGTTTCAGAACTTCTGCTTTATAATATATATGATGATATACTCAGAAACAAATGAAAATACAGAATGTTCTTTTAAAAACTCACTTCGTAAAATATTAAGCATAAATGATAACAGTAAAAAAGTCAATTACGCAATGTTATCCCTACTTTGCATCGTTTCAATTCTTGAACAGCTGTTTCGTCTGGAGCAGCTGATAGAAATCTCGATTGACGTTACTAAAGCTCAGTTCAAAACTACATTTTGCTGAAGTTCGACTGAATTGTTGGAATCAGTTCTTCTCTCCCCATTTGTGGTTAACTGACGATAGAAAACGGTAAAGATACAATCGTCCGGGAGATATCTATCTCAACCCTACATAAGAGAAAGATTCCTGTCCCAAGTTTAACCACAAAAGTCATTAACATTAAACGCGCCACCTGCGGACATAAAAGGCATCGCCTGCTAAGCGCAAAAATACCTTTGTGTGCGTTTGAGGCTTAATATTTATTACCATGTGGTAATGAATGGCCTCACGTCACTTCACCTCAAAGACATATTAATAAATGAGACGTGCAAATAAGGAGTGTATTGCATGATATTTTTATGCAGTACGGCGCATTGATTTTTTGGAAAATTTATCTTTTGCGACTCTATTATGTGCTATTTACGTGTGATAACATGCTTTTAAGGAAACGGAATTTGTTTTTATTTATCCATATATTTGTTTATTGCGGGGAAGTCACATATTTTGTTGCTAATGCTTAATATATGCTTGTTTTTTTCTGTTATATGCTTTTACTTTTTCAATCATTAATTCTGAAAATTGTTAAAAACATAATAAAATTTATTATGTCATTGAACAGCTAATATTGTACAACACATACACTTTAAAATAAGTATATTATTTAAAATTATAATTTCTTTTCAGCAATTTTTGTTATGCAATAGGATTGACATTATGTCCAACAGAAATTAAACGTTTTCACTATTATTATAGATGAAATTCTTCCAAAAACAGACTCAGTTTTTTCTTTCAAACGAAATGAAAATATCATGTTTGAAAAAGTTTAAGTATAAAGACGCTTTATTTAGTTCTGCGTTATTGAGGCCTGCGACCACATTCCTTGTCCTCAGGAAAACGAGCATCTGGGGAGAACACGTCGTCTAAAAGTCGATCTTTGAAAACAATTCCCCTGTTCTACAAACTGTGCAGAAAGGGCGGGGGGGGGAGTAACAATGCTCTATACTCCCCCCCTCACTCAACGTGAACCTGTGATCCGTGAGATCATTTTAGGAGCTCGCAATGAAATCTGAACAATGTTTGTATTTTTTTCTACATTTTATTATTAATAAAAAATAATATCTTATGATTTTGCTGTATTTAAAACATTTCAGTTTTGAAATTTTTAATTGTAGTAGATATTGATTATTATGGCGTTATTTCTTTAAAAAACAAGGATACTTCAATTAAAAATACAATTATTCAATCATTTAAATTAAAAAATCTGCAATACATTCGAAGCAATAATTTTCCATACCTGTTTCTCAAATGAATCGTGTAAAGATATGGTTTCCCAAAAACACACACACACAAAAGAAAAAAAACTGTTGTTTTTACAGAATGAAGTATGGTTATGTTTTTAGTGTTTTAAGATTTTTCATCATTTTTTGCACACTTTTTCACTGAAATAAATTGTAAAAAATTATCAAATAATTATTCTTTGGTATCCTTAAAACATATTTTTAATTCATAAAATGCAGTGCAATTTTTTTTCCAAGAATTTTTTCCAATATTTAAAAATTAGATGTTTTTCTGAAATAATATTAATACAGTTTGCATCTGTATTCATACCGTACGACGAAGGCGATGCCCCGCCCACTTTGTACAGCTGGATTTTCTGTACTGTGCTTTTATCTTGAATAAATTCATACCATATGACGTTGGACGGAGTTTAAATGTACAAAAACAGCGAGGGCTGAATACAGATGTGAAAAGAGATTAATTGGTTTCTGACTTACAATCCGTAATTTTATACTGATAGCTTGATACTTTGGGAAATTTAGTGTTTATTAAAGAGTAATTTTTGATAAAACAAAATGAATAATTCACATTAAAAGGCAAAAATATAGTTTTAACAAATTTCTTTTTAACATCGCCGTTTTTTTTTTTTTTTTTTTTTTTTTTTTTTTTTTTTTTTTTTTTAGATATTGTTGATTGGTGTTAACCTCTTTTAAAATTATTTGCATTAATAACTCTCGATTCTTGTTTTCAGAAGTTAGAAAATGTCGTTAATTTTTCTTCTTTTTTTTAAATCTATGCTCAATACTATTTCATAAATTGTTAACTAGCTCAAATTTTAAGTCAATAGATTAGTTCAGCATGGCACAAAAACTTCCGAATTTGTGAATGAACGAATTCAAAGAAAAGAAAAACGACTTCATTCTAAACATGTCTTATCCTATACGAAAAATTCAAATTCTTTAAAATTCAAATTCCGCGATTTTTAAATCATAATATTATATAACGCTTTGATGTAATTTGTCAAAATAAAATCTAGAAATAAATAAATAAATACATAAATACTATGATTTCGGTTAAATTATAACACTATTTTTGTACATCATTCAAAAATAATAAACAAAATAAATGTATTAAATTGTGCTCACATCAAAAGTTTCTCGTTTAGGAGTATTTTTTAAAACTATTTTCTCTGTTTATTCTAAAGATTGTTGAACATCAAAGGAAAATGACGCTTTAAAATTTTTTATCGCTTAATATATTCAGGAATAAATAAAAATAGAATATTCATGTGTAATAAAGGTACTAGGTAAACCACGGGGTTGGACAAAAGTATGTTTTCATCTATTAGTTTAAATAGCTGAACGAGAAATTTAAACTTTTTATGCGTTTTCTTGCTAAACTAAATTCCCCTGTTATATAGTATGCATATCAACCGACAGATCAAATACAGGGTTGATCAAAAGTATTGTGATATATATTTTGCTATAGACAGATATACGCTAGATATACACATAATACCTTACTTTTTAAATAATTAATTTTGATAAAGATTTCGGGAAATATTGGAAAGTGTTTCATAATCTATACTTAACGCATGATTTTTCTTGGCTGATTAATGCTTGCAATCAATGATCCTGGAAATTTGTTTGATTTCTATTTCGAATTCATTTTTATACGTGCTGCATTAAGCCCCTGTCCTCGCTTGAGGAAACGCTCGCGAGCTAATGCTATTCGTACGGGGAAGCATTTTTCTAATATTTCGCATTTTGACATTTTTTTTTTTTTTTTTTTTTTTTTTTTTTTTCTTGCATTGGATAGCTGAGGTGCATGCCGACAGCGCACCTATTTTACTTTTTTGATTTTGGTTGTAGATATTTTTTACAAAGGTAGATTAAGGAAAGGTAAGGATTTTTTACAAATTCACTTTCAGAACCGGTTTCGAACTGAAAGAGCTTTTTAAAAATTATCTGTGACCAAAATCGAAAAAGTAAAAAAGGAGGGCTGTCGGCATGCAGCTCAGCTATCCAATGCAAAAAAAAAATATCATTGAAAAATGTGAAAATGCGAAAGAGTTATTAGAAAAAATGCTTCTCCTTAGGAATAGCATTAGCTCGCGAGCGTTTCCTCGAGCGAGGACAGGGGCCTTAATATCTACAATAGAATTGTATAATAAATATTAATCAATACCTTGTAAATCAATAACAAGTGTGTTTTGCACCACAGATTGTGCAAAATGTATATTATAATATGTACTTCGCAGATGCATAACAATTTTATTGTGCTCGAATGAGTGTAACACCATTAGAATGCATTTTAAACTTTTTTCCCCATTGACCGTAGTGTAACAAAATAATTTTGATTGTCCCTCTAAATTGATCTATGCATCCTATTTTCATAAATTTGAAATGACTCTATAAAATTATGTAGTAATCATATATTTTAAATTTCAAACGATTAAAATGCATTTGAAACTTTTTTCCCCATTGACCGTAATGTAACGGAATACTTTTGATTGTCCTTGCAAGTCATCTATTTATCCGATTTTCATAAAATTTGAAATGACCCGACAAAATTATATAATAATAATATATTTTAAATTTCAAACTATTCGGTTGGATAGTTTTTGAGTTGTTATATGCGGACAGACAGACGGACGGACAGACAGACGGACAGACGGCCGGACTGAACGACAACTATAGGTGCTACGCATTTACATAATTCCGAACGCACCTAAAAATGGCACAAATCATGATGGTTGAATCGAAAGAGGGATTTTTTTTTTAACAAAAACAAAAGACCAATACTGGATAATAGTAACCAATAGTACCATAAATATAACCATTAAATCAAAAAAATTACCAATACCATAAATATAACCAATAAATCATAAAAATAACCAATACCATAGGTATAACAATACCACAAAAATACATAGATAATAATAGTTATACCATAAATATAACCAAAATACCATAAAAATAACCAATAGTACCATCGACTGAGATTTATATCAGCCGTTTCTGACGAAACAGCCGTGCGTGAATTATACTGTGTGCACAAGCTATGAAACAGGGATTAGACTTTTTTTACTTATACCATTTACCGTTTATATTTTACGGTGTGAGTGTTTGAAAAAAAAAATTTTTTTTCCTTTTTTCTTCAGTGTATTCAATTATTAATTCTTGAAAGGCGTCATTTCCCTCTGATGGTCAACATTCTCTGGAATAAACAGAGGAAATAATAATAAAAAAAATACTCGTAAAAGACAAACTTTCGCCGTGAGCACAGTTTAATACTTTTATTTTATTTATTATTTTTTAATCATGTACAAAAAATAGCGTTATCATTTAACCGAAATGTTAGTAATTATTTTTGTTTTTTAGATTTTATTTTGACAGATTACATTAAAAGATCATATTAATATTAAGACTGAAAATATAAGTATTCTAACCTCAAAGAATTTCTCAAGTAATATAAGATAAGTTTAAAATGAAGTCGTTCTTCATTTATTTAAATTCGCTCTTTCACGAATTGGAAAGTTTTTGTGCCATGCTGAACTAATCTCTTTTGGCTCAAAAATTTCAGCTAATTAACAATTTATCGAATAGTATTGAGCATACATACATAAAAAAAAAGAAGAAAATAACGGATTTTTCAAACATTTCAATACCAGAGTCAATGACTTAAGGCGTGCCCTGAATTTTGAGCTCCGCCTAAATATTTTTATTGCATACGAGCTTTATTTAAAAAAAAAATTAAAACATAAATGCATTCTTACCAAATGCTTTTTTTTAATATTTAATTTGCAAAAGTTCAATATTCAGTTAACCTATATTCCACGTGTAAATTTTTTGTATTAATAAATTTTCTTCACATGAGTTTTTATCATATTGTGTAATGATGCTTGATTGGATTCCGAATATTTTTTAATTTCAAAATATTAGTTTGAGATTTTTTAAAAAAATAATAAAAATAAAAATAAAAAATCTTTGTTTAAGATAGAAGTTTTTAACAGGCTACCATTTAAAGATAATGTTAGAAACAAATTTGAAATTTATTTTTGATTGATTTATTCGATTTGTTAAGTCCTCCCTTGTACACCCAACGCATTATATACCACCCACCCATTCATCTAATGAACAATTTTACCTCCCGGGCCATCCCCTGAATTCAACACCGATCTCAACAGTATATTACACACTTTGTGTAGAGATTCTTAATGCAAATAATTTTAAAAGAGGTTATCGACTCTCTGAGAAAAATAAACGACGATGTCAAATAAGAAATTTATTAAAAACATACTCTCGCCATTTAATGTATTTTACTGATTTTATTTAATCAAAAGTGAGTGAACACTAAATTCCCCAATGTATCAAGCTATCAGTATTAAATTGCGGATTACACGCCAGAAATCTATTATATGTTTTTACATCTGTACTTCGCTCTCGCTGTTTTTTTTGTTTTTTTTTTTTTTTCATTTAAACTTCGCCCATCATCCTATGATATGCATTTATTCAAAATAAAAGCACCCTGCAGAAAATCTGGCGGAAAATCTGATACTCATTTATTCAAAATAAAGTAGGCGGAGCATCGTGTTCGCGGCACGATTTGAATACAGATGTAAAATGTATTAATATTATTTCACTAAAATATTTAATTTTTGAATTTTCCAAAAATTCTTTTAAAAAATCATTGCACCACATTTCATGGATTTAAAATATGTTTTAAATATATTAAAGAATTATTATTTGAGATATTTTTTACAATTTGTTTCGGTGAAAAATTGTGCAAGAAATAGTGATATAAATTCTTAAAAAGTTAGAAACATACCCATAATTCATTTTGTAAAAACAATGTTTCTTTTTATTATTATTCTTGTCAGAAAACTATACATTCACACGGTTCATATGAGAAATTATTGCTTCGAATATATTGCAGATTTTTTAATTTATTCTACTGAATAATTGAATTTTTAATTCAAGTATTCTTGTTTTCCTACGAAATAACGTTATGATTACCAATGTCTGCTACAATTACAATTTTTCAAAACTAAATTTTCTTAAATATTATTAAGATATTATTTTTTATTAATAATAAAATGGGAAAAATGCAAATATCGTTCTGATTCTCCGGCGAACTCCTAAAATGATCTTGTAAATCGCAGGTTCACGTTGAGTGAGGAAAGTATAGAGTATTCCCCCCCCCCCCCCTCCCTTCTGCATTGTTTTAGGAAAGGCAAATTTTTTGGTCAAAGATCTACTTTTAGACGACGTGTTCTGCCCAGACGCTTTTTTTTGGGGGGGGGGGGACAAGGGATGCAATCGCTGGCCTCAGTAGTGACGAACTAAATAAGACTGTCCAAACTTAAACCATTTAAAGAATGATTTTTTATTTTGTCCGGAAAAAATCATATTTGAGATTATTTTTGAAATATATCTGCTTGAAAAAATATTGATAATATTTATTTAAATTTCTGTTGGACGTATTGTCGGTCCTGAGTTACATGACAAAAAGTGCGTAAAAAAAAGATGATATTTTAAAATAACATACTTGGCTTAAAATGATTACCCTGTACAATAACAAGTACTCAGTGATATAATAAATTTAATTATGCCTTTAAGATTTGCAGAATTAATGACTGCTTTATACAAGAAAAAGTTAACAAAAAATCAGCCAAGCGTATTTTAAGCAGTATCAACAAAATATGTTTTATAATAGGCTTAGTTATAATAATAATATATATTTAAAAAATAAAAGACATATTTCTTGATTTTAAATGAATGTTATCACACGTAACACTTAATAGAACATAATACTAATACAAAATATTAATTTCGCCGAAATTGAAAGCCTCATATTGAAAAACAAATATCATTCTCACCGTTCGTTCAAGGCAATTTACAATTAAAATCTTTCAGGTGATAGGGAGTAATGTCATTGTTTCCAGAGGAAGAAACTGCAGTATTGCGAAGCACAGCCCGTTCACATTTTATTATACAGCGGGCGCCTTTATATGGCAGCCGTTCTTAAATTTTCTTTATATTAGGGGTGGCCAGAAAAACGAGGAACAGGTTCCTTGGAACAGTTCCAAGAGAAAAAACGAAGGAACTGTTTCTTTTCGTCAAAAGGAACTGTTCTTTTAGAGGTAAAATTTCATCAGTCGCCAAACCAAACGCTGACGCATTTTTCTCTCCCTTGCGATTGGTTGATGACGGCAAAAGGATTACCAAACATCAAGGATCATCATTAGATATTGTTGTAAGGTGTCAGAAAAGCGGGAAAATCGTTTGAATATCGATGCCAAGTCAGAGGAGCAGCTTAAAAAGGAACGTTCTTCAGGGGAAAAAAAACAGTGACTCTCGTTTTATATTATCATTGCGCAGCCGCAGAAAAACGAACGGAACAGATTGTGGAATGAACAAATGTAACTAGTTTTTTTGGAACAGGTTCCTTTAGCCGTTTCATCTATGTTTTTTCCGTTTCAAAGTCGAGCTTCTTGTTTAATACGATACGCTGTAATTTAGTTTTCAGTGGGTTGTGTGGGAGAAGGGTAGGTGATTTTTTCTTAAGAAGCGGTGATTAGAAAGATCTTAGTTGTCAAGCTGAAAATTCAGTTATCCGTTTTGATTCTGATACATGACGGATTACCAATAGGATAAGTGCTGCCGGACGTTTAAAACTAGACCAAAAGGATAATGGGTTTGAAAAGGGGGGGGAGGCGTTAAACTAGCTTTTCTTCGGGTTTATTTTTCTTTTAGAAGGTTAGAAGATTAGATGATAGGTATTTTGTGTTTTCGTGGCTTTCAAATTTTCAAACAGTTGAAAAAAATCATTGACGAGAGTGACTAAATATTTATGTGCGCAGTAAGTTTTTGGTTTTATATAAGTCTGCCCAGAAGGGGTGGGAGATCACCCCCTCGTCTCCCCTTAGATCCGTCATTGAAAGAGACATACATTTTTATACATTATCTTTCTATTAAAATTGAATAAATAACGATGACGCCGCTGCATATCCGTTGTAAATGATTTCTTTTTTTTTTCGTTCTTATTAAGAATACTTCTGCATACAAAAATACTTTAATCGTAAATATTGTAAAAAAAAAGTTTTATAAGTATGCTAAAGCGGAGTATTTTTAAATCAAAGAATTATTTTAATATATTTTAAATGTTAAAGTTGATTCAAATCGCCCCAGTAATTAAGTTTTGTCAAAGAGAAAATTAAAACTATACACTGGAATTTAATTTTTTCTCCTGAAGATATACATTAAAAAATAATAATATGTAGGCTATTCAGATTTTTTTTTCTTTTTTGAATACTTTTTTGTAATTTTAAATTAAGATTGATAATATGAATTTGATGATATGAAAATAGTAGTATTTTAGAATTTGAAATGGAATTTAATATATTTAGCTCTAATTTTTATGCTTACTTTATTAAAACAAAATACTTTAATTAAAAAAATCAAAATTTAATATGATAATTTTTAATGCTTTTGTTTTAAACAATATGTGTGGTCACATTTCTTCTTACCACTCTGTATCCCCTTGACACAAAATGTCACAATTTTACGAATCCCCCCCCCCTTTCCAAGCAAGACGCTATTTGGGGACGGCTCCTAACTAAACAATATATGCAATTAAATAACAGCTCGGCAAATTTGAAACACAACATAGTTTCTTCTTTGCTTTGTTTTGCGAATTATTCGTAAACTGAACACGTGTTCATTATCGGAACATAAAATTATCTTGCTAAAGTGTTTGTTAACCGATCTATTTGTAAACCGAAGAGTTCGTTAACCGATCGTTTAATGTAATATTATTAGATGTAACTTTTTGCTTTTTATTTAAATATTTTGTTCAACAAGGGTATAAATTGAATTGGATGTATAAAATTACTACTACTACTAATAATAATATTAATAATAATGAACATTATACTCTGAATTATGTATAATTTTCACACTTCATCCTTCCACTTACAATTTTCTCACTAAACTAGCCTTTCTTCTTCTTCTTCTTCTTCTTTTTTTTTTTTTTTTTTTTTTTTTTTTTTTTTTTTTTAACTTAAATATGGTTTTTATGCAGATAAATAATAAGTAAATTTCAGGCAGTGTTCAAATTATAATTATTTTAAAAAAGAAGCACTAGCAAAAACACTTGTACAGTGAAAGTTGAATGCATTTTTTTGAAAATGTTTACCTTTAACAAACGAATGATTTCGTTTATTTTGTGTCGGCCGATTATCTTCTCGAGGGATATAGGCCCAGGGGTGGGTGCCCTTCGTGGGGGTCTTTTTAAGGGTACCTAACCGTATTTACGCAAGGTTCGAAGAAAACCACGAAAACTCCGAACGGTTAGACCGACGGCCGCGATTGGGTTCGAACCCAGCACCTGCCGTCTACCAGTTGAGAGGTCAGAACCTCTCGGTTAACAAACAAATAAATAAAGACTTTTAATATATGACGAAATGAACAAAGAATGTTAAAAAATTAATAAAATATAATTTAAATAAAATAAACAGCTCAATAAAAAGTTATTCTTCAAACTTAGTTCTTAAATTTGTATTACAAAATATTACTACTAAAAATTTCATTTTAATTCTTGGAATTAATTGATTGTTAAATATTACTATAGCTTCTTGCTTCTTAAAAAAAAAAAAAAAAAAAAAAAAGGGGAGGGGGGAAGGCTTTAAAAATGCAACTCTACGTTTTATTAAATATTTTTAACACGAAATTTAATATTTTTTATGTACTATTATTTTACTGTGGATGAACCATTAGAATAATTTAAAGAATTATGTACGTAAAAAGACTCATATACATATGATTCATAATTGCTTACAAAACTTCTTACTGTACTATCTATTTTCTGAATCAGTCCGAAATCTTTTAATTTGGAAAATGTCTTTAGAATTTCTAAACATTTATAAAATTGTGATATTATTAACATAGCCCATCACAATTTTCGCATAAATCATTTTTAAGGTATTAAAATGTATTCGAAGGTATAAATTCAAAGAAATGAAAAACGATTTCGTTTTAAGCATGTCTTATCCTACTTGATAAATTCAAATCTTTTAAAGTTAGAATTCCGCAATTTTTAAGTCTTAATATGAGCCTTTAATGAAATTTGTCAAAATAAAATCTAGAAATAAATAAAAAAGTAAATACTATGATTTCGGTTAAATTATATTTTGTATATTATTAAAAAATAATAAATTAAATAAAAGCATTAAACTATTCACATCGAAAGTTTACCGTTTAAGAGTATTTGTTTTAAATTATTTTCTCCGTTTATGCCAGAGAAAGTTGAACATCAAAGGGAAATGATGCCTTTCAAGATTTAATAGTTGAATATACCCAGAAATAAATGAAAAAACAAAATGTTTATTTAAACACTTACACCATAAAATATTTAAAAAAAATGATAACAGTTAAGAAAAAAAAAAAAAGAAAAACGAGCTATTTTAATCTTGCATTTTTTTAGTTCTTGATCAAGTGTTTCATCAAAGGCGGCTGATGATTACTCAATCCATGTTATTAATACACACTTTAAGTTGCGTCATAAATTAATGGTAGGACAAGGGGAAATTTTCGATGCATGTATGAGGTGCCTCCAAGGAGACTTTTGTCATGATAATGTCATGCTTCAAAAAGAAGTGTGCGCAAGAGACACATGTTGAGTTAGGATTGATCTAATGTCTCCCTTTTACTCGGTGCACGGCTGTATGCTGCTTAATTCGACAGCCTGAGCTTAGGCTTTAGGGGAGTGTTTAATTTCAGGAAGATAAATTCAATTATATACTTCTCGGAAAAGAGAGAAGGAATTAATGACAATTGAAGGTGAATAGATGCAATAGCGCGCAGTTTATGTGATTATTGTATATTCGTTTACAGAAATAGTATTGTGTGGCAATAAAATTATTGCACTTCTAAGGAATAAAATTGACTTTTAAAAATATAATTAGATTGCAAGAAATTTAAAACTGACACTGTATCTTGAATTAAAGTTCTGTATGTACAGATAAAGGGAGAATTTTTTGGAAATTATTGGCGAGAAATTTTAGTAATTTTTCACAAAATTATAGAAAAATTTTGGGACAATTACTACAAATTAAAAAGTATACTTTTGGTTGATATTGTACATCTGAAAAATTATATTCACAATATATTTAATATAGTTATATCTGACAAAAAAATTTGTCTATCGAGAGAGAAAACTTTTTTTTTTTTATATTTACCTACCACTCCCCTCCCTTGACGTTTCACGCGGCGTCATTAATTGAATAATTTTATTTCATGAAATAAAATAAATGGCTCATATATTTATTTTGCAACAAAAGATAGTTATAAACAGGACATTTAATAATAAATAAGTTAAAAATAGAAAAGCAAAATAACTTCAAAATGTACAAGTATTTTTAAGGTTAAATGCTTGCTGAAATGCGGAGGGTTTATGGAAATTTTATTTATTCACTTTAAATGCAAATTACCAAACGTAAGATAATTTTTTGCTTGCATTGTTTCAAAAGTAAGGTAATAAAAAGATTTTAAAGATTTATAGTCTAGTGATATGTAGTATGTGTATATGTAAACGAAGAGGGCGTAAGGACGGTTAGAGTAATTTATAGCTTATGTATAGCATTTCAGCGTTGTTTCTACGTGCAGGCATTCAGACGTAAGTAAAACCCCTATAATAGATTACAGAATTTTTCCTGCATAATTTTCGGATGCGGCAGCAAATGAAAGAAATAAAACGGTCGTCTTGAGACAAAAATTGCTTAAACTAAAGATGTAAATCATTTATCCAAATATAAAAACTGTTTCACTTTAAATTACTTTAATAATCATGCCATCAAAAGTATCATACTTTCAAATTTCAAAATGCAACAAAGTTTCGCGTTGTTGAGCGGGAAAAACATTTATGTTGGTACCACCATTAATGTACTCGTATTTACGCAAAGTTCGAAGAAAAACACGAAATTCCTGAAAGTTTAAGACGACGCGCGGGTTTGGCTTCGAACCCAATAGCGCCCGTCTACTAGGTTTGAGAGCAGAACCTCTCAGCCACTGGTGGGATATAATATAAAACAATATATTGTTAATAATAAATATATCATTAGTAATATATTTATTAATATATTATTATTATTAATAATAATTTTATAACTATTTCGTATTTATTATTTAATATTAGATGTTATATTTTTGTTATATATTATTATCATATAATTATATATCTTATAAGATATTTATATCTATATTAATAAAAGAACAAAACGCTCTGTCTGTCTGCGTGTGTGTGTGTGTGTGTGTGTGTGTGTGTCTGTCTGCGATGGCTAGCAAAATCTACAGCATGTAGGAGGCTCAAAATTTTTTTGAGAGTAGCCCCAAATCTCTCCTGATGCACCTGAGCTTCAGAATTTCGAAATTCTATTTACTAACTGAGTAATTAATTAAATTCCAAAGATCACTCTCATAAAAAATCGCCTTTTTTCTTCTTTTTTTCCCTTCATTTAGTTATGGTTGGTTGGTTGCATAAAATTTTCGCATAAATAATTAAAAAAGCTGAAACAGACCTTTAAAATTCATAGATTGGCAAACTGTCAGTTTAAATGATGATTTTTTTTATCACAGCGGGTTGTAAACCATGGAGGAAAAAGATAAGTGGTGGTGAAGTAAACCGAAAAAAGGGTTGCAATATTAAACCATTTATCGCTCAAATTTTAATGTCCCAAACAAAATCATGTGGAAGGGATTTTGTATTAATAAGACGAATTGAAAGAAATGAATTACAGCTGAAGAATATTCTACGAAGAAATAGTAATTTTTTAAAATGGTCTTTTTTCTATTATATTATTTATTTTAAAAAATGTTTGCTTTTAAAATAATTAAAATTGATAAATTCGAAATAATTAAATGTCAAAATAAAATTAAATAAAATATTGAAAACATTTGATTTGAACTAAAAATTGTATTACTAAAAGTTTTCTTTTTTTTTTTCAGATCTTTTTAATACTTTATAATGTTAGGTGAAAAAATGTTTATGATTTAACAATATATTAATAACTCTATGTCAGTATATAAAATATATTTATGAAAACATTCTTGTAAAATCATGCGCGAAAACTTAAATAACAAATATTAGTCTAAAATCTAGATTTCAGAGTGCAGACGATTTTAAGACATTAACGAAAGAATATTAACTTTTCAAGCAAAATCTTAAATGATGCTTCTATATTGATATTTCAAAGTGACGGCTAGGTTACATTTGTGTTATATTTAAGCTACGGTAGGGTACTGTTAAGTCGCAGTTAGGTTACAGACAGATTATGGTTACGGTACAAAAGTTTACGGTTAGGAATTTGTCCACAGAGTCAACATTACACATGCTTTGATTAAAAATATACACTTTTGTTAAATGGCACTGAAATTATAATACTATATACCAATCTTTTATCATCGCGTATCGATTTCATTCACGGTATAGTCGGATTTAAGAGTGATATAATTAGTTTGAAATTCAAAATATCTCACTTGGAATTTCTATGCGAAAAAAATAATCAGTTACGTGATTTAACAGTGATTTTTACGGGTAAATATCAACACTTTAACACGAAACTAACGCAATCGCTGGATACATGTTCCCTCCCGTGTTTCTCATTGCTCATTTTCAGTATTTTTAGAGCTTAATATTAGTTGTTTTTAAAACCGATTTTTCACAAAGTCAGATGCGACGTATTTTAGACAATGCATTTCTGCATGCTTCCAGTTAATGATAAAATCATACAAATTTCAAGTTCGTTTAATATTGTTAATTCGACCCGGGCAACGCCGGGCGGGTCAGCTAGTATAATATAATATATATTACCATAAAGTACCGAAAGTAAGCCATAATATAATAAGCCCTTCTCATATAGGTGATTTTTTTCATTTTTTGAAAAAGTGACACTTATAAACCCAAGATTTTTTTCAAGATTTTTTTTTCTTTTGGCATTTTTAATTTCTGTTTTTTTTTCAGAAAATTCTTCAAATTTTCGTTTCCATATCTCCTATCTATTATTAAAGGTGTACTTATTAACAATGTAATGATCTATTGAATATCTAAATACACTTTTGAGATTATATTAAATTTAATTTTATCTGCAAGTCATCATTTCATACTAAACTCCAAATTATCCACGTCAATTCCCCTAATTCCTGTGATTCCCCCCCCCCTCATTTTTTCTCAAAGTTTTCGAGGTAACGTGCATAATTCTTAAATTTCAACAATACGGGACTGTACTGTTGGATTCATGAGGTCCGGCACAATAATTTGATTATATACACCGTTATCACATTCCATTTTTAAGTTTTTTTTATGCATAAATAAACTTTCTCAGCGTTTTGTATGTCTGTATACATGCAAAAAATTAATTCTAATCCACATGAATATTTATTAACCCATAGGCGCTTCAAGCACTTCAGAAAAATACAACATAAATACAATATTCATACATAAATATACATACATAGCATGTTTATCAAAATCATTACGAATAACATTAATAAAAAGAAGAAGAAGAAAATAAAAGCATATTATAATAATTACAAAGCTCACTTTCCAGAATTTTGATCACCCGAGTTGATGGATAAAAATCTGCCTCTTTATAATTATTGGAGGAAGATTCTGTATAACTCCGCCCCTATTTTAAAAGTAATGCTTCTATTAGGCTTCGGAAGGCGTGTCACATTTGCATAGTTAAAATAAATAAAGTAAAATGATAAACCAAGCTAAAAAAAGAAATGCATTGATAAATTATAAATTGTTTCCAAGCTAAAAAAGAAGAAAAAAATTCATTAAAATTGTTACTGAAACAAGTTTTCACAATATCTATGATATTTTCAATATCTATGATATTATATTTCTTTTTAATACCTTCCATTTATTAATATTAATCATAAATTTTAAAATATAAAATGCAAAGTAAGCCTTTTCCATCTATATCTGCGAGAAAGTAGTGTTGGAGAAATAGTTTTTAATTGAAAACAGTTTTATTTAAATTTCATACATTTTTAATTAAAAAATTGTACATTACATGCATAAGGGCGAATTCGTTATAATTATATCTGTAATAAAGTATAATGCATGTATAATGTAGGTAAAACAAACAAAAATATTAGATGAAAAGATCTGCTGAAATTAAACATCCTGATTCTGTGCAGAAATTTTATTCTATAGCTTATAAGTATTAGTCATAATAATTAGCATAATGCAATGCTCCAAAATTACGCAAATTAGATCTTTAGTTCAGTTTTTCCCCTTTATTATTATTTTGATTATTATAGATTCTTAATGAAAATAATGTTAAAAGAGGTTATCAGTATTCAAGGATTATCCGAGAAAAATAAACGGCGATGTAAAGTAAGAAATTAGTTAAAAGCATATTCTTCCCTTTTAATGTAATTTTCTAATATTGTTTTACCCTGCTAGGTGGAGCTCATTGTGCTTAAGCCATTTGGTAGACCTCCCCACCTAGCTGAAACTGAAACTGATTTTGTTTTATCAAAAGTTACTCTTGAGTGAACAATTAATTTCCCAAAGTATCAAGTTATCAGTATTAAATTGCGGATTATACGCCAGAAACCTGTTAATATGCTTTTACATCTGAACTCAGACCTCGCTGTTTCTTTCTATATTTAAACTCCGCCCATCATCATAGGATATGTATTTATTCAAGATAAAAGCACACTACAGAAAATCTAGCTGTATAAAGTAGGCGGAGCATCCTGTTCGTGGCACGATTTGAATACAGATGTAAACTGTATTAATATTCATTGAGAAAAATATCAATTTTTGAATATTGCAAAAAGATCTTTAAAAAAGAAAAAATCATTGCACTTCATTTAATGGTTTTAAAATTTGTTTTAAGTATACCAAAGAATTATTATTTAATAGTTTTTTACAATTTATTTCTGTGAAAATTAAAAGAAAAAAAAAAGATGATATATATATTCTTCAAATTTTAAAAACATACCCATACTTCATTCTGTATTTGTAATGGTAGTTTCTAATTGGTCCATGTTTAATGTCCAAGTTATGCAATACTTGTGTTTTTTTATTTTATTCGTTTTCTGATTGGTACATGTTTAATGTCCAAAAATTGAATACTTCTGTTGCTACGATGACAAAAAGAGCGATAAAAACTTTTAAAAAAATTAACAATTTAAAAACAAATTGACAAAACAGAGTAATCAAAACTGTTAAAAAAATTAATAATTCAACAACAAATTGTAATAAAGATTTACAAAAAATTTCATTTACAAGTGCATTTTTTTTTTCTCTACGCAACGATGTAAAAATTTAAAATGTGCTATGCTTAGAAGTTTCAAAATTCGCAGTTCCGAATATAGTAAAACTGAAATTTCATTTAAAATTTGTTTATGATGGGTCCTGGAATATTAATGCTTAATCCATGTCGTATGCAATATGAGGCGTTCAGAAGTCATTCTGATTAACTCCATCCAATAAAAATGCACCTTTTCAACTGTTACATTTTTATCTCTATAAACTATCGATTTCTTTAATCATTGGTCTTGGAAGGTTAATGTTTAATGCATGGCGTACATAATAAAGGACTCGTTTTGATCATCCTAAAAATGATGTTTATTATTATTATTGTTAATTTAAATATAGAATATATAAATAAGTC
Source organism: Maratus speculifer (assembly GCA_964019185.1). Taxonomy (NCBI): domain Eukaryota; kingdom Metazoa; phylum Arthropoda; class Arachnida; order Araneae; family Salticidae; genus Maratus; species Maratus speculifer. The sequence continues at coordinate 6,515,717 of OZ025302.1, read as the reverse complement.
TTTAAAATTTTAGTCTTTGGAATTATGATTTTGCAAATAGTCGTTGTAACTTGAGTGTCTTACAAAAGGGTAAAATTATGATGCTGTTTTTTCTGCATTTTGTTTTAAGTGCGAAGGAAATATGATTTTTTGAACATTATAAAACTAGTTGGATGTGCCAATCCCAAAACTTTCTCCTATCTCATACCTACATTTAAATATTAATAAAAAGTTACTCATTTTAATGCTTTAATAATTTTAATTCAATACCATACCAACTTTGATTTTCATCTTAAATTTCTGCTTCAATCAATTAATCGGAGTAAAAATGGATTTCCGTCTCTGCACTAGCCGATAGACAATAGAATGACAGGCAGATTTTTTTTTTAATTCAGGGAGGACCTACTTGATTTACCAAAAAATAATCATACACAAAAAACTTAGTTCAGTTCTAGAACTAACTTAATACACTTTTATGTGGTGCAATATTGAAAATGGCATAAAATTCGCTATTGCAGCGCCTACTTCCGGCGGATTTATTTCAGATTCAGGGCGATCCAACTTGTCATAGCCATACATTTACACAAAATATTTCGTTCAATTCGATGCATAACTTCATGTACTTTTGGTCGGTACAATATTGAAAATGGCACAAAAATCGCGATTGCAGCGCCCCCTTCAGGCGGATTATTTTCAAATTCAGGGAGGACAAACTAGCCATAGTCATAGACTTACACAAAACATTTGGTAAATTTATAAAAAAAAGTATTCCGCGTTAAATGCCATTATATTCGAATTGTAATTTTTGCAAAAATCTTAAATTCTAACTTTAAAGCGCCCCCTCCTCGAGTAACATATAGGTTTAAGTTTCATTAAAAAAAAGGGGCGCATTCGATAGTGCGTGGACATCACGCCTTATATACGCTGCCGTAATCCGCGACGACACTTTTCGTGTTTCATTCGTAAAGGAAATGCACAACCGGCAGTGTTGCGCAGCATGACTGTTATACGCTGTCGTAGCTAGTGGAGACACGGTAGAAACTTTTTTCGAAAAGGAGAGGTACATTCGATAGCGCATGCGTAGCATGCCTGCTGTACGTTTCCGAGTGAAGCAGGGACACGGTTCTAGGTTCGTTCGATTTGACATTTGTCCGAATCGAAAATTTATAAAAAAGGACCCGCTAGAGGGCGAAGCCAGCTAGTATAATGAATAATTTAATAGATATATATACTTTATTATTTTTTTGGTTTAATGCAATTAATTTGTATCAGATTATAAGAAGAATATATTTATCGTATTATACAAAGTTGAAAGTTATATTGTAAATTATTTACCCCTTGGGGACGAGGGACACGTATACGTGCCTCAAAAAGGTTTAAGAATCCTTGTTTATTCCCACCAGTAAAAGTGTACTTTAAAATTTGCCTCAGCTAATCGGAGCAGTTTCCTAATTTAATGAGACACAAATTTTTGTTTTTAAAAACCGGTGACAAAACGTTAAATGCTCCCGTCGCGAAGGGGTTAAGAATAACGGTTTCATCCACTTTGAAGAAATCTATTTCTTCCGGACGGTTTTTTCCATGATTTATTTCTCGGTTTTTTTCCACAGTGAAAAAAAAATTGCCAACCCTGCCTTTTTTAGGTGCGTTCGTAATTATGTAAATACGTAGCACCTATTGTTGTCGCTCAGTCCGTCCGTCTGTCTGTCCGTCCGTCCGCATATAACAACGCAAAAACTACCCAACCGAATCGTTTGAAATTTAAAATACATAATTATAACATAATTTTGTCGATTCATTTCAAATTTTATGAAAATCGGATGGATAGATCAATTACAGAGACATTCAAAAGGATTCCGTTACATTACGGTCAATAGGGAAAAAAGTTTTAAATGCATTTTAATCGTTTGAAATTTAAAACATATAATTATTGCGTAATTTTGTCGATTCATTTCAAATGTTATGAAAATCGGATGCATAGATCAATTACAGGGACAATCAAAAGGATTCCGTTACATTACGATCAATGGGGGAAAAGTTTCAATTGCATTTTAATGATGTTACATTCATTCGAACATAATAGAATTGGCATGAATCTATGAAATATATACTAAAATATGCATTCTGTACAATCTGTGATGCAAAGAATTTTTATTATTAAATTACAGGGCCACACAAAAGTATTCCACTATATAATGCTATACGGGGAAACATGGTTTGGTACGTGTTTTAATTATATTCAACTATTTCACATTTTATGAATAAGATATACGTTGCTGAGGTGTAATAAAAATTACTTCCTGCATATTTACAGAAACGTAAAGATTTCGACTACTATACTGTATCCGGAGTACGCTCTACTATATCAGCAAGATCTGAATATTTTTAAAATTTCGTTATCGTACGAACGCACCTCATTTGCTACGTTCACGTAGAATTTTCAACTTGTTTTTTTTTTTATTATTATTATTATTATTATTATTATTATTATTTTTTGATGAAAGCTTTTTAAACTTGCTATCGAATGTTATTAATTTGAACTACAGTTAACATTTAAAAAAATAATTCAACTCACACCAAAAAATTGAATAAGTAATATTATATAGTTTTACAATGCCGTTTGACCGCTTGTCGTTGTACCAACAGAACATTACAAAAGCGAGCGAGCGCCTCTACCGGTATTAAGTTCTCCTCGCTATATTTCTCAGAATACAGCGAGGTCGTATAGTATTTTAACTTAAATGGGAAGGGTGACTGCAAGATTAAGATGAGGTCACATCTGTCAGGATCACATGCCAACCAAAGGATGTGGCGAAAGTTCGGGAATATATTGTGATTTTTTGCGTCGACGGCAATGAAATTGTTTTGTTGTTAGAATAACATATTACTTTAAAATATTGGCTAGCTATTGCGCAAAATAAAGTTTAGGTTTGAAATATTGTTTATAAGCGTATTTATTTGGATTCAGATAGAACAAATTGAATAAATAAGTTTGGTAAGAATAAATATTAAGATACAATATTATTTGTTAACATTTAAATACGTTAGATTTTAACTATGCTTTTAAATGTAATGAAAAATTACGCATAAAAATTAGTAAGTAGTTAATGTGTAAAGACAGAATTTTGTGAAATATTATTTTTTACTTAATTCTTTATATACTAAAATTATACAAAACGATGTACACGGTTGCATTCCCGGTGAGAATACATCGTTTACGTTTAAAATATGTATAGACTACAATAATTAAAATATTCAATATTAGGTCCTCTTTTTCGTTTATCGAGCATAGATGATTAGTATCCATCATTTTCTTCGTCGTATTGCCCTTGAAGTTATTTAACTTCATTCTTTTACTTTAAAAGTCATTTCGATAATCGGAATCATTTTAATCTAAAATGCATGCATTAAATGGTGTACTATTAAACACGCAAGTATTCTTCATTTATTTGTTTAAATATTTTGCGATTCTAGACAGTAATTTTCCCAAAATCGACAGATTGGATTTTATTTATTTTTGAAATAGAGAGCGCCATTTAAAGTATTCCTATTAAAAATTCAATCGCATATTTCAAGACATTCACTCATGCATGATGAATCTTGTTTGCCATATTTATTTAAAAATACTTTTGTTATATATTATGTTGTTGTTATGTGTACTTAAAAAAATGTTACATTTTCATTTTATAATTATAAAGTGAAATAATATTTTAAAATAATGAAATCAATAGGATTTAAAAGAAGAAAATATGAGAAATTACGTCGTATTTCAAATGACCAAACAACAATATAGCAAAAAAAAAAAAAATAAAAAAAAATAAATAAATAAATAAATAAATAAATAAAATAAAATAAAATAAAATAAAACAAATAAAAATAAATTAAAATAAATTAAAAATTTTATTTACACGAGACATTTACTTCCTACTTTGAGATCGTGTTTTTAACAATTATTAGGATAATTAAGACAGTGAAATAAAATTTGTAACAGAAGTATTTATATATGTGACATTTTAAAGTTAGGAGCCAAAAACATCATCGCTAGAGTCCCCGTTCTTTGCACAGAAGTCATGGCCAGTGAGGAAAAAAAATAAAATAAATAATAAATGTAGCAGATCCAAGAAATCACTCATTGGTAGCTGTAAGTTTATTTATTCCACTGTAATCATTATAGCGGGAAAAGCTCCTTTTTGCATACGATCTTTTACCGGAATGCCCAAAAAATATTCCATCATTTACTCCAACCAGCCGTACTCATCGACGAAATAACTCCAGAATCTCTCTCTCTCTCATCTCGAGACTTCCCCCTTTTAAACTCAAAAGAAACTTCTGGAACATTCGGTAACCTCCAACCATCAATCTTTTATGTAAACAGAATTCGTGTCCAGTTACGAGGCTATTTTTAAACAGACGATAAATTTATTTAAAAAAAAATATTATTTAACCAATTTATAATTGAATCGGGATTTTAAATATCTTAGGCAGACGATTTTTATACATGGTTAAATTTAAGAGAAAAAGAAAAGAAATGAATTTATTAATGCAAATTATCGTTGACGGCGGAAAAATAAATAAATAGATAAAATAAAATAATGATATTTTTTAAAGGTATGGGTCTGGAATAAATTTAATAAGACTTTCTTAAAAAGGGTTGATAAAAACATAGAAGAAATCAGTTTTATTTGGAATATTAAGAAATAAAGTTTTAATTAAGAATATTTTTAATTTAGAGCCATCTTTTTAAATTTACGCATACTGGAATAATGTTTTTTAAGGCAAATTAAGAATTTATATCGTCTGCATACAGATTAACAGATTAGATCTAGAAACACTATTTTAATTTAATGATATGAAGTAAGTACGGAACATTATTATAAGAAAATTAAGGTAGTATAAAGGTTAGTTTTGGCGAAAAAATTTTAAATTTGTAATATTATCCCCCCTCCCCAAGACTTTGTATGAAATTGATAGTTAAATAAAACTACAAGTTCAGACAACAGAAATATAATAATTTAGAAAAGTTAAATTTTGGAATAAAACTGTCAAACTCAGGAAGCCAAGAGATGGAAGAAAAGAAAATTAACGCAATATAAAAAATATTAGCTATTAAAATAAAATAGTTAACAGAAAATAATTCTGAATTGAATTTAGGTAGGAGCATTTCCCTGAAAGAAATACAATAATGTTACAACATCACTTACCATTTGTAAGTGCATAGGAGATAATACATATAATAACAGTAAATAAGTTATGAATATTAATAAGCAAGAGATAAAAATATAATAAAAACAATAAAAATTCGTTCTCATGGAAGTTTAAATAATTACAATGACTTAATGCATAGTTTATTTTAAATAAGTCCATTAAATGAAAAAAGTCTTTCAATGTCTAGTGAATACAGTCTTTTTAATTAAAGATCTTCAAATCTTGTTTAATCTTTTTTTTTTTTTTTTTTTTTTTTTTTTTTTTTTTTTTGTGTGTTATGTTGGATCTAACATCTTTCAGTAATATATCAATTTTTCAATAATAAATAGCATTACTCTCAATATCAATAATAAATAATATAGAAAAATTTAAATAATAACAATAACAACAATAATAAGTAGTATAATAAGACTCCATATCCTAATATTTTTCAATAAGAGTATAATTAATACTAACTTCATTATAGAAATCATAATAATAATAATAATAGTAAAACAAGAGTATAATCAAAAGAAAATATCACTATTTGTTTATTATTGATAGGGAAAATATTGGTTGAGGATAAAAATAATTACATAGCAACTAAATAATTTTCTTATCTTCTAATAGCATAAGAAAGTATTTTTTGCTAGCCGAAAGTATAAATAAAAAAAAATCATAATAATTCCAAAATCCAAATAAAATTAAATCTAACTATTTAGAAAATGGACTCTCAACCAGTATTTCCTTACAATAATTCCTCTCTGATACTCTTTTACAAAATTGTCAAATTTGGTTATAAGTTTTCAATGCCAAATGTAGAATAATGTTTTATCTACACATGGTTTATAAACTTTAATAATAAAATACAATAGGAATGAAAGGTGTCATTCTTAATTGAGAAATGGAAATAAAAATAGTGTGCTTTTTTGAAAAACTTTTAATATCTAGTTTTCACAATCACTGAAAATCACATATTATGTTATAGGTTTGAGTAGAATCATTAGATTTTATAACTGTTATAACATAAATATCTGCTGAATAAATAGAATAATACTAATGTCAAATCATGAGTAAATATAGTTAGACTTAACACCCTTAAAATTAATTTATCAACATCAATTTGAAAGCTTTTACAATCAAAGTGTTCACCCTATGCCTGCATAAGGTGCCCAATTTGACCCCAAAAACTCCCCAAAACAAGTAATATTCTTGTAGGCCTCCAAGAACATACCTGCTGATGTTGAAAATTATGTTGATAAAATAATTAAAGACTAAGAATTAAAATTTAATCTATTGTCTTGACTTTAGTTTGATCTAGTGATTGTATCTGAGGTTTTGTTTGTTTTTTGGGTTGCTCATGAAACAGTTTAAAATCTTCGGGTGAAAAATAGGGTCTCAATTTAGAAACATGCACAATAACGGAATTCTGTCCTGTCTCATAATTAAATTTATCTATTTCATAAGTTACATCAGAAAGTTTATTTATAATTTTATATGGTCCAGAGAAAGTAGGTTCTAATTTTCGAGTGTTAGGGTATTTAAATTCTTCATAAATTACAGAGTCTTGTATTTTCAATGGGCATTCGATAAAATTTCGATCATAGAGTCTCTTACTTTTAAGGTGAAATTCCTGAGTTCGCGCTTTCGCAATTTTGAGGGCTTTGTCTACTGGTGGATAATAGTTTTGTTTTAAAGGAGATTCATAAGGCAATTGACCATAAAATAAATAGGCAGGTGGGAACTTGGTGATAGAATGGGGCGTATTGTTGTATTCTTCGATGACTTGGTTTAATAATCTAGTCCAAGGTATTTTAGAAGAAGTGGAATTAACTTTACATTTAAGCCTGGTAACTATAGTCTGATTAACGCGCTCTACCTTTCCATTGGTCTGAGGATGATGTGCGGATGTAAAACGCTGTTGAACATGATGATTTCTAAGGAATTTCTTAAATCTTGGAGATCTGAAAGATTTATGTCTGTCACTAAGTATTTTTTGAGGTGCTTTGATATTGAAAATTTGTTTTAAACAGTTAGTGTATGTTTCTGTGGTAACATTTTTGGAGGGAAAAGCCCAAACAAATCTAGTTGCATGATCTATTATTATGTGTAAGAATTTTTTTGTTGAGTTGTAATAGTTAAATCCACCAACAGTATCAATAGAAAGACATTCAAAAGGTTGATCTGTTGCTGGCATAGCTTGTAATAAGCCGAATCTTTTCTGTTTTGGTTTTTTATTTTTCTGACAGATATCGCAATGTTTAACAAATTCTGTAATGTCTATTGTCATATTAGGCCAATAATAGTTGGGAGATATTAAATTAAGCATTTTTTGAATCCCTAAATGTCCAAAATTATCATGAGCAATATGGAGTAATTTTCTTCTTAATGACATTGGTACAACAATTTTTTTGAATCCCTTTTTCTGAACTATAATAATTCCATTCTCTTTTTTATATTTTTTGTCACAAACATTGTCTTTGTCTTGCATCTCTATAATTTCTTTCCTATCTAGCAATAAACTAATATGTTGATTAAAATGACAAACAGGATTTCGTGACAACATGTCTGCTTCGACATTTGTTGAACCCTTTTCATATTTTATCTCATAATCAAACATACTAAGTTTGAGCGACCATCTAAAAAGCCTACCTCTTAAGTTTTTAACACTCTTTAACCATACTAGAGATGCGTGGTCCGTATGAATTGTAAACTTGACACCATGAAAGTAATGATAGAATTTATCAAGAGTATCTATAATAGCTAAACATTCTAATTCAGTTATGAAATAATTTTGCTCATAACTCTTCAAAATTCTAGAATGATAAGCAATAGGATGTAAGAAATTATCTTTATCAGGTTGTTTTAGAACGGCACCTACTGCTATCTGAGAGGCATCTACAAACATATGTAAAGGTAATTTAGGATCATAAATTTTCAGGATGGGTTTTGCAATTAAAGAATTTTTTAATTTTTCAAAAGACTCCTGGCACTCTGAGTTCCATTCCCATATTGTATCTTTTTTAAGTAATCGATTTAGAGGATATCTAATTTCAGCATATTTATTTATGAATTTATGGTAAACATTAATGGAACCTAGAAATCGTTGTAACTCTTTCACATTTGAAGGAGGTTTTAAATTTTTGATGGTTTCAATATTGGCATTTGCTGGTGTTATAGTTCCATTAGTGATTTCATAACCTAAGAAATTTATTTTATTTTGGCCTAATTTACATTTAGAAAGTTTAAGTTTAATGTTTTCTTGTTTGCAAATGTCAAAAATTTGAGCTAAATGGTTTAAATGTTCTTCTAATGAGGAAGAGAAAATTATAATATCATCAAAATAGTGGCACGCAAAGTCGATTTTATATTTATTAAGGATTCTTCGAATGGTTCTATTGAATATGGGAGGGCCCGTTTTTATGCCAAAAGGGAGCACGAGCCACTCAAAAAGTCCAAAATTGGTTGCAAATGCTAATTTTTCTGTATCGGATGGATGTATTGGTATGTGCCAGTAGCCAGAGGCTAAATCCAAAGTTGAAAAATACTGAGCACTACTCAATTTATCTAAAATTCCATCGATACGGGGCAAGGGTTCTGCATCGTTTTTAATTATTGCATTTAATTTTCTATAGTCTATACATAATCGCGTTTTTTTACCTTCCTCTCTTTTCATAACTAGTGTAACAGGGGCAGAATAGGGGCTATTACTTTCCTTTATCAGTCCGGCTGCTAACAATGATTGAATTTGGTTTTTTATTTCTATTTCTTCTAGGGGAGATGTTCGGTAGGGCCTCAAAGATATAGGTAGGTCAGATTTTAATATAACGCGTTGTGGTTCAATATTAATCCTACCCACATCATATTTATGCTTTGCAAAAATATCACTATAAATATGAACTAATTCCCTTAAATTTACATCTTGAATTAAATTTATTTCCCCAGTTAAATCTGAATCCGAATTATCGCGAAAATTTTGAAGAGTCATGGAACCTCTATAATCAGGATGCACATTAATTGCGTGATCATATTCAACACAGTCTTCATTTTTCATAATATTCCCACAAGTAGATTGTAACTCTATATCATGATTATTTACATTCAGTGTTTCATTATCATAATTATCTATTGCTACAGTATTACCAGTATTTAATTTCATATCTTTTTTATATTCAGAGGTTACAAATTCATTAGATTGATCCCTGTTTTGTTGTACTTGATCCATATTTACTGTATTAAAATGAAGGGATCTCTCATTATGTATGGATATACTGTTAGTTATAATTTTCCTTCCCTGCCTTACAATACAATTTTTACATTCTATGGTTAATTTAAATTTAGAACATTCTTTTAACCCCAAAATAGCATAATCCAAATTTGTATTACATACTAAAAAATTAACATATTTTTTAATTTTACCCACTTTTAGAAGAACACTACATTTTTTATTTATAGGTAAAAATCCTTTTGCCTGACCAATGGTAACTGAGGGTATAGTCTCAATTTTAGCATTAAGTTTTTTAACAAATTTAATTGGCAATATTGCAATAGTTGAGCCAGTATCTACAACACATGGTAAATTATAATTATTTGTATATCCATACACAAATAATAGTCAAATATTATGAGAATTATTTTGTGAGCTACTTGGAAGAGTATCAGAGGAGTGCACCTCATTCCTAAAAATACATTCTCTTTCCCAATGAAAAGCATTACTCACACCCCTATTTGTGCATATCCTACAAGGTCTTGAAGGGTATGAATTTTGAATATAATTATTTTGACAAATTCTAGGTCTTTGAAACTGAGATTGCCTTTGGGGAATCCAATTCCTAGGTGTATTATTGGGCCTAACTGGCTGAATCCAGGGCCTAGTTGGTTGAAAAGGTTGAAAATTTTGTCTAGCTGATGGTTGATTTATTACTTGGTTTGAAACTAGTGGGGTGGAAACTTCCACGAATTGTTTGACAACCCGGTACCATTCGGTGGTACTACTAGGAGGATTTATAATAATACTGTTTTTGAATTCTGGTTTTAAACCATCAGTTAAACCTTGTAATAGTAAATTTTCACTCAGATGTAATTTCCTACCAATTTCCACTTTCTTACGAAAATAAGTTTCTAAATTGTCTAAATTATCTAATTTCAGATTTGAAAAATCAGAAAAACTCGGGAAGTCTAATTCAATGAGTCTTTCTATCAAAATTTTCTTAATTTGTTCATAATCCGTACAATTTAAACAGTCATTGATATAAATTTTTTGCGCTTCCCCTTTCAAATATTGCGCAATAGAATTAAATTTCCATTCTAGATCATTCTTCTCCTTTTCACATGTTGTATCAAAATAAGTTAACCACGACAAAATGTTCATTCCAGAACTCGGGTCAAACGGTACGAATTTAGGATCTTCCATATTTTTTTTATTCTTACTCATTAGAATAAATGAAGCACTTCTATTTTCTTTATTAAATCCTGATCGTAAAATCATTCGCAATAAATTTCAAAGTTAATAATTTCTATCAATTACATATTTTTTCAAAATTACTATATCAGATCCATAACATACGATAAATAATAAATAAATAAATAAATTAGTAAATTAATAAATTAACTTCAAATTACTCTCATCAATAAAATAATAAATAAATAAATAAATAATAAATACTTTCCATCAATCATAAATAGAATAGAAATAATAATCAAAACATTTAATAAAATAAACTTACAGTTCAAGAACAATCTTCAATAAAATCCAATCTTCATTAAATTCGTCATCGAATACCTTTCACATACTCACCACTTTGATAGCATTAACTTTCAAAAATTTGTTATTATGACCACGATTATCTTGAGTCATCAGTTACACATAAACAGCAAAAAGGTGGAATATCAGGCCTCAGGAATTCACAAGATATTTAGAAGAAATCTTTCAAACCACTCGCACAGAAAGCTGTTTAACATTAAAATCTCCTCTGTTACATTCACTCGAGGAATCAAAAGATAATGACAATTCTTGCTTCATAACACTTTCAACCATTAGATTCGTTAGATTCATTTCAAAATCCGAAACAGGCACTAGCACAGGCATTACTTATCCTGTCGACTTTTGATAAGACTGTGACATTTTAAAGTTAGGAGCCAAAAACATCATCGCTAGAGTCCCCGTTCTTTGCACAGAAGTCATGGCCAGTGAGGAAAAAAAATAAAATAAATAATAAATGTAGCAGATCCAAGAAATCACTCATTGGTAGCTGTAAGTTTATTTATTCCACTGTAATCATTATAGCGGGAAAAGCTCCTTTTTGCATACGATCTTTTACCGGAATGCCCAAAAAATATTCCATCATTTACTCCAACCAGCCGTACTCATCGACGAAATAACTCCAGAATCTCTCTCTCTCTCATCTCGAGACTTCCCCCTTTTAAACTCAAAAGAAACTTCTGGAACATTCGGTAACCTCCAACCATCAATCTTTTATGTAAACAGAATTCGTGTCCAGTTACGAGGCTATTTTTAAACAGACGATAAATTTATTTTAAAAAAAAATATTATTTAACCAATTTATAATTGAATCGGAATTTTAAATATCTTAGGCAGACGATTTTTATACATGGTTAAATTTAAGAGAAAAAGAAAAGAAATGAATTTATTAATGCAAATTATCGTTGACGGCGGAAAAATAAATAAATAGATAAAATAAAATAATGATATTTTTTAAAGGTATGGGTCTGGAATAAATTTAATAAGACTTTCTTAAAAAGGGTTGATAAAAACATAGAAGAAATCAGTTTTATTTGGAATATTAAGAAATAAAGTTTTAATTAAGAATATTTTTAATTTAGAGCCATCTTTTTAAATTTACGCATACTGGAATAATGTTTTTTAAGGCAAATTAAGAATTTATATCGTCTGCATACAGATTAACAGATTAGATCTAGAAACACTATTTTAATTTAATGATATGAAGTAAGTACGGAACATTATTATAAGAAAATTAAGGTAGTATAAAGGTTAGTTTTGGCGAAAAAATTTTAAATTTGTAATATATATATATATATATATATATATATATATATATATATATATATATATATAACTTTGAGGTAATTGAGTCAGTTTTAAAACAATATATTTAAAATTTTGTATTTAAGACAGCTTTCTTATAGCGTTGTTCTAAAAATACCGAGACGCAAAGAGTCTCTTTATTTAATTTATTCTATATTAGCTTAGTTGCGAATGTTCAACGAATATAATGGTCTTGTTCAATTTTAGACGAAAATGGCCAATTGGGTTTTTTAAATGGAAACTGATTCGACCTTAAAATTCCTCAATCAAAGAGAATGAAAATCCGTTTACAAGAAGATCGCCACTCGGTTTTTTATGATAATTTAATCTTCCATGTTTTTTGTAAAGCTGATCAAATTAGGAAGTTTTTAGAGTCTGTTGTGTCTGAATGGGGGTTGAGGAGCGTATCTCGTAGGGGACAGAGCCCCCTAGTTTGATTAAAAAATAAATAAATGGATTATTGCATGTAAATGCGCGCAATGCTGAAGTTTTCGAATTTGTTTCTGTCATTTTTAATCAGTTGAATATTTTAAATAAAGTCATTAAGGTAGTAGTGATATAAATAATGTAAATATAAATAATAACAAGTGCATAATACTAATGAAAATAATTACTATGTATCTAAAAACTCGAGAAATTTTAAGCAGAATGAAAATAACACTTAAGGCCCCTGTCCTCGCTCGAGGAAAAGCTCGCGAGCTATTGCTATTCCTATGGGGAAGCATTTTTCTAATAACTATTTCGCATTTTGATATTTTTGAATATTTTTTTTTTTGCAATGGATAGCTGAGGTGCATGCCGACAGCGCACCTTTTTTACTTTTTCGATTTTGGTTGCAGATATATTTTTTAAAAAGCACTTTCAGTTTCGAAACCGGTTTTGAAAGTGAAACTAACTTTGTAAAAAATATCTGCAACCAAAATCAAAAAAGTAAAAAAGGTGCGCTGTCGACATGCACCTCATCTATCCAATGTAAAAAGAATTATTCAAAAATGTCAAAATGCGAAAGAGTTATTAGAAAAATGCTTCCCCATAGGAATAGCATTAGCTCGTGAGCGTTTCCTCGAGCGAGGACAGGGGCCTTAAGGCGAAAATTTTTCATTTTCAATATCTTTTCTAAATTGCTCTTCAAAAATTTTAAAAATTTGCTAGTTATGGTGAAAAAAAAAACACAAAATAAGCAACGATGTAAATTACATGACATTTTGAGAATTCATAAGGTGAATCCTTAAACATGCTACAACCTTCGCACAAATCGTTATTTTTCACTCTGATAAATGCTCTGATAAAGATATATATTACTAAAAAATATGCTTGACGAATTTCACAGCAATTCGCTTTCAAACAAATTTCATGTTATTGAGAATGCGTACAAAAAAAAAAAAAAAAAAAAAAAAAAAAAAAAAGTTTTTCTACACAGATACTAAAATATAATAAAAACATTTGTGAAAATCAGAACTTTCATTCGATTGAGGCAGATTAAAAGGCTACTTCATTTACGTGAAAACGCCTGCTCGCAAGTGTTAATTATATAAAAGATTTTCTTTAAAATAGCTTGTTTGCGTTTCAAAAATTTTATTTATTTTTATTTGTTTGCTTATTTATTGATTTTCATTGATTTATTATATTTTACATTGGATACCTGAGGACGAATTCTACAAAGGCTGTTTTTAACATTTAAAAAATTTTGTTTTCTGTTTATTTATTTATTTTTATCCTGACATTTTTACATTTTATATCGTTTTGCAATGTTAAGTATCCTCATAAAAAAAGCCAAGAAAATCGAAAAATAAAATCTGTCTTTGTAGAGATAGACATCAAGTATCTAATGCAAAATAAATAAAATAAAAATATTTGAATGCAAACGAGGTGATAAAAAAATCTGCTACAGGCGTAACATTAAAAAGCGGTTTTTTTTTTCATGTGTGCGAAGTAGCCCCTAAGCGAAATACGTTCTTTAGAAATAAAAAATATATAAAAAACTGAAGTAAACAATTGTAATTGCATAATTAAAACTAGTCGTTGGAAGCCACCGTAATACTTACCCATCATTTATATGCATATGAAAATAAAATATGTGAAAACTATTTATACAATGTATTTCAATTCCAAAACTAAATTTAAATGTTGTTAATACACATAGTAATGCTCTATTAATGAAATGCTGATGCACCAATTTCAACAAATTATGTAAAACGCCAAACTACTCAAGAAGTACCGAACTACGTAAAAGAAACATCCTTATAACTCCAAAAATAATAATCAAATTAACTAACAGTTTGCTGCGTCGGATTAAGCGTCTCATTTTCGATTAAAATATACCTCTGAATTGAAATTTGAATGAAATACAGGATCATGCAAAATCGAAGAATGTGGAAAACAGGATTACAAATATCTCGACAACTAATAATCCGATCGACTTCGTTCTTTATGCAAAATTTGTGTTTTTTTTTTATTGCCTTTTACATGCATTCCTTAAAATAAAAAAATTCGAAAAATTTTATATACCTTTCATCAGAACGAATTTTTCGAGAATCCGGAAAAAATAGTTCTGGATCATCGAGGTTACTGATATTCAATAAGCTTCGTCCCATTATTACATACTAAGTACATACAAAATTTCAAGTCTTTATCTCAATTTGTTCTTGAGATAGAGCGTTTACAGACAGACAGACTGACAGACAGACGGACAGACGGACGCAAATTTTTTTTTCTAAAAATATGTTTTTCGAAATCTCCAGTGTCTAAAACGTGTAAATCCGTCAAAAAAATTTTTTCGATTTTCAAAACGATTGCAAGACTTACCCTATACTACGTATGATGGGTAAGTAATATTAAATAATGGATCACGCATCTAAAATAGATCTACAAAAAAAAAAAAAAAAAAAAAAAAAAAACGCATTTTTTTATGAAATAATTTGCTTGAAATGAAAGTATATTTTGTGTTTAAAAACCTAAAATATATTATATATTAAATATTTTTGTATAATTTTATGATCATTAAAATGCAATTTTAAGTAACTCTTTCGAAAGTGTATTACACTGAAATAAAAATTCACTTTCTTTTATAGCATGCAAATCTTTCACTTTTAAGAACACGGGAATTTAACAATTTTTTTTATTTGTATTTTAAATACCTTTTATAAGTACTGCTTGTCTTAAGTTTTCTTCTATAAAAAAAAATTCAGTGTGATATTCAATCGCATCAAATGCTTTTATGGAATCTGACGAAAAGAACATTAAATTTTAAAAAGCTGAAAAGATATATAATTTCAAAATTTAAATATGATAGTTTATTTGGATGTGAAAAATATTATTTAAGATTTACACTCTTTTTCGTGCAGATATTAATTTTAATTTCTTTAACTTATGTGTGTACATAACTTATGTGTGTACATTTGTCCCACCGAAATCAAGCCACAGTGATTTTGTACCGTAATTCGACAGGACACTAAACCATGTGCACGAAAGAAATATATTAAGACATATTTACAATAAATAACTCACTCCCTGCCCCACTTGGTCACGAAAATAAATGAATGTATACAAAAAGAGGGACCAAAGAACTGTCCCCCCGAATTAAAGCCACTACTATTAACAGCCAATATATCCGCCATGCTTATGTCTGTCTTGAAATATGCAATGTGGCATATTATTTACTAATCCTGGAAGACATTAGTACTAATATTATCCCAGGCCATATTGAAGGCAGCCCTTAGTTCTGCCACAGACTTGAATTACCTGGTATTGGCGCTCAAAGCTCTATTGAGAATATTCTTCACATTTTCTTAGGGATTTAGATGAAGATACAGGACAGGGAATTCCATGACATGTCCTGAATTATCCAAAAAACATTCCTAAGAGGCTTTTTCAAAGGTTATGGGGTCGTTTTCCGGCTCAAAAATACAACTTAGGCCACCAATTCTCTTTTTAATTGGACAGAAATGGGTTTCTGACGATTTTTGGTATTTGGTAGCCAAAATACAGTCTGGGGGAAGAGCCAAATGAATTTTACCACCGTACTCGAAGCTTTCAAAACGCCGTTAATTTTAATCCTTCACTTATCCATACTGAGCCTGCCCATGTTTAAAGCTATCCACAAGTAACGCAGAGTCGATCAAGCCAAATATCATCAAATCTGGCAGGTCCAGGGGCATCTTATTTTAATCCCAGATGAGAAAAATAGTTTTTGTGGCTCAAACTGCCTTGTTTTCTATTGACATGGCATGTGGAAACGAGAAGAAATTTTCTCCAAAAGACAGCACGATGGAGACTCATCAATAGCGTTGGAAAACTTCGCTATGGTGGTAAATTTAACTTGGCTCTTCCCTCTGAACGTATCATGGCTATCAATTTACAAGAATTTCGAGAAACCCAACTAACAAAAAAATTGGTAGCCTAAATTAGACTACTTTGCTGCTGGCCTCATAACCTTTGCAAAATTTTCCTGGGAATGGTTTTTGGATAATTTAGGGCATGCTACGGAATGGTTTGCTCTATACCTTCATTTAACCTCTTGGGGACGAGCGACACGTCGAGTCGCAAAAAGGCTTAAGAATCATTGCTTATTCTCACCGGTAAAATTATACTGTAAAATTTGTGTTATTCAATCGGAGCATTTCCTTCATTCAAGAAGGAACAAATATCTGTTTGCTAAAACCGGTGGTAAAACATTAAAAAGTTCGTGTCGCGAAGGGGTTAAATCCCCGAGAAAATGTGTGGGGTAGCCTCAGTAGAGCTTTAAATGCAAATTGCAAGCACTTCAAGTCTGTGCCAGAATTGAGGACCGCCGTTATTGAGGTGCTATTGATGCTAATTTATGCGCCGTTAATTAACGCGCCGTTATTGATGCTAATGTCTTCCAGGGATTAGTAAATAATATGCCACATTGTATATTTCAGGTCAGACATAAACAAGGCGGATTTATATTGCCTATTAACAGTAGTGGTTTTATTTCGACGGGGCACCTTTTTTCTCCCTCTTTTTAGCACTTCCCAACAAAATTGAAAAGTGCTTATGCATTCGGTTTGTCTGGCCGGATGGCCGTCTGTCCGCGCTCTAGCTCAAGTAGATATACTCGAATTGCCATTAAATTTTAGGACGTTATTGACGTTTACCCTAGAACGAACCCTATTGAAAATGAAGTTTCTACCATGATTAGTTTATCTACAGACAGAATGAAAAGTTTCCCATTACATTACGGCCTATGGGGAAAAATCGTTTATATATTGGGATTGCCATGGAATTTTAGGACGTTATTGATGTTTACCCTAGCACAAGCTCTATTGAAAATGAAGTTTCTACCATGATTAGTTTATCTACAGGGCGAATCAAAAGTTTCCAATTACATTACGGTCTATGGGGAAAAAATCGTTTCAAAGGAATTTTAAAGATGTTATACCCTGTCAAACATTAAAATATGCATTCTATAAAATATAAGGTGAAAATGTAGCTATTGTTCATTTACAGGGCAACACAAAAGAATTCCATTAGATAATGGTAAAAGGGGGAATTGTGCGTGACATATTTTAAATATATTAAGCTTTTTCATGTATAATAAAATTGATGTATGTCAATGAGGCTTAGTATAAATTATACGATACTGCCTTCCCTATTATAAAGTACATAGTATTTACAGGGACACACAAAAGATTCCAAATAGTACATTTTTTCCGAAGTACTGTACATGTATCCGATGATAACTGATGGATAGATGAAATGAATTTTAATTATTATATGCGCGTATAAGTTTCACTAAATTTATACATATTATATGGTGTGTATAAATGCTATAGTTAATATACAGCGCTATCCAAAAGAGCTCGTCAAAGTTACTGAATATGAATATAAATTACCAAAAGCTGATCTTTAAATAAATTATGCATGTTTACGCTGAACTGCATTAAATTTACTAAGAAAAGTTTGCAGAATATAGATAAAATGATATACAGGGCCACATAAAGAATTGGGTACATGGAGCCTATGAATGATAATTTATAAGAAAGTGATTTCAGTTGTTTTAAGAGTGTTTTAGTTTATAATAAATTTTATCTTAAGACTGATGTGTAATAAAGGTACCAGGCAAACTACAAGGTTGAACAAAGTATTCAAGTACGTTTTCATCTATTAGTATAAATTGCTGAAAAAGAAATTTCAAGCTACTAGACATCTTTTGCTAAGCTAAAATAACAAGTAACATACCAAATCATGTTAAGCAATTGAAGAATATTATGCATGACAGGAGCTAAAATTTAAAAACCTTCGAAAGAACTCGGTTTGCAGTTAGATCTCACTTCTGTTATTAGCGAAACCTTTAACGAACTTGGCATTCTTTCAGATTCATGTTTTTGACAGGATATCATTATTTTTTGTCAAATCACTTCTTTTATTAGCGAAACCTTTAACGAACTTGGCATTTTTTTCACACTCATGTTTTTGATAGGATTCTTTCTACTGCGTTTTCTAATTGTGTTAAATATCTTTCGCCTTTTTTTTTTTTTTTTTTTTTTTCATAATCAAGAAGCAAATGTTTCTTGATTAATAATTATCAATATTGTGTTAGAGTAGCAATCTCAGCATTGTAGTATACCTTATGAGATGTCATGGAAACATTTATAATCCTATTTTTCACGACTCTGTATGTCATTCAAATTTCAATCCAAAGCCTATTTTAAGTGGAGATGAGACGCTTAATTGAATGCAATAAACTGTAAGTTAATATGATAATATTTTTTTGAGTTATAACGATGTTTCTTTTTACGCATTTCGGTACTACTTGAGTAGTCAGGCGTTCTATATAATTTGTCGAAATTGGTTCTTCAGCAATTCATTAATTGAGCATTACTATGCATATTAAAAATATTTAAATATGCATTTAAATTTTGTTTCGGAATAGCAAGGAATTTTATAAATAGTTTAACACAGTTTAATTTTCATTTTTTATGTAACACATATCCATGATGGGTAAGTATTACGGTGGCTCCCTACGACTGGTTTGAGTAGGCATTGAGTACCATCTGTGACTATTATTAATAAATTTTCAAAAAAATTTCGAATTTTTATATTTTAAAGTATAAAACACAATTTAAAAAATCGTAAATTTTGCATAAGGAGCAAAATCGGTCATATTATTAGTTGCCGAGATATTTGCAATCTTATTTTTCACATTCCTCGATTTTTCATGACCTCGTATTTCATTCAAATTTCAATTTAAATACATATTTATTGTGTCATACATATTTGTTGTGTCATCATGTGTTTGTTGTGTCATCAAGTAATTTTTCATTCGAATTTTTACTTGTAATAATCTTTTACTATTTTTTTCGTTATTTAAAATAAAAATTATGCCAAATTCTATAATTAGCTAACAGTTTGGCGATTTATATTATGCATCGAAATAGGTTCATGGGATAATCAATTAGGACCTGCAGTTCCGTAAAAGAGCAAAACTATGTATTAAAAAATATTCAAATATACGTTTAAATAATATTTTGGAGTTGTGATGCATTTTATAATTAGTTTTTCCACGTTTTATTATTATATTTTATAGTATGCATAACCATGATGGGGAAGTATTAGGGTGGACTACCAACGACTAGTTTTACTTTGTTAACACCCCCTGTAGTCTTCATTTAAATACTAATTTTCGTTCATTTTGAAATTCAGAATTAAGTTTGATGCGCTACTGAAGAGGTTCCCTATTTATTATGCATAAATTATTTGAACATGATTTGTTGAATAGATATTTAACTATAATTATATTTATGACATGATACGTTTGAAAGCCGAGCAGTCAAGGATGCCAAATGACGTCAATTTTTCAAAACTTTAATAATTTTTTTTCTCGGAAACTGTTTTACCAATCAGGTTAAAGAAATTGCCGGTGATCATATCTTAATAGAAAGAACAAACACGCGCAGTTTCATTAAAATCTCTGATGGTGGGTCACAGGCCTGCCTGAAATGCCATGGGATGACTCGCTAGGCTTATTGGGAGATAACTGAAATGACATGTAGCTCCGCCTTAAATCTATTCTTTTTTCCTTTTTTTTGTATTTTTGTGTAAATATTTTAAATATTTAGGTGCGATACCCACGCAATTTGATGCTAAATAAATATGTATGACATGATCAACGGTCAGGAATATTGCACAAAGACTAACATGTATAAAATAATGTTTAAAAAAAATGAAATAAACATTGCTTTTACAGAATGAGGTATGTGTATGGTTTTAACTTTTTAAGAATTATTATCATCTTTTTTTTGCACAATTTTTCACTGAAAGAAAGTGTAAAAAACTATCAAATAATAATTCTTTAATATCTTTAAAACACACTTTTAATTCATGAAGTGTGATGCAATGATTTTTCTTTAAAAAGAGAACTTTTTGCGATATTCAAAAATTAAATATTTTTTGTAAATAATATTGATACAATTTACATTCCTATTCAAACCATACAGCGAAGACAATGCTCCGCCTCTTTATTTAGCTAGATTTTCTGTAGTGAATTTTCATTCTGAACGAATACATGTAATAATGACGATGGGTGGAGTTTAAAAGTAAAAAAACAGCGAGGGCGGTGTACAGATGTAAAAACATATTAACAGATTTTTGGCGAATTATCCGTAAATTAATACTGATAGCTTGATACTTTAAGAAATTTATTGTTCACTCAAGAGTAATTTTGATAAAAGTGTCAGAGTTATTGTTTTAATGAATTTTTCTTCTTCTTTTTTAATTTGGAAGCATTTTATATTTTATCAGTGCGTTTCTTTTTTTTTTAATTTAATCTTTTTTTTTTTTTTTACCATGTAAATTTAAAACGCCTTTCGAAGAATTACTTTTAAAATAGGGGTGGAGTTACACAGAATCTTCATATAATAATGATAACGAGGCAGATCTCCATCCATCAACTGGGATAGTCAAAATTGTCGCTCCCAAACTTTGTATTCATTTTAATATGCTTTTATATTCAATTTTCTTTTCTCTCTTTTTTATATTTTGAACATATTTATAAATATCTTATACAAGTTCTGATATATTTTATGGAGCGTATATTTATTCAGGAAATTGTATTTAGGCATGTTGTATTTTCGAAGTGCTCGAAGCGCCTACGCGTGCAATAATTTTTTATGTACATCCATATAAAACGCTCAGGAAAGTTTATTTATTCTGAGAGAACTTGCAAATGGAAACTAATAACATTGTATGTGATTAAATAATTGCGCCGCACCTGATGAATTAGACTGCACAGTTACGTAGCGGCGAAATTTGAGAATTATCCATATTATCTGGAAAACTTTAAGAGAAGGCGAGAGAATTAAATATATATATATATGTTAGTTGAATTGAAAAGATAAAATCTGATTTTGTGTATTTTGCATAAATTTTCTTTTCTTCGTTTAGCCAATGGTTGAATATATTTAGACAGTTGATGTATGCGATTTTTTGTAAGAGACTAGTGTAATTTTTAATTTAATATAGATATTTTATTAATTTTTTTGATCTGATGGAATTAATTTTCATAAGATTACAGAGAGAAGATATTTCATGTATTTTACAAAATTAAAAGTTCTATTGTAAATTCTTAAACAATAACAGTTTCTTTCATTCCTTCAACTTGGAAGGAAACCATATCTTCCCGATAGTTTTTTTAGCGGTTTTTTCCACAATGGAAGAAACTTGCAAATGCCGCTTTTTTGGATGATAGCTAATTAAACATGCTATCGAGGGTTATTAATTCAGACTAAAATTGATATTAAAAAGTTTTTTTTTCAACTCACACCAGTAAATTTATTTAATAATATGTTATAGTATTTAAGTGGTAGTTCTGTATTTTGAAAATTAACTCCTTCTTCCAAAAATTCAAAAACGAGTGAGCACCATTACCGGTACTAAGTTCTCCTCGTTAAAAATATAGTCAAACTTATAACAGCAACTCATTAAAGTCGGGTGGAAAGAAAATTTGTCCTATTAGGGTAGCAAAACTTTTAAATTTAAACACCAGTATTTTATTTTAGATATATCTGCATCATCTAATCTCAGATTTTAAGAGATTAAATAATCATAATTTATAGTGTGGAAAAAACTGGCTTCAGGGAATTAAAAGAAGTGTAAAAAATTCTTGTCTTTAACGGTGTTCTACACTGCTCCGCTCCAATAGCGCAAAACGTTTTGACACAATTACAAATTCATTTTTTAATGGAAAGATATGAAACTGGAATGCCTGACTATGGAAGCGATTTCGAATCGAACTTAACTTTCCATTTTATAATAGCTAAATTACCTATCCAGTTCTAAGCTATTTCGATCACAAGATCGCCCGTTTTTTGCTGCTTTTCCATCGGTTTTTCTGCTTTCGTAGAGAAATGTGCTCAAAAACGTCAACATTGAAGGCTTGTTAGGAAAAATCCATTGTGTTTAAAAAAAACAGAAAATTGAGTGTAATTAGACAGTTTCTGAATAACAGCACCTGCTAATTTCATGCATTTCCGAACGAAAATAAAGCATATGTCACAAATTTGTCCTTTTTGATTTAAGATCACCCTAAATGGATTAAATCAAAGCTGCCAACATCTTCCGCTTTTTTGGCTCGGAAAAATTTTATAGAAAATTTTACCATTTCAAATCGCCATAATCTGCCGATTAAAGAATGTAAAAATTGTTATTAAATTTTTCCGGGCCAAAAAATCGGAAGAATTGGCAGCTATGGGTTAAATATTGTTTCTTTTGATCGGATACAGCGAGAATATAGTGTTTCTTTGAGTTTGAAATAGTGTTTCTTTTGATTGAAATCACCGAGTAATGAATGTTGAGAATTGCCGAAAGAAGAATCGAGATTTTTGAAATGCATACTTTCGGCCGAGTTACGGTCTCGAATAAATTTGCTGCAGCACTTTCTTTGGAAATGATTGACGAAATTCAGATTTTAAACAGGAAAGAACACGAATATTGGATTGATCCCATTTGTTATTATCATGCGAAAAAGCTGACAGTAGTGTTGCCATCTATTAAATACAAATAAAAAAAATAGAGAGAATTTAGTTTCAACGTAAATTGAACAGATAATGTTTAGTTGAAGGTTTAAAAGTTACGAATAAACAGTTCCGTAAACTGTAAACTCCTGTATGAAAAAACTGGAAAAGGGAATTTAAACGATTTTTTTTAATCCAATCCAACGACCAGTTCATTATTTTTTTCGTTTATTTTTATGCATTAACATTATTTGTTAATTAGTTTATTTAATTTGTTAATTTGCGATAAATAAAAAAGTACTAATTAAAAATATTTAGAAGTATAATTGAGTGTGGTGGGGGGGGGCGTTTTTTGTTAAGCATATTGTTTCAAATACAATTCCTATTCTCATTTACAGTTCTTTGTGTTTAATTAATCCAGATTTCTTTTTTAAATCAGTGCTTCTTCAACACATTATGTTCATTCATAGTTCTTTGCGTTTAATTAATCCAGATTACTTTTAAAAAAGGTTTAGTAGTAAACTTATTTACCAGTAAACTAGTTATTTTCTGCGGGTAAATATCATTACAAAAGAAGAGAAAAGTTCAAAAAATGAAAAAAAGGAAGAATAAGAACATTTTGTTTCTAGCTGAAAAAAAACTGTTTTTTTTTTTAAGTTTTTATCATGAGAAGAGAAGTTTTTACAAAAATCGATATTTAAATATGTGATTTATTTGTACTTTTTATATACTAAATAACGAGACAAGATTAAACTTTTCTTCTTTCATATTCTAAATAGTATTTTTCTAAGAAAGTTTTTACTTTAATTAATTAATAAAAAGTTACTTTTTATCCAGTACCGAGCGTTTTACCTTGTGTTTTATTTTTGTATCGTAATTTTACGCATTATTGTGAAAATGAATTTCCATTTAAAAACTTGATTTTACAATGTACCACATACAAACACAAACATGAGATTAAATTTAGAATTTTATATCTGTTTTTGAAACACTTTAATTTTTTAAATGATTAATAACAGTAAGATTAAAAATTATAAATATAAAACAAAATAAGGACAAATAAGGTAAAGCAAATTTTTTGTGCGATTGTGGAGGGGTGGGTCAGCGATGAGTGCTCTCACAAAGAGCCAAAAAGTCCTTTGGCAGAAATAATATAGATTTTATTTGTATTGTAGGTCTTTTAAGAGAGATATCTAGCAACATTTTCAAATTGAACACTTTTTTATAAAGAGGATTAAATTGTTGGAAGAAACGTCCCTGTATTGATGAAGGGAATTCTGACTCAAAAGAAAGTGGATACAGGACAAATACAAAAATAATATTTTTGAGCTTTTTTCATCAGTCATACGGAAATGACTATAGTCCGCTTTTTTCTCTGTTTACAACATAAACCAAACTGTGATTATTTCTAAGGATCATTCGCAGATTAGCAGCGATCTTTTTAACCACTTGGAAAACAGTTATTGCTCTCGGTCTAGAGATACCAGAGACATATCTGAATCTTTGCGATGGCCGCGTTTTATTCGTTTTCTGAATGGTCCATGTTTAATATGTCGCGTAATATCCCACTCTGTTATTACGTAAGCCACGTTTTGATCATCAAAATATGATATTTTTATTAATGAAATACTTCTGTTGCCACGACGACAAAAAAATTAAAAAAAAATTTAAAAAAAATTAAATAATTAAAAAATAAATAAATAAATGAAAAAATGCAAGAAAAATAAGTAAGTGAAAAACAAATTTAGACACAGCTTTCAAACAAATTGCAAGTACATTTCTTTCCCTGTGCGACCGGGAAAAAATTAAAACTGTTGTAATTAGATATGTTTGTTCTAGATAGGGTAGATATAACTCTATCAGCAACAGAATGAATGTAACACCATCACACACACATATCACATAAGTAGATGCCACATTCCATTGTTCTTTTGGCCAGATTTCGAATCCAGCATCTTTCGCTTTCATCGCCAAAAGGGTACCGTTTTTTGGCGGTGATCCCTTTATTGGTAACTTTCAGATTTTATTATCGCATTAAAATTAATGTAAACATAGAAGCAGATAAACAACACTAATTGTCGTTTTTGAAGCTAAAATAATAAGTTCTTAAAAGAACTGTTAAAAGGTGGATGAAAAGGAAAAATACAAGTGCGTTCAACTCAAGAGAAATGTAAGAATATAAGACGGAAGGCAAACATTTCGGCGTCAAGAAAAGGTTGGGAGTCTCTGCACTACCACCTTTTTTTTTTTTTTTTGTTCTCGGTTTAGAATCTGAGGCACATCTCAATCCTTGTGATGTCTACCTTTTTGGAATAATTCTGTTGCCACAATGACAAAAATAAAAATTAAAAACTACAATAATACTAATACTAATACTACTACTACTACTAATAATAATAATAATAACAACTCAAAAACAAATTAACATACAGCTTTCAAACAAATTGTATTTAAAAGTACTTTTTTCCCTTGTACGACTGTGTAAAAATGGAAAATGTACGGTTCTTAGAAATTTAAAAATTTGCCGTACCGAAAATTGTAAAGCTGAAATTTCATTTAAAATGTATCATTTAAAATGTTTTATTACGTAAGCCAGGTTTTAATCATCACAAAAATGGTTTTATTTATTTTAATATAGAATTAATTTACATGTCTTAAATTTAGTCTGAAAAAAAAAAATCATTTACCAAATGATCGTTAAAATTTGTTAAATTTGTTTCCCCCAGTTTCCATCCAACAAAATATATCATAAAAATGTATATGTTATGTAAAAGCATAAGCAAATAATTCGAGCAAACAGTCAAAAATTATTTACTCTGCGATACAAGATATAAAATTGCATCATCTTTACAACCAACTAACAATCGTGAGTCGAGAGTTGATTGTGTCGAATCATCATCAAGTGAGTCGAATCAGTGTCAACTCCTGAGAATGAGCCGAATCGTGACTCTGCTCTCAAAATGAATCGAGATGCCCAACCCTAATTAGAATTGTTTCTTTTTAATTCATTCTTACACCTGCTGCTTGAATGAACCAGCAGCAGATCTCATGAAGATTTTTTATGACATTTATCAAAACGTAAAGCAACAATTTTGTGTTTCAGTTACATTATTTGTTTCTGCTATATTTATCTGATGTCAGTTTTAATTTAAAGTGTACAATATCTTATGATTTGTTTAATTCCAACAGAGGTAACTACTAAATTACAGTCACAGTTAAGTATATCCACCGTGCTAAACTTGATAATTGGAATAAAACATATCTTGCATACGTATATCAGTTTTTTTAGTTAATGTACATCCTATGTAAGCACACGATTGGTGACGTTTACTTCTGAATTTTGTATATATGTGTGAAATTAAATATTTCTTTCGAATCTATCAGACAACTTGCTTTATTCAATGCTGCTTCAAACACCTCACAAAAGTAATCAACATAAAATATTCTTCAGTAGTTATAGGAATAAAACATCATAATGCATCTTATCCCCAAGTGAAAATAATTAACAATACATTTTTAAAATAATATATTAATCTAACAAAATATTTATAAAACATGAGAATAAGAACGTTAATTATTCAAGAGAATGGCCCAGTCACAATCCCCTCTTTGGTGCAGAGATGGGATGACTCCACCCCCATTATAAATATAATGCTTCAATCAGGTTTCAAAGGGCGTGGCTGCACTTATATTGGAAATTACGATGAAACTTGATTGACAAATATTTATAATAATATTAATACGCGGAAAGGGCATAGCCTTTTCACTTTCTTTCAAGCATTAAAAACATGCTTTTCAGTCATATTATTTGATTTTTTTCTCAGGTGTTTCTACCTATATGACAATGCTGTTATCACCTTATAAATATATATCTTTTATGAGACAGATTTTATTTTATTTTTTGCGAGATTTTTAAACTCATTTTCTGAAACTACGGGGTCGATTTACATGCCATTAGTTGAGTTTATACGGACACCAAAGATGCATAACTTGGAATTTTTGTATAATTTCCTAATTATAAAAAGTGTGTGAAAAAGCGATTAAAAAATGAAAAAAAAAATCATATCTTATAGTTCTCCAAAAATTACCATTTTCTTGTAAAAAATTCCTTATATGTTTCCCAATATCATATATAAATGCCGAAAGTTTCCGTCGGCTATTAGATATAAATATTTAGAAAAATATGTATAAAAATATAAAACTCATTTAAGGGGATTATTTGGAGCGGAGCTACACAACCTCGACATCAAAGAATTTTTGGCACAATGTCAGCATAGAATGTGTCAAATGATATATTTTAGATTTCATTAAGCGTATAGGCCATTATTTTCGACACTGTCGATACTATTTCGACAACGAAAATTGATGTTTTGTATCGGAGACACTTGAAAAAAATATTTTCTTCGTACTTGTGTAATTCCTAGTACATATATATAATAATATTTATGCTACTAGTTTATGAATTATTTTTTTAAAATCATTATGTGACCTATGTAATATTTATTAGAGGGTATATATTTTCTTAAATTTCGCTTACTATACTGTATAAAGATTGTAAAGATTCTAAAAATTAATAAGTTATAAAAAAAATTATTATTTACGCTATTAGTTTATCAATTAAATGTTTAAAAATCATTATATGACAAATGTAATAGTTATTACAGAGTATATAAATGCAAATATATATATATATTTTAATTTCAGTTACTATAATGTATTACAATGATATAGATTATGTAAATAAGTATGTTATTTATTTATTTATTAAACAGGTTATAGTATTTTTCTTGCTCTTTAAATGTAGTTAATTAATAATATCATGCTCTTTATGAATTGCAAGCAATGATTCTGTTTAAAAGAAGAAATAAAATTACTTTATTAACAATTATTTAACCTTATACTATTAATATTAATTTTTATGCATATGCACAATGTCTCTTCGTTATCATTGTTATTATTATTATTATTAAATAGCATTGAATTAAACCTTCTGTTTTTGAATGATTTTTTCTTATAAATAGATTTTTTCAGGGGAATGGTCATTGGTGACAGGATAAATAAAAATAAAATAAAATAAAATAAAAATATTAATGGTTCAATAAATACTATTATTTAATCATTAAAATAGCTAATAAATTTAGTATATAAATTAAATTAATATTTTATTTAAAAAAATTAAATTAATGTTTTTTTTAATTTATTAAATTAATATTATTAATATAAATTGAGAAATGAATGAGAAAGAATGAGAATATTTTTGTTCCTAGCTGAAAAAAACTGTTTTTTTTTTAAGTTTTTATCATGAGAAGAGAAATTTTTACAAAAATCGATATTTAAATATGAGATTTATTTGTACTTTTTATATACTAAATAACGAGACAAGATTAAAGTTTTCTTCTTCCGTATTCTAAATAGTATTTTTCTAAGAAAGTTTTCACTTTAATTAATTAATAAAATGTTATTTTTTACACCGTACCGAGCGGTTTACCTTGTGTTTTATTTTTCTATCGTAATTTTACACATTAAGACTGATAATTATTGTGAAATTGAAATTCCATTTAGAGACTTGATTTTACAATTGACTAAATACAAACACAAAAATGAGATTAAATTTAGAATTTTATATCTGTTTTTGAAACACTTTAATTTTTTAAATGATTAGTAACAGTAAGATTAAAAATTATAAATATTAAAAAAATAAGGCCGTAAGTAAAACAAATTTTTTGTGCGATTAGTGCGATTAGGGTCAGCGATGAGTGCTCTCACGGGAGCCAAAATGTCCTTGGGATAAAAATATATAGATTTTATTTGTATTGTAGGTCTTTTAAGAGAGATATCTAGCAGCATTTTCAAATTGAACACTTTTTTATAAAGAGGATTAAATTGTTGGAAGAAACGTCCCTGTATTGATGAAGGGAATTCTGACTCAAAAGAAAGTGGATACAGGACAAATACAAAAATAATATTTTTGAGCTTTTTTCATCAGTCATACGGAAATGACTATAGTCCGCTTTTTTCTCTGTTTACAACATAAACCAAACTGTGATTATTTCTAAGGATCATTCGCAGATTAGCAGCGATCTTTTTAACCACTTGGAAAACAGTTATTGCTCTCGGTCTAGAGATACCAGAGACATATCTGAATCTTTGCGATGGCCGCGTTTTATTCGTTTTCTGAATGGTCCATGTTTAATATGTCGCGTAATATCCCACTCTGTTATTACGTAAGCCACGTTTTGATCATCAAAAAATGATATTTTTATTAATGAAATACTTCTGTTGCCACGACGACAAAAAAATTAAAAAATTTTTTTTAAAAAATTAAATAATTAAAAAATAAATAAATAAATGAAAAAATGCAAGAAAAATAAGTAAGTGAAAAACAAATTTAGACACAGCTTTCAAACAAATTGCAAGTACATTTCTTTCCCTGTGCGACCGGGAAAAAATTAAAACTGTTGTAATTAGATATGTTTGTTCTAGATAGGGTAGATATAACTCTATAAGCAACAGAATGAATGTAACACCATCACACACACATATCACATAAGTAGATGCCACATTCCATTGTTCTTTTGGCCAGATTTCGAATCCAGCATCTTTCGCTTTCATCGCCAAAAGGGTGCCGTTTTTTGGCGGTGATCCCTTTATTGGTAACTTTCAGATTTTATTATCGCATTAAAATTAATGTAAACATAGAAGCAGATAAACAACACTAATTGTCGTTTTTGAAGCTAAAATAATAAGTTCTTAAAAGAACTGTTAAAAGGTGAATGAAAAGGAAAAATACAAGTGCGTTCAACTCAAGAGAAATGTAAGAATATAAGACGGAAGGCAAACATTTCGGCGTCAAGAAAAGGTTGGGAGTCTCTGCACTACCACCTTTTTTTTTTTTTTTTGTTCTCGGTTTAGAATCTGAGGCACATCTCAATCCTTGTGATGTCTACCTTTTTGGAATAATTCTGTTGCCACAATGACAAAAATAAAAATTAAAAACTACAATAATACTAATACTAATACTACTACTACTACTAATAATAATAATAATAACAACTCAAAAACAAATTAACATACAGCTTTCAAACAAATTGTATTTAAAAGTACTTTTTTCCCTTGTACGACTGTGTAAAAATGGAAAATGTACGGTTCTTAGAAATTTAAAAATTTGCCGTACCGAAAATTGTAAAGCTGAAATTTCATTTAAAATGTATCATTTAAAATGTTTTATTACGTAAGCCAGGTTTTAATCATCACAAAAATGGTTTTATTTATTTTAATATAGAATTAATTTACATGTCTTAAATTTAGTCTGAAAAAAAAAAATCATTTACCAAATGATCGTTAAAATTTGTTAAATTTGTTTCCCCCAGTTTCCATCCAACAAAATATATCATAAAAATGTATATGTTATGTAAAAGCATAAGCAAATAATTCGAGCAAACAGTCAAAAATTATTTACTCTGCGATACAAGATATAAAATTGCATCATCTTTACAACCAACTAACAATCGTGAGTCGAGAGTTGATTGTGTCGAATCATCATCAAGTGAGTCGAATCAGTGTCAACTCCTGAGAATGAGCCGAATCGTGACTCTGCTCTCAAAATGAATCGAGATGCCCAACCCTAATTAGAATTGTTTCTTTTTAATTCATTCTTACACCTGCTGCTTGAATGAACCAGCAGCAGATCTCATGAAGATTTTTTATGACATTTATCAAAACGTAAAGCAACAATTTTGTGTTTCAGTTACATTATTTGTTTCTGCTATATTTATCTGATGTCAGTTTTAATTTAAAGTGTACAATATCTTATGATTTGTTTAATTCCAACAGAGGTAACTACTAAATTACAGTCACAGTTAAGTATATCCACCGTGCTAAACTTGATAATTGGAATAAAACATATCTTGCATACGTATATCAGTTTTTTTAGTTAATGTACATCCTATGTAAGCACACGATTGGTGACGTTTACTTCTGAATTTTGTATATATGTGTGAAATTAAATATTTCTTTCGAATCTATCAGACAACTTGCTGCTTCAAACACCTCACAAAAGTAATCAACATAAAATATTCTTCAGTAGTTATAGGAATAAAACATCATAATGCATCTTATCCCCAAGTGAAAATAATTAACAATACATTTTTAAAATAATATATTAATCTAACAAAATATTTATAAAACATGAGAATAAGAACGTTAATTATTCAAGAGAATGGCCCAGTCACAATCCCCTCTTTGGTGCAGAGATGGGATGACTCCACCCCCATTATAAATATAATGCTTCAATCAGGTTTCAAAGGGCGTGGCTGCACTTATATTGGAAATTACGATGAAACTTGATTGACAAATATTTATAATAATATTAATACGCGGAAAGGGCATAGCCTTTTCACTTTCTTTCAAGCATTAAAAACATGCTTTTCAGTCATATTATTTGATTTTTTTCTCAGGTGTTTCTACCTATATGACAATGCTGTTATCACCTTATAAATATATATCTTTTATGAGACAGATTTTATTTTATTTTTTGCGAGATTTTTAAACTCATTTTCTGAAACTACGGGGTCGATTTACATGCCATTAGTTGAGTTTATACGGACACCAAAGATGCATAACTTGGAATTTTTGTATAATTTCCTAATTATAAAAAGTGTGTGAAAAAGCGATTAAAAAATGAAAAAAAAAATCATATCTTATAGTTCTCCAAAAATTACCATTTTCTTGTAAAAAATTCCTTATATGTTTCCCAATATCATATATAAATGCCGAAAGTTTCCGTCGGTTATTAGATATAAATATTTAGAAAAATATGTATAAAAATATAAAACTCATTTAAGGGGATTATTTGGAGCGGAGCTACACAACCTCGACATCAAAGAATTTTTGGCACAATGTCAGCATAGAATGTGTCAAATGATATATTTTAGATTTCATTAAGCGTATAGGCCATTATTTTCGACACTGTCGATACTATTTCGACAACGAAAATTGATGTTTTGTATCGGAGACACTTGAAAAAAATATTTTCTTCGTACTTGTGTAATTCCTAGTACATATATATAATAATATTTATGCTACTAGTTTATGAATTATTTTTTTTAAATCATTATGTGACCTATGTAATATTTATTAGAGGGTATATATTTTCTTAAATTTCGCTTACTATACTGTATAAAGATTGTAAAGATTCTAAAAATTAATAAGTTATAAAAAAAAATTATTATTTACGCTATTAGTTTATCAATTAAATGTTTAAAAATCATTATATGACAAATGTAATAGTTATTACAGAGTATATAAATGCAAATATATATATATATTTTAATTTCAGTTACTATAATGTATTAAAATGATATAGATTATGTAAATAAGTATGTTATTTATTTATTTATTAAACAGGTTATAGTATTTTTCTTGCTCTTTAAATGTAGTTAATTAATAATATCATGCTCTTTCTGAATTGCAAGCAATGATTCTGTTTAAAAGAAGAAATAAAATTACTTTATTAACAATTATTTAACCTTATACTATTAATATTAATTTTTATGCATATGCACAATGTCTCTTCGTTATCATTGTTATTATTATTATTATTAAATAGCATTGAATTAAACCTATTTTGTGACAATTGTGTTTTTGAATGATTTTTTCTTATAAATAGATTTTTTCAGGGGAATGGTCATTGGTGATAGGATAAATAAAAATAAAATAAAATAAAATAAAAATATTAATGGTTCAATAAATACTATTATTTAATCATTAAAATAGCTAATAAATTTAGTTTATAAATTAAATTAATATTTTATTTAAAAAAATTAAATTAATGTTTTTTTTAATTTATTAAATTAATATTATTAATATAAATTTTAAACGTTTTAGTTTAAGTTACAGGAATTTATAATTCTTAATGTAATTAAAATTAAAACAATAATTTATTAAACATAAGTTCTAGAAAAGAGGGGGCGATTTGCCAAAAACATAAAAAAAGAAAAAGACAACAAATTCTTAAAACTAAAATATAATATATATTATATATTATGTTTTAATAAACATAAAATATTATAACTCATAAATAAAGTTGCAACATATTTTACCTACTACATTTTTTGTATTACATATTTTTATTTATTTACCGTATTTTTATTTATTTATTTTTTTACTATACAAAATTTCCATCATAAAAATTATAAAAATAGAGTAAATACTTGTGCTTCAATAAATATATTCCTTTTCTGATTAATTAAAGGGTGTGGCTTTAGTGGAATGATTTGAGAAAATATTTGCATATAGTACTTTGTAAGTGTCTGATTGAATTATTTAAGAAATTTATTTATTAGTGTAATTGAAAAGAAAAAAAAATCACTATTGTGTATTTCAGTTGATAACAATTTAAAGATTCTATTTAAATGCATGAAATCTAGGGCCCCACCAGTGGTCCCGAGGTTCTGACTTCTAAACTGGTAGACGAAAGCTGCTGGGTTCGAACCCAATCGCGGCCGTCGGCCTAACCGTTCGTGGTTTTCCATAGTTTTCTTCGAACCTTCTATTTCCTTGCGTAAATATGGGTTAAGTTCTCTTAGAAAGACCTCCACTTAGGGCGTCCCCACCTTTAGGGCGTATATCCCAAATGTAGATAACTGGCCGTCATAAACAAGCTTGAAATCTAGGGGGGAAAACTGTATTAAATTAGTTCATAATGTATGTATAATTGCAAATAATAATAATAAATTTAAAACTTAAACCAACAAATTCATTGAAAAAATAAAAGAAAAATATCGAATACAGTAAAAATAATTGTTAATATACAAGTGGAGTTATAAATTTACACCTCAAAATGTATGACGAAATGAGATTTTGGTACTACTAGGTTATCCCGTCGACCAAAATATTATCGCCAAACTATAAGATCAAATGCCAATAATGGATAATCGTGAATGTCACATTCAATGACATTCAATACGATTCATGTTTAAAAAATGCCATTAAGGGATTTTTATTTCGACTTTTTATTTGTATTTTTATCAATATTCCACTAATTATTTATTTTTCCGTTACTTAAAGTAAAAAATTACGTCAATATGTATAATTTGGCTATTAGTTTGGCGATTTGTATTATTTGGCGAAATTGGTCCACATATTGGTCCATTGGATAACAGAGAAGTTCCGAGATTTTATATTATGCTCAAATAAATTAAGATTTTAAAACTATTATGAAAAATTGCAATTCTATGCATGTAATTGAACTCAGAAATGACGTGACATGCAGCGAAAGGGGAGAGGGATGGTAAAAGCATATTTCATTTTTTTTTTCACTTTTTTCATAACATTTATTAGGTAAATATGAATAAGCAAATGATAAATCCCCAAATTTTCAAAATATCAGTTAACCTCATCATTGTGAAATTAATGTTTTGTAGAGGACATTGTCGTAAATCTATTCAGTTTCAATCGACCAAACACACAAATTTCAAGCACTTTTGTATGGTACAGGCTGATTGGCTAAATCAGAGAGTGGGGTTAAAATGTATAATCCCACCCCCTAGCTCCGACTGCTGGAGTAGACATACGGGGTTCAATACTCCACAGACCTGGTTTCCTTGTCTGAGCTGTCCCTCGTAGACATTTGGGGTTATTTTATAAAGTTACCGACAAGTTGGGAACATCACTTGTCGGTTTATTGAATCCAAGAGAATTCAAGAAGAGTTACTGAACTAAATTTTATTATTTTACTTGTAACATTTCACTGACAAATATTTCTGGTGTGCGTTTTAACTTAAAAGATGCATAATTTGATAATACAAATCGCCAAACTAATAGCCAAATTATACATATTGACGTAATTTTTTATTTATGCAAAAATTATGCAATTTAAAAATTATACAATTTATGCTAAATTCTTTAGTTGTGATAAAAACAATTTTAAGACCATTAGTATAATAGTAAGTGCTCATCTATTGATGTCAATAATTGTTATATTCATCGTACTTAACTAAGTTTGTTTACTGAAAATTTATTTTTATTTCCCTTACTTATGTTAGATTTATTTGTTAATGATGCATCTTCGATATAATATTGGCGTCAGATTTCTTAACAATGTGATAATCTATTAAATAGCTAAACACATTTCTGAGATTCTAATTCTTTAATTTTACATGTAATGCCTCAATTCATACTAAACTAAAAACTTTCCTCGTTGATTCCCCTATCTTCTGTGAATTTTTCTTCTCGCTTTCCCACAGAGTTTAAGAGAATAATATGGATAATTTTTATATGGGGTGACTTATCATCAGCGGAAGACTTTATTAATATTTGTAGTTACAACGGTCCCTCGTCGAGGTAACCGTGCTTGATTAAGTGGATTTTGTAAATCGGTACATCTTCAATAAATTAGCCTTTTTTTACAATTATCATTTTCTTGACATATGCTATGGTGTGAATGTTTAAATAAATATTCTGTATTTTTATCTACTCCTCAATTTATTCAACTATTAAATCTTGAATGGCATCATTTCTCTTTCATGTTCAACATTCTCTAGAATAAACTAAGAAAATAATTAAAATTGATTTGATTCGCTCTGCAGATAAACTAATCATAATAGATACTTCATTTTCAATAGGGTTTGTGCTAGGGTAAACGTCAATAACGTTCTAAAATTTCATGGCAATCCGAGTATATTAACGATTTTTCCCCTTAGGCCGTAATGTAATGGGAAACTTTTGATTCTCTCTGTAGATAAACTAATCATGGTAGAAACTTTATTTTCAATAGGGTTCGTGCTGGGATAAACATCAATAACATATAAAAATTTCATTGCAATCTGAGTATATTGACGGGAGCTAGAGTGCGGACAGACGGCCAAATGGCTAGACGAACCGAATGCATAAACACTTTTCAACTTTGTTGGAAAGTGTTAAAAAATACTCCTAAACGACAAATTTACGATATAAGCACAATCTACTACTTTTATTTTGTTTATTTATTTATTTATTTACTTATTTTTTGTATAAAGTACAAAAATAGTGTTATATTTTAACCAAAATCATAATATATGTTTTTGTTTTGACAAAATACATTAAAACATCGTATTAATATCAAGAATAAAAATATTAGAATTCTAACCTTAAAGAATTTGAATTTCTCAAATAGGATAAAACCTGTTTGAAATGAAGTCGTTTTTCATTTCTTTGAATTCGTTCATTCGATAATCGGAAAGATTTTCTGTCATTCTTAACTATTCTTTTTGCTTAAAAATTTCAGCTAGTTAACAATTTATCGAGTAGTATGGAACATATATAAACAAGTTGGAAATTGCACGTGAAGCGTAGCAAATGAAGTGCGTTCGTACGATAACGAAGTTTTAAAAATATCAATCTCATAAAATTGTAAATAATTACAATTAAAATGCGCACCAAACAATGTTCTCCCTATATCATTATGCAATGGAGTACTTTTGTGCGGCCTTGTAAATCAATAATAAATATTCCTTGCACCACATATTATGCAAAATGTATATTATAATATGTACTTTATAGATGCATATCAATTTTATTTCGTTCGAATGAATGTAACATTATTAAAATGCATTTGAAACTTTTTTCCCCATTAACCGTAATGTAACGGAACATTTTTGATTGTTCCTGTAGTTGAACTATGCATCCGATTTTGATAAAATTTGAAATAACTCGACAAAATTATGTAATAATTATGTAATTAAAATTTTAAACGATTAAAATGAATTTGAAACTTTTTTCCCCATTGACCGTAATGTAACAGAATCCTTTTGATTGTCCCTGTAATTGATCTATGCATCCGATTTTCATAACATTTGAAATGACTCGACAAAAATATGTAATAAATATATGTTATAAATTTCAAGCGATTAAAATGCATTTGAAACTTTTTCCCCTTGACCGTAACGTAACGGAATCCTTTTGATTGTCCCTATAATTTATCTATGCATCCGATTTTCATAACATTTGAAATGACTCGACAAAATTATGTAATAAATATATGTTATAAATTTCAAACGATTAAAATGCATTTGAAACTTTTTCCCCATTGACCGTAATGTAACGGAATCCTTTTGATTGTCCCTGTAATTGATCTATCCATCCGATTTTCATAAAATTTTAAATGATTCGACAAAATTATGTTATAATTATGTATTTTAAATTTCAAACGAGTCGACTGGGTAGTTTTTGCGTTGTTATATGCGGACAGACAGACAGACGGACAGAGCGACAACAATAGGTGCTACGTATGTACATAATTACGAACGCACCTAAAATCACCGTTTTGTCACAGATACAGTCAAAATAAATCATTTGTAGTAGATTGTAGCAGATATTTTCGTTTGGTGCAGGTTGGCGCAATCAACGCAGGTCTGGACTCCTGTAAGTAATCAAAAAGAAGGGAAAATGTTCCTTAAATATCTTTTTTCAAAGTATGTTTTTGAAAAATAAATGCAATATATCATTAATTGTATAACGATTACAAATCAATTGGATAAACAATCCATTAAAAGATTTTCTCCCCCCCCCCCAAAAAAAAAAAAAAAGAACTGCATTCAATTGGAAGCATACAAGGTTTTCTTGGTGTATAATTATTGAAAATGTTTTTGGTGTCAGCCTAATAATACTTGCTTAACATTTTTCAAGCAGTTCAAGATATGTTTTAAATTAGTTAATTTCGGAATTAAGGTTTACAGAAGCAGCTACAAAACATTGTGAACATTTGCATTTAAAGAGTTGCTTAGGTTCTCTCAGAAACAGCTTTTAGTGATTTCAAAATGACTTTTTTTATGCACTTCTAAAATACACTACCAGTTGTGCTCGCAGAGAAAAAAAGGAAAAATCTATCCACGAAAAGTAAATTTTGAAACGAATGTGTCTTAGTCAAGTGCCTCGTCTGTTTTTTATTATTTATTTATTTTTTATATATTCCCCCTAACGAAAAAAAATCTTTCATTTTTTTTTTTTTTTTTTTTTTTTTTTTTTTTTTTAGTATATAATAATTTAAATTGTTTGGATAATAAATAAACAATATTTCTCTTTCTCTTCTTTTTCTTTTTTTTTTTTTTTCAAAATTAACCAATAAAAAGGAAAAAACAAGTTGGAAATTGCACGTGAACGTAGCAAATGAGGTGCATTCGTACGATAACGAAGTTTTAAAAATATTCAGATCTTGCTGATACAGTAGAGCGTACTCCGGATACAGTATAGTAGTCGAAATCTTTACGTTTCTGTAAATATGCAGGAAGTAATTTTTATTTCACCTCAGCAACGTATATCTTATTCATAAAAAGTGAAATAGTTGAATATAATTAAAACACGTACCAAACCATGTTTCCCCGTGAAGCATTATATAGTGGAATACTTTTGTGTGGCCCTGTAATTTAATAATAAAAATTCTTTGCATCACAGATTGTATGGAATGCATATTTTAGTGTATACTTCAAAGATTCATGCCAATTCTATTATGTTTGAATGAGTGTAACATCATTAAAATGCATTTGAAACTTTTCCCCCATTGACCGTAATGTAACGGAATCCTTTTGAATGTCCCTGTAATTGATCTATGCATCCGATTTTCATAACATTTGAAAGGACTCGTCAAAATTACGCAATAATTATATGTTTTAAATTTCAAACGATTAAAATGCATTTAAAACTTTTTTCCCCATTGACCGTAACGTAACGGAATCCTTTTGAATGTCCCTGTAATTGATCTATCCATCCGATTTTCATAAAATTTGAAATGACTCGAAAAAATTATGTTATAACTATGTATTTTAAATTTCAAACGATTCAGTTGGGTAGTTTTTGCGTTGTTATATGCGGACAGACGGACAGACGGACAGACAGACAGACGGACGGACTGAGCGACAACAATAAGTGCTACGTATTTACATAATTACGAACGCACCTAATTAGTTAAGGCCAGTTAAAAGTGCAGGACCAAAACCTCATTTATAACAATCATTTTAAATATTGGCAAGGGTATCATTTTTATTTAATGAACACGCTGTTATTATTTTTTTTAATATTTCCTTTTTTTTCAAGCAACATCATTT
Organism: Maratus speculifer; assembly: GCA_964019185.1. Classification (NCBI taxonomy): domain Eukaryota; kingdom Metazoa; phylum Arthropoda; class Arachnida; order Araneae; family Salticidae; genus Maratus; species Maratus speculifer. Next base: position 6,476,436 of record OZ025302.1, on the reverse strand, counting down.
TCCTTTTTGTGTAATCAAAAGTTTTTTTCTCAAATTGTCTATTCGAAATGTCAAATGTAAAAAAAATAAAAAAAAAACATTATGAACCGAATTTTTCCTTGTATCGGTATCCAGTAACCACCATTAGTTAAAATACTTCTCCCTGAGCATTATCTTCAACTTTCTCTTCAGTAAAGTAACGAGAAGAGAAAATATAGCTTTATTTAATCCTCAACAAGTTGGAAATTGCACGTGAACGTAGCAAATGAGGTGCGTTCGTACGATAACGCAGTTTTAAAAATATTCAGATCTTGATGATATAGTAGAGCGTACTTCGGATACAGTATAGTAGTCGAAATCTTTGTGTTTCTGTCAATATGCAGGAAGTTAATTTTTATTACACCTCAGCAACACGTATATCTTATTCATAAAATGTGAAATAGTTGAATATAATTAAAACATGCTCCAAACAATGTTTCCCCGTGTAGCATTATGTAGTGGAATACTTTTGTGTGACCCTGTAATTTAACAATAAAAATTCTTTGCATAACAGATTGTACAGAATGCATATTTTAGTACATATTTCATAGATTCATGCCAATTCTATTATGCTCGAATGAGTGTAACATCATAAAAATGCATTTGAAACTTTTTTCCCATTGACCGTAATGAAATGGAATATTTTGAATGTCCCTGTAATTGATCTATCCATCCGATTTTCATAAAATTTGAAATGACTTCACAAAATTATGTTATAATTATGTATTTTAAATTTCAAACGATTAAAATGCATTTGAAACTTTTTTCCCCATTGACCGTAATGTAACGGAATCCTTTTGATTGTCCCTGTAATGGATCTATCCATCCAATTTGCATAAAATTTGAAATGACTCGACAAAATTATGGTATAATTATGTATTTTAAATTTCAAACGATTCGGTTGAGTAGTTTTTGCGTTGTTATATGCGGACAGACAGACGGACGGACTGAGCGACAACAATAGGTGCTACGTATTTACATAATTACGAACGCACCTAAAAACGATAATCCAATAATGCCATGTCTACAGCAGCCAGTGCCGATTAGACTTATAGAAACAGATTCTTCATTTGTTTCTCTTTCATTCAGACATCACGTGACCTTTTCCGATGAAACAGGTAAAAGGAACTGTTCCAGATTTTTTTGGAACATTTCGTTTTCGCTTTTCACAAGGGGAAGGAACGCCCATCCCTACTGATATGTTCGCCTTTGATTCACATTTACATATTATTTCATCGGCTGCTTGACCGAATCAGTCAGCTGCCGTTGTATCAAAACTTAGGATATTGCAAAACTTTATAGTACTCCCTTTTTATGTTTTTTTTTAAAGTTCCTCGTATTTCTAATCACATTTCCTGGGGTCAGTTTTAACTTAAAACATTCTTTCTTTTGATATTTATTTTGTGTAAAATAAAAATTCAAGCACATGAGTTTAGTTACATGTTCGTCTATTGTTTATCACTGATGGACAGATTGAGCCTGTTTAGCTTGGTTTAGTTATTGAATTAAATTATACCTTGCCTGCATATATTAACTTTTTCAGTTAATGTGCATTTGCCATACTCTGGCTTATAATGTTGTTGCCGTTTATACTCATACCGTGCTGACGTGTTGTACATCGAAATGCTTACATTCCCCAACTTCTATTAGAGTTATTTCTACACATAAGATATCAATTCATACTCAAGGTTGCTCTAAATTTTTGTAATTGATTTTTCCTTTTCGCTTTCTATCGGATTTCCAGATAATCTTAATATTTTCGGAATCTCATACCAATTCAAAACGGATGTTTATAGAAAATATCAAAATCATTAATAATAATTAAAAAAATTTTTAGTAGAATATAAAAGTTAAAACAATTATAAAATAAGGGAACAAGAATTTTAAAGCAAATGCTTAACTTTAAAACCTTAAAAAATAATAAAAAAATTAAAAAAAAAATTAATGAAATATTTAAATAATTAAATTTTAATTTTTAAATTAAGGGAATATTTAGTCAAATTATACTAAAGAATTCCGTTTATACCAAATCTTCAGTAACGAAAACCATTCAATATATTTCACTGTTTTTACCACCATTATATTAACAAGCAATTTAACCTGTGTTATGAAGCAAAAGATTTGCAGTGCTTCTTACATTTACTATTATACAGGGTGTCCGAAAAGTTTGGAAACGGTCGAATAACTCGAGAAATACATATCAGATTGAAAAAACGAGAAAATATGTGTGAATATTTTTAAAAATGCTACTGAGTGATACTAAATTTTGGAGAACATAACCTTTATAATTGAGGGGAGAAAAACCGATGTTACAGATGTTTAGGCAAGTATTTTGTACAGTTTATCGGAAGCAATTTAACTAAAAAAGAGCTTAAATCATGCTATTTTAAATGTCTTGTAATTTATAGGATCGAAAAATGCCCTTCGAATAATGTAATTTTTACTATTTTTAAACAGAGAATCCAGCATTTAGTTGTATTTTTTTCTTAAATAACTTAGAAATAATCAATGATAACTCGTGTTTCTTAATTCATTGTAGTTAGTTAAAATTAGTTAATTTAATCAAAAATTGTAAAAAAAGAATTGATTGATGAAGCAGTTTGTAAATAAATATCAATACTTTTTTTTTATTAAATTTAGTAAATTTAAATATATTTTACTGGAAAAAACAAAACAACATATTTAATAGTTATGGAGGTAAGGTTTTTTAAAAAAAGGCTTAGCAGTTTGGTCAAATTGTTTTAGAAGATAAAAGAATATAATTTAAATAACATAAAGTCATTAGATAATTCTTTTGTGTGAAAAAAAACTGTGAAATAAAATAAAAATAAATAAATAAACGAATTAAAGGGAAAAATATTTTTTATGAAAAAAAGCTTAAGCATTTTAAAAGGATTTTCGTGATATGCATTTTTTCTTTTCTTGTTTAATCTGGCTACAATTGTTGCTTTTTATTCCGCGTTAGTGTTGCTTTAAAGTCTTACTAAAAGATGGCAGCACTATCGTCAGCTATCTTGCACGATATCCTTATAATATTTGGTACTACAAAGTTATCCCATCGACCGGAATATTATCGCCAAACTATAAGATTAAATGCCAATAATGGATGATCGTGAATGTCACATTCAATGACATTCAATATGATTCAAGTGTTTAAAATGTCATTAAGTGATTTTTATTTCGACTTTTTATTAATATTTTTATTAATATTCTACTACTTATTTGTTTTTTCGTTATTTAAAATAAAAATTATGTCAATATGTATAATTTTGATATTAGTTTGGCGATTTGTATAATTTGGCGAAATTGGTCGACGGGATAACAGAGTAGTACCTAAGATTTTTATCGTATTTTGTAGTAGCATTCTTTTGTATTGGTTTATATGTCACAGATTAACAAAACAAATAAAGTAATCAATAGATAAAATTAGTATATAAAAATGAACTAAAAAGTTAGAGAATTACTTGATGAAAAGGGAAAAAAGTAATTCACATTTAAATTATTTTCCCTTTCCAGATTTTTGCAGACAAACATTCAGAGATATTTTACATCGCACGTTACACTTATTTTATAAGTTTTTTACTCGTAACTTTTTAAATCTTGATTTAATCATGATTTATTGAAACGTTCAACAACTAAATATTGATGCAAATTTGTTCAATTTAGATTGGTTTGTTTGTTTGTATTTATGTCGGCCACTTATCTACACTGTGGGATATAAGCCCTAATGGGTGTGATCCCCTCCCCCGTGGGGATCTTTCTAAGGAAACCTAACCCGTATTTACGCAAGGTTCGAAGAAAACAACGGAAAACTCCGAAAGGTTAGGCCCGTTTCTAATATTACAACTTTGTATTGTTTCAATTTGTAGTTGATAGATGGCAGCATTAGTTAACTTTTCGCATCATGACAGATTGACATTTCAGACAAACCCCCGATCGTTTTCGCTTCTCTCCTAAAGTTTGATGCCCCACCAGTGGCCGAGAGGTTTTGACCTCCAAACTGGTAGATGGTAGGTGCTGGGTTCGAACCCAATCGCGACAGTCGGCCTAACCGTTCGGAGTTTTCCGTGGTTTTCTTCGAACCTTGCGTAAATACGGGTTAGGTTCCCTTAGAAAGACCCCCACGGAGGGCATCCCACCCCTTAGGGCCTATATCCCACAGCGTAGATAATTGGCCGACATACATACAACCAACCTAAAGTTTGATTTTCACTAAACGGTAATTTTCAATGAAAATGCCACCATAAATTTGATCGGGATCAAATCTCGTCTGATATTTTCGATTCCTATATTTAATTTCAATGTATGTTCAATTTGAATCTCTATGTATGATATATTTTTTTATATTTATAGTGAAAAGGAGAATTTTTCGACTGGTGTGGATTCTGCAAATAAAGAGATTTTGCCCCCCCCCCCCAATCAAAAAAAAATCCAGTACGTTTGAAACTGAATTTTTAAGTGCTAATAATTACGTAAGATAATACTAAGAACAATTATTTGAAAATAAAATGCCCATTTTAGATAATTTATTTACATCTTCATTAAAAATACTCTTTTTTCGTCTTGATTGAGTTCAGTTTAAAACGCAAATCGAAAAGGCAGACGAAGTCATATGTTCAATTTTTTTAAATTAAAACAAATTGCTTGCATTTCAAATTGTATTGTATATAACAAATTTTTTCATATTAATTTTTACGGCTATATATATATATATTTTTTTTAAGCAAATTGTAACTAGTTTATCTGTTTTGTTAATTAAGAGAAACAGAAAAAGAAAAAGATACTTAAATGTTATTTAAAAGATATTTAATAATATTATATAAAAGATATTTAAATGTTATTAAGTTTTTATGCTAAGTGCAGTATATTTTAATTTCTTTTTAAATATTAAATCTGATAATATTTTTAATTAGCAATAATAAAATATCGGATAATTACAAAAAGTACCTGATATTTTTTATATATTAAAAAAAAAAACATTGCATTTTACCCTTTTCTTATTCTTTAACCCTTTCCGACACGGACAAATTCTGTTAGTAAAATGGGTAATTATTGACTGATACCTGAATATAAAAACAACTTTTTTCAGAAATTAAGAATCCCTTAATTTAAGTTTTCACCGTAAAGGCAGTATTCTATTAAAATAATATTGGTGCCGCTTGCATGCTTAGAATTAAAACTGGGTATCCCGGACTGGGAAAAGGTTAATATTAAATACCGGAAAGGGTTAATATTAAATAAAAGCGACAATCCCCAAAGTAAAGCAACAAGTTGGAAAGTGCACGTAAAGCGTAGCAAATGAGGTGCGTTCGTATGATAACAAAGTTTTAAACTATCACTCTCATAGGGACCGTTCAAGTATTACGTAAGCACTAAAGGGGGAGGGGGGGTCCAGAGTCTGCTTATTTTTTCTGACAAGGGGGAGGGGGGGTCACGACAATTCTTACGTAAGCATTAAACAACGAAACAACTGCAGTTCAAATTCAACAAGCAAACAAAGTATGATGGGGAAAGAGTGTTTTACAGTCCGTTCGAAATTCACCGTTTATTTTCGATTTTAACCTTTGCTTATCCATCGGCAGTCGTGTGACCCGCATCACACACTCGCCCTATGTCTTCATTGCTGTCTGTTAGTTTTGTGCCAAGTCAAGTACATTGCAAGACTAGAAAAACACAGGAACCGGTGTGGTTGAGTTCTGTTGCCAGGGTAACTGGTCAGTTGACTTTATTTTAGGTAAGTCCGTTATTTTCTTTTCTCCCGTTCAATCGGTCATGGAATTCCGGGAATTTTTGCAGAATTTCTGGAAATTTTTGTCTTTCCGCTCCTATTGTCGAACTTCCTTCTCAACAGGTTTTGGAACTTTAGAAAACAGAAAACCTACTTAGGGTTTTTCTTGTTTCGGATACACAGCACAGATATTTATTGTTTTAGTTCAGTTGCAGAGTGAATTTACATAGTGAATTTTTAGTAAAAGAGTACTGCTTTAAGTTGCATAGTAAATTTAGTCGGATTTAATTATGGATACTAACATTGACAAATCCTTATTATATCAGAAACTTTATCAGAGCTTTAAAAAATCTCGAAATGATACTCCTGCCCAAGTCGTGCACAAAATGGCGAATGATGTTTGGCGACTGTACAAAAATGAAGCAAAGTGCGACAAAGATCTTGAAAGGCTTGTTTTTTTGCTATACGCCACTTCAAAATGTACAATTTGGATGCATTATTCATTGCTACTAATGCACCAGGAAGAAGTGCATTCAACAGGGTTGAACGTAGAATGCCCCCTCTTAGTCGGGAATTGGCAGGACTAATTTTGCCTTATGATCATTTTGGCCCCCATCTCGACAACAAAGGCTGTACAATAAATGTTGATTTGGAGAAATCCAACTTCGAGTTTGCTGGGAAGGTGTTGGCGGAGATCTGGAGCACCATGAACATCGATGGACATCCTGTCCACGCCACTTACGTCAATTCTGGTGAGCCTGAACTGCCAGTTGAGGAATATATAAAATGGTATCCCGATCATGTTCGGGAAAGTCAATATTTGCTTCAGATAGTGAAATGCAAAAATGAAACGTGTTGTCTTCGGTCTAGAAGCGGAATTTTTAAGATTCTGAAATCACGCTACTTGCCACCACCAGCTAAAATGAATCAAACATCACATGATCTCATCGTAAGTTATGAAGAATTTCTAGACCAAAGTCTCCGCCTTGCATTAGATTTAGAAATTTCTTCAGCAAGGTTCATTCAGTTACCTTACGATTATTTCTGTCCAACAGTGAAACCGAAGCTATCAAAACATATTTGTCAGGTTTGTGGACATTATAATGCGTCCAATAAATCAGCTGATCGCCATAGGAAAAATATTCATGGGAATGATAAACAAAATGTCCCTCAGACACGAATGCGTCCACTGCGTATAGCGGCTCGGCGAGCCAATGAACTGATGTGCATTCTTCAAGCCCTCAATGGTGATGAAGACGTTGAGTGGCTGGAGAAAGAAGAAGTGGAAGAACAAGGGAAACCTGCAATACCCCAGACTCCAGGCCACTGTTCCAGTGAAAACTTTTTAATAGACAATGTTGAAACATGGATTCAAGGATCCTGGACATCAGATTAAAATATGAACACCAACATTTATATTTGATTCATGTCAAAAATTTTAGTTATGATGCCTAAGTAAGTTAAGACTTCTTGTATATCTTGTGTTATTGTTCAATGTGATAAATAACAATATATTTAAACCATTTTGTATTCTGTGCTTTGTTTAATGCAATAAGCAACATTATATTAAAACCATTTTATACATTTTAATATCACAATCCCTATATGCCTATATAAATTTGTAGGATTAATAATGTAATTGATTGGTAACTTTTTATAAGTCAAGAAGTATTGATGTATAAACTGTCATAAAATCTTACGTAAGCAAAGGGGGGGGGGTCTAGCATTTGCTTATATTTTCTTACAAGGGGAGGGAGGGGGTACAAAATGACTAAAAATATGCTTACATAATACTTGAACGGTCCCTATGGGTTCACTGAATATTGAACATCTGTAAAATAAACATTTAAAAGCATTTCGGTAGCAATACATTTTTTCTGTATTTTTAAAATCACTTTATTCAAATAAAATTCATATGCAATAAAAATATTTAGGCAGAATTAAAAATTCAGGGTATACCTTTATTCGTTGTCTCTGATTTTGAAATGTTAGAAAATAATGTTATTTATTTTTTATTTTTATATATTTATTTTTTAAATATATGTATGTTCAATACTAATCGACAAATTGTTAACTAGATGAAATTTTTAAGTCGAGAGAAGCATGCAACAAAAACCTTCCAATTTGTGAATGAATTATTTCAAAGAAATTAAAAACCACTTCATTTTAAACATGACTTATCCTAATTCAGAAATTCAAATTCTTGCAGGTTAGAATTCCGAGGTTTTTAAGTCTTAATATTAATATGATCTTTTAATGTAATTTATGAAGCTAAAATGTACCAAACAAAAATACTTTTATTTCAGTTATATTGTAAAACTAGTATTAGTGTACATCACTCAAAAATTATAAACAAAATAATGTATTAAATTGTGCTCACATCAAAAGTTTACATTTGAATGTGGTCTAATATAAATGAACATTAAGAATGTCATTTAAACTCTTGTACCATAAAATATATAAAGTAAAAGATGTATATTACAAAAAAGTCAACATTTATGCAGAGCCACTGAATACTTAAGCCCAGTCACTACGTGTTAAATTTCTTAGCGCACTTCAGCGCCACAGCGGCTGGTGGGCGAAACAGATTACGCTGCAGGGAAACCACCCACCAGTTCCTTTTACCGTTTGTATCGGTGTTTTGTTTTCGCACTCTCTTTAAAAGGTTGCTAAATTATTGATACGTCAAAGCTAAAACTTTTACGAAAATAAAATACAGGGGCGTTCCGACCCAGTGTGCAAAGTGTGCGGCACACACAGGCGCCGAAGCAGTAAAGGCGCCTAAAGATTTCAGTTGAGAAGCAAATGTTAAAAAAAAAATTAATATAAAAAATATTATATTTTCTTAGCATCTGAGTTATCTTTTATAGATTTACCTTATACAAATTATTTATAAATATTAATTTCTTTCTTTAAAATTTTATTTTATTCTACTTATGAGTCCTCTAATAAATCATTTAGACAAGACCTGTCCAACCTTTATAAAACAGAGGTGCACCTCATATAGTTATAAATAATGAAAGGCGCCGTAATTCATATAGCTGAAAATATGCAACACTATTATCTCACTGCGGTGGAAAAGCGTAATATACAGTTTTATTGCCGAAGGAGCTAAATTTCACTTGTTTTTTTATTATTATTTATAAGAAACAATTGTCACTTTACTTCAGAATTTATCATAAATAAGAAGAAAATTACTATTCGGAAATACTGGTAAAAGTTTCTCCTACAATATCAGTCCATGAATAGAAGTAGACTTATATGTTAGAAACGTCTTATATGATGCGCGTATATCTCACGCTGATAGCTATAAGTCCCCTATGATTCAGAAACTATTTTAAAATAATTTAATTCAGAATAAATTTAAAATTAGATTTTCAGAGGGCAATCTATCTTCAAAAGTTTTGTAGATGAAGAAGCTATAGAAACTTTTTTTTTTAATAACAAATTAATAGCATTAAATAATTAAAACTTATTTAAGGTCATCGATAACTATTACAAGAAAACTATTCAAATATTTTTAATTTTTAAAAATGTATCCCGGATTTTTAATCTTAATAGCTAATAAGAGGATACATTTCAATGGGTGCCAAGAAAACCTAAGGGCGCAATCGTGGCGTCCGTGGGGGACGCTTTGGAGAATACTGAATAAAGAAAAAATGTAAAACCAGAACTTGGATACTATGCCCAGGGCCGTAGCTAAGGGGGTGCCATTAGTGTTCCTTCAACCTTCGGTACAACAAGGTTACAAACAAGGTCCAGGTACCCTACGTTCTATGGGCGCCTCAGCTTACCCTAAAACATTTTGAGCCTCCCTGGAAAAGATTCTAAGGTCACTAAATTAATTTATATTCCAAAAATTCAAATGAAATTCTGTTTAAAAATCTAATTTATATTTCCCTGCACTCCCTGCGTATACTCGTGTCTATTCAAATACTGCATAAATTAGTGTAATGATTGTAAGATTTGTGCATTTCATTTCCGAACATAAAATCGAATTTTTGAAATATGAGCACTTATTAGCATTACACATAACCGTAGACGTTACAGAGACTAAAATGGCAAAATACCAACAACAACAAAAAAAGTTCAATTTAGACATAGATAAATTAGAAACTACAATGATGGCTGTTAATATGAATGGAAAAATATAAATTTATGAAAAAAGTGTTTTAAAATCCCGTGCACTTTATGTCCTACTAACACCGCCTTGGACCACCTAGGCCAATTACAATAACCCTAAATATTCTAAAGTAAAATATTGAATGTCAATGGCGGATCTAAGGGGGGGGGGGCGATGGGGCGATCGCCCCCCCCCTTGGGCCCATAAAGGTTTCAAACCAACATGAAAGATCTTCATGGAATAGGACTTGGGCGCTGTGTGTGTGTGAGGGGGAGGGGGGGGGGGCTAGATGGCGAAAGGGCAATCGCCCACCCTAATGTCGGGCTAGGTCAGGTCTTCTGAGTCGGGCCGTGTCCTGATCTTTATTTTCTGTCGATTTGGGTCGGGCCAGACTTATTTTTCTTCTTGGTCGAGTCCGGCCTGGAGTCATTCTTTTTAAATGTCTGTATTAGAGATGAGACAGTTCTCGGACTCGGACTCATTTTTTCTGAAACCTATAAATTTTACTTATCAATGAATAGAAAATATTAAATAAGCTTTTTCCCCGCTTAAACATTACTTATTACTTTTCAAATCACTATATTGACATTTTGATTAGAATGAAGGGAAAACAGAAATTGTTTTTTTTTTTCTATTTTAACAAACGATGCTATTTAAAAAGCAAATTATTAGTAACTTCTGCAGACCTATTTTGTCATTTCCGACGATGGTCTGGCGCCAACGAAAAGGCGGGAATAATGAATTTAGTTTGATTTTTGTTTGTAGCATTGGTTATTTTGCAATAGAGTTGTTTATTTTATTATTATTTAGACATTTAATGCTAAGAGGATTAGTTTGCGGTTGGCGAATAATTTAGATTTCTATTGTACACAGCGTACACAGGTCGTAACCGCTTTTCATATGGAAATAATTTTAATAATTGTTGCTTTTTTTGTGAATTCTGCTGATACTGAAGCTGTACTCTGAAATTTACGATGTCACTTTTGGTCGTAAGTAAATTTATTTTCCATATTATTCTGATAGAAAGCAATTGAGCAGTGTTTCTTCTATTCCTATAATAGCATTGGAATTTAAATTTATAAATTTAATATTATTGTCTGGGTCACACCTATGCCAAAAGATTGTTATGAGGAATGAAATGGTTATAATTAAAAATGTGCACTTTTCATAGAAAATTGGTAAATGTTGTCCGATTCGACAAATAATCGACAATAATTTCTTCAAGTCCCATGCATTTATTTATGAAACACAGTTCACTAACATGTCCATAATGTTTTCTTATTAAAAGAGGCAAAATATGACAATTTTTTTATGTATTAAGTACATTTTTATTTTATACCAAACTTTTATTTTGATAATATTAAATTTAAATTTTCGTTTAAGAGTAACATTTCTATGAAAAATGTGGTTTAAAAATTATAATTTTTCCCCTAACATTAAAAAAATATATATATTATACATTTTTTCTTCCGCTGTATACTTTCGTTATCGGGCTCGGGCTCTGATAAAGCAAAATGTTTCGGGTTTGGGCGGGCTCGGATTTAAAATCGAGCTCGGGTGGGACCTAATTCTGAAAAAAGAGCCCGAACTCATGTCTTATCTGTATTGATCAAAATTTCCAGGTCGGGGCTCGGCCCTGAGTAAAAGCTAAACGTCTGTTCCGTGTCCGACCCTGTATGATAAGCATTATTGGGCCGACGCGATTCGTGCAATTCTTCACCCCGAGCCCAATTTGGACTGACATCTTATACTTATTTGTTATTCGTAAAAAATATATTTATGTTGTAGATTTGTTTTGCGAAATCTTACGAAATACATTTTTAAAAATTTACTTTTGTTTTTGACCAGCAGCAAAATATAGTAATCAACCGGTCTAAAATCCAGCAAGTAGCAAAAAAAGTAGAAGTTAACCTGACCAACTGTAAAAAGTAGCAGTCAAACGGACCCAAATACGAACCACAGAAAAAGCATTGGTTACAGCGTGTTGCGAAAGGGTAGGGACCGAAATTGGCGGTCGCCTCATGTTCAGAAGTTTAAAGGACGTCAAATTTATACTACCAACATCATTTTTGGCCTGTCACAAGAAAAGTCGTTTGGGGGAGGGGGGGGGGAAGGCAAACTGAAACTTTGCCCAGGCGCAGTTTTCTCTTCGCACGCCCCTGATTAGCTAACACGACCAGCAGCAAAAAATAGAAATCAACCGAAACCATACCCGACCCGCTTGAAAAATAGAAGTCAACCGGAACCAAACCCGACCCACTCAAAAATTTAAAGTCAACCGGAGCCAAACGCGACCCGCTTGAAAATATAGAAGTTCACCGGACCCAAATCCGACCCGCAGTGAAAATATTAGTCCCGACCCGCGCATGAGTTTCGAGTCTCCGAATTTTTAAAATGCCCCCCCCCCCTTGAGAACTCTCCAGATCCGCCTTTGTTGAATGTTATTTTTTCCAAGCGAATGTAGAGATGTGGTGTAGGGAGGGCAATGTCTTCAGCAACATGTTGATTTGACTTTATAATTTTGAATAAAAATATTTTCGTACGAACATTATATTGCTAGCAGTGTATAATCTTGAATTTGTATGATTTTTCCTTTTTAAATGAAAATCCATCCAATCGAAGCTCGAGTTGATTTCCCACTGCCTTCAATAGAGTATATCAGCGGTGCTATTCATGTTTCTGTCTGATTTTTCAAGCTAACTGTCAATTTGTATTTATTTTCTGATATTTAGATAGATATAAAACTTTCAATTTTGACCAAAAAAAAAAATTCTTGATAAAATCCGCACAATTCCTCATACATATATATATATTTTTTTATTTATTAACGCGAAATGATATTCAAATCACATATTTCTTAATTGGGAAACGATATCTTGAGATAATTTGCACCACCGAGAGAAAAAAATATGTTTGGCGAATCCTTGAAATGACTTCAAAAATTTTTTAAACAATAAATATCAATATTTTCACACCTGAAAATTATTAGAACCTGAAAAATACCGTGATTGTATCAACAGTTGTTGTTGTTGTTGTTTTTTACGTTTGAAACTTCAGAGAAATGAAAAACATGAGAACTGATGCGAATCGCAACCAAATAAAAAGGTTTTTGAAATAGTAATTAAAAATACCATTGAAATCGGTTTTCTTTCTTTATTATTATTTATTTGTAATTTTACCAGGATCTCACTATATCCCAATTTGCTGGAATTCCAAAATGCAGAAAAAATCAAACGTTAGCTTTTGGTCAGTGGGAAGGACACAAGCATGATCTCGTTGAGGAATAAAAGATCGCCATTTTGCGATGATCATTAAGGGTTTTTAATTAATATTTCGGGTAATTAACAACAACAAAAAAAAACTGAGTGTCAGGTGTACGGTGCATCTACCATCATCAATCCTTATCCAAATTTTTAGATCTTTATGTGCGGTAGATTTTCTTAGCCATCGTCAATACATGCAAAGTAAAAACAAACATCTTTATTTTAGATGCAATCTATTGTTATTGCATTAAATTACTTTTTCCGGGATAATAAAATTTTACCGTAACGTAGGATTTTGATAGAGAGTACTTTCATTTACACAGGTTTTACTGTGTTACGAATTTTATTTACATAGCTGCTATCCTTCTGTGTTTTTCAAGTAATTTAAGCATGTTTGGAAACAGAAATTTATTTATTTAATGAAATAAAGTACGAACTGTAAAGAAACAAGACATATTTTATTAAATAAATTTTCTGGTTCAAAAAACTCCAAAAGAATAACAACTATACATTTATAAATAGTCATAGTTTTTTTTTTTTTTTTGGGGGGGGGGGATAAAGTTTTTTTGACGGGCGATTGGATTGGGGGGGAATAAAGTTTTTTTTTACAGGTGATCGGATTGGGGGGGGGTGTAGGGCGCCAAATGCAGTTCTGCACACAGGCGCCGAATACTGCTGGTACGCCCCTGATAAAATAATTGGAATTAAAAAAGAATTTCGCACATATTTTATCAAAAATCAAATAATTGAACAAAAATATTTTATTGCTGTATTTCATGATATACTTTTTTTAAATTATTTTTAATCGGAATAATGGTTAATCTTATGAAAATGTTCAATTTAAGGCATTCATCTGCAGAATTTCAAAATAAATTTTAAGTTGCTTTTTTAATAGCGATTTAGTATTTTAAAATATAGTGATATAAATATTTGCTTAGTATCAAATAAATTCATTTGAAGATTTTATGTACATACAGGATAAGAAAAGGGGAAAACTATACATAGACGCATATATATATCTATGTTATTTTGGGGGTGGGGGGGGGGGCGGATGGAGTAAGGGATTAAAAACTAAGAAATTAAAAAAATTTCAGTATTTTTTTTATCTAAATCAGCCATATATAAAATGTTTAATTAAGCATACTTTTAGTATTGAAATTGTTAAATTAAACTTGTTAAGCTGAAAAACTGAAAGCTTAATTTATTCAACATTTTTCTAAGTATAACTTTTTGCAATTTCATCATGGTACTAAAAGTATGCTTAGTTAAAAATTTTATACATGGCTGATTTAGATAAAAAAAATATTGAAATTTTTTTAATTTCTTAGTTTTTAATCCCTTACTCCACCCCCCCCCCCCAAAAAAAAAATAACATAGATATATATATGCTTCTATGTATAGTTTTTCCCTTTTCTTATCCTGTATTTACATAAAATCTTCAAATGAATTTATTTGATACTAAGCAAATTTTTATATCACTATATTTTAAAATACTAAATCGCTATTAAAAAAGCAACTTAAAATTTATTTTGAAATCCTGCAGATGGATGTCTTAAATTGAACATTTTGATAAGATTAACAATTATTCCGATTAAAAAATAATTAAAAAAAAAGTATATCATGAAATACAGCAATAAAATATTTTTGTTGAATTATCTGATTTTTGTTAAAATATGTGCGAAATTCTTTTTTAATTCCAATTATTTTATTTTCGTAAAAGTTTTAGCTTTGACGTATCAATAATTTAGCAACCTTTTATAGAGAGTGCGAAAACAAAACACCGATACAAACGGTAAAAGGAACTGGTGGGTGGTTTCCCTGCAGCGCAATCTGTTTCGCCTACCAGCCGCTGTGGCGCTGAAGTGCGCTAAGAAATTTAACACGTAGTGACTGAGCTTAAGTATTCAATAGCTTTGCTAATTAAATAAACAAGCAATAAATAGCATCAAACAGCGGATTACCTTTAAAGTAAAGCATAAATCAACTGCCTATGCTTACTTCTCCTCCAGTTTAAGCTCAATTCAGAGTGAGCTCTTAAGAAGATTATCACATTGTTAATAAATCCGACTCCTAATAATTTATCGAAGGTGCACCACTTACAATTAAATTTAATAAAAGTAAGCAACATGAAAAAAAAAAAAATCAGTAAAAAAACTTAGTTAAGTACGATCAACGTATCATTTATTGGTATCAATAGATGAACAGTTACTCTTATAGTAATGGTATTAAAATGGTTTTTATCACGAATAAAGACTAAAACAATTTTTTAAAATTATGCACTTTAAATTAAAACTTACACCAGAAATATTCTACAGTAAAATATTCAAATAAAAATATTAAGTTCGTGTACTATCTGATTACGGAAAAGTTATTTTCCGATTTCAATAAACTGGCGATTGATATTATCAACTTGCCGGTATCTTAATAAAATAACCCTCTGCTGTTTGTTTTTATGAAATGAAACATTTTACCTGAACATGTAAAGTTTTTTTTTTGTTTATAGAGCACAGTTCATCATTTTCATAATGGATCTAGTCCAGCAATACTAAATCTGCAATGTGCGGGCCGCATGTGGCCGAGACACACAATCATTAATCCGTTTTTAAAAAGTAGGATGTTTATAAAATGGGTTTTAGGAAATTCGCTGTTCCTTCATCTATTTTCATAGGACACAATCTATGTATTCTTATTTATAATAACAAATTCAAAATTATATTAAGACATCTTATATGCCATTTCCCCAGTCAAAAGTTCTTTTTACAAGTAGATCTGTTTATGCTATAATAGTACCGTAATTTCGGGTGTATAAGCCGCGGATCAAACAATTCTTTTTGGACCCAGAAATCTTATTTAGTGATTGAAGACTAATATTTACGGCGATCTAACTAGTTATATTTGTTTCTTAAAAAATTCTGGGTCGAAAAGGAATTGTTTGATCAGCAGCTTACACATCCGAAATTACGGTACATGAATATTTAATTCATCAACACTAATGAAACATTTTGCCTAATTAATTAAATGTACACTATATATTTCTACATTATATATATGTATATGCATTTCAGAAAAGTTGATTTATCAATTTTTTAAGGACATGGAATTTGTTGCATTGTTATTTTAATACGTTAAATACTTATTGCACTTATAGTCGTCGTCTTTTCTGTTCGTCTGTCTGTCTCCCTGTCTGTCCGCACACAGTTATGCAAAAAGTACCATTTGAAATTTAAACTACATATTTGTTGCACAATTTTGTCAAGTCATTTTTAGTTTTATTAATATCGGATAGATAGTTTAATTACAGGGACAGTCAAAATTATTCCGTTGCATTACGCCAATGGGAAAAATACCTTCATTTTAATGATGCTACACTTTTCGTAGACAATGAGATTGATATGCATCTATGAAGTACATTAAAATATATGTTCTGTTAAATATGCAGTGCACAGAATATTAGTACTTTATTTGCTGGGTATTCCAATACAAAATGGTATAGGGGGAAACATTGTTCGATAGTTGGCATAATTTTAACTATTTTTCTGTTTAAAAAGTTATTTCTGAGAAATAGCGAAAATTTTTAAATATATTTTTTTAAAGTTTTAAGATTTTTATACAAAACAGATAACAAGATAATTTAAAAAATTTAAAGAAAATTATTTCCGATAGTCCAGTCATTTAAGCTTAAATTAGGTAAAAATCTCGGAATTCGAGATACCCAGCTGTAAGTCTGTAAATACTTGTATATTGACACCCTAAAAGTTGTCTCAAAACCTACATATGGTAGGGTGTACGCAACTATTAAATTTCAAGGTCAAAGGTCACAAAAATCGGTTTTTTGCGCTTTTTTTGTAAATATCTCATTTCCTACAGGTTTTTTGCTATTTGTATTTATTATCAATATTGTAGAATACAAAATTCTCTACAAATTTTGTTTGAAAACATTTTTCATACGTCGAACCGTTTTCGAGATAGAGGGCGGAGAGCGCGCGGTCACAGCATCACTTCAGGTCAAACGGTGCCGCCGGTCGAAAACGCGCCATATATAGTTGATTAACTATCGATAGATCAATGATTATAAATATTTATCAATTTTTATTAACTATTATAGTATATTTAACTTTTTCTTTATGCATTGTATAGTATAGTTACGACCGTCTTCTGTTTATTTCAGGTAACTGTTCTTGGTAACTACGGACGTACAATTTGAAGAAATATGGCTGATTTGTGTTTTCTATGTAATAAGTCAGATTCGGGAGGTGAATCGCTTATTGAAGTAGTGCGCGGTATGAAAACTCTACGAACTGCAAGTGTCGAACGAAACGACGGAAAAATTGATTATTTAAAATCAGTAACCTCTGTTAAAGTGCATGAAAAGTGCCGAAGTGTTAACATTAGTAAAAACTGTATCCAAGCAGCAAAACGGAAACAAGAAGAAGGAGAAACTATAACTTCTTCATTAGTACTCCGTAAAAAACGAGGTGCTGTGTTTGATTTTAAGAATCAATTTTTATTTTGTGGCGAAGTTGCTGATGAGGCTGCAGAGAAAAAGAAAAGAGAAAAATACAGGCGGAAGATAAAAAATGCGAGTACTCTTGAGTTCAAAGATAATGTTATCAAAAAAGCAGAAGAACGTGCGGATGATTTCGGAGAATTGGTGAAAAGTCGTATAATTTTACAGTATGATTTGGTCGCTGCAGAAGCGAAGTACCATGCTGCTTGATTATTGATGGCGGATTTCTTCTTCATCATGTTGTATGGAGTAGAGAAGATACTTTATCTATTATTTTTGATAAATACATTAATTATTTAAAAAGGCATTACAGTTCCAAAATAATTGTTGTATTTGGCGGATATTCAGACTACAGTAAGAAGTAAAAGCTATTGAGCAGCAGAAAAGAACTGCTGCACTTTCAAAAACGTATAAAGTCTGTTTAGATGAAACAATGGTTGTACCAGTTACTCAAGAAAAATTCTTATCAAATCGAAATAACAAATATATGCTCATTAATACCTTAACTGAAAAATTACAAGCTGCAAATATTACTACTAAACAAGCTAGAGATGATGCGGATGTTCTTATTGTTGAAACTGCAATTGAAGAATCAAAGTCTGAAAAAACTGCAGTTATAATAGGACACGATATTGATTTACTTGTCATTTTAATTGGGCGTACACTGTCTTACGAACAAGAAATTTTCTTTAAAAAAGTTGGGAAAGGAAATGTAAAAACGGAGATATACTCGACTAAAAGTTTTGATAATTATCCTCATTCTAAAACACATATTTTATTTCTGCATGCATTAAGTGGCTGTGACACAACTTCTGCGCTTTTCAAAAAGGGAAAAAAATCATCTTTAAAAGTTTTTGAAAAACTGACGAATTTGGATGAACTAGCTGCAGCATTTGAGGAAGAAAATAGTTCGGCCCAGAGATTATTAGAGAGTGAAACTCAAATCTTATTGGCAGTCTATAATGCTCCGAAATCTGTGAAAAGTCTCGATCATCTTCATTATCAAGTCTACAAAACTTAATAAACCTGTGCAGCTTTCAATTCTTCCACCAACAAGTGCAGCTTCTCATCAACATTTCAAACGTGTATATTATCAAGTTCAAACTTGGTTAGGGCATGATTTGGAACCCCAGGTATGGGGTTGGGCAATGCAAAACGATTTTCTGGAGCCTATCATGACAATTTTACCACCTGCTCCAGAAGATTTGCTAAATACAATTTTCTGCAACTGCAAGAGTGGTTGTGGTTCGCGATGCGGATGCAGGAAAGTGGGCTTGCAATGCTCTTTAGCTTGTGGCCAATGTAATGGGCAAGCTTGTCTCAATGCAGAACCATATCAGAGCGACATTAACGAAGATGAAACCTTTGACCCCGAAATCATGGAACAACTTGAGACAAATGTCGTTGAAGACGATAATGAAGACCAGTTTGAAATTTACCATCAGCCGAAAGACGACGATGAAGAGGAAGAAGATGATTAAAAATATAAATTATAGTTTTTGTACCCTTTATTCCATTTTTTTACTTTTAATAAAAATAAATGTATTGAATAGTATTTTTTAATAAAACGATTAATTCATAATTTATTTGTTTTTTTTTTCATCATGTAAGAAGTTATTAATATTATATTAATTAGGTTAAAATTCAAATATAATTCCTATATTTTCATTAACAATTCTGCAATTACATGGACAGGTAAGTGTTGTTAAATAAATTAATACTGAATAAAAAGTGGATAGGTTAAGAAAAAAATTATATATGGCGTGTTTTCGACCGGAGGCATCGTTTGACCTGAAGTAATGCTGTGACCGCGCGCTCTCCGCCCTCTATCTCGAAAACGGTTCGACGTATGAAAAATGTTTTCAAACAAAATTTGTAGAGAATTTTGTATTCTACAATATTGATAATAAATACAAATAGCAAAAAACCTATAAGAAATGAGATATTCACAAAAAAACGCAAAAAACCGATTTTTGTGACCTTTGACCTTGGAATTTAATAGTTGCGTACACCCTACCATATGTAGGTTTTGAGACAACTTTTAGGGTGTCAATATACAAGTATTTACAGACTTACAGCTTGGTATCTCGAATTCCGAGGTGAACTTACTATAATGACTGTGGACTACGAAGCGATTGACTTTAATGAACTTTCAGTTTGAAAGCATTTTATAAATTATCAATACTTTGCTTTTTTAATGTAAAGTATTCATAAATTATCATTTGCAAGAGTGAAACGCTTTTATGAAACCTGATACAAACGTTACTTAAAAATAGAGGTGGAGTTATAGAGATATTATATTTGAAATATGGGTGGAGTTTTACAGAATCTGCATATAAAATGGTAATGGGGCAGATTTTATCCATCAACTCGGATGATCAAAATTCTGGCTTGCAAGCTTTGTAATTATTTTAATATGCTTTTACATTCTGTTTTATTATTGTTATTATTATCATTATTATTATTATTGTTATTAATGATTTTGATCATTTCTAAAAATTTGCCTTACGAGTTCTGACATTTACGTACGTATATTTATTTAAGAATATTGTATTTATGTTGTATTTTTCTGAGGAACTTGAAGCGCCTATTTGTACAATAAATTTTCATGTGGATTAGAATTAATTTTTTACTTACAAATAAAACGCTGAGTAAGTTTATTTATGCTGGAAAAACTTGCAAATGGAATGTATTAATGGTGTATATAATCAAGTTATTGTGCCGGACCTGATGAATCAGACAGCACTGTCAGGTATTGGAGAAATTTAAGAATTATCCATATTATCTCAAAAATTTTAAGAAAAAGCAACGAAAAAAAAAAAATCACAGATGATAGGGGAATTGACGTGAATAATTTTCAATTTAGAATGAAATGAGGCATTACAAATAAAATTAAATTTAATAAAAACTCAGAAATGTGTTTAGATATTTAACAGATTATCACATTGTTAAAAAATCCGACTCCAATAATATATCGAAGATGCACCATTAATAAATAAATCTAGCATAAGTAAGCAAGATAAATATATTTCCGTAAATGAACCAAGTTAAGTACGATCAATGTACTAATTATTGATATCAGTAGATGAATACTTGCTCTTATACTAATCAGGGACCGATTTACAAATTTGGGGGCCCTGGGCACAGATGCCTCCCCTTACACCAATTTTTACAAGGGGACTGACTAAATATAATGAAAAAAGGTATTAGTAAAGTAACTTTTGTTGACTTTAAAAAATGCGTTAAAAATTAAATATGATAACTTACTTTTAAATAATTATTTCACAATTATGGAATTTAAATGAGTAGCTTTATAATAAACAGTGGTGCTATTTATCTTTTCGTATGCAGGTCTATATATCTGAAATAATAAAGTAAGCAACAACTAATAATACATTTTCGACAACAGCAAGCAGGAATCGTTTAAAATATTAGGGGGCTCTGCAGCCGGCCAGTTGCGCTCACCAATTCCAAAATGATCTGTAGAGAACAGGAAATGGATTAAACAAGAATTAATACTACAATATATTTTTTAAGTGATAAACATTAAAGAAAATATTCACTATAATAAAATAAATAAATGGACGTTTCAAATAAAATATACTTTATAAAAATACAACATGGACAGAATAGAAGGTAGAATGAAATGTAAAATTTCATTGGATGTTAAAACTAGATCAAATGTGGGACAATAATTGAAAAACCTTCAGCATCATTTGGTGGCCCTGGACCCGTGCTCCGAATGTCCTGCCTTAAATCTGGCACTGATACTAATGGTCTTAAAATTGTTTCTATCACGACTAAAGACTAAAACAGTTTTAAAAATTGTAGACCTTTTAAGTTAAAATTTACACCAGATATATTTTAGAGTAAAATAGTACCAATAAAATTACGGTTACTAATCTTTATTCAATTCAATAAACCGGCGATTGATATTATCAACTTGCCGATGGTTTGTTAAAATAATCCTTAGTGTCCAAAGTGTAAGCTCAATACAGAGTGGGCGCTTAAGGAGAGCTTGTACAGCATATGTGCCTGTTCTTGATTGCCTCATTACTTGGCGTTCAGCGGAAAGTCCTCGTCAACGCGCCGAAAATTCAACTATGAGCCGTGTTTACAGATAGAAAACCAACGATTATAAATTCACAAATAATGTAGCAAAAAGCTAAACTGAATAGCAACTCTCGCTCGTTGAGTTTTTCACTGATGAAGAATCTCGGTAGTAGATTCGAAACAGCTGCTTGCTACATTTTCATACATTATCTGTGCATCGTTGGTATTCTATCTTTAAACATTTTTGCACAAAGGCTTTATTTGCTACTTTAATACGAGTCGGGCTTTCCTTTATGCTGATAGGAGCACAACAATGTTAAAAATATGTGTGTGTCAATTTTTAAAAAATACTCGCGAGTTTCTCTGTATGTGTGGAGGGGGATAGTCGTCAGAATCTCTTTTTATCATTTCGTGGGGAAAAAAATGAAGAGGAAATTAGATTTATTTTTTATTATATCGTTTGATTCAGGCAAACATTTCAATCAACATTAATTATATTATTTAACATAATATTTTATTTTGTCATTTTGTAAAAATTGTTCTTTTTATTTTATAATATCGTGTTTTGATTCCTTCAAACTGCAAAATATTTTGGAATTATTTGTATTATGTCGTTTGATTCATTTTTATCATCATTAATCATATTAATATAAAATTTTATTTATTTCATGAATTTGTTTAAAATTTTTGTTTAAATTTATATAAAAAAAATTAATTTTAGATTATAATGTTTCATTTATTCAAATTGTAAACAAATTATTAAATACAGTATGTATTTATATGTAACAGGATATTTCTTTTAAAGGGGAAATTTGTCAGTACATTTTATCTAATATAATATGAATAATATTATTTTATTTTTATCTTATTATTTATCTTATTTATTATCTTTTTATTTATATCTTATTTTATTTTTTAAGTTATAAAAAAATTCAGATATTTTTCTATGCCTGTAACTTCAACATCCTTTTTTGTTTATTTATGTTTGTTATTTTAAACTTAATTCTTTGAAATTAATAATTTTTAAAGCACATAAAACATATTATTTTTTTTCTAATACTAGAAATTTTCAATTCCTTCCACAATCTTTGAAGACGAAATGAGAAATTTGAATGAAAGGGAATGTCATGGGATGAAATACAATTAAAAGTGATTTTATTAGTATAAGCATTATTTTTATTTCTGAATATTTTTGATTAGCAAAATTTGTTGTAATTCAAACAAGAGTCATTTCATCATTTAAGAGAGAAAGGAGTGTGTATATAAAAAGAGTAAGAACTTATTGAATGGTTTGTATAACTCAAACATCAGTTTTTTCAGAAATTTGTGAAAGTTCTTGGAAACATCAATAGAATTTTTTGAACAAAATAATTTGCAATTTTTAAAACTAATCTCTATACAATATTTTATTTCAGGAATAGTTTTTATTTTTAAACTGATAAAATAAATAAAAATGAAGCTTTGTTGCGGGTCTGAAATCTAAAATCAGCGCACTTATAAAAAATATCCTTAAAAATTAAATTACATTACCGGAAATATTATACCTTTAATAATAATGTTCAAACAGATATACAATAGAACACTCGTCTTACATTGTGAAACTTAGTGTCATTTTTTAATTCTTAAATTTTTTAATTGTTTGTTAATCAGTTTCTTGGTTTCTGTTGTGTCATAAAACATGCCAGTTTACAAAAATAAATAAATACAATAAAAAATAAAAATAAAAATAAAATAAAACAAAAATAAAATAAAATAAACTGCTTGAAATTATAATTTTTGATGAACAACCACCACTAATGTCCAATAAAAATTACGAATCTAGAAGTCCTCTCCACGAACATCACTCGCACAATAACATACCACTACATCAGTTACTACCTTCATCAGTTTTCTTTAACTTTTTTTTCCCATATGATTTTATTTGTTAGTAAAAATTTTAACCGATACCGTTTTAAAAATATTTCTAAATGAAAATTTTTAATGACAAATTAGGTATCTCTGGTTCGGGATGTATAACACCTCCCCTAAGAGATTTGGGATTTTATTCTTAGAAATTAATGAGTTTAAAATAATATTTGAATTGGAACTCCTCATGATGCTTTCCCTCTACCCACCCATCCTCTTTTTTTTCTGCTTGAGTTTCAAATTTATCTTAATTCAACACTAAAAATATTTTAAAGTTATTACAATTCCAAAATTGTTTAGTATGCTTCGTTTTTTGCACAGCATTCTCTTATCAAATGTAATATAAGGGAGAAAAATCTAAATCTTAAATTCATTTTTTAGAAACAAAATTGCTAAAAAATTACTACGTCTTCTAAATTATATAAATACCTCCCGCTTTTTTGTCCTCTTACAAAAAAAAAAAAAAAAAAAAAAAAAAAACATTTACATATCATTTCTGATTCAATTTTGAAAAAAAGTAAACACTAACATTCAGTTTTAATAATATCATAATTAACTATTTCAAGTTTTGCATTAATACAACATCAACTACGTTTCTTACATCAAGATGGTAACATATTATCTACAGATTTTCAGAAATAAAAATTTATTTCAGAGTAATCCAATTCACCCATTAACTTTCTCATTTCATATTCAGCCAGAGCCCTTTCTACCAGTTGGTTTAATAGTGAATAAATGCAAAACTGAGCTAGTGAACTGTGTTAGTTGTGAAGCTATTCTTACACATTCAATGCGACATCACGTGAACTGTTCCAATGGAAAAGGTAAAAAGAACTGTTTCAGGATTTTTTGAAACAGTTCGGTTTTGATTTTCAATAGGAGCAAGAACGTCCACCCCTACTAATAACTAATTTCTAAATGTTTTAATTATTATCAAGAAACATATGCTTCTTGATTATGTAATAAAAAAAGCAAAGGGAATAAAAAAGCAACTAGGAAACGCAATAAAAGTATATAAATAATTATCCTTCTAAAGTATTCTGGTGTGAAAGATAAAATATTTTATCTTAAATGACTGTTTCATTGTATTGATAAATATCTACTCAATTCGTTACAACGAATATCTGTAAGTCTGTGAAATATCATATCACTTACAGTAGAATAATATCTCCACTCTCTTTCCCCACATTCATATTTTTTATTACTTATTTTTATTAACTATTTATTTTTAATTTTTAATAATTTATTATTTAATTTTTATTAGTAAATTATTATTATTTTTTTAATTTTTTATTAATTTATGTATTATTTTATTAGTTTTCTATTACTTATAGAATGTTTCGGTTTTACATGTTGTAAAAAATATATTTTTAAAACTGATCGATGTTAATATAAGCTTAGACTTCTTTGAACTACCTCCCAAATTCCTGTAAAATTGAATGCTTCTTTCATGAACATTCAAATGCAAAGTGTAAAGAATATTCAACCGAATGTATGTCCAGTCCCCTAATCCTGGCGATATTTCAAAATAAAATTTTTAACCAAGATCGTGGACTTTAGTTAAACCTCTCAGGGGCAATTTATTGCGTTTCTGTAATGTCGGAATCCCACCATAATCTACAAAAGGTTTTTGCAAAATAAAGAAAAAACAATTTGGCACAGGTGTCATAGACGTGTCACGTTGGCGTGATTGCAACAAAATGGCGATTCTATGCCTCTCATAGTAACATTGTTTATTCTTTAATAAACTGTTTATTTACTTTTATCTTATTTTTTTAATGATATAAATTGTTTTCTCCTATAATACTTAATTAAACTTCTTTTTATTATTATTATTTCCTTTTTAAAATACTAGAAAATAATTTAAAAATATTTATGTAATTGATAATTGAAACCGAATTTGTCGCCAAACTGGAGTGAGAAAAAATCATGCTAATGTGGTGCGCATATGATATCTGCGCTAACAATTTTACGATTTTTTTCTCTACCAAAATTTAATGGTTAAAAGAGTTAATAAAAGTTTTTTGGCGCGAATCTTCATTAATAATAGTCCCTCAAGGGATTTTAATGAGCAAACCACTAAACCGATGCAATTACAAAGAGCGCAACTGCCTTAGATGATGCTCTTTCTGTTACATGGCCTACAAACTTCAGCAGTTGAGAAGACGATTGTTTCCATTTTATTTTTCTGCCAAAAATATTTTTTCTTTAACTAGAAAACAATTCTTCTTTTGAAATTTGAGCGAGATATTTGAAAATAACGCCCCTATAGACTTAACACTATCATCCGGGTCTTTTTCAGTGAGTCCGATTGGCCTCTTAAACTTCTTCAAACGTAGACAACACCTCAATCAGGTTCAGCGAGATCCACCCAATCATGACACTCCTACACATTCTTTTCTTGATTCTGAAACGGCTTACCGCCTCAAACTGAAGAAAATATGACTAAATTTTAGAGGTTCCTCCAATCTGAAATTGGAGGTACTCGGAGAAATTGTCACGATGCATGGGACAAATGAGGTATGAATATGCGAACAGTATGAGTTAACCAACACTGTAATTATGGATTCTTAATGCAAATAATTTTAAAAGAAGTTAACAGCAGGAAACGACGATCTGAGAAAAACTGAAAATTAGCACTCGAAATATTAAAAAAACATACGGAAAGGGATACAAAGGGATATTTAATAGATTTATATATACAATTTATATATATTTTGAACTATTTTAAATACAATTTTTTTCCTAGATTTCATGCATTTCATTATAATGTTTAAATTGTCATCAATTGTGTGATACACAATTGTGTTCCCCGCCCCCTTTACAGTTACACCAATATAAAAAAAAAAAATCTTTAATAATTCATTTAGATATTTACTAAGTATTACATGCAAATACTTTCTCAAATCACCCCACTATATGACTCTATCACCTTTAATTAATCAGAATTGATGTATTGAGACACAAATATTTACACTTTTTAAAAATTATTTTTATGATAAAAATAATACATAATAAATAAATAAAAATACAGTAAATAAATAAAAATATATAATTAAAAAAATGTAGTAAGTAAAACATGTTGCAACTTTATTTATGAGTTTCTGTGTTAAAACTAAACATTTTTATTATGTTTCAGTTTTGAGAATTTTTTGTCTTTTTCTCTTTTTATGTTTTTTTACAAATAGCTCCTCCTTTTCCATAACTTATGTTTAATAAATTATTGTTTAATTATTAATTATATTAATAATTATAAATTTCAGTAACTTAAACTAAAACCTTTATAATTTAGATTAATATTATTAATTTAATAAGATAGAAAAGCATAAGTTAAAAAATTTTAATAAAATATTAAATTAATTTATATATCAACCTTATTAACTGTTTTAATAATTAATGAATAGTATTTATTCAAACATTAATATTTTTTCTTTTTTTATTTTATTTTATTTTATTTTAATTTATTTCATCCCCGACAACCATTCCCTTAGAAAAAATTCATTTTTTAGAAAAATCATTCAAAAACACAACGTTTAATTAAATATTATTTAATAACAATATTAATAATGACAATGAAGAGTACATTAAAATTATTATTAAAATAATAAAATCGAAAATAAAGATTATAATTCAATTTCTGCATTTAATTACATTCAAATTCTTGATTGCTTCAAACATTAAGAATTCTAACCATAAATGTATGCATTTTTTTTAAATAATATTTACTAGTTTTAAAATATTAAGAAAATAAAAAAAAACTTTTTCAAAAACCAAATTTTTCTCAAATTAGGATAATTTTTTTTAAAAATGGATAATTTTTGATCCAACTTCGAATGGAAAAAATAGGTGCATAAAGTTGATAGCGGGCAAATTTGAAGCGCAGAAAATGAAATATACAGAGAAATAAAAAATAATAACTATCATAGATTTTTATCATGTTTACCAAAAAAAAAAAAAAAAAAAAGATAAAATAATCAAACACTTGAATTATAAACAGTTATAGTATAAGAGAAATATTTAAAAAATATTTACACAATCATAAGCAAATCCACCAGTATCAGGCAATCAACTCATAACGAAATGATTTTTTCAAAATACAGAGTATTTTTACACGATTAATTACACTATTATTAAATATAGAATTGCAATAGAATATGTGTACATTGCAAACATTTTCTTATTAATCTAGCCATTATATATATAGATATGAACTATTCAAAATTGTAAAAAATAACAAAGTTGCATATAAAATTTAATATTCTAACTCTGGGAATTTATAGTGTAAAATTCAATGATAAAATCAAAAGGATATTTGCATGTTGCATAATATCAACAAAATAAGCAAGCCTTTTAGCCATTAACCGGAAATCAACTTATATCGATTTTTTTTCTTTCAAAACAAGAATATTTACACGATTTTGAAATATTTAGAAAATATATATATATTTGTATTCCAAATAATTTTTAATCTGTTGGACGTTACATGTGGTGATCTAAAATATCCAAGATTTAGATCACCTTTTAGTATATCACAAAATTATAAAATTACATATTCAATTCTAGACAATCATGTTATAAAAGTATACGATTAAAATAAAAATATATTTACGTGTTGGGGGGGGGGGGGGAGCCCTGTTGTCAATTTCTAGAAATGAATTTTTTTCCAATCCTTTCTTTTCTTTTTCTTTCTTTCACTTTTTTCCCTTTCTTTTTTTCTTTTTTTTTAAACAAAATTAATATTTACACGATTCTTAATTATTTAGAATATATATATGTAAAAAAAGAAAAAATCTCGATTTTTTTGTTTTGTTTTCATTCTAAAGTCTTATAAAAACATATTTTTATTATTAGTTTCCGTAATCTACTAATATTAAATTAACGTCTAAAGTTACTTTTCTTTTTTTTACGTTAATTCATCATAATCTATTATTTGTTTTCCTAAAAAGAACTAAAATGTATTATTTAATTGTCAATATCTTATTGCGAAATATTAAAATCATTCCATTAATCCATTACCTAATTTTTAGAATTAAAAACATTCATCAAAAGCTTTAATTTTGTTTTATTTATTTAATTACGTAATTATGATCTGCTGGCGGGTCTAAATCAATCCTTCTTTGTCCAATCAATGTTTACTTCTGCATACTACACCGTTGGGTAAAAAATTCTGACAGCTAACTCCGCCCCTGATCCAATGGAAATGCTACAAGTGTTATACAACTACCTTCGAATGAACATTATTGGGTTTTTAATACAGTGCGTAAGCAGGAAGGCGGAGTCAATTTATCGGAGAATTTTCAGGGAGTCAGTTTTCGCTGAGACAGAGATCAATTTGAAAGACCTCCCAAGTGTTAAGCATGTACTTGCTTCTTCTCGTAATGTGTGAACTGTTGCCGTAGTGGTTGTAATTTCATCAAAAATATCTTTGTACTTTTATTATTTGTGATTTTTTGTGACATGGACTTAGAAAGTCGAAAGGTTTAGTGGTAATTATGGAGTACCTTTAGAATGGAACGATAATAAATGATGCTTCCTGATTTTCATAGAAAATTTCATTATTTGAAATTGCAATACATTTAATTTATTTCCATATGCCAAATGACCTGAACTGTAAATCTATTTGACGAAATGTGATTCATGATGACTGATCAAACGCCGACTTTGTTCCCGCCATCCTGTTCGCTTCGTCATATCTTGTGTTTTTGCAGGAACCCCTAAAAATATCATCACATATATATATATATATATATATATATATTACAGATTTAAATTTTTCTTTCGCCAAAATTAACCTTATACTGTATCAATTTCCTATTAAAAATATTCCGTACTTAATTCAACTTATTAAATTAAAATCCTGTTACTACATCTAATCTATTAACCTTTATACAAACGATATAAATTCTAATTCGCCTTAAAAAACATTTATTCCAATATGCGTAAATTTAAAAAGATGGCTCTAAATTAAAAGGATTCTTAATTAAACTTTATTTCTTAATATTCCAAATAAAACTTTTCTTCCCTTTTTTTATCAACCCTTTTTTAAGAAAGTCTTTTTAAATTTATTCTATAACCACACCTTTCAAAAATATCATTCTTTTCATTTATTTTTCTTTTTTCTTCGAGTTTGATATTTACTGCGTATCAATAAATTCATTTCTTTTCATTTTTTTATATTAATCGCCTGTTATTGAATATCGGCTGCAGAATATTCGAATTTTGATTTCGATTATAAATTAGTTAAAAAATAATCTTTTAAAACAAAAATTATCGTCTGAAAAGATTTGAGAATGCTAGGGCTAATCTCGGCACTAGACATTAAATTCTGTTTACATAAGAAAATCATGGTTAAAGATTATCGAATGTACTAGAATCTTTTAGTATTTGATTTAAATGAGGAAGCCCAGAGATGATGGGATAACATTTCATTTTTTTATTATTCGGTTTTAGACGACTTGCGGAAATAGAGTTTTTATGATGGAATGTTACTACGAAGAGAGCATTTCCCGCTCTATCTGAATGACTTTAATAAATTATTTTGAAAGAGAGACTGTGTTATTTGGTGAAGCTTTTGCGTTTATCATTTTACTAAATTTTTATCTCGCCACGACACCTGTGACGTAATATGGGGAAACTTGAAAAGATTTTATTGGCTCCTATCTCAAAATGTCACACATATATATAAAATGTACACTGCGAACGATTTTCTATGTACTAAAACTTTGTATGTGCTAATAATGTCGTTATTTATAAAAAATTTAAAAATATTTCCAGTAAACTTAAATATTGTAGGTGCTGATCGTGAAATTAGAAAATAAAAAATAATAATAATAATAATAAATAACTAATAATTTTTTTTTCGGGTTTCGCTTTTTTTAAAAATCGACAAGTCTTTCTTTTTTTTTCCCTTTCAACAATTTTTACTCCAAAACTAAAGGATATAAACGAAAAGAAATTTCTGAATTTTTTTTAGCAAATCGTAACTACAGTATGGAATACAGCAAAAAGCCGTAAAAAATAAATAAAAATATAAAAAAAATTGTAAGTTATACTCAAGAAAACACAGACGGGCGGAGTAAATTATTGATGAGACACAGTCGGTAAAAACGCACTTACAATTCTCTGGAGCGGATTCCGATTCCCGGAACACGAAGGGATATCGAATTTTTGTTATGGCGGTATGGTATAAGATTTATGGAGGTTCGCCGTGCCGAAGCACTATGCATTAGAGTTGGCCGAGGAGTCGAAGAGTCGACTCTAAATCTCGACTCCTTCCAAGTGAATCGAACTATCGACTCCTATCTAGCTAACGGAGTCGACTCAAAAGAGTCGAACTTTCATTTCAACTCAGTTTGGGATTCGGAGTCGAAGAGTCGAAAAGTCAACTCACTCACTCAAAGAGTGGTTGGACAAGTTTAACAGTGTGGGACTTGGGGAGTCGAGAGTTGAAGATTGGGTGGTCGACTCTTCGATTCTTCGACTCCTTGAAAACCACTCTTTCGATTCGGTGTCAGATTTCGACACTTCGAATCCGTGCTGGGCACTTTAGCAAAAAACAAATGCCTTGGTTT
This sequence comes from Maratus speculifer, assembly GCA_964019185.1. NCBI lineage: Eukaryota > Metazoa > Arthropoda > Arachnida > Araneae > Salticidae > Maratus > Maratus speculifer. Next base: position 6,445,268 of record OZ025302.1, on the reverse strand, counting down.
GACATTATATTGGGTTTGGGGATTTTCGGAAAAGCGGAGGCAGTGTAGATGTGCATTTCGCGTATAATTAGGAAGATACCGAATGAATGAAAAGAGTGGGAGGGGCAGAGAAAAAGGGGCGTTCAGCTGGTTATTTCTGGAAAGATTAATTGAATTTATGGAAAAAGGGGCGTTCAGCAGGATATTTCTGGGAAGATTAATTGAATTTATAATAAGTTTGTGTTGATTTCCGTATAGGAGAAAGACGATCAAACAAAGCAGGTATTATGTTTGTATTTTTTACTAAAAGGAAGTAGGACTGGTTAGGGAAATATTTTCAACTGCTTTTATCTGATGCAATATAGAAAAAAAGTTGAAGAGAAAGAAATAAAATTCTACTTTGTTGCTTAAAAAACAGTGTTTTTTTCGAAAGGAGATTTCTGTGGTTGTGGGTGGCTGTTACAAAGAATTTTGGGTGGGGCTGGAGACTGCACTCTTTTAGCATTTAAAACACAAAATGCCTAATATTTAAGGGGGGGGGGAGAATCTCATTGTTCTGCGGGAATGCTTGACCCCCGGGCCGCTTTCCGAATTCACCACTGTTAAAAAATGCTATGAGTTTATTTTATGATTGATGTATTTTAGATAAAGTGTTGTCCTTCATTTGATTACGAATATATTCCTTTAATATTTTTTTATATAAATTATAAATGTTTGCAAGTAATGTAAAAATGGATATAATTTACATATAATTTTTTAATGTTTAGATAGTTGATTTTTTTTTTTAATATTTTTTCTTTCAAACCAGATCCGGAGAATATTTCCTGTTTTATTTTATTTTATTTTGTAGCGCAAGTAATTTCTGTGTGTCAATCGGGAGGAGAGAAAATCATAATGTCATAGCTGCCAAATTTTTCGCTTTTTTTACAGTTATTTTTTATGAAGGGAATTTGCTTGTTTTCTTATGTTTCCGATAATTTTAAAATACAATTTTATTTATTTATTTATTTTTATTTTTATTTATTTATATTTTTTTGTGAAAAAATAGTGGTAGAAAAAAAACATAAAACCTGGCATTTATTCAGTATATTATCATGATTTTATAAATAGAATTTCAAAAGGAAGTAAATTATAAAAACTATGAATATCAGGAAAAATAAATAACAAATTAGTCTCCCCGCTGCTTTTTTATGATCGCATATGGGGTAAATTATGTCCCAGACACTGAACATTTTTGATAGATTTATAAAATGACATTTATTAAAATTACAGAAAACTTGCAGATATTCATAATTCATTTAGAGGAGCTTACAGGTCCAACCCGGCCCGGTACCAGCGAAAGTTACCCCAGGCTGATATAAAATAAAAAGTTCTATCCGGTCCCGACCCGTACAAATAAATAAATAAATAAACTTACCCGGCCCGGCTCAATTTCTACAAAAAATCCGATTTTTCTTATCATACAATAATTTTCTTAAGAATATTTTATACACAATCATGAGCAATATTTTAGTTTAGTATGTATTCGCAAGACAGAAAATACACAATAGCAACAGCAATGATATCGTTTACTTAGATTTTTAGACTCTTCAACATTCGTTAAAAAATTAATGTAATTTGGAATAAAAGAAAAAAAAGAGGGTTAAAAATGTCGTAGCTTTTAAAGCTGTATAATATAAAGTAGATTTCTGAAAACATTTCTCTGAATTTATTAAATCTGTTCTTAAATTCGAAAAAGCTACTTTCTTACACATTTCTGAATTCATTTTTATTTGGAAACGAACTCGAAAATTGAAAAGTTTTCTTATTCAGAAATTATGTAATCGATTGGCGTTTTCCAATTTTTGGCAAAATACATTGGAAAATTACTGTTAAAATTGAAGTTTATATTGCAAGGGAAAGGAGAAAAACCTGTCGTTTCATGACAAGAATACATTTTTTCTTCATATGTAATGTATTTATTAAAAAATGGAAATGCTGTTTGATTTTTCATCTCCTTTAAAACTGCCCGTCAATTTTTTAATTGGCCGAGCTCGAGCCTTACTTTTTTTCTAAAAGACTGGTTCGGGTCTAACCTTTTTTCCCCGTAGCAATCGGAAGGAAACTGGGCTATAGGGAATTTTTATTCAATGTTATTCCGTCTTAGAAGATTTTACTTTGTAGCATTTTTCAGATTTTTAAGCCTCTAATGCGTAGAATAGCTCACAGTACGTGGATTAACACTATTAATATCAACTGAAATATTTACATACAAATTAACATTCATTAAAAAAAATTAATATCATAGCGTAGGGCTTTTCTTTAAAAATAAAGATTATAAACATAAAAAAAATCTAAAATATTAATTTTTGGTTAGAACTTCTCAAACGGAAAAATTCTTAACACTATCGACGTAAAAATCCATGTTTTCTACAAATTTAATTATGCCGGATCAGGCTAAGACGAAGATTCTAACTTTTTTCTTGTCGGGTCAATAACTGTTATGTACGAATAGGGATTACAATCCCGAGACTAATTTCCGATCCCGGGATTTTGGGATTGTTTAGATTTAATCCCGGGATCCCGGGATAATCCCGGGATTACGAAAATTAGAATTTCTCTAATATAACCAATTTTTACAATAGCTAAATTTCACAATATTGTAAAAAAAATATAATTAAAGCAAAAATACAGCCTAACTTATGAAAATATACCAAATTCAAAATTTATTACTTTAATAATAAAAAAGTAGGGGGAACTGGGGCACATTGATACACCTCCTGTACAGCACACAGGGTCATTACAGGAAGTTTCACAACAGCTCCAAAAGGTGATACTAATGAATTAACTACATACAGAAAGTTTTGGAATGATTCGATAGTTTGATGAAATGGGATGGGTGATTAATTGTTTTTGCAGGTCAAAAGTAAATTTGAGTTGTACAGTTGAAATGGTATTATACAACTGTTCCAGTATTTTCAATCGAAAAGAATACCCTCCCTGGCAAGTAAAGCTACTCTTTATCAGTTCCCCATTCTTTATTATTAGATAAATTATGAAGTGTTGGATTTGCGACTCCTTTTATTCAAAATGGCTGTATGGGGCACATTGATACAGTCTTTGTCGGGGCACATTGATACAACCTAAATACTTTTCCAGTTCATTTTTCATTACCTTTTATTTTTTTTTTTTTTACCATACACTCCTTAATTCAACCATTTTTCATCAAGAATTTCTACTATTAGTTTTTATTGAAGTGAAATAGCTATAATTTCTTTATATTAGAACATTTTATAATATTTTTGCAAACAGAAGGCGTACAAACTAACACAACATCTAGTGCTAGTAAAATTAACAAAAGAAATGGACGGCAGCCTGGCAAATCTCAAATTTATATCGATTCTCCAGAGAAAAAAGTATTATTAACATGAGAAATGTTGAAAAAGAGAAACAAGCTTACAAACAGTACAGGATAATTATATTATAAACATAATTTTTAATATAATTATCCTTTATTTTCTGTTTGTAAACCGATCTATAAACCGAAAACCTGGTAATTATTTTACCTTTCCTAAGAAAGAAGATAATTCTGGGGTTAAAGTGCCAGATATGACAAAGTTACCACAGCCAACAAATAGACAAGGAACACCCAGAACATCAGGTCATTATACATTTCATTTTGATTTCTTTAATATCGCTTACAAATAAATTGTGTGCGATTTTAATGTCTATAAATATATATAAAATGGTTTGCTAACTATTTTTCTATGAAAAATATGCATTGGTGTTATTTTATCTCTATTTTTCCCAGAAGTGTCAAAGTGTAGCAATCTGCCCCGGTGATGGGGCACATTGATACAAATTACTTTTTTTGATTTTTTTAAAATTACATGCAAAAATAATGTATAAAACAACGATTGTACATTTTTATAACACACTACACAGGTTTTGCTTACACCACATAGAAAAATAACTTGAAATTTCTTCTTTCTATATACCCAAAAATTTTTTTGAAAAAAGCTGTATCAATGTCCCCCAGTTCCCCCTATAGGATAAATTACAACAATTGGAAATTAAAACAAATATGTTGTTAATGTTTGACAATGTAAGAAAAAAAAATGTTTATGTTTTATTTTCCAAATAATTTCTTTCATTTGATGTTAAAAAAGTCTTTCAATGGGTAAATGTTTACAATATGAAAAGATAAATAATATCACTAATTAAATTTTGAATTATTCTCATAACCAAATAATTTAGGATATCGAAAACACAAGATTTTCCCCTACATAATGCTTTTTATTTTGCTTGCAAAAATAAAAAAATAAAAGTACTTAACACATGCACACACATAACAATAAAAAATTAAATAGATGTATTATTTAAATTTCTAATTATATGTGATCGTTGTTAAAATTTGAAAACGTTGCATAACATAAAAAAATATTGCATACCAAGATAAAAAAGAAGATTAGTTTCAATAGCTCAGTGTTTTTTAAAATTATTCGGTTTTCCTTTGAAAATACGATCTAAGAATTATCAAAACATCTAAAGTATCCTCTCCAAGTTGTCTTCTAAGTTTGTTTGCAATAAATTCTGTTGCTAAAAATGCTCATTCTATTCTACACTCGCGGGAGCAACTGTCAGCAAATATTGATAAGCTAATTCTAAATGATGACTGTATACTCCTTCGTTTTCAAAAAGAGACATCTTATTTCTAATTTGTGTTTATAAATCTTTTTGTTTTTGTGTTTCAGGCTCGACAGTTCGCATGTTTTTTTCTATTTCTTGTAATTTTTCCTTATATGTTCGGTTATCCGTTTGCCGTTTCGCAGTGGACTCAATATGCGTTATTTCTGTATCTTCAGAATTGTCATTGTCAACACTCTTTACCCTTCCAATTATTGCTTTCACTTGCTTCTTAATAACAGTTTTGTTAGGAATAGAAAACATACTACTAGTTTCTGCACTCAGGTCATCTCGTTTAGGATTATGCAAGTAATTTAAAACACCTGATAATTCTATACGTCGTCCTTTTCTAATGTGTAGTTTCAGCGCGTCTGTCATTTTGTAAGCAAATTTTGATTTTGCCTCCAACAATTCGTTTAAAAGAATTTTTAAGGTTGCGTCTGCGGTTAACAAATTAGAACCCTTACAACAGATTCTACTACTTCTACTGTAATTTGTATCGGTTTGAGGACTTCAACAATTTCGTTTATAAGTAGAAAATCGGAATCGTCAGTTCATATCTCATACTCTAAATCGATTAAAGCTAGTTGTATGCTATTTTTCAAGAAATAAAATCGTTCAAGCATAATTACTAGGCTATTCCATCTAGTCTTGCAATCTAAAAGAATGGAAAGTTCCTTCTGTTTTTCAGATTTAACATACTTAGATAGAACTTCATTCCTTGTTGCAGATCGTTTAAAATAAATTACTAATTAGATTAATTTTTAAACACGATTATTCAATTGGTAAATTAATTATAACAGATGTAATTTTTCCATTTTTCATTTTTGGGTGAAAAAAGTCCGGTCCAAGATTCCGGGCCGGGTTAATTGGGTGAAATAGTCCTCCAGTGTTCGTGTCCGGGATGGCTCAGTTGGTAGAGCATTGGCGGCTTCAGCCAATGCATCCCTGGTTCGAATCCTGGCCCGGACTATTTGCACCCAAAAATGAAAAATGGAAAAGTTACACCTGTTATAAATTACTAATTTTCCAACTTTTTTAATAAGTTCATTGATATATTCATCAGAGTATAAAAAGCCTTGTTCGTCTTCGGAAATAAAAACAAACCCCGATTCTAATTGAAGATAATTTCTACACGCGCAACAAAATCAAAATAAACAAACGATTTCATTTTTTCTTACTAATATCTGTGTGGGTTACATCTGTTTGCAAGTCAAAAGATTTCAGCTGTAAAAGATTTCATCGCTTAGAAATATATGTAAAAAATATTTGAGGTATATATTCTTTTTCAATCATATATAAACTTCATGAAAATTGATTTTTTCTTCCCCAAAAGCGAAAGTTTATAAATATATTTTTTTTATCTCAGCTGAATATTATTCCACTAAAAAAACAAGACAATCCCGGGATTTTTTCTGATAAATCCCGGGATTTTCGGGATTAAAAATACACCGGGATCCCGGGATTGTAATCCCTATGTACAAAGCAAGTTGGCCGAACATTTATGTTTTTTACCGGGCCAGGTCATTATTTTTTGTACTTCTGGGCCGGTACAGGACTGGAAATTTCGGCTCTTACCACAAAGATATATCTTTTATGTAAAAACTAAAGCAAAATAATTCGAGCATGCATTTAAAATTTAAATTTCTCTTTTGTGCGATATACGTGATAGAAGATATAAAATTTTACAACCAACCAACCAATCGTAAGTGAGTCGAGAGTCGACTCACTATCTCGACTCATTAACCAAATGAATCGAGTCAGGGTCGACTCCTCAAGATGAATCGAAATGCCCAACCCTACTATGCATTGACATTTTAATTTACACTACAGCTGCGCATTGAAATGGCAGCTATACTTCAAGTTTACGTCTGTAGATCCATGAATGGTACACTAAATTTGTTTTTTTTTTTACTTTTATCATTTGCATGTCATATTTTATGGTGTAAGTGTTTAAATAAACGCTTTTTTATTTTGATACATTCATGAAAGCATTAAATTAATAATCTTAAAAAGCGTCATTTCCTTTTGATGTTCCACATCCTCTAGAATAAATAGAGAAAATAAAACTAAAAAAAAAAAAATACTCCCCAACGACAGTATTTCAATGGGAGCTGAATTTAATACTTTTATTTTGTTTAATATTTTTGAACGATGTACATAAATAGAGTTATAATTTAACCAATATCATAATATATATTTTTGTCTTCTAGATTCTATTTTGACAAATTACATTAAAAGATCATATTAATATTAACATTGAAAATATTAGAATTTTAACCTTAAAGAATTTGAATTTCTCAAGTAGGAAAAGATATGTTTAAAATTAAATCGTTTTTTATTTCTTTGAATTCATTCATTCACAAATTGTAAAGTTTTGTGCCATTCTGAATTAATTTTTCGGTTTTAAATTTCAGCTGTTTAACAATTTGTCAAGTAATATTAAGCATATATAAATAATAATAATAATAAATAACGTCAGCTGCTAACATTGCAAAACCAGCATCGAATTCTTAGTTCTGATTAAATATTTTTTATTGCATACTAACTTTATTTTTTTTTTCAAAAAAAGAAGTATATTGCTACCAAAAGCTTTTAAATACTTATCTTGCAGAAGTTGAATATTAATTAAAACTATATTCAAAGTGGAAAATTTATCTTTTGTTAATTAAATTTCTTCACATTACATTAATTAAAGTATGTAATATATGGTGGTTTCAATTTCAAATGTTTTAAAGCAGGACTGTCCAACCTTTCAGTAAGCGGGGGCGCATTTCAGCCCTTGGCAGTCAGTGAAGGGCGCCAATTTTCACTTGACTGAAAGAATGCAGCATTATTATCGCACAATATTAGTATAAACACACGTCTTAACATAATGTAAATGTGTCTTACAGACGTAGACAAAAAGTCCCTACGATTCTGGGGTTATATGCATTAAATTTCAAATTTAACATTTTTCTATGAGAAGTCTATCTTTAAGTTTCAAAAATGAAGAAGGAAAAATTAAGCACATTTATTACTTTTATGAAACTGCCAAATGGGTCTGTGTAGCAATAGCAAAAAGTGAAAAAAATGAACATTTATGAACTTGTGTTGTCAAAGAGGCTCAAAAAGAGTGAGAAATATTTATTTTTCTGTTTCTTCTTAAGTATTAAAAAAGAGCTATTTCCAAATTTAACCACCGTAATTAAACTTTATAAATAATAACTACTATATTATGAAAATATGCATGATTAATTGTTTAAAGTTTGTTTCTGGTTTTTAAACCTTTCAAGGTCAATGGTTTATCTTGGAACCACTTCATTTTAATTGATAAATACCCCATTGGCTCAAAAATATTGGAATGAAAATTTCCCTTGTATTAAGTACTTGAACAAAAGCTTTCCTAATTTTAAAATATTTTTTTTTTTTAAATTCTAGTATTATTTCTTCATTGCAACCTTTTACAAATAGAAGTACTTTGCTCCTGAAAGGATTATTGCATTTTCGCATATTTTGAAAATATCTTTGATGCAAATGCCAATTATTTTAAAGAAAGAATCCTTTGTAGTTGATTTTTACTATTAAAAAGAAGATCTTTAAAAGGGCACCAATAAAATCTTCAAAGGGCGCCATGGCGCCCGCGGGCGCCGCATTGGACAGCCCTGTTTTAAAGTATCAGAAAATATTCGTTCGAATTTAAAATAAATAAAAAAACAAATAGGCAGATAAAACAGCATCAATCACGAAAAGCGTGTCCTGAATTCTTAGTTCTACCTAAATATTTTTATTGCATACTAGCTTTATTTATTTATTTATTTATTTATTTATTTTTAAGAAAATGTATTACATCAAAACCTTTTAAATATTTATCTTGCAGAAGTACCGTTTTTAGTGAACCTATATTCCAGATGGAAAATGTAACTTTTATTATCATCATTTTTTTTTTCATGTTGATATTAATTAAAGTAATTAAAACGCTGGTTTGGATTTTTAATGTTTTAAAGTATCAAAAAATGTTAGTTAAAAAAAATTGTTTAAGATAAAAATTTTCTTAACAGACAACCATTTTAATTAAGTATTTAAGATGACATTAAAGATAAACTTGAAATTAATTTTTGAAGCGGTTTATCCGATTTGTTTGCCCCTGCCTTATACACCCAACACATGATAGCCCCGCCCACCTATTCATCTATGGATATTTTTTCAAATTTTAGGCATTTTTTTACGTCTGACAAAAATTATTTTTTATTCTGAAATTAAAAAATCCTCAGAGATTCTATGTTGTTTTTTCCAAAAGTAGCAAGTATTAAGCGTTGATCATGTATGTTATTGTATGAATATTCCTTAAGTGTATTTATTCACAAAATTTTGTCAAACAGTAAATATAGAAAATGGACTGTTCGAAATTAAGTTCAATATTTTCGTCATAAAAATAGCAGTGCCGCCGCATTTTTTGGCGATTATCTCAAGGACAATTCAAAGTCAGGAGCCAAAAACACTATTTTTTTTTTTTTCTCATCGTGAATCTTACTATTTGAAATGTATGGGGAAATTTCGCTGCACTTATCTGGTTATGATTATGATAGTATCCACTATAAAAATTATAGTACAGTATACTTTACTGTACTATACAGTATATTTACTGTACAGTATATTTTAAAATATCCAGCTCAATTGATCCGATCTCCAAATGCAGGAAATAATAGACATACCAAAGAACGTAGCTTTATCTCGAAATGAAGTTTTTCAGATTTATACTATACGCAAAACATCTTAAAACAAAATATTATGTGCGAAATGCTGCGAATTTTTTTGTACTTTTTTTGCAAATATCTTTTGGGAGAATGGACTACACTCATGAAAATATATTGAATAGCTTTATGTTTACACTGGTTTAAATGACAAACTTGAGAAATTTTACAAATTTTTCATTACACTAGTATTTTAAGTGCCATAATTGTCTGCGATAGCGATTACAATGTGTGTATTTTAAGTCCCAGAGAAAGTTTATTATGCAAATTTCAAAATGTCAATACATTGCTTAATTTTTGAGTTATCACGTTTTGCGGAAATGTCATTTTTTAACATAATTTTAAATATTTTTCTCTTTAAATAATATTTATGAGTAATTGCTAAAATTTTTATATAATTTTTTCAAAGTTTTTAAGTAAATGTCGTTATAAAAAGTGCAACAAGAGAAAATTTTGAAAATTTCAAAAAATGACTTCTGAAGTGTGCGGACACCTTGAGGGATATTCAGTTTGGAAGCATTTTATAATTTGTCAATACTTTTCTTTTTTTTAAGTAAAGGTATTGATAATTAATCAAAGCCATTTTTCTTTTTACTACGCAACTATAAAACGCCTTTTCAGCTATGAAACTTGATGCAAACATTATTTTGAAAATAGGGGTGGAGTTATGGAGCCATTTTTAAAATAGGAGTGGAGTTATACAGAATCTTCATACAATAATGAGGCAGATTTTTACCCATCTACTGAGATAGGCAAAATTCTGCTCACAAGCTTTGTAAATATTTTAATATGTTTTTATATTATATTATTATTATTATTAATGATTTTGATCATCTCTATAAATATATTTTACGAGTTCTGACATTTATGTACATATATTTGCCGAAACATCAGTGAAGGCTTACTTTGGAGACACGAAATTTTTTGGATTCTGTCTGTCTGTCAATCTGTCTGTCTGTCTGTTCCGCGATAACTGACGCAAAAAGCATTCGATTGGCTTGAAATTAAGTGGGTATGTTAGTGAGACACTGGGATTAAGCTGTATAGTTTTTTATTAGATTTGATTCATTCGTTAGGAAAATATAGAATATTTTATTTTGCTCAATGATGCTTTTCTATGGCAAATCCAATGATTTTCAATGTTTTTTTCCCTGAGAGAAAATGACACACTAAAATTTACCAGTTAAATTATTCGTATTGTTTTGAAATTTTGTCTACGCATTTGTCAGATTTTTAAAATTATTACTTTAAATTGTGGAGATTTTTTATAAATGTGTTCCAATAATATAAACTAATTTGTTTTAGAGAATTACTTAATTCAAATGTATTTATTTAATTTTGCTTTATTTTGTCTTAATGGTTCCTAAGCTACCATTCATCTTAATCCTTATCCTTATAATGTTATAAATTTGAAAGCGTGGACGAAAACTTAAATGAAGTCAACATCAAAACTGATGAATTAATGTCTTTGTATCTTTGCGTATAAATATAACATAGCCCAGAAAAAAAAACATAGGCTATGTTTTAATAATTCTATTCAAATACTAGTATATAACCCCGTCAAAAATGACGGAATTTTCACTTGCATTTCATTTTCATAATACTTCATACAAACAAACAGAATGAAGATTTTATTATTGAAGATTTTGTATTGTAGAAAAGCACATTTTTAAGATAGCAATAAATTTCTACAAATACAAATAATAAAACCTTTTTTTTTAATTTGATTTTTATGGCGATCACTTAAATATTTAAAATTTTTTCTCCTAAAAAAAAAAAAAAAAAAAAAAAAAAAAAAAAAAAAACGGGGTAAGGGGGGGGGGGCTTCGCCCCCCATAACATAGTGTAAATTAATTTCTTTTATATTTACAAAAATGCAATTTTACAGGAGTTTTGAAAGTGATCGCTGTATTTGAAAACGGGTTTCTCATGCAGTTTCAGTTTGCCGATCGTTTTCAGAAACGGCTTTTTGGCGAAAAAAAAAAAAAAAAAAAAAATCGCTAAGTTTATGGTGCGTATCTATAAGTGATCTGTTCCGTATCATGCACTAAATATATTAATTGCATCAAAGCAGATAAAATATATCATAATACTTGACAGCAGATAAAATATATCATAATACTTGACACAAACAAACAGAATGAAGATTTTATTATTGAAGAGTTCGTATTGTAGAAAAGCACATTTTAAAGATAGCAATAAAATTCTACAAATACAAATAATAAAAACTTATTATTATTTTTTTAATTTGATTTTTAGTTTTTGAACAAATTTTAATTTCAAAATCAAGAGCAGTATTTATTACAACAATAATAATAATTTGCAAAATAAAACGTTATTATTAGCAAAATAATTCGTTTTGGAATATGGCGATCACTTAAATATTTTATATTTTTTCTCCTGAAAAAAATAAATAAATAAATAAATAAAAATAAAAAACGGGGGCTTTAGGGGGCTGCGTGACATAGTGTAAATTATTCTTTTTTTATATTTACAAAAATGCAATTTTTCAGGAGTTTTGAAAGAGATCGCTGTATTTGAAAACGAGTTTCCCATGCAGTTTCAATTTGCCGATCGTTTTCGAAAAAGGCTTTTTTGCGCGAAAAAAATGGTGGTGCACATCTATATGGTGCACATCTATAAGTCATCTATTCCATATCATGCTCTAAATATATTAATTACATCAAAGCAGATAAAATTTTGATTTAAGAGGATGTGGAAAGCATAATTTTCAATTATACTAATGCAACTATAATAATATGTGATATATCCATTACAACTTGAAGGGGGGGGGGAGCTTATTTTATTTATAATAGAAAACAAAATTTAAAAAAATAAGCGTCTTGTGCTAACATCTTAAAAATAAAAAGAAATAAAAAAAGTAAAAGAAATATAAAATAATTATATTTTTAACAAACATTTCACTTATGTATACGTCATAATACTATAATATACGTCATAATTGAAATAAAACAGGTATTTTATAGTAGTTGTTAAAAATTAAAGAAACATGGATATCAATAACTCATGAATAATGACGTCATTGCCGAAACTTCAGTGAAGGTTTACTTTGGTGACTCGAAATTTATTGTTCATGAGATTGTTCGAAATTTATTGTTTATTCCGTGTATCGCTTAAATTTAGCGGCAGAATTCCAAAAGAAAGTCCTTAAAAAATATATATCTTTGTATATTTGGCGTGAAAAGACGAAAGCGACATGCGATTTGGCAAGAAAGATTTTTCCACACCTAAAGAAAAAATAAATAAATAAATAAAAGGGATTTTAATGATTTTGAAAATTGTTTGTTAAATGATTTTTAGAATACGCGGTATTTAAGGAATATAAACTTAATCAATAATATACTTTGGCGCGACTGAGTTTTAACCCCCTTCTTGGCGCGCTTCCAAAATATCGCCACATTGGCGCGCTTTTGCGTTTTGTCTCCTGGAGCGGGATTTAAGTCCTGGAGACACTACGCAAAAGACATACCTTTTAAAAACAAAATCAGCCTTTTTTAACTAAAAAAAAGAAATCAATAATAGATTTTCTAAAGAAATATACTAAGCTTTGAAGCAAAATAATGTTTTTTTTTTATATGTAATATGAAACTAAATAACATTAAGATTCAAAACATCTAAAGTACTAAAGAAAGGCCTAAAACACTTACTTTTAAATAAAAAGCACGGTCTCTGCATTCAAAAAACAATAGAAATGTAGAAAATACTTCCTTTTAAATACAAAACAAAGGTTTCTAATAAAAAAAAAATCGCTCATATATTGCCCCCAAAAAATTTACTCACGCGATGTTACACTCTTCGAAATCCAACGGCTTCTAATGAGACACAAGATATTTAATAATTTCAAGGCGCGAGACTTCAAACTTTTAAATGTTTCTCCTCTCTCGTCCAATAAGAAAACTAGAAAAGAAAGAACGAACGGAGCATGCGCAAGCCGAGGAGCGGAATCTCTCCGAATCTCCAAGGGTTGCCAAGAAGAGCAGCACCTAAAAAGAAAAGAAAGCAAGGCATGGCGCAGTCATCGCGCGTAAAAAAAACGCTGCCAAAAAGTGGGTTAAAACTCAGTTTACCCAATACTTTATTGCCGAAACTTCAGTGAAGGCTTACTTTGGTGACTCGAAATTTATTGTTCATGAAATTGTTCGAAATTTATTGTTTATTCCGTCTGTCAGTCTGTTCTTCTGTCTGTCTGTTTTGCGATAACTGCTGCAAAATGCAATCAAACTTTTGTTTTCAAAAAAAAAAAAAAAAAAAAAAAAAAAAAAAATTGTAAAACTCTAGATTACTGAGTTTACACTTACAAAAGTTCCTGATAGTTTAAATTTAGGTGTTTGTGGTTGGCAGGTATGTAGAAATATGAGGATAATGAAAAATGTTTGTTTAAACTGTTACTTATCCTTATAAATCAAAATGTATAAAGAAATGCAAGATATACGATAACCATTAGCACAATTAATAGAAAGTTGAAAATTTAAATTTAATGAGACTACGGGGGGTTCAGGGGGGGGCGGAGCCCCCCTGAAGAAATCTGCTATGTTATAATAAAAAAGCAAAAATAATAGATCGTGAAAATTTCAGAATATCCTAACATAACTAAATTTTTAATTTAACGCTTTTGATGGCTGAAAACTTCTTATTCTTTTTTTTTTATTCTTATAAATAATTACGTAATTCGAAAGTTTTAAATTACAGTTTCCAGGAAATTGAATATTACCCAAAGTGTATTTAAAAAAATATGGGCAAAGCTGATGTTGAGGCTCCTGATCTGCAGATTTACTAGTTATTTAGGAATACTGGATTACCGTATTTATTTTTCTGGGATACTTGAAATGTCTACGTGTGCCAAAATTTTCATGTTGATGAGAATGATTTTTTTTATATACATACACATAAAAAACTCTGAGGAAGTTTATTTATACTGAAAGAACTTCAAAAGAAGTGTGATAACGGTGTATACAATCTAATTATTCTGCCGGACCAGACAAATCAGACAGCACATAAATACACAGTCACGTATTGGCGAAATTTAACAATTATCCACATTATTCTCGAAACCTTTGAGAGAAAGCGAGAGGAAAAAAATCGCTGATGATAGAAGAATTGGTGTGGATAATTTTCAGTTTAGTGTGAAATGAGGCCTTACAGATAAAGTTAAACTGAATAGAATTTCACAAATTTAAAAAGATATTTAATAGATCATCAAATTGTTAATAAATCCGACTCCAATAATGATCGAAGATGCAACATCAACAAATAAACCTGACATATGTAAAGAGATTTAAAAAAAATCAATAAATAAATTAAGATAAGTACCACCAATGTATCATCTATTGGTATTAATCGATGAACACTTATTCTTATATTTATGGTCTTAAAATTGTTATTATCACGATTAAAAACTAAAACAATCTAAAAAATCATGCACTTTTTAAGTTAAAACTTACACCAGAAATATTTTATAGTAAAGTATTGATAGTAAAATAGTAAGTTTCTTTAGTATGTGCTTTGAAATGTTGTTTAAATGTTACAAAACCGGTTGTTGATATTTTCAACTTGCCGGTACTTACCGTAATTTCGGGTGTATAAGCCGCGAATCAAACAATTCTTTTTCGACCCAGAATTTTTTAAGAAACAAATGTTACTACTTAGGTCGACGTAAATATTTGTCTTCAATCACTAAATAAGATTTCTGGGTCCAAAAAGAATTGTTTGATCCGCGGCTTATACACCCGAAATTACGGTAAATAAAATATCCTGTAGCTTACTCATTCCATCAAATGGAGCAATTTAAGTGAATATCTAAAATTTTGATCAGAGTACAGTTTTTTAAAATCTGGTGATTTAAAAAATCTATTGGATTTAATGAGCTTTTTATCAGAGTACAGTTCATCCTAACAAAAAACAAACATGGTAAACGACAATATTTCAAAATGAACACAATTTGAATAATGTACAAAAATAGTGTTATACTTTTACCCAAATCATAGTATTTATTTATTATAGTATTTATTTATTATAGTATTTATTCTAGATTTTATTTTGACAAATTACATTAAAAGATCATATTAATATTGATTGAAAGTATTGGAATTCTAACCTTAAAAAATTTGAATTTCCCAAGTAGGATAAAACATGTTTAAAATGAAATCGTTTTTTATTTCTTTGAATTCATTCATTCACAAATTTGAAAGTTTTTGTGTCGTGCTTAACTTATCTTTTGGCTTAAAAATTTCAGCTAGTTAACACTTTATCGTGTAGTATTGAGTATACATACATATAAAAAGATAAGAAAATTAACTTTTTTTTCTAACATTTCAATAACAGAGTTGATGAATAAAGGCGTGACCTGAATTCTTCGTTCTGCCTAAATATTTTTATTGCATACGAGCTTTATTTAAAAAAATAAAGATTTAAAAAACATAAGTAATGCATTGCTGAATAAATGCTTTTTAAAATATTTATTTTGCAAAAGTTCAGTATTTAAAGAACCCATATTCCATGTGTAATTTTTTTTCTTTTATTAATAAATTTTCTTCCCATGAGTTTTTATCATATTGTGTAATGATGCTTGGTTGGATTCCAAATATTTTTTAATTTCAAAATATTCGTTCGAGATTTTCTGAAAAAAATAATAAAAATAAAAATAAAAAGTCTTTGTTTAAGACAGAAGTTCTTAACAGGCTACCATTTAAAGATAATATTAGAAACAAATTTGAAATTTATTTTTGATTGATTTATTCGATTTGTTAACTCCTCCCTTATTCACCCAACGCATTATATACCACCCACCCATTCATCGAATGGACAATTTTACCTCCCGGAATTTTACCCACCAGATGTACCTCACGGGCCATTCCTTGAATTCAAAACTGATCTCAACAGTCTATTACACACTGTGTGTAGAAATTCTAAATGCATATAATAAAAAAAAAAAAAAAAAAAAAAAAAAAAAAAAAAAAAAAGGGGGGGGTAACAGCACTCAAAGTCAATCTGAGAAAAATATACGGCGATGTCACATAAGAAATTTGTTACAAACATACTCTTGCCATTTAATGTAATTTACTGATTTTGTTTTATCAAAAGTTACTCTTTAGTAAACACTAAATTTCCCAATGTATCAAGCTATCAGTATTAAATTGAGAGTTATACGCCACAAACCTGATAATATGTTCTTACATCTGTACTCCGCCCTCGCCTTTTTTTATATTTAAACTCCGCCCATCATCCTATGATATTTATTTGTTCAAAATAAAAGCACAGTACAGAAAATCTAGCTGTATAAAGTGGGTGGAGCATCTTCTTCGTGGTACGATTTCAATACAAATGCAAATTGTATTAATGTTATTTGAGAAAATATTTAATTTTTGAATATTGCAAAAAGTTCTTTTTTTAAAAAAAGTCATTGCACCACATTTCATGAATTAAAAATATGTTTTAAGGATACTAAAGAACTATTAATTTATTTGGTGCTTTTTAACAGTTTATTTCAGTAAAACATTTTGCAAAAAACGATGTATATATTCTTAAAAAGCTAAAAACTGATACATACTTCATTCTATAAAAGAAATCATGTTTTTTTCCATTTTTTTTTATTTATTTATTTTTATTTCATTTATTTTTTTATTTCATTTTTTTTATTTTTTATGTTATTGTTATTTATTTTTTTATTTCATTTTTTTTATTTTTTATGTTATTGTTATTTATTTATTTATTTATTTTTTGTCATAGGGAAACCTTATCTTCACGCGGTTATTTAAGAAATAGGTATGGAAAGCTATTGCTTCTAATATATTGCAGATTTTTAAATTTCTTCAACTGAATTAATGATATTTTAAATGAAATATATTTTTTTTTGCAAAGGAATCACAATAACAACATAATCACCAATGTCTGCTACAATTAAAACTTTCAAAACTAAATTTCTGAAATACAGTAAATTCTTAGGATATTATTTTTTACTATTAATAAAATGGGGGGGAAATGCAAGTATTGTTCTGATTTTACTACGGACTCTCAAAATTTTCTCGCGGATCGCAGGTTCACGTTGAATAAGGGAAGTACGGAGTATTGATTCCCCATCCCCTTCCGCACTGTTTATAGGAAAGGCGATTTGTTTTCAAAGATTTTTTTCTGACGACGTGTTCTCCCCAGACGCTCGTTTTTTTAGGACAGGGAGTATTTAGAAGAATAGTTATTTTAGAATTTTTTTTCTTAATTCTAATTTAATTTAAAGTAATTTTACAGTTTTTATCTGACTTTTTTAATCATTTGCCTACTAAAAACATAAATATTTAGAAATCAAACCAGTACATAGCAGCACTTAGGATTATTTGTATAAATATGGATAGAAACACGAGCTCTCGTCCCGGTAAGCCATTTTAGAATCATATTATTTTGTTATAATTTTATGTAAGCAGTAGCTAAATATATTTATTATTTTGTTTAAAAAAAACTAGAAACTTTGATTTAAACTTATTTCGAAAGTTCTAAGTATTTACAATTTTGTTATAGAATTATTTAATAACATGTGCCCATGATCATTGACAAATGTTTTCGAACGTTGTGTGTAGCACTATACGGTCACTTAATGATATTGTTTGCTTTCCTTTAGTTTTTATTGTATATTGTTCATGTTATTATGGAAGCACTAAAATTTGCAAGAGTTGGGCTCTACTGGGATTGGGAATTGACCTTTTCCGAAATTCTATGACCAGCAGTAGATTTTTTTCATTGTAAAATAATTTACAGATTGTAAAAAACATAGAGCGACCTTCAGACAATACTGATGTCTTAAAGTTAGGCCACTTTTTGATGCTGTTGTTCAAAGTAGGCGTAAACAAATGAAAATGGAAGAAAAGCTATGTGTTGAGGAGAAGATGTATTCATTCAAGGGACATCTAAAAGTAAAACAATACTTCAAAAACAAACCAAGTAAATGGGGAGTAAAATTATTTCTTTTGTGTGGAATTGAGTTTGAGTGGAATTGTGTATGATTTTATATTATATCAGGGAACAACCACCGAAATAAATAAAGATCTACAAAGCAGATTTGCTCAGGCAGCAGCAGTTGTTATGCAGTTTAGTAAGAGACCGAGAAAACACAGTTATATTTTGATAATTATTTTTCATCTTATGCTTTGTTGCAGATTTTGAAAAGTCATAAAATATTAGCAGCTTGTACAGCAAGAGTGAATAGATTTAGAAATCCACCTTTCATTCCGGAGAAAGCAGCAAAAAAAAAAAAAAAAAAAAAAAAAAAAAAAAAAAAAAAATGGAAGGGGTTTTATAGAAGAGCTATATAGTAAGGACAACTATATTTTACTAGTTAGATGGCATGATAACAAAAGTGTGTATATTACAAGTAACTTTTTGGGTAAAGGCAACTATGATGTTGCTAAACGTTTGGACAAAAATTCTAAGCAATACATTGATGTGATTCGACCAGAAGTTGTGGAGAAATATAATGAATCAATGGGAGGAGTTGATAAGATGTATTTTCCAATTGGCTTGTACAGAATTTTTATTCGATCAAGAAAATAAACACTTCGCCTTATATTTCATGCAGTAGACCTGGCTATATGTAATAGTTAGCTTAAATATAAAAGAGAATAAAAATTTATAAAAGAGAGCTACTGAGTGTAATATTCAAAAAACATAAATTGTGGATTTGTTACACTTCAAAATGACGATAGCGAACTATCTAGTGAAAGCTGGAAAACCATCAGGATCAAGAAAACGTAGTAGACCAAGTAAAACCAAAGACATGCCAGAAAATTCCCAACACGATATTTCCCGCAAAAGCAGAGAAGTAAGAACATATAAGGCAATACAACTCGATGCAGTAGATCATAACGGCAGTTAGGAAGTTGTAAAAGAGAAAAGTGCAAGGGGAAATCACAATTTAAGTGTGAAAAATGCCAAATTCATCTCTGTTTGAGTAAAGAACGCAATTGTTTCAAAGAATTCCACTTAAACGCACAGTTATCACAGCATTTGAAATTTAAGCAGTATTTTGTAACAGTATTGTTCTAAAACAGTTTTTGTAACAATAAAATAAAATTTGTTTTTCCACCAACAGTGTCTTTTCATTATAGTCTATAGTATAGAAGTGTCTGAGTTTTTTTAGTTTCCGAAAACATTATATTTTCCAACTAAAAACATATTAACTCCTAAAGTACGTCAGCTATTTCGTTCAAAAATGTTTTGGCTGAAGGGTATAAACATACGATTATATGTGAGAAACAGTTCTAAATAATTTTATTTAGTTAAAAAAAAAAAAAAAAAAAAAAAAAAAATCTTAAAACTTCTCTTTGTTCTGAAATAAAAATACTTGAAATCAATAAAAAAAAATATATATAAAAATATCAATAATAAAAATATCATAAATCTAAAATAAAAATATCAAAAATCTGAAATAAAAATATCAAAAATTCGAAATAAAAATATCGAAAATGAAAAAGTTCTGAAAAAACCCATTGTTCTAAAATAAAAATATCAAAAAATATTAAAAATTGAAAAAATTCAGAAAAATGTCCATTATTCTGGAATAAAGTTAACAAAAATCAATAATCAATAATAAAAATATCAAAAATCTGAAATAAAAATGTCAAAAGTGAAAAAATTCAGAAAATTTGCCATTGTTCTGAAATAAAAATATCAAAAAGCAATAATTAAAAAAAAAAAAAAAAATTAAAATTAGTATAAGAGTAAGTGTTCATCTATTGATACCAATAATTCATTGTCTAAGATCATTTTTATCTCACTTACTTATGTTAGATTTATTTGTTAATGGTGCATCATCGATATATTATTGGAATCGGATTTATCAACAATGTGATGATCTATTAGATATTTAAGTACATTTCTGAGAATCAATTAAATTTAATTTTATCTGTAAGGCCTCATTTCGTACTAAACTGAAAATTATCCACATCAATTCTGCTACCCCCTGGGATATTTTCCTCTCGCTGTCTCTCAAAATTTTCGATATATATGCATAATTCTTAAATTCCTCCAGTACTGGACTGTGCTGTCTGATTCATCAGATCCGGCACAATAATTTGGTCATATGCACAGTTATCACATTCCATTTGCAAGTTCTTTCAATATACATAAACTTTCTCAACGTAATAAATTTATGTATACACGCAAAAAATTTATTCTGCTGCACATGAAAAATTATAATACTTATAGACGCCTCAAGCACCTTATTAAAATACAGCATAAATACAATATTCCTAGATAAATATAAGCTCATAAACGTCAAATATTGTAAAGCATATTCATAGAAATGATCAAAATATTTAATAATAATAATATTATTATTATTAAAATAGAATATTAAAGCATATTAAAATAATTACAAGGCTTACAAGCCAGAATTTTGATTATCCGCGTTGATCCTCTTTATCATAGTTATGTTGAGATTGAGTATAACTCCACCCCTATTTCAAAAATAATATCTCTAACTCCACCCCTATTTTTAAAATAATATTAATCAAGCTTCAAAAAGGCGTTTCACACTTGTATAGTAAAAAAAAAAAAAAAAAAAAAAAAAAAAAAAAAAAAAAAATCATTGATAATTCATTAATACTTTTACAATAAGGTATTGATAAATTGTAAAATGCAACCAAATTGAAAATTCTATTGGGTAACCACACAATCGGAAGTCATTTTTTGAAAATTTAAAAATTTTCTCTTGTACTCTATTTCTTATAATGGCGTTTACCCTAAAAGAAATATCGATATTTTGATAGAAAATTATGTTTTAAAGATGTTCAGATAGTTTAAAAAAATAACTTAAGCAAGTGTTCATAGTATTTATGGCAATATTTAGAATATATTCAATAGTTGCATAGTATCTTTTGCAATACTTTTCTTTCATCAGTATTAGAAACAACAAACTTTAAAACATAAATAAAAAAAAAGCCACTTCCACATACAACTGCGCGAAAGTAAAGAAGGATAAAAACAATCTTTGTACGTGTACTTACTGTACGTTTTAGGAGGATGGTTTCCCGAAACAGATCTGAATGGGAGGAGTCGAGAAAGTTTAATTCAATAGGCTGTAATGGTGGACAAAGAAGAAGCGACTGAGCCTGTTGTTATATTCGGATTTCTCTGCAATGGATAATTTGTGTTGGGTATAGAATGTTTTCGATTGCTTTTGTTTCACATAACATGAGAATATTTTAGAAGATAGAGAAATAAAATTTTACTTCAACAACAACGTATTCAATATTGCTTTTTTCTAATTAATTTTTTTGTCAATTTATTATCGATGTGCTTTATTTGCTAAATATGGATCCAGTTTACTTCAATCGCGCTTAAATAGTTATTTTATTCATATTTATGCATATAGAAATTAATAAATAATATTAG
This sequence comes from Maratus speculifer, assembly GCA_964019185.1. Lineage (NCBI taxonomy): Eukaryota > Metazoa > Arthropoda > Arachnida > Araneae > Salticidae > Maratus > Maratus speculifer. The sequence goes on along the minus strand of OZ025302.1, from coordinate 6,423,492 downwards.
AATTTATGTTTTTTACATATAATTAGAAAACTGTATAAGGAATTATTTTTTAATTATTCCATTTCAATTAAAAACTTCATGCGGCAAGATTTTAATAATTTCTACCTCATGATGTGGAGTATAGTAATACCTATATCTAAGAATTTTTCATGGTTTCAGAAATGAAATTTATGAATACGATAAGCTGTACTCCGTAAGCCGCCCTTCTTTAATAGCAAGTTTCTGTCATTACTATAAACAAAATTATTCTGCATAAGAATTGTGGTATTATTGTGGCCCGCGGGCCAAAGGTTGTGCACCCCTGCGTGTCTATTTAACGAGGAGGCTCAAACGGGCTCACTCGCTTTTGAATGTTTTAAAAAATCAATTGAATTACAAAATACTCAAACAGCATTTAAACACAGTAACATATTACTAAATAAATTTAGTGGTATGAGTTGGAAAAAACTTTTTTAATGATAACTTTAGTTTAAATTAATAACATTTAATAGCATGTTTAATACGCTTTTATCTTAGAAAAGCAACATTTGCAAATTTCTTTCACTGAGAAAAAAAAAACCACAGAAAAAAAACATCGGATAGAAATAGATTTCGTCGAATGGAAGAAATGGAAAAGCTGTCATTTTCAAGAATTTACATTATAACATTAAACTCTGTAAAATACAACAAATAGATTCTTCCTAAAATCTTATAGAAGTTAATTCCATAAAAAAATATTAAAGTATGTATATTAAATTAAAAAACACTACTCTTTTACACTAGTCTTTTAGCCAAGATGACACCTTTCTAAAGTTTTTCAACCATTGGCAAAATAAAGAAAAGAAGTTTTACGCAAGATACACAAAATAAAATTTTATCTAATTCAATTTAACCACCATATTTTTTAATTACTTAAACTTTTAAAACTAGTAGTAAATAGTAAGGATCATTCAACCATTTTAGAATGAAACCCGATTAAGTAAAAGACAGTGCTTTGAGTATATATGAATATTATTAAAATAAATAATGCACAATAATTACTGTACTAAAAGAGATTATTAAAATCCCTATTTTTAGGTGCGTTCGTAATTATGTAAATGCGTAGCACTTATTGTTGTCGCTCAGTCCGTCCGTCTGTCCGTCTGTCTGTCCGTCTGTCCGTCTGTCTGTCCGTCTCTCTGTCTGTCCGTCTGTCCGCATATAACAACGCAAAAACTACCCAACCGAATCGTTTGAAATGTAAAATACATAATTATAACATAATTTTGTCGAGTCATTTCAAATTTTATGAAAATCGGATAGATAGATCAATTACAGAGACAATCAAAAGGGTTCCGTTACATTACGGTCAATAGGGAAAAAAGTTTCAAATGCATTTTAATCGTTTGAAATTTAAAACATATAACTATTGCGTAATTTTGTTGAGTCATTTCAAATGTTATGAAAATCGGATGCATAGATCAATTACAGGGACAATCAAAAGAATTCCATTACATTGCGATCAATGGGGAAAAAATTTCAAATGCATTTTAATCGTTTGAAATTTAAAAATATAATTCTTACGTAATTTTGTCGAGTCATTTCAAATGTTATGAAAGTCGAATGCATAAATCATTTACAGGGACAATCAAAAGTATTCCACTACAGGGTCATTTGGGAAAAAGTTTCAAATGCATTTTAATGATTTTACATTCATTCGAACATAATAGAATTGGCATGAATCTATGAAATATATACTAAAATATGCATTCTGTACAATCTGTGATGCAAAGAATTTTTATTATTAAATTACAGGGCCACGCAAAAGTATTCCACTACATAATGCTATACTGGGAAACATTGTTTCGGACGTGTTTTAATCATATTCAACTACTTCACATATTATGAATAAGATATACGTTGCTGAGGTGCAATAAAAATTACTTCCTGCATATATACAGAAACGTAAAGATTTCGACTACTATACTGTATCCGGAGTACACTCTACTATATCAGCAAGATCTGAATATTTTTAAATTTTCGTTATCGTACGAATGTACCTCATTTGCTACGTTCACGTGCAATTTCCAACTTGTCCTTACTACAATGCAACATAGTACAGCAAAACCGCTTTGTATGAACAGGATACTGCAGTCAGTTTCTCAGTTTAAAATGGATGAATATAAATGATGAAAACAATTCTTTTCAGTAAAAAAACACACTTTTATCACCCTGTTATTATAAAAAAATATTTCCCTATCTTTTAAATTATTTTCATGTATTACTTAAGAAAAATGTTGAAATCATTCCACTATTCTACTCGATTGCTCATTCTCCAGAACAATCCAAGCCTGACACCATATAGGATCACCTATACGATAGCCAAAATATTGCGTATTTAATTAATCGGGAAAAAAAGAAAGAATAAAAAAATCGTTTTTAATTAACTACTTAACTGTTTTACCCATATGCCATACGGACTAAAATTGTCTACTTTAACAATAAAATTGTAATAAAATAAAATTGTCTACTTCAACACCTGTGTTGTAATTTAAATTCGAGTCTCGTATACAGTGGATTCTCTCTATATGAACACTCTATAATCTGAACACCCCGGTAATCATGAACGCATGTGTGATGAACGATGTTTGCTTGATCCATCAGCTTTTTGATGCCAGTAAATTTTTTTACCGACAATTTCATGCTATTTAATGGACAGAATTTTTTTAGATTAAATATCATGAATATTTTAGTTTTTAAAAAATGTTTACTTCATATTTTAAATTTATTGAATAATTTAAGAAACCTGTGCTTATATAGACATAAATAATAATAAAAAACTAGTCGTTGGGGGCCACCGTAATACTTACCCATCATGGATATGTATATGAAAATGAAACATGTGAATATATTTATCCAATGCATTGCAATTCATAAACAAAATTTAAATATTGTTAATATACATAGTAATGCTCTATTAAAGAACTGCTGATTACCAATTTCGACAAATTATATAAAACGCCAAACTACTCAAGTAGTACCGAACTGCGTAAAAGAAACATCCTTATAACTCCAAAAATAATAATTCTATTAACTAACAATTAACTGCATCGGATTAAGCGTCTCATTTCCAATTAAAATATACTTCTGAATTGAAATTTGAATGAAATACAGGGTCATGAAAAATCGAAGAATGTGGAAAACAAGATTACAAATATTTTGGCAACTAACAATCCGATCGACTTCATTCTATATGCAAAATGTGTGTTATTTTATTGCCTTTTACGTCCATTCTTTAGAACAAAAAAATTCGAAAATTTTTATATACCTTTCATCAGAACGAATTTTTCGAGAGTCCGAAAAAAATAGTTCCGGATAATCGAGGTTGCTGATATTAAATAGGGTTCGTTCCATTCTTACATACTAACTACATACAAAATTTCAAGTCTCTATCTCAATTTGTTCGGGAGATAAAGCGTTTACAGACAGACAGACAGACAGACGGACGGCAAATTTTTTTTTCTAAAAATGTTTTTCGGAATCTCCGCTATCTAAAACGTGTAAATCCGTCAAAAAAATTTTCGATTTTCAAAACGATTGCAAGACTTACCCTATACTACGTATGATGGGTAAGTAAAAAGATTTGACATATAATGTTAGATGAATGTTTGTACTGCACTTATACTTCCTTTATGAGCAATTTGGTTGTTCTCACTTTACTTACCCATCATACGTAGTATAGGGTGAGTCCTGCAATCATTTTGAAAATCGAAAGACATTTTTTGACGGATTTAGACGTTTCAGACACTGGAGATTCCAACAAACATGTTTTTAGAAAAAAATTTTGCTATCAGTCTGTCCCTCTGTGTGCCTGTAAACGCTCTATCTCCCGAACAAATTGAGATAGAGACTTGAAATTTTGTATGTACTTAATATGTAAGAATGGGACGAAGCCTATTTAATATCAGTAACCTCGATTATCCGAAACTATTTTTTCGGACTCTCGAAAAATTCGTTTTGATGGAAGGTATATAAAAATTTTCGATTTTTTTATTTTAAAGAATGGATGTAAAAGACAACAAAATAACATAAATTTTGCATTAAAAACAAAATCGATCGGATTATTAGTTACTGAGATATTTGTAATCTTGTTTTCCACAGTCTTCGATTTTTCATGACTGTATTTCATTCAAATTTCAATTCAAAGATATATTTTCATTGGAAGCTTAATCCAACGCAGTAAACTGTTAGTTAATATGATTATTATTTTTGGAGTTATAAGGATGTTTCTTTTATATATTTCAGTACTACTTGAATAGTTAGGCGTTTCATGTAATTTGTCGAAATTGGTTCATCAGTCATTCATGAATAAAGCATTAGTATGTGTATTAATGTATTTAAATATAATCTTAAATTTATTTTTGGAATTGCAATGCGTTTTGTAAATAGTTTAGACATATATTATGCCTATCCATGATGAGTAAGTATTACGGTGGCCCCCAACGACTAGTTTTAATACAAAATTGCAATGTCTAATATTCAACATTTACCCCTGAAAATTTTCATATTAAATAGTATTGTTTCAAAATGTGCTCAAATAGCATTGATTTTGAGGTATATAACATTTTTTTTTTCATTAATATGTAAAACAATGTTAAAAATACAATATCTATAATTAGCATAAATAATATTGTAACAACATTATAAACAATGTTATTACTCTATATTAGCAAGGTCTTCCAGTATAAATGAATTTTCCCCGACTTTTTATATGAAAGTTCATAAAAAATTCATTCTAATCCATATGAAAGGTAACTGTGCACATAGGCTATTAGAGCCCATCAAAAATACAGTTTCCTGTATAAATATCCATACATAAAATATGTCAGAACTTTTAAAGCATATCTATAAAATTGTTCAAAATAGTTAATAATTTAAAAAAAAAAGAACATAAAAGCAAATTAAAATAATTACAAAGCTTGATTGCCACAATTTTGACTATTCCAGTTGATAGATGAAGTTCTGCCGCGTTATCATTATTATACGTAGATTTTGTGTAACTCCACCCCTATTTTAAAAGTAACGTTTCTGGTAGGTTTCGGAAGGCGTGTCACATTTGCTTAGTGAGGGGAAAAAATATTTGATAAACTAAGGTTTAAAAAAAAGAAATGCACTGATGCTTCCAGACTTAAAAAGAAGAAAAATCCATTAAAACATTGAAACAAGTTTTCACAATATTTATGGCAATATTTATAATGCTTGATAATATCTATAATATTAATCATAATATTATAATATATAATATAATAAAATATAATAATATTTCCATTGCGTGAATAACATCTTTGCAATACCTCCCATTCAATAATATTATAAAAAATAAATTTTAAAACATGAAATTCAAAGTGAGTCGCTTCCATCTGTATCTGCGAGAAAGTAGTGTTGGAGAAAATCGTTTTTAACTGAAATCTCTATTTATAGGTTATTTATATTTCATATATTTTTTGTTTGAAATTTCTGTATTACATGCATAAGAGAGAATTTATTATAGGCTATTTCCATGAGTATTTGTAGTGTAAGTCACATGCTACGATTTTTGGCTACCAGTATTATAGAACAAAAAAAAATGTGATTAATTTTATTGGCACATTCTCATTAATTGAATAAGGCCAATCAGATTTTTCGAAAATAACGGTGGCTAACAGGCATAGCAATTAATAAGTTATGTGACTTACACTACAGAACCATTGGGAATTAGCCTATAATTCCGTGGGGAATTAGCCTATAATTATACCCGTAATGAAGTACTATGTATAATGCATGTAAAACAAACAAAAATGTTAGATGGAAAGATCTGCTACAAAATAAAGTATTCTGATTCTATATAGAAATTATATTCTATAGCATATGAGTATTAGTCGTAATAATTGCACGCAATTCTCCAAAATTATGTTAATTAGATCTTTATTTCAGTCCCCCCCCTTTTTTCAAGGGTTTTTATTGTTATCTTTATTATTATAGATTCTTAATGTAAATAATGTTAAAAGAGGTTAACAGCAGTCAACATTATCTGCGAAAAATAAACGCCGATGTCAAATAAGAAATTTGTTAAAAGCATATTCTTGCCTTTTACTGCAATTTACTGATTTTGTTTTATCAAAAATTACTCTTGAGTAAACACTAAATTTCCCAAAATATCAAGCTATCGGTATTAAATAGCGGATTATACGCCAGAAATCTGTTGATATATTTTTACATCTGTACTCCGCCCTCGCTGTTTTTTTAATTTTTAAACTCCGTTCATGATAATATGATATGCATTTATTCAAGATAAAAGCACAGTACAGAAAATCTAGCTGTATAAAGTATGTGGGGAATACAGGTGTAAATCGTGATAATAAATTGTATAATAAATTTAATTATGCTATTAACCATTATCAGAAATAATAAATGTTTTATACAGAAAAAAACAGTCAATTTCGTTAATGAAAGCCCCATATTGTAAAACAAACATCGTGCTCCCGATTTGTTCAATGCAATTATCAATCAACATCTTTGTGGCGATGGGACGTAAAGTAACTTATTGCCAGTTGGGGAAACGGAAATTTTTGAAGCTAGTGATGGGTAACTCACACATGATGCAAATAATTTGTCCCATACACCCTGACAATTTGTCCCAATACCTCAGTTTTCAGATTTGAGGTGCCTCAAAAATTTTGTCATGTTTTTGTCTTTTTTGAAGCGGCGAGGCGTGAGAGCTGTTTCGTTTCAGAGGATGACTGGAATGGATGTGTGTGTTCTGTTGTCATTGTCTGTTGATGAAAGAGTCGAAATCTATAGTCCCAAAAGGGTTGCGGGCTACGTTTGAAGTTTCAAAAAGCAAAAGCTTAAGCTATGGGAAAAGGTGAAAGGGAAGAGAAAAAATGTAGCAAGATAAAAAGCGAGACGAATTTGGGGAGGGTTTTGTTCTGGTGGGTCGGTTCTGATGGAAAGAAAAGAAGAAAGCTATTCTTTTCATTTTTTTTTAACAATATTGAATTTATACCTCCCAACTTATGCTTGTCATTATGTATATATTATTTAAGGTAGGAAAGGATTGACAGTAACAGAGTAGAAACAGAATCGGTTCCAGCCTTTTTTTTTTTTTTTTGGTCACGTCTCTTTTATGTAGGTGGCGAAGAGAGGGAAGGGGGCTCACTTCGAGGTCTGTCCGGCCCGTATAAAAATCAGTCGGAAAAAAACCCAATCCGATCTGGCCCGACTCAATATAAAAAAAAAAAAAAAAAAAACATATTTTGTCATATTTATTAGCATGTAATTAAGATTTCATTAAAGAATACCGCATACATATTTATGGGATAATTTTACAGAATGTTTTAAAATTATGATTGTATGCAAGGCAGAAAATGTACACTAGCAAAATTAATAATCATGATTTTTAGAAATCCTAATATTCAAAAAAGTTTTCATTAGAAAATTAATATAGTTAGGGGAAAAAAAAAAGAAAAAAAGAAAGGTTAAAAACATCACAACTTTTAAAGCTGCGTAATGAAATATTGATTATTCAAAATATTTCTCTGTATTTATTAAAGCTTTTCTCAAACCCAAAGAAGCTACTTTCTAATACATTTCTAAATTCATTTCCTTTCAGAAACGCATAAGAATGGCAGGTGTTCTTATTCTGAAACTATGTAATCAAATGGCGTTATCCATTTTTTGAAAAAGGTAGAGAAAAAATATCGTCAATATAAGCGTTTTGAAGTAGCGACAGCACAGGAAAGAATAAAAACTTGCAGCCACGTGATAAAAATCTCTTGTATCTCAACAAATAATTTATTTATCAAAAGGAGAAAACGCTATTAGATTCTAAATCTCTTCAAAAGTCAGGCTTATCAATTTTATATCTTTACAGTTAAACTAGAACTGGATTCAAGGGGAAGGTCATGGGGGCATAACTCCCCTTTCTCCCGGACGAAGAATAATTTCTAAAGCATATTTAAAATATGAAATATACATTAAATTATTTAAACTTGATTAATTATTATACAACAAATTTATTATACATTAAATTTGATTAATTATTTGATTTATTTCAATTTTAAATTCAAGTTTTCATTATTTCGAGGATATTTTTTGCATATTTTAGAAAAATGTACTTTTTAAAATATTTGCGTGATATTTGCGTGCTATAAGTGATTATTATAAATAGAAAAAAAAATCTTTCAAATTAAAATAAAATGAATATTACTTATTAAAAGCAGGAAAATATTTGAAATTACGGGGTAAAAATTATATGAACATCGAATTTGCCAGACAGTTAAAAAAAATTATTTGCTCGACATACACGAGATACATACGTACACGAGAGTTTTATTTCATTTTTCGACATAATCTCTCTTTCACTGTTGCCAATTTAGAGACAGCGCATGTAATTTTTTTTCCTAACGATGAAAATAATTTTCACCTGAATATTAACAAAGAAAGAAAATTTAGATTTCAAACGTTACATCTAAAATCCCTTATTTAAAACTATTTCCTTATAGCATTGTTAAAAAATACCGGGAAGCAATAGCAAAGACTACGTGTTGACTTCGTTAATATTATATTAGATGATTTTTACATATTTAAGTAATCTTATTTATTCAAATGCGAAAACAGTCATTAACAACAGCTGATTTGGTCTTAAACCCTTTTCGTAAAATAAAAAAGAATTAAACTCCGCTTACACGCGTTAATCACTGTTTTTGTTTAATTATAATTTAATCTTCATTAAACTTTTTAAAACCGATCAAAGTAACTAATTTTTAGAGTGGGGACGGGAGGGGGGGGAGAGGGGATGACGAGTGTAGCTCGTAGAAAACAAAACCCAAAATTAAAAAAAAAAAACTTTTTTTTTTTAATTTTTTACGTGTCGCAGCACGCTGGGAATCTTAAAATTACTTTCATATTTGTAAACTGTTCTTTTTATTATTTATTTACTTATTATTTGTATTTTGAGGGGGAATAAAATTGCCCTATTTATTATTTTGTCAGAATAATAAATAAACAATCAAACGCAACTTCTTGTTAAGTCGAATGTCATTGAAAGATATTGTGCTGATTTCGGGGGGTGGCCCGGGATTGGCATCCCCCTCCCCCCGTCCGGAGCCACAGAAGTTCCTCACGGAGAAAAATGTCTGGATTCAACACTGAAAAAATATCAAAGTTTTCTTTTTTACTAGATATAATAATAATAAGCATTTTAATTTTTGTAAATGTGATTTTTCAGATGAATAATATCAAGCAAAAATATACATTATAATTTGCCACAAATATATGTAAATTTTCTTTAAAAATACTATGATTCTTCACTAAGGTTTCCCATTTCCAAAGTCCTGCTTCTGGCCCAGTATATGCTGAACAATTCGAGTGATGCATTTACTTTAATTTTTTTAATCTAATTATTTAAAAAAAATAATTTAAATTCTTTACAAGTACATTGAATTATTTTTACATAGTACTGTTAGGGGTTGCCCATAAATAATGCCAGACTTTTATTTCAATATTTTTTACCACCCTCCACCCTTTGTCACAAAGTGTCACAGTTCAACATACCCCCTCCCTCCCCTTTGTCAGATGTCAGGCTTTATTACATAAACATATACTTTCAGTTCAGAAAAAAGCACTACACATTCCTAGCATGACATCATTTCGGAATTTCCCCTCAACGAAAAAACCCCTCCTTATAATCAGATAAAACGCGCGTTACTGCATTAATTTACAGTCGAGACACTAATTCCATTTACGTTTTCCAAAAACTATATTCTTCTATTTATCAACCTGACAACAACATAAAAGTACCCACTCCCCTGACGTCTGACTTTTCACTGTCAGATTTAAACTGCATACAGTTTACACAGCGAGAAATCGAAAAGCCTTTGCTTCCGTCCCAACTCCAATTGTAGTTCCTTGATTTTAACTCCTCACCACATCACTCAATCGAAGCATGACATTGTCATGACAAAAGTGTTTTGGTTGTACCTCATACAAACGTCATGAATTTTCCGTGTCCTACCCAACACTATTTGAAGCTCCATCGATTAAAATTTTATTTCACGGCGGTCATTAATGTGGCAACCGTCCATGAATATCTGTCCGGATTTTGTTTTCGCTTGCTTTATATTTGGCTTTTTTACATTTATCTCTGTCTCGCCTTTTTTTGTGGTGCGAGACTTTAAATAAACATTTTGTATTTTCATAAAAGGCGCCACCCTTTGATGTTCAATATTCTGTTGAATAAACAGAGAAAATAATTTAAAAAATACTCCTATACGACAAACTTTGGATATGAACACAATTTACTACTTTTATTTTGTTTATTTTTTTTTTGAATGATGTAGACAAACAATGTTATAATTTAACCGACATCGTAATGTTTATTTGTGTTTTCTAGATTTAATTTGATAAATTACATTAAAAAATCATGCTAATATTAAGAATTAAAAATCTCGGAATTTTAATCTTAAAGAATTTGAATTTCTCAAGTATGATGAAACACGTTTAAAATTAAATTGTTTTTTCCTTTCTTTGAATTCGTTCATTCACGAATTAGAAATTTTTTTACCCATGGTTAACTAACCCTTTGGATCAAAAATTTCATCTAGTTAATAATTTATCGAGTAGTATTAAGCATACATACAGAAAAAAAAAAGTTTTTTTTTTTTTTTTTTTTTTAACATTTTAATACCAGATTCGATGACTAAAGGCGTGCCCTAACTTTTAGCTCCACCCAAGTATTTTTATGGCATAGTAACTTTGTTTATTATATATATATATAATCTTAAAAAATGAATTGCTACAAAATGCTTTAAAATGTTTATTTTGCACAAGTTCAACATTTAGTGAACCTACTAAGTGAGCCGTGTATAAAATATTTCTTTTATTAATATTTTTTGTTTTTCAAATGAGAGTTAATCATAGTATGTAATGATGCTGAGTTGGATTTCCATTGTTTTACTTATCCACCATACGTAATATAGGGTAAGTCATGCATTCATTTTAAAAATAATTTTTTTTCACGGATTTATACTTTTATGAAACTGAAGATTAACACAACTTTTGTGAGGGGGAGAAATTGCACGTCCGTCTGTCTGTGTGACTGTTAACGCTCGAACAATTTGGGATAGGGATTTGAAATTTGTTATATACCTAGCATGTAAGAATCGAAAGAAGCCTATTTAATATCAGTAACCTCGATTATCCGGAACAACTTTTTCGAACTCTCGAAATAATCATTCTGATAAAAAATATGCACAAATTTTCGATTTTTTTTTTTTTTTTTTTTTTTTTTTTTTTTTTTTTTTAAGGAGTGAATGTAAAAGACAATAATGTGACATAAATTTTGCGTAAAGAAAGAAGTTGATTGGATAAATAGTTGATGAGCTATTTGTAATCCTATTTTCCACATTCTTCGATTTTTCCTGACCCTGTATTTCATTCAAATTTCAACTAAACGATATATTTCAATTGTAGTTGAGATGCTTAATCCAGCGCAGTAAATCATTAGTTGATATAAATAACATTTTTAGAGTTATAACGATGTTTCTTTTATGCAATTTGATATTACTTGATTTTTATTTTCATATTTTAGAGTATGCATATCTATGATGGATAAGTATTACGGTGACCCCCAACGACTAATTTTAGTATCTGAAAAAGTTCGTTATAAATATACAAAAAAAAAATCTTCATTTAAGATAAAAATTTAACAGGCTACCATTTAAAGATAATGGTAGAAACAAATATGAAATTTTTTTTAATGAATTCCCTTCTTCCCCCTTATATACCCAATTCATAATATATCACTCTTCCATCCATCTAATGGACAGTTTTCAGATTTAAAGTTGAGGATTTTTTTTCGACAAAAGACTATTTCTTATTCTGAAATTAAATAATCCTGAGCGATTCTATGTTGTTTTTAAAAAAGGAGCAAGTTTTTCAGAGTTAATTTACGTATGCTACTCTAAGGACACTTAATCCTTGCATATGTTTTATTAATAAAATTTTGTCAAATTGTGAACGTAGAAAATGGACTGCTCAAAATGATTAAACCAATTTTTTGGTTAAATTTAATCTATTTAAAATAAAAAATAACTTTTAAAAATGCCATGTATACTATGCATTAAAAAATATATAATGTAATGTAATAAATCAATGTAGAAAGATATTTAAAAGTTATGGGTTTTTGAGTATATATTTGCTGTTTTGTTTCGTCCGTAACAAACAGCTTGTCCGTTGCTATCTTCTCTGTTGCCAATGTAAAAGTAAATGGTAAAATTACTCTGTAGATTCCAGCAAACCCTTTCAATATTATTTACGTGATTAATTAAATAGTAGAAGACATTTTGAAATCATACGCTGAACCGAAAGGATAAGCTTATTATTAGCCTCCGATGCTATTTCTTTCAGACAAGCTAAAAATGCCGTGTCATCAGCCCTGAATTTTCTACTCAACCGATTTTGATAATTATTTTTTTAAATGAAAGCTATTTATTTGTAGTTGTGCCCATTTTAGTTATTTTTTAATTTATTTCCATTTTTATATTTTATTTTTAATTTTAAAAGCTTTTTCATGACATTTCTTCAAAATGGTGGCAACACAGTTTAGCTTTTCTCTCGATAATAAAAATTTATTTTCCAAAATGATTGCGTATAATGATGCATTAATTGAGGTTAAAAAAATATATTTACTGAGAAATAATATTAATAATGTAAATAAAATAACAGAAAATATTTTATGATAAAAATTAATGTCCAAATCAAAATAAGAGAAATTTCAAATGAGGAAAATGATATCATTCAGCAACCAGATAAATGGGAATTACAATATTATTACGGATGCATTTTTCATATAACTAATAACAGTAACTTTTAAAAAAACATTTGAAGAGAAAATGACATCACTATTTAAAACATCGCATTTTTACTCATAACGATATTAGGTACTACTCTGCTATCCCGTCGACCAATTTCACCAAATTATACAAATCGCCAAACTAATAGCCAAATTATACGTATTGACATAATTTTTATTTTAAATAACGAAAAAACAAATAATTAGTAGAATATTAATAAAAATATTAATAAAGAGTCGAAATAAAATTCAATTAATGACATTTTAAACACATGAATCGTATTTAATGTCATTGAATGTGACGTTCACGATCATCCATTATTGGCATTTAATCTTATAGTTTGGCGATACTAATTTGGTCGACGGGATAACCTAGTAGTACCCGATATTACATTTCAATATTTCTTTATGGACACTGAGATTGAGATTTTACTTTCAATTCAGTTAGTAAAAATAATGTCATAGTAAAAAAAAAATTTTTATATATATATAAATTTATTTTTCTGTGAGTGCATATAAAATAAAATTTTTGGATTTCGACGGCACTGAGAGTACAATTTTAACTGAAGATGTGCGAATATTTGCATGCAAAGTTGTAACTGGCAAATTTGACATTTAATTTGTAAATATATTTATTATATATTGATTCAATAATGTAATTACTTTTTTTTTATTTAAATCAATCGGGTCTTTTAAACATTTCATTCGTCGAATTCGACGGGATTCTCCACGTTTTATTGTTAAATTGCATTTCCTTTTACTCAGAGTCTATAAAAAAGCGTTTAAGCTAAAGCAAAAATCCGTTTTTGATGAATCTAGTCAATGAAGAAGTAGCACGTCAAATTGTATCTCTTTATTATTCCGCAATTCCAATGTTTCAGAGAGAAATTGCTATTCAATTGGGTATTTCACGCCGTTCTGTTTGCTATTACATTGATAAACACAAAAAAATGAAGTTAGTTCATTGCAATCTAAACGGGGTCGCCCTTGTAAAACACTTCTATCGATTCCCCCCCCCCTAATCGGAGGCGAAATTGAATTCTGCAAAGGCAGAATCTACACTTAACTTGTTATTTATTTATTTTTATTTACTTATTTTTATTTTTCGGAAACATGTAGCGTCAGAAAAGTGTTTTAATCATGATAAAAACACAATTATGAATGTTTTGGTATAGTATATTCATGTTGAAGTTCCATGAATCCGTTTACGCTTTTTAAGGTTTCGTTCATCTGACAAAGCCCTATTCATCTCTATGTCTCTGATCTATCCGTCCGTCACAGTGTCCTAATACAAAAAACTGTATAAGTCAGAGACTTCAAATTTTATTTGCATATAGCAGAAAACCTTGTGTCACACTACAAGTCATACAATTTTTAAAAATTCTATTATTTTAATTGAATTAATTTTTTCAATGTCATCCGTTTATTTTTGCGATTTATTTATTTATTGAACAACATGCATCTGACTTGTGTGCTCGAAATGAAAGCCTGCTTATAAGCTGCGTTGAAGGGAGCAGTTGAGAACACCTTTAATTATCATTTTATTGGCTGCTTGAACACATTAGTCAGCTGCCCGTATTTTGGAATTCGTCAAATTGCGCAAAATGTAAACTTCACATTTTTTACTTTTACTTATTTCCATTTATATTTTCCGGTGTCAGATTTAATTTAAAACATTCTTTTCTTGAAAGCCATTTAGTAGGATGAAAATATTTAGTATATGAGCATGATTCTAACTGTTTGTCTAATGCTGACCACTGATGGATAGGCTAAGTATGTTTAACCTGGTTTAGTCAGAGTTTCCCCCAGGACAAGGGCGCACATGCCTTCGACCAGTAAATTTTTGATCTTCCACCAGTAAATTTTTGAAAAGAAATGTTCCCCTTATTTTTGGCATTAATTCTGTATCTTTAAGAATTTAAATAAGAAAAAACCTTCTGCTAACATTTACCGGTGGACGTTTCCCCGAAGGCCTGTGCGCCCTTCTCCTGGGGGAAACACTGGTTATTGAAGTAAATTATATATTGCCTACACATACTGCTTTTGTCAGTTAAAGTGCATTTGCCTGGTAATGGCATATTTCGGTATAAAATATAGTTATAACTCTAATAAGCTTAACGTTCTAATGTCCCCGGGTATTTCAAAATTTAATAAAAAAGTAATTACGTTTAAAACTTTTAGCCTGCCGATTATCGCGCATTATTATTTACACCACAATTTTTGAATTCGTAACGATTTTTAATTCGAGTCATAGCCCTTCTTCGAATTCCACAACTTTTCTTCCTTCCTTTTTTTTTTTTTTTTTTTTTTGACATTAGTAAAATAAATTCACCCCCCCCCCCCTCTCAGATTTAGGTTCGTCTGTATGGACTTCCTTT
Organism: Maratus speculifer; assembly: GCA_964019185.1. NCBI lineage: Eukaryota > Metazoa > Arthropoda > Arachnida > Araneae > Salticidae > Maratus > Maratus speculifer. Next base: position 6,408,264 of record OZ025302.1, on the reverse strand, counting down.
TAAAGATGCAGTTAAGGTTTTTGCCTCGGACTGGGCAAGGTATAGGAGATCAAATATTTTCATTATATTAATCCTATCTAAATAGGTATGCCATGACCGCCCCCTCGACTGTCCTAACGCCCCTTCCCCTATTTTTCTCTAGACTCGCTACCGACCCCCTGGAAGACTCCAGGGCCCACTGGGGGGGGGGGGGGCGTTACCGTCCCCGTTGGGAACCTATGCTTTAGACGTATGAGGTTTTTTTATTAAGCCACCAGCAAGTTGATAGCATCAATCGCCGGTTTATTGAATTAAACAATGAACTTTTAAATCACCAATTCTAGAAACCTTATTATTTTAATCTTAATATTTTACTGTCAAATATTTCTGGAGTTAGTTTTAACTTAAAAAGTGCATAATTTTAAAAACTCTTTTAGTCTTTAGTCGTGATAAAAACAATTTTAAAACCATTAATATAAGTGTAAATGTTACCAATAAATGATACATTTATCGTACTTATCTTAGTTTATTTACTGATTTTTTTTCCATCTTGCTCACTTATGTTAGGTTTAACAGTTAATGGTGGATCTTCGATAGATAATGGGATTCGGATTTATTAACAATGATCTATTAAATATTTACATACATTTCTGAGATTCTATTAAATTTAATTTTATCTGTAAAGCCTCATTTCACACTAAACTGAAAATAATCCACGTCATTTCCCCTATCTCTGGGATTTTTCCCCCTCGCTTTCTCTCAAAGTTTTCGAGGTAATATGGATAATTCTTAAATTTCTCCAATACGGGACAATGCTGTCTGATTCATCAGGTTCGGCACCAGTTTGGAATCGGTTCCATCGGTATTTGATTAGATACACCGTTATTACATTCCATTTGCAAGTCCTTTCAGTATAAATAAACTTTCTCAGCGTTTTATATGTATGTAAAAAATTAATTCTAATCCACATGAATATTTATTGTACCCGTAGGCGCTTTAAGCACTCCAGAAAATTACAGCATAAATACAATATTCCTAGATTAATATACGTACATAAATGTCAGAACTCGTAAAACATATTTATAGGAATGATCTTAATAAATAATAATAATAATATTAATAATAATAATAATAATAATAATAAATAGAGTACAAAAACATATTAAAATAATTACAAAACTTGCGAGCCAGAATTTTGAATATCCTAGTTCATGGATAAAAATTTGCCTCATTATCGTTATTATATGAATATGCTGTATAACTCCACCCCTATTTTTAAAAAGTCACCATGACTCCACGCCTATTTTTAAAATAATGTTTGCATCAAGTTTCGAAAAGGCGTTTCACACTTGCATAGAGTAAAGGGAAAAAACATTAATAATTTATCAATACCTTTACTTAAAAGAAAAAGAAAAGTATTGATTAAATTACAAAATGCTTCCAAACTGAAAAGCATTTAATATATCCAATCATCTTGGGAGCTGTTTTTTTGAAATTTTAAAAACTTTCTCTTGTTATCCATTTTTATAATGACATTTTTACTTTAAAACTTTGAGAAAATTATATAAAAATTTTAGCAATTACTCAGAAAATATTTTTTCAAAGAGAAAAATTGTTCAAATTATGTTAAAAAATGACATATCCGCAAAATGTAATGACTCAAAAATTAAGCAATTTATTGACATTTTGTATAAATTGCATAATAAACAGAATAACTTTTTTGTAGGACTTAGATTACACACGTTATAATCTCATCATAAAACATAAATTCGAAATAAGCCATTTTTACACATATAAACCAGAAAATAAAAAAGGATGTATCCTTATATATATTATAAATGTGAAAGTGTGTCCGAAAATTGGAATGAACTTGGCTTCAAAACGGATGGATTAATGTCTTTGAATTTTTGTATATAGATAAATTATTGGCCTGAAATGAATATAGGCTAATTTTTATTTATTTTATTCAAATATTTTTCTCAATAATTCAACATTTCACTATTTTTCATACAGAATAAATTGAAAAAATTTCCATAATATTTAATTATCTTTCTTTTTTCGTTGCCAAAAAAATAAAAAACCGGAATAATTATTTCTCTTCTGTAATTAATTTTCAACTGAAAGATTTTCACGTGATAAAACAAAATGAAATAAATAAATGGACCCTATTCTGTTTTTCGGTTCGAGGTTAAAAACCGCAATTTTACCAATTGTGACGTCAGAGGAATACTGTTTTTCTTCTTATATCACGCAGACGATTATATAAAATTTCTTTTACACATAGAAGATTTCACAAGAATATAACTTCACACTTTACAAGAATATAAATATTTTAGTAGTTTTTCCAGATATTAATCCGTAATCAAAATGATCCTTTTTCTTTCTTTCGGTTCGAGGCTATAAAATTCAACTTTTTACCAATTGTGACGTCAAAGGAATACTTTCCATTAAGAATTTTAAAAACATCAACGTAACGTCATATCTGAAACAAAGTATAAGTTTTCAAGTTTTCATTTTTAATAACAATGTAATTTTGAGTAAGTGCTAAAAAGAGACGACTGTGACGTCACATATTAAAAATAAAATAAATATCTCAGATGTTGCAATGAAATTTTGATTTGCATCACATTTGTTGTTCATTTACAGAGACGCATAAAAGATTTTGGACCTGTGTCCAGATCTCAGATATTGTATCCAAAGTATGGTCTATTAGAAAAGAATGCTGAAGAGCTTTTTCAATTATCCAATGTATTTAAGGAAAACTAATGCATCCTGAAGTTTAGCTACATTTGGTATAATAAGAGATGTTTGTAGAATTTAAATAAATCATGTATCAGACTATACAGTAAACTGGATTGGTCACCTGTGCAATAGCGATTCCCGGAAATATGAATTCAATAATTTGAATCATGTTTTTTTGCTTGAATAATTTAAGCTAAATATGCGGTCATATACATATTTGCACATAATATATATTTGCACGTGGACTGTAAAAAAGAATTCAAGTAAGTTTCTGTCTATTATTAGAAATTGCTAAAGGTGAATTTTAAACTTAGTTATACTTTTTCTAACTAAGCAAAATTTTAACATTGTATTTAGAATATTTACAAACACATAGATCATATACACAGCTGCAGAAAAGAATGGGCCGGCGAAGTTATGTATTATGGAAATGTTGGATATTTTTTTTATTACCTAGGTTTAACACATGATTTTTCTTTCTTTGATATGGAATTCTGAAATGCACTACAACATGATTTCTGTACAATTGGGGTGCGTTACAGTTGTTCTACAGTATAAGTGGTTACAATTTCATTTTCGCGATTGTTCATATTATCTAACACATTTCCCTTTTATTTGACTGAGTTCTTTAAGTCCCCTATAAAAAAACTACTGCATAGCCTCCTATAAATATAAGTGTCATATATATTTTAAATTATTGTTAATGAAACGTTTTGTTTAATTAAAGCGTTTATCTTTTTTTTAATGCTACGTGAACGACGTCACGGGTAACAGCTAGTATAATCTATGTACATGTACTTAGATTATGGTATATTGTTTTTTTTCTTATGTCTGTCGATCATGTACACGTAGGACAGAGGTTCCCAAAGTGTGCTCCGCGGAGCCCTTGGGGCTCCGCCTGAACTTTCCAGGGCCTCCGCAGCGTTCCAGGAAAATAAACAAAACATGAAAGAAATTAGCATATTACAAGTGAAAGATTTTCAAAAGTATGTAGGAATTTTTGTGTATGTATGTGTCAAAAATAAATGTATTTATAACTGGATTGAAAAATTGAATAATATTTTTCAAAACCATTTGAACATTTTCATAATACATGTATCTATTTTCTGAGTTATATTTTTGCTTTGAATTACTTTATTTTGATGTTTCTGCATTTAATGTGTTTTAAAATGCGATTTAAAATAATCTACAAAAAATTCTGAATAGAATGAACAACGTGACTCGAAACATGCCAGGGCTGTTAACTCTGCTTGCCGATCAAAAGAGAGAATAGTTTTGTTCTTTGAGCTTCACCTATTCATATGTTTAACAATTCTTTTTTGCAATATAATAACAAGGTTTTAACATTCTAATGATGTAAGTGTGTTTCACATTGTTTACATTCTCTCATTTCACTCTTTAACCCTTTAATGTTTAATGGTTTTTCTACGAAATCACAAAATTTTAATTCCGATTGCAACAACGACACCGGAATTTTAATAAAAGTTCCATTTGAAATGAATGAAGAAAATCACTTTTTACTTATTTACAAACATATTTGTTCGCAATTACCGATGTCATTCATTTATTTCAACATCTTAGCAATGAAAATGCTTTGTCCGTAAAAGGGTTAAAATAAGGTATTTTACACTCCATTACTCGCTATGTTAACTGAGAAATGTGTTGTTTCAGATTTTGACTGTTTCAAAAATCAATTTATAATAATTAGTTTCCACTATTCGTTAATATTTTATTTTAAGTGATTTAATCTCAAATTTCATGTTCTATTTCTGTTTTAAATTTTAAACTGTTTTAAATTTCAATGCTGCAATTAAGAAATAAATATTTATTGTCATTGTCGTAATTTCTTGAGTTGTAAATTTTATTTTTGGAATTAAAATTTGTAGTCAAATTAATTATGTGAGTTATAGTTTATTTCAATATTTTAATTATTATAATAATTTTACCTATTAAATAATTTTACCTATTATTGTCCTATTAAAAATTTAATATTATTTATTATTGAACAAAATAGAGAAATCGGTTAAATGCAGAATTAGACTTTCGTTCACAATTGTCGAAAATTGTACCAGATATAAAAAAAACTGTGCAAAACAATTCAAGCTCATTTTTCATACTATATTTTTATACATTACTTCTCCAAACTTTGTGTTGAATAAAAGAAAAACTATCGGCATTTAATATTTGCACATATTGCATATTGCATTATTTTCATTTTTGGCATTTTAATTTCCTTAAACTGTTTATTTTATTTTTATTAAATCTTACTTACTTAATTTTTTATCCTAGTTTTCAAAACTGTATTTAATTTTTTAATTAATGTCAAAACGTTTTTTTTTTTTGTTTTAAGATCTTGTATCGTTTAAAATCCCTCACAAGAATCATTTGCGTGCAATGAGTGTATATATTTCTTTTTATTTGTATATCAATTTTTAAATTGCTATTTCTATTAATTTTTAGTTATTTAATTTATTTATACTGTTTGTAATAGTAAAACAATGTTTGTCACTGAAAACTTTTTTTTTATTGAATCTTCTATCATTTAAAGCCACATTTGTGTATATTGTATATATATATTTCTTTTTTTATATGTACATTTTAATTCTTTAATATGTTTATGTCATTTGTATATTAAAATTTTCTGTACTGTTTTCCATTGTACAACAATGTTTGTGGATTAAAACGCCCCTTTTTGTAATATCTTGTATCGTTTAATAAACCCCTTATTAGATTCTTTTAATATTTATATATGTTGTGTATCTAGTTTTGTTTTCTTTTCGTAACTTTAATTGCTTTAATCTGTTTATTTTATTTTTATTAAAATTTTCTATTGTGTTTTACATAATTGCACTTAATTTTATAAGCAATGAATATTGCTAAAAACGTTTTTTTTTAGTATCTTGTATCACTTTACAGACATTTTTTGAAAATTTCTTTTAAATGGATTCTGCCACATGTTCCAATCAGAAATAATTCTGTAGCAATTTAACAAATATATATTGGTCCTTTACATTTGTCATCACACTAAGAATCTAAAATTTTGTTCAGCTCCACTCCTTACTTTGACATTTTTTAAATGAGTACCCGCTCTGATATAAATTTAATCCCATACATCTATACAACTATGCTAGTAATGCTTTTCTACTGATTGCTTTTCGTTTAACATGTGTTGTTTTTAAATGCATATCGGTTTTGAAGCAAAAAAATGACGAAAGGAAGTTTCTTTCAAAACTAATTATAACCAAACACTTTAAATGAAGTATCCCAAAAAGTGAACAATGCTGCACCCACCAATACAGCATATAGATTTTGTCACGCCCATTTAAACATTAAAACGATGACCTACTTCTAAATATATTTTTTAAAAATGTTTCAAGAAAGAAGTTGAGAGGCGATTCATTTTCGTAGCATGTTTATAAGTACTTAAAACTTAAAGAAGAACAAAAAAATATTCCATAAGTACATTATTCTATCATGGGTAGGCGGGACTAGTGAAAACGTGTTACATAATTGCTCATGTGTGACTGGAACTAGGCATTTTCTTTTTTTCGCGAATAGCCTATTGGAAATATGCAGAAGTATCTCTCTGCAAACGAAAACTATACAACTTACCTTTTATACTGTGTGTGTGTTGTTTTCGCCACGAATAGTTATAGCTTTACGTAAGCCCGAATGCAGTGCATAATCCAAACATGGTTACTATTTTGATATTTAATTCCGAGTACATACTGGAAATTCCAAAAGAATGGAAGTCATTTAAGGGGACAAGGGACATTGAAATCCTTAAAAATATTTTTTTTTATTTTTTGTAAATTTTACCTAAATATTATTCAAGGGTACATTATATGCATTATAACATGCATTTATCACAAAAAAATGCAAAAAGAAATTATTTTTGACAAAAAAATGGCATTTTACGCAGCGTCTTCGAAATCTTCGAAATGCCCCCTGCACATTCCATATCAATGAAAATCCCCAATATTTTTTATGAAAGTTTGTTTTATATATATAAACAAAATTGTGCATCGATTTTTGAATTTTTAATTTAAAAATTTAAAAAAAAATTGAAATTTTGAAATTTTTTCGAAATTTTTTTCAAAATTTTCAATTTTTTTTTTTTTTTTTTTACATTTTAAAATTCAAATATGTAAAAATCGATGCTCTATTTTGTTTATATATATAAAACATACTTTCCAAAAAAATATTGGGGATTTTCATAGATATGGAAAGCGCAGGGGGCATTTTGAAGATTTCGAAGACGCTGCGTAAAATTTCATTTTTTTCTCAAAAATAATATTTTTTAAAAAAATTTTTGTGATAAATGCATGCCATAATGCATGTAATGCACCCTTGAATAATATTTAAGATAAAATTTACAAAAAAAAAAAAAAAAAAAAAAAAAAAAATTGAAAAAAAATTGAAAAAAAATTGAAAAAATTTCAAAATTTCAATTTTTTTTTTTTTAAATTTAAATATTCAAAATTCGATGCACAATTTTGTTTATGTATATAAAACAAACTTTCATAAAAAATATTGGGGATTTTCATTGATATGGAATGCGCAGGGGGCATTTCGAAGACGGTAAAATGCCATTTTTTTGACAAAAATAATTTTTTTTTGCATTTTTTTTGTGATAAATGCATGTTTTAATGCATATAATGTACCCTTGAATAATATTTAGGTGAAATTTACAAAAAATAAAAAAAAATTATTTTTAAGGATTTCAAGGTCCCTTGTCCCCTTAACGTTAAAAATGCATGTCATTTATCTTTTAGCAGTTTTACTTGGACATCGCTCGGATAAGAGTTTGTTTTTCTCGTAACTAAAAGCTTTCAGAAATCACAAATTTTTAACCATAATTTTTGTTGTATTTAAAGGAAATATCTCGAATATGCAAAGTAGATATTTTAATACAAAAAAAAAAGGGTTTTAATCCTTATTTTTATTCTGTTGTGTAAAATAATTGTAATATTAAATAAAATTGTTAAAGGGTTATATAAAAAAATTAATAATCGAAATTTGAATTTTAATATAAATAAAAATTTAAATTAAATTTCAATATAATCGAAAATTTGAATTTTAAAAATTAATTTTAATTTAATTTTACAGAAATTCTAGCACGAATTCAGAATTTCTGTATTAGGGAAGGGACAAACTGAGAACCTTGGTCCAATGTTGGGAAACGCATAAAAAAAACATTAATTTGTAAACCACAATCTGTCGTTGGGTTCAGGAGCTCCGCCTTAGAAATTCTTCCCAAGAAGGGCTCCGCGAACCCGAAAGTTTGGTAACCGCTGACGTAGGATATAGGCCCTGTAGGGCTGGGATGCCCTCTCTGGAGGGGGTCTTTCTAAGGGAACCTAACCCGTATTTACGCAAGGAAATCCAAGGTTCGATGAAAACCACGGAGAACTTCGAACGATAAGGCCGACGGTCGCGATTAGGTTTGAATCCAGCACTTGCTGTCTACCAGTTGAGAGGTCAGAACCTCTCGGCCGCTGGTGAGGATGTACTTAGATTATGAAGATGTATCTTCTGTAAATTCTGATGCCGAATCTGATTAGCAGATTGATTATGAATCTGCAGTAATTAAAGATAGAGTTAGATATTTTCATGCATCTGACCAAACAAACATTCCCAACTAGCTACAATCTCACTTTCAAGTGTGTTTTAGTAAAATAAATTGCCAAAGGAGAAAAAAAATGAATCTAAAAGAAAGAAATTCTCCATAATTTCTTTGTCTCAAAGCATTGAAGATGCCTCGTCTTCTACTTCTCAAATTAAAAATTATAATTATTATTGGTACTACTTTGTTAACTTGTCGACCAAAAAACTATCGCCAAACTATAAGATTGCATGCCAATAATGGTTGATTGTAAATGTCACATTCACTTGGCATTAAATATGATATACGTGCTTATTACGTCATCAAGTGATTTTTTATTAACCTTTTTATCCGTATTTTTGATAATGTTTTAAAAATTTATTTGTTTTTTTATTATTTAAAATAAAAACTACACCAATTTATATAATTTGGTGAACAAATTGGCAATTTGTATAATTTGGCGAAATTGATCGACGATATAACTAAATAGTACCTTATTATTATTATTATTGTTATTATTAATAATAATAAACATTACTATTAATAATAAACTACAATAAAGCCTAATATCCTGCATAAATATCTGCATTTTCAGATAGCAAATTGCCTATTTATCATTCGAAATGAATTACAATATTTTTTGAAATAAACTTTTTACTAAGACTGAATTTCAATCTTTATTCAAAATCAGTGTTGAAAATATCTTTTTACTTATGTTTTTATTTATCGTATGTGTGTGTGTGTGCGAAGATGGCTGCCGAAATGTTTTACATTTTTTCTTTGTTTTTAATTATCAGAGATTAATTGGTAAATAATAGAAAAAAATATCAATTTCATTTTCATTTATGAAATTTATATTCTTCAGTTAAAAAAAATCACAAAGTTTTTGTTGGCTTTAAAAGTTAAATGCAATAGTTTCAGATGCTTTAAGTTCGAAACTTTTATCAATCTCGTAGTTTTTCCAGTTTCACTTGCATTTAAACAGTTTGTGCTTTCCAGCTCAAGAAATCAAAGAAATGTAAAAGCACAATCTGACGTCATTGCAAGAATTTCAATTGAGTATATGAAGGTATTCTAAACTGTTTGACGTCATTATGTGATCGATGTTCGGCCAATCATAAAAATTGTTTTTCAGAGATTCTTCGCAGTCCCGTTTTTCCCCACTAGAGGAAATTATGCAAATGTAATATAAGATTTTCTTTGCTTTTTAAGACGTTGGCCGAGGATCGAAGGTTGGGATGTGTTTTTCTAAGAGCTGGTTTCTTACGCATTCATTTAGTAGTGCCGGTATGCTTACCGTGCGTATAGATGCTGTCAGCACAATTGAAATTAGTTAGTTTTCATCATGTTTAATTATTTTAGCATCAATGTTAGTTTAAATGTTTTTTTGTGTTGTGTGGAGATTGTTATGTTAAAGTACTGTTAATAAAAATATGTCTCCAAGAACTTTTTTTATCTCTAAGACTTCCATTTCACAACTCTGCTAATTTACACTTAAGTTTAAGTTTATGAAAGAAGGGGGTCATCAATTGGTTATGGGACCAGCGCCTGTTAACTTAAACCCCTAGTAAGCAGAGAAACTGAACTGTGTTTGCTGGACTGAACTGTTTCGTCATAGATATAGCTACGTCTATTGCAGTTTTAACTCCAGATAACTGGTCAACACGGAAAGTTGACATAAAAGTGTTACTTATGCAATATGGATGTTGGGACTTTATTGAAAGTGATGGTAAAGGATTTGATGAGAGTAGGCTAACTTATAAAGAGAAACTTGATCGACAATTACGAAAAGATCGTTCCAACACTCTGATTTATCTTAATATCAGCAGTGACCTGAGACTTTTGATTTCTGCAACTACTGACGGAGCCCAGGCTTGGAAGGTGTTAAAAGATCATTATGAGCCAGTCACAAGAGCCCGAGCGATAAAACTTCAAGATGAATTCTTCGATACCAAGTATAAACCCGACGAGGATATCGGACTTTTCTTGTGCAAAGTTAAAGCAGCGGCTTCACGTTTAAAAGACGCTGGTCACCAGTTGGACAATCTTTATCTCGGTTTCCAAATGATTCGTTATTTACCAATGGAATTTCAAGTTACCGTACAGCAGATTTACAGATGGAAAGACGCGGAGTTCACGCCCGATAAAATTGAGTCCGAGCTGATCCTGGAGGCTAACAGATTACAGTTAATTAAACAAGACTTGGACAAGACTCAGACGGCATTTTTAAGTGATGATTTCCAGGACGTTGCCTGTTCCAGTCGATTCCAGAAGGAGAAAGTGCCAAGCAGTTTTTGTAAAAGTAAAGGTAAATCAAATTTTAAAAATTTGTACAGTAAAAGTTTTAAATTTAAGAAATCTAGTGCTAATAATATAAATTCTAAGCAAATAGGACCTTGTTGTTTTCTGTAGTGAATTTTCATTCTGAACGAATACATGTCATAATGACTTTGGGCGGAGTTTAAAAGTAAAAAAACAGCGAGGGCGGTGTATAGATGTAAAAACATATTAACAGATTTTTGGCGAATAATCCGTAAATTAATACTGATAGCTTGATACCTTGAGAAAGTTATTGTTCACTCAAGAGTAATTTTGATAAAAGTGTCACAGTTATTGTTTTAATGATTTTTTTTCTTCTTTTTTAGTTTGGAAGCATTTTATATTTTATCAATGCGTTTCTTTTTTCTTAACTTTTTTTTTTTACCATGTAAATTTGAAACGCCTTTCGAAGAATTACTTTTAAAATAGGGGTGGAGTTATACAAAATCTTCATATAATCATGACAACGATGCAAATCTCCATCCATCAACTGGGATAGTCAAAATTGTCGCTCCCAAACTTTGTATTTATTTTAATATGCTTTTATATTCAATTTTTTTCTCTCTTTTTTATATTTTGAATATATTTATAAATATGTTTTACAAGTTCTGATATATTTTATGGAGCGTATATTTATTCAGGAAATTGTATTTAGGCATGTTGTATTTTTGAAGTGCTCAAAGCGCCTACGCGTGCAATAATTTTTTATGTACATCCATATAAAATGCTCAGGAAAGTTTATTTATTCTGAGAGAACTTGCAAATGAAAACTAATAACATTGTATTTGATTAAATAATTGCGCCGTACCTGATGAATTAGGCAGCAGTGGCGTAATTTAAGAATTATCCATATTATCTGGAAAACTTTAAGAGAAAGCGAGAGAATTAAAAAATATATATTTTGGTTGAATTGAAAAGATAAAATCTGATTTTGCGTATCTTGCATAAATTTTCTTTTCTTCGTTTAGCCAATGGTTGAATATATTTAGAAAGTTGCTGTATGTTATTTTTTGCAAGAGACTAGTGTAAATTTTAATTTAATATAAATATTTTTTTATTTTTTTATTTGATAGAAATAATTTTCATAAGATTACAGAGAGAAGATACTTCATCTATTTTCAAAATTTAAAGTTATATCATAAATTCTTAAACAATAACAATTTCTTTCATTCCTTCAACTTGGAAGAAAATCATATCTTCCCAATGGTTTTTGCAGCAGCTTTTTCCACAATGCAATAAACTTGCAAATGCTGCTTTTTTCGGATGAAAGCTAATCAAACATGTTATCGAGTGTCGAGTGTTATTAATTGAAACTAGAAATGACATTAAAAAAGTTTTTTCAACTTATACCAGTAAATTTATCGAATAATATGTTATTGTTTTTAAATACTGTTTTAGTAGTTTGAAATACTCTTTGAAGCAATCATTTAAGCCTTTGCGGCGCAGGTCAAATTCATTGCTTAAGTATTGAAATTAATGACTTACACCGGAATTTGAAAGCAACTTTATTTATAAATAAGAAAACGCCATATTTCAGGCATTCAATAAACAAAATTCCGGTGCCAATGTGGCGTTTAGGAATGAAAATTAAGTGGTATATCTATGAAACCACTGCGCCGCAAAGGGTTAAAAAGCGAGTGAGCGCCTTTATTGGTTCTCCTCGCAATACATACAGTATGCGGTTAAATTCACAGCATTAAATAGTGCTTCTTATGATCCAATACAGTTGAAACTAGCGAGAAATGAATTTGAGAAGTCCCGAAATAAGAGTCGAGATTTGTGAAATACATATTTTCGGCTGAGTTACGGTCTCGAACAAATTTGCGGCAGCACTTTCGCTGAAAATGAGTGGCGAAATTCAGATGTTGAACCAGGAAAGAAGACGAATGTTGGCTAGAACTCTTTAATTATCGCCATGTGAAAAGTTGACAGTAGTGCTGCTATCTATTAAATACAATTTAAACATATAAAGCATTTAGTTTCAGTGTAAATTGAATAGATAACGTTTAGTCGCTTAAGATTTTAATTAATCAAGATTTAAAAGTTACGAATAAACAATTCCGTGCATTGTAAAATAGCCCTGAACTCCAGTATAAAAAAAAACTGGAAAAGTGAATTAAAAAAAAAAAAAATTAATCCATCAACCAGTTATATAAATTTTTATTTTAAATTAATGTATTAACTTTATCTATTAAATAGTTTATTTGATTTGTTAATTTGCGATAAATAAAAAAACTACAAAAAAACTGATAGTATAAAAAAGATTTTTAGTATCATTTTCGACAAGTTGAAGATAGGGCTACCATATGTTATGGACAAATTTAAACAACACTGGGGTTGAATAAAAATCAACATTTGTAGCCAGATTTAATTTAAAAATATTTTTAACTCTAAACTCCTCTCAAAAAGTTTGAGCATTTCTTTTTATTAAAATCATATTTTCTTTATCTTTCTGTTTATTTTCTTTTACAGTTTTTAGCGCAAAAAAATTAACTAATGACTTTATGTGATTTAAATTATATTAAATATTCTTTTTTTATTCTGAAGCAGTTTGATTAAAACTTGTTGATGTTTAAAAAAATCTTTCCTCCATCATAATTAAAAAAATATTTTTTTTCATTAGTGACGATTAGCAAATTAATGTACATTTCTTATATTTATGCCTTGTGTCTTTTACAATAATTACGCTACTTTTAAACAATATTGTTTAAAGATAAACACTTCTTGACCATATTATTCAACGTAATAGGCAATATTATTGACCATTTGTGTTAACCATTTTCAATAAAAACGGTCGAATGATTGGTTGCATATATTTGTGGCGTCCAACTATCTGCACGAGGTATTATATTCCCTAAAGGGGCTGGGGTGGGTTAAGTGTGGGCTTTTTACTAAGGGAACCTAACCCGTATTTACGCAAGGAAATCCAATATACGAAGAAAACCACGGAAAACTCCGAACGATTTGGCCGACGACAGCTATTGGATTCAAATAATTGAATAGTTCACTGCAGAATTTTAGCAGATTAATTAGAATTATCAGCTCTAAAATATTCCTTGTAAATGTTATGGTAGATTCTTATAAATTTTATGATAATAAATCAAAATACGCAATGGAATAAATGTAAAGTACAACTATTTTGGTGGCTGTGCTTTTTTTTTATATATATAAGCTAAGCTATTTTATTTCTTACAAAAGCAAAAGACAAAGCGGTACAAAGATTAATAAATCAGAAATTGCATGTCACACGTAACAAATGTGGTGCGTTCGTACTACAACGAAGTTTTTTAAATATACAGTACTTCGGATGATATACAGTATTCGAAATCTTTTGTATGTCCCTACAAATACTAAATGTTTTCTATTATACAGGAATTAATTTGCAGTAAATCTCAGCAACATATATTAATTTCATGAAATGTGAAATAGTTTAATATATTTAAAATGCACCCCAAACAATGTTTTCCTCTATAGTATTATGTAATAGAATACTTTGGATAGCCATGTATATTAATAAAAACCTAAACTAAATCTTTTCACCATAGATTGTACAGAATCTGTATTTTAGTATATATTTTATAGATACTAAAATACAGATCATTTATATATGATAAAAATATCATATATAAATAGTATTATGTTAGAGAAAGTGTAATATCATTAAAATGCAATTGAAACTATTTTTTCCCCAGCCATTTTTTCCGTAAAGTTACATTACGGAAATAATTTTGTTTGTCCCTGTATTTGAACAGATCCGATTTTCATTGGACAAGAAACGATTTGATAAAATTATGTAATAATTATGTATTTTAAATTTCAAACGCTTCGGTCGGGTAGTTTTTCCATTGCTATATGCGGACAGACGGACGGGTGGACCGACAGATTGACGCACTGAACTACGACAACAGGTGCTACATATTTACATAATTACGAACGCACCTAAAATGCATCTAATGTTAAGTAAATAAATTATAAATAAGTGTACATAAAAGAGTAGTCAAATTACAACTGTACAAAAAAAGAAATGAAATAATGTTAATGTTTTCTCCTAGACATAAAATGGGGATGTGCATGCAATTCTTAATTTAGATTTTCATGATATACTTTATCCATTTCTTATCCAAGATGAGAAAAAATATTTTTTCACATTTTCATAGCATTTTAAAAGGATCTAATATTCCCTTGTAAAACGATTTCTTAGCGTGTGCTAGAAAAAATTTACGTATAATTTTCAAATTTAAAAATATTTTTCTAAATAGTTTACAGATTTCTTTTGTTGGCAGGCAACGCTTGTTTGTTTGTTTTTATTATTTATTGTGCTGTTCAGGGGGCAAATACAGTGACAAGTTATTATTTTTTCTTTCAAATATATTTACGAAATAACTTTTAGATAAATAATAGAATAATTCTTTTTATTTAAAAAAAAAATATTTCCTACGGAAAACATTTTTATTTTTTGCAAATTCAGTGTTTCCTTTATTCAACATCTAAAATTCAATATTTATCGCTGTTTATTTATAATTTTAACTATACCCACATTCGAATAACAAACGCACGCGAAAAGGGCTACAAGCGAAGAAAGCAGCGAATGTCCCATTTTCTTCGCAGCTGAAAGAGGTGGAGAACTTTTTCTAAGTTCTACTGTTAAAAGTCGTTCTCTCTCCAGACCCTCGTACAACACAGACCCAGATTGAGATTTATATCAGCTGCCCCTAACATGAATTATATATATGTATTCTAATACAATACTCGTAAAATTAGAATTACAGCTTTTTTACTTTTACTATTTATTGTGGTGTAAGCGTTTAAATAAACATTTTGTATTTTCGTTTATTCCTGAGTATATTTAACTATTAAATCTTGAAAGGCGTCATTTCCTTTTGAGGTTCAACATTCTCTACAATACACGAAGGAAATAATAATAATAATAATAAATACTCCTAAACGACAAATTTCAATGTGAGCTCAATTTAATATTTTTATTTTGTTTATTATTTTTGAATGATATACAAAAACAGTGTTATAGTTTAACGGAAATCATAGTATTTATTTTGTTTTTTTACATTTTACTTTGAAAAGTTACATAAAGAGATCATATTAATATTAAGACTTAAAAACTTCGGAATTCTAACCTTAAATAAATTTGAATTTCACAAGTAGTATAAGACGTGTTTAAAATGAAGTCGTAACTTATTTCTTTTAATCAACACCTTCACAAATTGGTAAGTTTTTGTGTCAAGCTGAACTAATCTTTTGGCTTAAAAATTTCAGCTAGTTAACAATTTATCGAGTAGTATTGAGCATGCATAACAAACATGAACGGTATTTTCTAGCATTTTAAAAGCGGAATCTTTGACTAAAGGCGTGCCCTGAATTTTTAGTTCTGCCTATATATTTTTATTGCATACAAGCTTTATATTAAAATAATAATAATTAAAAAATAAAATAAAAAGTGCATTGCTATGATATGTTTTTAAAAATTTGTTTTGCAGATATTCAACATTTAGTGAGCCTATATTCCGTGTGTAATTTTTTTCTTTTATTAATGAATTTTCTTCACGTGAGCATAAATCATAGTATGTAAAGATGCTGGGTTGGACTTCAAATGTTTTTAGTATCCAAAAACGTTCGTGCGATTTTTTTTTGGACATTTTTATTCAAGATAAAAGTTTTTACACGCTACCGTTGAAAGATAATGAAAGAAACAAATTTCAAATTTATTCTAAAGTGATTTTTTTTTCGACTGCTTCACCCCTCCCTTATATACGCCCAACGCACATAATATACTTCCCACTCCTTCATATAATGGACGATTTCCAAATTTTTAAATATGAGGATTCTTTTTCTCGACAAAAGTCTATTTTTTTATTCTGAAATTAAATAATACTGAAGGATCCAATGTTATTTTTTCAATGTTTAAATACATATAAAAAGAAAAAAAAAATTATCGTTATTTTGTAATATTTCAGTCCTTGAATTTTTAGCTCTGCCTAATAATTTTATTGCATACGAGCTTTACAAAATAATAATAATAATAATAATAATAATAATAATAATAATAATAATAATAATAGTAACAATAACAATAATAATAATAATAATAATAATAATAATAATAAAATTGTAATTTAACAAATTGCAACGACTATTTGGAATATGATATTTTTAAAAACTCAAATTTTAAAGACCTTTTTAAGACAAATTCTATATTTAAATTAATAATAATAATAAACAGCATTTTTAGGATGATTTTAACGAGTCATATATATTACGTCCGCCGTGCATTAAACATTAACATTCCTAGACCAACGATAAAAAACAGTAGATTAAAGACAGACAACTTTAACTGCTTAAAATGTGCATTTTTATCTGATGGAGTTAATGAGACTGACTTCTGAATGCCTCCTATTACGTACGACATGGATTAAAGATTAATATTCCTGGACTCATTATAGACAAATTTTAAATGAAATTTTAGTTTTACAATTTTCAGAACTGAAAATTTTTAAACTTCTAAACGTTGCACTTTTTAAATTTTTACACCGTTGCGTAGAGAGAAAAATTCACTGTTAAAAGAAGTTTGTTTGAAATCTTCATCACAAATTATTATTTTTTAAAAGTTTTTATTACTTTTCTTTGTCATTGTGGCAACAGAAATATTCCATTTTTGGACATTAAACAAGGATCAATCAGAAAACGAATAAAATAAGCTGTCATTCTGTGGCACCCATCTCAGTTACGTCACTCGCGACTGATAGACTACATCTCTCCCCCTTTTTATTCATAACTGCATTGTAGAAACAGGTCTACGTTCAATTACTCATTCATTGCGACATCATGTGACCTGCTTGGGAGGAACAAGTTAAAGGAACGATCCGACTTCTTTTTTTTTCAATGGAGCAACAACGACCACCAGAACAAGTAAGTAGGGGTGTTAACTCTTTTTTTACGACTGCATCAAGAAGTTTTACCTTCTTGATACTTTTTAGAATCTTTAGATGTTTAATTGAATAACGCTGGAACGGCATAAGAAGTACATATTTAAATGTTTGAAATAATTATTCTGGTGTGAGAGATAAAATATTTTATCAGCAACGAGTATTTCACCTGTGCTGATACATTTCTAATCAATTTGTAGAATATACTAACAAGGAAGATCTCCATACGGGCATACCCCGAAAAATCTGAAAAAATTACAGAATATTCTTCTCGTGTGGATATATACGTTTATAAAAAAAATTTCGGCGGAACCTCCATTCAGTAACCGTAAAAAAATAATGAAAATTTCGTTATTTGGCGATCAATCGCCTGTTGGCAATGGAATGTAATTAAAAAAAAAAATACTTTATGTCAAATACACTTCAAGAAAAAAAAAGTTTCATGTTGAACTTGTTTTAGTAAGTTTAATTTAAATAACTTTAGTTTTTGTAAGTTTTAGTTTGTTTTAAGTATAATTTTGTTATATCGAAATTTATATGTATTTATATTCAAATTTAATCATCAAAATTTGAGATTTAAAGCAAATTCATAATTTAAATTTAATTAAATTTGCTTCAAGCTCAAAATCCAATTGAGAATTGTCGATTAGATTTTGTTGCTATGGAAACATATGACGTTTATTTTTGAATACGCTTAATTGTATAAAGATAACTTTTCTCAATTTGATTTTTTTTAGCTATTTCCAGCGACTAATTAAATAACTACTTCAACGAATAATATATATTTATGTAATACAATATGTATATAGATGTATATAATATATTAAAGTCTCTCATTATTTATGTTTAAATTCATTAAATACCATTTACACGCAAACTAAATATCTAACAGTTTTGAGTTTCATTATAATCGTTTGCTTTTGGCGACTCTTTAGTCTTTTCACGCCAAATATTCCAAAATATTTTTTTTTTCACAATATCTGATGTGATTCCGCCGCTAATTTTGATTGATCCTTTATTACATACATAAGTACTTTAATTAGTATTTTTTCCATAAAATTCTGGGTATGCCCAGTATGGAGACCTTCCTTGTAAGATAATACAATATACTACAATACGATAAAATATATTGCGAACTTACGCTAAAAATTTCTTGTTAGTGCGATACAAAATATTAAACTGCGTCATCTTTACAACCGACCAACGAACAAATCGCAAATGGGTCGTGAATCGAAATATCGACTCGCTGTCAAAATAAATCGAAATGTCCAACCCTTATTTGAATTATTTTCTTTGTAATCCGTTCTTAAATCTGCTGCTTGAATGTATCAGCTGCAGATTTCATTGAAAGTCACAAATATACGCATAGTAAGTGTCAAAAATGTATGTATTTTATTTTCTAGTTTTCTGTATTATTTGTCTGATATGAGCTTTAATAGAAAGTGAACATTATCTTACAAAGTGTTTAATTTCTACAGAGATATCTCTCTATTACAGTTACAGTTAAGTACATTCACCGTACTAAAATTAATAATTGGAATAAATCATATCTTGCTTAAATGTGCCAGTTTTATTAGTTGATGTACATTTGGCTTATAATGGCACACTTCGGCACACGATTGGCGACGTTTCCCCCTGAATTTCGTTTATATGCATGCAAATAAATACTTCCTTCGAATCTATAAAAAAAACTTGCTGTATTCAATGCTGCTTCAAGCACCTTACAAAAGTAAGGAATATATAATATTCTCCAGTAATTATAGGAATAAAATATCAGAATTCATAATGCATGTTACACCCAAATTATGAAAATAATTAACAATACATTTTTATTCATTTTATAAATAACATAATATCGTAATAAAAGAATTATAAAACTTCAGAGCAAGAACTTTAATTATTCAAGATGATCGGCCAGTCACTATCCCTTCATTGGTGCAAAGACTGAATGACTCCGCCCCCATTTTAAAAATAATACTTCAATCAGGTTTCGAAGGGCGTGTCACACTTTCATAGTTGGTTGGTTGATTTTTGTCGTCCGATTATCTACGCTAGGGATATAGAACCAGGGGGAGTGCCCTCCGTGGGGTCTTTCTAAGGGAACCTAACCCGTATTTACTCAAGGTTCGAAGAAAACCACGGAAAACTCCGAACGGTTAGGCCGACAGCCGCGATTGGGTTCGAACCCAGCACCTGCCGTCTACCAGCTGAGAGGTCCCAACCTCTCGGCCACTGGTAAGGCGTCACACTTTCATAGAAAAATTAAAATGAAACTTTATTGATAAATAATTAAAAGCCTCCAAAATAGAAAAGTGAAGAAAATAATAACGGAATAAAAATTTCACGATATTTGAAGGGAGCAAGGCTCGCACACTCCTTATATTTTTTAAGGACTCTGACACCACAATTAATGATAAGAAAATTTATATTTAATTTTTAAGAAGCAGAAATTTCAACCTCCACCTTTATTCTCATATTTCGCAATATTTTTCTTGCATAAAATACTTTTAAAATATTGTTAAAATTTTGTGGTAAAAGTTTGCGAACTTTTGGGGCACCTTTAAAATTTCACTAATACTTCCTCAATATTGTCAATCTTAAATAATAAATTTCAAAACACGAAACGCATCCAGCGATAATGTACTTTCTATCTGTTCATGTATACACGCTCTAAAAGCAGACTTTAGTAAAGGAATAGTCTCTCAGAAATTTACAGAAGCTAACATTCATAAAGGGACTATGTCTGGAATTCATATCCTTGCCACTACTTCTTTAAGTGTTTTTAAGAAATATTTTAAATCTTGTACACATAATTTCAGTGCTCGGGATGTTTCTAATATTGTATGACGTTTCTTACCATTACTTTAAATAAAGAAACTTTGTGACCACTTAACTGATTTGCCCGTCGTCATTCGGGCAAGAAGAGATTAAAGGTAGGTAAAAGATTAAAAAGTGGTGTTTTATCCCATAT
The DNA here is from genome assembly GCA_964019185.1 of Maratus speculifer. Lineage (NCBI taxonomy): Eukaryota > Metazoa > Arthropoda > Arachnida > Araneae > Salticidae > Maratus > Maratus speculifer. The sequence goes on along the minus strand of OZ025302.1, from coordinate 6,387,710 downwards.
TTTCAATTTATTGTACGTAAAAAAAGAATCAGTGAAGTGATTAACAACGGCAATAGAAATTTAAAATAGAGAATATCGTTTTAGCTTTTTCACACCCTACGGTTTATATATATATATATATATATATATATACAGGGTGATTCCAAATTTTTTTTACAATAAAAGAGGGGTGATAGTACACATCAAGACAAACAATATTAAATAGGAGACTAAGGGTCCTAAACGTTTTCCAAAGGAGATAGCCGCCATTAAAGTTTAGGGTGCAAAATTTCAAATAAACATAAAAAATGGAAAAATCGGTCGATTGATTTGCGGTTTTCACTAAAATTATTCTTTATGTCGGCATTTTCTTGAAATTGAATTATAAAGATAAATTTCAAAAAATGCCGATAGAGGGCGCTTTAGACTTTGGAGTAACGAAAAACTATTTTTTGCCGGTATTTTTTGCATTTCATTAAATGTTTTCGTAAGCTTAGACTCAAACTTAAATTTTGAGCTCAAAATCTGAAAATGGGAGTGGTTAGGTAGCACAAACTGAACTGTGTTCAGAGGGTTCAAATTTCAAATGATTATAAAAAAAACGGCAATATTGGTTCATTGATTTGCGGTTTTCACTAAAACTATTCTTTATGTCGGTATTTTCTTAAAAATAAATTATAAAGATAAATTTTAAAAAATGTCGATAGAGGGCGCTTTAGACTTTGGAGTAAGGAACAACTAATTTTTGCCGTTATTTTTTGCATCTCGTTAAATGTTTTCGGAAGCTTAGACTTAAAATTAAATTTTGAGCTCAAAATCTGAATAGTAGGGAGTAGTTAAGTAGCATAAATTTAACTGTGTTTATGGGAGGGGGAGGGTGTTCAATATTAAAATAATTATAGAAAATGGAAAAATTTGTCGATTCGTTTGCGGTTTAAATTAAAACTTTTCTTTAAGTCAGTATCTTCTTGAAAATAAATTTTAATGATAAATTTCAAAAAATTCCATTAGAGGGCGCCTTAAACTTCAGAGTAACCAACAATTAATTTTAACCATTATTTTTTTGTTCTAATTAAATGCTTGCAAAAACTTTTTAAATGTTTTCGGAAGCTTAGATTTAAACTTAAATGTTGAGCTCAAAATCTGGATAATTAGGAATAGTTAAGTAGCGCAAATTGAAGTGTCTTCGGGAGTTCAAATTTAACCCTCCCCCCTCCTCGAACACAATTCAATTTTTCGCTACTTAAACACTTCAAACGATTCAGAATTTGAGCCTAAAATTTAAGTTTATGCGTTTGAAAGCGTTTGATAAGATTTAAAAAATAACAGTCAAAAATAGTTGTACGCTACTCCAAAGTCTAAGGCGCCCTCTATCGGCATTTTGTGAAATTTATCTTTTAAATTTATTTTCAAGAAATGCTCATTTAGAAATTAGTTTTAGCGAAAACCGCAAACGATTCGACCAATTTTTCCGTTTTTTATAATCATTTGAAATTTGAACCCTCTGAACACAGTTCAGTTTGTCTACATAACCACCTCCCAACTATTCAGATTTTGAGCTCAAAATTTAAGTTTAAGTCTAAGCTTACGAAAGCATTTAATAAGATGCAAAAAATAACGCCAAAGAAGAGTTGTTCGTTACTCCAAAGTCTAAAGCGCGCTCTATCGGCATTTTTTGAAAACTATCTTTATAATTTATATTTAAGAAAATACCGACTTAAAGAATAGTTTTAGTGAAAACCGCAAATCAATGAACCAATTTTTCCGTTTTTTTTATAATCATTTGAAATTTGAACCTTCTGAACACAGTTCAGCTTGTGCTACTTAACCACGCCCACTTTCAGATTTTGAGCTCAAAATTTAAGTTTTAGTCTAAGCTTACGAAAACATTTAATATGATGCAAAAAATACCGGCAAAAAATAGTTTTTCGTTACTCCAAAGTCTAAAGCGCTCTCTATCGGCACTTTTTGAAATTTATCTTTATAATTTAATTTCAAGAAAATGCCGACATAAAGAATAATTTTCGTGAAAACCGCAAATCAATCGACCGATTTTTCCATTTTTTATGTTTATTTGAAATTTTGGACTCTAAACTTTAATGGCAGCTATCTCCTTTGGAAAACGTTTGGGACCCTTAGTCTCCTATTTAATATTGTTTGTCTTGATGTGCACTATCACCCCTCTTTTATTGTAAAAAAAATTTGGAATCACCCTGTATATATATATATATATGTATATGTATATATATATATGTATATGTATATGTATATATATGTGTATGTATATGTATATATATATATATTACAAATTTAAAATTTTTTTCGCCAAAACTAACCTTTATACTATCTCAATTTTCTTATAATAATGTACCGTACTTACTTCAAATTATTAAATTAAAATCTTGTTTCTAGTTCTAATCTGTTAATCTTTATGCAGACGATATAAATTCTTAATTTGCCTTAAAAAACATTATTTCAGTATGCGTAAATTTAAAAAGATGGTTCTAAATTAAAAATATTCTTAATTAAAATTTTATTTCTTAATATTCCAAATAAAATTCATTTTTCTATGTTTTTATCAACCGTTTTTAAGAAAGTCTTATTAAATTTATTCCAAAACCATACCTTTCAAAAAATATCATTATTTTATTTTATCTATTTATTTATTTTTCCTCCGTCAACCTGTGATGTGTGCATATTAATAAATTCATTTCTTTTCTTTTTCTCTTAAAATTAATCATTTATAAAAATCGTCTGCCTAAGAAATTCTGAGTCGATTATAAATTGGTTAAATAATATTTTTTTAAAAATAAATTTATCGTCTGTGGAAAATAGTCTCGTAGCTGGACAAGAATTCTGTTTACATAAAAGAATCATGGTTTGAGGTTACAGAAGGTTCTAGAATTTTCTTTTTAGATTTAAGAGGGGACGCCTCGAGATGAGAAGGAGGATTTTTGGGTTTTTTTCTTCGATGAGTACGGCTCGCTGAAATAATGATGGAATGTTTCGGTAAAAGGCAGTTTGCAAAAAGGGCTTTTCCCTTTCTCATGATTACGGATTAAATAAATGAACTTACAGCAGCCAATGAGTAATTATTTGGATTCTCTACATCTATTTATTTATTTTCCTCGGTGACTATGACTTCTCTGCGGAAAGGGAAATCCGGCGTTGATGTCTCTGGCTCCTAACTTTTAAATCATCACAATAGACTTCTAAAGTCCGACAGCTGTGCTGCCTTTTTTGGATATTTAAAAAAAATTGAGATGGAGCAAAGTAGAACATGCTATCGAAGAAGTTCGAATGAATTTTATGTTCTGAAGGAAATTCTATATATTATTTTCAGCTTGCTAATGAAGTCTGCTGTGAAACGAAGGATGAGAGGTTTGCGAATCGCCGAAAATCGACTTCTCGTGAATGTTCTTGTGCCAAAATCGCCGTAATTTCTTACTTAATTAAAGTAAAAGAAATGTTCTTTCTAAAGAACTTCACAACTATGCTTGGAAAGATGCTAATCTGAATGAATTAGTACTTGCTTCGAGTCTGATGTGGATTTCCTGACGCTTGATGTTGATCTGTGCGCATAAATTTTGATTCAGTATTCATGGTTATACTGAAGTTTTTTGAAAATTAATGACTTCAAAGTGGTGAGTATGCAAGAAATATTTGATGAGGAATTTAAAGACGATTGAATTTTATTGAAGATTTTTCAAAAAACTGTAAGTTATTTTATTAAATGTTTTGATTATTTATTTATTTATTATTTTATTGATGAGAGTAATTTGAAGTTAATTTATTAATTTACTAATTTATTTCTTTATTTATTATTTATTGTATGTTATGGATCTGATATAGTAATTTTGAAAAAATATGTAATTGATAGAAATTATTAACTTTGAAATTTATTGCGAATGATTTTACGATCAGGATTTAATAAAGAAAATAGAAGTGATTCATTTATTCTAATGAATAAGAATAAAAAAATTATGGAAGATCCAAAATTCGTACCGTTTGATCCGAGTTCTGGAATGAACATTTTGTCGTGGTTAACTTATTTTGATTTGATACAACATGTGAAAAGGAGAAGAAAAATCTAGAATGGAAATTTAATTTTATTGCGCAATATTTGAAAGGGGAAACGCAAAAAATTTATATCAATGACTGTTTAAATTGTAGTGATTATGAACAAATTAAGAAAATTTTGATAGAAAGATTCATTGAATTAGACATCCCGAGTTTTTCTGATTTTTCAAATCTGAAATTAGATAATTTAGACAATTTAGAAACTTATTTTCGTAAAAAAGTGGAAATCGGTAGGAAATTACATCTTAGTGAAAGTATACTATTACAGTGTTTAACTGATGGTTTAAAACCAGAATTCAAAAACAGTATTATTATAAATCCTCCTAGTAGTACCACTGAATGGTATCGGGTTGTCAAACAATTCGTGGAAGTTTCCACCCCACTAGTTTCAAACCAAGTAATAAATCAACCATCAGCTAGACAAAATTTTCAACCTTTTGAACCAACTAGGCCCTGGATTTAGCCAGTTAGGCCCAATAATACACCTAGGAATTGGATTCCCCAAATGCAATCTCAGTTTCAAAGACCTAGAGTTTGTCAAAATAATTATATTCAAAATTCATACCCTTCAAGACCTTGTAGGATATGCACAAATAGGGGTGTGAGTAATGCTTTTCACTGGGAAAGAGAATGTATTTTTAGGAATGAGCTGCCATCCTCTGATACTCTTCCAAGTAGCTCACAAAATAATTCTAAAAGTAAATAATTCTAAAACTAATAATAAAAGAATGTTCCATAACACAGTAAAGTACACTGTAAAAAATTGACACTTTTGCTGCATCGTCACTTCACCACTTTTATAGAAAACGATTACTTTACTGTGTTATGGAGCACTCTCATTGGTCTAAAAAGAGATATTCTATAATAGCTGTGGAGTGAAGCTGCAGCAAATGGGTCAGATTTTTAACAGTGTAGCACTATTGAAATAATCGCCACGGGTGATTTTCAGGAAACGCTATTTCTGCAAAAGACGGGGAATTTGACGTCAAAAATTCTGCCCAATCAGTTTCGATTAGGGAAAATCTCGTTGGAAAAGCCGAAATATGTATCGATTTAATATGCTCAAATACACCGTGATAAACGAGGATTTGAAATAAACATCAAATACAAAAGTTACGTATTTTTGTCCGTAGAATCCGAATCTGCAATAAAAATGGGGGTTATAATTTAAGATTTCAAAGTTGGACCCCCTCTGACCCCCAGGGGGTCGGTTGCGAAGGTCAAATTTGATATCACTGAGTAGCTTATTTCAAAATATTTAACACGTATATTTACGTTTTTCAATCTCATATGTATTTCTCGAATTATTCGGCCGTTTCCAGACTTTTCGGACACCCTGTATATGTATATATATATATATATATATATATATATATATATATATATATATATATATATATATACATAATATAGATACATATATATATATTCATAAATGTATCCAGATTGTCTGAGAAAACTGACATAGAAAGAGCAAAGAAAATCAATTACAAAAATTTAAAACAATCTCCATTTAGCATGACAAAATAGCTTACATGTAAAAAATAACTCCAATAGAAACTCTGAAATGTAAGCATCTCGATGTTCTATAAGTCTGTAAGTTAGGCTATTACGTGGCCAATCGTGTGTCGAATTGAATCATTAACAAGCAGATACACATCTACTAATTGAGCTAACATTTATAAGAGAAAGAAATTTATTTGAATAATGAACCAGGTTAAATATGTTTAAAGATAGAAAACCAACGAATATAAATGCACAAATAAAGTATGAGAAGGTAGCAAATAGCTATTTCGAATCTACTAACGAGATTCTTCATCAGTGCAAAACTCAGTGAGCTAAAAGTAGCAAAACTGAGCAAAGAGACAGTTGCTATTTTAATACAGGTTAAATATGCTCAATATTTTCATCTCTGGATCCAGTGGACAAGCATTTAGAATTATATTCATGGGAATGAATATATATTTTGATTCACTTAAACAAAATAAAAATAACTCTTACATTAAATTAAAGCTTACACCAGAAAGTTTCTAAGGAAACTCTTATAAGAAATAAACACAAACCTCGTGAAGTTGTGTAGTCATATCAATATGCAGTTTACACAAATCGGCGGTTTAAACGTTTAAACAGCCGATTCAAAGCAATATTTCTCATAGAGAATAAGAGGGATTCAGAAGATTACACAAATCGGCGTTAAAACATTTCAGCCGCCGATTAAAAATGATTTAATGTGAAACTCCTTTAAACGGATTTCGTTATTGGCTTCTACGAATCTACGTAACTACTGTCCAAAGTTGACAATACTGAACTTTTATATGCGAATTTTAAATTCCCTAATGTTTGTTTATTACTTCTCTTTTCTTCTGGAGATCAGAATAGAAAACTTTAAAAAAAGAAAGACCACGGAAACATTTTAAACCTTCGAAGCAGAATTCTATAAATGGAATCTGAAAGTAGAGACGAAACATAATCAGTTACTGAATTTCTTACATCTGGCTAGGACTAGTTAGCAGAATGTAGAAAAACATTTCATACACGCTCTTGGGGATTATGTTCTGCAATTCCACGCAATTCACAAATTTTATTTCTGAAACCATGATATAACTAATTAGTCTTAGCTCCACCCTCATTTTCTCTGCTCAATGGGAAAGAAGGGAGGTACAAAGATTCCGAAAATAATTTCTGTACCTAATTCCCAAAAAGAAAATAAAAGATTCTTTATACTGTTTCAAATTTATATATAAAAAGACTGATTTACAAGCTATCTAAATTTAAAATATTTATACATACACATGTGAGTTAAAAATTATTTACTTTTACTTGATGTATATTAATGATAAATTCAGTTAAAAAAATTGTTTTTATTGCCCTGTTATTACGAATAAAGTTTTATTTCCATATCTTTTAAATTAATTTTATATTTTATGTAGGAAAAACTGTTGTAAACATTCCAGTATCCTACTCGATTCCTTATTTTCCAAAACAATCCAAGCCTGATAAAATACTGTATACGACGTCGAAAATACTGTATATTTAATTAATCGAATAAAAAGTAAAATATATATAAATTTAAGGATGCATTTCGTATTTTGAAATTTAATATTTAAGGTTATAATTAATTGAAAATGTTGCAGAGGTATTATTGAATTATTAAAACTGCACTGAAATATTATGAAAGTCTCATCTCGTTATTATTTTCTTCAATTTTCTATTTTGGAAGCTTTTAATTATTTGTCAATCAAATTTCATCTTAATTTTCAATGTAAGTGAGGCACGCCTTTCGAAACCTGATTGAAGTATTATTTTTAAAAAGGGGGCGGAGTCATTCTATAGTTCCACCAATGAGGAGAATGTGACTGGTTGATTATCTTGAATAAATGAAGTTCCTATTCTAATATTTTATAATTATTTTAGTTACTATTTGGTTATCCCGTTGACCGAATTACTGTCGCCAAATTGTAGGATTAATAAGCCAATAATGGTGAACACAAAAATTGATATTAAACACGATATGTGTGTTTGTTACGTCATAAAGTGATTTTTAATTTGACTTTTTATCTATTTTTATAAATGTTCTACTAAAATAATTGTTCTTTCATTATTTACAAAAAATATTTGTCAATTTGGCAAATAGTTTGGCGGTTTGTATAAATTGGTGAAATTAGTCGACGGGATAACCAAGCAGTTCCTTATTTTATAAAGATATTGTGTTAGTTTAAAAATGATTTAAAATGTATTGTTAATTATTTTGATCATTTGGGTGTAACATGCATTATGAGCTCTGATATTTTATTCCTATAATTACTGAAGAATATTTCATGTTGCTTACTTTTGTGAGGCGCTTGAAGCAGCACTGAATACAGCAACTTTTCTGATAGTTTCGAAAGAAATATTTATTTGCATGCATATGCCCAAAATTGAGAAGTAAACGTCACCAATCGTAGGCTGAAGTGTGTCATTAACCCTTTATCTACCAAATTATTTATCGTGAAATTTCTTCACATCAGTATTGTCTTCTTTAGATATACTGGATTTTTGAAATAATAATAATAATGTGAAATTTATAAGTGTTTTTTCATTAAAACTGATTAAATATATCGGTATTTATAATTTTTTTTTTATAAAATATTTCTAAATGTAATAAAAAATACTCTAATGGAAATATTACAATTCTTATAAAAGCAATCTATTGAAATGTATTATGATCCTCCCTGTAAATGGAAAGGCTTTTACCGTAAAAATATTTCATAGAGCTTTTTTTCAAATAAAAAAAAGATATCCCTATGAAAATGATTAAGAAAATTACCTCTTTTTTAAAATATTTTAATTCGACTGTTTTTCTATTCTATCTAAATTAGACCAAGTAAAGTAAATTGTGTGGTAAGAAAAATAATTTTTATTAATAGTCTGGTTAAATACGTTTTTTATTAAATTTTCTACAATAGTAGAAGTAGGTTATACGTCAATGGTAGACTATTAGTACCGTCCGGTAGACTAAGGATTAAAAGCCAGATGTACATTAACCCCTTAACGTTCGCATTAAATTAAGTTTCTAAAATTCAGCTTGCCTCCATTTCTTTTGAAAAAGAAATATTTCACCTTTTTCAATGACAAGTAAAATGATATCAGAATAAAGATAATTACGCGGTTTTATAAAACTGGTGGGAATCAAACAATTCTGAATAAAAGCCGTGAAGTTCGCAGCCCGTGAATATGATGGGAACAAGAATGAAGGGGTTAACTCATAAAACTGACATATGTAAGCAAGATATGATTTATTCAAATTATTAAGTTTAGTACGGTACTTATCTGTGATTGCAATAGAGGAGATACCTCTTTTGAAATTAAACAAGTCGGAAAATAATGTACACTTTAAGTTAAAACTTATACCAGGTAAATAATATAAAAAACTGATTAGTAAAAGAAGTAAAGTTCGTTGTGTACGAATTAACCGCCCAGGGTAAAATTAAAGAAGGTCTTCGGCTAAATCATCCGAGTTGCAGACTTAATAAATTATAGAGATGTATTTCTAGTTTCCAGCAAATGAAACTATTTATCTGTGTACCTGAAATTTTTTCTGTGTAGTACAGTTGATCATTTTTATAATCGTCTAGCCGCATAAGTATAGCGAAAACGCCCCCAAGGTCGAGTATCGATTAATAAAATTCACGATGAGAAAAGAAAGAAAAATTAGTGTTTTTAGCCTCTGATCTTGAACTGTTCTTGAGATAATAGTGAAAATACTACACTACTATTTTTCAAATACGTTTTTCTCAAAAAGTACAAAAGTTAGAGAAATGAAATCCATGCCAATTATTGAAGAATATATCGCTTCACAATATACATATTTTCGCAATTTTACACAAATTTTTACATGCAAAAGCAAACAAAAATATATTTTTTAAATTATTAATGTAGTAATTCTATACTTACAGCAACCAGAAAATTACGGAATAATAATCAAATATGTACTTTTAACAGAAAAAAATCGTTAAAATCGAAGATGTGCTTTATGAGTTATAGTAACAATAATGCTAGCAATTTGCTACAAATTTTCTAATTGCCCTTGTTTGTAACTATAGAAATATGATGCTATCAATACATTGGTCGATTCCTGAAAATTTTTTCAGAACTTCCAACATAGGAGTGAACGCAATAGATAATATTTCATACGAAATCTACCTAAATTACGTCCGTCTGTCTGTGTGTCTGCTTGTCGACCCGAAATAATTGAGATAGACACTTGAAATTTGATTTTTACTTAGTTTGTAAGAATGGGAATATCAGCAACTTCGATTATACAGAATTTTTTTATTCGGACAGTCAAAATATTCGTTCTGATGAAAAATGTATAAAAATTTTCAGTTTTTTTTTTTTTTTTTTTTTTTTTTTTTTTTTTTTTTTTAAAGGAGTGAATGTAAAAGACAATTAAAAAAATATAAATTTTGCATAAAGAATGAAGTTAATAGGATAAAATTTGAAAAAAAATTCAAAAAATCAGTTTCGAAGGGGTGCGGATACTTCAAGGAATTTTCAGTTTGGAAGCATTTCATAATTTTTTTAACGTAAAGGTATTAGAAAATTAACAATAAGTTTTTTATGTGCTTTCGCAATTATGTTAACAAGCTGCACCTATAGATGTTGTTCAGTCCGTCAGTCTGATTTTTTTAACGTAAAGTTATTGATAAATTGTCAATGCCATTTTTTTCTTTTTACTATGCAAGTGTGAAACGCCTTTTCGAAACTTGATACAAACATTGTTTTAAAATTAGGTGTGAAGTTAAGGAGACATTATTTTTAAAATAGGGGTGGAGTCATACAGATTCTTCATATAATAATTTTAATGAGGCAGATTTTATCCGTTAACTGGGATAGATAAAATTCTGGCTCGCAAGCATAGGCACAATAAATATTCATAAGGATTAGAATTAATTTTTTACATACATACATATAAAATGCTGAGAAAGTTTATGTATATTGAAAGAACATGCAAATGGAATATGATAACGGTGTATCTAATCAAATTATCATGCGTGACCTGATGAATCAGATAGCACAGTCCGGTATTGGAGAAATTTAAGAATTATCCATATTATCTCGAAAACTCTGAGAGAAAGCTAAGTAAAAAAAAAGAAAGAAAGGAAATCACAGAGGATAGGAGAATCGACGTGGATAATTTTCACTTTAGTATGAATGAGGCCTTATAGATAAATCAATTTTTATTAAATGTCACAAATGTGTTTAGATAATTAATAGATCATCACAATGCCCGACTCCAATAATAAATCGAAGATGCACATTAAAAAATAAATCTACCATAAGTAAGCAAAATAACAAAAAAAAGTCAGTAAATAAACTAAGTTAAGTACGATCAATGTATCGATTATTGGTAGCAATAAATGAACATCTTCTCTTACACTAATGGTCTTAAAATTGTTTTTATCACGACTAAAAAATAAAATAGTTTTTTTAATTATGTATCTTTTAAGTTAAAACGCACACCAGAAATATTTGACAGTGCAATATAATAGTAAAATAATAAAATTTGATTAATTGTGAAACACCCACCCAGTATCTTTTCAATAAACCGACAAGTGGTATAATCTACTTGTCGGTAATTTTATAAAATTAACCCGCATGTCTACTATTTCAAGCAGTGGGAGTATGGAGCTAGGGGTGGGCGTTTCTGCTCTTACTGAAAATCGAAAACGAACTGACTGGCCTTTCGCCGCTACCTCATTCTTTCTCATGCTACGTATTTTCATTGGATTGTACATTTGGACCCCATTCTCTGATTTAGCCAATCAGCATGTGTCGTACAAAAGTGCTTGAAATTTGAGCGTTTGGTTGATTGAAACTGCCCAGGCTTACGACAATGTCCTCTACAAAACATTGATTTCACAATGATAAGATTAAAAAATAATCAAAAACATTGATTTTTTTTTATATTGAGAATAAGATAAAAAACATAGTGTCTGGTTGGAAATTTTAAATTATATGTTTCATTATTTCGCGTGATCATTAAATAAACATAAAATAGCAAAAGTGTTTGTTTAATTATATTTCTTACTCATTCTTCTTTCAGTTATTGCCCATTAGCTCAGAAATTTGCATTAAGCACATTATATAAACTATTTTTTAATTATCTTATTAAAAACCTTTGATAATTTGGGGATTTATCATTTGTTTATTCATTTTAACATAATAAATGTTATAAAAAAGTAAAAAAAATAAATGAAAGCTGCTTTCACCACCCTCCTCCCCTTTCGCTCTATCTTACGTCATTCTGTGTTCAATTACATGCACAGAGTTGCAATTTTTCATAATAATTTTAAAATCTTAATTTATTTGAGCTTAATAAAAAATCTCATTTCGTTATACATTTTGCGGTGTAAATTTATAACTCCGTTTGAATAGTAAAAATATTTTTTACTATGTTCAATACTGCTTTTTTTCTTTTCTTTTCTTTTTTATGAATTCATGACGGCAATTTATCTACATTTGAGATACAGGCCCTAAAGGTGGGCACGCCCTCCGTGGAGGTCTTTCTAAGGGAACCTAACCGATATTTACGCAAGGAAATCCAAGGCCCGCAGAAAACCACGAAAAACTGCGAACGGTTAGGCCAACGGCCGCGATTGGGTTCGAACCCAGCAGCTGCCGTGCACCAGTTTAGGAGGCAGAACCTCACTGCCACTGGTGGGGCCCTAGATTTCATTCATTTAAATAGAGCCTTTAAATTGCTATCCACTGAATGATACACAATAGTGATTTTTTTTCCTTTTCAATTACACTTATAAAAAAAATTCTTCAGTATTTCAATTAGACATTTACAAAGTACTATATGCAAATATTTTCTCAAATCACTCCACTAAAGCCACACCCTTTAATTAATCAGAATAGGGATATATGTATTGAAGCACAAGCACTTTTTCTTATAATTTTTATGATAAAAATAATATATAATAAATAAATAAAACTACAGTAAATAAATAAATAAATATACATAATAAAATGTAGTAAGTAAAACATGTTGCAACTTTATTTATGAGTTTCTGTATTAAAATCAAGCTTTTTTTGGATGTTTCAGTTTTGAAAATTTGTTGTACTTCTCTTTTTTTATGCTTTTTACCAATTTCCCCCTTTTTTCCAGAACTTATGTTTAATAAATTATTGTTTTATTATTAATTATATTAAGAAATATAAATTCCCGTAACTTAAACTAAAATGTTCATAATTTAGATTAATATTATTAATTTTATAAATTAAGAAAGCATTAGGTTATTTTTTTAAATAAAATATTAATTTAACTTATATACTAAATTTATTAACTATTTTAACAATTAATTAGTAGTATTTATACAACCATTAATATTTTTCTTATTTTATTTTATTTTTATGTATCCCATCACCAATGACCATTCCCCTAGAAAAAATCTATTTACAAAAATCACTCAAAAACACAAGATTTAATTAAATATTATTTAATAATAGTATTAATAATGATAACGAAGAGACATTGTACATATGCATAAAAATTAATATTAATAGTATAAGGTTAAATAATTGTGCACATGTAGATTTTGATTTCTTTTTTTTTTAAGCAGAATCATAGTTTGCAAACTTGCAATTCAGAAAGAGCATGATATTATTAACTACATTTAAAGAACAAGAAAAATATTATAAAATGTCTAATAATTATATAAATAAGTAACATATTCTTTTACAGAATCTATATCATTTCAATACATAATAGTAACTGAAATTTTAAAAAATATATTTATTTGCATTTATATACCCTGTAATAACTATTACATAGGTTTGATTTTCAAACAATTGATTGATAACCTAGTAGCGTAAATAATTACTCAATTTTTTTAAACTACATTTAATAAGATTGTTTTTTGTATTTAAATTAAAAAAATCTAAAACTTAATTTATTTTAAAAATAATATTAAATTACAAATTTTTTTTTTCAAGTGCCACCTCTATGCACTTTGGTTTGACTCTCGCTAAAACCAATGAATATTTTCAGTTTTACTAAGGTAATAATAACTATTGAAAAAAATACTATGTTATTAAACAAATAAGAAATTTAAATCGAATGTCAGCATTTATTTTTTTTATTTATTCCTAGTGGTGGTATATGTATGTGCGTGTGTGGTTAGGGGGGGGGAGTTTACAGCACATATCTTACAGTTTCTCAGCTACGTTGTCTTTTTTTTATATAAAAGTATAAAATGCTAAATAACAAATAAGATTATCATAATTAAAATAGTAATAAAAAATATTTTTTCTGCCCTCTTAGGCTGTGAAGATTTGGGGAGTTAAGAAGTATTAATAAATTTCTAATAAAATCAGCACACATAACTATAAAGCTAGTATAAGTCAGCGACTAATTTTTTTATTTGAAGTATCAATATACATACATATAGAATATTAATGTAAAATATAACAAGTAAGAAAAATCATGCATTAAGCATTGATTATGAAGCACTTTTCAAAGTTTCATGAAATCTTTAGCAAAGCAAGTGGAAAAGTGTCTTAGCAGATCGCACATACGGTTTCATTTAATACTTTTTACAAAACAACTTATCCTTTTAATTAATAAATCCAAATTGTTAATTTATAATTATTAAATTCTTACATACATGATAGCAACAACAACCTTAATTTAAAAATAATTATAAAAGGTAGTTATTTATTTTAATCAAATTAAAAATATTCAAATCAAACTATTTTTAATAAAACCCAAATTTTTTGAAAATTTTAAATAAAAAAAAATATGCGGAGATATAAATCTAACCTATATATAAATATAATCATAATGAAACGATTTTATGGAACAACTGATTTCGTTTTATGGCGATTTTTACAAAAATATTGAATATTATGAGGTAAAATGAACTAGCTATATTAAAATCATACTATAATCTATATTAAAATCACACCACAAACACTAAACTCCACCTACTTTATTTTGAAAAGATGCATATCATATGATGATAGGCGGAGTTTAAAGAGAAAGAAAGCAGCGAGGGCGGACTACAGATGTAAAAAAAAACACACACACACACACACATTAATAAGTTTCAAGTGCATAACCCATAATTTAATACTGATAGCTTGATACTTTGGGAAATTTAGCGTTTATTAAAGTGAAATTTTTGGTGAAACAAAAAACCAGTCAATTACATAAAAAGGCAAGAATATGCTTTTAACAATTTTCTTATTTGACATCGCCTTTTATTTTTCTCAGATAGTCGTTTGCTACTTTTAACCTCTTTTAATATTATTTGCATTAAGAATCTATAATATAGTGTTGGGTAACTTATGTATGAGGCACGATTCTTTGCTTTATTGAGAAAGTGGAAAATTCAATTTTTTGGTATCAAAATAAAATGTGTAAATTTTACATTTTTACAAATATTAATACAATTTATATTTTTACAAATATTATTACAAATATTAATACAACTGGTTGATTTTTTAAAAAAATCCTGATTATCTCCAAACCTGATAGAAAGTGAAAAGAAAATATCAATTATAAAAACTTGATGAGCAATTTTTATTTTGTATGACATGATATTTTACGTTTAAAGTTTTCATAAAACGGGAAAAGCTAGGAAATATAAACATTTTGATATACCCGGAGACATCAGGACGTTGCGCTTATAAAAATCAACAATATTTTATGAAGAAATATGGCATTACCAGGCAAATGCACTTAAACTGACAAAGGTAATATAAGTAGGCAAAATATAATTTATTTCAATATCTAAACGAAATTAAACGCACTTAGTCTATCCATCAGTGGTATGTATTAGACGAACATTCAGAAATATGCTCATGTACTAAAAATTTCAATCAACTAAATGGCTATAAAAAAGGGATGTTTTAAATTAAAACTCACACCAGAAAATATTTTTGAAAAACAGAATAAATAATAAATGTCAATCTTATGTGGCGTAATCTTTCATTTAGAGTTCGAAAGTATCGGCAGCTGACTAATATGTTCAAGCAGCCGATAAAATGATATTAGAAAGTGCAATTTATTGTGATATGTCACAGTCGTCAGACGTAGTGTTTAGTAGGACATGGAAAATTTTCGATGTTTGTATTTCGTACCTCCAAAAGACTTTTATCATGACAATGTCATGCTACTAGTGTCTCGGTGTAACTCTGTTTTTTATGGAGATTGTAGTCACCCGATTCAACTAGGTTCATCAAAGGTAGATTTGGCGAAGTTTTGCTAGTTTGGCAAAATGTTGTTTAGCAAAGCATAGAAATGGCATATCGAAAACAATTTATTGAATTTTGGTTGTATTTTAACAAATATTGTCAGTTTCATTACTTAGTTATTTTATAGGGGTTCGGTAAACAATTTTCGAAATTTATTTGGAAGTGTAAAATTTGACATCCCCATCCTAGCCATATTAAAAGTATAAAAATCGATGATAAGCCGTAATAAAACATTTAAAAATAATTATTTTCTGTAAATAATAATTATTAATAACTATGCATAATTAACCATATACCAAGTATGTATATTAATTAAGGCAGTAATAATATTATTAATAAAAAATATATTACTATATTTATTTCTTAATGCATTATATTAATTAATTATTTTATAATAATATTATGCATTATCATAACCTCTTAAGATCCAAGTCAAATATTATGAGGGACTACAAAAACAGCTTAAAATACAATACCTCCATAGATGTATCAGTCTATATATCGTTTCTTATGATAAGCACGCATTTAATAACAAAATCTAGAATTAATTTTAACAATTCTAGATGCATTTAAATTATATTTAAAGGTTATGTAGTGTCTCCATAAGGCGTCAGGACTGAGGAGGATAATATAATGAATGTTTTAATAATCAATATTTATATTAATAATATTATTATATAATATAAAACTATGTTATTAATAATAAATACATCATTAATAATACATTTATTAATACATTATTATTGTATTATTAATTTTATAGTTTCTTATTTACTATTTAATAATTATTATTGGGTGTTATATACACAGTCCAGTCACATTAATGTGACCACCACGTACTTTCTACGTCGACGTTAAATAACCAATCACAGGAGGCAGGTGGCAGCACAGTGCAGTTGAGGGTATATAAAGGGTGTGTGAGGGCTTCGGAAAACATTTCAATCGTTGGCGTAATGCAGAAACGAAGTGATTTATCCGACTTCCAAAAGGGCATGATCATTGGCTTTCGGGCCAAGGGTGGAAGCATTTCCGAAACGGCTGAGTTTGTGAACTGTTCGCGTGCCGTCGTGGTAAAAGTGTACCGTTCATGGCAAAATGGGACTGTCCAAAATCAGCGACGTGGCAAATGTGGTGCACCACGGGCCATAGATGACAGAGGCGAACGACGGTTGCGGAGATGCGTTCGGGCAGATAGACGGGCTACCGTTGAGCAACTGACCACCCAAATGAACCAAGGGGCTATCAAAAGTGTCTCCCAAACTACTATTCAGCGAACATTACTGCATCTGGGCCTCCGAAGCAGACGCCTGGTTCGTGCACCTATGCTGACTGCTGTTCACCGACGACGAAGGCTGGAATTTGCACGCCAGTACCGCAGCTGGACATCCACTGAGTGGCGACAGGTAGCGTTTTCCGATGAATCGCGCTTTATGCTCCATCGGACATATGGACGTTGGCGTATAAGGCGTGAAACCTCTGAAAGCAAACATCCTGCAACTAATAATACTAAGGAATACTGCAATAAACTACCTCTAGTAATTAGATATTTTATGTTATTAAATTACGACATAAAAATATTGTAAACGTAATTTTATCCGATGTTATTACTGCATTAAAAGTTATGTTTATTTCTAATTATCAAAATGTAGTCCTTGGATGATATTTAATATTAAACTTACCTTCATTAAGAAAAATCAATATAAAAATATATAATATTATATTAACGGATGATAATTTATTAAAAAATAAATAAATAAAATTAAATGTCGAAACTAAGTTTTTTGGAAATAATCGGTTAAAAAATATAGTGTAACTTATAATGAATCAATAAAGAAAAAAATAAAAAGAATACTGCCCAGTTAAACTGATGGCATTGAGCTCACAGGCTACGCATACTATTTATACATTACAGCCTTATATTTTTAAGGGTTAATTCCGTTCAAAAAAAATTAAGAAGTGGAAACAGCTCTCCCCTTTCCCCTTTTCACACTTAATCATTGAACCCTCTAAACTGATCAGGGGCATGCTTCATCATATAAAAAAATCCATATGCAAAGTGCAGAGCAAATCGGAAAATTCTTAATAAAACCCATTTATATGATTTAAGAGAAGTTATCTCCCTCTTTTATATACATAACCATTAAACTTCCAAAACTATTCAGAGATTTGAACGAAATCTGACAAATGTGCATGAAAAACCCATTTATATTAATTAAGGGGAGGGACATTAGAACCCCCATTTCCCCTGTTTATATTTATCCAATGAGCACCTAATACCAATCACGGAAGCGCATTAACAGAACGATCCTATGTGTATTTTTTTTTAATTAATATTTCTGCATTGAAAACACATTTATATCAATTAAGGGGAGGGGCATGAGCCCCACGTCCCCCCTCTTATACATATCGAATGAACTCCAAAAACTAATCAGGGAAGCGCCTTATCAGGATATACCTATATACAAAATTTCAAGTGGTTGGGATATTTTTATCATGAGTTATCGTGTTACGCACGTACGCACGCACGAACGTACATACATACAGAACGGACCGGCAGATAAGCTCTCAGGCTATGATAGCCTGTGAGCTAAAAAGCGGGAGAAAACTGAAAGATCGAACTACCGGGAACTGCTGCTGTAGACAGGGCACTGATTGATTATCGGTTTCGGGGATTAAGAACCTATTATCTTTTCTCTTCTGGACTATTGTACTGGAGATAAAGTTGCAGATAATACTCAGGGAGAAAATTTAAAGTAATGATGGTTTCGGATATAAAAGAAAATATGGGTATACAAGATGTTTCTCTTTCTTTTTCTTACTTTTTTTTTTTTTTTTTTTTTGCCATTTGAGATTTTATATAGGTACATTGAGAAAAAAAAATTTGATCGCACAAATATTAAAACTATTTTGCTTGAAAATAATAATAATAATAATAATGTTTGTGTTTATGACGGCCAATTATCAACACAAGGGATATAGTAAGAAAAGGATAATAATAATAATAATAATAATAATAATAATAATAATAATAATAATAATAATAATAATAATAATAATAATAATAATAATAATAATAATAATAATAATAATAATAATAATAATAATAATAAAATTGTTATTCAACCTTCTAAGCGTTTGGCACGTAATATTCCGTTCAATAAGCTCCAGGTTTCACTGCGATGTAAGCAATATTTAAAACAATATAATTGTACAGATTGAATGAATTTTCAATACATTGAAGAATGATTAACATCCTCAAGGATTACAATCATATTTGTAATTATGTTTTTTCATAATGTTCAAAAAATCATATTTTCTTCGCACTTAAAACAAAATGCAGAAAAAAACAGCATCATAATTTTATCTTTTTGTAAGACACTCAAATTACAACGACTATTTGCAAAATCATATTTTCAAAGACTAAAATTTTAAAGACTTATTAATAAAGTCTATACTTAAATTAATAATAATAATAATAAACATCATTTTTCGGATGATCAAAACGAGTTCTTTATTATGTACGCCATGCATTAAACATTAACCTTCCTAGACCAATGATTAAAGAAATCAATAGTTTATAGAGATGAAAATTTAACTGTTGAAAATGTGCATTTTTATTGGATGGAGTTAATCAGAATGACTTCTGAACGCCTCATATTGCATACGACATGGATTAAGCATTAATATTCCAGGACCCATCATAAACAAATTTTAAATGAAATTTCAGTTTTACTATATTCGGAACTGCGAATTTTGAAATTTCTAAACATTGCACATTTTAAATTTTTACACTGTTGCGTAGAGAAAAAAAATGCACATTTAAATGAAATTTGTTCTAAATCTTTATTACAATTTGTTGTCAAATTATAACAAAGCCCCACTAGTGGCCCCGAGGTTCTGACCTCCAAACTGGTAGACGGTAGCTGCTGGTTCGAACCCAATCGCGACCATCGGCCTAACCGTTCGGAGTTTTCCGTGGTTTTCTTCGAACCTTGCGTAATTATGGGTTAGGTTCCCTTAGAAAGATCCCCACGGAGGGCATCCCACCCCATAGGGCCTATATCCCATAGTGTAGATAATTGGCCGACATAAATACTTATTGTCAAATTATTAATTTTTTTAAGAGTTTTAATTACTCTGTTTTGTCAATTTGTTTTTAAATTGTTAATTTTTTAGAAAGTTTTCATTGCTCTTTTTGTCATTGTAGCAACAGAAGTATTCAATTTTTGGACATGAAGCATGGACCAATTAGAAAACGAATAAAATAAAAAAAATTGCGGAATTCAACCAATAAAGAGATTCATATATACTTCAAATTTCCCCGTTCTCTACAGAGGACAATAGCTAATTTCCAAATGTGTAGTTAATAACATGTTCAGGAAAATAAATGTGGAACCCATGGACAATATTAAAAACAATTGCTATAAATGCGGTTTCGGTCTTTCACTTTTAACTGGCTTTAACTAATTATTTTGTTTCTATCTGATGATTTTGAAAAAAAAATACAATATGAATTTATTTTCCAAGTAACTTAATATTATTATATACTAGCAAAAAAGTAAACGAACGATGTTTTCGTGAGGGGAAAAAATAAAAAAATAAATCAAAAACAACTTAGGCACTTGACTAAGCCACATTTTTCTAAAATCTTTTTCCTTTTTTTTCTGTGAACACTTGGTAGTGTATTTTAGAAGTACTTAAAAAATATTTTAAAAACCCTAAAAGCTGTTTCTGGAGGAACATAAGCAACTCTTTAAATGCAAATATTCTGATTGTTTTGTAGCTGCTTCTGTAAACCTTAATTTTGAAATCAACTAACTTAAAACATACCTATAACTACTTCAAAATATTTAAGCATATATCATTAGGCTGACACCAAAAACATTTTCAATGATTATACAAAAAGAAAAACCTTGTATGCTTCCAATTGAATGCATTTTTTTTATTTTATTTATTTTTTTTTTTTTCAGCTGGAGGGAAGAAAATCTATTAAAGGATAGTTTATCCGATTAATTTGATTTCGTAATACAATTGATGATAAATTGCATAAATTACTATTATGTGTTACGTTTGATAACATGGGTCTATAATATTAAAGTGGAAGATTTTTTTCTTAAAGTTTTTAATACCTCGAAGTTCAAGCATATATTGTTGATACTGCATAAAATGGTCACGATTTCTAAAAATTATTAAGAGCACAATTAAATTTATTGCATCATTGAATAGTTGGTACTGTACATTTTTAAAAAGTAGATTATTTTAAAAAATACATAGCAATTTTTATTATGTAACTCAGAACTGACGTTATGTCCAACAGAAATTAAAATAATCATTTTCACTATTACTTACCCATCATACGTAGTATAGGGTAAGTCTTGCAATCGTTTTGAAAATCGAAAAACTTTTTTTTGACGGATTTACACGTTTCGGACACTGGAGATTCCGAAAAACATATTTTTAGAAAAAAAATTTTGCCGTCCGTCCGTCTGTGTGTCTGTCTGTCTGTCTGTAACCGCTCTATCTCTCGAACAAATTGAGATAGAGATTTAAAATTTTGTATGTGCTTAGTATGTAAGAATGGGACGAAGCCTATTTAATATCAGTATCCTCGGTTATCCGGAACTATTTTTTTCGGACTCTCGAAAAATTCGTTCTGATGAAAGGTATATAAAAATTTTCGAATTCTTTTATTTTAAAGAGTGGAAGTAAAAGGCAATAAAATAACACAAATTTTGCACAAAAAAGGAAGTCAATCGGATTATTAGTTGTTGAGATATTTCTAATCCTATTTTCCACATTCTTTGACTTTTCATGACCCTGTATTTCATTCAAATTTCAATTCAAAGATATATTTTAATTGGAAATGAGATACTTAATTCGATGCAAGAAACCGTTAGTGAATATGATTATTATTTTTGGAGTTATAAGGATGTTTCTTTTACGCAATTCAGTGCTACTTGAATAGTTTGGCGTTTCATACAATTTATCGAAATTGGTTCATCAGAAATTCTTTAATAGAGCATGATTATGTGTTAAAAAGACCTAAATATACGTTTATATTTTGTTTTGGAATTGTAATGCATTTTATAAATTGTTTACATATGTTATGTTTTCATATATTGTACTATGCATATCCATGATGGGTAAGTATTACGGTGGCCTCCAACGACTAGTTTTTCTACAGGATAATTTTCAAAAAACAGACTCAAACATCATTTTTTTCGATTAAAAAAAAAAAAAAAAAAAAAAAAAAAACATACTTTAAAAGGTTTAAGTGTAGAATCGCCTTATTTAGTTTGGCACTATTGAGGCCGGTTACCGCACTCACAGTCCTAAATAAACGAGCCTCTGGGGATAACACGTTGTCTAAAAGAAGATCTTTGCAAACAATTCGCATTTCCATAAAACAGTGCAGAAGGGAAATGGGGGGGGGGGACAATACTCTATACTTCCCTCACTTAACGTGAACCTGGGATCCGTGAGATCATTTCAGGAGCTCGCAGCGAAATCAGATCAATATTTGCTCTTTTTACCATTTTATTATTAATAAAAAAAATAATGTCCTAAGATTTTGCTGTATTTCAAAAATTTTAGTTTTGAAAATTTTAATTGTAGCAGACATTGATGATTATGGTGTTATTGTTATTCCTTTGCAAAACAAGAATACTTCAATCATTCAATCGAATAACTTAAAAAATCTGTAATATATTCGAAACAATAGCTTTCCATACCTATTTCTCAAATGAACCGTGTGAAAATACGGTTTCCCCATAACACCAGAAAAAAAAACACCGTTGTTTTTACAGAATGAAGTATGGGTATGTTTATAACTTTTTAAGAATTTAATGTCATCGTTTTTTGTACATTTTTCAATGAAATAAATTGTAAAAATATCTCATATAATAGTTCTTTAGTATCCTTAAAATATGTTTTTAATTCATGAAATGCGGTGCAATGATTTATAAAAAAGAACTTTTAAAAATATTTAAAAATTATATATTTTTCTCAAATAATATAAATACAATTTACATTTCCATTAAAATCGAACCACGAGATGCTCTGCCTACTTTATGTAGCTAGATTTTCTGTAGTGTCTAAGTGGTCATCGACATCTTGGTTTTCATTCAAAATTATCATTTCCACAGACTACTTGATATATATACCACGTTTTTATCGAATTAAAACCTTTTGTAACTTCAGAAACAGTTTTATTTTGCGGTTTCAATTTAAAAACTTTTAAAATCTCACATTTTATGAATTCTTTACCCTTTGCCATTTTTAAAAACAGAGGAAATAATCTCTCTACTTTTTATACTTTTATGCAATTGCAGTATGATGTCATACAGCGTCCTTACATACGGTCAAGCCCGTGTTTCTAGAAAAATTTGCATAAAGTGCTTAAACTTTTGAGACAGCATTTCTTCAAGAAAAAAGAAAAATTAAATTAAAAATAAATATATATATTTTTTGTTTTAACCACCCATAATGGCTTATTTCATTTTATTTTGATTAAATGTCGCGTGTTTGTCGTAAATTAGCGTAAAATATTTTCTTCCTCATTTCTTTTAAACCAGATTTTCACAGTGCTTAAACATTTGAGACAGATTATAACAGCGTATATAACCGAATTATTGTGACGAACCAGATGAATCAGACAACACATAAGTACACAGTACCGTACTGGAGAAATTTTAGAATTATCTCGGAAACTTTGAGAGAAAACGAGGGGGGGGGGCAACCACAGAGGATAGGGGAATTGACGTGGATTATTTTCAGTTTAGTGTGAAATGGAGCCTTAAAGATAAAATTTAATTTAATAGAATCTCAGAAATGTGTTTAGATATTTAATAGATTATCGCATTGTTAATAAATTCGACTCCAATAATGTATCGATGATGCACCATTAACAAACAAATCTAACATCAGTAAGCGAGATGAAAATGAATTTTCAGTAAATGAACTTAGTTAAGTGCGATCAACATATTAAATATTGGTAGGAACAGATAAACACTTACTTCTATACTAACGGTCTTAAAATTGTTTTTATCACGACTAAAGGATAAAATAATTTTTTAAATTATGCATCTTTTAAGTTAAAACGCACACCAGAAATACTTGACAGAAAGATATGAATATCAAAAGCAATAAATTTTGTACCACAAGGCCCAACCTGACTCATTTTCAATTCAATAAACCGATAAGTGGTATAACCAACTTGTCGGTAATTTCGATAAATAGCCCCGTAGGTTAAAGAGGGACAGGTCTGTGGAAAATAGAATCGTGCATGTCTACTGTTTCCAGCAGTTAGGAGCTAGGGGTGGATGTTTCAGCTCCTATTGAAAATCGAAAACGAAACGAACTGACTAGTCTTTCGCCGCCACCTCATTCCGTAAACCCTGAGTATTTTTATCGGATTGTACTTTTGGACCTCATTCTCTGATTTAGCCAATCAGCATGTACCATACAAAAGTGCTTGAAATTCGTGCGTTTGGGCTGAATGAAACTGAGTCTTACGACAGTGGCCTCTACAAAATATTAATTTCACAATGATGAGGTTAAAAATTAATAAAAATATTGATCTTTTATATTGATAATAAGTTTAAAAACATAGTATTTTGTTTGAAATTTTAGCCCCACCAGTGGCCGAGAGGTTTTGACCTCTCAACTGGTAGACGGCAGGTGCTGGGTTCGAACCCAATCGCGGCTGTCGGCCTAACCGTTCTTAGTTTTCGTGGTTTTCTTCGAACCTTGCGTAAATACGGGTTAGGTTCCCTTAGAAAGACCCCCACGAAGGGCACTCCCCCCATTGTTTTGTATCCCTAGTGAAGATAATCGGACGACAAAAATAAACCAAACCGTTTAAAATTTTAAACTATATGTTACATTATGATACTAAAAAAAATATAAAATAGCAAAAGTGTTTGTTTAATTATATTTCTTACATATTCTTCAGTCAGTTTTTGCCCGTTAAGGCCCCACACTAGTCACTGAAAAAGACCCGGTAATGTAAAGTCTGTGGGAGCGTTCTTTTCAAATATCTCGGTGAAATTTTTATATTTTTACATGATTTTTTTGCGTAGGATAGCTGAGAACAATATACAACCGGGCTAGTCTTTACTTTTTCGATTTTGCATATATATTTTTTATATTATGATAATTTCAATTCAGAAACCATTTAAACCGGTTTTGAAAGTTAGATTTTTTTTTCTTTTTAAATCTGAAATTAAAATTGAAAAAGTAAAAACTAGGCCGGTCGTGGATCGTCCTCAGCTGTCCTATGCAAAAAAACTATGTAAAAATATTAAAATTTGAGCGAGACATTTGAAAAGAACACTCCCATAGACTTAACATTATCATCCGGGTCTTTTTCAGTGACTGGTGTTGCGTATTAATGAGAAATTTGCATTAGGCACATTATACAAACCATTTTTTAATTGTGTTCTAAAATCCTCTGATATTTTGAAAATTTGGTGATTTATCATTTGCTTATCTATAATAATAAAGAGAGAAGGATGTTTGTCTGTCAGCGCTGTTCTGAAGAGACTGCTGCACGTAGAGTTACAAAATTTGGAGGGAAGGTACTTTTTTACATGTAGTTTTGCACCTCGAAGCCCGATTTTCGATTTTTTGTTTAGATTTTTTTAAATAAATTTTCAGGCGATTTTTAGCGTTATTTTTGCGGTTTTATCCCATTAGTGAAAGGAATACGGTTTCATTCTTTTAACCCAAAATAGCAATTTTTTTTTTCTCTTTTCAACAAAGTTTATTCGGAATTTGTACAGCGATTTTTAAATTTTTAACGAATTTTTAATGCGATTTTTAGTGTTTTTTCTCATTTTGCGGCTATTTTTTGATATTGACAAAAAGAAAATCGTTTTAAACTTTTAGCCTAATGCCCTAAATTTTGTGTTTGTTACTATTTTAGATTTTAACGATTTTTAATGCGATTTTCAATGCGATTTTTAACGTTTTTTAAAGATTTTTGCGTTTGGCATCTACTTTTTTCATAGTTGTTCTGTCAAAAACTTGAGCTGTTGAGAATGCAATAAGTAGTATTTTTTTGTGAAATCTACCTAAAATGTCAAAAATTTAGGTACCACTATTTTCGAATAGCAATTTCATAAACTATCTTAAATTCTTGCTTAAGACCGCTACCTCCTCGAGTTAGATATCACCTGATAGGTTATTAAACAGAGTATGGTTTTGATAAAGTTTCTGAAGAATAGAGTGCTCTACCTGGTGGTGGGAAATGGAACTAATAGAACGCTATTTTTTTAAATAAATCTATAATAATAAAGAGACAAGTTTGTGTGTGTGTCAGCGCTGTTCTGAAGAGTCTGCTGTACGTAGAGTTACAAAATGTGGAGGGAAGGTACTATTATACATGTAGTTTTGCACCTCGAAGCTCGATTTTCAATTTTTTGATTAGATTTTTTTACAGTTTTTTTAGGCGATTTTTAGCGTTCTTTTTGCAGTTTTATCCCATTAGTGAAAGAAATACGGTTTCATTCTTTTAACCCAATATAGCAATTTTTTTTTCTCTTTTCAGCAAAGTTTATTCGGAATTTGTACAGCGATTTTTGAATTTTTAACGAATTTTTAATGCGATTTTTAGTGTTTTTTTCTCATTTTGCGAGTTTTTTTCTTTTTTTTTGAGATTGATAAAAAGAAAACCGTTTCAAACTTTTAGCCCTAAATTTTGTGTTTGTTATGAATTTTAGATTTTAACGATTTTTAATGCGATTTTCAATGTGATTTTTAACGCTTTTTCAAGATTTTTTGCGTTTAGCATCTATTTTTTTCATATTTGTTCTATCAAAATCTTGAGCTGTTGAGAATGCAATAAGTAGTAATTTTTTTTTTTTTTTTTTTTTTTTTTTGCGAAATTTACCTAAAATGTCAAAAATTTAGTTACCACTATTTTCAAATAGCAATTTCATAAAATATCTTAAATTCTTGCTTAAGACCGCTACCCCCTCAAGTAATATATCACCTGATAGATTGTTTAACAGAGTATCGTTTTGATAAAGTTTTTGAAGAATAGAGTGCGCTAGCTGGTGGTGAAAAATGGAACTAACAGAACGCGATTTTGTTAAAATTTTGAAATATAACAATATGATTTATTTAAATTTTTAAAATGGTTTATAATACATTATAATACATAATAAAAAATGTAAACAAAGAATAGTGTGACACATTTCAGGGTGCGTGAAAGGAGGGGCGCGAACAAAATTATGAAATGTAATAAGGAGATCTGTTTTGCACTTTAAGGTAGTTTATAACGCATGTTAAAATTTTTAAAGTACTGGCGATGCTCTGGAGAGACCGCTCCACGAAGTTAAGTATGAAATTTTACACCTTGAAGGCCGATTTTCAGTTTTTTAAAATTTAATTCATATGCGAATTTTAGTGGGTTTCGAAGCGATTTTTCCACATTAGCGAAAGAAAAGCGGTTTCATTCTTTCGACCTAAATTAGTGAATTATTTTGATATTAGGAAGTAAAAATTGATTTCAAACTTTTAATCTAATATAATTTTAGAGATTTTTAACGCGATTTTTCAAGAATTGTTGTGTTCCGTGTCGATTTTTTATTATCTATAAAGGATTTCCTTTTACTACGTGATTATCCTGTCGACCAATTTCGCCAAATTATATCAATCGTGAAATAAGCCAAATTATGCAAATAGATGCAATTTTTATGTTAAATAATGAAAGAAGAGATAATTTAGAAAAACATTAATACAAATATCTATAAAAATAAGAAGTAAAAACCACTTGATGACGTAACAAACACATGTAACATGTTTAATGTCAAGTGAATATGGAATTTACGATCCGCCATTTTTGTAGTTTGATCTTATGGTTTGACCCAGATAGTTTCTTAGTCAACCGGATAATCAAATAGTTCAGATTTCCGATTGGAATGTTTTATCCGTTTGATGAAATTCTGATTACTGCGATTTAAAAAATAACTAGCGATATTTAGTGCATTTTTCAATGCGTTTTTAATGAACTTTTTAATGAGATTTAGTACTATTTTTTTCGATCCCCACCACAGTGGTGTTTTAACAATTAAAAAATTATTTTGGTTTCAAACTTTTAGCCTAATATAATAAATTTCACCATTTACATTTTTTTTAATTTTGTCGATTTTCAATGTGATTTTTGATATATTTTGTGTTCTGCGTCGATTTTTTTGTAATTCATAAAAAGAATGGTTGCTACGTTTTACACGACTAGAATATTTTTTTATTCACGGGATGTATTTACATTTAGCGATTTTTATTAAATTTTTCAATGGTTTTGTATTGGTTTTTTGAATCTCACGGCTATTTTTTGAAATTTCGAAAAGGAAATTAATTTCAAACATTTACACTTCATTTGCGAATTTTTAAATTTAGTGATTTAAGTTCCTTGGCGATTTTCTGCCATTCAGAAACCAATTTTGATATCAAACATTTTGTTTAATATAGTTATGTTTCGAATGCAATGTTTTATCTCTTAACATGATTTTGGCGCACTATGTCTACATTTTGTAAATTATGAATGATTTCGATCATACCCCCCCCCCCGCTCTGCCTTAATATTATTTTTTTAAGCATTGACTTTCAAATATTTAGCTATTTTTAATGCAATTTTCAATGTAATTTTTAGCCATTCTTCAAGTTCCGTGGCGATTTTTTTACATCCGGAAATCGATTTCGATTTCAAACTTTTTGGTTAATATGGTTAATTTCTTGATTACAATATTTTATATTATAACACTGAATTTTTACCCTAGGGATTTTTTAATGTTTTACGACTTTCATTACAATTTTAAATGCAATTTTTGGGCTTTCTCAGTCCTTTCTTTTTTCTTTTTCTTTTTCTTTTTTTTTTTTTAAACATTTTTCGAAGGAATTCGATTTTAAATTTCTAGACTAATAAGAGTTTGGTTTCAAACTTTTATCCTTTACTTTAATTGTTTTGCTCTCTTATTTTGCTCGACAGCAATTTTTAATGCAGTATGCTTTTTTTTTCTTTTTTTCTTTTTCTTTTTTTTTTTTTTTTTTTTTTTTTTTTTGAGTTCTCGGCGATTTTTTTCAAATACGGAAAAGGAATTCGGTTTTTAATTTTTTCGCTAATATGATAAATTTTCTCCTGTGCGATAAAAAATTTTTTATTGCGATTTTTTAGCAGTTTTTTTCGTATTTCAATGCTTTTTACATTATCAAATTAATTAGATTCAAAACATTTATCCAAGTAGAGTAAATTTTGAGTTCCGTGATTTTTGAAAAATTTGCCATTTTTAAAGCGATGTTTACGTTTCTTTGCGACCCGCTTCGATTTTTTAGAGATTCAATTTTTGGCCGAATTAATTAAATTCTGATCTCTTTTCTTCAAAGTTTATTCGAATTTTGAAACACAATTTTTGAATTTTGTTTTATATTTTTATGAGATTTTTAATGTTTTTTGCGATTTGTAAGATTTTTCCACATTAGTAAAAATAATCCAACTTCAATTTTCTAGCCCATCTCTTTTCAACGAAGTTTAGACGAAATTCGTGCAGCATTTTAAAAAATTTTTCGAGGTTTTTATCATGATTTTTAAAGTTTTTTCGCAATTCTTGCTATTTTTTGATGAACCCGGGCAACGCCGGGCAGAACAGCTAGTTTATAATAAACTAATACTTGTTATGAAAAAAGTAAAAAAAAAATAAATGAAATCTGGTTTTACTTTCCTCCTTCCCTTTCGCTATATGTCATGTCATTTGTGTGTTAAATTACATGTATAGAGTTGCAACTTTTCATAATAGTTTTAAAATCTTAATTTATTTGAGCAAAATATGAAATCTCATTTCGTCATACATTTTGCGGTGTAAATTTAAAACTCCACTCGAATGGTAAAAATTATTTTTACTATGTTCAATACTACATTTTTCTTTTTTTTATGAATTTGTTGTTTTAGTTTTAAATTTATTATTATTATTTGCAATTTTACATATATTATAAACTACTTTAATACAGTTTTCCCCCTAGATTTCACAATTACTACATAAACATACTTGTGCTTGACGGCAAGTTGTCTACACTTGAGATATAAGCCCTAAAGTTAGGGCCGCCCTCCGTGGAGGTCTTTCTAAGGGTTCTAATCCGTATTTACGTAAGAAAATCCAAGGTTTGAAAAATTGCGAACGGTTAGGCCAACGGCCGTGATTGGGTTCGAACCCAGCAGCTGCCGTCAACCAATTTTTGAGGCAGAATCTGAGGGCCACTGGTAGGACCCTAGATTTCATACATTTAAATTGAAACTTAAAATTTTTATCAATTGAATGATACACAAGTGTTTTTTTCCTTTTCAATTATACTAATAAAAAAATGTCTTCAGCAATTCAATTAGACACTTACAAAGTACTATATGCAAACATTTTCTCAAATCACCCCACTAAAGCCACATCCTTTAATAAATCAGAATAGAGATATATTTATTGAAGCACAAGTATTTGCACTATTTTTTATTATTTTTATGATAAAAATAATATACAGTAAATAAATAAATAAAAATACGGTAAATAAATAAAAATATATAATAAAAAAAATGTAGTAAGTAAAACATGTTGCAACTTTATTTATGAGTTTCTGTGTTAAAAATACGCACTTTTCGGATGTTTCAGTTTTGAAAATTGGCAGTCTTTTTCTTTTTTTATGCTTTTTACCAACCCCCTTCCCCTCTTTTCCAGAACTTATGTTTAATAAATTATTGTTTTATTATTAATTATATTAAGAATCATAAATTCCCGTAATTTAAACTAAAACGCTTTTAGTTTAGATATATTATTAATTTAATAAATTAAAAAGGTATTAAGCTAAAAATTTATAATAAAATATTAACTTTTTTTATATACTAATTTATTAACTAATTATAATTAATTAATAGTATATAATGAATCATCAATATTTTTTCTTATTTTTCTTATTTTATTTTATTTTATTTTTATTTATGCCATCGCCGATGACCATTTCCTTAGAAAAAATCTATTTATTAGAAAAATCCTTCAAAACCGCAAGGTTTAATTAAATATTATTTAATAATAATATTAAACATGATAATAAAGAGATATTGTACATATGCATGAAAATTCTTATAAATATTATAAAGTTAAATAATTGTCGCGATGTAGTGTTTGACTTCTTTTTTAAATCGGAATCATAGCTTGCAATTCAGACAGAGCATGGTATTATTATTTTAGATTAATTCTAAACACGATTATTCAAGTCGGTAAATTAACTATATCAGATATTTTTAATAATCAGATTTTTTTTTTAATAATGCTCGTATGAAATAAAATATTTAAGCTGATCTAAAAATTCAGAGCACGCCTTTAATCGTCGAATTTGAAATGTTAGATTTTTTTTTTTTTTTTTTTTTTTTTTTTTTTTTTTTTATGTATGCTTAATACTACTCGATAAATTGATAATTAGCTGAAATTTTCCAGCTAAAAGATTAGTTCAGCATGGCACAAAAACTTTCTAATTTCTGAATGTATAAATTCGAAGAAATGAAAAACGACTTCATTTTAGACATGTCTTATCTTACTTGAGAAATTCAAATTCTTTTAGGTTAAAATGCCGAGGTTTTCAAGTCTGAATATTAATAATGACCTTTTAATGTTATTTCTCAAAATCAAATCTAGAAAACAGAAATAAATACTATGACTTCGGTTAAATTATAAAACTATTTTTGAACATAATTCAAAAATAATAAACAAAATAAATGTATTCAACTGTGCTCATATCGAAAGTTTGTCGTTTAGGGGTATTTTTTTCAATTCATTTCTGTGTTTATTTTAGAAAAAATATTCTTTCAAGAAATAATAGTTATACCCAGGAATATAGAATATACAAAATACAGAATGTTTATTTAAACGCTCGCACCATAAAGTATGACGAGAAAAAATACAAATGTAAAAAAGCCCAATATGTGTCACGTGAGCTTCAAAATTCGTCAGCCAATTCATGAACGGTTGCCAGATCAAAGGCCGTCGTGAAAAAAAAAAATTCAATCGATGGGTCTCCAGAACACTTGGGTTCCAGCCTCTGGCAATACATCACTTTACTCCCTCCCCTTCACCACAATGATCTTAATTGTCATAATGCTTTAAAAAAATAAATCAAAATGAAGCTTTGACTTAAAAGTTTATTCAATTTTTTTTTTCTTTTAATGAATGGTGCCGTTGTATAGTTTCTTGCAGGTAATTGGCTAAAGCGACAATTGACTGACTATCTAAAGAAATTTTTAAATTCAAGAACGGTTTTGCTCTCTTTTTACTTACCCATCATACGTAGTATATTACTTACCCATCATACGTAGTAAGGGTAAGTCTTGCAATCGTTTTGAAAATCGAAAAAAAAAATTTGACGGATTTACATGTTTTAGATAGTGGAGATTCCGAAAAACCTATTTTTAGAAAAAAATTTGCCGTCCGTCTGTCTGTCTGTCTGTCTGTAAACGCTCTATTTCCCGAACACATTGAGATAGAGACTTGAAATTTTGTATGTAGTTAGTATGTAAGAATGGGACGAAGCCTATTTAATATCAGCAACCTCGATTATCCGGAACTATTTTTTTCGGGCCCTCGAAAAATTCGTTCTGATGAAAGGTATATAAAATTTTTCGAATTTTTTTGTTTTAAGAAATAGACGTAAAAGGCAATAAAATAACACACATTTTGTATATAGAACGAAGTCGATCGGATTATGAGTTGCCGAGATATTTGTAATCCTGTTTTCCACATTCTTCGATTTTTCATGACCCTGCATTTCATTCAAATTTCAATTCAGAGGTATATTTTAATTGGAAATGAGACGCTTAATCCGACACAGTTAATTGTTAGTTAATATAATTATAATTTTTTGGAGTTATACGGATGTTTCTTTTACGCAGTTCGGTACTACTTGAGTAGTTTGACGTTTTATATAATTTGTTGAAATTGATACATCAACAGTTCTTTAATATAGCATTACTATGTATGTTAACGATATTTAAATTATGTTTATGAATTGCAATGCATTGTATAAATAGTTTTCACGTGTTTTATTTTCATATACATATCCATGATGGGTAAGTATTACGGTGGCCCTCAACGACTAGTTTCAGAAGCATTATGACAACTTTTTTATGATGAAGGTCACAGAAGATGGTCGAAATGTTGAGTATCTTAACTTTATTTTAAAGTCTGAAACAATCATCAACCTCTTTAAATTTATTATATAAATCTTCTTAATATTATCTATAACTTTTGCAGCAACAAATTTTTGATATGATGAACTCTACTAATGTATGCTAACATTGCTTAAAATATTCTCAAAGGAATAAAAAAAAAACAGAACGAAAGAAAATAGGGGTTGGAGAAAATGTTATCGAACTAGCATGATTCTTATAAAATCAACTCTTACAGAAAAATGAAATTAAAAACTCATCAGAAGTGTCCAGATAAAATTATTAAGCTGAGTTTATTACTAATCTTGATTTAGATTTTGTTGCTGAAATTAACATTCCACTTCGAAATGTACTTGTGCCTGTAGGTCGTCGAATTGGCAAGCTTTAAGTGATGGATCAAACATACGACGTGCAGGCAAATCAGTCAAATTATTACTTGATAAAAGCTGGTAACAAGCTTGACAAAATTAAAAAATAAAATAAAAATAAAAATAAAACTTAGCTTATGAAAAAAAACAATAATAGAAAATAACTGTTAATATTATCCTTTTAGTTCAGCGTATGATTAGAGCATGTCTTCTGCTATTTACTGGATCACGAAAACAATATTTAAAGCGTTTGTTGAAATCTACTGAGTAATTTCAACATCTATTTTTATTGGTTTACAAACAAGACAGTAACACAGCTGATATTTCATGCGGACAAAACAAAACAACTAATATGTACTAACCCCCCCCCCCATAAATTTTAATTATATTTATATATTGATTTATTACATTATATTACATAATTTTGATTGCATAGAGTACATAGCTTTCCTTAAAGTTATTTTTAATTTTAAATAGATTAAATCTGACCAGAATATTTAACATAATAATTTCCAACAGTCCATTTTCTACTATTACTGTTTGACAAAATTTTATTAATGTGCAAGGAATATTTTTACAGTAACATGCATAAAATAACTCTAAAAAACGTGCTCCTTTTGAAAAAACAACATAGAAACCCTCAAGATTATTTAATTTCAGAATAAAAAATAGTCTTTTATCAAAAAAAAAAAAAAAAAAAAAAATCTTCAAATTTTTAGTTTTTAAATTGTTTATTAGATGAATGGGTGGGCGGTTTATAATGTGTTTGGTGCATAAAGGAGGAGTAAACAAATCACTTAAAAATAAATTTCAAATTTGTTTCTATTTTTCTTTTTCTTTTTTTCTTTTTTCTTTTTATTTATTTATTTATTTTTAATCTCGAACGAACATTTTTGGATATTAAACAAATATTTAAAATCTAACCCAGCTACATTACATACTATTATTAACTCTCATGGGACGAAAATTTATTAATAAAAGGGAAATTTTACACACGGAATATAGGCTCGCTAAATGTTGAACATCTGCAAAAAATAAATAAATAAATAAATAAAAATAAAAAACACTTGGCAGCAATTCATTTTTTTATATTATTTTATTTAATTAAAGCACGTATGCAATAAAAATATTTAGGCATATGTATCTAAAAATTCAGGGCAAGCCTTTAGTCAAAATGTTAGTCACGGCTTTAATCATCGACTCTGGTTCTGCGATGTTAGAAAATAACGGCGTTTATTTATGTATGTATGCTCAATACTACTCGATAAATTGTTAATTAGCTAAAATCGTTAAGCCAAAATATTAGTTCAGCGTGGCACAAGAACTTTACAAATTGTGAATGAATAAATTCAAAGAAAGAAAAGCCAACTTCATTTTTAATGTGTCTTATCCTACTTGAGAAATTCAAATTCTTTAAGGTTCCGCGGTTTTTAATTCTCAATATTAATATAATCTTTTAATGTAATTTGTCAAAATAAAATCTAGAAGACAAAAATATGTATTATGATATCGGTTAAATTATAACTCTATTTATGTACATCATTCAAAAATAATAAACAAAATAAAAGTATTAAATTGTGCTCACATCGAAAGTTTGTCTTTTACGAGTATTTTTTAAAATTATTTTCTCTGTTTTTATTCTAGAAGAATGTTGAACATCAAAGGGAAATGACGCCTTTCAAGATTTAATAATTAAATACACTCAGGAATAAAGAAAATACAGAAAGTTTATTTTAACACTTACACCGTAAAGTATGACGAGTAAATGACAAAAGTAAAAAAAGTCGAATTTAATATCTCGAACAGTTCTTAGACTATCAATAAAATATAAGGACGGCAGCTATATAATGGTGCCATTGTAAAATAAAATTTCTAAATCACGAGCTTTACAATGCTGAAGTTTCTTCCCCTTGACAATAAATCCCATTACTTCCCATCCCTTCAAAAATGCTAATTGTTAATTTCCTTGAACAAATCGGGAGCATGATATTTGTTTTGCAAAATGAGGCTCTCATCTTTGGCAAAATTAATATTTTGTATTACATGCATTTAAAATCAAGGAATATTTTTTTAATGTTGTAATTACGCCGATTTTAAAACATATTTTATTCATACTGCTTACAATACGCTTGACTAATTTTTTTCCCTCTTGTATAAAGCAGTCATTAATTCTGCAAATCATAATGGCATAATTACATTTATTATCTCACTGAGTACTTGTTATTGTACAGTGTAAACATTTTAAACCAAGTATATTATTTTAAAATATCATCTTTTTAGGTACGTTCGTAATTATGTAAATACATAGCACCTATAGTTGTCGTTCAGTCTGTCTGTCCGCATATAACAACGGAAAAACTACCCAACTGAATCGTTTGAAATTTAAAATACATAATTATTACATTATTTTGTCGAGTAATTTCAAATTTTTTGATAATCGGGTGCATAGATCAATTACAGGGGCAATCAAAAGTATTCAATTAAATTATGGTAATGGGAGAAAAGTTTCAAATGTATTTTATACGTTTGAAATTTAAAATACATAATTTTGTCGAGTTATTTCAACTTTTATGAAAATCGGATGCATAGATCAATTACAGGGACAATCAAAAGTATTCCGTTACATTACGGTCAATGGGAAAAAATGTTTCAAATTTATTTTAATGGTGTTACACTCATTCGAACTTAATAACATTTATATGCAACTGTAAAGTACATATTATAATATACATTTTGCATAATTTGTGGAGCAAAGAACATTTGTTATTGATTTACAAGGCCACACAAAAGTATTCCATTACATAATGGTTTATCCCTTAGTGGTGAGTGATCATTTTATGAATCTCGTAACAGAAATTTTTACTTTATTTAATCACAAAAATTTTGCAATTCAACATGATAATATTTATTCTGCCTTTATGAAATACTTCACATTTTTATATACCTTTTTTAACCACAAAATTTTAACTTCATAAAAATGTTTATTTAATGTGCATTATCAATAGGTTTGTTCGCAATAAATTAATTTTAAAAAATCTAATTTATAAAAAAGTATAAAATTTTCAAAGTCATTAAATTGTAATGGAAAATAGATTTGATTGAGAAGATTTGAAAATCACGTTTTAAATAAATAAATAAATAAATACTTTATACTGAAATGGAAGATATTTTCTGTCATATTTTACCCGTTGAAAGGAGAAAAATCCTTGTATATATTCTCTTTACTGTACTACTTCCGTTCTAAAATACAAATTTTAAAAATTACAAATTTTTAAACTATTTTGTCCTTATCTTTTGCATTCTTTTTATACTACTTTTATTATTACAAAATATTTTGTTCATAAAGATTTTTACTTTTCACTAATCTTTACTTTTTATGCTATTTTTATGGTCACAATTTTTTGTGTTCATAAAAATCTGTAATTTTCACTAATCTTTAATTTGAAATCATTACTATCAATAAATTTGTTTGCAGTTTAAATTAAATCTAATAAACAAAAGACTAAGAAACTAAAAACTAAACTAACAAAAAAACTAAGAATTTTTTAGTTACTTTATTGTAATGCAGAATATTATTCTTGGGAAGGAAAAAAAGTCTGTTGTATAATTTCATTAAAAAATTTCAATTTTTTAAAAATATTCACTTTTATTCATCAATATTTAATGCGCAGTTTTTTAATTTATTTTAATCACCTTTATATGGATACTTCTATATTTATAATTTTTATTTCAGTTTCTTAAAAACCTCCCTGGCATAATTTCTTTCATTACAATTTCAATTCTTTAAAATGGTCACTTTTATAACCAAGATTAAAATACAAAGTTACACAAGTTAGTTTAATTGTTCTCTAAATATTTATGGGTGACTTTTGAACATTTACTGATATTTCATTATCCACAGTGATTTATTAAGTTTGTGTCACTTTTAAACAGATAAGGAAAAAGATTTTTCTGAAATAAAAAGCCAAATATTTTCTGTATAAAAACTTAATTTCATAGAAATTCATGTTGCAAATAAATTATATTATCTCACTTCAGAATTTGTTACCTTACATAAAAATTCAAAATTATGAAAACTTTTTCTCTTTTCTGTAGTAATATCTGAACAAGAATTATTATATAATTTCAGAATTAATACAACTAAATGAGACTCTCTTCCCCTCCCCCAGAAATAATAACAAACAGCATAAAAGTTGTCAGCTATGCTAATTTCAGAGAAATAAGGGTCATTTAACAAACGTAACACAGATATGCAAACAACTTTACATTTTGGTGCTAAATTTATTGAATAAAATAATATCTAATTTACACTACAGGAAAAAAAAATCGAAGAGAAATTTTTAGATGGAAATCTTTTCATCCAGCTCGTATCTGCGTTAAGAACAGAGGGAACTACCTTAAAATTTTTAACTTCTTAAGGCACAAACTCATTTGACCACTTTCTGAAGTTCTGTGTTGATTCATTTGTTGTGGAGACGTGATGGTTTTGATCTTAATGAGTTTTGCAGCAAAGGAATGGTTTTCTGGCAAAAGTAAAACCTTTCCGTCGAGTAGGGTGGATTGCTTGTCTCCAGATTCTTTTGTTAAGGCCCTAGTCCTCTCTCGAGGAAACGCTCGCAAGCTAATGCTATTCCTATGGGGAAGCATTTTTCTAATAACTCTTTCGCATTTTGACATTTCTGAATATTTTTTTTTTTTGCATTGGATAGCTGAAGTGCATTCCGAAAGCGCGCCTTTTTTACTTTTTCGATTTTGGTTGCAGATATATTTTTTAAAAAGCACTTTCAGTTTCGAAACCGGTTTTGAAAGTGAAACTAACTTTGTAAAAAATATCTGCAACCAAAATCGAAAAAGTAAAGACGGTGCGCTTTCGGCATGCACCTCAGCTATCCAATGCAAAAAAAAAAAAAAAATATTCAGAAATGTCAAAATGCGAATGAGTTATTAGAAAAATGCTTCCCCATAGGAATAGCATTAGCTTGCGAGCGTTTCCTCGAGCGAGGACAGGGGCCTTAACTCCCGTCGTTTCTATTAAGAAGAAACCGCAAATGAATCCTACACAAAAGACTTCCCCACTTTTTCCAAGAATTCAGTTGAAAGGGAAGAATATAGCAATCTGAACGGAGCCTTAAACTCTTAATTCTTTTATATTTATTAAAATAATGAACCTGTAATATAAATATAAAATAATATTTAGATTGGACATGAAAAAAAAGTTTTGTGATTATTTTCTCTTATTTAATTGATTTTTTAAAAAAAAGATAACCAATCTCAATGTATTAAAATGCAATTTGTGATTCAATCGTGCAATCAAAAATTAAAAATTCGTTTGGAACACACAAATTAAAATTTTTATCAAATTGATTTTTTTAAAAATAAACCATTTTTTTAGAGATAAAATATCCGTAATATTCTTTCTAACCATTTCTGCCTTTACATAGTATGAAATTGTATTTAAAAAATCTGGCTGTGTCAAAAAGCTTTAACTGATGGATCAAATATAAGACGTACGGGCAAATCAGTTAAGTGGTTATTTAAACAAAGCTCGTAACAGACCCGACGGGGAATATATATATATATAAAGAGCTGTGCTTATAAAAAATAAGACATATATGTTCGGGATGAAGGCAGGGAAAATTGGTAGCTTCAGAGCCCCGCCCACCCCTAACTGTTTTTCAGTATCTTTAATTTGTGTAATTTTTCTGTTCAATTTGTCCGGTTTCAATTTCTGGTATTTTTTTCTTTTCTATTAAGAGTCCAAGGCTGTTCGGGTCGTAAGTAAAGTAATTTGGCGCTATCTGTGGTCGCCTCCCGGAAACAGTGCTGTCGTGCAAGAGACGAGGCCTGTTCGGGTCGTAGGTAGGGTTCAGCCACCCACCCCCAAACGCCGTCCGAGACATATATGTTCGGGATGAGGGCAGGGAAAATCAATAGCTTCAGAGCCCCGCCCGCCCCTAACCGTCTTTCAGTATCTTACTAAATAAGGTTCCCGTGTGCAAGAGTGATCGCAATCAAAATATAATTTGAATAATGTGCTAGTTAAATGCATAGAACAACTTTTGTGAAAGTCTCAACAACATAGTTAGAAAAAACTGAAAATTATCGTCAACAGAATAATATCAAAGTCCGTTTTTTTTTTTTTTTTTCAAAATGAAACAAAAAGATGAGAAGCTGTAACGAAATATAGCAGTACGCGCAATATTGTGTAGACATTAATCAATGGAATATGGATACAGCCCCTCAGGTTATTAATTGATTTTGGAAATAACGAATCTTATTCAATCGACGATAATTTTCAGAATTTGGTATTTGTTGTGTGATCATGGCTAAAAGACTAGTGTAATTATTATTTTGATCTATAAAATTTATTACTTTTTTTTGATCGAATAATACTAAATTATATAAGACTAGCGGACCCGACAGACGTTGTCCTGTCACCGACAGATGTTGTTCCTCTTGGCACCAACTCCAGAAAATCAAATAAATGTACATAAATATGGTAATACGCACGATAAACACTACGCTCTTAATTAAGTTTCTTATTACAATTATGTAAGGAAATTATTTTTCACTCTTCAGTATTTTTTGAAGTCGGTTCAATTTTTGATAGAAAAGTTTATTTTTCTGTTTTTAGTTAAAAGTTAACGATTTTCTGAAGTCGGTTAATCAAAATTATAATACAGGAAATATTATTGTAAAGCATACATGTTTGTCAGGAGTGGGGTTCGAACACGCGATCTCTTTCTTCAAGAAACAAAGCTTAAATCTGGCGCCTTAGACCGCTCGGGCATTCCGTCCGTACTCTATTCATCGAACTTATTCAACACTTTTAATTAGCGAAAAATCACTAACTATTAGTTTTTGCCTAGTTACTAAAAAAGTACTGAATCAATTTCGATGAAATGTGAGTCTAAACCATTCTCGAATCCACTGGAACGCACACACAAAATTTCATTAAAATCGGTTCTGTCCTTTAGGAGGAGTTCAGTTACATACACGCACAGAAGATTTTTATATATAAAGATGAGCATTGAAAATTTCAGGATTTTGCGCCGAAGACATCGCCAATTTAAGAAAATTTGACTTATCGCACGAACTACTGGATTTAAACGAATTTGCTTAGTACCATTCGATTCAGCATGAAAAAATGCACTAAAATATGTTATCAGATGAAAAATAACTACAAAAGCTTATTTTTAAGAAATTTTTTAAAAATTCGTTCTTTTTTCTACTCATCGTAGGGGTGGAATTTTCGAAAATCCATTTTTAGCGGCACTCGATGTTATAAGAAGTATTTTTACCCCAATTTTCAAGATTTTTGGATCGGTAGATTTTTTGTGCTATGATTAATACGAAATCCCGACTTTCTTTAATATATATAGCACTTTTAATTAGCGAAAAATCACTAACTATTAGTTTTTGCCTAGTTACTAAAAAGTACTGAATCAATTTCGACGAAATGAGAATCTAAACCATTCTCGAATCTAATGGAACGCACGCACAAAATTTCATCAAAATCGGTCCAGTCGTTTAGGAGGAATTCAGTTACATACACACGCACAGAAGATTTTTATATATAAAGATGAGCATTGAAAATTTCAGGATTTTGCGCCGAAGACATCGCCAAATTAGGAAAATGTGAATTATCTCACGAACTACTGTACTTAAACAAATTTGCTTAGTACCGTTCGATTCAACATGAAAAAATGCACTCAAATATGTTATCAGTTGAAAAATAACTACAAAAGCTTATTTTTAAGGAATTTTTTTAAAGTTCGTTCTTTTTTCTACTCATCGTAGGGGTGGAATTTTCGAAAATCCATTTTCAGCGACACTCGATGTTATAAGAAGTATTTTTACCCCAATTTTCAAGATTTTTGGATCGGTAGATTTTTTGTGCTATGATTAATACGAAATCCCGACTTTCTTTAATATATATAGCACTTTTAATTAGCGAAAAATCACTAACTATTAGTTTTTGCCTAATTACTAAAAAAGTACTGAATCAATTTCGACGAAATGAGAATCTAAACCATTCTCGAATCTAATGGAACGCACGCACAAAATTTCATCAAAATCGGTCCAGTCGTTTAGGACGAGTTCAGTTACATACACACGCACAGAAGATTTTTATATATAAAGATTATAGGAAGATTAAGATTATAGGAATTATATTTACTGTATTTTACAAAGTTAAAATTCATATAGTAAATTTTTAAAGAGAAACAGTTTCTACCATTTCTTCAATTGGAAGAAATCTATTTCTACCAGATGGTTATTTTCCATAGTCGAAGAACCCTCCAATCCTACTTTTTTGGTTTGAAAGCTAAATAAACCTGCTATTGAAACTATTGATTCAAACTAAAATTAACATTAAAAATTTATTTTTCATTTTATACCAGTAAATTTATTTAATAATATGTCATATGTAATAATGCTGTATAACTGCATTGAAAGTTCTTGGATATACTATTTTAAAAGCGAGTGAGCGCCCATACCGGTATTAAGTTCTCCTCGCTATAATTCTCAATAATAAAATGGTTTATTTTATTTTTCGACGCCGATTATCAACAAGTGGGGTATTAGCCCACTTACACCAATGGAGCAGTTTTCGAGGAGGCAAAAGGGAGATTGAGGTGAGGGAGGGAGGAGGTTTTTCTCTTTGCGCCTGTGATGCATTTGAATTACGAGCTACGCAGTTTTTTTTTTTTTTTTTTTTTTTTTACTTCTGCGCAATCGAGGTATTCAAATTCAAACTTTTGAACTATCTAACGGTACTTTAATGTTTTAGAACGTGTCTTTTTTCCGTCAATTGTGAGTTACAACTCCGAGTAAAAATTGATGATCCCTAAGGATAGATTAGGACGTTATCCTTTGCCCAATGGGCATTTTTTTGTTCGGGTGCATGTTTTTTTTTTTTGGGGGGGGGCTAATTTATTTTTGACTCTCAATAAAACCTGTCGAAACTGCAAATCGGACATGAGAATGATTAACAACATTGGTTTTCAAGTAAAGATCGATGTTTTGGTTTAAAATTTTTGTTGTTGTTGTTGTTTAGACCCCTCATGGGCCCGGTGAGCAGCGAAATTTTTAATTATCTTTTTTTTAATTGTGTACTTTTATTTTTGTAATTTCCACTTGCACCACAGATATTTTTTTAATTGTTTTTTTGGAATTTAAATTATTTCGCTCGTTTTGTTTATATGCAAATATTTTGTTGTAACCCGTTTTCTGATCTTTAACTATTTGAAAATTCCAAGAAATCTACAAAATGTAAGTACTATTTTTGTCATTATTTTTATTTTATTTTCTGTTTATTCTTGCAAAGAAATCGTTTTCAAAATGACAGCAATTTTGAATCAGTAATTTTTACATGCATCCTGTATATAGATTTTTTTAATTTTCTTTGGAATTTAAATTATTTCACTCGTTTTATTTATATGTATTTTTTTTCTTTTGTAACCCTCTTTTTTGTTCTTTCGCAACTAAAAATAAATATCTACAAAATGCAAGTATTATTTCTTTTCTTTTCTTTTTTTCTTTAATTTTGAGCTTATTTGTGCTAAAAAGTCCTTTTCAAAATGATCGCAATTCTGAATCAGCAATGAAATTCGTTTTTAAACATGGCGATTACTTAAACATTTTAAATTTTTTTCTCCTGAAAAAAACCTGGGGCTTCAGGGGGCGGAGTGTATAAATTATTCATTTAATTAAGTATAAATTATTCATTTTTTTTTTAATATTTACAAAAATGCATTTTTTTCAGGAGTTTTGAAAGTGATCGCTGTATTTGAAAATGGGTTTCTCACGCATTTTCAGTTTGGCGATCATTTTCGGAAACGGCTTTTTTGGCGCGAAAAAAGCCGCCAAGTTTATGGTGCCGAACGCTAACACAGCTGTTCCTTACAATGGTTGGCACCATTATCTTCCCTATAAAATTTATAGTTGATACTTACATATTTTATGATAATAAATCAAAATGCGGCAATGGAATTAAAAGAATGTGCAACTATTTTGGCGAATGTGCATAACTTTTTAAGCTAAGCTGTTTTTCATGTCTTACAAAAGCGTAAGTCAAAACGGCACAAACATTCAAAAGTTGGAAATTACACGTCAGGCGTAACAAGTGAGGTGCGTTTGTATTACAACGAAGTTTTTAAGATATACAGTACTTTGGATACAATTCAACATCCGAAGTCTTTGGTATGTCTCTGTAAATACGAAATGTTTTCTATTTTACAGGAATTAATTTGTAGTAAACTTCAGCAACGTTTACGAATTTCATAAAATGTGAAATAATTTAATATAATTAAAACGTGCCCCAAAAAATGTTTCCCCGTATACCATTATGTAGCAGCATACATTTGTGTGGCCCGATATATTAATAAAAAATATTCTTTGCTCCACAGAATGTACAGAATGCATTTTTTAGTATATATGTAATCATAGATGCATATTAATCGTATTATGTTCGAGAAGGTGTAACATCATTAAAATGTACTTGAAACTACTTTTTACCATTGACCGTCATGTAACGGTATAGTTTTGATTGTCCCTGTAATTGAACTATAAAGCCGATTTTCATAAAAATTAAAATTACATTGACAAAATTATGTAATAATTATATATTTCAAATTTCAAACGATTTCGTTGGGTAGTTTTGGCGTTTTATTTAGAGAATTTAAATGTTTTAACACGGTCGCTGCCGCTTACATGAAGATGTGATGATAGTTAATGCCGCACTG
Source organism: Maratus speculifer (assembly GCA_964019185.1). Classification (NCBI taxonomy): domain Eukaryota; kingdom Metazoa; phylum Arthropoda; class Arachnida; order Araneae; family Salticidae; genus Maratus; species Maratus speculifer. The sequence goes on along the minus strand of OZ025302.1, from coordinate 6,343,596 downwards.
TAGAAGTGGGTTTATCCCAGAAACCGATTTACTTTTAATAACAAAGAATCAGTAAAAGATTTTCCCGCACCAGCGCGTGACTGGCTATTGAACATCACCCCACATCACGCACTGGCGCGTGAGTGGCCCCTTAACGTTGGCGCCATATCACGCGCTTTCGCGTGAGCGGCAGCGAACGTGTTTAAAAGGATATATTTTCCATTAACATCAATTAAGTAATAAAACGTTATCATTAATCAGAAATTATATATATATATATATGATTCATATAGTTATTGTTCTTTTACACAAATGATAAATAAAAAAAATACTAAACATAAACAAAATTGGAAGACAAATAGTAAACATTTTTTTGTGTTCTTTTTTTAATTTTTTCAACTTTATTTATGTAGCTCTTTTTTGAATTAAGTTTACAATTTTCAGTGTTATAAATGATTGAAGTTGTAATATATATATATATATATATATATATATATATTTGTGTTGAGTTATTGATAACTTATCTGGAGTTAAATGTTTTTAAAAAAGAGGTATTTTCCAATGACATCAATTAAGTAATAAAACGTTACCGGTAATCACAAATAAGAGGGGTTCTGTGGTTAAAGCCTTTCTCAAAATTTCTAAATAGTGATTCAATTTATAGAAAGCTCATTGTGATAAAATTAAAATATGATGTGTAAAAACAAGGGTAAAAAAAATCTTAGCAAACACCATTTACCGTAATTTCGGGTGTATAAGACGCGGAGAAAACAATTCTTTTTGGACCCAGAAATCTTATTTAGTGATTGAAGACAAATATTTACGTCGGTCTAAGTAGTAACATTTGTTCCTTAAAAAATTCTGGGTCGAAAAAGAATTGTTTGATCCGCGGCTTATACACCCGAAATTACGGTATGTTTACCATTTTCATCTGTTGCAAGTCCTCATAAGAATCTCTATTTCAACATAAAATTAAAGAAAAAATGAGAAGCAGAAATACCAAAATAATACCTTTTTATTACTAATACTGCTCCTTCTCAAGTTTTCTTTTCTTTTCTTTTCTTTTTTCTTTTTTCTTTTTTTTTTTCTTTCAAAATTTAAAAAGGTTTTTATTTATGAACCTTTTAACACCTAAATGTTTAATTTATAATTGTCGTATGTACTTTTTATTACGTTGGTCTTATATGTCTCGTATTTTACTAAATACTATTTTATGGGCATGTAATACTATAAAATTGTTGACTTATGAATAACAATCGCTAAACCTCCTAGATGAGATTCTGGGAATCTCTCCCGTAGACATTTTGAGAGGGGCTTTGACCACAGAACCCCTTTTATTTCTGATTGCTGGTAACGTTTTATTACTTAAGTGATGTTAATGGAAAATACCTCTTTTTTAAAAACATTTAACTCTAGATAAGTTATCAATAGCTCAAGACACACATTTATTTATTATTTTATTTATTTATTTTTTACAAATTCAGTCATTTATAACACTAAATTTGTAAATTTAATAATAATTCAAAAAAGCTACATAAATAAAGCAAGTTGAAAAAAAATTTAAAAACCCCACAAAAAACTGTTTACTATTTGTTTTCTTATCTTGTTTATGTTTAGTATTGTTTTTATTTATCATCTGTGTAAAAGAGCAATAACTGTATATATATATAATTTTTGATTGATGATAACGTTTTATTCCTTAATTGATGTTTATGGGAAAATATCTCCATTTTAAAACACTTAAATTCTATAAATAAGTTATAAATAGCTCAACACACATATTTATTTATTTATTTTTACAGATTCGGTCATTTATAACACTGAAAATTTTGAATTTAACAATAATTCAAAAGAGCTATGTAAATAAAGCAAATTTTAAAAAAGCGCAAATAACTGTTTACTATTTGCATTCTAATCTTGTTTATGTTTAGCATTGTTTTTATTTGTAATTTGTATAAAAGAGGAACTTTTAAAATCGTTTGAAATTTTTCGCATTGCTTTAAATAACTTCGAATAAATAAAAAAGTTTCAATTAAATAGTTTGATTATGAGTTCATATCATATAACGCTTAAAGTTTAAATCGCATTATACGCTTAGAAATGTACTTGGTTCTTTCTGAAACACTTCATAAACAAATCCACAACGAAAAGGGAAAATTCATTTCTCAGTACGGTATACTGGAAGGAAGAAATTACAACCTTTTTCCCTTTTCGCCTTTGCTGACGCACGCGCAGAAACGAGTTAATCAGAAGCCGAAATTTTCTAAGTACCATTTAGCAGCCGTTCTCCTCCCAGACGCTTGTGGCAAAAGCGCCTCTCTGATTCCAAGAAAGGATTTCGACTTTTTGAGAAATCCGTCTTTAGGGGATCGACTCCTTGCACGCACTAGTTCATACATTTGAATTTTAAACCTACTTAAATTACTTATAAAAGGTTAGCTCCTAACCTTTTCTTGACTGAAATCGAACTACAGTGGAGCATCGTTTATATGACGCCGAAGGGACTACCGAAAAACGTCGTATAAACGATAACGACGCATAATCGATTTTCACTTCCAAAATTAAAATTAATTTTGTTTTCACTTAATTTTAGTGTTTAACGTGATGATTTGCATGAATTTTTAAATTAAACAAACCAAAATAAACAAAGAATACTAAAAAACGGGGAGGGGGGGGGGAATTAGTAAGCAGTTTAAATAAGCATACCTTTATTTATGTTTCACCGAAAGGTTCCTCATTTACAGTACATCATTTCCTTTCCATTTAAAATTAAAGATCAAAAACCCCGCGTGCCAACTAGTCGCCAATACTGATAACAGTTAGAAGGATAGTCTGTTTGCAACTTAAAACAGGTCGGGAAAGCTGGCCATCCCCCGAAAAAAGAATGACCCCTCCCAGTGTAATCTGTTACACGTAAGCTGATTTTTCAGACTAATCGAATACCAGCCCACATTTTTATAATGTGGAGTGCATTTAAACACGCTCTTTGATGTCATTCATAGCTGCCAACTTCCGCTCATTCGTAAAATACACAAGAAAAATTAACAAAAATAAACCTATTAAATCGAAAAATCGACGTATAAACGATTTTGGGCGTCGTATAAAAGATATATTTTTACATTAAAATGAATAGGAATGAATCGGGACCACATTAAAGCGTCGTATAAATGTAAACGTCGTATAAGTGATCGTCGTATAAACGATGCTTTACTGTAATTGTAATCAAAGCATCCTAATGTAAACTTATTACAAAAATATTTTGTGCTTTTAATATTCCGGTGTGAATTTAAATATTTTTAATAAGTAAAATTTTGGCATTGAATATGATTATGAATTAAGTATAGTTAAAAAAACAACTTTTATCGATTATTATATTTTACAAAGAAACAATTTGAACTAAAGTTTCTGGATTTCACTTTTGACAAATGAAAGAACATCTTAATCGAATAAATTCTAAATAAAAAAAAGAGGATACAAGACTGGGTACGATCCTAAGTGAAACGCGATAGCTTTAATCCCCATTTCATCGGAAACAACTTGACCCCTCTATTAATTTCAGAACAATGGAAAATTTTCAAAATTTTTTCAGTTTTCATACTTTTGTTTCGAATTTTTGTTTCAAATTTTTGATATTTTTGAAATTATTTTATTGACTTTTTTATTATTATTACTGATTATTGATTTTCTTATTTCAGATCAATGGAAAATTTTCGGATTTTTTTCATTTTTGATATTTTTGTTATCGATTTTTGATTTTTTTTTTAAATTGTTGATTATTGATGTTTTTATTTGAGATCAATGGAAATTTTTTCGAAATTTTTTTCATTTTTGATACTTTTATTTCAGATTTTTAATATTTTGTGATATTTTTATTATTGATTTTTTTATATTTCGATTTCTGACCTTTGATATTTTTAATATTGATATTTTTATATTTCTATTTCTGACCTTTGACATTTTTATTATTGTTTTTTGATATTTTCATTATTATTTTTCATATTTTTCTTTCAGAAAAATGGGAAATTTGAGATTTTTTTATATTTTTAATTCAAATTTTTGATATTTTTTGATATTTTTACTATTGATATTTTGATATTTCCTATTATCGTTTTTCGAAATTTTTATTTCAGAACAAGGAGAAATTTAAAAAATATTTTCATTTTTGAAATTTTTTTAACTAAATAGAATTATTTATTACAGTTTCTCACATATAATCTTATGTTTATACTTTTCTACCAAAACATTTTTTTAACGAAATCGCTCACGTACTTTAGGAGTTAATAGGTTTTTAATTGAAAAATACAGTAAAACCTGTAGATAACGGACACCTTGGGAGCGCAGAAATTGTCCGCTATTCGGAGGTGTCCGCTATTGGGAAAAACCTCAGAGATAGAAAAATTGCTAATGAATGGTTAATGTTTCATTAGTCGATTTTAAAATGTCCTAAAATCTCTATTATATGATTAACCAGAAATTAAAATTTTAAAGTAATAACACTGAAATAAAATTGTGCATACTTTTATCCTTTGTTTATTACATTCTTATAAAAAAAAGTTTGTTACAAAAGTTTGCTTTTACTTGCGATTACATGTAATTTGTTTTTCAATGCGAAGTTTTAACTCTGTCAGTAATTTTAATCCTTTTAAATCATTTTTAGGTGCGTTCGTAATTATGTAAATACGTAGCACCTATTGTTGCCGCTCAGTCCGTCCGTCTGTCTGTTTGTCCGCATATAACAACGCAAAAACTACCCAACCGAATCGTTTGAAATTTAAAATACATAATTATTACATAATTTTGTCGACGGACGGACAGACAGACGGGCGTACTGAACGACAACAATAGGTGCTACGTATTTACATAATTACGAACGCACCTAAAAACATGCATTAAAAGCTTTAAGTAGGGAGCAGTCTTATCTAGTTTGGCAAAATTGTAATTTAACAAATTACAGCGACTTTTTGGAAAATGATACTTTCAAAGACTAAAATTTTAAAGTCTTATAAATAAATTCTATATTTAAATTAATAATAATAATAAGCATAATTTTTATGATGATCATAACGAGTCATATATTACGTATGCATTAAACATTAATATTCCTAAACCATTGATAAATAACAGTTGCTTATATATATACAACATCAACGCTTTAAAATGTGCATTTGTTTGATCACTTTTCATCATGTCCTAAAGAATTTTTACTGTACCGCGGTTAATGAAAAATGTTATTTCTCTTATTCCTACTATGAATCCAGCAGATCTTTTAACCCCTTCGGGAACATGGGTGCATATATGCATCCTCAAAAGTTTCTTAAAGTACTTGTTTTTGATACGACTAAAAAATAAGTTAAAAGTATAATTTGATTTATTTAATTGAGAAAGTTTTTGGATTGATAAAGTAAAATTAATTATTTATCAAAAAGTGGTGTCAACCGAATAAAATTCACGTAAAAGATGCTGGTCCCGAACGGGTTAGACAATGAAATTATATTTTCGAGTAAAAAAAAAACTGAAAATCTATTTATTGTTTTTTAAGATAAATTTTAAATATTCTCTGGTGTAAGTTTTAATTTAAATGTACATTACTTTAGTAGTCAATGAACTGATACACTTTATTTATAACACTGTTTTCTACAAGATATAGGAATTTTTCTCTGCGTTTTATATACAGTATACATGCATAAATATAGATACAGCTTTCGATATTTTATTAAAAAATAATAAATTACTAAATAATAAAATAATTAAATTACTCAAAAGCACTTTAAGCACCGCACAAATTCTGCAACATGTAATATTCTCGAATTATTATACAATCATAAAATGTGCGTCTATTTATAAAATATACAATCATTACAAAAGGTTTTAAATATTTTTATCGAAATAAACCTTTATAAAATAGTTATAAAACATGACAGCGAGAATTCTAAAAGTTTCAATTGATCGACTTGTCTTATTCACATCAGTAGGTGGGAACGCTGGGTAGCTCTGCCCCTGTTTTCAAAATAATATTTTCAGCAGCTTTCGGAATGCGTTCCACAATTTCAAAATGAAGTGAAATAAAATTTTCATACAGAAATAACCAAATGCTTTCAAATTAAAAAAAGAAAAGCTTCTAAAATAATAACGGAATAAAATCTTTACAATATTTTAGAACGCTTTTATTAAATTGGATAGAACTTAAATCAAAATCCCTTCATAAAAATCTTGGAACAGATGTAGTATTCGCCAGGAGTGATCCATCTTATTTCTTTGTTGGTTACTTATAGCCACTTTATATTTAATTTTTCAACGATTCAGAAATTAAGCATAAACAGCAACAAAAATTTAAGCAGAAAGTCATGACTCCAAACATTATTTGTAAAAAAGGAAAGAAAAATAGATATGTGTAGAGGAGGAATTCATAATTAGCAAACTGTAAATACACAAATTTTAAAAAAGTTAAACAAAAGAAATATTAATATTAAAATATGTACATTCCGAAATTACAGTCATAAAGCTTTCAGTTATTATACATTTAACCCTTTCCAGCACACTGTGCCCAGTACCGAGCACACCCAATTTTAATTCCAAATTTGGTAACGACGCCAATAATCTTTTAGTAAAATTTTGCTTTTAAAATGAAAGCTTAATTTGAGGAATTCTTAATTTTTTAAAATGTCGTTTGTAAATTCCTGTGTCAGTCGATAATTTCTAATTTTACTAACCAAATTTTCCCGTGGTGGAAAATGTTAAAAAAAAAAAAAAAAAAAAAAAAAGACTCTCTGTAATTGCATCGGTTTAGTGGTTTGATCATTAAAATCCTTTGAGGGACTACTATTAATACAAATTCGCGCTAAAAAAAAAAATTTCTTTATTTTTCTTTATTTATTTTTTTATTTATTTACCATTATATTATGGTAGGGAAAAAAAGTTGTAAAATTGTTTTTTTTTTTCTTATTTTGCAATAGTATAATAATTTTTTGTTGATTTTGAACGCAATTACTTGCCTCTGAAAGGTTTAACTAAAGTCCACCACCTTAATGATAAATTTTATTTTGAAGGACGAGCAGGATTTGGGATTTGGACATACATTTGACTGAATATTCTGTATGTGTTTGCATTTGACTGTTCGTGAAAGAAAGCCTTAATAGTATTTGGATGGTAAATCCACGAAGACTAAGCTTTATTAACATCGATACGTTTCAAAAATATCTTTTTTTACAATGTGTAAAACCGAAATATTCCTTAAATAATCAAAAACTTTTTGTTTGTGGGGAAAGAGAGTTCAGATATTGTTCTACTGTAAGTGGTATAGAATTTCTCAGACCTTGTAAAGAAATAATTAAATATTTAACAGTAAGCCGAAATATGAATTTATGATAAAATATTTTATCTTTTACACCAGAACAGTTTTTTAAGAAATTTATTTATTATCTTCTATTGCTTTTTTTATTAGCTCTTTTTATTTTATAGTTTTCCATTAAATAATCAAGAAGCAATTGTTTCTTGATTAATCTTGACTCGACAAAATTTCGTAATAATTATATGTTTTAAATTTCAAACGATTAAAATGCATTTGAAACTTTTCCCCGATTGACCGTAACGTAACGGAATCCTTTTGATTGTCTCTATAACTGATCTATCCATCCGATTTTCATAAAATTTGAAATGACTCGACAAAATTATGTTATAATTATGTATTTTAAATTTCAAACGATTAGGTTGGGTAGTTTTTGCGTTGTTATATGCGGACAGACACATGGACGGACTGGAAGACAACAATTGGTGCTACGTATTTACATAATTACGAAAGCACCTAAAAAAAGAAATAAAAAATAAGAACAAAAAAACGGAGCCATTATTGTATTCAGATAAAAATAGATAATAAAAATAGATAATGATAAATAAAAATAGATTTGATTATTTTTTATGAAATTAATTATCTATATTTTATCAATTTAAAATTATATTTAAAAAACACAAATTTTACATAAGCCTCCTAAGACCAAAATTTTATTATTTCTTACAAATATATTAGTATAGTAATACAGATTAATTAATTGAGGCTTTTAATGATTAGTATAATATTGCATATTTTACCATACTTAATATTTTCTTTCTTTTACATTACATTTTAAGCCAAGAAATATGCCACGTTTTTCTCTTTTAAAACTAAGAGGATATTAATCATATATATATATATATATATATATACCGGGTGTCCCAAAAATGACTGATGGATTTTAAAATTCAATAAATAGCAAACAGAGACAGCTATTTAAAAAATTTTTGCAGGAGGGTTATGTATAATGTCGGGAGTTTTTTTACCGTAATTTTTTATTTTAGTTCGAATTTCAAACAATAGATGGCGCTGACGGCGATTGAAGGCCAAGTGATCAGTGCTGAGTGAGGCGTCGACCTGGACTATAATCGCTTCAGCGCCACCTATTGTCTAATTTTTTAAATAGCTGTCACCGTTTGAAAGTTATTGAATTTTAAAATCCATCAGTCATTTTTGGGACACACGGTATATATATATATATATATATATATAAGAATAAATATGAATGTATAAAATATATATGCATACATGTCTTTAAAAAAAGATGTATTGCAACCAAAAGCTTTTAAATTTTTCTTGAAGAAGTTTTATATTTAATGAACCTATATTCCAAGTGGAAAATTGATCTTTTATTAATTTTTTTCACATGAATATTAATAAAAGTATGTAAATGTAAAGCGTTATGCTTTTAAATGTTTTAACGTATCAAAAGTGTTCCTACAAAATTTAAAAAAGAAAAGAAAAGAAAAGAAAAGTTCTTCGTTCATACATTTCTCGTTCATACGTTCAAGATAAAAAAATTCTCTCAACAGACTACCATTTTAATTATGTATTTAAGATGATGGTGAAAATAAACTTGAAATTAATTTTTGAAGTGATTTCTCCGATTTGTTTGCTCCTCCCTTACTACACCCAACACATGATAGCCCCGCCCACCTGTTAACCTAATAGACAATTTTCAAATTTGAGGCAGTTTTTTATATCTGACTATAGACTATTTTTTATTCTTAATTTAAGTAATACAGATTATATGTTGTTTATCCAAAAGTAGCAATTTTTAAGCATTGTCCTTGTATGTTACTGTAAGAATAACCCTTGTAACCCTTATATTGTAACGACTTCGCAGGTGTCATAAATCGTGGTATAAGAACTTGACTCGGGAAACTTGTGGGACCGAACTCTTTTTATTAGGCAGCTCTTCGTACAGATGAATCCGCGAGTCCGGTCAGATTTCCCGGAGCCAGATGCGTCGATTATGGAAAAGTTTACATGGTTGTAGGTTCTGCAGTCTTCTCAAATCTGCTAAGTCTCTCGTTTTTCGCGCGTGTTCTGGGTAATATGTTAGGGATTGTCATATTTTCCAGCAGAGGGCAGAATTGTAAATTTGGGAGGAACATTTAATTTAATTGGTTCTTTAGCTTTTGATTGATATGTGGTCAAGGCCCGCACAATTCCCGGGTACATGACGTATGAGGCCCTAACCACAAATGGCTGCAAAAAGCACTTAGATCATCAATTTTAATCTTAAGAAGTGTCCAAAATCGATCTCTGAAAGTAATAAATGTTAGGCTGGGAAAGAAAGTTAACAGGGGCAAACTAGCTTTAAGCTTTAGAATTAAAGTTAAAAATATTAATTGGGAACTTTAAACTTTTGAATTTTAATTCTAAATTAAAGTTTTAAAAAGGGGTTAGTTTTTATCCTTTCATATCCCCCCCTCCAAGTTGAGGTCCACCGGATTTGCCTGCAAATCTGGGGGGACTCCCTAGGAACATGGTGAAGACAAAATTGGATAAGAAATTACTTATGCAAAGCTAGAGATTAAGGTTAATATTAAAGTTAAATCTAAAGTAAATTTAATGTTAAAGGAAAGTTTTCTAAAATATGAGGACTGAATTTTTCTGCTGGAAAACATATTTCAATTTGAAATTTTGAGGCAAAAAATTTAAGGAAGTAATTGACGCTTTTAATTTTTAGACCTAAATTTTAAGGAAGTAAATGATGATTTCAAATTCTTATGCTAAAAGTTTGGGATATGGCTCTCGAGACGACCTGACCGAACCTTACATAGGAATTTGAAGCATATTATAAGACATAAAATATAAATTTATAAACATTTGGAAAATCTGAAAAATATAGGAAATATATGGAAAAACAATCTACTAAAATAATTTGAAATAGTGACCATATGTTCTTGCTTGGAAGTTCTGTGGTGAACAAGTTTGTGCTTTCGTTTAGTTAAAGTCTTTACGCACATATTTCACATTTTATATAAAGTTAAACTGTTAAAATATAAATTTATGCACAAATATGACATTGGAAATACACATAAACAAGAGGAAACTTAAAAAAAATTCTTTTCCATAAAATGTAAAAATTGTTGTAAAAGGATAATGATACAGGTAATATAAAAAATTTATAAATATAAAAGTACACTGATATATGATTAATGGGGAAAATATATGTTCTATGTACAAACTATTCAAATTATAAAAATATTGGTAAGTGTAAAAAATATGAAAAGTTTCTTCACTTATTTTGAAAATTGGAAAATACTAAAAATATGTTGGCAGTAAATGGATAGTAGGATAAAAGGTGGTGGAGGTACATTTATAAAAATAAAAGAGGATATAAATATGAAATATAATAAAAATTTTGAAATACCTATAAAATTAAAGAAAAAATAACATAAAATTCTATTTACATTGTTAATCCTAAACCGTGTACGGTTTTAGCAAATCCTAAACCTCAGGGAGGTTTTAGCAAAAATTAAAAAAAAAGAAAAATGAGCTTGGGTTTGACTTTATGTGTGAAGATGCAAATGCAGTTTATCTATAAGTAAAAGTATTTACTATTTTGCAAACTGAGATGTGTATTTCTCAATGGCATTAATAAATCCAAGTCAGAATGTAAACCACATCTGCATCTCACTGTTAGCTCATAAAAATTTCTTAAATAAATAATAATAATAATAAAAAAGAATCAAAGAACATTTTTCCTTAATGATTAAAGCTAGAATGCTCTTTGTTTTCCATGTTAGTGCTACTGGCAAATAGCAAAAATCTATATTATCAAGGTTTTTACTACTGGCAAAAGAAAAAAAAAGTTAAGGAAATAAAAGTATTTAAATAAAACAAAGAAAAAATAAAATAAAATAATGGATCCTGATTCAAAACAAATAGGCCAATGATCCAACATTTAAAGCACATGGGCAACTTATTGACATGTTTGTTGTTATTAATGGATACTTGTATTTTCATTGAGGGCCCGAGTATCTCTTATCAACAGTTGCCACATTTGCTGATATGGTAAGTCATTGAATCCTTTTTGTTTGCAGAGGGGTGTTTTCTGATTGAATTTGACAAACTTTAAACAAAATGTTTTAAAGACTTAATGGGCTGGAACTATGGTCATCTTTAAAAACTTAATGGGCAGTGTTAGACATTAGTGGACTTACCACGGTTAAAGTGGGGTTACCACGGTCATGTCTAAACCAATGGCTTAATTGTTTGAAAATATTTTTAACATGTTTTTTAAAAATTGACAGGGGTGAAATACCTGTTCAAATATTTTTTAATGAAATGGGGAATGTTAAAAATGGAATAATAAAAAATGGTTGGGGTGGCCAACTCACTGGGTAATATACTAGGAAAGGACATAAGGAAATACTAGAGAAAACAATATAATTTTTAAAGCAATATTGGGTAAAAATATGAAATTAAAAACTCAAATATTAAAATATATCATATGGTAAAATACAATATTTGGCTATACAAAAAATCTAAAATGAGTAATAAACTGTATAAAATTCGATATGAAAAGAAATACTTGAAAAAATTGGTTGAGCATTTTTTTTTTTTTTCATTATGCACAAATAAAACACTTACCAACACAAAAAGGCTCAATATATGGAATAAAATAATACACAAACTGACAAATTACTATTTACAAAAATGTAGAAATTTAAATTTAAATATGCTCATCTGAATTTATAAAAAATGGAATTAATAAAATAGGATTCTAAATATATGCAAAATAGGACACTAAATCTTGGACATCTTCAAATTGCACATGTATTATTGATAATATTTAATTCAAAAACATAAAAAACAATTGTCTTTATTTTTTGGTGATCGCACGTATGCTTCGCCGGATGAATAAGAAAACAAAAATACTGTCATTATAATATATCACGATCTTAGCGCGCATGTAAAATATCAACCACAAAAATTTTCTAAAAATGTTAATAATAAACTTTAAATCCTGCAAGAAATATTAAATAAAGCTAATAAAAATCTTAAAATAATAAAATGAATTTTGTTAAAATCTTTAAAATCCCTTTAAAACCATAACATCATTTTAAATGAATAACATTAAAACTCCATGAGTGCTGTCAAAATTTTAAAAATTTTCACTCTGTAACAGTATTTTTTTTTTTTCTTTTCATGATTGAATACTTTTCAGTCACACAAACACTTTCATTCCTTGAAATTCCTTTCGGCAATAACACATTCATAGTAAACATAAAATAAAAATAAAAACATTGTTTAATGTAAAATAAAACTTTTTTTTTTTTTTTTTTCAACGAGACTATTTTATAAAATAAATGATGGAACTGGGAAATCTGCATTTTTATCAATGGTTATAAAAAAGGTAAAAAGGTAAAATGAAAAATAAACACATATTCAGCACAATAAAACTTCTTTTTTTTTTTTTTTACTTGTAATTAAAATATTTCCTAAAATAAATAATGCAAAAAAGAAATCGGTAGGGTAACACATTGAAATGATAAAATAAAGGTAAAAGGAAAATACGTAATTTTTCACTAATGAGATGTAATCTTCAACAAAAAATAACGTCAATGTCAAAGAAAAAATAAATAAAAAGCATACCTGTAAATTGTAAATTAGATTATCCATTTTTTTTTTTCTCTTAAAGAAAAATTTAATATTTACAAACTACTAAATTACTATTTTTTTTTTTTTTCATTTCAAATATGTTTTAACGATAAATAATTAAATAAAACATTCTAGTTTTTCATCATCATTTGTCCGGTACAAAGTAAAAATAAATTTCAACATCCTAATTCTTGAGCGAATCATCTGTACGGTGATAGAAAACGGAGATCTCGACCTTTGCTCTCCTGAAAACCATATGGTCGTAAATCTGACCCACTTCCGCGAAATAAAGTTCGGTCCATTCTGCGACTCTGTGTTAAGTTTCTGCTTTTGGAAGAGAAATAATTATCGCTTTGGAATGTCCGTGAGTGAATCACTTTTTGAATTCTGCAATTTCTCCTGCAGCTGAGTAGGGGAAAAAGGTCCAAATGAAGAACATTAAATGTTCGTACGCATAAATGATAAATCACAGCTGTTTTTTTTTTTTTTTTTTCTTCTTCTTCTTTTCATGATTGTCCAAAAATTATTCGGAATGTGGATAGTTTCTGTTTTAACGGCATTGTTCATGGGGGAACTTTCCTTTCTCTGGCTTAATCTTTTTTTTTTTTTTTTTTTTTTTTTTTTTTTTTTTTTTTTTTGTCGACGGTAAATGGCGTTTCCGAGGGAAAGGAATTTTCGAGCACTTCTGAATTTCCGCGGCTTGGTGGTAAGGCAGAGGGATTGGTTCTTCACGCGCTATTTATCCTGCGCGACTTTTTATATTGTAACGACTTCGCAGGTGTCATAAATCGTGGCATAAGAACTTGACTCGGGAAACTTGTGGGACCGAACTCTTTTTATTAGGCAGCTCTTCGTACAGATGAATCCGCGAGTCCGGTCAGATTTCCCGGAGCCAGATGCGTCGATTATGGAAAAGTTTACATGGTTGTAGGTTCTGCAGTCTTCTCAAATCTGCTAAGTCTCTCGTTTTTCGCGCGTGTTCTGGGTAATATGTTAGGGATTGTCATATTTTCCAGCAGAGGGCAGAATTGTAAATTTGGGAGGAACATTTAATTTAATTGGTTCTTTAGCTTTTGATTGATATGTGGTCAAGGCCCGCACAATTCCCGGGTACATGACGTATGAGGCCCTAACCACAAATGGCTGCAAAAAGCACTTAGATCATCAATTTTAATCTTAAGAAGTGTCCAAAATCGATCTCTGAAAGTAATAAATGTTAGGCTGGGAAAGAAAGTTAACAGGGGCAAACTAGCTTTAAGCTTTAGAATTAAAGTTAAAAATATTAATTGGGAACTTTAAACTTTTGAATTTTAATTCTAAATTAAAGTTTTAAAAAGGGGTTAGTTTTTATCCTTTCATATATATATATTTATAAAATTTTATCAAATACTAAGCGTAGAAAATAAACTGTTTGAAATGATAAAGTCTGATTTTATCGTAACTAATCTATTTCAATTTAAAAATAACTTCCAAAAATACACAGTGCAATATAGTGTAACAAATCAATCCATATATATCTTTAAAATTTATGTTTTATTCAGGATTGACATCATGTCCAACAGAAATTTCAATAAATGTTATTACTCTTTTTGTAGCAGATAATTTTCAAAAATCGACTCAAATGTGATTTTTTCCGGACAAAATGAAAAATCATTCATTAAAAGCTTTAAGTATGGAGATGCCTTATTTTGTTTGGCATTACTGAGGCCAGCGACCGTGCTTCGTGTTCTCTCAAAAACGAGTGTCCGGAGAGAGCACATTGTCTCAATGTAAAGAATTATATGTAGTAATATATATGTATTATTAATATACTATACGTAATTATATGTATTATTATGTGCTATTAATGTAAACTTAACACTTTAAAAATATTATTTCAACTCATACCAGTAAATGTATAAAGTAATATGTTATTGTAATAAAATGCCGTTTTCATATGCAAATGTACTTTACGTTTCTGAATTTCATAAGCGAGTGAGCGCCCCTGCTGGCATTAAGTTCTCCTCGCAATCACATGCAAAGAAAGTGGTGTAGGGACGGACACGGAATATTTTGGACCTATTTATGAGGTATTCTCCAAAAGACTTTTGTCATGACGATGCAATATTTCAACGACAATAACAGATGTTCTTTGCACCACAGATTGTGCAGAATGTATATTATACTACAGTAGACGCTCGTTTTTACGAACCTCTTTTTTGCGAACACTTGCGATTTTACGAACTATAGCGTGGTCCCGAATACATTCCCATAGACGCTATGTAAATTTTCGCTCCCATTTACGAACTACAAATTATGAAAATCTCTTTTTTGCGAACTTAACTTTTATAATTCTGCAATTTTATTTTTATTTTTTAAATACCGAAAAGAAGTGCCAACGTCAATTATACTCTCAACAGGTGCATTTCAAGAATATGTTATTTTCTCCACCCGCTTTTGGGAGGGAGGCGGCGTAGCAATAAGTTTATTTAGCATCACGTGATTTATTATGACTGATTTTAACCACTTCAACGGCGGTCACGAGAAGACTCGGGGCTAGACTACCTATCTTTTTTCGCCAGCCCCGAGAGAACTCGTCGCTACAATTCTTTTCCAAAAACCGCACCCACGAGTCGTAATGTTGTTTGGTCAGGTTACTTCCCAAATCAACGCTGTTACTTCCCCTCTCTCGGAAAAGATTAAAAGGAAAGTGATTGATTACTTAGGGGTCTTTTACAATGGAAGAAAATCGCCTGCTGTTTTACATTCGAGGGGTGCATGCAACAGATATTTTTATCTTACAAAACAAAAACAGGGTTTTTTCGGAATGTTTCAATGGGTCAATCTTGTATTTTTCCTTATTTAATCAAATGAAAAGAAATATTGTAATTTAAAGTAAAAAAAAGTGTCATAATTTAAAATATAACTTAATGAAATTTTATTGAAATAAACTAAAAAATGGGAACCCCACTTTCTTCAGCTGCTTACAACGGGCGTTCTATGCACATTCCTGTCTAATTTTAAAACTATCATATATAAATATATGTGTATATATAAAAGAAAATATGCCAAACTCTGGGTCCTAAATATACATAAAATCGTTTTTTTTTATATTTTTTTTATTTTCTTTTCTTGAGGTGCTTTTAAAGACAGATCTTAATAATATTTTCTAAAACATATAATGTGCATTTACGCCACAAAAATAAAAAAGGCCGTCGATTGCAAAATTTCTGAATTGCAATACCTTCCAATTCCATGCGTTTTCGAACAAAAGACGCTTTTAAAAGTGCGTCAGAAAGTAACACCTTTGGAGAGTTTGAATAATACAGGCCCCACTGTCTTCGGCAGATAAAAATGTTTATTTTCTTTCATTTTTCTCACTTATCAGTTTATTTAAAATTATACAGTTTTTATTGTCTGTTTTGAAAATTTTATGCTTTATAAAAATAATATAGGAACCTGTAAATTATTTTCGTACTTTTAGAATTATATTTAATTGTAAAAAGTAGTGTTTGAAAAAGTGTTTTAAAAAGAAAAAAAAAGAAAGAAAGAAAAGAAAAGAAATCGGCTGAATTTCCATGTGTGAAAAAACACATGGAAACACATTTTTTTTCTTTCTTTTTTTTTACGCCTAATTTTTGTTAAATTTAATGTGAAATTTTACTGGAGTTGCAGTTGAAAATTTTGTTTAAAGTATGAAAAAAAAAAAAAAAAAAAAAAAAAAAAAAAGAGAGAAAAAAAGAAAAAGTGTAAAATAGATGTCAATATTAACCCTGTGGTTTCTTTTTTCCCCCAAAAATAATTAATTTTTCAAACTTATATAATTTTTGAATCAATTTATGCACACAATTTCATACCCGATAAAATGCCAAAAGACTAGAATAGGCATCATCTTATTCCAGAATCATCAAGTCTGACTAATGCTGCTCAGAATCCCTCCTTCCTATAAGTTGGATACAATAGTTTTTCTAGTAAAAACTTATATTTGTATTTATATGAATATATTTTCTGGAAATAAATTCTGCGATTATGATTATAGTAATCTCATTTTAGGATTATTATACGTCAGAGAAAAAAAACAAAAAACAAAAAAGGACATTTCTTTTGAAATTTCAACAGAATTATTTTAAACTTTCGCGAGCAAGCATGCACATTTCTTTTTAATTGACAATATTTTCTGGAAAAAAAATTACTTCTGTTTTAATACATTTAAGCAAAAAGAAATATCATGTATAATGAATGTCAGTGAATGAATCTGAAACTTATATGTAGTATGGGTGTAACTTACTTCGCAAAAAATAATTATTATTTTTATTTTTGCAATTGTATTACAGTCCATCATAATAAACGTGAAATTTGAGTGTGTTTTCTGATAGGAATATTTATGTTATTTAAATAAAAAAAGATTTTGGGATATATGCGTGAATTTTTTACTGTATCGTTTAAAATGTTTATCTTTTAAATTACGTATATATATATATATATATATATATATGTATACATAATTGCATATATATATGTATAAATAAAGCTGTATTTTTTTATGAACAAAATGACAAAAATTCTCCATTTTGCTTATTTTAAAGATGCTTACAATTCCCTTATAATTAATTTCTATGCATTCTTATACAGAAATCAAGCAATGTATTCCTCATTTTTTAATGAACGGATAAAGTCATTCAGAAAATGCTGAAAATGTTTGTTTGAGACCAAGTTTTGCTACACTACACTGTAAAAAAAAAAAAAAAAAAAAAAAAAAAAAAAAAAAAAAAAAAAAAAAAAACTGCAGTTATTAATTTTTTTTTTAGGAAACTGTGATTCCTAGAACTTTTCATTTCACGGTAAGAACAAAAATTCATTTAAACGCTTCCGCTACACGAATTTTTGCTGTTACCGTTACATAAAATGTTCTAAGAATCTCAATTTCCTAGAAAAAGTTTAGTAACTTTACAGATTTTTTCATTATTATTATTATTATTATTATTATTATTATTTTTTTTTTTTTTTTTTTTTTTTTTTTTTTTTTTACAGTGTTTAGCCTGAGAAAATGTCAGTGATCCGATTCAATTTAAGTTTTAAACATTTTTTAAAATGGAAAGAGCTATTCGAATATAAAGCATTTCGACAGTTAGTTGTGTCAATATGATGTTTACGTATAAAAGTGCGTTTACAAATCTGTGAATAACATTTTCATTATTGTAGTCGATAATAGTTTTTGTTGTTGTTGTTGTTTTAATTTTAAATAATATTTATACTTCCACTCACGTATTTTCTCATAAGCAAAAAGAAATGTACACGTGCAAACTAAATAAACATGTTGGGTGCGAATCAATTTAGCATTCCTCTAGAAAAGACCCCCCCATAAAAAACAGGAAATGGGAGTGCAATAATAGAGCATAATAAGAAAAGGAATCTAACAGCAAGATATATATTCTTGCATTCTGCTGTTAATTGAACTTTTTTAGCATTTAGTTCTTCGTAGGTATCCAACAATTACCATACAATGTGCTTTGTAATGAACTGGCGCCTTATTTAGCAGATTTTAAACAGTACTGTAGCAGTTAAGATTGATTATAAGCATCTACGGGGTACTTGCAGACCAGACGGTAATAGGAGTGGGACGCAGAGTGTTACTAGATTTAAACTGCAAGGCTGAGTCAAAAAGGAGACTTGATATCGATTAAGATCAACTACACTGTTTTTATTTCCTGATCTTATACGTTATTAAAATATGCTTTGTTTTTCGGTTAACTGTCAAGTAAAATATTATTCATGTTAAAAGTTACTGTATTATTAGAATAAAAATTGATTTATTTGCCACACACTTGCTTCAAATTAAAAAAGTTTTTAAAATATTTCATACAATAGTTAAATCATAAATCTACAGGTGGTCAAAAAATTGAAATACCAAATGAAAAACTTCTTTTCTTCCCTTACATATATGTATATAAATTATACTTGGAAAAAAAAAGTTGATTTTACAGTATTTTTGCGTTTATAAACTAGCACCTCAGCTGACATTTCGCAAATACTGCTGTATAGTAACTATTACACTCTCAAAGTGGGTAGACGCGATGTGCTGGGTAGTGTATACAATTGCGAGCGTCGTCTCCACCGTTCGGAGTTTTTAGCGCCCATATCCCTCGTGTACATCGGCCATCAAAATCACCCACTTTTCATTCAGACTAATTTATAATTTAGATATAGCCGAAAATGTATTTAAATAGCTCCATTAATTATTCACGTACAATGCAGTTTAAATTGATATGTTTTTCCATATAAATATTAATGAAATTTTAATACTCTTAGCAGTAGCTTTTACAGTGGTTCAACTATAAATCTAACGCTTGAAAAAATAAGTAAAGTAACATACGCAATACATTATTTATTTATTTATCTAGAAAACACATTTATTTATTTATTTAGAAAACAGCATTTTTTCCTTGTAGGAACTCTTAGCTACCAAAACAGATATAAAAAAGTCGGAAATTCCACGTCAAATGTAGCAAATCAATTGCGTTCATGCTATAACGAAATTTTAAAAATATTACGATCTCGATGTCGTAGCATATACTACTTCGGATACAGTACATTATCCGAAATCTTTTGTATGCCCTTTTAAATATTATCTGCTTTCTATTATACAAAAAGTAACTTCTAGTAATCTTCAGCAACATATATCAATTTCATTAAACGTGAAATATTTTAATTAAATATTATTAAAATGTGCCCCCAAAAATATTACTTTCTATGCTATTATGTAATGGGATACTTTTGTGTGCTCCTGTGAACAGATAACAAACATTCTTTGCTATTAAAAAAAAAAAAAAAACTATTTTAAATAAATCGTTTTTTTTATTTTACAAAAAACATAGTGTCGGCTTTTCTTAATGTGATTTCTCAATTATCACCCACTTGGGAAATTTAATCCATTGACTTTCAAAACTACATCGGATGTATGTAATAATAACAATAACAAATATAATAAAGTAAGTAATTTTGCAGCTATTTAAAATGTATATGATGCGTTATGTTTCATGTTTTTGAGACGAAAAATTTTGCAATTCGCAAAATATATTCGATTTTCAACTATATATAACTATCGATAACATACATATTCAATTATTACTCCCCCCCCCCCTTTTTCTCCTCTCATTTTTGAGTTAAAAATGCACATCATGCATTTTTACATTTTTTATACACATTTAGAAAAGCAAGAATGCTCTACCAATGACAAAAAAAAATCATAATAAAAACAAATTCTCTAAAATAGTACTATTCTATGCAATACATTATCGAGTAAAAAATAGCTCTAAATCCTAATTGGAAGGGCTTTCAAGACCCCCTTCGCAAGTTCCCAGACTGGCCAGCTTTGTCGGGGAGATATTCTGTACAGATAATTGAGCACACAAAGGCTGTTGACAGATGAATAGAGGGGAAAGCATTAGCCATGCAGGGAAACACACATTTTTGTTTTCAACGAGAGAAGATTTTCGGCCGGAGATTTTCTGGGTAACAGAATCTATGTGGGGTAGTTTTTCTTCTACTAGTGAGCCGTTGAAGTGGTTAAAAGAATGTCTAACCAGCACGATCGTGCGGGTTGGGTCTTAAAGGGATAGGAAATAAAATTTTAAAAAATGAAAATAATTTTATTATAATTTATCTAAAAGTTATTTCGTAAATAAATTAGGTAAATAAATTATCGCTGTACTTGTCCCCTGATCAGCAGAATAAATAGTAAAAACAAACAAAATAAGCGTTTTCCTGCCTCCAAAAAAATATGTGAACTATTTAGAAAAAACATTTCGAAATTTGAAAAAGGTACTTAAATTTTTTCTAGCACACGCCCAGAAATCCTTTTATAAAAGATTATTAGATTATTTTAAAATGCTAATTAAATTTGAAAGTGTGTAAAATTTTATTTTTCGCATCTTAGATAAGAATTGGATACTATCTATCACGAAAATGAATTTTGGGAATTGCATGTGCATTCTTTTTTTCCTAACTCCCCCATTTTATGCCCTGCAAAAAACTTTAGCATTATTGCATTTCTTTTACAGATGTAATTTAGCCAATGTTTCATATATTTTTATTTATAGTTTATTTACTTAATATTAGACGCATTTTTAGTTGCGTTCGTAATTATGTAAAAAAGTAGCACCTATAGTCGTCGTTCAATCCGTCCGTCTGTCTGCATATAACAACGCCAAAACTACCCAACTGGACCGTTTGAAGTTTAAAATATATAATTATTACATAGTTTTTCGAATCATTTCAAATTTAATGAAAATCGGATGTTTAGTTCAATTATAGGCACAATCAAAAATATTCCGTTACATGACGGTCAATGGGAAAAAATTGTTTCAAGTGCATTTTAATGATATTACACTCTCTAGACCATTATACGATTCAACTGCATCAATGAAATATATGCTAAAATATAGATTCTGTACAATCTTTGGTGAAAAGAATATTTTTTATTAATATACACGGCTATCCAAGTAATCTATTCCATAATGCCATAGGGGGAAATATTGTTTAGGGTGCATTTTAATTATATCAAACTCTTTCACATTTTATGAAATTGATATACGTTGCTGAAGTTTACTACAAATTAATTATTGTGTAATAAAAAGCATTTAGTATTAACAGGGACATACAAAAAAATTCGGATACTGTATTGTATCCAAAGTATTGTATATTTTAAAAACTTCGTTGTAGTACGAACGCCCCTCATTTGTTACGTCTGACGGGCAATTTCAGACTTGATAATGTTTGGGTAGTTTTGTCTTATGCTTTTGTAAGACACAAAATAGCTTAGCTTGTAAAAACACGCACACCCATCAAAATAATGGTACGTTACATTTATTCCATTGGCGTATTTCGATTTATTATCATAAAATCTATAAGAATCAACCATAACTTTTACAGAGATGATATCGTTGCCAACCATTGTAATTACACTGCTAAAATTGTGCAGCAAACTGTCCTATTATTAGAATCCAATCGCGGCTGTCGGCCTGATCGTTCGGAGTTTTATATGGTTTTCTTCGAACCTTGGATTTCCTTGCGTAAATACGGGTTAGGTTCCTATAGAAAGACCCCAACAGATGGCACCTTCACATTAGGTGATATATCCGTCGTGCAGTTAATTGGCCGTCACAAGCCAACCAATAATTTGACCGTTTTTATTGACAATGGTTAACACAAATGGTCAATAATTTTGCCAATTACGTTGAATAATATGCTCAAGAAGTCTTTAAAAGCGGTCGAATAAATGGCGATTATGCTAAAGAAATTTAACAGTGTATGTAGTGCACATTGCAATTAGACATAAGTTAAAACACAACATTGTTAAAGATGGCATTGTAAAAGGCACGAGGTATAAATATAAGAAAAAATATAATAATTTGCAAACCATCACTAATAAAAGATATTTTTTTAAGAAAAAGGATGATTTTGTAAAAAAAAATTTTAACATCAGAAAACTTTGATCAAATTATTTTAAAGGAAAAAGAATATTTAATGTAATTTAAGTCGCATAAAGTTATTAGTTAATTCTTTTGTGTGAAAAAACTGTAAAAGAAAATAAAAATATTTCAATGAAACGAAAAACTCGAGCTTTTTGATAGGATTTTGTCGATAAAAAATATTCTTCAATTAAATCTGGCTGCAACCGTTGATTTTTCTTCAAACCCTTTACTCTTTCTTTTTTCCTTAACAGATGGCAGCACTATTTCAACTTGTCAATGATTCTAAAAAGCTTTCTTATATTACCATTTCTTTGTACTTTTTTTAAGTATATCTCAAATAAGCTATTTAAGGGATAAAGTTAATAAATAAATTTAAATAAAAAATTTAGTGACCTGGTTGATGGATAAAAAGCAGTTTAAATTCTCTTTTCCAAACAGGATTTCACTGGCATTTTACAAAGCACGGTTTGGTTTGGTTCATTTTAAGATGACCGGTTATCTGCACGAGGAACACGGGCTTGTAAGGGGAAGTTTTTCCCTCTGTGGGAGTCTTTCCAAGGGAACCTTACCCTTATTTACGCAAGACAATCCAAGGTTCGGAAAAAAACCACGGAAAACTCCGAACGGTTAGGCCGACGGTCGCGATTGGGATCGAACCCAGCACCTGCCGTCTACCAGTTTTGAGGGCAGAATCTCTCGGCCACTGGTGAGGTTACAAAGCACAGAACTGTTTAATCATACCTTTTAAATCTTGATTCATTGAAATCTTCAAGTAAACGTTATCTGTTGAATATACGTTAAAATTACATGCTCTATATTTTTTAATTTGTTATAAAAGATGACAGCATTACTGTCATCTTTTCGCATCATGATAATAAAAAAGATCTATCTAATGTTCATCTTCGTTCTTGGTTCAAAATCTGAATTTTGCCACTCATTTTCTGCAAAAGTGCAGCCGAAAATTTCATCGAGATCGAAACTCAGCCTAAAATATGTAATCCAAAAATCTCCTGATTCTTCTTTCAGAAATACGCAACGTTCATCACTCGCTGATTTCATCTGCATTGGATAAAAAGACATACTACATTCTTTATTTAATGCGTCCTTACTTGCGCATTAAGTAAAGAGCACTTAATAACTCTAACAATTAAGATTATTGAAGTGAAGAAGGACATCCGTTACCAACCAGAGAATCAAACTCCAATACTGGTAACTAGTTTAGTATATCGATTGAAACTTTTATCAGCCGCCCATGAGACAGCCGTGCAAGAATTTGTTTCTCTTGAAAACATAATCAGTAACTGAACTTCGGCTTTTTTACTGTTATCACTTACATTTTCTATTTTGTGGTGTGAGTGTTTAAATAAACAATGTGTATTTTTGTTTATTTCTGAATATATTTATATATTAAATCTCGAATGGCATCATTTCCCCTTGACCAAAGTCGTCCTTATGGAGGATAGCTTAACCCTTTCCGGCACGGGCAAAATTTGTACTAAAATTATAAATTATCGACTGACACCGGAATTCACAAACGAATTTTTTAAATATTTTGAATTCCTTAATTTAAGCTTTTATTGTAATAGCAAAATTTTACTAAAATATTACTGGTGCCGTTTGTAAGTTTGGAATTAAAATTAGGTATCCCAGACCGGGCGCAGTGTGCCGGAAAGGTTAACACCTTTGCGACGGTAGCCTTTTACGAAATTTTTAATGTTTTGACCTGTTTTAAAAAACAGAAATTCGTGTCTTTTTAAATCGAGAAAATGATCCGATTAGATAAGGGAAATTTTTCAGTAAAATTTTACTGGTGAGAATAAACAAGGATCTTTAAGCCTTTTTGTGGAACGTATACTTGTCGCTCGTTCTCAATGTAGTTAAAGCGAGATCCGATGCAAGGATTTTGCGAGACCCTTTCCTTTAAGACTTTTGGCATAATTTTATCTTCTGTACTATCAATAAAAAAGAATGCTTTTACCTATATACTGCGACCTCGGTTCGATCCCCAAGCTATTATAAAGGAGTAGCATTTGTTTTGTGTTTCTAGGCGTAATTTCTGGAATTACAGAACCAATTTCAAAAGCAATGGAGGCAAACTATGGTGAAAATCTCTCTTCAGACATACGCTACATTTTGTGTCAAAACAACTATTTTTTCGTAACTAAAATCGCAAATCTATATTTAAAAAATTTTATTATACTTTTTTTCTTTTTGTTAAAGAAAAAATATTTTGTTTCCAGGTGCGAGACCTCTGCAGGCACACACCCCTTTTCCTTTGATGTTAAACATTCTCTAGAAATAGATACATAGAATAGAATAGAGCATAAATACACATAAAAAAGAAAAAAATTACGTTATTTTCTAGTATTTCAATACCAGAGGCGTGCCCTGAATATTTCAATCCGCCTAAATATTTTTATCGCATAGGAGCATTAATTAAAAAAAATAATAATAAAAGAAAAAAAAATGAATTCCTACAAAATGCTTTTAAATATTTATTTTGCTGAAGTTCAATATTAAGTGAACCCATATTCCGTGTGATTTTTTTTTCTCTTAGTAATTTTTCTTTTCTTTTCTTTTTTTTTTTTTTCAAATGTGAGTTTATCATAGTATGTAAAGAGGATTGGTTGGATTTCCATTGTTTTACTTACCCATCATACATGGTATAGGGTAGGTCTTGCAATCGTTTCGAAAATGGAAAAAAATGACAGATTGAAATGTTTCAGACACTGTAGATTCCGAAAAACATATTTTTAGGCAAAAAAATTACCGTCCGTCTGTGTCTGCATGTCTGTAAACGCTCAATCTATAGAGCAAATTGGGCTAGGAACTTGAAATTTGGTATTTACTTAGTATGTCAGAATGGAAAGATGCCTATTTAATATTAGTCACCTCGATTATCTGAAACTACTTTTTTCGGACTCTCGAAATATTCGTTCTGATGAAAGGTATATAAAATTTTTCGATTTTTTAATTTTAAGACATATAACTAAAAGACAATAAAACAACATAAATTTTGCATAAAGAATAAAGTTGATCGGATACTGAATTGTCGAGCTATTTGTAATCCTGTTTTCCACATTCTTTGGTTTTTCATGACCCTGTATTTCATTCAAATTTCAGTTCAAAAATATATTTCATTTAAAAATGAAATGCTTAACACAACGCACTAAATTGTTAGTTAATATAATTATGTATCATTTTTTGAGTTATAAAGATGCTTATTTTATGCAATGCGGTATTACTTAATTTTATTTTTACATTTTTTGGTATGCATATCCATAACGGGTAAGTATTACGGTGGAACCAAAGCACTAACTTTAGTATTGGAAAAAGCTCGTTAGAAAAAAAAAAAATCTTCGTGCGAGGTAAAAGTTCTTAAGAGACCATACAAAGAGTGTTTGCTTTCTATTTTCTCATGTCTTATATCTTGATAAAAATGATAAGGTAGACACTTTTTTCACACTAATAATTTTTTTTTGTCCCAACATCGAATTTAAAGCTATGGTTAACGATGTAGAATTATTTAAAACTATATATGATAAAAATTATTTTGCAAGCAAACGACAAATAACACAAATTTATTTTAATAATATAATCAATTTACCAATTAATTTTTATGCTTTGCATATTCAATATTGAGATTTCAAAAAAAAAAAAAAAAAAAAAGTTGCTGACTTATAACAAACATTATAATTATTTTGTTTGCTAATTTTATTCAAAAATCATTAGTACTACTTAACCCCCCCTCCCAAATCTCCACAGCCCAAAGGGCAGAAAAAAACTTTATTATTTTATTTTTTAAATTTTCTGTCTCTTATTTGTTATTTAGCCTTTTATACTTTTGTATAAAAGAAAGTGTAGTTGGGAAACTGTAAGCCATGTGCTGTAATCACCCTCACACAAACACACCAACACTAGGACCAATATATATATTTTTTAAATATTAACACTCGAATTAAATTTCTTATTTGTTTAATAACATAGTATTTTTTGGTACTACTTAGTTATCCCGTCGACCAATGCCGCCAAATTATACAAATCGTCAAACTAATTGCCAAATTATACAAATCATCAAACTAATTGCCAAATTATACATGTTGACATACTTTTTATTTTAAATAGCGGAAAAACAAACATTTAGTAGAATATTAATAAAAATATAAATAAAAAGTCGAAATAAAAATACTTAATGGCGTTTCAAACATGTGTATCATATTAATGTCATTGAATGTGACATTCACGATCATCCGTTATTGGCATTTAATCTTATAGCTTGGCAATTAGTAACACCAACCCGGGCAAATTTACTCTTCTCCTGTGCAACCAACAACGAAACATAGCAAAACTAGAGATCCGAAATTGTACTTCAGGAGTAAACAAAAAGGGGATTTTTGCCACGCCAAAATCATCGCTATATGTTCTAATATGGAAACCCATACTAGCACCAAGTTAGTAAAAAGGCTCGCGTAGTATAATGTCCATTGACCAGTTAGCTTTGCCGGGACTTTAGTTCATCAACCGAAAGTTACAAATATTCCTATAGATAAGTGCATTAATCTGACAGATGAACTGATTATGGGAGTAGAACAAAAAAGTTTTATAACTCAAGAACAGATGATAAGAGATGAACAGATGATAACTCTATAAGATAAAAGGTCGGCGATAAATCGCACAACGCTTAAGGATAAACAAACTGAAGCTCCTCCCATACTAATAAGCGAGCGTCATCTATTGGGGAATTGTTTAATATGGGTTTTGCAGGGCTCTTTAAATTGATTTAAAATTTCTTTTTGCTTCAATATATTCAAAACATTATTCACTATAAAGATAATAATAATTATAATATATTCTTTTTGTTACTGCCTATAACATTTTCATTTTATGATATGCCATCATAAGTTAGTATAAGTGAAAAAAAAAGGTAAAGTTAATAATAATAATTATTATTATTATAAAAGAGAGAAAGGGGGATATATTTTAATAGTAAATATTTAATTTATATGCTTTAACATTAAAGTTATGTTTCGAACCCTGACTTAGGGCTAGTCACTTTTAATGTTAACAAGTTTTTTTTTTTTTAATTTGTTATTTATTTATTGTATTGCTTAAAAGAAATTTATTTCAGATTTACTAGTTTACGATGCCATGCAATAATTAAAAAAAAATAATAATAAAGAAAAAAGAAAAAAAAAGAAAAAAAATAGGGCTGATCTGAGAAAATTCCATGTTTAGGGACCGTTCAAGTATTACGTAAGCACTAAAGGGGGAGGGGGGAGTCCAGAGTCTGCTTATTTTTTCTGAGGGGGAGGGGGAGGGGGGAGTCACGACAATTCTTACGTAAGCATTAAACAACGAAGCAACTGCAGTTCAAATTCAACAAGCAAACAAGGACCGGAAACCTGCAATACCCCAGGCCACTGTTCCAGTGAAAACCTTATAACAGACAATGTTGAAACATGGGTTCAAGGATTCTGGACATCAGATTAAAATATGAACACCAAATTGAACTCCAACATTTGTATGATTTATGGCAAAAAATTTAGTTATGATGCCTAAGTAAGTTAAGACTTCTTGTATATCTTGTTTTATTGTTCAAAGTGATAAATAACAATATATTTAAACCATTTTGTATTCTGTGGTTTGTTTAATGCAATTAGCAACAATATATTAAAATGATTTTATATATTTTGATATCATAATCCCTATATGCCTATATAAATTTGTAGGATTAATAATGTAATTGATTGGTAACTTTTTATAAGTCAAGAAGTATTGATGTATAAACTGTCATAAAATCTTACGTAAGCAAAGGGGGGGGGTCTAGCATTTGCTTATATTTTCTTACAAGGGGGGGGAGGTAGTACGAAATGACGAAAAATATGCTTACGTAATACTTGAACGGTCCCTTAATTATTATTATTATTTAGGAATTCAAAGGAGAGCTTTATTTTATTCATTATTTTTGCATCTCATTAAAAAAAAAAAACTTTAATTGAAGAAACCCCTAGAATTTCATTTTCATTTTAATATTATCAATTACTTTCAAATACCTTTATCCAAATCTTACTTAATTATTTGAATGATTTTTTATAAATAAAATAAGCAGATTTATACAAAAGTATTTATAAAAGAATTATCTTAACCCTTTTGAATAATTTACCGTAGAAAATAAATTATTTTGTACAAAAAAAAAAAAGTTCAATTTATTTAACTTTTTTATGATAAATGTATTCAAATTCAAGTTATATATATATATATATATATATATATATAGTATTTAAAGATAATATACCCTTATATTTGAGGTTAAAAAAATAGTAAAAAGGTTAGTTATTAAATATATTTAAAAATAAAACTCAAATTTGGTGTAGTACAGAATTTAAATAACACTTATCTATATTGGAAAGTAAATGATAGTTAAAATTATTAGACAATAAGTACAACATATTTTTTTATCTCTCTTTCTCTTTTATCAAACATAAATTCAAACAATTACTATAAAAAACAAGAATCTAGGAGATTCTCGAAATTGAACTTTTCTTATTTATTAACAAGGTGCAAAAATGATAAATTGAAAAAAAAAAAAGATCTTATTTGAATTCTTCATATTTATAATAATCGAACATGATTTTTCAATTAATGCATGACATTAAAATTAGTAAATCTCAAATAATTTTTCTTTAAAGTAAAAAAAGAAAAGAAAGAAATAACAAATAAATAAAAAATGCTAATATTAACAGATGTTGGTCTTAAACCAAAATAAATCGTTTTTTTTCCTTCCCAGGCTTTTAGGAAAAAAACCTTTTTATGCATAGATTATATTCTGGTCCATATACACAAATATACCTGAATAAAACTTTAATGTAAAGCATATAGATGAAATACTTGATATTAAAGTATATTTCCTCTCGCTCTCTTTTTTAACTTTAAAGAATTTTTTATGCAAATTCACTACTTATGATGTTATATCATAAAATGAAAATTGTATGGGTAGTCACTGAAATAACTATATTATTATCATTATTATTATTTTAAGTATATTATGAAAAATGTTTTGAAAACCTTTGAACATTTGTTTTGAATGTCTTAGTAGTTATGAAAAACTACTAAGAAGGAAAACGAAATGTAAAATTAATTTGGATTTAAATTTTAACTAGATTTAACAAAAACCTTCTTACTACTTTTTTAAGTCCAAATGTAAGAGTATATGTATGTTTTTTATGTAACACGATCTCAAACAGTTTTTTATAAAAAAAGGTTAAATAAATTGTTCATCTTTGTTGTTGTTTTTTACATAAAAAAAAAAAAATTACATAACTAAATAACATTTGGATAAAGTATTTGAAAATAACTGATAGCTAAAATTATCTGTTATTCTTATTTTTTCCCTATATTTTTCTTTTATTAAATATAAATTCAAAATATCAGAAATTAGTTTAAAACGCCCACTTTGGCACTATTTTCTGAAATATTTACAAAAAAAAAAAAAAAAAAAAAAAAAAAAAGATGGGAAATGGGTGTTATTAACTAATTTCTGAACAACAACACCTGTTCGTTTCATACATTTCCGTAAAAAATAAACTAAAACGTATTTCATAAAGTTGGCCTTTTGGTTTTAAGAGTAACGTTATCAATATACAAACTAATGAATTACAAAAAAGCTTTCTTTGGTTTCATAACTAATAAAAATAATTAAATGTGATTTTTCTATGAATAGCCGTACTTTTTTTCAATTTATTGCATGACATCAGAAACTAGTAAATCTGAAATAATTTTTTTAAAGTAAATAAATAAATAATTGAATAAATCAAAGTAATAAATGACAAATAAATAAAACCTGTTAATATTGACAGGTGCTAGTTCTAAATCAAGATACACATACATTCATAAATAAAAATTCAATGTTAAAGCATATAAATTAAATATTTGATATTAACATAGATCCCCCACCTCTCATTTTTTATTTCTATTTATTTATTTTCTTTTAAAGAAATTCTATTTCAAATTTAAGTGCCTTATGGTTTTATATCATAAAATAAAAAATTTATGGGTAGTCAGGGAAAGAACTTATTATTATTATTATTATTATTATTGTTATTATTTTAAGAATACACAAGAGTGCTTTTAATTCATTGTTCAGAAAAAAAAAATGTAAAATTAATTTTAAAAATGCTTCAAGATGTTGTCATTTTAGGATTAACCAGTAAATGGCACTCGTTTTTATTGTGGGAGGAGCCTGCAGTTTGGATATCCTGGAGCGTTGTGCGATTTAGCGCTCACCTTAAAATTCTTTAACGCTTTGAAAATTTTCTCTTAACTTTCGTAATTTGCAATAAAAGTGAATAAATAAGATTTCTATAAACCCTCCGCATCTCAGCTAGCATCTAATCTTAAAAATACTTTGATATCTTAAAGTTAATTTGCCTTTTTATTTTTAACTTATTTATTTTTAAATGTCCTGTTTATTACTTTGTCACAAAATAAATAAATGAGGTTGTGACAAAGTCAAGTAAAAATAGGAAGGTTTGAGGGGGGAGGGGCAGAGGAATATAATAAAAGTTTTCTTTTTCGATAGACAAGACTGTATGTCAGATATAACAATACTAAGTATCTTGGGACTATAATTTTTCAAGTGAATAATATCAACCAAAAGTATGCTTTATAATTTGCAATAACTGTACCTAAATTTTTCTACAATTTTTTGAAAAATTATTAAAATTCCTTCCCAAGAATTTCGAATGAATTGTCTCTTTTTGTACATATATCACTTCTATTCAAGATAAGCATTAGGTTTTAAAATTTTTTGCAATCTAATTATATTTTCAAAAATCAATTTTATTTCTTAGAAGCACAATAATTTATTTCTACACAATACTAGTTCAGTAGACAAATATTTAATAATCACATAAACAACGCAACGATTGACTGCATCCATTCACCTTCAATTGTCAGTAATTCCTTTTCTCTCTTCCTAGAACTATGTATCTCAATTTACCTTCATGACAATAACTGCTCCCCTTAAGCCTAACTTCAGGTTGTCGGATTAGCAACATGCAGCAGTACACCGAGGAAGAGTTAGGCGCTACATCAATCCTAGCTCAATCGTGTCTCTTGTGCTCACCCTTTTTGAAGCATGACATTGTCATGACAAAAGTATTTTGCATGTACACCTCATACACAAGTCCATAATTTTTCCTTGTTCTGTTACAATCGGCTGTTTGAATGCTTAAACCGCCGATCTGTGCAAACAAAAGGTCTATAAAATCAAACGACGCTCTAATACTTGTGTTTATTTCTTATTTGCATTTTTCGAAAAAAAATTCTGATGTAAGTTTTAATTTAAAGTATAAGTTCTTTTCAATTTGATTTATTCATTCACATTAATATGATTTTAAATGCACTTCTACTACTGGCCAGCGATGAAAATATTGAGCAAAGTTAACTTAGTTTATTATTGAGATAAATTTGTTTTTCTCATATATGTTAGCTCAATTAGTAGATGTGCATCTGTTTACCCACGATTAGGCACGTAATAGCATAACGTGCTGACTTATATATTCCAAGATCCGATCGCACAAAGCCCTAAATCATCGAGTACAAGAAAAAAATGCTACCGAATGCTTTTAAATATTTATTTTGCAGAAGTTCAATACTTAGTGAACTCATATTCCCCGTGTAAAATTTTTCTTTTATTTATAAATTTACTTCACATAAATATTAAACATAGTATATAATGATGCTGGGTTAGATTTCCATTGTTTTACTTACTCATGATACGTAGTATAGGGTAAGTCTTGCAATCGTTTTGATAATCGAAAAAAAATTTTTGACGGATTTACACGTTTCTGATACTGTAGATTTCGAAAAACGTATTTTTAGAAAAACTTTTTACCGTCCGTTTGTTTGTGTGTCTGTAAACGCTCTATCTCCCGAACAAATTGGGATAGGGACTTGAAATTTAGTATGTACTTAGTATATAAGAATGGAAAGAAACCTATTTAATATCAGTAACCTCGATTATCCGGAAATACTTTTTTTCGCATTCTCGAAATATTCGTTCTGAGTTTCAGCGATTGTTGTCTCAAAACGACAGTTTTACCTCTTTCATTTGCTATCACATCCGAAAATTATTATTATATAAGAAAAATTGTGCGATTTATTATTTGGGTTTTAATTACGGCTGAATATCTGCACATAGAAACAACGCTGAAATTCCTTACATAAGCTATAAATTACTCTAACTCGCCACCCCCCCCCCCTTATCTCCTCTGCGTACACACATACTACAGCTCATTAATTTATAAAGCTTCAAAATTCTTTTACGTTTTGAAATGTCTCTCTTACATTTTGTAATTTTGCAATAAAATTGAATAAATAAGCTTCCTATGAACCCTCCACATCTCAGCAAGAATCTAATCTTAAAAAAGATTCTATGTTTTGAAGTTATTTTGCCCTTTTATTTTTAACTTATTTATTTTTACATTTCCTGTTAATTACTTTGTCGCAAAATCAATAAATGAGCTGATCACAGCGTCATGTAAAAGAAGGAAAGGGATTGCGGGGGATGAAAACAATAAAAGTTTTGTCTTTTGATAAACAAAACTGTTTGTAAGATACAACAATTTCAAGTATTTTATGAATATAATTTTTCAAGTGAATAAAATCAACTAAAAATATATTTTACAGTTGTAGTAATAATCCGTAATGTTTCCTATAATTTTGAGAAAAACTACTAAAATTCCTTGCCAATAATTTCCATAGAATTGTTTTTTTATCTGTCCATACAGAACTTTAATTCAAGACAGTCAGTCAGTTTTAAAATTTTTTTGCTGTCTAATTATATTTTCAAAAATCAATTTTATTCCTTAGAAGTGCCATAATTTATTTTCATACAATACTATTTCTGCAAACGAATATGTTACAATCACAAAAACAGCGCACTATTGCATCTATTCACTTTCAATTTTCTGTAATTACCTATTTCTCTCTTCAGATAACTGTGTACTTCAATTTACCTTCCTGACAATAACCACTTCCCTAAAGCCTAAGCTCAGGTTGTCGGATTAAGCAGCTTGCAGCCGTACGCCGACGAAGGCATAACATCCATCGTAACTCAATTGTATCTCATGAATAAAGAATCCCTCACACATGTCACTCGTTTCGAAGCATAGCATTGTCATGACAAAAGTGTTTTGGGTATACTTCATACGCACATCCCAAATTTCCAGTGTCTTACACAACACTATTATACTTCGTTTCACCTTAACTTGGCAGCACTGATTATACTACAAGAGCCGAATTGCAGCCGTTGCCATAGAAACCAGAGTTTGCTTGAAGAGCACAGGATTACTAGCAAACAAGGGAAATCACCATTTTGGTGGAAAAATATATAATGAATGTGCAAAAATCGGTACCTTTTGAAGTTCTTATTTAATTAATTTTATTACATAATCATTTATTAAAATAACGAATAGTATTATTAGTATTATTTATAGTATATTATTAGTATTAGTATTATAGTATTATTTTCTTAGTTTTACCATAGTTAAAATTCATTTCAACGCTATTTCATATTATATTATTGATCCGTCTAACATTTCCCGGCCCACAAAATATTAAAAATATTTAGAAATCTCGAAAAGATTAAAAAAAATTGCAGAAGTCATGGAAAAACTTTACTGGAAAGATAAATTTTTGTGAAATAAGCTGAAAATTTAAAGCTGAATTTCACGCATGAATGTCAAATTTTTTGAAGAATTTTCAGTAAGATATTTTTCGTTTCGATGAGACTTTTTAAAATCACAAATTCAAAATTTATATAGTTAAGCTCCAAATTTAAAACCGAATACCTCTTATAAAGTTCTTTTGTTTGTTTGTTTGTTTGTTTAAGGCGTTAAAAAGCAAAAAAAAAAAAAAAAAAAAAAAAAAAATCTATAAATTGCATTAAAATATCCAGAAAGAATAAATAAAAATAACTGTACAAATTTCCAAATAAATTTTATTGCAAAGAGAAAAGATTAACTACATTGAGTTAAAAGATGAAAGCCAAATTCTTTGAAAATCTATTAAAAAAAAAAAAAAAAAATACCATTTATACCCAACCACACGGAAGCCTAAAAAGGGCACCAGATATTTAACCTTGAACTTTGGTTCCTCGCCAAAAGAGAGTTTTTTACGCCAAGATTTTTACTTTATACGTTCGCTTAAAATAGAAATTACTTTTGAATTAAATGCAGGAAATAGAGGAATTACTTTAAATATATGTTATAAAATCTCGAATTTTGTAATTTATACACATAACCATATAAAATTTTAAGCCCTTTCACTATAAGATTAAAAAATAACGCAGAACTATTTTTCAAGCAAAGGTTACTGTTTCAACTTTTCACAGTGCTGCTAAGTTAAGGTGGAATAGAATACAGCTGAAAATTTTAAGCCAAAAGTTTAGTTCAGCATGACACCGAAACTTTCCAATTTGAGAATGAACGAATTCAAAGAAATGAAAAACGACTTCATTTTGAACATGTCTTATCCTATTTGAGAAATTCAAATTCTTTATTAAGTTTAGAATTTCCAGATTTTTAAGCCTTAATATAATCTTTTAATGAGATGTGTCAAAGTAAAATCTGGAAAAATAAATAAATACTATAACTTCGGTTTAATTAGAAGACTATTTTTATATATTATTAAAAAATAATAAATGAAATAAAAGTGCTCACATTGTAAGTTTGCCGTTTAGGAGTATTTTTTTTAAAACTATTTCATCTGCTTATTGTAGAGAAAACTGAACACGAAAGGGAAATGATGCTTTTTAAGATCTAATAGTTGAATATACTCAGGAATAAATGAAAATACAAAATGTTTATTTAAACACTCACACCATAAAATATAAAAGGAAAACGATATAAATTAAAAAGCCAAATTTTATTATTTACTAGGGCTGCTGAAAAATTAAAAAATCGTGTAAGGCTGTTTCGTCGGAAGCGGCTTACAAAAATCTTAAACAATGTTACTTTTACCACTTTCCAATACTGGCGTTTCTTTCCATCTGTGGAAATTGTTTGCACCATATCTCCATTCACCTCACATATCTTAATTCTTAAATACAAGTGCAAATAGAAGGGGTGTTTGCATGATATCTTTTTTACAATACGGAGCTTCGATTCTTGGTGAAATCGATCTTTAGTGTTTTTATTAAGTGTTACGTGTGAAACCATGTATTTAAGTTCGTGGAATCATTTATTTATTTATTTGTTGCGGGGAAGTTAAAACATTTTTTGTTGATACTGCTTTGGAACGCTTTTGAAGATTTTATAGTTGAATATACTCACGAATAAACGAAAATACAGAATATTTATTTTAACACCTATACCATAAAATACTTGACTGTTTTTTATTTCTGTATAATGCAGTCCTTAATTCTTCAAATTGTTAAAAATGTAATTAAATTTACTATGACATTGAACAGCTGTTATTGTACTTCAAATTCTTTAAGGTTAGAATTCTAATATTTTCAGATTTAATATTGATCTAATCTTTTAATGTAATTTATCAAAGCAAAATGTAGAAAACAAAAATATTTACTAAGATTTCGGTAAAATTGTAACACTATTACATTATTCAAAAATAATAAACTGAATAAAGGTATTAAATTACGTTCACTGCAAAAGTTTATCGTTTAGGCATATTTTTTTAAATCACTTTCTCTCTTTATTCTAGAGAATGTTAAACATCAAATTGAAATGACGCTTTTGAAGATTTTATAGTTGAATATACTCACGAATAAACGAAAATACAGAATATTTATTTTAACACCTATACCATAAAATATTAAAAGTAAATGGTGACGGTAAAATAAGCCGAATTACTTAGATATGCTATTAATATAATCATCGACCTCTTCTTCGGCAGTTTCGCCAGGAGCAGCAGTGAAAAATTTAAATGGATGTTTCGCTTAACCCCTTGGGGACGAGCGACACGTATACGTGCCGCAAAAAGGCTTAAGAATCCTTGTTTATCCCCACCAGTAAAATTATACTGTAAAATTTGCCTTATTTAATCGGAGCATTTTCTCAATTTAAGAAGGAACAAATTTCTGTTTCTTAAAACTGGTGACAAAACATTAAAAATTTCGTAAAAGGCTCCCGCCGCGAAGGGGTTAACAATATTGTCGTTTTTTCCTTTAGTAGCATGGCCGCACGTCTCTACTTGAAAGACTTTAATTGTTAAATGCATTGTGCAAATAACGGGGGTGTTGCATGACATTTTATTTTTATTTTTATTTTTATTTTTTTGCAATATGGCAGTTTGATCTTTTGCGAAATTTCCTTTTTTTTTGGGTTTCTAGTATGAATTACTGACGTGTAATAACATGTACTTAATGTCGTAGAATTCATTTTTATTTATTGGCGGGAAGTAACATATTTTGTTAAAATATCCTTTTTTTTTTTCTAAAAGGCTAAATGTTAAAAGCATAATGAAATTTATTATGTCATTGAAATTATTATTATTGTACAGTGTAAACACTTTAAAGCAGGAATATATTATTTAAAATTATAATTTTTTTCAGCAATATTTTTTATGTAATACAGGACCGACATTGTGAGAAATAGAAATTACAAGAAAAATTCACTCTTTTTTTCTACAGGATAATTTTTAAAAATAGACTCAAATATGATTCTTTCCGGACAATAAAAAATCATGCATTAAAGGGATTTTAATATGTGACGCTGTATTTAGTTTGGAATTTTGAGGCCAGCGACCACGCCCACTGTTGTCCCAAAAACGAGCGTCTGGGGAGAGAACACGTCGTCTAAAAGTATATATTTGAAAACAATTCGCCTTTCCTATAAACAGTGCAGAAAGGGGGGTGTGACAATATTCCGTACTTCCCATACTTAACGTGCACATGTATTCCGTAAGTTAATTTTGGAAGTTCGCAGTAAAATCAGAGCAATATTTGATTTTTTATTAATAAGAAATTTTATTAATAATTATTTTATTAATAATAAAATTATGATTTTATTATTAATAAAAAATCATATCTTAAGATTTTGAATAATAATATAGCACCTCCATTTCATTTCTCAGAATCCTATATGGCTAATAAATGATCACTACCTGGAACTACAGTCGTTAATTACACCAGCTGATTGCATTGCTTATTTTGTCATCCAGCGACTTAGAATAGAAAAAACATTTGCAGATTTCAGCACTGCGATTGGAATCACAAGAAACTGTTTAAAATTAAACTATCCCTCATATGATCCTTTGTTATAAGTAAGAAGGCCGAAGGTTTGATAAGATTTATCTTACTTCCTGGTGTATTTTCAAGAAAAAACAAATAAAGCATCCATCTGATTTCTTTTTAGAATTCGAAAACCCCAAATTATCACATGCATAGGGAAAATTTATTATGATCATGCCCGTAATAAAGTATTATGATATGTATAATGTACGTAAAACAGAAAAATGTTCCTTGAAAAGATCTGCTAAATATTAAAGATTCTGATCTTATTAAGAAATTTTATTCGATAGCTTATAAGTGTTCAATAACAATAACGAACAATTCTAAAAAATTATACAAATTGGTACTTTATTTCAGTCCCCCCCCCCCTTATTCTAGGATTAGTACTGCAGGGCTCCCAAATGGTCCGCGAACTGAAAATCAATATTTTTTAATAGAAAACTTCAAGATATGTTTCTGCAGAATTTACCTTTGAGTTAACCTCCAAAATTATTTCTTTGCAATGTACAAGAAAAATTTAAAAAGAAAATTTCTCTGATAATATTATGATGTTCAGTTGGCGGACCTTTTGGGAGCCCTGGTATTGTTATTATTATAAAAGATTCTTAACGCAAATAATTTTAATAGAGGTTACCAGCAATCAAATACTATATGAGAATAATAAAGGGCAATTTCGGATTAAATACCAGAAAAATATGTTTAATACATATTCCTGCCTTTTAATAAAATTATACTGATTTTATTTTATCAGAAATCACTCTTTAGTGAACAATAAATTTCCCAGAGTATCAATCTATCAGTCGCTCTGCATTTTTTATAGTGTTTGGTTTCCACACTGCATGCTTTTTTTAAAGTGGGTCGAATCCACCTATATTAATAATAGAGCCCACATTTTTTAAAATTTGTTAGACGATTTGAACATGCCCGATAACTTCAAATGTTTCATCTGCTTCGTTTTTTCTTTCTGCAACACCTCTTTTATCTTATAGAGTTGCATCATCTGTCCTTGGGTTATAAAACTTTTTTGTTCTAATCTCATAATCAGTTCATCTGTCAGATTAATGCACTTATCTATAGTAATATTTGTAGCTTTCGGTTGATGAACTAGGTATTGGTGGTATCATCATCATCATTATCATTATTTTCTGGATTTAAAACCATGTCGCAAATCTCCTAGTCTGTTAGTGAATCTTTTATATGTGTATCATTATCTACACTGAAACCATCTTCAATCTCATCCAAACTTATTTTGTCTGTGTACGGCATGGATGTTGCATAATTCAGCAGGTCTTGGATGAGGGTTTTTTCTGCAGAAACTGAAAACCCACGAAATCCACCATTACTTTTTCTATCATCTAAACTGGTTAATGATGCCCATAATTTATGCAGTTCATTTATAAGAGTTTCCTCAAAAATACTTTGCCAAACACAAGCTGCCCATCATAATGCATCTTTCACATTAAATTGCTTTTTGAATTGCAATACGCCAGTATCGCTATTGCATGCAATTAGTATCGCTTTTATAAATTCTTTCATGTAGAGGCATTTCAATCTTCTTAGAATTCCTTAATCCAACGGCTGGATAAGTGAGGTGCATTTGGGTGGAAAATAATGCAAAAAAACATTGTTCTTTTCTACAACTCTTAAACTAGTGTGAGCTGAGCAATTATCGACCAAAATAAGCATTTTACAGTTTAATGGAAGACCTTGTTTCTGGCAACTGACACGAGCTGACGGAACAAAATTATTTCAAACCATTCTTTGAATATTTCCGTTACCATCGATGCTCGTTTATTCGCTCTGTAAAGAACTGGCAAAATCACATCTGCCTTTAAAGCTCTTGGATTTTCACTTTTGCCTATTATTAATAATTTACATTTATGGGCTCCGGCAGCATTTGTGCCATAACAGTCAGTCCTTCCTTGAACGCTTTAAATTTAGACGCTGATGATTCCTCGGGCGTCACATAAGTTTTCCTGGGCACATACCACCAAAACAACGCAGTTTTGTCAGCGTTATAAACCTGTTCTGGTGAAATCTTAACGCCCTTTCAAGCTTTTTGATTTTCACTTTTGTCTGTTATTAATAATTTACATTTATGGGCTCCGGCAGCATTTGTGCAGGCCATAACAGTCAGTCTTTTCTTGAAGCCTTTAAGTTTAGACGCTGATGTTTTCTCGGGCGTCACATAGGTTTTCCTTGACACATACCGCCAAAATAACGCAGTTTTATCGGCATTATAAACCTATTCTAGCGAAAGATTCTCCCGGTTAATGATGTCCTCAAATTCATTCGCTGATGCCTTCTCACCAAAAATCTGAACTAAACGTAATCTATGGCGCTTCTTAAACTTCTTATATCATCCTGTTGAATAATCACAGGGCATAGAAATGTTTAACTTGATATAATTTTTTTGCCTGTGCTATAATAATTGCACGATCTAAAGGAAAGTTCTATGATCGTCGTTGCCGGTTCCATTCTATTAGAACTCTATATGCATCGATACATTTCGAATTATGCACAGTTTTTCGATGCGCCATCAATTCTGGAACATCGTTTTCCACAAAAGCTTTAGAAATCTTCTCTCGTTGTTTTTTAAACTCGTAAACGGTCGATGTTCCAACACCATATTCACACATTTTTTATAGAAGTGTTGCTATCTAATTTCTTTAATAACTCCATTTTATAAGCAATAGTCAGCGAAGAATGCTTTCTTTTAAGAGAAGTCAAATTCAACATTACTTATAAAAAAAATGAAAATGAAACCAAATAAAATTGCAAGCAATTAGAAAAATGAGAAGAATGTCAGAACAAATAAAGAACGAACCAGTAAATAAATGCCTGCGCATTCCGAAGTACTCAAAATTAAAAGATATACATATCGAGGTCAGGTGTGTGCACTTCATTCTTTTGATACGAACTCTAGAAGTTAAGTAAAGAAACAAGTAAATACTTTTTTCCACCTCCATAAAACAATTTCATGTGAAGTCTTTTTTTTTTCGTTTTTTTGTGAAAAATTCGGCATTTTTTTTTCTTAGAGTAAGAAAAAGTTCCGGATTTCGGGATTCCGGATTTGAGGTCTCATACTGTAAAACGTCATTTTTGGCCTGTTACAAGAAGAAGATGAGGGGGAGGGGCGCCAAATTGAAGCTTTGTCCCGGGCGCAGTTTTCTCTTCACTCGCCCCTGACGATGTAATAATGTGACTATACTGGAATGATGGGACAAATACCAATAATCTGTAATGTCGAAATTTGGAAATTATAAAACCAGTTTAGGGACCGCCCATAAATGGTGTCACACGTTTTTTCAATATTTTTTACATCCTCCCCCCCACTTGCCACAAAGTGCCATATTTCGAAGTGAAAACGACGTTCGTCAGCCGCCCTTTACAAAACATCCGAGGAAGATTTTTAGGAAACATCTACCGACGGTTGAGTTTAGAAAATTACGTTTTTTTACAATGATTATTTTCATTTTATATTTTATGGTGTTTAAATAAGCATTTTGCGTTTTCATTTATTCCTGAATATATTCAAGTTTTAATCTTAAATGTGATCATTTCCCTTTGACGCTAAGCAGCCTCTGGAATAGACAGATGAAATAATTTTAAAATACTGTCTAAACGATAAACTTCCGATATGAGCACAATTTAATAGTTTTATTTTGTTTATTATTTTTGAATGATGTATGAAAATATTGTTATAATGTAGTCAAAATGATAATATATATTTTTGTTTTCTACATTTTATTTTGACAAATTACATTAACAGATCATATTAATATTAAGACTTAAACCTTGGATTTCAAGCCTTAAAAAAATATGAATTTCTCAAATAGGATAAGACATGTTTAAAAAGAAGTCGTTTTTTATTTCTTTGAATTCATTCCTTCACAAATTGCAAAATTTTTGTGTCATGCTGAACTAATCTTTTGATTTAAAAATTTCAGCTTATTAATAAATTATCGGGTAGTATTGAGCATACATACCTAAAAAAAAATTCATGTTATTTTCTGACATTTCAATAAGCGTAAATAATTAAAATAAAAAAGAAAGAAAACAAAGCTCCATTACTCTCCTAAAACCCGATTAATTCATCTCATTATAATTTTTGAAAATCTGTGGTGCATTGCTAAAATTGCGGACATTTAATCTCGCACTCAGTCAACAAATGTTATCAGAGAAAATGAAATAATCTGCTTATTATAAATATAAATTACTGTGAATATTCTAAATAATTCCTTTGTTGTTGATTCTTTGATTTTATGTTTCTCGTGCTTTTTTTTACATTCAATTTAAAAATAGATAAGACCATGATTCATGAAAACTCTATAATATTCAAATTAATTATTATTTTCAAATCTATCTTATAATATTATCATTTTCAAATCTACCTTAGAATATTTTAATTTTCAAATCTACCCTATAATATTATAATTTTCAAATCTACCTTAGAATATTTTAGTTTTCAAATCTATCGAATAATATTATAATTTTCAAATCTGTGGTGCATTGTTACAAATTAATTCATTTATAATTATAAATTTTTTTTAATTAATTTAGAAATAATTCCTTTATTGTTGATTCATTTATTTTATGTTTTTCGCCTTTTTTACTTACCCATCATACGTAGTATAGGGTAAATCTTCCAATTGTTTTGAAAATAGAAATTTTTTTGTGGGATTTACACATTTCAAATACTGGAGATTCCGAAAAACATATTTTTAGAAAAAAAAAATCGCCGTCCGTTTATCTGTGTGATTGTAAACACTCTAGCTCCCCAACAAATTGAGATAGAAACTTGAAATTTTATATGTACCTAGTATCTAAGAATGGGACGAAGCCTATTTAATATGAGTAACTTCGATTATCTGGAACTGTACTTTTTTCGGACTCTCGAAAAATTCGTTCTGATGAAAGGTACATAAAATTTTGAATTTTTTTTTTAAGGCGTGGAAATAAAAAAATATGAAATAACACAAATTTCGCATAAAAATTGAAGCCAATCGGATTATTAGTTGTTAAGATATTTGTAATTCTGTTTTTAATATTCTTCGATTTTTCATGACCTTGTATTTCATTCAAATTTCAATTCAAAAGTATATTTTAATTGGAAATGAGACAATTAATATGACACACTAAACTGTTAGTTAATATTGTTACGAATTTTGTAAATAGTTAGTGTTTGTACTGTAAAATAATGTAAATAATCTTATTAAGCTCCATTTCTTTACTAATATTAGTTTTTGTTACATTGTCTCTGTTATCAAGCAAACTTGTCTATTATTTTCAGTGAATGTCTATGGCAGCTTTGCGAAATATTAGCGATATCGCCAAGTTGGCGTCACTTTTGGCGACTAATTTTGGT
This sequence comes from Maratus speculifer, assembly GCA_964019185.1. NCBI lineage: Eukaryota > Metazoa > Arthropoda > Arachnida > Araneae > Salticidae > Maratus > Maratus speculifer. Next base: position 6,300,604 of record OZ025302.1, on the reverse strand, counting down.
CGCGATATATCGCCAAGTTGGCGACAAACTTGGCGATTGTTGGCGATGGTAACCCTTCCCTCTTAATGGTAACCTCCCCTTAGATATACTGATACATTGTTGTTGTTCCGTGGATTTTTCGAGTAGGTTCTAGAAATTTCCAGCATATGCTACGAGCCTATATAAGGAGAGCAGTACGAGCTGTTGTTGTTATTATTTACCAGTCAGTTATTGAGTGAACAACGCGTTTGTTAAGCAAGTTTGCTTGAGTCTTATTTACGTTATTTTGAATGTGATTTAGTGTAGAGACGTTGTATAAAGAGTCTCTGGAACCTATATCTGCACTTATACGATAGATTTGAACAATTATTTTTGAATATCTAGAAATATTTGTGAGTTTCGAGGACTCTGTTGTTCTGAAGTTCTGTAAATAAATTATTTTCTACTTTTCTAAGAGCAAAGAGTTTGAAGTTGTCTAACCATAAGATCGAAAGAACCCTATAAACGCAACATTTGGTGTCAGGAGTCGGGATCTTATGGCGAAAACAAGAACTATGGACGGACAACTAAAAGAACCGTTAGAAACTATTAACGGATTAAGAACAGAGCTGACCAATAAAATGAATAAAGGCCAAGAACAGTTGGCGGATAATATGAATAAAAACGAAGAAAGAATGGAACAGTTGACAAACAAAATTGACAAATGCCAAGAAGAAGTGACCGAAAAGATTAATATAGGCCAAGAAGAAATGAAGAAAACTTTAGAAGAAAAGTTCTCGTCGGTAGAGAGACAAATAGAGGAAGTAGAAGAGAAAATTCAGAATGAAGTTAGTAATGTAGAAGAGAAAATGGAAAGGAAAATAGAGGAAGTAGAAGAGAAAATTCAGAATGATGTTAGAAATGTTGAAGAGAAAATGGAAGGGGAAATAGTTGAAATAGATGAAAAGGTAAATAAAAGAGTACAAGATCTTGAGAAGAAGCTTTCAGCGTCCAGTGGTAATTATGAAGAATTTAGGAATCCGCCTGCTTCTCCCGTGGACATCAAGCTGTCGACATATGACGGAAAGAGTTCCTGGCAAGTTACAAGACCCAATTCACCATTGTAGCCGAAGCGAACAAATGGAGTGACGAGGTGAAAGCTTGTCAACTGGCAGCATCTTTAAGAGGAGAAGCCGCCGACGTGCTGCAAACATTGCCCGATATGACGCAACTCAATTTTGAGACTTTAAGTTGTGCACTTGAAATGAGATTCGGAGAAAAGTTCTTCAAAGATTATACGAGAATACAAATGAAGAGCCGCCATCAAAAATCGAGTGAAACCCTTCAAGAGTTTGCCTCGGAAATAGAACGTCTAGCAAATTTAGCATTCATTGACTGCCCAACAAATGTACGGGAAATGCTCTCACTGCAGTACTTTGTTGACGGAATAAAAGATCCAGAAGTGCAGAGAGCGGTACGAATGGCAGATGTGCAGGATTTAAAGGCTGCATTACTATATGCCTTAAAGTTGGAAGCAGCTACACAAGCCAGCCGAAGAGATCGTCATTCAGTCCGAGGGGCAACGGTGAACAAAAGCTCAGACACTGAGAGCGACGTCTTGAAAGAAATTAGGAAATTAAATCAAGAGATTGAAGCTTTAAAATATGGAAAAACAAGCTCAAGAAGACAGAATTTCACGTGCTGGGGATGCGGTGATACAGGACATCTCCGAAGAAATTGCCCCAAAATCCACGAACGTGAGATAAATTCAAACAGTCAGCAGGGAAACTAAATTTTGGCCATCTCTCGGGGCGGAGGTTGCCAGAGAATGAAAAGCCCTACCTGAAGATCCTCCAGATATCAAAAATGAGTGGCGGTGATAATGAATTATATGTGATAGGCTTTATTAACGGAATTCAGTGCCGTATGATTGTCGATACAGGAGCCAATGTTACAATAATAAGAGAAGATTTGGCTCGAAAATTGAAATGTAAACTCATCTGGACTCCACCATGCGTTACCCTGCAAACTGTGACGGGCGACAAGATTGGCATATATGGAAAGGCCAATTTAACCATACACATTGGAGGAACGAAATATTACCATACGGCATATGTGGCTGACATAACAGATCCTTGCTTAATCGGGCTAGATTTTCTGAAGAAGTTTGGCTTCAAGCTTGATTTCAAAAATAACAAAATGCTCTCAAAATTTGAAGAAATGAGTCTTTTTGAATTAAATAATGAAATTGAATGTAAACAAACAGTAATAGCCAAAGAAGACATCAATCTAGATCCAAGAACAGAATTTTTAGTTCCAGCTGAAATTAAAAATGAAACTAATTACCGATTTGGCCATATAGATTATCCAGAAGACAATAGTACACAAGCAGGAGTATTGGTGGCTTCTTCTGTAGTAGACCTCTCGAAAAAGACCATTCCAGTCAGAATTGTTAACATAAGTGATAAGACGAAGACTATCAAGAAAGGAGAGGTGATAGCGTCATGTGCTCCTGTGACGTGCATAAGTCAAAATTCCAGTCACTCTGAGAAATCTTCAGATAATTCAGTCAAAAATTTGTTAAAAAATACAGACTTAGATCCAAAACAGATGGACGCCGCGGAAAATTTAATTAGGGAATTCCAAAGTTTATTCTCCCAAACATCTGAAGACTTTGGACGAACTAAAATGGCACAACACCGAATTGACACGGGAGATCACTCTCCTATTAAACAGCACCCTAGACGATTACCTTTTGCCAAGCAAGAAGAGGTGCAGAATTTAATTAAGGATATGGAAGAAAATGACGTTATCGAACCATCGACAAGTCCATTTGCGTCTCCCATTGTATTAGTAAGAAAGAAGGATGGTTCTACAAGATTTTGGGTAGACTACCGCCGACTGAATGATGTCACTAAGAAGGATAGTTACCCTCTGCCAAGGATCGACGACACTCTCGACACACTTGCGGGCAACACTTGGTTCTCGACTCTGGATCTGAAGAGTGGTTACTGGCAGGTAGAGATCCATCCCGACGACCGCGAGAAGACTGCCTTTACAACGGGACAAGGATTATGGCAGTTCAAGGTAATGCCTTTTGGTCTATGTAACGCATCTGCAACTTTCGAACGGCTTATGGAAACGGTTCTCCGGGGGCTGTCATATGAAGCATGTCTTGTTTATTTAGATGGCATCATAATCATAGGAAAATCTTTTGATGAACATCTGAACAACCTCAGGCGGGTGCTACAAAAATTAAAGGAAGCTAATTTGAAGTTAAGCCCTTCGAAGTGCAGTTTGTTTCGAAATGAAGTCGCCTACCTTGGACACATCATTTCGGCGGAAGGAGTTAGGACTGATCCATGAAGATATCGGCTGTGAAAAATTGGAATCGTCCAGCAGATGTTCACCAGCTGCGGAGTTTTCTAGGATTATGCACCTATTACAGAAAATTTGTCAAAGGCTTCTCAATGATTGCAAGACCACTTCATAAATTAACAGAAGCCAATCAAAAAATTTATGTGGACACAGGAATGTGACGCTGCTTTCGAAAAGCTTAAGGAGGCCTTAACATCCACTCCAATTCTGTCATATCCTCAAATTGATAGACAGTTTATACTTGATACGGATTCAAGTAACGAAAGCATTGGCGCTGTACTGTCCCAGGAAATCGACGGACGGCCAGGAGCGTGTTATCGCCTATTTCAGCAACTGCTTATCAAAGGCAGAGCGAAACTGCTGCGTAACAAGAAAAGAGCTTCTTGCTGTAGTGAAAGCCATAGACCATTTTCATCACTATCTTTACTGTCGAAAATTCCTGATCCGAACTGATCATGCTTCTCTAACTTGGCTATTGAATTTTAAGAACCCAGAAGGCCAGATACCCAGGTGGATACAAAAGCTTCAAGAGTACGATATGGAGATACGCCATCGAAAAGGCTCATCACATGTAAATGCAGATGCTCTGTCAAGAAGACCCTGCTCAGAGAATTGTAGATACTGCGACCGGGTTGAGAAGAAATTTAATGTCAAGGGTCCTATAGTAAGACAAGTTACAACTGGATCTACATCATCGCAAGATCAGTGGAGTGACGAGAGCCTGCGTAAAGATCAACTTGCTGATCCTGAAATTAAGCCAATTCTAGAGCTGAAAGAGGAGTCCAACAGGAAGCCCAGCTGGCAAGACATGGCCCATTACCATCCTACGACTAAACGTTATTGGGCTCTCTGGGATTCCTTACATTTGAAGAACGGCATCTTGTACCGAAAATGGGAGTCTATCGATGGAAATACATGCAGATGGCAACTACTACTCCCTAAGTCGAGAATTTCTATGGTCCTTCAAGAACTGCATGGTAATCCCACAGGAGGTCATTTTGGTGTAATGAAGACCCTGCAAAAGGTTCGAGAGCGTTTCTACTGGAATAATGTTCGCAGTGATGTGGAGAAGTGGTGTCGAACTTGTGACACCTGTGTAGCACGTAAAGGTCCAAAGAAGCGCACCCGTGGACGATTGCAACGTTATAATGTAGGAGCTCCTTTCGAACGAATTGCACTAGACATCCTGGGTCCACTTGCTAGAACATCTGATGGCAATAAGTACATCCTCGTTGTCATGGACTACTTCACTAAGTGGCCTGAAGCATATGCCATTCCTAATCAAGAGGCGGTAACCGTAGCAGACATACTGGTTCAACACTGGGTTTCCAGATACGGAATTCCTTTTCAAATCCATTCCGATCAAGGAAGAAATTTTGATTCGGCTGTGTTCAAGGAAATGTGTGAACTACTCGGCATGGACAAAACTCGAACACCTCTACACCCTCAATTGGACGGCATGGTGGCAGCGGTTCAATCGTACCATCCTAAATAGCCTCTCTCTCCTGGTGTCTAGAGACCAACAGGACTGGGACAAGAAATTGCCTCTTTTCCTGCTTGCCTACAGGAGTGCCACTCATGAGGCCACTGGTTACTCCCCTTCTCAAATGCTCTTTGGTCGTGATCTTCGTCTGCCTGCGGATCTTTTGTTTGGCCGTCCTCCTGACAATCCTTTGTCGCCTGCAGAATACGTGGATGGACTCCAGGCACGGATTGAGGAGATTCATCGTCTAGCGAGGAACCGAATCGGACTGGCATCGGAAAAGATGAAGACACGGTACGACACAAAGGCAACTGGACATGAGTTTAACGAAGGTGACAAAGTTTGGTTGTGGAATCCCATACGTCGTAAGGGATTGTCGCCAAAACTACAAAAAAACTGGGACGGTCCTTACACATTAGGGCGGTGCGAAAAAACAAAAGTTTTTATTTCCGAATCGCTATAGTGCGGAAAAGTTGCGATTGGTAAATACAAGAAAAACTAAAAAAAAAATTTTGAAATCGGACATTATCTTCCGATCGCGCAAATCACCTAAAAATTCAAAAAAATTGAAAAATTTCGATTTTTTCAGAATTTTTAAAAAAATATTACATACACATATATTTTATCACTATAGTGAAAAATATTTACATTTTGTACTATTTAATAATGTTAAAAAATAAATTGCGTTTAGAGAATATTTTCCGATCGCTCAAGCTCATTAAAAATTGGTAAAAATTCAATTTTCAGTGATTTTTGATGCATTAAGAAAATAATTAAATAAGTTCAATTTGCGGTCTCATGTTAAAATTTAAATGTAAATTAATACTATTGTGCATGTTATGCTATTTTTGAACAACCGAAATCTTACCACGACAAGATCGCTGCAGGGCGAAAAGGTTTAGTAGTTCGCGCAACTACTGTTAGCCACGTTGCGAAACAGCGTTGAAGTCGCCCTATGTGTCCACATCCTTTTCTCTCCCGAACCTCGTCCACTTGCACAGTGCGCCATTTCGTATCAGTGAGCCCGTAAACGAATTTCGTTTGTTAATTAGATGTATTGTGTTATTTAAAATACATTAACATGTGACAGGTACACGGATCTGCATACGTCGTTCTGTACGAGAAACTAAAGAAAATCCTTTAAAAGAATTTAAATACTTCTAAAATCGTTAAAAATACTTCTAGAATTTTTCAATAAATGCCTCCATATAACACGCATTGATAGGTAGAATGATACATGTTTGAAGATGTTTTATAGTAATTTTAAACAGTGTATGTTGTCCATCATGATATTTGTCTCAAGCCTGAGGAGGAAAACTAAATAATCGCCCTTTTTTCCATCAAAATGTATGTCACGTGGTTCTTCTGATTCCACTTGACTTTGCCTTAATTTTTTTCTTTCTGTTTGTTTTCTTCTAATGTTGTATAGGTCAATAACTTGAAAAGCATCTGTTTTAGTTACAGGAATATCTTCTAGTACACTCAACGCTTTAGCAGCACCTGCACTGTCAGATATACAATTGCGATCGCAATGTAAAGATGTAGATTGTAACTCCACTTTCATTTGCCATGGTAATTTCTTCTTTTTAAATCTGATAGGTTCTATCCGTCATGGTAATGATATTTTACATATACCTACATTAGCATTAAAATTCTCATGTATTTCATCTAAATGCTCAAGGTCTTTTATTTTCGCTTCAACAAATTTGGAAGGTTGCCTTTTCAATATTAGTTTCGTCTTCCAAGTCTTGTACTCAGTTTTTTCTTTTTTTTAAAACTTTAGTACCAATTTTTTCCGTTCCGTCCTTTCTCTGGAGGTAGATAAAGCTATGCTCAATGACTGGAATTTTGTTGTGTTTTTGAGACGTACAATTAGTCTCAATTAGACACTCCCTCAGATCTGGTGACTTTTTACAGGAGCAATATAAATTCATTACACGTTTGCAGGCTGAAATATCACACAGTTGAGTTTCTTATTTTTTAAATTCATTGAACTTTTGTATAAGGTTTGGCTATTCCTTGTCTTGAATATAAGATTTCGTTAGTTTAGAATATTATCGTAGTAGGCATTAATTAGTTAAATGATTCTACAATCAAACACTTTTGGGATTGAAGCCTTCTTATAAATATATTTTATTTTTTGTGCCACTGTATTGCTGACAAATGAGAAACTCACTTTAATGATGTTGAATTTACTTGCTAAAGAGACCTCTCCTCAAGGTAGCATTGAAGAATATCTTCGTGTGTTGTAAGAATATTTGGCAGAAAATCTCTTGGATGACCGAATATAGGACAGTGAAAAGATTGTCTAGTAATTTTCTTTGTCAACGACGTATCCAGATCCGTGTCCCTGTCACATGTTAATGTATTTTTAATAACACAATACATCCAATTAACAAACGAAATTCGTTCACGGGCTCTCTGATACGAAATGGCGCTCTGTGCAAGTGGACGAGGTTGGGGACAGAAGCATGTAGACACATAAGGCGACTTCAACGATTTGTCTCAACGTGGCTAACAGGATGTGCGTGAAATTCTAAACCTTGAAGAACTACTAAACCTTGCAGCGATCTCGTTGTGGTAAGATCTCGGTTGTTCAAAAATAGCATAGCATGCTCAATAGTATTAATTTACATTTAAATTTTAACATGAGACTGCAAACTCAGCTTATTTAATTATTCTCGTAATATATTAAAAATCACTGAAAATTGAATTTTTCCCGATTTTTAATGAGCTTGCGCGATCAGAAGATATTCTCTAAACGCAATTTATTTTTTATTATTATTAAACAGTACAATATGCAAATATTTATCACTATAGTGATAAAATATGTGTATATGTAATATTTTTTAAAAAATCGGAATTTTTCAATTTTTTTGAATTTTTAGGTGGTTTGCGCGATCGGAAGATAATGTCCGATTTCAAATTTTTTTTTTTAGTTTTTCTTGTATTTACCAATCGCAACTTTTCCGCACTATAGCGATTCGGAAATAAAAACTTTTGTTTTTTCGCACCACCCTATTACACAGTCGTCAACAGGCTGAATGACGTCGTCGTTCGCATACGAAAATCGCCACACACCAAGCCCAAGGTCGTACATTATAACCGGCTAGCCCCTTATTTTGGCCAAAGTGATTAGAAATTCAAAACTGGAATTTCAGACCATGGTCATGAAAGTCACTTTTTGTAAATATGTAAATAGTAATTAGTTCTTAGTTATGTAAATTTTATTATTATTGTTATTATTTATTTATTTATTTATTTGTTTATTTATTTTAAGTGTTTTCCTCTAACTCAAGGATTGCACTGCCCGAGACGTGCAGTCTTTGAGGAGGGGGTAGTGTTACGAATTTTGTAAATAGTTAGTGTTTGTACTGTAAAATAATGTAAATAATCTTATTAAGCTCCATTTCTTTACTAATATTAGTTTTTGTTACATTGTCTCTGTTATCAAGCAAACTTGTCTATTATTTTCAGTGAATGTCTATGGCAGCTTTGCGAAATATTAGCGATATCGCCAAGTTGGCGTCACTTTTGGCGACTAATTTTGGTAGCCAAATTTGGCGATATATCGCCAAGTTGGCGACAAACTTGGCGATTGTTGGCGATGGTAACCCTTCCCTCTTAATGGTAACCCCCCCTTAGATATACTGATACATTGTTATTGTTCCGTGGATTTTTCGAGATGGTTCTAGAAATTTCCAGCACATGCTACGAGCCTATATACGGAGAGCAGTACGAGTTGTTGTTGTTATTATTTACCAGTCAGTCATTGAGTGAACAACGCGTTTGTTAAGCAAGTTTGCTTGAGTCTTATTTACGTTATTTTGAATGTGATTTAGTGTAGAGACGTTGTATAAAGAATCTCTGGAACCTATATCTGCACTTATACGATAGATTTGAACAATTATTTTTGAATATCTAGAAATATTTGTGAGTTTCGAGGACTCTGTTGTTCTGAAGTTCTGTAAATAAATTATTTTCTACTTTTCTAAGAGCAAAGAGTTTGAAGTTGTCTAACCATAAGATCGAAAGAACCCTATAAACGCAACAATATTATTATTATTTTTGGAGTTATAAGGATGTTTCTTTTATGCCATTCGGTACTATTTGAGTATTTTGGCATTTTAAATAATTTGTCGGGATTGGTTCATCAACAATTCATTAATGGAGAATTACAATGTATATTAAAAATATTTAAACATACGTTTAAAATATGTTTTGGAATTGCAATGCATTTTATAAATAGTTTTCACGTGTTTTATTTTCATATATTATATTGTGCATATCCATGATGGGTAAGTATTATGGTGGCCCCCAACGACTAATTTTACATGCAATTTAAAATTAGATAAGACTATGATGCATAAAACCCCTATAATAATAATTAATTAAAAAGACTGCTGTTTGGTTTGTATCCCAAGACTTATGAATGCATCTTTGCATTCTTTGAATAGTCAGAAAATGACAGAAACACCGAATGAACATTGATATTTTCAGAGTAGGTTTCTGGAATAATTACCTGTTCACTTTAAGCGTAAATAATTAAAATTAAATAAAAAGAAAACAAAGCTTCGTTATAAGCCTAAAACCCGATTCATTCATTTAATTATGGTTTTTGAAAATCTGTGGTGTATTGCTGCAAATTGCGACGCTTTAATCTCGCACTCAGTCAACAAATGTTAAAAGAAAAATGAAATAATCTATTTATAATAATAATAATTACTTTAATTAATTTATAAATAATTCCTTTGCTGTTGATTCATTAATTTTAGGCAGAGTTGCGAAGTCTTCGGTTTTTTGCATACCACTATTATTTAAAAGAAAATCTGGATATTTAAAATCTATGAAATGTTCCAATTAAATAAAACAACATTTTCTGTATTAAAATGCTGGTATAAAAAAAGCTGGTGACTTGGCAGCTCTGTTTTATTTTTTTCACCCTCTTTTACACGCAATTTAAAATTAGATAATACCATGGTGCATAAAAACCCTACAATAATAATTAATTAAAAAAAGACAGCTGTTTATTTTGTATCCCAATACTATTGAATGCATGTTTCATTTTTTTGAATCAATGCTCTGAAGATGGCAGCACCACCGAATAAAATATTGATATTTTCAGACTACATTTCTATGATTATTTCTAATTTACTTTAAACGTAAATAATCAATTAAAAAAAACAAAGAAAACAAGGCCTTCAGTATTTTCATGAAATAAAGAATGTAAATTTGTCAAATGAAAATGAAATTAATATTTATTTTATTATTTATCAGACAATCTTTGACAATTAAAACCAAAGGAAAAATGTAAAACATTTCCCCATCTACGTCGCGCACAATAAATAAATAGATGGCTATGATGTAGTATTCGCCCGATCATGGCGCTATTTTTTTTACCGGTTTTAAATTTCTTTATTTGGATTTCTTTAATTCTTTATTTATTTATTTTTTTATGTGTAATCTCTGAAACATTTTTGACTTTAATTTCAGAATACATATTTTTAAAAATGAATATTAGCTTTATTTAACTGTTTTAAAATTTATGTATTTACAATTTGCTAATTATGAACTCCTCTACCTTTCCCTATTTTTCCTTTTTCACCATTAATGTCTGGAGTGCAGATTTTCAGTTTAAAAATTTGGTGTTTATTATATTTATTTCTTGAACTATTAAAAAATCAAGTATAAAGCGTCATAAGTGGCCAGCAAAGAAACAAGATGGCAGACTCCAGGTAAATACTACATCTGTTCCAAGATTTTTATGAATGGAAATTATGGTGAAAGTTTTATCCAATGTATTAAAATCGTTCTAAAATATTGTAAGGCTTTTATTCCGTTATTATTTTAGCAGTTTTTTTTTTTTTTTTTTTTTACATTTGGAAGCATTTGATTATTTAACTATGAAAATTTTATTTTATTTTACCTGAAAGTGAGGAATGCCTTTCGAAAGCTGCTGAAAATATTACTTTGAAAATTGGGGCGGAACTATCTAGCTTTGCCACCTACTGAAGAGAAAAAGACAAGTCGATCAAATAGAAATTTTAAATTCTAATTCCCATGTTTTATAATTATTTTAATATGGTTTATTTCGATAAAATTATTTAAAATCTTTTGGTAAAGATTGTATATTTTATAAATATACATATATTTTAAGATTATATAGAAATTCCAGATATTACATGTTGCAATTTTTGAAAGGTGCTGAAAATGCTTTTAAATGAAATAATTTGTAACAAATTCTGGAAGAAATTTTAATATGCATGCATACTGTATACAAATCGCAGAGAACATTTACTTTACCCTATTAAAAACACTTTATGAAAAAAAAATGCGACAAGTTATTGACTACTATATGAATGTACATATTAAATTAAAACTGACACCAGAAAATTCGTAAAGATTAGAGTCATAATAATTATAATAGGAAGTTTGATTTTGAAAATGATGACGCCGGAACTCATTATATAAATCTGCTTCATTTTCTTAATGTAGCAGATAAAATAAATTAGAAGTGAAAATCAAACCAATATTCGGGGGCATTGTAAACTTTAGTCAAGCAAGAAAAATCATGCGTTAAGCTTAGATTATTAAACATTTTTCAATACTTTCTGAAATCTTTAACAAAATTAGTTATTTAAGGAAGTAAGGTATAATTGTCTATTGCAAAATATATATCACAATACATTTGAACTACCCTGTATTTGATCTGTCGGTTGATATACATACTACATAACGGGCGAACTTAGTTCGGCAAGAAAACGCATAACAAGTTTAAATTTCTCTTTCAGCAATTTATACTAACAGATGGAAACATACTTGAATAATTTTGTTCAACCCTGTGGTTTACCTGGTACCTTAATTACACACGGATAATCTATTTTCATTTATTCCTGAGTATATTCAACAATAAGATCTTTTAAAGTGTTAAGATGATGTTAAGCATTCTCTAAAACAAACAGAGCTAATAATTAAAAAAACCCCTCCTAAATGACAATGTTTCCAAGTGAGTACAATTTAAAGCTTTTACTTTGTTTCTTATTTTTGAATGATGTACAAAAATAATGTTACAATTTAACCGAAATGATAGTAATTATTTTTGTTTTCTACATTTTACTTTCACAAATAACGTTAAAAGATCATATTAATATTAAGACTGAAAATATTAGAACATAATTTTTACCTTAAAGAATCTGAATTTCTCAAGTAGAATAAGATATGTTTAAAACAAAATCGTTTTAAATTTCTTTGAATTCGTTCCTTCAAGTTTTTGTGCCACGCTGAAGCTATTTTTTGTGCATAAAAGTTTCAGCTAGTTAACAATTTATCGATTAGTATTGAGCATACATACAGTGGCGGTCAAAAGTTTCCGGCCAGTTAGTTTCTTCGATTTATTTACCAAAAGGTTTCAACAAAGAAGAAGCACAATTGCTTCAAAAGTTAGGAATATGTGAATGACCTCTGACCACGTCATCATTTTGATTGGATACTGAAGATGCTTCATGCAAATGGATAAAATTCGAAGTTCACTTGTGCAAAAGTTTCCGGCCACTTGTTAAAAAAAATATAGGCATTCAGTCCACAGACCATTTGGGAGCCCTGTTTATGTTAGTATTTTTCTTTTGCCCGAAAGAAATATCAGGTCTGTTACTGTCTTATTTGTAACCGATAAAAATAGAGGCCGAAATTTCTCAGTAGATTTCAAAAAACGTTTTAAATATTATTTTTCGTGATTCAGTAAGTAGTAGTAGACATTTTCTAATCATACTCTGAAACAAAAGGATAATATTAACAGTTTTTATTTTTCATAAGCTGAGTTCTTTTTTTTTTAATTTTGACACGTCTATTAACCAGCCAGCGTTGTTCAATTAATCGCTTAACTGATTTTCAATAAAATTTTAAAAAGAAAAGTTTGTTGTGTGTTTATAATATCGCTTAAAACTGTTTGACACAGCTAAATTTTTTAAATACAATTGCATACTATTTAAAGGCAAAAATTTTTTACACTGAATATTGCGAATGTTTTACCTTTTTTAAAAAATTTCATATTTACTGTTCATAAAAAAATAATCGGTTAAGTGGTTAAATGGGTGCAGCATCATTATCTGCTTAGCACGCGAAATGTCCACGCAAGAAGAATATTTAAGTTACATCATAATCATCCTAAAAATTTTGCATATAGTAATAATTTTAAAATATGTTAATTCGTCAGGTCTGATATGTGTTAGATCTGTCACCTAAGTTAAAAGTAATTGATCTGACATCTTTAAATAACAATGCTTCAAAGCTTCTTATTGTCGATAGCTAAAAATAAGTCTTGTTGAACAGAGTCTTAATTTCAATTTCAAATCACATTTAATACTTAAATAAACAACAGAAAAAAAATTCTTTTCGACTCGACCGACAGGCACAAGTAGATTTCAAAGTTAAATACTAAATTTATTAACAAAAGCTAAATCAAGATTAATGATCAACTCAGTTTAAACAGTTTTATATGGCCGATTTTGATGAGTTTTTAATTTCATTTTTCTATAAGAGTTGGTTTTATTAGAATTACCTACGTTAATTCGGTAATTTCTTTTTCAACCCTTTATATGTATATGTATATATATATATATATATATATATATATATATATATATATATTTAAATATCTTGAGAATATTTTAGTAACATTATCCTTAAATACAGTTCATTATATAATTTTTTTTACTGTAAAAGATGTAGATAATATTAAGAAGATTTGCATAGCAAATTGAGGGAGCGTGATGATTGTTTCAAACATTAAAATAAAATTAATATATTCAACATTTCGATCATCTTCTGTGACCTTCATCATAAAAAATAATATCATAATGCTTCTCAAAAAACTGAGCAAAACCGTCTTGAATTTAAAAGGTTCTTTATATAACCAGTCAATCGTCGCTTTAATCAATTACCAGCAAGAAACTATGCAGTAGCATCATCTGTCCGATAAAAATATAGTATAACAACTTCAAATCATAGAATAAAGTTTAAAAAAAAAAATTAAACCATTATGACAACGTTTTCCTGATGAAGGTCACAGAAGATGATCGACACATTGAATATCTTAACTTTGTTTCAATGTCTGTTTAGTTTTTAGACTTTACAATATTTTATACACAGTTTAGTAAACTTATGGGTTTTTTATTTTCACATTTACATGTAATTTTTCTATGCGTGAATGTCCAGCTCTTTTATTATGGTTGGTAAAATGCCGAATCACCCATATTCATGTATATATAGGTAATAATGCTGTGTATACACCTCCAGGATCAAATAGAAGTATTCAGGTAAATTAATTTCATCGGTTTTTTGTTCATCATCCGTTTTCTGTGATATTACGATCTTTTGATTTTACAAGAAAGGTCTCCATACGAGCATACTCAGAAAAATCTGAAAAAAATTACAGAATGTTCTCATACGGATATGTTTGTTTATAAAAGAAATTTTGCCAATGAGTCTTTGGTGGAAATTTACACCTTGTTATTAAATCAAATTATACGAATAACAACTTAAAAGGTGTTGCAAAAATAGATATTATTTATTTAATTTACCAGAGATTTTTCGAATGCCCACGCATTCATTATCAAAGGAACATAAAAGAAGATAATTCATTAGAAAATAGAAAACATCAAAACAAAGCAAAAAACAGAAACAGTCCGCGTGTATAAACAAAGTTACGATGAATTCATCAAAACACCAAGGATATTGTACCAGAGTGTAGGAATATTATATGAAATGACGTCATTGCAAACAGTATCTTTGTTAGTGAATCCCTCGAAATTTTGCTTAACAAAGATGCTGTTTGCAATGACGTCATTTCATATAATATTCCCATACTCTGGTACAATATCCTTGGTGTTTCGATGAATTCATCGTAACTTTGTTTATACACGCGGACTGTTTTTTGTTTTTGTTTTGATGTTTTCTATTTCTATTCAATTTTCTTCTTTTATATTCTTTTGATAATGAATGCGTGGGCATTCGAAAGATCTCAGGTAAAATATATAAATAATATCTATATTTTTGCAACACCTTTTAAGTAGTTATTTGTATAATTTGAGAAATTTTGTCCGTAAAAAATAATGATATTTTCGTTTATTTGGCGATTTATCACCGTTTGGTGATGAGACAGAATTTATAAAAATACCGTAATTTCCTGCGTATAATCCGCGGATCGAACAATTCTTTTTGGATCGAGAAATTTTATTTAGTAATTGATGCCAAATATTTACGGCGATCTAAAGTGTTGTATTTTATTTTAAATAATTTCTGGGTCGAAAAATGATCCGCGGATTATACGCCGGAAATTACGGTACGCTTGTTATGTCGAATACTCTTTAACTTCCTCGTTACGAGAGTGGTTTGCTTATTTTTTAATTTTTATCACCGGTTTTTTAAAACAGAAATTTTTTTGGAATTGAATCTCAAAAATGCACTGGTTAAAAAAGTTCAACTATATAATAAAATATAACTGGTATGAAATAATTAAGGCAACATTTAACTAGAAATTTTCTGACGCATAATAGTCGTTTACTTTTTGGCAAGGAAAAGTCCTGTTCTTCAAATTGCGTGTCGCTTTCATATTTTCGTTCCAAATATTAGAAAATATTTTATTATTTTACAGTCTTTTTACTAGAATTCCGTCGCAAAATTTAACTGACCTCTAATTGCATACTTAAGCAGTATCACGAGCATTTTTTTCAACGTATTCTGAGTATGTCCACTAAGGAGACCTTCCTTGATAGTCATTTGTAGCATCTGATGTTGCGCTTGCATTAGCACAATGTGAAAATTTCCTTAAATGTCTTTGTTTTTTCAAGATTTATTTTTGAAAAATAAGTGCAATTTATCATTAATATTACTACGAAATCAAATCAATCGGATAAACTATCATTTAAGGATGTTCTCAACTGCTTTGCTCGCAAAAAGTTTTGACACATATACAAATTCATTTTTCAAGGGAAACATATAAAATTGTAAAACCTGACCATGGAAGCGATTTGGAATCTAACTTACATTTCCATTTTTTGATCAATAAATTACCTATTGAGTTATAAGCATTTTCGATCACGTGATCACTGTGCCAGCATTTTTTTAAACAGTTCGTTTCGAATTTCAAAAGGAGAAGAAACGTCCACTCCCAACAGCGAATGTGAGTCTCCCACCCGAAGCCATTTTATTCTGAGAGACACTGCGAGGAGAACTTAATACCAGTAGAGGCGCTCACACGCTTGTAAAATTATTAGGTGCAGATTATATAATAAACCTAAACGGCATTTTAGTACAATAATATATTAATCAACAGATTTACTGGTATGAGTTGATTAATAATTTTTTTAACGTCAACTTTAGTTTATATTAATAGTATTTAATAGCAGGTTTATTTAACTTTCACACAAAAAAGCAGCGTTGGCAAGTTCTTCCACAGTGGAAATAACCATGGAAAAATCCGTCCGGAAGATATAGTTTTCTTCCAAGTTGAAGGAATGGAAGAAACTGTTATTTTTTAAGAACTTAGAACATAATTTTTAGTTTCCCGGATTGGCACCCGTATTGTGACGTTTACTTCTGAATTTTGATGTTATGTGTGCAAATAAATATTTCTTTCAAATCTATAAGAAAACTTACTTTATTTAATACTTCTTCAAGCACCTCACAAAAGTTAGCAACATATGATATTCTTCAGTAATTATGGGAATAAAATATCAGAGTTCATAATGTAACTTACTCCCAAATGATCAAAGTAATTAACAATACTTTTTATTATTAAAATAATATTCTTATAAAAAAAATTATAAAACATGAGAATAAGAACTTTAATCAAGATGATTGCGCAGTCACATTCCCCTCATTAATGCAGATTGAATAACTCCGCCCCCATTTTAAAAATAATCAGTCACTCAGGTTTTAAAGGGCGTGTCACACTTATATTGGAAATTAAGCTGAAACTTGATTGACAAATAATTATAATAATATTAATATATTGAAAAGGCTTTCCACTTTCTTTCAAGCATTGAAAACGTGCCTTTCAATCAAATTACCTGATTTTTTTTATCAGGTGTTTCTACCTATATAACAATGCTTTTATCACCTTCTAAATATATGTCTTTTATGAAATAGAAATGTTTTTTCGAGATTTTTAAAAAACCTCATTCTCTCAAAAACTACTATACTGAATTACATGTCTTTAATTGAGTTTAGATAGACATCACAGATGCATAACTGGTAATTTTTGTATAGTTTTCTGATTATAAAAAATGTGTGAATAAATGATAAAAAATTTAAAAAATATATTAAAATAATACCTTATAGTTCTCTGAAAATTAACATTTTCTTGTAAGAAATTCCTTATATGTGTCCGAATATCATATTTAAATGACGAAATTTTGCGTTGTATACTACAGATAAATATTTACAAAAATATGTGTAAAAATTGTTAAAACTCATTGAAGGATGTTGTTTGGGCGGAGCTATTCAACTTCGACATAAAAGAATTTTTGGCACAATGTCAGCAAAGAAAGTGTCGACTGATACATTTTAGATGTCATTAAGCGTATAGGGCATAATTTTTGACACTGTCGATGGTATTTCGATATCACAAACTGATGTTTTGTATCGGAAACACTTGAATAAAAATTGTTTGCTATTAAAACAACTACATTCTTCGGTATCGAAATGCACCGTCTATTGTGATAATGATTTTTATTCAAATATTTTCACCACTTTTAACGAATGGTAATAAGAGAAAGTAGTTCCGTTATTTTTATTTATTTATCTATTTATTTTATTGGGCAAAGTAATAAATTAAATTAAGTAAATTAAATTTAATTAAATTTAAAAAATAAATAAATATGGATATTATATATCTAGAATTAGAACCAAATGCGTTCTTTTATTTCTCAGATATTATTCAGTTATCAGTATTATATACACTATATTGCCATTGATTATGGGACACTTGCGATTTTAGACATTTTGTTAAATATCTAGAAAAATACGTGAGGAATCATCTCGAAACTCTTAGTGTATAAATATAATAGTATAAGTCATACATCTCCGTGAAGATTTTCCCCCGAAACTCCATAGGGGACCGTCAACAAATTAAAAAAGAATGAGTATCTTTTGAATAACTCTGTCAAAACTAATGTAGCAAAAGTGCTCAAACTCTAGATTATGTTTGAATGCCTTATTGTAATTCACTATGTTTATTTTTATGCAAATATCATGCATACTCGCAGAGTAATTAAGGTTTTTATAAAAATGGTCCCAAATTTTTCCAAGTTTTTTCCTTATAATTTTCAGAGTTCTTAATATAAAATAATATTTTTTTCAGAAAATATGACAAACAACATTGCACACAGTACTCTGTAATCAGAATTAAAAAATAATGAAAATTGTGTACAAAATGAGTTGGTTTACTAAATAATTTTTTACTGCGCATGCGTCAATGATATCAAAATTTCATTTGCATATTATGTTAGCTAAATGTACAGAGCAACTTTTGTAAAAGTGACAAAATCATAACTTGAAAATTCTGAAAATAATCGTCAATTGAATAAGTTGAAAATCCGTTATTCTCAAAATGAAGCAAAAACAAGAGGGGTTGTATCCATATTCATTGATTAGTGTCAACATAGAATACACAATACGGGATGTACTACTGCATTTGGATAAAATCCCTCATTTTTTTGTTTCATTTTGGAAACAACGGATTTTGTCCTTTTTCTATAGACGATTACTTTTAGAATTTTCAAGCTATGATTTTGAGACTTTTACAAAAGTTGCTCTATACATTTAGCAAACATAATATGCAAATGAAATTTTGATATCTTTGACGCATGCGCAGTAAAAAATTATTTAGTAAACCTACTCATTTTTCATACAATTTTTATTATTTTTTAATTCTGATTACAGGATGCTGTGTGTAATGTTGTTTGTCATATTTTCTGAAAAAAATATTATTTTATATTAAGAACTCTGAAAATTATAAGGGAAAAACTTGGAAAAATTTGGGACCATTTTTATAAAAACCTTAATTAATCTGCGAGTATGCATGCTATTTGCATAAAAATAGACACAGTGTATTACAATAAGGCATTCAATCATAATCTAGAGTTTGAGCGCTTTTGCTACATTAGTTTTGACAGGGTTATTCAAAAGATATTCATTATTTTTTAATTTGTTGACGGTCCCCTATGGAGTTTCGGGAAAACATCTTCACGGAGATGTATGACTTATACTATTATATTTATACACTAAGAGTTTCGAGATGATTCCTCATGTATTTTTCTAGATATTTAACAAAATGTCTAAAATCGCAAGTGTCCCATAATCAATGGCAATATAGTGTATATACTCTGTTCCGTTATTATTTTATTTATTTATTTATTGCGCAAAAAAATAATTAGTTAATTAATTAATTAAACTAAATTTAATTTAATTTAAAAATTAAATAAATATGGACATTATATACCTAGAATTTGAACCAACTGCAAACCAAATTAAACAGGCACAGAAATCTGCCATTAGAAAAAAACATTAGCTTAGTCTTATTACTCTTCGTTAAAGGTGGTGAAAATGTTTGAATGAAAATAAAATCGAAGAATATTATTGTTTTCCATGCAAAAATATTTTTCTCTACTGTCTCCGATAGAAAATATCAGAATTTTGACATCGACAGTATTGAAAATTGTGGCCTATATACTTGATGATATTTAAAATATATCGGTTGACACATTGTGCTGACATTGTTTCAAAAATTCCTTGGATATCGAAGTTCAGTAGCTCCGCCCCAAAAAACGCCTTTCAATGATTTCGAATAATCTTTATACATATTTTTATAAATATTTGTATATACTACCCAACGCAAAATTTCGGCATGTATATATAATATGCAGTACAAATGTAGAATTTTTTTACAAAAAATGGTAATTTTCGGACAACTATACTACAAAATTTTCATTTTTGTAATTTTTTTAAATTATATTTTCACACACTTTTACAATCAGAAAAATATACAATGATTCCATTTATGCATCTTTGATCTCTATATAAACTCTTTTAATGGCATGTAATTTGGTACAGTAATTTTTGAGAAACTGAGGTTTTTAAAAAATCGAAAAAACATTTTTATCTCTTATCAATATTTATGAGGTGATAATACGGGAAATACATTGTGAGATAGGTAGATATACTTGGGGAAAAAAATCAAGCAATTTCATTAAAAGGTATGTTTCCAATGCTTAGCCGGCTATGTCCTTTGGGGAAAAAAATAAAATTCCAATAAAAAATTTATATAAATTCATAGTTTTATTCTCTAACTAAAAAACACATAAGTTTGATATAAGTTTCATATTTTTGAAAAAATAAATAAATAAACGGGCTCTGGAGTAAGTAACATGCCTTAAAATTCTTGTTCTCGTGTTTTATAACTTTTTTAATGCGCATTTATATTATTTATGTTATTAAAAATATTTTGAATTTATTATTATTAATGATTTTGATGTTTTGTATAAACAGATTTTTTTAAAGATCCAGATTATCTCGAAAACTTATAGAAAGTGAAAAGAAAATATCAATTACAAAAATTTGGGGCAGTTTTGATTTAATATGAAATGATATTTTATGTTTAAAATTTTCCTAAAATAGGGCGAGCTCAAAAATGTAAATATTTTGATAAACAATACATCAGGACATTAAGCTTATAAATGTCAATATTTTTTGCCGAAGTATGGCATTAGTAGGCAAATGCATTTTAAACATTTTTTTTTTAAATTTACGTTCGATAAATTGAAAATATGGATTAACGTCACTCTTTTTAATCTAAAATACTCGTAATGTTTAATCTGAACATTTAGAACTGAAATAGTATCACGTTGTAATTAGAAATAGTGGTGTCGAAAAGCTTTAAATGATGGATCAAGCAAACTTTTCATGCACATTAGGATGGTGCGAAAAAACAAAAGTTTTTATTTCCGAATCGCTATAGTGCGGAAAAGTTGCGATTGGTAAATACAAGAAAAACTAAAAAAAATTTTGAAATCGGACATTATCTTCCGATCGCGCAAACCACCTAAAAATTCAAAAAAATTGAAAATTTCCGATTTTTTCAAAATTTTTTTTAAAATATTACATATACACATATTTTATAACTATAGTGATAAATATTTGCATATTGTACTGTTTAATAATAATAAAAAAATAAATTGCGTTTAGAGAATATCTTTCGATCGCGCAAGCTCATTAAAAATCGGGAAAAATTCAATTTTCAGTGATTTTTGATATATTAAGAAAATAATTAAATAAGCTCAATTTGCAGTCTCATGTTAAAATTTAAATGTAAATTAATACTATTGAGCATGTTATGCTATTTTTTAAATACCGAGATCTTACCACAACGAGATCGCTGCGAGGTTTAGTAGTTCTTCAAGGTTTAGAGTTTCGTGCGCATCCTGTTAGCCACGTTGCGAAAAATCGTTGAAGTCGCCTTATGTGTCCACATGCTTCTGTCCCCAACCTCGTCCACTTGCAGAGAGCTCCATTTCGTATCAGTGAGCCCCTGAACGAATTTCGTTTGTTAATTGTAGATGTATTGTGTTATTTAAAATACATTAACATGTGACAGGGACACGGATCTGGATACGTCGTTGACAAAGAAAATTACTAGACAATCTTTTCATTGTCCTATATTCGGTCATCCAAGAGATTTTCTGCCAAATATTCTTCCAACACACGAAGATGTTCTTCAGTGCTAAATAAATTCAACATCATTAAAGTGAGTTTCTCATTTGTCAGCAATACAGTGGCACAAAAAATAAAATATATTTATTAGAAGGCGTCAATCCCAAAAGTGCTTGATTGTAGAATCATTTAGCTAATTAATGCCTAGTACGATAATATTCTAAACTAACGAAATCTTATATTCGAGACAAGAAATAGCCAAACCTTATAAAAAAGTTTGATGAATTTAAAAAACAAGAATCTCAACTATGTGATATTTCAGCCTGCAAACGTGTAATGAATTTATACTGCTCCTGTAAAATGTCACCAGATCTGAGGGAGTGTCTAATTGAGACTAATTGTACGTCTCAAAAACACAACAAAATTCCAGTCATTGAGCATAAATTTATCTACCTTCAGAGAAAGGACGGAACGGGAAAAATTGGTACTAAAGTTTAAAAAAAAGAAAAAAAACTGAGTACAAGACTTGGAAGACGAAACTATATATTGAAAAGGCAACCTTCCAAATTTGTTGAAGCGAAAATAAAAGACCTTGAGCATTTAGATGAAATACATGAGAATTTTAATGCTAATGTAGGTATATGTAAATTATCATTACCATGACGGATACAGCCTACCAGATTTAAGAAGAAATTACCATGGCAAATGAAAGTGGAGTTACAATCTACATCTTTACATTGCGATCGCAATGGTGTATCTGACAGTGCAGGTGCTGCTAAAGCGTTGAGTGTACTAGAAGATATTCCTGTAATAACTAAAACAGATGCTTTTCAAGTTATTGATCTATACAAAATTAGAAGAAAACAAACAGAAAGAAAAAATTACGGCAAAGTCAAGTGGAATCAGTAAAACCACATGACATACATTTTGATGGAAAAAAAGACGATTATTTATCCTCCTCGGTTCTGAGACAAATATCACGATGGACAACATACACTGTTTAAAATTACTATAAACCATCTTCAAAAATATATCATTCTACATATCAATGCGTGTTATATGGACGCATTTATTGAAAAGGTCTAGAAGTATTTTTAACGATTTTAGAAGTATTTAAATTCTTTTAAAGGATTTTCTTTAGTTTCTCGTACAGGCGCTATATTCGTGAAGAATATTTGACAAAAAATCTCTTGGGGATGACAAAATATAGGACAATGAAAAGATTGTCTAGTAATATCTTTGTCAACGACGTATGCAGATCCATGTACCTGTCACATGTTAATGTGTTTTACATAACACAATACATCTACAATTAACAAACGAAATTCGTTCACGGGCTCACTGATACGAAATGGCGCACTGTGCAAGAGGACGAGGTTGGGGAGAGAAAGGGATGTGGACACATAGGGCGACTTCAACGCTGTTTCGCAACGTGGCTAACAGGAGTTGCGCGAACTACTAAACCTTTTCGCCCTGCAGCGATTTCGTCGTGGTAAGAACTCGGTTGTTCAAAAATAGCATAACATTCTCAATAGTATTAATTTACATTTAAATTTTAACATGAGACCGCAAATTGAACTTATTTAATTATTTTCTTAATGCATCAAAAATCACTGAAAATTGAATTTTTCCCGATTTTTAATGAGCTTGCGCGATCGGAAGATATTCTCTAAACGCAATTTATTTTTTATTATTATTAAATAGTACAATATGTAAATATTTTCACTATAGTGATTAAATATATGTATATGTAATATTTTTTAAAAAATTTTGAAAAAATCGAAATTTTTCAATTTTTTTGAATTTTTAGGTGGTTTGCGCGATCGGAAGATAATGTCCGATTTCAAAAAATTTTTTTTAGTTTCTCTTGTATTTACCAATCGCAACTTTTCCGCACTATAGCGATTCGGAAATAAAAACTGTTGTTTTTTCGCACCACCCTAATGCACATACATCATACATGTAAATCAGTTACGTGGTGAACTGACAAAGATAATATATGTTGGTAAGACATAATTTATTTCATTAACTAAACCAAGTTAAACATAATTATACTATTCATGAGTGGCAGGCATTAGACGAACACTTAGAATTATGCTCATGTGCTAAATATTTTAATTCCACTAAGTGGTTATACAAAAAAAAATATTTTAAATTAAATTTCACACCAGAAAATATATTTGAAAATAAGTTAAAGTAAAAAATGTGAATCCTACATGAGTATTGAAGTACTAATGGCATATTCATGACATCGGCAGCTGTCTAATACGTTCAAGCAGCCGATAAAATGATATTAGAAAATGGAATTCTTTGTGGACGATCACAGTCGTCTTTCCTGTGCTACTTTAGCAACGAATGGACTCACGCTTGATATGTTTTTGCAATACGGCGCTTTCATTTTTGGCTAAATTCATCTTTTGCGCTTCTACAATGTGTTATTTACGTTTGATAATATGCATTTAAGGTCATCAAATCTGTTTTATTATTATTATTATTTATTTATTGCGGAGAAGTTAAAACATATTTTATTCATACTGCTTGGAATACGCTTGACTGTTTTTTTTTCTTTCTATAAGAGGGTCATTAATACTGCAAATTACTAAAAACAGAATTACCCTAATTTCCTGCGTATAATCCGCGGAACAAACAATCATTTTTCGACCCAGAAATTTTATGAAATAAAATATAACTTTTCAGATCGCCGTAAATATTTGCCTTCATTTACGAAATAAAATTTCTGGGTCGAAAAAGAATTGTTTGATCCGCGGATTATAGGCAGGAAATTAGGGTAGCTTTGTTATGTCATTGAATAACTGTTATTGTACATTGAATACACTTTAAACTAAGTATATTATTTTAAATTATAATTTTTTCAGCAATTTTTGTTATGTAACTCAGCATTATGTCCAACAGAAATCAAAACAAACACTTTCACTATTTTTCTAGAGGTTAATTTTCAAAAGTAGACTCATATGAATTTTTCCGGACAAAATAAAAAATCATACATTAAATGGTTTAAGTACGGACACGCCTTATTTAGTTCGGCACTATTGAGGCAAGCGACTGCATCCCTTGTCCTCCGAAAAACGAACGTCTCAGGAAAGCACGTTATCGAAAAGTAGATCTCTGAAAACGATTCGCCTTTCCTAAAACAATACAGAAAGGGGGAAATCAATTTGCTGATTTTGTTTTATCAAAAATTACTCTTAAGTGAATACTGAATTTCCCAAAGTATCAAGCTATCAATATTAAATAACGGATTATATGCCAGAAACCAGTTTTTGCATCTGTACGCCGCCCTCTCTGTCTTTTTTTTTTTTTTTTTAACTCCGCCCATCATCATAAGATACGTATTTATTCAAAACAAAAGCACAGTAGATATACATAAAGTAGGCGGAACATCGTCTTTGTGGAACGATTTGAATATAGATATAAATTGTATTAATATTATTTGAGAAAAATATATAATTTTTGAATATTGCAAAAATTTGTTTTCTTAAAAATCATTGCGCTGCGTTTCATAAATTAAATATATGTTTTAAAGATATCTTAGAATTATTATTTGAGAGCTTTTTACAATTGATTTCAGTGGAAAATTGTGCAAAAAATGGTAATATAAATTCTTGAAAAGTTAAAATCATACCCATTCTTCATTCTGTTAAAGCAATGGTGTTTTTTTTAATTTTTATTATTATTTTTATTTATTTATTTATTTATTTTGTGTGTTGTAGCGAAACTATATATTAAAAGGTTCATTTGAGAAATACGTATGGACAATTATTGCTTCAAATATATTACACATTTTTTAATATAATCGATTGAATAATTGAATTTTTCATTGAAAAATCCTTGTTGTGCAAAGGAATAACAGTAGCACACAAATCATCAATATCTGCTACAATTAAAATTTTCAAAACTAAAATTTCTGAAGTTCAGTTAATTCGTAGGATATTTTCTATTGTAAATAAAATGGGAAAAATGCATGTATTTTTTTATTTTACTGAGAACTCCCAAAATTATCTTAATGATTACAGGTTCACGTTGAATGAGGGAAGTACGGAGTATTGATCCCCCTTCTACACTGTTTAAAGGATTGGCGGATTGTTTTCAAAGATCTACTTTTAGACGACCTACTAGTCCAAGACGCTCGATTTTGGGAGGACAAGGGTTGTGGTCGCTGGCCTCAATAGTGACAAACTAAATAAGGCGGCTCCATACATAAACCTTTTGAAGTATGATTTTTCATTTTGTTCGAAAACAATCGATTTGAGAATATTTTTTTAAAACTACCTTCTAGATAAATAGTGAGATCATTTATTTAAATTTTTCTTGGACATAATATCAAACCGGCAAAAATTGCTATAAAAAAGATAATTTTAAATAATGTACTTGCATAAAATATTTACACTGTACAATAAAAACTAGTATTTTCCATGCATAATAAATCTTATTATGCTTTTAACTGTTTCCAAAAATAATGACTATTTTATACAGAAAAAAATTTCAAGCAAGTAGTATCAACAAAATAATGTCGTAACTTCGACGTAATAATAATACTAATAAACATATTCCCCGACCTTAAATGCATGTTATCAGACGTACCACAAGAGATCGATTTCGCCAAAGATGAAAGCCCCATATTGCGACGGAAACATCCTGCATAGAGGTCTGCACGGGCCCGGGCTTGGCCCGTGGCCCGTACACGGCCCGGCGAGTCGTTTCGAATTTTCTAACGGGCCGGCAGATTTAGAATAGTTTTTTCAACGGGCCGGGCCGACAAACAACATAAACGGGCCAGGACGGCAAAAATACTGAACGGGCCAGACGGGCCGACCCGGGCCAATAAAAAAAAATTTCGGGGCTGCCGGCCCGTTCTGAAGATTTCAGCAGAAACGATAAAATATGAGCTATTTTCAACGAAAATGGTTTTAACGAGAATAAGTATAAATGTGGCCATACTAGTTTGACAGCATCAATATAAAAATGCACAGTGTATCGGCATCGGAGAATTACATTATGTGTAACCCGTTTTAATATTTTTTTAGCTGACTCATGCCGGTCCGAGATCACGCTTGCATTATTTTTTTACATATAGACTGGCCGGACCGGTACTAGACTTAATTATTGGCAGAAAACATGATTTGTAAAATTATTAACAGCGATAAAGAACTTATGTTAGCTTAGTCTTCGGATATATACTTCTTGATGACTTTTAAATTAATTTCTCAATAATGCGAAAGTTTGACACATTTTCTGATTAATTTTAAATTGTAAAAGTATAAAAGTGATAAGCCTAACTATTAAAGGGATTTGGAATCGAATAGCGTTTTTCATTTTTGGTAAATAAAATACTTGTGTAATCTTGTTGAGATATAATAGTTTCTCAAATGATTGCAGGATTTTCTCCCTTCCCTTGCTATTGCTTCCGGAAATTCTATTCAAAACGCTAATTATGACAGTATTTTATTTGTTTGCAGTTTTCTTAAATTGCTTGTATCAAAAAATGGATAACGCCATTCGATTATATAGTTTCTGAATAAAGATATCTGCTAATCTTATGCGTTTCTGAGAAAAAAATGAATTTAGAAATGTATCAGAAAGGAGCTTCTTTGAATTTAAGAATGAATTTGGATTTGAAATCTATAATAAAATGATATAGAAATATATTTATAAATCTTCTTTTATTAAACAGCTTCAAAATTAACGATGTTTTTAGCTTTTGTTCTTTTTTTTTATTCTAAGCCATATTAATTTTTTAATGAATCTTTATTCGACTGTTGAAAGCCTAAGAATCTAAGTAATCATTAATGTTGTTAATGTGTATTTGCTGTAAAATAATCTGTGTATGCTGTAAAATCATTCCATAGATATGTATGCAGTATTCTTTAAAGGAATCTTAGTTATATGATAAAAATATGTGAATTTTTTAGAAATCGTAGAAATTGTAACGGGCCGGGCCCGGCCTAAAATATAAAAATTTAAACGGGCCTGGAAATTCCGGCCCGTGCAGTCCTCTAACCTGCACCAGATTTGTTCAATGCAGTTAAACAATTGAGATCCTTGAGATAAAAGAGCGCGAAATGATTTATTATAACAGGGAGAAACCGTCAGCTTTGTAAGTGGTGACAACGTTTGAAGTTTTTTTAAGCGTTCCAACAGCCCTTTGAGATAGTAGCCGTGGATGCCTTAATTTTTAAACCTGTAATAATCCAGACCGCATGAAATTCGATTCTTTTACATTTATCATTTACTTGTCATATTTTATGGTGTGAGTGTTTAAATAAATATTCTGCATTTTCATTTATTCATGAGTTGATTCAACTGTAAAATCTTGAGAGGCGTCATTTCCCTTTGATATTCAGCATTCTTTAGAATAAACAAAGAAAATAATACTGAAAAAATACTCCCCAACGACAATATTTCAATGTGAGCACAATTTAATACTTTTATTTTGTTTAACACTAGAACCGCCGGCTATTTTATTCAAGTTTTATAAAAAGTGTTTAACACCAGAAATTTTATTTAGAGTTATTTAACTTATTGAATTAGCCTATTTTTGCGCTGCACATATTTAACAAATCTTGTCAAGAAATTTCTGGTTCAAATCGGCTATTTTCAATTTGGCAGGGGTCATATTGACCCCTAATGGCGGTTCTAGTGTTAATATTTTTGAATGATGTACACAAATAATGTTGCAATTTAACCGAAATCATAGTATTTATTTTAGTTTTCTAGATTTTATTTTGACAAATTACCTTACAATATTTTATTAAAACTTGAATATCTTTGAAATCTAATCCTAAAGAATTCGAATTTCTCAAGTAGTTATAAGACACGTTTAAAATGAAATCGTTTTTCATTTCTTTTAATTTATACATTCAGAAACTGGAAAGTTTTTGTGCAATGTTAAACTAATATTTTGGCTTAAAAATATCAGCTAGTTAACAATTTATCGAGTAGTATAGAGTACAGGTACATATAAAAAAGAGAAAAAAAATTACGTTATTTTCTAACACTTCAATAACAGAGTCGATGACTTAAGGCGTGGCCAGAATTTTTAGCTCCGCCTACATATTTTTATTTCATACGAGCTTTATTTAAAAAATAACAATAATAATAATAATATAAAAAAATGCATTGCTACCAAATGCTTTTAAATATTTATTTTGCAGAAGTTCAATATTTAGTGAACCTATATTCAGTGTGTAAATTTTTCTCTTATTAATAAATTTTCTTCAATTTTTAATAATTATAACATGTAAATGTAACGCCTGGTACTGATTTGGATTCCAAATGCTTTTCAATATCCAAAAATGTTCATTCAAAATAAATAAATAAGTAAAATTAATAGGCTACCATTTAAAGATAATGACAGAAACAAATTTGAAATATATTTTTAAATGATTTATTCGATTTGTTTACACCTACCTTATACATCCAACATATAATATACTCCGCACCCATTCATCTAATGGGCAATTTTTAAATTTTTAAATTTGAAGACTTTTTTTCTTTTTTCTCGACAAAATTCTATTTTTTATTCTGAAATCAAATAATCCTGTAGGTTTTTATGTTGTTTTTTTCAAAAGGAGCAAATTTTTACAGCTAATTTATGTATGTTACTTTAAGAATATTCCTTGCCTATATTTATTAATAAAAAATTTTCAAGCTGTGAACGTAGTTTCGAACATTTGGAACACACACTTGTAAACATTCTGAAATGTTCGAAATGGTTAAGTCAGTTTTTTTGACAAATTTAATCTGCTTAAAATTAAAAGTAATTTTATAAAATCCTATGCTTTCTACGAATTTAAAAATATGCAATGTAATGTAACATAATGAATCAATCCATGGACATCTTTTAAAGTTTATATTTTGTTTAGTGTATATTAGATGGTTTGTTTCGTTCGAAAAAAATACCTGCTCTTTTACTGCGTACTCTGTTACGAATGTTAAAGTAGATGTCGAAATGACTCTGTAGATTCCAGCAAACGCTATAAATATTATTTTCCTGATTCAGTAAGTAGTAGTAGACACTTTGTAATCGTACGTTGAACCAAAAGGATCATATTAGCAGTTTTCATATTTCATAAGCTGAGATTTTATTCATTTATTTATTTTTGTCAAGTTAGTTCAACCAGTTTGTTCAATTAATTAAAAATAAGGGAGGCGTTCAGCTTTTATTTTATTTATTTATTTTAATGGTTTTATTATTTACGCATAGCAAAACCTGGGACCTCCTTTTTGTTAATAACGATCTGCGAGTTTTTATTTGTGTTGTTGAGCAGTAGTTGTTACCAGTCAATTAACATATTTCTCTCCCCTGAAGAAGTAGTTTAATAGAAAAGCCTTCTACTGTATTTTTATCCATTTATCTTTCATTATTTTGGTAATCTGCCTTCTATTTCACTACAAACTTGAACTGTTTTCAATAAAATGATTGTAAAAATACTGATTTCATTGGTTTATTGTATGGTAATATATGAATTACTCTGGTTATATAATGTCCATTTATCCATATATTTCTTAGTAATTTGGTAAACTGCCTTCTATTTCTCTTCAAACTTCAATTGTTTTTAATAATATGATTGTAAAAATACTGGTTTCATTAGTTTATTTAATGGTAATGTCTGAATAACTTTGGATGTATTTATAAAAGTATTTATATAATTAAAAATAATGATATTTTTTGAAAGGTATGGTTTTGGAGTAATTTTAATAAGACTTTCTTAAAAAAGGGTTGATAAAAACATAGAAAAAATGAGTTTTATTTGGAATATTAAGAAATAAAGTTTTAATTAAGAATATTTTTAATTTAGAGCCATCTTTTTAATTTACGCATATTGGAATAAATGTTTTTTAAGGCGAATTAAAAATTTATATCGTTTCCATAAAAATTAATAGATTAGATCTAGAAACAAGATTTTAATTTAATAAGTTAAACTAAGTACGGAATATTGTTATAAGGAAATTAATA
The DNA here is from genome assembly GCA_964019185.1 of Maratus speculifer. NCBI lineage: Eukaryota > Metazoa > Arthropoda > Arachnida > Araneae > Salticidae > Maratus > Maratus speculifer. The sequence goes on along the minus strand of OZ025302.1, from coordinate 6,270,101 downwards.
TAGTATAAATGTTAATTTTGGCGGTAAAAAAATTAAAATTTGTAATATGCATGATTTTACATTTTATTCTAAAAAAATTATATTCGAGTCTTTTTTTTTTCTTTGAAAATTAACCGTTAGAAAATTTGTGAAAACATTTATTTAATTTTCTGTTGGACATGCAGTAAGTCATGAGTTAAATAACAAAAATGCTGTAAAGAATGTAAACTCGGTGTAATAATAATTTAAAGAAAAAAAAACATATCCCTCGACCTTAAATGCATGTTATCAAACGTAACACAAGTGATCAATTTCGCCAAAAATCAAAGTTATATTTCAAAGCAAACATCATGCTCCAGATTCGTTCAATGCAGTTATCAATCGAGATCTTTGATTTGTAAAAGCGCGAAGTGATTTATTACCAGAGGCACAAACGGCAGCATTGTATGCGGTGACATGGACTTGAATTCTTATAGCGTTATAACGGCACCCTGACAAGGCAACTTTGCATGAATAAATGATAAGTTATTTAGCATTCTGTCCAAAAACGACTTTTTCTGCATTTACCATTTGCTTGTCATATTCTATGGTGTAAGTGTTTAAATAAATATTCTGTATTTTCATTTTTTTTCTTGAGTACATTCAAGTATTAAATGTTGAAAGGCGTCATTTCCCTTTCATGTTCAACATTCCCTAGAATAAACGAAAAAGTAATTTAAAAAGTACTCTTAAACGACAATATTTCAATGGGAGAAGAATTTAATACTCTTATTTTGTTTAATATTTTTAAATGATGCGCACAAATAATGTTATAGTTTAACCGAAATCATATTAATTATTTTAAGTTCCTAGATTTTATTTTGACAAATAACATTAAAAGATCATATTAAGACTTAAGTACCTTTGAAATCTAACCTTAAAGAATTTGAATTTCTTAAATAGGATAAAACATGTTTAAAACGAAGTCGTTTTTCGTTTTTTTGAATTTATTCATTCACAAATGTTAAAGTTTTTGTGCCATGCTGAACTAATGTTTCGGCTTAAAAATTTCAGCTAGTTTATAATTTATCGAGTAGTATTGAGTACACATATATTAAAAATTAATAAAAATTAATAACGTTATTTTCTAACATTTCAATACCAGAGTCGATGAATAAAGGCGTGCCCTCAATTTTTACTTCCGCCTAAATACTTTTATCGCATACGAGCTTTATTTAAAAAAAATAATAATAATCTAAAAAGAATGCATTGCTACCAAATGCTTTTAAATATTTACTTTGCAGAAATTCAATATTTAGTGAACGTATAATCAGTGTGCAAAAATTTTCTTTTATTAATAAATTTTCTTCACGTGAGTATTAATCATAGTATGTAAAAACAGAGCCTGATACTGGTTTGGATTTCATATATTTTTAGTGTCCAAAAATGTTCATTCAAAATTAAAAAAAAAATCTTTGTTTAAGATAGAAGTTCTTAACAAGTTACCATTCAAAGATAATGTTAGAAAAAATTTTGAAATTTATTTTTGATTGATTTATTCGATTTGTTAACTCTTTCCTTATACACCCAACGCATAACATACCACCCATGAATCTAACAGACAATTTTAAAATATTATTATTATTATTATTATTATTACTATTATTATTTTTTTTTTTTTTTTTTTTTTTTTTTTTTTTTTTGACAAAAGTAATTTTTTTGTTCTGAAATTAAATAATCCTGAGGGATTCTATGTTATTTTTCCGAAAGGAACAGGTTTTTAGAGTTAATTTGTGTATGTTACTGTAAGAATATTCCTTGCCTATATATACTAATAAAATTTTGTCAAACAGTAAACATATAAAATGGACTGTTCGAAATTATTAAGTTAAATATTTTGGTCAAATTTTGTCCATTTGAAACTAAAAAAAATTTCAAAAAATATTATGTATTCTTATGCATTTGAAAAATATAATGTGATGTAATAAATCAATTTATAAATATATTATATGTGTAGTATTATTGAGTTATTATAGGTCTCGTCGGTTATCGTGAGTCTTATTCCGCTGTTCTTGTTATTATTATTATTATGAAACAGATGCTTTATCTTCCCGCGAGCCGCCATTTTGTTTCCCCATTATTTCTCACAAATGTTATTATTAATATTATTTTTCAATTATTTTTTTTTGAGGAAAGATAAAATAAATATTTATAAGGCTTATGCATACTAAAAAATTTATTTTCACTTTACTTGAATGTTTTAAAAAATAAATGAACAAGTAAATCAAACGATTTTTACAATTAAAACTTTTCTCTTTGAATCTTAGAGTTTCTACAGTAGATTGTCTTGTTTAATTTAATGTCATTTTTTGAAATGTATGATTCAATCATTTCAGTTTCATTTTGTAGTTTAAGGTTAAATAATAATGTATGAGAAATAAAAGGGAAACAAAATCTAAGCCGAATTTTCTTCATATATTATATTTTCTTCTTACATATACTTTCTCTTTATATTTATCTTATATTTTCTTCTTACATAGTATGTAAAAGTAAAGCCAGATACTGGTTTGGCTTTCATATATTTTTTAGTGTCCAAAAATGTTTATTCAAAATATAAAATAATAATAATAATAATCTTTGTTTAAGATAGAAATTTTGAACAGGTTATTATTTACAGATAATGTTAAAAACAAATTCGAAATTTATTTTTGAGTGATTTCTTCGATTTGTAAGCTCCTCCGATTACACACCCAATTCATAATATACCAACCATTCAATCATCTAATGGACAATTTTCAATTTTTTAAATCTGAGGTTTTTTTTCCCCTTTTCCCTTTTCCCTGTACTTGATCTGTCGGTTGATATATATATACTATATAATGGGCAAATTTAGTTTGCCTAACTGGTTGAAATTTCTCTTTCAGCACTTTATTCTAATAGATAGAAAATACTTCAATGTTTTTGTTCAACCCTGTAAGTCAACCTTTTTTACACGCCAATATTGTGTTAAAATTTAGTTCAAACAAACACACTTTTAAAACTACTTAAATCACATTTTCAGAAATTATCATCTATGGGTGAACACGTAGCTAATTCTTTGCGTGACCCTACATATCATTTCATTTATATTCTTAGTAAACTGAAAGCAGTTGATTGCAAAAAATGCATGTCTTATTTAAAAACCACCTTTAAGTAAATTACCCTCATATTCAGTCAGGTTTGCGAACTTTTTGTGCAACACTGTATATCAACTATATCATTCATACACATCATCTAATATGCAGACATTTAGTAAAACTTAAAAGCGAATATTACAATTGAAAATGCATTCCGTCCATGCATCAGCTATCATCGATAATATACAGTACTTCGGATAGAATATACGACTTGAAATAGTTTGTGTGTCCATGTAAATTCTATGCACTTCATATTATGCTTGAAATATTGAGTCTCAGTGGCGTTTATAAAATTTCTGATACTTGAAATCGTTTAACATAGATAAAATAAGTCGCAGACAATTCTCCCCTTTATTATTGTGTAATGGAATTCTTTTGAGTGACCCTGTAAATAAATAGTAACTATTATTTTCAAAGCATATTTTACACAATGTATTTTTTAGTGCACTTTGCGAATTTATATAAATTTCAATATGTTTGACCGGGTGTAACACCTTTAAAATTCATTTGAAACTATTTTTTCCCATAGGCCGCAATGTATCGGGAAATTTTTGACTATCCCTGTAGATAAACTAATCATGGAAGAAACTTCATTTTCAATAGGTGTCCGTCCTAGGGTAAGCGTCAATAACATATAAAAAATTCATAGCAATCCGAGTATATTTACGGGAGTTAGAGCGCGGACAGGCCGCCATATGGCCAGACAAACCGAATGCATTAACTCTTTTCAACATTGTGAAAGTGTTAAAAAGATTCCACATGCATGTTATCATATGTAAGTAACACATAACAGAATAAAAAAGATGAATTTCGTCAAAAATAAAAGCGCGTATTGCAAAAAGATATCATGATACATCCTCCCTGATTGCACAATGCATTTAAAGTGAAAAGGCATTAAGATAGAGGAACGCCGGTATTGGCAAGAGATAAAACATCGAATGAGATTTTCGTCAGCCGCCCACGAAACAGCCGAGCAAGAATTTATTACGATCACAAACAGTACAGGCAAAAATAGTTGCTCCTTTTTTACAAGTATTATTTTCTTCTTATATTTTATGGTGTGAGTAAACACTCACACATTAAAATAAACATTTTGTGTTTTCAATTATTCTTGAGCATATTAAAGTTTTAATCTTGAAAGGTATCAATTTCCATTTGACCTAAGCGTCCTGTAGTATAAATAAGGGGAATAATTTTTTTAATATTCCTAAACGATCAACTTCCTATGTGAGCTTAATTTAATACCTTTATTTTTTTTATTATTTTTGAATTATATGCACGAACAGCGTTATAATTTAGCCAAAATGAGAGTAATTATTTTTGTTGTCTACAATTTATTTTGAGAAATTAAATTAAAAGATCATATTAATATTAAGGCCTTTTGCGGAGCAGGACAAATTCATTGCTTAAGTGTTGAAATTTATGACTGACACCTGAATTTGAAAACAACTTTATCTGTAAATAAGAAATCGCTATATTTCCCGCATTCAATAAACAGTAATTTTTTTAAACAAAATTCCGGTGCCAATGTGACGTTTGGGAATTAAAATTAAGTGGTATATCTATGAAACCACCGCGCCGCAAAGGGTTAAACCTGATAGAATAATAAAAAGATGAATTTCGTCAAAAATCAAAGCGCGCATTGCAAAAAGATATCACGATACATCCTCCCTGATTGCACAATGCATTTCACTATTAAAATATATAAAGTTTTAAAATCTTAAAAATATGAATTTCCCAAGTAGGATAAGACATGTTTAAAATAAAGTCGTTTTTTATTTCTTTTAATTCTTTCATTCTCAAATTGCAAAATTTTGGGGGCGTGCTGAACTAATATTTTGATTTAAAAATTTCAGATAATTAATAAATTATCGAGGAGTATTGAGCATTCATACCTAAAAAAATGAAAAAAAAATGTTATTTTCTGCCTTTTCAATACCGGAGTCGATGACTAAAGGCGTGCCTTGCAGTTCTAGTCCCGCCTAAATATTTTATTGCATACGAGCTTTACGTTTTAAAAATGACTAAAAAAATGCATTTACCAAATGCTTTAAATATCTATTTTGCAGAATTCAGTGTGCAAAATTTTTCTTTTATTAATATTTTTTTTTCACATATGTATTAAGCATAGTATGTAAAAATAAAGCCTGATACTGGTTTGAATTTCATATGTTTTTTAGTGCCCATAAATGTTTATTAAAAAAAATGCGTTTAAGATAAAAGTTCTTAACAGACTACCATTTAAAGATAATGTTAGAAAGAAATTTGAAATATATTTTTAAGTGATTTATTGGATTTGTTTACTTCTCCCTTATACACCCAATTCATAATATAGCACCCACCCATTCAGGTTATTTATGTTTAGTATATTTTCTTTATTAGCACATCATTTACACTCAAAATTATTTTTGGTATTTTCGTTTTAGCCACATGCTAATGCCTAATTATAAAAGGTTTCACTGTTTATAGAAAACATTTTGATTTTAATTGTTTTAGTGTTTAAGAGCGAAGTTCGATTATTTATCTGTTAAATTCACATTTTACTTATTTATATACGTATGCATATGTGACACTTTAATTACGTCTGTTAATTTAGTTATGGAATTGGAGATGAAAATAAAGACATTATGAATTGTTTATATTGTATTATTTCAAATGCAAAGAATTGTCCGACGTGGAAATATACCTTGATCCGCTTCGTTTAATAATTAATTAAAAAGACTGCTGTTTGTTTTGTATAACAAGACTTGTGAATGCATGTTTTTTTCTTCCTTTTGAATGGTCAGACGATAGCACCACCGAATGAAACATTGCTATTTTCAAATTAGGTTTCTACGATACTTTAAGCGTAAATAATAAAATTAAAAAAGAAAAAAAGAAAAAGTGACACAAACACCATATTGAATTTTCAACATACTGTCTGACATCAATCCGTCGTAACACTTCAGCTTCAAGCACCGAACGGAAATAATTAGTCCGAGTGCTACGCGACAAGAATAAGGTGAAAATTGCAAATCGTGATAAGTATACCCCTTGGTGAGTACCCGTAAGGAATCGTGACGTCACTGCAACATCGTTGTGAAGTCACATTGTGACTTTGCGGCCATCGATCGTCGATGTGAAGTTACAGTGACTAAAATGTGAAGTCGTTATGGCCGTTTTAGAGCTTTATTGTGACTTCACATTGTGTCCACTTTGTGAAATCACGATGTGACAAATTTGTGAAAAATGTGTCACTTGTCAATGTCACTACTTTGACATTGTGACGAAACTGTGACAAAAGTGACGATTTTTAAATTGCCAGAAACATGTTTTTAAAAGTAAATAACATGTTTTGGAGAATTTTTGTTATTTTCTAAACATTTTTAAGAAAGTCATATCTCAGTCACAATGTGACGTCACTGAGAGGTGGCATTTTCGTCACAGATGTGATGTGACCATGCATGCTATGAGGGTATGTACTTTATGATAAACAATGCATTACAATGCATTTCAGAGGGGGAGGCTCTCGTAAAGTCGTCGGAATTCAAGATGGCGGCCGTTATTCAAAATGCCGTCATTTTCTGAATTTTCTTAATATGCTTAATATAAATGTGCATTTCCCGTCGATTTCGATGTTTTTAAAGTCAAATTTCGGTTTTTGACACTTTCCAACATTATTTAACCTCTTCAGTCCCTGAGTACCCAAATGGGTACATCAGTTTTGTCCCATTTTATTAATGATACTCAAATATAAATGAAATTTCGATATAAGAATAATATGTTCCGAATTCTAATATTCGAGCTAATGAAGATAAAACAAAAATCTCGCTCTGAAGTCAAACGAGAGAAGAAAAAATTCAGTAATAATTAAAAATACTGTAATAATCGCCAGTAGCGAAGAGGTTAAAAGAGTGTATGAATTCAGTTTATCTATCTGTCCGTCTGTCCTTCCATGCTATTGCTCGCTTAAATGTGCTCAGATAAAAAGGTTGCTGTTTCTATGGTACTTTCAAATAAGTAGATAAGTAGGTTTCTATGATACTTTCCAGTTCACTTTAAGCGTAAATAACTAAAATAAATAAACAGAGAAAGTAAAGCATCTTTACACTCTTACACCCCAATTCATTCATCTCATTATAATTTTATGAAAATCTATGGTGCATTGCTATCAATTGCGGCAATTTAATCTCGCACTCATTCAACAAATCCTAAAAGAAAAATTAAATAATCTATTTATTGTAAATTACTGCGAATATTCTAAATAATTCGTTTATTGTTGATTCATCAATTTTATGTTTTTCACCTTTTTTACACGCAATTTAAAATGAGATAAGACCATGATGCACAAAAACCCTATAATATTAATTAACTCTAGAACGCCCGGAAATTTTGCTCAAGTTTGACAATAATATTCCTCACCGGACTTTCCATTCAAAATTATTTTATTTATTTATTTCACGTAAGTCTGCTTGGCTTAAATTTACATTATTTCAAGAAAACATTTCTGGTTCGAATTGAAATTTAATCGTATGGTTGTAATCGAATGGACTCCTTCCGGGCGTTCTTGTGTTAATTAAAAAAGATTAACGTTTGTTTTGTATCTCAAGATTTATGAAAGCATCTTTTCTTTCTTTGAATCGTCAGAAGATGGCAGCACTACGGTATGTAACATTGATATTTTCATAGTAGGTTTCTGCGATACTTTCCAGTTCACTTTACGCATAAATAATAATAATAAAAAAAAAAAAATACAAAGAGTACAAAGCTCCGTTATTTTCAAGAACTAAAACAATGAAATTACATAAATGAAAATTAAATATATATATTTTTTATTATTTTCGAAACAATCTTTGACGAATAAAACCGAATAATAATTGTCTGAGCGTAGCGAAGTCTTATACTCAGAGTGTAACGAATCTGTCTCCAGTCTGGTTCACTTGTGAAAGGGTAGCACAATAATTCCTCATTATAATGTCCAACAGCACTTTATTACAATACTCTACATCAACCTTTACTTTCTAAAAATACAAATAAACCTCACACACATCAAAAAAACTGAAAATTTTAAACATTAAAATCACCAGTCTCTCTTCAAGTCAACGTCCCATTCCTCCCACACACTCCTTCGTCTCCCTTCGCCTCCATCACTCAATTCAACATTAGCGCCGTCTGGCAAAACCAAAAGAAGCATTCCGCATTCAGGATAACAGTTGCGATAGCCTCTTGTGAAATTTTAGGCGGGAGTTAAAGTGGAAACTTAATCACATGGATTCGTCACAGACTCCTCCCCCCTCCAAATTTTGGACATGTCCAATCAAAGTCCCCACTAAAGGAGCAATAATGTGCCAGTTCCAAAGAACGCTAGAAAGTCTTTTCAAAGCACAGTGTCCACGAGTAGATGCAATGTGCCACAGGCATATTTCCCGAAAATTCATCACAGCATGGTACTGCCCTGACCAACTGTCCTAATTCTATTAAATTTTTTTTTTCTTTTTCTTTTTACAAATTTGGAATACGCGGCAATATAGCACCCCGCAATACCAGTTACAATATAAATTACATACACATAAAATAATAAAATATATACATAAATATACATAATAAAATGACATACACATAGCTGTAATCAAATACCGATTTCCATTTGGTGTAATAGGCAATGGTCCACAAGCATCAACATTTATTCTACTAAATATCTCAGATACAATGGGCACCAAAGTTAATGGGGCTTTCTTTATGTCATTAGATTTCCCAGCTCTCTGACAAGCATCACAAGTTTTCACAAACTCCTCAATTTGCTTAAAACAATTTGGCCAGAAAAAATGCTTCACCAAGCGATCTTTTGTCTTGGCGACACCTAAATGTCCCGAGGTCTCCTCATGACACATTCTTTTAATTTGGTCCCTGAAACATTCAGGAACCACAAGTAAGTCCATTTCCTCTCCCATCTTATTAATTTTCCTCTTAACCAATAATTTTTCCTTAACTATTCTAAAATCCTTAGGTTCTGTTTCTGTCCCCCTAGCCAAAGTAAATAAGGGAGCCAATTCTTTACTCCTCCGCTGCTCTTCTGCAAATATATCCGAATCCACTTTCACCAAGTCAAAAATAGTTTCAGTCTCTTCAACCTCCGGCAAAATTTCGCAGTCTGCACCGGAACAATCATTTTCTTCCTCCCGCGACTTCTCAGTTAATATTAATTCTTCTTCCTGACCCTCTATCGCCTCCTTCTCAGCAAGCTGTAACCGCTTCTGAGATCGTGTCAATACCACATTCACAATTTCTTTTCTCTTATCACCATCAGCTTCTATCTCCTTTAATAGAGACGCAGTTTTATTTCCAAGGATATACCTCCCCTGATCTAATTCATTTCCCAGGACGGCTGCTTTAGTGATAACATGGCCCAATTCACACTCAATCTCAATTTCGGCCATAGGCAAACATGACATCCGCTGGTCCAACAAATGCTGCACCCACACATATTCTCCTATCATGTTTTCAGGTGGAACATACTTTTGACACACCACATCGATAGTTGCTCCAGTATCTCTTAAAATAGGAATACTAGTTCCATTAATCTTCCCAAAAATTGTATATGGTGCCAACAAATCCTCGTCAACCTTATTTTTAACGTAATTTACGCTGTCTAAACCGCTCTTATTTTTAAGCTTAGGGCAATCGGGCCTAAAGTGCGTTGAATCCCCACATTCAAAACAACGGAACTGTTTCCTCCTCTCAAAACTGGGATCAGGCTTTCTATCCCTAAAATAATTTCCCTTATCCTGTACATCTTGTATAAATTCACTTCTTAAGTTATTTCCCTTCCATGATCTCATTTGCCATTGATTCCTATCACCTCGATCCCTATTACTTATCGAAGTTTTACGCTGAATGCAATTTCTTACATCTTCAAATTCATCCATTTTAGTAACAAGCTCAGTGGGTGAAACTATAGTTATCCACCGATCCAAAAAACTCTCCCTAAAATCAGGCGGCGCTCTTTTTTTTAGTTGATCAACTATCATCAAGTCTTTCAACTGATCATAAGTTTCTATCTTCAACCCATTCAACCAACCTTCTAAATAATTTTTTATCTCATAATAAAAATCATACCACGTACTATCAGATGCTTTCTGAATTTTCACAAAGTTCTGACGAAACCTCTCTGGACTCAATTTAAACCGCTTCAGCAACATTGTTTTGACATACTGATATTCACTAGCCTGCTGTTCAGGCTCACGAGCTATTAATTGAGAAATTTCAGTTGGTAAAACACCAATTAACTGAGTAACCCATTTTTGGGGGGAAATCCCAAGCACCTTAGCCTGCCTCTCAAACAATTCCAGAAATAAACTAATATCATCCTCTTTCACATTGAATCTGGGCATCAATCTCTGAATATCCACTCTCGATTCAAAACCCATACTAGATTGAACAGAGTCTAAGTTCTTTCCCTCATTCAACTGTAACTCTATTTTTTGTCTCTCCACCCTCTCTCTCTCGGCCACTTCCTCTCGACCTATTCTTTCATTTATCACAGTTGTAAGAATCTCTCTAACAAATTCCTCTTCATAATTAACACTCTTTGTAATTAAATTACGTAAATCAATTATTCTCATACTATCATCGACTTCCTCCCCCAATTCCAGAGCAACGATTTTCAAATCTGCTCTTCGGCCTTTCCCCAGGAAAGCCATTTCCAAATACGTTCACCGACGGGTAAGTCGCCGGTTAAACACTTTATAAGAGCGACCGGCACCCAACCAACTGACCAAATTTAATCAATACACCAATAATCTATATATTCACTATATCAAAACAATAGATAAATATACATTATACAAATAACTATAATTAATTATTCAAAAAAAATGTATCTATATACCGGTTCAAAACATCAATACTTGCATACCTTCTGTTTAACAAAAATAATACACAACTTTAATAAATTTTTTGAACCTTTGAAAAGTCACATTTCCACCACTCAGCCTGGTCTAAAACACTATTTTTCAAAATATAATAAACATAAGATCAGTTTGACCTCAATCAAACCAGTTTGATTTTAAACATGAAGTATCTCGATACAAAATACAATAAATCAGTTTAATTTCATTTACTCAAACCAGATTGGTTTTAAAATACACTCTTCGAGACAAAACATATTAACTTAAAGTCAGCTTGACTTAATTTAATCGATAAACCAGCTTGGTTTTAAATAATCCTTTTCACATTCACACCTTTTATAAAAACCAGAAAATACAAATCTGATATTGCGGCCGCTATATATATTAAAAAAACAATTTTTACAACAATTATTATACAATTATAATATTATAAAAGAAAACCAACAAATTTTAATCAAATGAACATTCCCAATACCTTAAGCTTAAATGATATAACATGCTGCAATGAAATCAAAACATACCTGTGACTCTACGTTCCTTCTCATTGCAACTCGAAGTCCAATCTGGTGAAACCTCCACTTTAAGACTGTAACGAATCTGTCTCCAGTCTGGTTCACTTGTGAAAGGGTAGCACAATAATTCCTCATTATAATGTCCAACAGCACTTTATTACAATACTCTACATCAACCTTTACTTTCTAAAAATACAAATAAACCTCACACACATCAAAAAAACTGAAAATTTTAAACATTAAAATCACCAGTCTCTCTTCAAGTCAACGTCCCATTCCTCCCACACACTCCTTCGTCTCCCTTCGCCTCCATCACTCAATTCAACATTAGCGCCGTCTGGCAAAACCAAAAGAAGCATTCCGCATTCAGGATAACAGTTGCGATAGCCTCTTGTGAAATTTTAGGCGGGAGTTAAAGTGGAAACTTAATCACATGGATTCGTCACAAGAGTACGTAACGATATTTAAAGTCAAAAAAATTCTTTCGTCAAGCAAATCTCAAAAAGTACTTGTCGGATTTCGAATCTATTTGTACCAGAAGGTACCTATGAAGATAATCTGGTGAAAGCACCTACTTTTAAAAATTAGTTCCAAATAGTTTAAAAGTTATATTTAAAAAACTGATAAAAAAGTACAATTTATTTGCATATGTCACAGAAATTTGGTGCGCGTGATTTTCACAGGCTGGATATTTTTGTAGATAACCGAATCAGTACATGGAGTAAATAGTAATCATTTACGCACTCAGAAATATTGAATGCGATAAAACATTTTAAAATTTTATCATGCAGGAAAATAAAACTGTTATTTTTTATATTAAAAAAATGTCATAAAAACTTTGATTTTGAGAATTTGTGATAATCTCTTAATAGCATTTTTTGATCGCTAAAAAATATTTTATATATTTCGCGTGTAAAAATTAGAAACAATTACGTTTTTAAATAAAAAGTTTCTTTTATGACATCATTTTCCCTTTATATTTATTTTTATTGCATGTTTTCTTTTAACTTATATTTTATTTGTGTGTGGAAGTCAATTCTGGTCACTAATTTTTCGGTACTGATACCACGCGCATGCGATTTGGCATAATTTTTTTTCAAAGCCCATTTGGCGAAAACTCCGTTTTCAAATAACGCTTACATTCACATTTTTAAATTATTTTCTATTTTCAAAAAGAATTTACAGTAAATAAAATATTAATAATAATTAAAAATTATAAAAACAAATATTTTATATAATGGACCTTATGCACACAAGCTGAGTTCGAGGCTAAAATTCGTCTGCTGGCGGTATTTGCTGGCGGTGTTTAGCATAGCAGTCTATGGCGAGCAAATTATTAATGCTTGTTTTTTAGAAATACCGGAAAAAAATTCTTTGTTGAAGGAGCATATACTTAATATATTGTAATATAAATTCAAAATTGTTGTTCTGCTTGCTGGAAAATTCTTTAAATTTGTAAATTTTCTGTTAAAATGTATACAGATAGGCTGAAATCGTCTGCTAGCAATGTTTGCGCCTGCGCATTTCGGCATTCTGGCGGTGCAGTGACTAGAATAACAGGTTAGCATACCGCCAGCTCTGGCGTGTGACGTCACGTGCATAAGGTCCATTAGAAAAAGGAAATGAAAGTAAATAAACATTTTATAAGTAAATAAAACAAATAATAAATAAATAAAGCCGGGTTACCATCTAAGGTAAAATAGTGCCATTTTGACGCCAATTATAAACCCTGGTGCATATGTGACATCTTTTTCCATTTTTCATCCATTTCCTGTTGGCATACAACTTTGAAATTTAGAATATGTATGCATACCTGGGAGCAATACTGGAATTAGACATAATTTTTCTTTAATTCGATCCAAAAAGGGGCAACGGTTGTTATTTTTTAAAGATTTATACAATTTATACTGCATAAAGGAGCCACTTATCTATTTTTATATGCAAGAAGTAAGTGGTATGTAAAAACAATTATAGTATACATAAATAAAATACTTGAGATAATATACTAAAGATATAAGCACCGGGTTTGGCGAGATTTTTTATGCCAACTAGGCGAACACATCGTTTTGATTACCAGATACATATAGCATGCTATAATAACACGTTATTTATTTATTTCAAAATGAAAAAAGGAATAAACGAAACATTTTCTATTCCTCTTTTTAATTCGATCCAAAAAGGGGCAACGTGGGTTATTTTTTAAAGATTTATACAATTTATGCTGCATAAATGAGCCACTTACTTATTTTTATATGCAAGAAGAAGCAAATGGTATGTACAAACAATTATAGTAAACATAAAGAAAATACTTGAGATAATATACTACAGATATAAGCACCGGGTTTGGCGAAATTTTTTATGCCAATTAGGCGAAAACATCGTTTTGATTACCAGATACACATAAGCATGTTATAATAACAGGTTATTTATTTATTTCAAAATGAAAAAAAAGGAATAAACGAAACATTTTCTGTCATTAAAAAAAGAAATAACAATTAATAAATGATAATATTTTTAGAACAAACAGTTTATTATAACATTATGATAACCATGTTAGGCAACTGGACGCCATTTTCGCACCAGTTAGGTACCTCGGTGTGTATATGGCATATATGTGCCATATTTCTTTGTAAAACTGAGCATGACCGTTTATAAAGTATGTTTCCATAGCCGCTTATATCTTTTTGCAACATAGCGCACCTTTCGAAGCCAAAACTGCACAAGAGAAAAAAAATCTATATTTGCAGTACTTTTTATTTTATTTTATTTTATTTTATTTTTAATGTTATGCACATTTTATAATCAGTAGGTTCGATAATCAGACCTCGTTTTTTTCCTTTAAAAGATGATATTTCATATGACGTCATTTTTGGATTCGTCCTTTTTCCATATTTGATAGTATCCGTCTACTGGTTTTGTAACTTTTTTTGTAACTTTCTTCTTTATTAACAGAGACATTTAGATTTCCTTTTTAAATAAAAATTCTTCTAAATGCAAAGAATTTTATTAAAATAAATAAATTAATTAAAATGCGGACATCTATTGCTCAAAGCACAAAACTTTTCCTTTTGAGTTAATAAAAATCAGTAAAAACATAATTTTTATGATGATAAAAAGGTGACTTATGTAATAACAGGGTCATATATTATATACGTTATGGATTAAGTATTAATATTTCTCCACCATTTATAAATAATAATAATAATAAAATAAAATGCGGACAGACCAAAGTCTATATTTGACTGAAAACAACACCATTTTCTAAATGCTTTAAAGAAATGGCCAATGAAAAGTGATATTTCAAAAGTATTATGAAATTAGTTAAAAACCATTTACTTTAAACTAAATGAATAAAAGGTTTATATTTTTAATAAAATAAATGGGATTTAAAAAATTATTGGAAATTTATCACCATAGATGTATCAATATTAAAATCGGTACCTTGTGTACAAAATGCAATTATCAATACCTTTTGTACCCGAAAAATGGTCTTTGCTTTTTTTAAGGTTAAAAAGTAGATTACGAAATATTCCTATACAGAGATGCCAAGCCCGCGCTTATTGCACAGCAGAATTTTCTTATAGGAAAAGTTATTTTTTTAAATCCGCAGAATGTTCCAATTTAATAAAACATTTTCTGTATTAAAATACCGGTATCCAAAATGCCGGAGACTTGGCAGCTCTACCTATAACATTTTAATTAATCACGGTACTTTTTTAATCGGATTCAAATTTAGTGAAGACTACGTTTTTTGGTTAAAAGCAGCTTTTTTCCACATGTGTAACTACGATACAATTCCTTGATGCTGAAATAAAATGTTTTGACTTATGCTATTATTGCTTCCTCTTATTTATTTATTTGAATTTTAAATAAAATGACTCATAATCGTGTTTTTTAAATGTACGAAAAAATGCATTTCGAGAGAGGGCGAAAAGAACAATATTTGGCGATTTATTACCTGCGCTTGGATAAGTGTCTTACTACGTTTTATTTAATACACTTCACAATAGTTCGATGTTATATGGACTTTGGCGCTTTTATAAAAAGTTTGACGTAATTCGGGCTTAAGAAAGTGAGTTTTTTACTGAATTATACAAATAAATGAAAAATGAATACTAAGAAATACTAAGAAAAGAAAAATGAAGCATTATATTGATCTATGTATATTTAAAAATGCATCTGCTAGTACTAATTAGATAATTTATGTGTATATAATAGGAGATAAATAGCTTTTGATTCTGTATTTCTATGCTATAAAGCAATAACGTTTTTGTGTTTTTCGTTATCATTGGGAGCACCTAATTGATTTAAAAAATAATTTGGGCAAAATATGTTGGTAACCATCTTTGTTGCAAAATATACTATATTCTGCGTAGGAACAATAATCACCATCAATGCACGAGCAAAAAAAGTTCTAAAATGGAGAATTATTTGATGTTGATATGACTAAAAAATTTAAATCTTTTTTTTTTTTTTTTTTTTTTTTTTTTTTTGTGGCAATTTTTAAGATATAATATTCTTGTTATGAACGATTTCTAAAACATTCGACAATTTAATTTCACAAATTAAACATTTTTTTTTATAGAAAAAGTTTTAAACCGAATTTATTGAGAATATTGCAATTTCTAGGATACTGTTGGGGTTAGAAACTATAATTTTGGCATCACAGTAACTTATAAGATGTAAATGCTCGTTTAGGACAAATTCTTAAAAAAAGATTCCTTAACTCTTATCGACAACCTCATTGCATCCGTGGAAAACAGATATTCAACATTATAAACTATTCGGACGGATCTCACACTCATAAAATACACTCCATTCTCTTCAAATATAATAGTTTATGGTTTTTATAGTTTCTCAAATCGGTGTGGAGCTTCTGTTTATGCTCATGACATCATTTCAAAGAGTTATATTTCCAATATAGGAAAATTTGGTGTTATTTTTCCTGTATTACTTTTAAGATTTTGCATATTTCCAGTTTTAGATCCATGCATGGTTTGCTTTCCCTTTTATAAAAAATGTATATGCAACTTTATGTATAAGATTTTGTGATTCTATGATTCAATATGCTTATTTTCATCATATTTTATCACTATGAATGACCAATTAAAGGTAACATCTCATTTTCTTTATTTATCGCAAGTTATTAAATGTGTATTCTCATAAATATCACTCAGACAAATCCCTCTGAGGGAAGTCCTAGTAATAATAATAATAATAATAATAATAATGTAAAACATTTCCCCATCTATATTTGCACTTACACATACAATAAATAAATAAGTAAAAAGTTATTTTCTGCACTGATTTTGAAAAAAGATGTAAATTCAGGTTTAATAGGAAGTTATTATTATGTTTTATTTTATTTTAATTGACTTTGGACGACAAATAGAAAGCTTGTTATCTGAAAATACAGATATTTATACAGCATAATGGAATTTATAAATAACTTTTTATTTATTACTAGGACTTCCCTCAGACTGATTAATCTGAGCGATATTGCTGAGAATACACATTTAATAACTTGCGATAAATAAAGAAAATGAGATGTTACCATTAATTGGTCATTCATTGTGATAAAATATGATGAAAATAAACATATTGAATCATAGAATTACAAAATCTTAAATATAAAGTTGCATATACTATTTTTATAAAAGGGAAAGCAAACCATGCATGGATATAAAATTGGAAATATGCAAAATGTTAAAAGTAATATAGAAAATAAAACACGAAATTTTCGTACATTGGAAATATAACTCTTTGAAATGATGTCACGAGCATAAACAGAAGCTCCGCACTGATTTCAGAAACTATAAATAACATGTAACGATCTCGATCAGTATAAAGCGAGTTGCTACCTGCGAGTAACTGGCTTGGCCTTTTGCTCAACGGTTAACGCACTCGCTTCCTGATCACGAGGTCCTCAGATCAAAACCAACTGGCGCCAATTCCCTCATTGGTGACCCTGGACACGCACGCGACTCTCTCTCTCTCTCTCATCAACTTCCAGCGCACAACAATCAACTCACCTCATTATCAACAGATGGCAGCACCAAACAAAATCTCTCAATGCAAAGCCTGTCATTGCATCGCACTATGCGTACGACAGCATTCATTCACGAGTGCATATCGCTCGTCAGACGTCAGTAATACGTCTTTCTCACTAGGAGTATACTCTGTAACGATCTCGATCAGTATAATGCGAGTCACTACCTGCGAGTAACTGGCTTGGCCTTTTGCTCAAGGGTTCACGCACTCGCTTCCTGATCACGAGGTCCTCAGATCAAAACCAACCGGTGCCAATTCCCTCAAACATAAACTATTATCTTTGAAGAGAATGGAGTGTATTTTATATGGTGTGAGATCCGTCCGAATAGTTTATAATGTTGAATATATGTTTTCCACGGATGCAATGAAGTTGTCGATAAGAGTTAAGGAATCCTTTTTTAAGAATTTGTCTTAAACGCGCATTTACATCTTATAAGTTACTGTGATGCCAAAGTTATAGTTTCTAACCCCAACAGTATCCTAAAAATTGCAATATTCTCAATAAATTGGGTTTAAAACTTTTTCTAGAAAAAAAAATGTTTAATTTGTGAAATTAAATTGTCGAATGTTTTAGAGATCGTTCATAACGATAATATTATATCTTAAAAGTTGCCACAAAAAAAAAAAGATTTAAAATATTTAGTCATATCAACATCAAAGAATTTTCAATTTTAGAGCTTTTTGTACTCATGCATTGATCGTGATTATTGTTCCTACGCAGAATATAGTATATTTTGCAGCAAAGATGGTTACCAAAATTTTTTGCCCAGATTATTTTTTAAATCGGCTAAGTACTCCCAATGATAACGAAAAAGACACAAACGTTATTTGCTTTATAGCATAGAAATAGAGAATCAAAAGCTATTTCTCTCCTATTATATACACATAAATTATCTAATTAGTGCTAGCAGATGCATTTTTAAATATACATAGATCAATATAATGCTTCATTTTTCTTTTCTTAGTACTTCTTAGTATTCATTTTTCATTTATTTGTATTATTCAGGAAAACACTCACTTTCTTAAGCCCGAATTACATCAAACTTTTTATACAAGCGCCAAAGTCCGTATAATAGCGAAGTATTGTGACGAGTATTAAATACAAGGTAGTAAGACACTTAGCCAAGTGCAGGTAATAAATCGCCAAATATTATTCTTTTCGCCCTCTCTCGAAATGCATTTCTTCCGTACATTTAAAAAACACGATTTTGAGTCATCATATTTAAAATTCAAATAAATAAATCAGAGGAAGCAATAATAACATAAGTCAAAACATTTTATTTCAGCATCAAGGAATTGTATCGTAGTTACACATGTGGAAAAAAGCTGCGTTTGGCCAAAAAACTTTGTCTTCACTAAATTTGAATCCGATTAAAAAAAGTACCGTGATTAATTAAAATGTTATAGGCAGACCTGCCAAGTCTCCGGCATTTTGGATACCGGTATTTTAATACAGAAAATGTTTTATTAAATTGGAACATTCGGCGGATTTAAAAAATAACTTTTCCTATAAGATAATTCTACTGTGCAATAAGCGGGAGCTTGGCATCTCTGTAAGGAATATTTCGTAATCTACTTTTTAAAATTAAAAAAAAGCAACGACCATTTTTCGGTACAAAAAGTATTGCTAATTGTTCCATTTTGCACACAAGGTACCGATTTTAATATTAATACATCTATGGTGATAAATTTCCAATAAATTTTCAAATCCCATTTATTTCATGAAAAATATAAATCTTTTATTCATTTGGTTTAAAGTAAATGGTTTTTAAATAATTTCATAATACTTTTGAAATATCACTTTTCATTGGCCATTTTTTTAAAGCATTTAGAAAATGATTGTTGTTTTCAGTCAAATATAGACTTTGTTCTGTCCGCATTTTATTTTATTATTATTATTATTTATAAATTATGGAGAAATATTAATACTTAATCCATAACGTACATAATATATGACTCTGTTATTACATAAGTCACCTTGTTATCATCGTAAAAATTATGTTTTCACTGATTTTTATTAACTCAATAGGAAAAATTTTGTGCTTTGAGCAATAGATGTCCTCATTTCATTTATTTATTTATTTTAACAAAATTCTTTGCATTTAGAAGAATTTTTATTTAAATAGGAAATCCAAATGCCGTTGTTAATAAAGAAGAAAGTTACAAAAAAAGTTACAAAACGAGTAGACGCATACTATCAAATATTTAAAAACGACGAATCCAAAAAGACGTCGTATGAAATACCATGTTTTAAAGCAAAAAAACGAGGTCTGATTATCGAGCCTACTTATTACGAAATGTGCATTACATTAAAAAAATTACTGCAAATATTGATTTTTTTTTCTTTTGTGCAGTTTTGGCTTCGAAAGGTGCGCTATGTTGCAAAAAGATATAAGCGGTTATGAAAACACACTTGGTAAACATTCATGCTCAATTTTATAAATAAATATGGCACATATATGCCCTATACACACCGTGGTACCTAATTGGTGCCAAAATGGCGTCCAGTTGCCTAACATGGTTATCATAATGTTATAATAAACTGTTTGTTCTAAAAATATTATCATTTATTGATTGTTATTTCTTTTTTTTAATAACAGAAAATGTTTCGTTTATTCCTTTTTTTTCATTTTGAAATAAATAAATAACGTGTTATTATGGCATGCTATATGTATCTGGTAATCAAAACGATCTTTTCGCCTAATTGGCATAAAAAAATCTCGCCAAACCAGGTGCTTATATCTCTAGTATATTTTCTCAAGTATTTTATTTATGTATACTATCATTGTTTTTACAAACCACTTACTTCTTCTTGTATATAAAAATAGGTAAGTGGCTCCTTTATGCAGTATAAATTGTATAAATGTTTAAAAAATAGCCCCCGTTGCCCTTTTTTGGATCGAATTAAAAAGGGGAAAAGAAAATGTTTCGTTTATTCCTTTTTTTTCATTTTTAAATAAATAAATAACGTATTATTATAGCATGCTATACGTATCTGGTGATCAAAACGACGTTTTCGCCTAATTGGCATATGCATACATATTCCAAATTTCAAAGTTGTATGCCAACAGGAAATGGATGAAAAATGGGAAAAGATGTCACATATGTACCAGGGTACATAATTGGCGTCAAAATGGCATTATTTTACCTGAGATGGTAACCCGGCTTTATTTATTTACTCATAAAATGTTTATTTACTTTCATTTCCTTTTTTTTAATTATATAAAATATTTGTTTTTATAGTTATTAATTATTATTATTATTTTATTTACTGTAAGTTCTTTTTGAAAATAGAAAATAATTTAAAACTGCTTAAATTTTCCTGCATGATTAATTTTTAAAATATTTTATTGCATTCAATATTTCTGAGTGCATAAATGATTACTATTTACCCCATGTACTGATTCGGTTATCTACGAAAATATCCAGCCGCTGAAAATCACGCACACCAAATTTCTGTGACGTATGCAAATAAATTGTGCTTTTTTATCAGTTTATTTAATATAACTTTTAAACTATTTGGAATTAATTTTTAAAAGTAGGTACATTCACCAGATTACCTTCATAGGTACCTTCTGGTACAAACAGATTCGAAATCCGACAAGTACTTTTTGAGATTTGCTTGACGAAAGAATTTTTGTTGACTTTTAATATCGTTACGTACTCTGAGTATAAGACTTCGCTACGCTCAGACAATCAATAATTATAACCATAACAATGATAATTTTTAATTTGAGAAATAGCAAAGGGAGCGTCTTCATTGCTTTCAGATAAAGAAATTGTGGAGGATTTCCTTCTTTCAGATTTAACCACTCTTTCATTTTTCTAAACAATTTATGATACTTCTAGGTTATCCCGTCTAAAATTATCGCCAAACTATAAGTTTAAATGCCAATAATGGATGATCGTGAATGTCACATTCAATGACATTAAATGCGATTCACGTGTTTAAAACGTCATTAAATGATTTTTATTTCGACTTTTTATTGATATTTTTATTAATATTCTATTATTTATTTGTTTTTTCGTTTCTTAAAATAAAAATTATGTCAACATGTATAATTTGACAATTAGTTTGGCGATTTGTATATTTTGACGAAATTGGTGGACGGGATAACCTAGAAGTACCCAATTTATTTTGCTAACACGCAGTTAAAATTGACATTGTTTGTTTGATTAGAACCTCGTTAATAATAGCTACCCTCGTTAATAATTAATGAAAAGATTACTAACTGGTTTGTATCACAAATTTTATGTATGCATGTTTTCTGATTTTTTTTAATTATAAAAAGATGGCAGCACCAACGAATGAAACATGATATTTTCAAAATAGGTTTCTATGATACATTCCACTTCACATTAAGAGTAAATAATTAAAATAATAAAGAAAAAGCTTTGTGAATTTTTTGATCAAAAGAATATAAATTTCATAAATGAAAATGAAATTGATATTTATTCTATTATTTACCAATTAATCTCTGATAATTAAATACAAAGAAAATATGTAAAACATTTCCACAGCTATCTTCGCACACAAACACACAATAAATAAAAACATAACTAAAAAGATATTTCCAACACTGATTTTGAATAAAGATTGAAATTCAGTCTTAGTAAAAAGTTTTTTTTTCCAAAAAATAATGTAATTCATTTTGAATGATAAATATACAATTTGCTATCTGAAAATGCAGATATTTATACAGGATATTAGGCTTTATTGTAATTTATTATTAATAGTAATATTTAATAATAATAATAATAATAATAATAATAATAATAATAATAATAATAATAATAAGGTACTATTTAGTTATAAAGACGATCAATTTCGCCAATTTGTTCACCAAATTATATAAATTGGTGTAATTTTTATTTTTAATAATAATAAAAAAACAAATAAATTTTTAAAACATTATCAAAAATACGGATAAAAAGTTTAATAAAAAAATCACTTGATGACGTAATAAACACGTATATCACATTTAATGTCGAGTGAATGTGACATTTACAATCAACCATTATTGGCATGTAATCAATCTTATAGTTTGGTGACAGTTTTTTTGGTCGACAAGATAACAAAGTAGTACCAAGAATAATTATAATTTTTAATTTGAGAAGTAGAAGAAGAGGCATCTTCAATGCTTTGAGACAAAGAAATTGTTAAGAATTTCTTTCTTTCAGATTTATTTATTTATTTTTCTCCTTTGGCAATTTATTTTACTAAAATACACTTGAAAGTAACCATTGTAGATAGTTGGGAATGTTTGTTTGGCTAGATGCATGAAAATATCTAGCTCCATCTTTAGTTGCTGCAGATTCATAATCAATCAGCTAATCAGATTCGGCATCAGAATGGACAGAAAATACATCCTCCCCTCATAGCATGCATGGTCACAATGACGTCACAATAACGTCACTGTGAGTCATTTTGGTCACATAACATCTGTGACGAACATGCCACCACTCAGTAACGTCACATTGTGACTGAGATGTGACTTTCTTAAAAACTTTTAGAAATTTACAAATATATGTTATATGTTATTTATTTATATGTTATTTATTTACTTTAAAAACATGTGTCTGGCAATTTAAATATCGTCACTTTTGTCACAGGTTCATCACGATTTTAATGTCAAAGTAGTCACAAATGACACACTTTTCACAAATTGGTCACATTGTGACGTCACAAAAAAGCTCTAAAACGGCCATAACGACTTCACATTTTAGTCACTGTGACTTCACATCGACGTCACGTGACGTCACATCGACAATCGATGGTCACAAAGTCACAATGTGACTTCACAACGACGTTGCAGTGACGTCACCATGTCTTACGGGTCATAATCTAAGTACATCCTCACCAGTGGCCGAGAGGTTCTGACCTCTCAACTGGTAGACGGCAAGTGCTGCGTTCGAACCTAATCGCGGCCGTCGGCCTTACCGTTCGGAGTTCTCCGTGGTTTTCATCGAAACTTGGATTTCCTTGCGTAAATGTGGGTTAGGTTCCCTTAGAAAGACTCCCCACAGAAAGGCATCCCAGCCCTTTAGGGCCTATATCCTACGTGAACATGATCGACCGACATAAAAAATAAAACAATAAACCATAATCTAAGTACATGTACATAGATTATGTATATCCTGTTTTATTTTCTGGTTTGTATGTGTAAAAATGGCTTATTTCGAATTTATGTTTTATGATGCGATTATAACGTGTGTAGTCCAAGTCCTAGAACAAAGTTATTCTGTTTATTATGCAATTTATACAAAATGTCAATACATTGCTTAATTTTTGAGTCATTACGAATTGCGGATATGTCATTTTTTAACATAATTTGAACTATTTTTCTCTTTAAAAAAATTATTTCTAAGTAACTGCTAAAACTTTTATGTGTATTATTTTTCAAAATTTTATGCTAAATGTCATAAAAAATAGAAAACAAGAGAAAATTTAAAAAAAAAATCAAAAAATCACTTCCGACGGTGTGCGGATACCTTAAGGGATTTTCAGTTTGGAAGCATTTTATAATTTATCAATACCTTTCTCTTTTTCTTCTTCTTCATTTATTTATTTTTTTTTTTATTTTTTTTTTTTTAACGTAAGCGTATTGATAAATTATCAGTGCCATTTTTTTTTCTTTTTGCAAGTGTGAAATGCGTTTTCGTAACTTGATATAAACATTACTTTAAAAATAGGGGTGGAATTATACAGATATTACATTTAAAATAGGGGTAGGGTTATGCAGAATCTTAATTTAATAATGATAATGAGGCACATTTTTACATTTTATTTTATTTATTTTAACTATGCAAATGTGACACGCCTTTCGAAGCCTAATAGAAGCATTACTTATGAAATAGGGGCGGAGTTATACAAAATCTTCCTACAATAATGATAATGAGGTAGATTTTTTCCATCAACTGGGATGGGAAAAATTCTGGCCCGCAAGCTTTGTATTATTTTAAAATACTTTTATATTTTTATTATTATTATTATTATTATTATTACTAATAATAATTTTGATAATTTCTATAAATATGTTTTACAAGTTCTGACATTTATGTGCGTATGTTTATCTAGGAATATTGTATTTATATTGTATTTTTCTGAAGTGCATGAAACGCCTTTAGATACAATAATTATTCATATGGATTAGAATTAAATTTTTAATACATACATATATATCTGTGTAACGCTGAGAAAGTTTTTTTATACTGCAAGAATTTGCAAAAGGAATGTGATAATAGTGTATGTAATCAAATTATTGTGCCGGAACTGATGAATCAGACAACACAGTCCGGTATTGGAGAAATTTAAGAATTATCCATATTATCTCGAAAACTTTGAGAGAAATCGAAGATGGTGGGGGGGGGGGGGGAGGGGAATCACAGAGTATAGGGGAATTGACGTGGATAAATTTCAGTTTAGTATGAAACGTGTCCGTACAGATAAAATTTAATTTAACAGAATCTCAGAATTGTATTTTAATATTCAATAGATGATCACATTGTTAATAAATCAGATTCTAATAATATATCGAAGTTGTGCATAAACAATTAAATCTAACATAAGTAAGCAAGATAAAATAATTTCAGTAAATAAACCAAGTTAAGTACGATCAACGTATCAGTTATTGGTATCAATAGATGAACACTTACTCTTATACTAATGATCTTAAAATTGTTTTTATCACGACTAAAGAATAAAATATCTTTTTAAATTATGCATCTTTTAAGTTAAAACGCACACCAGAAATATTTGACAGTGAAATATTCAGGCTTATTCGATAATAAGGAATAGAAAAAGGGTAATAGTCTTTTAATTATCAGAAAATAAATATTAAAAAAAGTTTTTTAGTTTAATCACACTAAAAATAATCAAATCAAAATATTTAAATAAAATCCAAATTTTCAATTTTTTTGAAAATCCAGAATTTAAAAATTAAAGAAAATGGAGACTTAAATAAAATTTAAAATTTCTAAAAACGAAAAGAAAAAAATGTTTAATAAACCAATAATATTAAATCGCAATCAATAATAAATAATTTTTTTTTTCAAAACATAAAAAATATCCTGTACTTTTTATAATTATCCGATATTTTAAAAATAGTCAAGTTATTGATAATTATAAATATTTTCAGACTTTATATAAAAAAAAAAAATAAAAATATATTGCACTTAGCAAAAAATAATAAAGCTTTTTCGCAGGGTTGGATTTCTTCCAGGAAAATGGAATAAAATTGGAAGAAATGTGAAAAACAAACAGAAAACAAAACAAATGCTCAAAATTAAAATTTTGAACTATGTAAAAGAATTAAACTCAAAGTGTAACTGTAAGAAATCTAAATTGGAAATCTTTGATTAATATTAAAAAGTTAAAAATTTTCAAACTTCAGATTCGGCAGACATTTTCAGGCGATTGATTTCATAACATTAATGATTGGTAGATGGAATTATTTTAAATTTAACTACGCCATTTATGTAAAAATACAAAAAAAAAAAAAAAAAAAAAAAAAAAAAAAAAAAAAAATGCTACCTACATATTGTTTATCCTTTATAAAAAAAACATAGAGAAATGTTTCATAAAGAAATGCATTATATTAAACTGCAATAAATTCATGAATATTTATACTAGCATCTAGTGTGAATATATCATCGCTGATTAAAAAGAATAATGTTGAAAATGTCTATGGGTGGGCGTGTCTGAATTATTTTAAACTATCCTGAAATGTAGGAATGTAAAGAATTCTTTTCATCTTTGGCATTAATCCATTTTAAGTTAAGAAATTGATTGCAGCATCCTGTTGCTACCTTTTGTTATACAATGCTGCATTGTAGGAAGGAAAATGATGATTTTGATTTTTTTTTAATATCGTAATTGTTGTACATTACTTACTTAAATAAAACTGATATAAACTCCGAATCCTGTTTTTTATTTAAACGAGTTTTATTCTAAAATGATTGAATGATCCCTACTTGTTACTACTAGTTTCAAAAGTTTAAATAACTGAAAATTATGTAGGTTATATTGAAATAGATCAAATTTGATTTTGTGTTTTTTGCATAAAATTTCTTTTCTTCATTCAGTCAATGGTTGAATATCTTCGGACAGGTGTTGTGTGTGATCTTAGCTAAAAGACTAGTGTAATTATTAATTTAATATACATGTACTTTATTAATTTTTTTGATCTGATGAAATTAATTTATATAAGATTACAGGAAGAAGATATTTGTTGTATTTTATTAAGCTAAAAGTTGTATTGTAAATTCTTAAACAATAACAGGTTTTTTCCATTTCTTTCACTCGGAAAAAACCAATTTTTTCCCGATTTTTTTTAAATTTCCTTATGGTTTTACCGCATTTATTTCCGCAGTGGAATAAACTTGCAATTGCTGCCTTTGTGGAATAAAAGCTAAATAAACATGTCATTGGATTTATTAATTAAAACTAAAGTTAACATTTAAAAAGTTTTTTTTTTCAACTCATACCAGTAAATTTATTATATAATATGTTATAATTCTTAAATGCTGATCAAGTATTTGAAATTTTATTCTTTCGATAAATTCAAAAGCGAGTGAGCGCCTTTAACGGTATTAGTTCTCCTCGTTCTCGTAACAATGACTCGTTAAAGCCGGGTAGCAAGAAAGTTCGCCATGTTAGAGCAACAGAACTTTTAAATTTAACCCGGGAGAACTCTCTATGAGAATTTCTCTCACGGTGCCCAATTCTTTTCTTTTACTTTACAGTCACTTAATATTAAATTTTTTGTTTGGCTTAGTACTTTTACTCAAAAAAGAGTAATTTAAATCACATTTTGAAATTTTATTAAAATGAAAAATAGCCTTAAAAAGGGTACGATGGAGAAAGAAAATCTCACGCGCGAGTTCTCGCGGGTTTAAACACTAGTATTTTATTTTAGATATACTCGCATTATCTAATCTCAGATTTTAGGAGAATGAATAATCCAAATTTTAAAGTGGAAAAAAACTGGTGTCAAAGAATTAAAAGAAGCATAAAAGATACTTCTCGTTAATGGGTTAAATAGTTTTTTTTAAAAGCTTTGTTCTGCAGCTGAATAAATTTCAACAGAAGTAGCCGGATTTGCAAAAAAATTAACTAATTACTTTATGTGATTTAAATTACATTAAATATTCTTTTTTCTTCTGAAGCAATTTGATCAAAACAGGCTGAAGTTAAAAACTTTGCGCCATCATCATTTTTTTAATTTATTTTTTATTAGTGGTGACTTGCAAATTAATATAACTTTTTTTACATTTATGCCTTGTGCCTTTTACAATAATTACGCCCCCTTTAACAATGCTGTTTTTAATCTTATGTGGAATGTGCACTACACTGTTAAATTTCTGTAGCAAAATCGCCACTTATTCGACCGCTTTTAACCTCTTCAGTCCCTGAGTACCCAAATGGGTACATCAGTTTTGCCCTATTTTATTAATGATACTCAAATATAAATGAAATTTCAATATAAGAATAATATGTTTCGAATTCTAAGATTCGAGCTAATGAAAATAAAACAAAAATCTCGCTCAGAAGTCAAACGAGAGAATAAATAATTCAGTAATAATTAAAAATACTGTAATAATCGCCAGTAGCGAAGAGGTTAAAGATAAAGACCTCTTGACCATATTATTCAGCGTAATTGGCCATGTTATTGATCGTTTGTGTAAACCATTCTCAGTAAAAATGATTGAATGATTCATTGGATGTATTTGTGACGGCCAATTATCTGCACGAGGGATAGAGGCCCTAATGAGGGGTGCCGTCCGTAGGAGTCTTTTTAGGGAAACGTAACGCAACGTATTTACGCAAGGAAAACCAAGGTTTGAAGAAAAAATGAAAAACTCCGAACAATTAGACCGACAACCATGATTGGGTTCGAATTATTGGACGTTTTGTTGCAGAATTTTAGTAGTGTAATTACAATTTACAATTTTAGCAGAGTATTGCTCGGTCCTAAAATCTTCCTTGTAAAAATTATGGTTGATTCTTACAGGTATTATGATAATATATCAAAATACGGCAATGGAATAAATGTAACGTTGTACTTTTTTAGTGGTTGTGCATGTTTTCATAAGCTAAGCTGTTTTATATCTTGCAAAAGCATAAGACAAAGTTGCGCAAACATTAAAAATACATCTAATATTAATTAAATGAACTATTAATAAATGTATATGAAACCAAATTACAACTGTAAAAGAAATAAAATAATGTTAATATTTTTGCTGGACATAAGAAAAAAAAAGAAAGATTGAACATGCAATTTCCATAATAGATTTTGATGATAAAATTTATCCATTTATTATCCTAGATGAGAAAAATACCTTTTTCACACTTTCATATTTATATTGCATTTTAAAAGAATCTAAAATTCTTTATCAAACTATTTCTCTGCGTGCGAGAGAAAAAAATTAAATACCATTTTCAGATTGAGAAATGATTTTCTAAGTAGTCCGCAAATTTTTTTTTACAGGTAAGCAACACATTTTTTGCTTGTTTATATGTTTTTATTAACTTTTTGGAAAATAGTTGTTGTCCTCGGTAGAGAATTGGGAGATTTGAAGTGTATCTTGAATGTTTTTATTGGTTGAATTCCGCTTTTTATTCGTTTTCTGATTGGTTCATGTTTAATGTCCAAAAATGGAATACTTCTGCTGCCACAAAAAACTAGTCGTTGGGGGCCACCGTAATACTTACCCATCATGCATATGTATATGAAAATAAAACATGGGAAAACTATTTATACAATGCATTGCAATTCCAAAACAAAATTTAAATATTGTTAATATACATAGTAATGCTCTATTAAAGAACTGCCGATTACCGATTTCGACAAATTATATAAAACGCCAAACGACTCAAGTAGTACCAAACTGCGTAAAAGAAACATCCTTATAACTCCAAAAATAATAACTCTACTCACTAACAATTAACTGCATCGGATTAAGCGTCTCATTTCCAATTAAAATATACCTCTGAATTGAAATTTGAATGAAATACAGGGTCATGAAAAATCCGAGAATGTGGAAAAGAGGATTACAAATATCTCGGCAACTAATAATCCGATAGACTTCGTTTTATATGCAAAATGTGTGTTATTTTATTGCCTTTTATGTCCATTCCTTAGAACAAAAAAATTCGAAAATTTTTATATACCTTTCATCAGAACGAATTTTTCGAGAGTCCAAAAAATAGTTCCGGATAATCGAGGTTGCTGATATTAAATAGGGTTCGTCCCATTTTTACATACTAACTACATACAAAATTTCAAGTCTCTATCTCAATTCGTTCGGGAGATAGAGCGTTTACAGACAGACAGACAGACGGACGGCAAAATTTTTTTTCTAAAAATATGTTTTTTGGAATCTCCACTATCTAAAACGTGTAAATCCCTCAAAAAAAATTTTTCGATTTTCAAAACGATTGCAAGACTTACCCTATACTACGTATGATGGGTAAGTAAAAATATTAAAAACTTTTAAAAAATAATAATTTAAAACAAATTGTGATATATTTCTTTGAAAAGTGCATTCTTTTATTTATTTCGCCAAACAGGAAACCAGCACTACGACAATCCCCCCCCTTCTTTTGTTATAAATGTAAATATAGAGCAAATTACTATATGTATTACTTCTACGCACATCGATAATTTTATTATTTTTTATTACGATTTTCAGGAGTATGGATTAATATCCCGATATTGTACACAACTAAATAAAGCAAATAAGGATGATAATAATGCAACATTTTTGGAAATTTATTTTTTTAACATTAGTAGTTACATTCATTTAGATAATCCGAATAATTACATTTACTTTGACTATTTAAATTGTTGCATTTATTACATTTATCTCACAAAAGAAGTATGACATTTTTTAACGTGAAAAAAAACGCTTCATTCATTTTTAAATTTACGTTTTCTTTATAATTACAAATACAGGAATTGAATCATACAGGATTTAGGTTTTTTTTTCAAACTTATATAAATAAAATTTAAAGTAAAGAAATTGGCATGAATGGAGCCAGACAAATAGCAGAATAAAACAAAATAGCAATTTAATTTTTAGAGCGTTTTTTTAATGGTATATCCGTCAAATTAAAATGGATTGCAGCAAAAGTGAACGAAAATTACAAAAATGAAAACGTAAGCAATCTTTCTGTGTAATAACATATCATTTGTAGAGTTCATTAGTACTCATTAGAAAAATACTTAAATGTATAATTATTTCCTTTTGCATATTTTTAATAATATAAAATAAAAAAAATCCAAGAAATTTTCCAAAAATATGCTTATTAAGTCCTCATGTATACTCAAATTTTATGTTCTATAAAGGAATTATCGATATATATATATATATATATATTTATCAATCAATCTTTCTTATTTGTTAATATAAATTCCCGAACAAAGTTATGTGTATATATATGTATGTATATATATATATATATATATATACCCTGTAGTCTGATGAAGTTAAAACGATATTCTTTATTTTAAATTTCTATTGCGTAATCTTGTCTCGAGCGTTGTTAACAGAATCTTGTCTCGAAGTTTCTTTATTTAAAATAGTAGTAAAAAAAATACGTGTGGCACTCGGAGACTGCCGCGGTAAAGCTATTGCTTAGCATTTTTTATCGACTTATGCAATTATATTTATTTATTTTTTTTTATTTATGCAGTTTTTTTTTTGTCTTTGATATTAATTCAAGTTACACTTTTTGAGCGTGATGACCATTAACAAATTTTTTTTTTCTTTTATTGAACTAATGAGAATTAGTTCAATAAAAGAAAAATCGTTTAAAATATTTTTATTATCTTACAATACATGTAGGTTAATCAGGAATTTTTATCATTGAAATTATACGTTTATGGTAGCTGAAATAAAAAACATAAGTTTGAGACTTGATATTCTCAAAATATCTGAAAGATACCGCGTCAATGTCTACCAAAGGACACCGTGCCGAAGTCTACCAAACTGAAGCGACGTTAGCCGGAGTGTTTGTTTTTTTTTTCTCGTTACGGAATTTCTAGATTCTTTCGCTGCGCTCAAAGCGCGCGATAAAAGCTATGCAATACCTTAATAAATTACCAAACAAAATTTGGCCGCGCTACGAAAATTAGATCGCTAGTTATAAGCATTTTAAATTTTCTGACCTTACCGTGGACGGTCTTTTGTCACTAAAAATTAACACTGTCTCATAAAAAATTACAAAACAAAATTTGGCCGCACTACGAAAATTAGATCGCAAGTTATAAGCATTTTAAATTTTTCGACCCTCACCGTGGGGGGGGGGTCTCCTGTCACCAAAAATTAACACTCTTTCATAATAAATTACCAAACAAAGTTTGGCCGCACTACGAAAGTTAGATCGCGAGTTATAAGCATTTTAAATTTTTCGACCCTCACCGTAAGGGGGTCTCCTATCACCAAAAGTAACACTGTCTCATAGTAAATTACCAAACAAAATTTGGCCGCACTACGAAAAGTAGATCGCGAGTTATAACCATTTTAAATTTTTCGACCCTCACCGTGGGGGGTCTCCTGTCACCAAAAGTAACACTGTTTCATAATAAATTTCCAAACAAAATTTGGCCGCGTTACGAAAATTAGATCGCGAGTTATAAGCATTTTAAATTTTTCGACCCTCACCGTGGGGGGGGGGGGTGTCTCCTGTCACCAAAAGTAACACAGTCTCATATTAAATTACCAAACAAAGTTTGGCCGCACTACGAAAGTTAGATCGCGAGTTATAAGCATTTTAAATTTTTCGACCCTCACCGTAAGGGGGTCTCCTATCACCAAAAGTAACACTGTCTCATAGTAAATTACCAAACAAAATTTGGCCGCACTACGAAAAGTAGATCGCCAGTTATAAGCATTTTAAATTTTTCGACCCTCACCGTGGGGGGGGGGGGGGGTCTCCTGTCACCAAAAATTAACACTGTCTCATAATAAATCATCAAACAAATTTTGGCCGCGCTACGAAAATTAGATCGGGAGTTATAAGCACTTTAAATTTTTCGACTCTCACCATGGGGGATTTCCTGTCACCAAAAATTATCACTGTCTCATAATAAATTACCAAACAAAATTTGGCCGCGCTACGAAAATTAGATCGCGAGTTATAAGCATTTTAATTTTTTCGCCCTCACCATTGGGCGGGTCTCCTGTGACCAAAAATTAACACTGTCTCATAATAAATTACCAAACAAAATTTGGCCGCGCTACGAAAATTAGAACGCGAGTTATAAGCATTTTAACTTTTTCGACCCTCACCATGGGGGTCTCCTGTCACCAAAAATTAACAGTGTCTCATAATAAATTATCAAACAAAATTTGGCCGCGCTACGAAAATTAGATCGCGAGTTATAAGCATTTTAATTTTTTCGATCCTCACTATTGGGCGGGTCTCCAATCACCAAAAGCTACGTTATCCTACCTTGTTTTATCTTAAGACGATTCTTTTCTATACACATTCTATCAGGAATTTTTATTATTGAAACTATGGATTTATAGTAACTGAAATAAGAAATATAAGTTTGAGACTTGATATCCTCTAAATATCTGAAAAATACAGCGTCAATGTCTGCCGAAGTCTACCGAAGGATACCATGCCGAAGTCTGCCGAGCTGAAACGACGTTAGCCGAGTGTTAGGTTTTTTTCGTTACGGATGTGTTAGGATATTTCTCGTTACGGAATTTTTGGATTCGGTCGCCGCGCTCAAAGCCCGCGATAAAAGCTATGCAATAGCTTAAAAACGTTAAAAGAAAAAAAAAAGAGAGAGAGAGCATTTTTAGTTTTGAAATACAAGATTTAAAGATGTATACAAAATTATAAATATTATTTTTTTTTTTTTTTTTTAACTTAAAAAAGTAGAGACAGGGATATTGGTTCTCTTCAAGAATGTCAGCTACTGGAAATTTCTGAGAGAATATTTCTTCACTAAAGTCTGCTTTCAGAGTGTGTAGACATGAACAGATAGAAATCGCTGGGATGCGTTTCGTATTTTGAAACTTATTATTGAAGATGACAATGAATTATGACTATTGTGGAGGTGCTGATGACTTATTAAAAGTGCGCTAGAATATCGTGAAGATCGTATTCCTTTACTATTTACTTGATTTGTCTAGATTATAATTATTTATCAACCGAGTTCCATCTTAGTTTTTCAATGTCAGTGTGGCACGCCCTTCGAAACCTTGAAGTATTCTTTTTTAAATGGGGGCGGAGTCATTCAATCTTAGCATCAAAATTTTAATACAAATAAAGTAATAAAAGGACAAAGTTAAATGGACGGCCGCGTATATTTGTAAACAAATGCTTGAAAAAATATAAATCACCAGGCTAGCATTCAGGTATGACGGTGTTATTCATGTCGAGGTATAGCTCCACTTTATGTTGTTTTCTTTTATGTACAAATTTTTTTTTCCGGGGGGGGGGGGGGGTTAAGGGCAACTTTATGTTTTTTCAATAAGTCATATCAAAGGATTAAATTGATAAAGCTTTTTTGGGATGAAAGCTAATTAAACCTACTATTGAATGTTATATTAGTTTAAACTTGTGTTAATATTGAAAAAGCTTTTTTAAACACAAACCATTATATTCACTAAATAACATATTATTGTACTTAAATACGGTTCAAGCTCATTGTAAAGTTCATATTGGAAGTTTCAAAAGCGAGTGTGCGCCTTTACCGGTAATAAGGTCTCCTCGCAATATTTACAGCACACAGTGAAACTCTTAGCTTTAGATAACGGGCACTAATGACACTATATTCTACAATCTTGAATATTTCACATCAACACATATAACGGCCAGATTAATAAAAAACTATTTGCAATGCAATATTCCAATTGCAATATTCCATTGCAATTCTATATTAATTAATTTATTAACAATCGTGCAGAAATAATCTATGCTTTGAAAAAATTATTTCGTTATGAGTTGATTGCCGGGTAGCATTTTCAGAAAGAATCACGTTTTGAGCACCTTATCGCCAAAACAACGATTGGCGCGGAGATGAAGTCAATGCCAAGCACCCTTTCTTGTTTGTGACGTCAAACGCCTAGCGAATAGCAACCCTTCCTTCTGCAAAGAGATCGCGCTTATTGTTCATTTGCTTCTTCCGTAAATGTTATCCAGCACAAACTATAATATGAGGAAATGTTATTCACCGTTCTTTACGATTAAAACATAGCTTAAAACAAAGAGCTTTTTCAGATTAAAATGCTTTAAATTTCACAGAACATCTAAACATAGGTTGTGTTTTTTTTTTTTTTTTTTTTTTTTTTTTTTTTTCAATTCAAAAATATTTTTTCCTTAACTCGCTATGTTCGAAGAAATTGAGAAGTTAATTAAAAACAGTAGTTAAAGATTCTCTTGTAATAAATATAATTCTATTAATCATATGTTTTATGACACATTTGAATTTAGTTTATTTTGTGTTTGGCGATGCAGCTAGTTGAACGTTCTCGTTTTCGCCAACTCGCCAAAGCTAGTGCTCAAAACGTGATTCTTTCTAAAAATGCTGCCGGGTATTGGTGAACTTGCCTAGCGTCTTAATACTGAGTAAACATTTTTTTAATTTTATTTTTTATACTATAACTGCCTAAAATTCAAATGTTTGATTTAATAATTTCTGTTGTTTTTTATTTTTAAAAATCTATTATTATTATTTTGCTACTATTTTATTACTATTATTATATTACTATTATTATACTAAGCGCCCTAGCTCTGAGCGACTAGTTTAAAGTCTAGTTTTGAATTTTTCGATTTTTTTTTTATATTTGTTTTATATCAGGATAGTTTCAATTTCAGAACCGGATGAAACCGGAGCTTGAAGTTAAAGTAATTAACAAAAAAATTTGAATTAAAAATTGAAAAAATAAAAACCTATCCTAAAAAAAAGGTTCAAAAATATTAAAATTTGAGCGAGACATTTGGAAATAACGGCTCAATACATTTAACATTTTCACCCGTGGCTTTTTCAGTGACTCGCATAGGCTCTTAAGTCGCAACACTAGCCCCAGAAAAAAACCCGGATGATAATGTAAAGTCTATGAAAGCGTTCGTCTCAAATATCTCGCTGAAATGTTCATATTTTTTCTCAAGATTTTCTTGCATAGGCTAACTGAGGACGATCCGCAACCGGGCTACTTTTTACTTTTTCAATTTTGGTTTCAGATTTAAAAAAAAAAATTACTTTCAAAACAGGTTTAAACCGGTTCTGAAATTGAAACAATCATAATATAAAAAATGTATAACCAAAATTGAAGAAGTAAAAACTAGCCCGGTTGTAGATCGTCCTCAGCTATCGAATATATATATATTAAAGTTTGAGCGAAATATTTAAAAAGAAAGCCCCCATAGACCTAACATTATCATCCCGATCTTTCCGGTGACTATTGTGGGGCCTTAAGACGCCACACTAGTCATTTAAAAACATTTGGATGATAATGTTAAGTCTACGGGGGCGTTATTTTAAAATATTTCGCTCAAATTTTAATATTTTTGAACCTTTTTTTTTACATAGAATGGTTGAGGACGGCTAGTTTTTATTTTTTCGATTTTTGTTATATTGTTTTATAGTTTTAATTTCAGAACCGGTTCTAACCAGTTCCGAAAGTTAAAGCAATTTTTAAAAAAATCTGAAATCTAAATCGAAAAGTAAAAACTAGCCGTCCAAAGCTATTCTATGCAAAAAGAAAACGTAAAAAATTATTAAAATTTCAGCGAGATATTCGAAAATAACGCCTCCATTGACCTAACATTACCATCCGGGTCTTTTTCAGTAACTCTTGAGAGATCTTAACACTTGGATATATATAATAATTACTTGCAGTTACACATAATAAATGAGTTTAAAACATAAGGCAAAAATTAATGTGAATGCTGTGGCTTCTGGATGCAGTCTTCCTTTAAGTAACCTATATTTAAATTAAATAGAATAACAATAATAAAAAATGTTGAAATAAAAATTTACTACTTTAAAAAAATATATTAGATTAATAATAATAATAATAAAAACGCGGATTTCAATTTTTAATTATTCAGGGAATAAAGTCTTCTCGTTAAATTTAAATATTGTGATCATGAAATACGGGAGGGAAAAAATAATAACTTTTTCTTTCAAGTTTCATTATTTTAAAGAATCGACAAATCTTTTTTTTTTTTTTTTTTTTTCAACAGTCTGCGCTTAAGTTTGAAAAAAGAAATCATTAAGAGGAATTCTGAAATTTCTTTAGTGAATCGCATGTGCAGCAAGGAACACAGAAAAGCTGTTTTTACTTAAAAAAAGTCACAAAACGCAATTTCCTTTAAGTTATAACTAAGAATATACAAGCGTTCAAGGCAAATTCTTCATTAGACACAGCGGGAAAAAGCGCCCCCTACAATTCTCTGCATGAAACTCTGATTCCCAAAAGGGATTTCGAGGAATACGTGAATTTTCACATTAGTATACTAAGCGTAGAACCAGCTTAGTGAAAATGTCCAAGCCGGGAATCAAACCCGGAACTCTTGGAATAGCGCTCCAAGTGTTCTACCATTTAAGCTACGATGACGATGCCCAACTTGGCATTTCTCATTTTTTATGTTGGCAATTCGCATCACCAGATGGAATCGTCTACGAGCAACCAAACTTGCGGCATAACATGAGACACGCAGCATCGGTTCTAGATTTTCAAGCGTAACACTGCTGAAAATTAATTGAGAAATTCATTAATATTAATAAATATATATGAGATTTCGAGGTTTTGATAGGTCCTTATAGGAGGAATCGAGTTCGTACATGCACTACCTTATACTTTTGAATTTTAAATGCATTTATTTCTGTTATAAGAGGTTACTGGCTGATAGCCTCGAATTCCTTCTGGAACCTAAAAAACTTAAGCAATCGTTGAAAATTCCAAAAGTTTTTTTTTTTTTTTTTTTTTTTTTTTTTTTTTACATAAAATTTTCGGTTTATAATTTTCTGCTGCGAAAATACGAATTTTTGAAAAGTAAAATTTTGACATCCAATATGATTAATATTTTTATCGATCATCATATTTTGTACATACACAATCTCGACTAATGTTTCTGATTCCACGTCTGACAAATGGAGAGAATCTTTATCTAGTAAATTCTAAATTTTAATTATAAAAATGAAAAGGATACAAGACTGGGTGCAAAGCTATGAGAAACATGAGAGCTTTAAGGCGCTACTCGAGTCACTCAAACAGATACGGATGATAATGTTAAGTCTACGGGGGCGTTATATCTCGCTC
Source organism: Maratus speculifer (assembly GCA_964019185.1). Lineage (NCBI taxonomy): Eukaryota > Metazoa > Arthropoda > Arachnida > Araneae > Salticidae > Maratus > Maratus speculifer. The sequence goes on along the minus strand of OZ025302.1, from coordinate 6,232,232 downwards.
AGATTTTAATATTTTTTAACTTTTTTTTTTAGATAGGATAGCTAAGGACGTCTAATTTGAAATCTACTTTTTTATTTTTCGATTTTGGTTATATTTGTTATATGATAGGATAGTTTCAATTTCAGAACCGGTTCAAAAACTTAAAGTAATTTTAAAAAATTGAAATCTAAATCAAAAAGTATAAACTAGCCGTCCTCAGCTATCCAATGTAAAAAAAAAAATCTTTCAAAAGAGTTAAATTTTGAGCGAGATATTCGAAAATAACGCTTCCATAGACTTAACATTATCATCCGGGTCATTTTCAGCGACTCATTCGAGATCTTAACGCTTGGATAAAATTCAGTCACATATAATAAATGAATACAAAATATATGAGAAAAAATAATGTGAATGGGCGTGGCATCCTGGTCGGCCTTCCCTTAAGGGACCTATATTTAGACTAAATAGAATAATAATAATAAATAAATGTTGAAATAATTATTCACTCTTTTTCAGTGTGTTTTTTTTTTTTTTTTAATTATTAGATTGATTTAAAAAAAAATAACGGATTATGATTTTTAATTATTTAGGGGGGAAATCTTCTTGGAAAATTTAAATATTGTAGGTACTGATCATGAAGTACGCGAGAAAAAAAAATAATGATGCATAAATAATATCTTTTTCTTCCAGGATTCATTATTTTATGAATCAAGAAATCTTTTTTTTTTTTTTTTTTTTTTAACTGTTTGTATTCCGAATTTGAAAGAAATTCATGATGTGAAATTTCTGAATTTCTTTTAGTGAATTTTATGTGCAGTTTTTTCTTTAAAAAAAATTAAAAACCCAGTTTTAGTGAGTTATATCTCGGAAAACAAGCGTGTAATACAAATTATTCATTCGACACAGTGAGCAAAAGCGCCCCCTAAAATTCTCCGAGCGAAACTCTGATTCTTTTTTATGTTCGTATAAGGGGAACAGAGTTCGTATACGTACTATCACAAACAGTGCGATGTCGATGTCATAAATTCTACCCGAAAATATAAACATCGTCGTTTTAATTTAAACGTGTGAAAAAATAATTTAAATCTCTTACAAAAAAACGAAGCTTCAAAACATTTCAGATAAAAACTTAACGCATACTTTTTTCCAGAATAATTCTACTACTACTTTTTCATTTCTTGTGATCGTCTGCGAAAATAAAACTATGACCATGGAGTCACTATGAGAGTATGGACACCAAAGTAATTACAAATATTAATCGAATTCGCGACATTCTCCCACCTTGAGTTTTCGATAGATAAACTCAACAATGGGTACAATAATATATAAAATAAAGTAAAATATGACTAATACTTACATTACAGTGAAAAGATACAATTCTTACAATATTACTTTTTCCCAAAACAGGTAAATAAACATTTTCTTCTGCAAAATACAAATAAAATTAAACATATTATTACAAATTCAAATTAACACTATGATATATACTAAAAAATAACAATAAAGTTTTTAGCTGAAAGAGTATTTAGAATCAATAACGTTTTGGGACAGTCACTATTCTTCCACTTCTCGTTCTTAATACTGGATCACTAGAAAGTTCTTTTGGAATCTAAATTGTACAGCTTTTGGACAGGTCTAAAAAGTTCACCATTTTCAGTTTTTAATCGTGCAACTCTTGGGTGGCCATCTTTACCAGAAATAAGTTCTTGCACTCGGGATAAAGTCCAATAGGTACGTTTCTTATCAGACTGTACGAGTACGACATGACCAATGGTCAGTTGCTTGACATTCTTTTGCAAAGAACTTTCCTAGCGCAATTGTCCTAAATATTCAATACGAAATCGCTTATGTAGGTGTTCTCGAACATGTTGCCTATACTTAACTCTTTTATTTAACCACTTAACCGGCGACAGGTATAGGGAAACAGTGCTTTTACCCCCGACTTATCTCAGGGCAGACGGTTAAGTGGTTAATTCTTGCGCGTCAATTGGATCAAAATCTCTGACATCTGAAGATCTTATGTCCTGTAAAAACATTGATGGTGTTCACGGTGCTAGATCGTTTACATCTTCAGTAACATATGTTAAAGGTCTAGCATTCATAATTTGTTCACAATCGCAGGGAATTGTGAGCAGTTCTAATAGTTTTTAGGATAATGAAGCTCTACCTAGAACTTTTCTCAGGATGCGTTTCACCATTTGTATCAATCGCTCCCACCAACCGCCCCACCAGGCAGCAGTAGGTGAGTTAAATTTCCAGCGAATCTTTTGTGTTGCTGCAACGGTGGAGATTTGCTCCCAATCTATGGATGAAAATGCTGTGTCTGCCCCGACGAAATTCCCGCCGTTATCAGAATACACGATGGTTGGTCTTCCTTTTCGCGCTATAAAACGTCTGAAAGACTGGAGGAAAGCATCTGTAGATAATGACGTAACTAATTCTAAGTGTGTGGCCCTATACACTGCTCAAGTGTACAGAACAATCCAAGCCTTTTTCGCATTCTTTAAATATAATGGGCCGGCTAAATCAACTTCAATTATCTGAAACACTGCTGCGTCATCAACTCTTTCTGCTGGTAATGCAATAGAAATCGATTTTGCCTTTTGTGCACTGAATCATCTGCATCGTACTCATTTCTGTACTACTGCCCGAATAGTATTCCTAGCTTTTACGATCCAGTAGTCTTCTCGTGACGATGTCATCTTAAGAGCCACTCCTGCATGCAAAAGCTCTTGGTGTTTCCAGGAGATCAGGCGGTAGACTACAGGATGGTCAGAAGGCAAAAGAACAGGGTACCGTAATTTCGGGTGTATAAGCCGCAGATCAAACAATTCTTTTTCGACCCAGATTTTTTTAAGAAACAAATATAACTAGTTAGATCGCCGTAAATATTTGTCTTCAATCACTAAATAAGATTTCTGGGTCCAAAAAGAATTGTTTGATCCGCGGCTTATACACCCGAAATTACGGTACTTAAAATTGAAAACATCTTCTCTATAAATAACTTGTGTTTTGCTCTTATAACACCATCTTCATCTAGGATTGGTCTTAAGCTACGTATCTTCTGATTATTCTTCTCGTTGAATCTGTCTTTCTGTATCAAAATTATCAATTTTCTTTCAGCTTGTTCTAATTCCAAACACATATGTTCAGAAACTTCTTTTGAATTTGGATTTCTTGAATTGTTTAAGAATTTTAAAATCCAGGCGATCAATCTTACAATTTTCTTGAAAGATGAAAACCGTCGATAATTCCAATCACTAGATTCTGTGTTCTTGTTCATTGCTGAAATGACACTTTTCCGTTTTTCAGCGTTAATAATTTCTTCACCTTCTTTAATACTAATTTTTAGAAATTCCTTTTCTATATCAGATATTGCACCAACAGGATATTTCCGAAAACGATGCAATATAGAAGGAATCATTTCAATCAAATTTAATCCCTTATCTAGGCAATCATTTAGAGAAGGGGAACCTTTAACATCTGGGTCGTCAAAAGCTGGTCTAACTCTAGTAGTTTCACTCGATTCTTTAAACACAGGTCTGTGTGGCAAATAATGTACTTTAGTTTCTTTATTATCAACCACCCTTTCAATTATTCCTGCATTTTTTTCCTCGTTGTAGAGAGCCGCTTTTCGGCCAGTTCTCTATTGTTAGGTAAGCAAGCATTATCTAGCACCCATGGCAATGCTACTTCGTATCTCCCATCTGAATCTATTCTTATATTATTCTTCAAATGCTGCATAGTTTCTTCATGAATCTCAGATTTAGTTTTGGATTCAGCTGGATCCGTTATACCGATAATATCCAGCTTCCACAAATCAGCAACGGAACAATTGTTCCAAAGTGATGAAATAACCATAGCAGCCTCATTTGTTTCTGATTTAATACTTGGAGTTTTTCCCATTAGAGTCCAACCCAAATGGGTTTTTACCGCAACCGGACCACTTTCTAAAACTTTAATATTTCCGGTGAGTAATTTTCCGGCCACATCAGAACCAATCAATAATTTAATTTCATTTTCGGTTTTACATGAACTATTTTCAACATCAGAAATTTTAATACCACATTTATTTAATTCTGATAACCAAGGCCCATTTGGCACTTTTCGCATTTTAGAACAAATAACAGTAACATCTAAAACATGCATATCACATTTATAACTATTGTCTATGCTACTTAAGTGAATTCTTTTTTTATTATGCTTTGTTTCACTTGTTTCAACATTACCAAATAATGTGTGAATTAATTTAATTTCACCAATACTTTTATAATTCAAATATTTAATTACATCTCGTGATAAATAGGAGCATTCTCATCCTGTGTCAATAACTCCACGCACGATTTCCTCTTTTCCATTGTGCTTTACACGGACACTCAAAGTTTGGAGTAACACAGTTGGATCGGAAACTTGAGTAGTTAAAACAGTGTCACTACTCCCTGATTCATGTTTGCGACTTTCTAACGCCGCATTACCACCTTCATTAAAAACATTTTGACATAATACAAAAAAATTTCTTTTACCGCAATTCGTGCATTTGTTTTTAGAGTTACAATTGCGTGAAATGTGGTTTTTCTTCAGGCAAATTTTTTTCAAAATCAGTGCTGTAAATATATTTTTATTTATTTATTTATTTATTGTGAGCTCCTGTGCAAATATAGCTGGGAAAATGTTTTACAATTTTTTCTTTGGTTTTAGCTGTCAGAGATTATTTGGCGAATAATAAAATATATATGAATTTCATTTTCATTTATGGAAATTTTGTTCATAAAAATCTCAAAACTTTTTTTTTTTAATTATTATTATTATTTATGCTTAAAAGTGAAGTGGAAAGTGTCATAGAAATCTACTCTGAAAATATTGTTTTATTTGGTGCTGCTGCCATCTACTGGCCGTGTGAAATAAGAAAAGATGCATTCATAAGTATAGGGATAAAAACACAAACTAAACAGCAGTTTTTTTAATTAATTAACATTATAAGGTTTTTATGCACCATGGTCTTATCTAATTTTAAATTAAATAATAGACTATAGAATTAATATCTCTTAACCCTTTCTTGCGCAGTGTTGCCGGGTCGGCAACACCTAAAGTTCCATTTGTTTAGAGACATAAAAACTCCGTGAATATTTCAAAAACTACTCTAATGGCTACTTTAAATCTTTCTTATGAGTTCTAGATCGCAGCACCACAGAGATCAAATTTTACTGTTTTTAAATAATAGGTAAAATATTTTACTCTAATACGCGCTTCACAGCAATGCTCTTCTCACTGCGCTTATCAATGGTGTACTTATGCGGAATTACCACTTCGGCAACAGATGTATAATTAAAATGGTTTGTGCTACTTCACAAAATTATACCTGTGTACTCCTCTAGGCCTAAATAGCTTGCCTAATTTTTTTTCTTTAAATTCCAACTTTAAAGAGTAGTGCGTCGGAAAGGGTTAAATGCTAAAAGCAATTAAAATCAAAAATGATTTTATAAACAGTGTAATTTTTCATGATTATCCATTAGCATGTGGCTTAAACGAAAATACAAAACTACTTTTTGGTGTAATTGATGGGCTGTTAAAGAAAATGCATTAAATATAAAAAACCTAACAAAAATTTCCATTAAAGACGATTTCCCCCCAACTTAATTTTCTCCCAGATATAAATGGACAACAGCTTATTTTGAATTTTACATTTTTAAAATGTATGATTTGCAATATTAACAAATAGAAAGCATTGCAAAGGTATTATGCAACTATTGAAAATATTATAGATATTGTGAAAACTTGTCTCAGTTATTGTTTTAATGGATTTTTTTTTCTTCAGCTTGGAAGCATTTTATAATATATGAATAAATTTTTTTAACTATAGAAAATAGAAACGATCATCGAATTCTGTTAGAAATATTACTTTTAAAATAGGAGTTAATATATATATAATAGCTTTTTTTCTTTCTCTTTTTCTTTTTTTTAAAATCATAATAACAATTGGCAATTTAACCTGTTAAAAAATATTACCGTGTATAAAATTTATTTATGAGAATGATATAGCTTAAATATTTCGCTTGCGTGGACTTTTTGCGATTTTGGCAGATCACTGCACTCACTTAATGCACTCACTTAATTGAACAAAAATTGATTCATTTTTTTGCATATAAAAAACATAAAATATAGGAAGAATACAACTTTTTTTAAAAGCTAAATTATTGATAGTATGCAGGCTAAACATTTCTGCCTTTAAATGCTATGAAATAGTATTTTAAAATTTTAACGGTGTAATAAAGCTTTAAGTTATGGATCAAACAAACTTTTCTTGACCGTACGACGTGGAAATTAGTTGGGTTGTAATTTGAACAAAACTGAAAAAAAAATCGGTTTATGAATAATAAAAACTGTTAATGTTACCCTTTGGTTTAGCGTATGACTGAAAATATCTTCGACTACTTCATGAATTACGAAAATAATATTTTAAATGTTTGCAGGAATTTACTGTGTAATTTCGACATCTATTTTTATTGGTTACAGACAAAACAGTGACAGACCCCACAATTATTTCGGACAAAAAGAAACGTCTAATATATACTTAAAATTAAATAAATAATTAAATAAATAAATTGTACATATATTGATTTATTACTTTGCATTATTGATTTTTTAAATGCATAGAATACATAGATTCTCTTAAAGTTATTTTTTATTTCAAATAGATTAATTTTTATTAAAAAATTTTACTTAAACATTTCGAACAGCCCATTTTTCTGCATTTACTATTTGACAAAATTTTATTAATAAATATATCCAAGGAATATTCTTATAGTAACATACATTAATTATCTGTAAAATCTTGTTCCTTTTGAAAAAACAATAAAAAATCCTTCTGGATTATTTAATTTCATAATAAAAAATAGACTTTTGTCGAGAAAAAAAAAATCTCAAATTAAAAAATTTGAAAATTATCCATAAGATGAATGTATATTATGAGTTGGGGGTGTATAAGGGAAAAATGAACAAATAAAAAAAATCACTTAAAGATAAATTACAGATTTGTTTCTACCATTACATTTAAATGGTAGCCTGTTAAAAAGTTTTATCTCACACAAAGATTTTTTTAAAATTTTGAATGAACATTTTCGGATATTAAAAAGCATTTGAAATTTTATTAATAAGAGAAAAAAAAAATACACATTGAATATAGGTTCACTAAATATTGAGTTTCTGCAAAATAAATAGTCAAAAGCATTCGGTAGCAATGCATTTTCTTATATTACTAATTAATATGTTTTTTTTTTAATAAAGCTCATATGAGATAAAAATATGTAGGCGGAGTTAAAAATTATGGCCACGCCTTCAGTCATCGACACTGTTATTGAAGTGTTAGATAATAACGCATTTCTTCTTCTTTTTTTATGTATCTGTAGTCTATACTATTCGATAAATTGTTAACTAGCTGATAATTTAAAGCCAAAATGTTAGTTCATCATGGCACAAAAACTTTCCAATTTCTGAATGTATAAACTCAAAGTAATGAAAAACGATTTCATTTTAAACATGTTTTATACTACTTGCGAAATTCAAATTCATTAAGGTTTGATTTTAAAGATATTTAAGTCTTAATATGCCATTGTTATGTAATTTGTCAAAATAAAATTGAAAAAACAAAAATAAATCCTATGATTCCGGTTAAATTGTAACATTATTTTTCTACATCATTCAAAAATAATAAACAAAATAAAAGTATTAAATTCATCTCACATTGAAATATAGTCGTTGGGGAGTATTTTCTTTTAGTATTATTTCATCTGTTTATTCTAGAGAGTGTTGAACATCAAAGGGAAATGATGTTTTTCAAGATTTAATTCTTGAATCAACTCGGGAATGAATGAAAATACAGAATATTTATTTAAATACTCACACCATAAAATATGACAAGCAAATGGTAAATGTAAAAAAAAAAAGTCGAATTTGTAATCATGTGGTCCTTTACAGAATGTACTAATCAAGCACGGTTACCATGCAATGGTGCCGCTGCGACGCAAGAAGATTATAAGTCCATGTTACCACATACGATGCAGTCGTTTGTCATCATTTCACGCTTTCACAACTCCAAGACCTCAATTGAAATAACTGCATTCAACGAATCTGGAGCATGATGTTTCCTTTGCAATATGGAGATTTGATCTTTGGCGAAGTTGATCTCTTGCGTTACGTTTGATAACCTGCTAGAGGTCTGCACGGGCCGGAATTTCCAGGCCCGGCCCGTTGTAAAACTCAAAAGTTCGGCCCGGCCCGTTTAAATTTTTATATTTTAGGCCTGGCCCGTACAAAAATCAGCGAAAACAGGTCCGACCCGTTTTGGCCCGTTACAATTTCTACGATTTCTAAAAAATTCAGATTTTTATCATATAACTAAGATTCCTTTAAAGAATACTGCATACATATCTATGGAATGATTTTACAGTATATTTTACAGCAAATTTAGCACGTTAACAACATTAATGATTACTTAGATTCTTAGGCTTTCAACATTCGAATAAAGATTCATTAAAAAATTAATATGGCTTAGAATAAAAGAAAAAAGAAAGAAAGCTAAAAACATAGTTAATTTTGAAGCTGTTTAATAAAAGAAGATTTATAAATGTATTTCTATATCATTTTATTATAGATTTCAAATTTAAATTCATTCTTAAATTCAAAGAACTCCTTTGTGATACATTTCTAAATTCATTTCCCCCCCCCAGAAACGCATAAGATTAGCAGATATCTTTATTCAGAAACTATATAATCAAATGGCGTTATCCATTTTTTGATACAAGCAATTTAAGAATACTGCAAAAAAATAAAATACTGTCATAATTAGCGTTTTGAATAGAATTTCCGGAAGCAATAGCAAGGGAAGGGAGAAAAACCTGCAATCATTTGAGAAACTATTATATCTCAACAAGGTTATACAAGTATTTTATTTACCAGAAATGAAAAACGCAATTCGATTCCAAATCCCTTCAATAGTTAGGCTTATCACTTTTATACTTTTACAATTTAAAACTAATCAAAAAATGTGTCAAACTTTCGCATTATTGAGAAATTAATTTAAAAATCATCAAGAAGTATATATCCGAAGACTAAGCTAACATAAGTTCTTTATAGCTGTTAAGAATTTTACAAATCATGTTTTCTGCCAATAATTAAGTCTAGTATCGGTCCGGTTCCGGTCAGTCTATATGTAGAAAAATAATACAAGCGTGATCTCGGACCGGCATGAGTCAGCTAAAAATATATTAAAACGGGTTACACATAATGTAATTCTCCGATGCCGATACACTGTGCATTTTTATATTGATGCTGTCAAACTAGTATCGCCACATTTATACTTATTCTCACTTATTATTATTTGAAAATAGCTCATATTTTATCGTTTCTGCTGAAATTTTCAGAACGGGCCGGCAGGCCCGAAAAATTTTTTTTATCGGCCCGGCCCGGCCAGTCCCGGCCCGTTGAAAAAACTGTTCTAAATCTGCCGGCCCGTGAGAAAATTCGAAACGATTCCGCCGGGCCGGGTACGGGCCACGGGCCAGGCCCGGGCCCGTCCAGACCTCTATAACCTGCATTTAAGATCAAGGTATATGTTTTATTATTATTACGTAGAAATAACAACATTATTTTGTTCATAGTGGTTGCTATATGCCTTACATTTTTTATCTGTATAAAACAGTCATTAATTCTGTAAATTGTTAAAAACAGTTTAATTTATTATATCATTGAATAGTTGTTATTGTACGGCATAAACAGTTTAAAGCAAGTACATAACTTAAAATGATATATTTTTTCAGTAATTTTTGTTATGTAACTCAGGATTGACATTATGTTCAACAGAAATTAAAATAAACATTTTCACTATTTTTCAGTCCCAGGCCGGGAATCGAACCCGGATACTTGGCTTACAAGGCCAATGCTTTACCTGTTAAGTTAACTGGGCGATAACCGGCTGGGATTCTTCGCTCAGATAACCTTATTGGCCGTAACATCTGGTCTGTCAACTTTACCAATAACTGATCTGTCTGATAACTTTACCAATCAGTTAGATTGTGTTAAAATAATAGTATATCTACGTATCCATCGTTCTATGGAGTTCCATTACCTGCGGCTTATTCTGCCGAGCTGTCTAATTGACAGACCAGATGTTACGGCCAATCAGGTTATCTGAGCGAAAAATCCCAGCCGGTTATCGCCCGGTTAGCTTAACAGGTAAAGCATTGGCCTTGCAAGCCAAGTATCCGGGTTCGATTCCCGGCCTGGGCAATTTTTCGCTCAGTTTGAAATATTCAAATTCGTTTGATAACTTTACCAGTCAGTTAGATTGTGTTAAAATTATAGAATATCCTGAGAATTTGCTGTATTTCCGAAATTTTGATTTTGAAAATTCTAATTGTAACAGACATAGATGATTATGGTGTTAAAGTTATTCCTTAACAAAACAAGAATGCTTCAAATACGGCAGTATATTTTTAGATTGGCATTATTGAGATCAACGACCGTGCCCCCTGTCCTAAAAGAAACCACGCGTCTGGATAGAGCACATCGTCTAAAAGTAGATCTTTGTAAACAATTCGCCTTTCCTACAAATAGTGCACAAGGGGGGGGGATTAATACTCGGTACTTCCCTCTCTCAACTTGCACCTGTTATCCGTAAGATAACCTTGGGAGTTCGAAGTAAAATCAGTACTATACTTACATTTTATTTTTCCTTTTATTAATAATAAAAAATAATTTCCTAAGAATTTGCTGTACTTCAGACATTTTAGTTTTGAAAATTTTAATTGTTGCGGAGATCGATGATTATGGTGTTATTGTCATTCCTTTGCGAAAAAAGAATACTTCAATTAAAAATTCAATTATTAAATTGATGAAAATAAAAAAATATGCAATAATTTTACATGCCGATTTCTCAAATTAACCGTGTGGTTGGTTTCCTCATGGGAAAAAATTGTTTTTACGTAATGAAGTACGGGTTTCCACATGTCACACACACACATAAAAATATACCTAAATAAATAAACACCATTGTTTTTACAGAATGAAGAATGGCTATGTTTTTAACTTTTTAACAATAAATATGATCGTTTTTTGCACAATTTTTCACTGAAAAAATATTGTTAAAGACTATCAAATAATAATTCTTTAGTATCTTTAAAACATATTTTTTATTTATAAAATGCGGTTCAATGATTTTTTCAAGAGGCTTTTTGCAATATTCAAAAATTAGATAGTTTTCTTAAATAATAATAATACAATTTACATCTATATTCAGCTCATACCACTAAGACGATGCTCCGCCTACTTTATGTAGCTAGTTTTTCTGTACTGTGCTTTTAGTCTGAATGGATATATATAATATGGTGATGGGCGGAGTTTTAAACTAAAAAAACAGCGAGCGCGGAGTACCGATGTAAAAACATAGTAATAGGTTTCTGGCGTATAATTCGCAGCTTGATAATTAAGCAAATTTAGTGTTTACTGCAGAGTTATTTTTGATGAAACGAAATCAGTAAGTTACATTAAAAGGTAGGAATATGCTTTTAACAAATTTCTTATTTGACATCGCCGTTTATTTTTCTGAGATCGTGTTTGACTGCTACTTACCTCTTTTAAAATTATTTGCATTAACAATCTACGAAACGGTTTTGAAATGTTCGAAAATGCACAAAAACTTTCAAATTTGTGAATGAATGAATTCAAAGAAATAGAAATCGATTTTTGAACATGTTTTATCGTACTTGAGAAATTCAAATTCTTTAAGTTTATAGTTCCGAGATTATTAAGTCTTAATGTGATCTTTTAATGTAATTTGTCAAAATAAAATCAAGCAAACAAAAATAAATAGTATGATTTAGGTGAAATTGTAATACTATTTTTGTATATTATTAAAAAATAATAAATTAAATTAAATTAAAACTGTGCTCACATCAAAAAGTTTTCGTTTAATAGTATTTTTTCAATTAATTTGTCTGTTTATTCTAGTGAATGTTGAACGTCAAAGGGAAATATCGCCTTTCATGATTTAATAGTTGAATATACTCAGAAAAATAATGAAAATACTGAATACTTATATAAACACTCACTCCATAAAAAATAAAAGGTAAATGATATCAGTGAAAAAGGTCAAAATTTTTTTTTACCAACTTTTAGACCAGTTAATTAATTCTAACTCGGCTGTTTCGTCAGGAGCGGCTAGTGAAATTCTTATCGGTGAAATAATCGGTGTTACTAAGGCTGGGAGCGAACAGCACTAGTTTTTATTACACTAAAAGACGATCAATCTAACATTTGAAGAGAACTGCTTCCGACAATTCGTGGGACGGGGAAATAAAGTTGCTAATTTTGGCGTTAAATCGCGAATGTATAAATGCATCTTTTAGGGGTTTTTTTTTATTATTATTATTTTCTGTTTTCGATTCCTCGGTGAATGTTCACTATGTCGTCATCATCTGACAGCGAAGAAGAAGCTATCCTGTTGTATATAGGATCATCTACCCCTGAAAAAAAAAAAAAAAAAAAAAAAAAAAAAAAAAAAACGGAGAAAATGTTGGGTTCACTTATTATTTGAAAAACGAGAAGAAGTCAGTGAATTTATTTATGTGAAGGATTTATTTTCGTACGAAGACCGTTTCTATGAATATTTCCATTTAACAATAATGGAATTCCAAGAAATTTTAAATTTAATTAAACATGACATCACAAAAGAACAAGTTACAGCAACCATTTGGAAAATGATACTTTCAAAGACTAAAATTTAAGGCTTAAAAATAAATTCTATATTTAAAATAATAATAAATATCATTTTTATGACGATCAAAACGTGGCTTATAATATGAGGATTTAAAATAATGCGAAATATAATATGCTTATAATACTAGGTTTAATAACAGAGTAATATGGATTAAACATTCATATTCCTGGACCAATCATAATAAAATTTCAATTTTACAATTTTCGGTATTGCAAATTTTTAAATATAGCACATTTTCAGTTTATACACGTCGTATAAACAAAATCATGTACTTATGAAGGCAATTCGTTTGAAAGCTGTACCACAATTTGTTTCTGGGTTATTAGTTTTTTGTAGTTATTAATACTTTTTGTCCTTGTGGCAACAGAAGAATTCCATTTCTGGACATTCAACACACCAATCACAAAACGACTAAAATACGGACATCACAATAAATCAGATAGGTCTCAGATATCTCTTCTCTAGATCGAAAACAACAAGCATTCTCCAAATGATTAAAAAAAAGTTAATATTTGTAGGGAATAAAATAAAACTAATGATTTTTTTTCTACAAAACTGATGAAAGAATTTACCATTGTCATTAGAAATAGGATATTTTCATTAAAGATATATTAATAAAATAAAGAACTTATATACTTACATACTTACACACATATCCTTTTGAAAATAATGTCCAATTTTACTCGCATTTCTGGATGTGACACACACGCGCGCACACACACACACACACACACACAAAAAAAAAAAAAAAGAAAAGAAAAGAAAGGCCGTCGTGACGTGACCAGAATAATTTTAAACTCAGCACGTTATTTATTAACTTAAAAAAATAAAACGCTATCCGATTTCAAATTGTTTTAACTGCCAGTTTTCTACATTTACATTTAAAAATGAATCAGAAACTATTTCATAAAATTTAGTGTAGTTGACAGGAATTTGAGAACCATTTTAAGCAGTTTATGAAAATATATATTTAAAAATAATAAAATTTTATGGAGATTATTCTACAAAATATGAGACCCGTACTAAAAATGTCAATATTAATCCCTTAGCATTTAAACTTATTAAAATATCAAACGAAAGGAAATTTAACATCCATAACCCAATTATACCATATCCATAATAAATATATATTGCTAAAATTATGGTGTTAATTTTACGAAACATTATAGTTGTTGATAATTAAAATAAATATTTATAATGCTTGCTTTCCAAATAAGATATTAATTAACGTAATCACAAATAAATTATGTACTGTTTCGAAAAAGTAAGAAAATCTGACTAATTTTTATAATGCAGTTTTCATTGTTTTTTGTGTATACTCTCCCCCCCCCCTCCATTTTTTTTCCATTGAAAGAAACAAAACAAAACAAAACAAAAAAAGAGCACAATTATATGTTTCACTTGGTGAAAATGTAAAATTATTTTCTGTTTATTTCACATCGCCAAATATATAGCAACCTCTAAATGATTTTTGAGGGACGAATTGACAAAAGAATGGAGGTTCCTTGTGCAGTTATCTCCCCCCATCTACAGTCGTAAAGCTGTCAACTGATTTTCCTCTCTTGAAGTTCAGATTCAGTGCACTAGAAGTGCAATTTATACATCAAAGCGCCGAGACGTAAGATCAAAGATAGCGCAAGAAGTTAGTGCTATTTGCGTAGACCTTAAAAGTAGATCTTTGAAAATAATTCGCCTTTCCTAAAACAGTGCAAAAAGTGGATATCAATGCTCTGTACTTCCCTCACTCAACGTACACTGGCAGTAAAATCAGAACAACATTTGCCTTTTTTTCCCATTTTAATAATAATAATAAAATATATCTTAAGATTTTGCTGTATCTTAGAAATTTCAGTTATGAAGATTTTAATTGTAGCAGACATTGGTGATTTTGGTGTTATTGTTATTCCTTTGCAAAACTTGAAAAGCTTTTTGCAATATTAAAAAATTAGAAAATTTTCTAAATAATATTAATACAATTTACATCTGTATGAAAATTGTACCACGAGGGGGAAGCTCCGCTATGTAGTTAGATATCTGTAGGGTGCTTTTATTTTGAATAAATACATTATCATATGATCATGGGCGGAGTTAAAAAAAAAAAACAGCGAGGGCGTTTCTAAGGGTATAATCTGTAATTAAATATTGATAGTTTGATACTTTGTGAAATTTGGTGTTTACTAATGAGTAATTTTTGATTAAACAGAAAATGAGTAAATTACATTAAAGGCAAGAATATGCTTTTAACAAATTTCTTATCCGACATCGCCGTTTATATTTCTCAGATAGTCGTTGACTGCTGATAACCCTTTTTTTTCACATTATTTACATTAAGAATCCATAATAATAATGATAATAAATTAAAAAAAAAATCCTTGAATAAGGCGGTATAAAACTGGAAAAAAAGATCTAATTTGCATAATTTTGGAGAACTGCGCCCTATTATTATAACTAATACTTATAAGTTATAGAACATAATTTATATGTAGTGTCAGGATATTTTATTTTGTAACAATCTTTTCATCTAACATTTTTGTTAGTTTTACATACATTATACATTGTACTGTGCTTCATTACGGGTATAATTATAATAAATTCTCCCTTATGCATATAATACAGAATTTTCTAACGAAAAATATATGAAATTTAAATAGCCCAATAGAGATTTCAAGTAAAAACGATTTTCCATACACTACTCTCCAGCAGATATAGATGGAACCGCTTACTTTGAATTTTATGTTTCATAATATTGAAAAATGGAAGATATTGCAAAGGAATTATCCAACTATTGAAAATATTAGAAATATTGCCATAAACATTGTGAAAACTTGTTTCAGTTATTGTTTTAAGGGATGTTTTTTTTTCTTAGTTTGGAAGTATTTTATAATTTATGAATGCGTTTCTTTTTTTAACTTAGTTTGTTAACTACCTTCCCCTATTTTTTTTTCTTTTTTACAAATAATGTTTGGAGTCCTGACTTTCAGTTTAAAAATTTGTTCTTGTTTATGTTTAATTCCTCAATTGTTCAAAAATTAAGTATAAAGTACTCACAAAAGACTAACAAAGAAACAAGATGGCGGACTTCGGGCAAATACTACATTTGTTCCGTATATTTAACTAACAAGGAAAGTCTCCATTGGGGGCATACTCAGAATTTTTTGAAAAAAATACGAATTAAGCTACTCATGTAGGTAATAAAGGATCAGTGAAAATTAGCGGCGGAATTACATTATTAGATATGCAAAAAAATAAAATAGTTTGGAATAATTGGCGTGAAAAGCTGAAAGCGACTCGAGATTTGGCGAGCAGTGCATTTCCTGGCCAAAAGAAGGCGATTTTAACGAATCTGAAAATTGATTTTAATTGTCTTCACTGCTAAAAATCTGCACCATTTACTGCAACGTCACTCCACTACTTTTATAGAATATCTCTCTTCTGACCAATAAGAATGATCCATAGCACGGTGAATTGACCGTGTCATACACTGTTAAAAATCTGCTGCATTTTGTTGCAACGCACTCCACCGCTTTTATATAATATCTCTATTCCAACCAACGAGAAAGCTCCATTTCACGGCCAAGTAACCGTTTTTTATACAAGCAAGGGAGTGCGTTGCAACAAAAGGCAGCCGATTTTTAACAGTGCATTTTTCAATTTGGAACAATTTTAATCAATTTAAATTGTGTTTTAAAGGATAAAATATATTAATTTCATTTTGTTATAAGTACATATAAACGTATATAACAAAATTACACTTAAAGTAAAGTAAAAATGCAAAACTAAAATTACTTAAACTAAACTTATTTAAATAAATTGAACATAGAAAGTTTTTTCTTTATAAAGTATTCGAAGCGTAAAAGCGTATTTTTCAAAATTTCGTTTTTTCGCCAACCGGAGATAAATCGCCAAATAAACGACATTTTTATTATTTTTTTACGGACGTTATAAGGAGGTTCCGCCGAATTTTTTTTATAAACATATATAACTATATAAGGAGAACATTCTGTAATTTTTTCAGATTTTTCTGAGTATGCCCGTATGGAGACCTTCCTTGTAAGCTTTTTCGACACCTCCCATTAAGATCTGTTTCATGCAGCCATCCTCCTAATTTGTACAGTAAGTACATCTACAGAGATTGGTTTTTTTTTTTTTTTTTTTTTTTTTTTTTATCCTACCCCAATTATCAGAACTTTGCTTTTTCCAAGCATATTATTTCGGTTCAGTGCTGGAAGCTGAGGTGTTACAACGGACTGACATCAGACAAGTTATTGAAAATCCAATACAGGTGTTCGTTTCTCCTGTCAAAAATTAGAGATGAGTTCCATTGTCGAATCTGTGTCCGACTCTCGACACGGTGTTGAAATCGAAGCTCAATACATAATATGAACTTTAAAATGTTCAGAGTTATTTAAAAGGGCGATTAAAATAATCAAATATAAATGTGAATAGTTAATTTTATTTAAAAACATCTTAATACTTTCAAGCATATAATTAGGCTCCTCCCTTACAGAATATTCTTTATTTATTTATAAAAATACATGATCAATACATATTTTTATTAATTTATTTTATTTACTAATTTATTAATATTTTTATTTATTTATACAAATCAATAAAAATATTCTCTGAGGAAGTGTCTGATTAAGGCTTGAAAGTACTAAGATATTTTTAAAATAAAATTAACTATTACCATCTATATTTGGTTATTTTAATCACATTTTAAGTAAACCTGAACATTTTATAGTTCATATTATGTATTTTGCATTAACCCCTTGAAGGGCGGTGATATAAAAGATACATACCACTTAATTTTAATTGCGAAACGCCATATTGACACCAGAAATTTGGAAAGAAGTTTTTAATTTTATCAAGTATGTACAGAAAAGTTTTAATCTATTTTGAAATAAATTCATTTTTAAATTCTGATGTCAATCAGTCATTTCAGCATTTTAAGAATAGGCGTGCTTTTCCCCTCAAAGGGTTAAAAGCAAGGTGAAAATTGCTTTCCATTGTTTATATATATATTTATTTATATTATATAGGTTCAATTTTTTATAGTCTTGGTCGCTTAATAATTATGTGTGTACCATTTTACGGAATTTGAAGTAAGTTCACGATGGACGCTTCGATTCTTTATCCATTCCTCACTGTCGCCGATCAGGTCTGCGTCTCAAAGGAATTCAACTTCTTCGATCTAATTCACAGAATAAAGTTTATCCATATTTCTAATAAAATTAATCCTGAAAATATAATACTGGCCGAGTATGTGACATAACAGAAAACGGGTGGTAACTTCAAACAAAACCTTTAAGAGAAATGCAAAAAGGCATCTTTTATTAAAAAATGGCAGAAAATTTTTAAAATTGCTAAATCTTTAAAAAAGTTAGAATTTAAAATATTTTTCTTATTTTAGTGCTTATCTTGAAACACGCTATATTAATTAAACTATATTAATTAATTAGCACTCAAGTTGAGAAAGTAAGATTGTTCCTTCTATGAAAATTATATAAATAACGCATTTTCGCGTGAACACAAAATTTAAAATTTAATAAGCTAAGAAGTATACCAAAAATGTATTATTTTTATTCTTTTTTTAGAAAAAGAAGTTTTGCTTAGTTTACTTGTTTAAAATTCTGAGATATGAAAAAGCTTTGTCGAGGTTTCACTTACATAAAATAGAATGAAAATCTCTGAAAACGGGATATCCGGAATATCATAAAAAATAATCACCAAATTTATACATATTTATGTACCGATATTTGCATTTAAGTGTTCAAAAATCGACAGTATCTTACTTTCATAACATCGTTTTCATAAATTTTAATGACTCATTATTTTTTGGAAGTTCCCTATACAGTAAAACCTCCATAACGGACACCTCTATTTAACGGACAGTTTTCCAATCCCCACTCCCAAAACTTAAATTTTTGTATATTTAACCTCTGAATAACGGACATTCCGAATAGCGGACACTTTATTCGGCGATAAAGGATAAAAAAAAATAATTTTTAAACAGAAAAAAAAAAAAGAAAAAAAAAAAACCTGAAAAAAGTAAAAAAAGCCTTTGAATGTATCAGAACAACGTGTCACAAATTTTGCGATCACAGTTAAATGTAGATAAAGAGCTGGATTGAAATGTCATCCAAGAACATTTTGAGATTTTATGTTTTTAAAGATCAAAAAGTGCAATCCCTCCCTCCTCGTCCGGAACTCGGCAATGTCCAGTAACATCACACAGAAAAACAAATTACATGTAATCGCAAGCAAAAATAAACTTTTGTGACAGATTTTTTTCAGAATAATATAATAAACAGTGGATAAAAGTGTGCACAATTTTATTTTAATTTTATTGCTTAAAAATCATTTTAATTTCTGATTAATTATATAACAGAGATTTTAGGACATATAAAAAAAATTAATTAAACATTATGCTTTTCTTAGCGATTTTTGAATCTCTGAGGTTTTCCCAATAGCGGACACCTCCGAATAGCGGACAATTTCTGAGTTCCCGAGGTGTCCGTTATTTAGAGGTTTTACTGTACTTTTATTTATTTATTTATTTTTAATATAGCGTATGAGCCAAAATACTTAGTCTTTAAAGACTAAAAAAAAAAAAATAATAAAATGAAAAAATATTATGTAAACTTACATAATCTTTTTTCTTTTTCAATCAGGATTATTTAATTTCATAATAAAAAATAGTGTTTTGTCGAAGAAAAAAAAAATCCTCAAATTTAAAAATTTGTAAATTGTCCGTTAGACGAATCAGTGGACGGTATATTGTGTGTTGGATGTAAAAGGGAGGGGTTGAACATACCGAAGAGATCTTTTAAAAATAAATTTCAAAGTTGTGTCTATCATTATCTTTAAACGGTGGTAGCCTGATAAAAATTTCTAAATTACAAAGATTTTTTTCTTTTTTTTTCCCGTTTTTTTTTTTTATTTAATTCTGGAACGAACGTTTTTGGATGCTATAAAACATTCGAAATACAAACCAGCATCAGGCTTTATATTTAAATATTATGGATTAATACTCATGTGTAGAAAATTTAAAAGTTTTGCCTAGTTAACGAGTTTAAAATTGTGAAATATAAAAAGCTTCTGCAAAAGTTTAACTTATATAAAATACAATAGAAATATTTGCCTAACAGGTTATACAAATTATCTTGAAAAATAGCGGCCAAATATATACCGTAATTTCGGGTGTATCAGCCGCGGGTCAAACAACTCTTTTTGGACCCAGAAATCTAATTTAGTGATTGAAGGCAAATATTTACGGCGATCTAACTAGTTATATTTGTTTCTTAAAAAATTCTGGGTCGAAAAAGAATTGTTTGATCTGCGGCTTATACACCCGAAATTACGGTACTATTTATGTACCGATATGTACATTTAAGTGTGTATTCCAATCCAAACTGCTAATTATTGTTATTTGTTTTGAAATTCATCTTTGCTCTGAAAAGCGTCAAACTGGCAAATTCACTTACTTAGAAATTACATAAAGTACCGTGCGAGTCAGTTTTTTGATAAATGTAAAAAGTATTGTTTAAAAAAAAAAAAAAAAAAAAAAAAAATGCTGTCAAAACCGGCGTTTAGAACCGAATTTTTTAAAGTGGGAGATCCATGAACTAAAAAAAGAATTTTACTGAAAAAATAATTGTTTATAAATCAGACTATTGAATTGAACGAAAAATGACATCACACGGCATCTTATAGATTTCTTCAAAATCCCTCAGCAAGTTCCATGTCTTTACCATTAAAAATGAATCTGAAATTGTATCGGAAACTTTCGAGCTGTTGAAGGTGGAAAATTATTTTTTCGAATAAACTCTTAAAGATAACTTATTCACAATTCGACAGTATTTCCCTTCGATAATATCCTATTTTAGTTAACTTTTTTTTGAGGTGTTCTATTTTTTAACTTATCAGCCGAAATATATAGTATTTGCAGTAATCTTTTTCCTTTCCTTTTCTATTCTATTTTTTTCTTTCTTTTTCTTTTTTTAAATTTTTTCTAGATGCAATTTTTCTAAATAATGCGTCAGAAATATTTTACAATATTTTTATTGCATTAATTCATTCTTCACTCCTTTTATGTATCAAACTCCGCCCACTATGCGTATAATATATCTCCATTCGTAATGTAAAAATAAATGCAAAAATTTTGCAGTGTAACTTTCTCTGGGCTCTGTCTTGAATTCCTATTAAATAGCAACCTAAAATTTATTAAATTCAGTCAATGAAAAACATTTTAGACATTTATTAATACATTTTGTGACAGAAATATATTTTTTCCATTTTATTTGATGTATCAAGCTTCCTTTTGTAAATTTATATATACAAATTAATATTCTGTCATAAGTATGAGGGTATTTTTTATTTTCTATTTAAATTTTATCGAAATAAAATGTGATAACTAGAGGAAAGTTTAAGAAACGATAATAAAAATATTTTTAAAGGAGAAAAATTATTTCAGATCATTAACACATGAACAAAGAACTAATATTATTGTGAAACGTTAATTAGAATTTATTTCTTCTTTTATGATTAATGTTCATTTGAATATACAAAAATATTTGTATTAAGTTTTCTAAAAAATTTTATTTGTAATTTATTTAAAGTAGTAATTGCCAAATATTTGAGTGATCCCTAATATTATTATATCTAATGGTGAAATAATTAATTTTTTAATTAAAACAACCGTAATTAGTCTTATCAAGAAAAATATTAAGTCATTTGGAATGTTCTTATGACAGCTCTCGAGAAGACATCTCAAATGTGCCCATTTTTCAAACTATGTCAGTATAAAGAACAATCAACTACTTTCATTTAAAACAATTCACACCACATTTTATATTAAAAAATATTCCATAATAAATATTCAACTGTTTTCTACGCAGGATGAGAGCATGAAGGATCTGGTTATTTCATGAAAATCGCTTCCATACGATTGAGCGATTATAAATTTGATTATCTGATACGTACCCTCACGTGGTCTAGCGGCTCTTTCGAAGAGTGGCTCACTATGCAACGGAACGGTCCGTTTAGAACAGAGCCATTGAATATAAGAGACTTGTCACTTCTATGGGAGAAATTTAGCGGGTGACCGTAGCGCCCTCCAGCGGACGGTGTTGTTAAACTTCGCATTCGATGTTCAGCTTTCAAAGAATAAGCTTCCATTATTTTGTTCTTTCGCTCAAAGATGAAAACAGGTACTATTCTGTTTTAAATTTTGTTTTGTTATTAACAAAACTTTTTTCTTATTTAGGCTAGATCTAAAATTGTGATTCATGTGTGTAGAATGAATAGAATAATAATATTTTTTTTAGTGTCTGTATAAAATGAATAGAATTTTCTTTTGTTTTTTGAAACTATATTATGAATTATATTTAATGTTGGAGAACAAATGATACCACATTTTAATGTTAATAAAAAGAAATTATTTATTCATTTACCTGTTGTTTAGTATTATATATTTTTTCTTTTTATGATTTTGTTCTTAATTATTATTATTTTGGTAGCTATTTAAATCTTCATTTCTTACGCCAGTCTTGTATGATTACTTTCTAGTTTGTACTATTTAGAACCATATCTAAATATTCTATTCCAATATTAATATTGTTACATATTCTAATCAAACAGAATTATTTAAAATAAATTTAGCAATTTGGATGCATTTTAAGTAAAGTATTTTCGGGATGGGACGAATAGTGATTTGGCCGAATACTCAATATTCGGCGGCCGAATACCAACTTTTTTCCAATAAAGAAAATAAATTTTGATTATGTATAATTTAAAAAATAGGGGCTCATTAATAATTATTACTCTTAAATGTGCTTATAAATGCATTTTTAAATTTGAAAAACTTATTTTAACACAAAAAAATTATAAAATTACATTGTATTCTTTTATCTTAATGTACATCAAATTGATTTTCAATTTTCCCCCCTTTTTTTATGTGGAATGTAAGCATCCACCTATCTACTTTTAAAAACCAATATTCTTGTTTAATGAAATGCATTTGTTTTAATTCTTAATCCTTAACTCTTGGCATCACAGACACCTTGCTGCTTTTATTTTTCACAACTTAACTTTTAATTTTCAGTTAAACTATTGTTGTTATAGTTTAATTTTGATTCGTCTGGTAGCTTAGTAGTATCGCTAAACATTTTTGAATGATTGTTTTTATTACAATAATAGGTCTTAACATAAAGTTTAGCACAAAAATAGTAACTTATAAGTCAGCCCTTTATTCATTCTATGATCAAGTGGTCTCTGATACTGCTCATATTTATGGAACAATTTTTGTCACAGCAGTTACAAGTTTAACTGCTAGTTTCAATCTCACATTCTTTTTTTTTTTTTTCGTTTTTTCCATGGTTCAATTTATAATTTTCAGTTTAACTATAAATATTAGTGAAAGTTACTCATACTTTTTCCTAACTCATTTGTTTTAGGAGAAACAAGATAAAATTACACACTGTGTATCTCTGTACCATCACTGCATACTTTTACCCCAACCAACGGGACAAAGATATGCTCAGGGGTGGGGAATTTTTCAAAAATATTACCAGCCATGGATTTATTTCACCAGCCTACAAGATACAACACGCATGCAGTTGTAAATAGTTTTGACAAAATCGCACATGAAATTACTATTACTACACAATACATTTTCGTAATTCTTTTTTCCCTATAAAATTAAGAAATATATGCAACAGAGGTAAGCTTAATATAAGATAGAACTTTAATATGATATTTACACTGTAATAATTTGGAAAGTTAAAATATCTAGATTGAAAAAGTGTCTCTGATAATGTTTCTATTGCCTACAGTTTTTTCAAAAATTAAAAATGCACTCGCCTTGCCAGAAAATCCACTCGCCACTGGCGAGCAAAATGATGTATTTCCCCATCCCTGGATATGCTGAACAATGCTTTTTGAAAATTACAATTTGACTGAACACTGGTTGATGGTGACACGTGCCTAATGTCCGAGTATATTTTAATCATTAATCACATAAGTTTAGACCAAATATGTTGTTAAAAATCAAAATTTACGGGAAGTGAGCATCTTTACCCCCACCTTATTCTTTTATAGATAATACTTATTTTATGTTACATGTATGCTCTGAATATTCGTTTATTATTTTGCATGAAGATTAAAGATACTTTATTTATGCTACACGGCGAATCTATTTTGCTAATACATTTTTCATTTGACAAATGTTTTTTATTTTGAATTAGCCAAATTACTAATGTTTGTCAAATGTTAGTGAGAACACTGCTTGACCCTGACCAAAAATGATCCATTAATCGAATTTTATGAAACATCAGGATCCATACTCAACAGGGAATTATGGGATTCCTGGGAAAATCAGGGGATAGATTTTTGGTTCTAAAAATCAGGCGATTTCTCAAGGGATAGTACAAAAAAATTTCCAAACCTGGGAAAACCTGGCTAAATGACTAGCTACTTTGGGAAATTGAGGGCAATTGCTACTGTCTATATGCTTGATGATTTGAGATCTGTCGGCATCCGTTCAGTCACTCGATACACCTTCTAACGTTGTAAGTTTTGACATAAGTTCAAGAGGAATTTAAGTAAAATGAAGCAAGTTTTTAAGTTGGTATGGCATTTGTAGTCTTAATATTGTTCATATAATGTTTTTGAAAGAGGTATTAAAATTATAAAGTGGAAATTAAATTCTTGCAGCAAGCTACAAAGTTTTTAAGGATAGCCCAGCAAGGCATACAGACTTCATCTATATTTTATACAAATCAATGTTTCTCTTTTAAAGTTTTGTTGGTTTTGTTCATATAGGTAATATGTAAACTTTATTTTTGAGATTATCTTGCTTTTATTTTATTTTGAGAAGGTGGGATGTCATGATACTAGTTTAAAACATGCCATTAATTGTTGACATGGAAAAATTGTATATCCTGGGGATTACACATCATAATTGTACATTAGGGGATTCTCAGGGAATTTTTCTTCGAAAATGAGTATGAACCCTGAACATGTAACCTAGTCCAATGGTCTTCCCATGCTTGAATATGGTGAAATAAAAAATTTTAGTCAAAATCATTAGAACTTTTTTAAGATAAAATTTACAAACACAATTTTTGCTTGTGTTATAGTATAAGATAAGAAAATTTCATATTTGTTGACAATGCTTCAACCAGTGAAAGTTATTAAATTTCTAAATGCAGAAAATTAATGATTACTTAAATTTAATTTTTTTCTTTCACAGGATCAGTGTCTTCAGATTATTTGGCGATAATTATTGATGACTGGTGGCACTGCTATGCTGCATTTTTCATGAAGTATCAACATTCATAAGATAGAAGTAAGTTTTAGGATTGCAACATCTGACTAGTTTACTACAGTCAACTCCCTCTTCCACAACCCTATAATCCGTACTATATTTCAGATGTAAACAAACTGTTAAAATCTCCTTTTTTTTAACCAAGATAATGCACACTTTGACCATAATAAAAGTTGAACTGTACTTGTACTGATGAATTTAGAAATTTTCAATGCATTTCTGCATTCATTAGAAGGAAATGTTTTATGTATCTTATAAATAACTATTAAGATTGCTA
Source organism: Maratus speculifer (assembly GCA_964019185.1). Classification (NCBI taxonomy): domain Eukaryota; kingdom Metazoa; phylum Arthropoda; class Arachnida; order Araneae; family Salticidae; genus Maratus; species Maratus speculifer. The sequence continues at coordinate 6,206,879 of OZ025302.1, read as the reverse complement.
TAGTCTGTACACATTTGCTGGCTATATAAAAGATAAAATAGCTCTTGAGAATATATATATATATATATATATATATATAAAAATCTTATGTTACGGATTAAGAAATTCTGACTCTTAAGGGCATCAAGATTAAACTGCATTGCATAAATAAAAAATGATAAAGCAAACCACTATCTCTGTGATCTAGTGTTTATTCTAGACCAAACTTGAAGGGTGTAGCACCCTTCCTTTTTTTTGCAATAGTAAAATGCACCACTGGTTTTACCCAGAGATTTTTAATATATTTTTCTTATTATTATTCCACAGTATTTTAAATTTGTGTGCTCAAAAATGATGGCATTTTTTTTTCTTTCTGGAAAAAAAACAGGAAACTGTTCAATCATGTTTTAATTTAATTGTATTCTTATGTCATAAAATCATTTAAAATTAATGCTACTTGACTTATCATATTTAAAATTTATGCATTTTGCCGCTTTCTTTTTTCCCCTTCTAAAAGTAATAACAATTTTTTTCTTGCAAAAGTGCTCTTTTTTGCTGCAGTAGTGCCCTTTTGAGTGAACAGAACCATGCCTTTTTTATTTCAACTACTGTGATGTTCGAAAGATTTAAAAATAAATAGAAATGTTTTCCATTAATTTTGTATTATATCATTTAAATGTGTTCCTATTGACTATAGCTTTTTATGCATTAAAAAAATATTTTCTTCCATTTGTGTTATTTATTGGCTGCATATATACTACATTTGTTGATAAATTCCGAATATTAGAATGTAAAAAAAGAAATGACCTATAATCTGCAAAATTCTATAATCCGCAAAATCCTTGGTCCCGACCTGTGCAGATTAGAGGGAGTGAACCGAATACCGAATATTCGGCTTTCCAAATACTTTTTATATTTCAAAATTTAAAGGTATTAAAATGTTACTTTTTAAAACAGTTTTACATAATATTTAATAAAAGAAACTTACTTTGATAACCAAGAGCTTTTTATAAGAGCATTTAGTATTGAAAAAAATCTGGCTTGAGTAAGTGCAGTTATGAAACTTTAAATAATAAAATTTTCTACGAATCAAAACAGACATTTTAAAATCAAATAATGAAAAAATGGCCGAAGAAAAATTTTACAGTCTGATAATTGTCCTTTTTAAATAACTCAAGGCATATTTTTTTCAATATGAAGTACAAATACTTTCAACTTAATTCTGAATAAAGATATGTTTGGCTCATAGTTCTTCTCTTATGAATGGTGGTATTTTCCACCCTTCCCATCATATCATATTTTAGAGAAATCAAAGCATGTGAGTAAAATATATGTTATCTTATTTATTGTTAATGTAATAAACGAACACACAAGTTTTGACCTAGAATGAGATGAAATACAATGTACTTATGACTCAATAAGTTGATTATGATTATGGTTTCATGAACAAAAATTGTCTGCCTTGATAGCTATTACTAATCTCAAAAGTTTTTTTTTCTTTTAAAGGACTTTTATTTGAGGAAAAGCAAGAAACAGATTATTTACTAAACAAAATTTAGAAACTTGTATCAACACATAATTTATTCCTAAAGAGAATCCTAATAAATCACCATTTTAATCCTTCTCATGGTTAATTTTCTTAAGTTATACTTTACAAACAGCAAATAAATAATGTAAAAACATTCTATTTTATTTAAAAATGATTTTTTTTCTAATTATTTTAAATATAAATTAAAAATTTGACAGTTAAAAGTAGAAATAGTGAAAAGTTTTTAAAAGGTTTTATTAAGTATTGGATTCGGCCGAATACTTTGATATTCGGCCATACTGAATATTCGGCAGGCCGAATAGTTGGTAACATGGCCGAATACCGAATAGATACCGAATATTCGGTGCATCCCTAATTCATTACAAAGTACACTTGCTTATAATTAAATTATTTCTGTTTCTTTATTTTTCTCTTGTCATTGTCAAATTACCGATCAAAAGAGGCTTTGCCACTAGTGCTAATTTTTTGAGTGAGATTTTTTTTCTTTCAGGATTCTTTCTGGTTTTGTATTTTAAGTGTGTTTTTTGTCACAGTTTCGGTTTTTTAAAAATTATGTGGATTTTTGCCCTTTTTATTTAAAATGATTTTTATGAGAATAAGTGTAACTGTGCTGCAAAGCCAATGCTAGTTTGACATAATGTAACATGCATCAACATAGGACATTACATCATGTCTGAACTGAGGTTGAAGTTTTTAAAAAACTTGAGTCATTCTTTTTTTTTTCTCTGTATAATAGATTTTGGTGGAAACTAGCCTTAATTGTTCTTAATAGTGCTGGACAAGCAATACGGTTTTAGGGTTCCGTACTTATAACAAAACTGTTATAAAATCAATCCTCTATCTGTCTGTATCTCTGTCACAACCACTTTACTCATATACTATGAAACATAAAAAAAACTTAAAGAGAATCCTCAAAAACGTCATTTTTTCAATGCCTTCAAAACTTTGTATGTAACTACAATATTTTTCGTATTCTAAACCTAAAAAAGGGGATTTTTAATTAATAATAGACTTGTAAACGATATTCTGTATTAAATTCTACTTATTTCTAAACTGCATAATGGTTTGCAGGTCTTGATTTTCAGGGTGGGACTCGCACCCAAAATTTTGAAATCCCGCCCAAAAAAAGTATCGTGGGCGGAAAGCTCCCGCCAGAAAAAAAAAAAAAAAAAAAAAAAAACGCAAATTTTTCAAACATTTTTGCATTTTAAAACTACAATTAACTCTCACTTTTTTTTTTTTTTTTTTTTTTTTTTTTTTTTTTTTTTTTTTTTTTTGTGCAACTGAATGACATATTTTACGAGTTTTTGTGTTGCAAAAAATCGTTGGAATTCCCGCTATTTTTCACAAACAGTCGTCAAATTTCGCATTTTTTTCCCCTGCGATCAATTGACAAGTTTTGTGCGATTTACCATCGCGAGAACAGACAATTCAGTTTCAAATTTTCCAAAAAATTAATGCTTTCGATTCCAAAAGTTATGAAACATAGTTTATCAACCCTGAAATTTGGATAGTTACGTCCAAATTTCGAGGATAATTACCGATTTTTCATAGCTTTTGAACTGAGCTGAATAGCTTATTTTCATAATCAATTTCATCAATCGATCGCAGAAAATTTTGCTAGATTATCACAATAAAAGCACCAATTTTTTCAAAGAATCGCTCAAAAAACTTGACTTTCCTTAAAAGATCTCAATAAAACACAAATTTCTTTTAAAAAAAATCATGGAATAAACACGAATTTCGTGAAATGACTGCAGAATAAACGCGAATTTCGTGAAATGATTGCGGAACAAATGTGAATTTCATGAAAGCACAGCGGAATAAATGCAAATTTTGTGAAAGGATCGCCATCTCCATATAAACAGCGTTGTGTGAAAGGGGGCAGTGGGGAGAAAGGGGCAGTCACCCCAGGCGCAGAAATTTATGTATACCATTTTCTACTACCAACATCATTTTTGGTCGCTAAGAAGGAAAAGAACACTACATTGAAACTTTGCTCCGAACGCAGTTTTCTCTTCATACGTCCCTTCATATGAACACAAATTTATCAAAATGCCGCTTAAAAAAACACAAATTTCATGAAAGAATCTCAAAATAAATGTGAATTTCATTAAAAGATGGTATAAAAAGTGCTAATTTCGGTAAAAGATAGCGGGAAAATGCCAAATTTGTCAAAGGGTTATTCAGGGGTCATAGGCGTAGGAACCAGGGGAGCTGTGGGAGCTCTGGCTCCCCCTGGAATATTTTAGATGAGCTCAGCTTCCCCGGGAGAAATTCTCGCACCACATCTATTTACGATATATTGTTGAATTAAAAAATGCATACTCTTTCTAACACTAATCCCGGACGAAACTGACCGAAATGCATTGTGATCGGAATTAAAATTATGTCATCGGAGGAATTAATGAAGATATTATTTTCTGAAGTTTACCTTTCAGCAGAATTTATTTTGGCGATTCCAACATCAGTAGCAGCAGCTGAGAGATCTTCCAGTACTCATCAACGGCTTCAAACATATTTCTGAACAACAATGGGTCAACAGAGATTCCATTTGATGCTACAGCATATTTATAAAGAGGAGGTTTTTAAAATTTATCTAGAAGGTAATTGAAAAAAAATTGTAAGCAAAACAATCGAAAGAACTTTAACTTTTGGGAGTGGGTGAAGCTTTAAATTGGAATATTTTATTTGGGATCATCCATAAATTAAGTTTTTGTGTATCAAGTATATCTAAAAAAAATTACCTTAATTGGATTAAAGAGTTGCTGATCTTTCGATATGCTTTTTTTATACTGCTGTTTGTGAAAAGTCTACATTATGAAATGTACACACAGTATGAAATAATCTTCTGAAATGATTGAAATTATGAACGAAATGATACGTTTCCAAAATGGACTGTATTCCTGTGATGTCACAATAGGTAACATGGCGATTTTTATAGCCTCAAACCGAAGAGGACAGCAGGGGCTATTTGTTTATGGATTATTAACTGGAAACAAATGCTACACTATTTATGTACTTTTATGTGTAAATGAAATTTTCTGTAATGTGGTAAGTGCAATAAATAGTATTCCTGTCATGTCACAATTGGTAAAATCAGTGGATTAAGAAGGTGATCTGATGGGGCTACCAGGGCCGTAGCTAGAAGTGTACGATAGGGGGGGGGGACTCGAGGGAATATAGGAGGGGCTCATATTTTTTTGTTCTCTCTCTAATGCAGAAAGATAAATGAGTGCATATTCACATTGTAGGTTCTATGTTTTCATTAAACTGTTGTAATAACTTCTTTTTATGCTAAGAAAAGTATATGAGGATAAAAATTTTAAATATATATTTGGTGCAAAATTAAACATCCTGTTAGCTTCATATGACCAATAGGATGAGGGAGTGTTGAAAGTCTAAAGTCTAAACCATTCTGTTTTAGACAGGTTTTTATTAGAAAGTGTATTATTTTGCAGATATCAGGAAATAACAATTTCAACCAAATATTCGTTATACATAGGCTCGATTTACACGCCTTTTACTGTTTAAAACATAATATATGCTGATTAAAAGGGCATTATTAATTTTTATTAGATTTAAAACATTAAAAAGCTTACACTTGCTATTTATCAGTAGAAAATCTGTACTTTTAGGGTAGTATCCTTCGAACCTTGGATTCTGATTTCCTTGTATTGATACGGATTAGGATCTCTTAAAAATACTACCATGGAGGGCATCTCTTTCTAGCCATTATCCTTACTGTAGATAATCGGCTGTAATAAACAACGCCAACACTGTGACTTTAGGTAATACATAGATTGAGATATCTTCTATGTATAAAATAGGCAGCCTTGAACCTTTATTTTTATTTTATTTTTTAATTTATTTAAATCGTAGTATAAACTTGTTATTTAGCTTGTTGTAGAACCGTGATGGTTATATTATTTCCATAGTATTACAAAATATTGATAAAAAAGGCGGCTCTATGACTGTATAACGTTTTGATTAGAAATAAACTTCATTTACATTAAAAGTGAATCATAAATTTAATTGAGTGATTCTGAATCTCGAATATATAAACAGGTTTCAGTCTGTCACAATTTATCATAAAAAAAAGAATTCAGGAAATAGTATTAAATTTGTCAGTTAATTGATTGGTGTATCTCGAAAAAGTCATCATAGGGGATTCCAAGTGTATCTCTTTTATGAGAAAATAAAAAACATTTTTCAATACTTAAATTTTACAAAATGTCGTGCATGTATTCTCCAAAATGAGTTCTGAAATGTGTTGAAGGAGGTGTGTGTGTGTATGGATGGGGGGGGGGGGTTAGAATGAGATCGTTCTTAAATAATTTTAAATTTGCTGTTTACTTCAGTTTTATTTACTATTTATTGAGATACCTTTTAGTAATTTTCAGTAACCCACTTCAAAAAATGTGGTAGAACCATGGAATTATACTTGTTAAGACGGAAATCTGCTTAAACCGAAAATTTTCCCAATCGCATTCTATTTTATCTTAGCAGATTTGATTGTATAATGCAGCGGTTCCCAATCTATGGGTCGCGACCCACTGGTGGGCCACGGCAGTTATTTTGGTGGGTCTCGGAAAAATCAAGGTTTGTTACCAAAATATATCTTTTATTTCATCTGTTTGAAAAAATATGATATGACAATTTCAACAGGAAGTATCTAATTGACCAAAAAGTTATGTGTTCATAATAATTAAATGTATTTTTAGCTATATTTGTAGTTTGTGCATTTTTTTAATTATTATTCACTGACACACATTGAGATTACCGATTCTTGTTTTTGTTGATAATATATCTTCCGTACAAAAATTTGCGTTTTTCGTTGGACAGGATAGCTGAGCGTATAGAGATCGTACAATAATTGCTATACTGATATGCAACTTTTTCTTTAGTGGGTCGCGAATTTTTTTTTTTTTTTGTGAAGGAGGGTCACGAAATTTTTTTTGACTGAAAGGTGGGTCGCGTACCAAGAAAGTTTGGGAACCGCAGGTATAATGCGTTTCCTGTTATGATGTGTGTTACCTGATTTAATAAAAACTCCTTTAAAGCGGAATTTTTAATGTTTCTTGCGATTCCCTCGTAGAAACTTTTACTAAATCTGTCCCCTCCGAAATGATAAGTCTAGATACGCCACAGGGTAAAATGGAAGTTTTTAATGCCTTGAACCAAAAGGAAGAATAGCTTCCATGTACCCCTCTCTATATAGTGAACAGGGTTTGTGATTTTTTTGATTTTTTTAATAAAAATCAAAACAATCAGATTTTTTTATTTAAATCGGATTTTTTTTTAAAATCAGATTTTTTTTTATTTAAATCAGATTTTTTTGATTTTTTTAAAAAATGCCACACAATATTATTATTTTATGACTTTTTGTTTAATTTAAATAACAAATTTTACACACATAGACATGCATGTTATAAGTATTATCTATTATTAATATTACACAATTTACATAAATGATTTATATTATTTCAAGGTAAAATTTTAGGCTATGAAAAAAAAATCTTGATTACACAAAATGCATGAAAAACTACAAATCAGATCTGAAGAATTAATTCAAGCTTCAGTACTTTAATTATAATAAAAATATCTGCAACACATAAAAAATTTAAACAAAATTGGAAGCAAACTAAGTTTTTAACTTTTGTTTTTTTTTTAAGTGCTGGCTGAGAAAAATGAGTTTAATTGCTGCCATCAAAATACTTAAGGACAGAGGATACAAATTGAGATGTCATCAGTAATTGACTGACTTCTCGGTAGTGTTGGAATTTACACAGGAAAATTTTGAATAGCAGTTTTATTTTATTTGTGGAATATCTATCATCTTATAAAACAATAACTATTTAAACATACTAATGAGAACTTGGAATCCCTAAATAAAAATTCAGCCAGAGAAGGAATGCTGCAGTGTTACTGCATCTGGCTGGTTTATTTTATTGGGGGATCACAAATCAGTAAATTTAAGAAGTAATTAATCATAAGTTAATCAGTAAGTTCAGTGTTTTATAAGATGATAAATATTACACAAATAAAATAAAAGTAAATTGCTATTCAAAATTTTCCAGTGTGAATTCCAACACTAGTGAGAAGTCAGTCAATTAGCAAATACATCACAATTTGAATCCTCTGGCCTTGAGCATTTCTATGGCAGCGGTTTAGCAGTTTTATCTGTTGATTTCTAATTTCTCAAAGTACCAAACCAAAGGCAGAAAACATTTGTTGTACTGAAGCCTATTGCAATAAAAAGCTAGTTGATCATTAATTCTTTAAGTTTTTAGTATTAGCCTTTTCGATAACTGTAACAAAAATAACTTCCACTATTCTAAAGGGCTAAAACCAATTACCGTATATACTCGCGTATAAGTCGAGAAATTTTAGACAAAAAAAGAACTTCAAAGTGGGGGGGTCGACTTATACGCGAGACTTAAAAAAATCTATAAAAAAATATCGGAAAATAGTTTGCTAGCACCTAAAAAAAAGGGAGATGGGCAAAATCGCCCAATATAAGGAATCGTTCCAGTCAGAATCGTTCACCAAAAGGAATGAGTCATTCGAAGTTGTTCCGAAAAAAGGAACGAATCCGTGAAAAATGGAACAAAAAAAGGAATGAGTCCAAGAAAAAAAGGAACAAATCCGAGAAAATGGAACGAGTTCAAGAAAAAAAGGAACAAATCCAAGAAAATGGAACGAGTCCAAGAAAAAAAAGGAATGAATCCGATTTTTCTTCGTCATTCCCCGATTCCGATTTATGACATTAAGCATAATTTTTCGGACGACACATTTCGGAACGAATCCTTTTCAGAGTTATTTAATTTCGGAACGAGTCCTAGGATTCGTTCTTTTCGGAACGATTCATAGGAGTCCGTCTTTTTCGGAAGGTTTCCGAGAAATCGATTCTTTTCAGAGTCGTTTCATTTCGGAACGAGTCTGAGGAATTGGTCCTTTCGGAGTCATTTCATTTCGGAACGAGTACGAGGAATCAGTCCTTTTCGGAGTCGTTTCATTTAGGAACGAATCCCAGTCCATATCCTTTTCGGGGGAAAGTCAAACGGTTCCCCCTTATGGGGGGGTCGACTTATACGCGGGTTTTCCATTTTTACCTATTTTTAACAACATAAGTTAGGGGGTCGACTTATACGCGAGTACATACGGTATATTAAATTAAAATAAATAAATAAATGACTGATTCAGATTTTTCTCAAATCTTAATATAACATGCCTCACCAAAGTACAGCACATAAAGTCATATAATTTTATTTTACCTTGACTTCCAGCAGTTTTTCTAAATACCAATGAGTAAATATTCAAATATTTAATATATTTCTGCTTAGATTTCTTTACTGTTGCAAGATTATTTTATAATTTGATTCAAATGAAATTTGAAAGCATTTTTTTTTCTAAACTTTACATTTATTTTACGTTTTTACAAAGCTTAAGCTTTATCTTTCTGAAAGTTGTTTAATTATATATATTATATAAAACTAAATTATGTTAAAGCACATTATTATGTTTGTTTACATCTTAAATTTATTTAAAAATAACTTAAAAGAAAAACTGATTTAAATCAATGATTTTTTTTAAAAAATCAATTGATTTAAATCATGATTAAAATCAAGCTGATTTAAATCAACGAACCCTGATAGTGAAATATCTATCTCCATATAACGAATTTTTTCATAGATTGGTCTTAATTTATTCAGTTTTAAAAAGTTTCAAAATCATATAGAATCATACGTATTGACACATAAGACTAATGAGTCATATTTCTAAGTAACAATTTGGTATTTCTTATCTTTAAGAATACCAGCTACCTAATAACGAATAGGTGTGGTTTGCAACAGCTGTACTTTTTAAAAGTAGAGTTAGTTCCTTTCTATGTTTGAAGCACAAACAAATACGTTTGGTAAAGTTTTTTTTTTCTATTTTACTCTTATTTCTCTTTTTTTATAAATTTTATTTGAAAAATGTGTTAAATATTAGAATATAAAAATATTTAGCATTAAAATTTCCTAAAGTTTATTTTTAATCTGTCTTTAATTATTTTCAGGTTAAAATTGCAGGACAAATTTTCAGTAAAGTGTCTCTGCTGGAATGAGTGCACTAATTTCAGGCAATTTTCTGCCAGATGAATCTGCTGCAACTGCTGACTTTGTGGGAATGATAAATGACCTATTTGACTCTTGTAATGGCAACAGTAAACATCCTCCAGATGGTACAAAGTATCGTTGTGTGGCTTCTGATAGTCCTCATTTGCAGTTCTGGACTGATACATATGAAGAATTAAAGAAATATTTTGTCTGTTCTAGCAGCAGAGATGAGCCACCAAAGAAAAAAAGAAAAATTACATCTGAAGAAATTAAAAAAAGTCATTTTGTCAATTCTAGCAACACAGATGAGCTTCCAAAAGAAGGAAGAATTGCATCGAAAGGACTAAAGGGTTGGGTCTTAACAATAAATTCTATGAGAGGCTTATATGATGAATTAAAGCTAATTAATTAATTTTTTGCTATTTTTATGCAAATTGTACTGTGTGAATTCTCTACTTGGAGTTGGCATTTAAATACACATTGCAGTTTATAAAAGGTCTAATAATTTAAAAATGTTTTGTAGAACTATGTAGAACAGATTATGTTGAATATTAATCATCTTAAAGTATGTGGTTTGTTTGTGAAGAATATTTTTTTTAAATATGTAATTTGATTTGTGAACTTGTGCATTATCATTAAATTACTTAGTGCATCTTTTTGTTTGCGTTTTTTTACTTTCACCATGCTACTTTATGCTTTTTTTTAAATAAAATTAGTAAATGAATTTTCAAACTGCTATCATTATTTTACTTTGCTAAAACACTACCCATACAAGAACACGTCAGAGGATTTCTGTCTACGTCAAATTCTCTTTACATGAACATCCTTATGTACCCTCTCCTATAAATTTATATTAGTAGCACTTCCTGACCCATTGCAGCTTTGATTATATATATATAACAATGAATCTGCCAGATGTACATACTAAATCTGCCTGGTTGCAATTTTATGTTGGGAGAAAAATTCCATAACGATTCAATATTTTTTGTGACATTCGACATCAAGCTCTGCATTACATATTGTGTATAAATCCCTAAAAATCAATTTGAAGGTTCTTACATTTTTATTTTTTAAGTTTAATGATTAACATAAAACTTTGCATCAGTAAAATTAATCAAAATGTACTGCCAACAATGCTAAAAATTGATATTGACAGAATGAATAGTGAAATGGCCAACTAGGCTAATGCATATTTGTTGACATGAGTAAATGTTAAACACCTAGCTGAATATGTTTTCAGCTTAAAATATATATAATGAATTTTTTTTTAAATAATTATTTTTCAAAATTTTATGCTTGGTTTAAGAATTCCTTACTTCAATTGCAGCTTTCTAGCATTACATTGTAGAAAGATCATGATTCTGTATTACGCAATGTTGTTAGTGAGCTTAGATTAATAATAAATATGAATCTTTATTGGAATTTCATATTTTTTATTATGCCTGGTGTTAAGTATTGAATTCAGGTATGTTCCTCTGAATGCGGTGACATGAATTTCATTCTTATAACTGGAAAAATTAAAATTAAATTGATAACATATAATTAAAAATTCTTAGTTAGTATTATTGCATAAGTATCATAGGAATAAAATTGTCAATTCTCCAGTGTGTGTTCTTGTGAAAAACTCTTTTATTTGTTACTGAAATACAGTGGTGGAAAAAATTATAAAGCCACTTGAAAATATGATATAATTAAAAAACAAAAGATGGAATATTTGTGAAATTTCATACATATACATTATATGCTACAAGGAAGTAAAGAAAAAAAGAAATTCATTATTAACTACATTAATAAAAGGTTAATAGACTTAAGAAAATTTTCTGTACAAAGAAAGTTGGAAACAATTATAAAGTCGATACATGTATTTCATCAATAATCGATGTGAGACCCTTTTGTTCGATGACTTTGACTAGTCTCTTGTTCATTGAATTTATCAGACCACACAAAGTACTTGCATCAATATTGTTCCAGCAGTTTTTAATAGCATTCATCAAATCTAACTTTGAATTGAACTGTCGTCCATTTTTGTAAACATTTCGGGCTAAAATTCCCCAGAGATTTTCTATTACGTTCAGATCGGGGCTACGAGCTGGCCATTGAAGGCATTTCACCTGATTAGCTTCCAGCCAAGATTTAGTTGACTTCGAAACATGAACGGAAGCGTTGTCCTGCTGAAATGTCCAGTCTCCCGAAGTTATAAGAGGAGCAATGGGTAATAAATTATCTCCTAACATATCTTGATACATAACTGAATTCATTTTGGTATGCATGAAGACAATTGGAGTGGTTCCACAGGAAGCAAATGCAGCCCAAACCATTACCGAACCACCTCCAAACTGACGCTTTGAAAAAAATATGAGGTTCCTGTCGTAAATCATGCCAAAAGAATTTATAGCCGTCGGGTCCATCTAAATTAAATTTCTTTTCATCGGAAAAGACAACATCTCTCCAATTTGTGCCTTCAGTTAAATGTTTTCGTGCAAAGTCTAAGCGAGCATTTTTGTGGTGCTTAGAAAGAGGAAGTTTTCCTTTAAATTTTTTAAATTGAACAATGGGATTGTTACTTAAAACATTTCTTACCATTCGGCTTGTACAGGGTAATTGTAACTGTTCTTGAATTTGAGCTGACGACATTTTTTCTGCGCAAGCTAGCTTCCGGATTTGTCTTGATTGCCTTACAGTTAAGGATTTCGGTCTTCCTGTACGCTTCTTACTGCCGTAATTTTCGGGATTTCTGAGAAAACTGTTTACTGCAGCCTTGGACCTTCCTATTTTTCTTGCAATATTAGAACCAGACATTCCAACTTCATTTAAAGTTAATATTTTAATTTGTTCACGATTGGATAATTTTTTTCCTCTTGGCATTGTATTAAACACACCAAATACAAAATGAATGCACGTAACACATTTACATTTGCCTAAACTTTACTGGAGATCTGCTTTCTCAAGTTTGGCATCATGCCAAATGAGGCTAGAACCATCGGCTTTATAATTTTTTCCAAGTTGTTTTTCATTGGTTTTAAGAAATCAGCATAATTTATGCTCCCTCTTCCGTTTTTCTAAACAAAGTTTATGCCTATTATTGCGATGTTGATCATGCAAATGTAAATAAAATTTGCGATATCAATAATTCCATTACTTTTTGATTTTTGTAAATTTTTCTATCGGCTTTATAATTTTTTCCAACACTGTACTGTGTAATAAAGAAATGACTTCACAAATTTCAATATTTGCTACAGATAATTTTCTTTAAAAAAATTTTGCGAGTGTATTAAAACATGATATTAGTTTTTGAATTGTATCTTTTCAATATGGCATTTTAGCGAAACCTTAAAAAATGCATTAAACATTTAGTAGTGGATATTTCAACAACAAAGTACTGAATAAATTATTACAAAAGTTTATCATGTCCTGTGTTAATACATGTATATATTGCTACATTTAATGAATATGTGCAGTTTTTTTTAAGGAAGAAGAGGAGGGATTAAGATATTAATTTAAGTAAACTAGCAAAAGCCATGCTTTGTTTGGATTTGCGAAGCATTATTTTATAAAACAGATATTTGAAAGTAACACTATTTTTTAATATTATTTTTGCTTCTTTATTAAACAAAAACGTTATTTTATGTTTTGGCGCATTTTACTTTTTTATTTATGATGTAAGACTGGCATAATAAAATATTTTCGAAGCAAACTTTTACAAAATATTTTTAAATTTTCAACTAAAAGCTCTTTTAAAGATGTTTTTACAATTTCCAGTAGCCACTGGTGTTTTTTAAAGTTGTTTGAAATATGCATGTTTCCAATCTTTGTAATTAACATCAGATAATCTTTGATAGCTATTTTAGAATAATATATTTGAAGAGAGCTTGAAGAAAGTTACTTCTTCAAAATCCTATTTTCTGGAAAAACGTTTGAAATCTGCTTTCGTTGATACTATGAATTTTTAACTGTAAAACATTTTATTCTAATTTCTTCGTTTTTATACATGTTAGCGTATGAGAATTTTTGATATTGTAGAATTTTTCGTAAGGAAAATTTTTATTGAATGCTTAATTTTGAAGGATTTTCACTCTCGACAACGTTACATACATTTTTAAGCCAACTGGTGTCTATATATCCTCAATATCTACAACTGCTTCATCTAATGTTAAACCTTGGGATTTATGAATTATAACAGCAAAAGCTAACTGCAGAAGAAATTCTTTCCTTGAGCAATTTATGCTTCCATTTTTTCAGAATTTAATTATTAGAGGAATCGGTACACACCAATTCTTATAAATTAAATTACTGCAGTATTCAAATTTATCCATGATTATTCGAGATATCTGGTCTGGTGGCTTGTGATTTTCTTTATTACGTGCAACAAAGTCTAAAGTTCCGTTCACTAAATCTTTTCCTGTCCACAAATAAGAACGTAGCATTACTTTAGATCCAAATGATAAAGTAAGAAATGGTTAAAGCCTATTTGTTGTTTCTGAATCTGCCAACTTTGCTTTAGAACATTTATAAAGAGCTTGAATCGAGGCAACATCTTCATGCAGTTCTTTTAATTTTTCATTTATATATTTCTTTATATTTTTGTTTGCAATTCTTTTGTTGCCACTTTACAAAAAAAAATCCATGATACAATTCTTTTAAAATGTTTGAGTGTCATCTGTGCAAACGATTTTGCGGAATAATGAAAAAATGTTTTATTTATTAATAATGATTCTATCTATAATTACTTACTCCACGATTTATATATTTTTTTTCTGAAAATTACGCATTTCATTTTTTATTTGCTAAAATGCGTCCGTATTGGAAATGCATGTAAAATAAATTAATTAAAATAAAAAAAAAATTTAACGTTTTACTGTAAAAAAAATATATATTGTGCAAATCTACAGATCATAATTTATTTTTGTGTTTAATTTGAAGTTAAAAATTGAATAGTTTTATTGTAAAGTGTACGACAAAATGTAATTTGTGTGGCCTAGTAGAGGATTCGCTTCGCTCATCCTAATAAGGAAGAATTATTAAAAGGTTGCTAAATTACTGATACACCAAAGCTAAATCTTTTACAAAAATAAAATAATTGGAAAAAAAAAATGCGATTGATTTATACAATATGTTTTCGCACTCTCTTTAAAAGGTTGCTAAATTATTGATACGTCAAAGCTAAAACTTTTACGAAAATAAAATAATTGGAATTAAAAAAGAATTTCGCACATATTTTAACAAAAATCAGATAATTCAACAAAAATAATTTATTGCTGTATTTCATGATATACTTTTTTTTTTAATTATTTTTAATCGGAATAATGGTTAATCTTATGAAAATGTTCATTTTAAGACATTCATCTGCAGAATTTCAAAATAAATTTTAAGTTGCTTTTTTAATAGCGATTTAGTATTTTAAAATATAGTGATATAAATATTTGCTTAGTATCAAATAAATTCATTTGAAGATTTTATGTACATACAGGATAAGAAAAGGGAAAAACTATACATTGACGCATATATATATCTATGTTATTTTGGAGGGGGGTGGGGGTGGAGTAAGGGATTAAAAACTAAGAAATTAAAATTTTTTATTATTTTTTTATCTAAATCAGCCATGTATAAAATTTTTAATTTAGCATACTTTTAGTACCATGATGAAATTGCAAAAAGTTATACTTAGAAAAATTTTGAATAAATGAAGCTTTCATTTTTCAACTTAACAAGTTTAATTTAACAATTTCAATATGTATAACTTTTTGCAATTTCATCATGGTACTAAAAGTATGCTAAATTAAAAATTTTATACATGGCTGATTTAGATAAAAAAAATAATAAAAAAAATTTAATTTCTTAGTTTTTAATCCCTTACTCCACCCACTCACCCCTACCTCCAAAATAACATAGATATATATATATGCGTCTATGTATAGTTTTTCCCTTTTCTTATCCTGTATGTACATAAAATCTTCAAATGAATTTATTTGATACTAAGCAAATATTTATATCACTATATTTTAAAATACTAAATCGCTATTAAAAGAGCAACTTAAAATTTATTTTGAAATTCTGCAGATGAATGTCTTAAATTGAACATTTTCATAAGATTAACCATTATTCAGATTTAAAAAAAAAAAAAAAAAAAAAAAAAAAAAAAAAGTATATTATGAAATACAGCAATAAAATATTTTTGTTGAATTACCTGATTTTTGTTAAAATATGTGCGAAATTCTTTTTTAATTCCAATTATTTTATTTTCGCAAAAGTTTTAGCTTTGACGTATCAATAATTTAGCAACCTTTTAAAGAGAGTGCGAAAACAAAACACCGATACAAACGGTAAAAGGAACTGGTGGGTGGTTTCCCTGCAGCGCAATCTGTTTCGCCTACCAGCCGCTGTGGCGCTGAAGTGCGCTAAGAAATTTAACACGTAGTGACTGAGCTTAAGTATTCAATAGCTTTGGTTCTCCTCGTAAAATATACAGTACTAGCAGGCTATGCCCGCTGCGCTGGTCCATTTTTCCAAACAAATCTTGACTCAAACAAAATAGTGATTTGAAATTTCTTTTTTAAAGCAGTGTAGACCATCACTTGGAATGTCCTTCTGCAATGCTGAAAACGAAGCCAGTGCCAATGTCATTGCGATATTGCACTATTGTATGCCTTGGACAAAATTTGGGTAATTAAGTACCATCTCTCTTATTTGATCATTTGTAGTAGAGTTTGATATGAAAATGAGACCGTTGTGACAGCAGGAATCAAAATGTTCTCTACTCATCACATTATTTTGTCAGAAAGCATTGCAATGATTATCAAACTCTATTAATTTTCAAATACACATTATCATTTGTTAATTCTTAAACTCCCGAATCTGAACTTGCAAGATGTGCAGATCTGGTAGCCTAAATACAATCTCATTACATGTTGCATTACATTTTTTAATAACCGTCCTCTTCTGGCAACTCTACTACAGTTTTCTATCTACCTTGGTCTGTTCCAACCAAATACATAGCAAAAAAATGTAAAAAAGAGTGTTTAACTTATATATTTATTAGAACAATGAAGCATAAAAGGTGTGTTTTAAAGCTGGATTTTTTGGGTAAAATTAAAATTACATCAGTTTCACTGCCTCTTCATTTTTTTAAACCAGATGCAGGGCTGCCACAGGCGACTATTTTTATATTCCGTTTGCACCACTATTTTTCTAATATAAATTTCAAAATATATTTTTCTTTCAAGTGTTGTCAAAGTGTATGTTAAAGATTTCTGTTTAAAGAAAGTGGTGCCAGTTAGAGTTAAAAAATAGTCGCCTGTGGCAGCCCTGCAGTTGCAAACATGTAGCTGTTAAATCGGGAATAATCTTGATGCTAAATTTTGTAGAAAAATAAACCTTCAGCTTGTAATAAATTCCATTATGATTTTTGGCGTCAAACATTAGTATTGCTTATAACGATTTGTTACAAATGTATCAGACTTATTTCGCGTTTATTGTCAAATGAAAGTGAAGTTTACAATAATCTATTATTGGCATTTAATCCTATATCTCGGCGATAATTTTTTTTTTTTTTTTTTTTTTTTTGACGGGGTAATGAAGCAGTATTTAATAGTTAATTTTTGATAAAATTCTGTTGATAGGGCTTAATCTTAATTAAACCTGCAACATAAACATCATAAACAAAATTTTCCACTGTCGGTATTTAATGTATATTTTTTTCTTAGCCAATTTTAAAGTATTTTTTTTAACCTAAATGATTAATAAATTAATTGCAATTTTTTTTAAATACTATATCATCGATATTCCGAATATTTTTCCTGCATATTGCAAATATTGCTTTTTTAGGGATAGTAAAATAAGTACATATGAAAAATACATAATAAGGCTAAAACACAGAATTAACGACAACTTGGCGAATGCCTCTACGGAGACTTGAAAAGTACGCCAGTTCTGTAAACTTAAATATCCAGATAGAATTTTAATAAATAATAGGTACTACTTTATTATTCCATAGATCAATTTCGCCAAATTATACATATTGCAAAACGATTCACCATATTATACAAACGAATATAACTTTTATTTTAAATAACCAAAGAATCATTAAATTACGAAAATATTAATTGAAATACAAATAAAACGTCGAATTAAAAAGTAGTTAATGACGTAACAAACGCATGTAACATGTTTAATTTCAAATGAATGTGACATTTACGATCATCCATTATTGACATTTAATCTTTTATTTTGGCGGCAGTTTTTTGGTCAAAGGGATAATCATGTAGTACCAAATAATATAAAAAATATAAATAATAATATAGCCAATAATATTTTGGTCAGCTGTCATGTATGGATCACGTTGGTGCGATTGCAACAAAATTGTGATTTTATGGATTGCGTGTTAATCTGGTTGTTGTTGTTTATTTACTAATAAACTTTGTTTCTTTACTTTTCTTTCTTTATTGTTTTGTTCTATAATTATTAATTAAACTTCACTTATTTATTATTGTTTCCTTTTTAAAATAATAGAAAATAATAAAAAATAATATAACATGTAACTGGTATTTGAAAACGCAGTGTTTGCCAAACTGATGTCAGATTTAAAAAAAACGCGCCAAGGTGATGCGTATATAAAAATGGAAAAATGTTTATAATAATGTAAACGAAAAAAGTAAACAAATAATTAAAAAATCGCGTTTTCAATTTTTTTTTTTTTTTTTTTTTTTTTTTTTTTTTTTAAATAATGCCAAGCAGTCGTTAATTCTGTAGTTGCATCAATAGTAAATTTTCTTTTCTTCGTTTGTTTCATAATGAAAAACCATAAATTTAATAATCTCAAATAAAATAATCTGACAAATTTTCTATTATCTCGTTGATGATCTAGAAATCTCCTTAATACATAAACAAAAAGGCAAAGATGTCATATGCGCCGTGTTTGGCGCGATAATTTTTAATGCTAATTTGGCGGAAACATTGTTTTCGAATATCAGTTACATGTGTATATTTAAATTATTTTCTATTATTTAAAAAGTAATAAAAATTTATGAAAAAAGTTTAATTAATAAGTATATAACAAAACAATGTATACAATTTATAAAGTAAATAAGCATTTTATTTATAAATAAATATTAATAGTCGGGTTAATATATCTCAGACAAAATAATGCCAATTTAAAGTCTATTAGTTACCTCGGTGATATATAATATTTATGCCAATAAAACTTTCAATAATATAGTAAATATGCTATTTGGTGGTGCTCAATTATTGAAAATTAGTCCAATATCATTTTAAACATTATCTAACACAGGAAAAATATGAAGAAAATTGAAGAAGAAATGGCTAATTAAAAAAACTTGTAAAATATTTTGGCACAAATGCCTTATGTGCACGACATTTGTGCATATTTTTTTTCCTTTTTTAAGCCAATTTGGCGAAAACTTCACTATAAAATATCAGTTACATATATATTTTTAATTGTTTTCTATTATTTTAAAAAGGAAATAAAAATAAATAAATAATGTTTTGTTAATAATTATAAAATAAAACAATTTACATCATAAAAAAATAATAATAAGAGTAAATAGTTTATTAATAAATATACAATAGCCGTGCTACCATATGAACATAAAATCGACGTTTTGTTGCAATCGCGCCAATGTGGTGCATATATGACATCTGTGCCATTTTTTTCAGCAGGCAATTTTTATTTCAAAATGTTGAATTTATCGATAGTAATAACGCGAAATTGCATAAATTTCATTTAAATTGCATAGATTTCCTTGTTCAGTTTGTAAATTTTAAATCTAATTTTCCCTGGAAGAGAATTTGACAAAATGGCGCAAACAGAGTATGTTTGTTGATTACAATTTTCAAAATTGCGGTGAAAAACTTTTGAAAAAGAATGACATTATTTTACAATATATATATATATGTGTGTGGCAGAATTTCACACTAAAGCTAAAATTTAAATATTTGATTACATTTTTTAAAATATTAACTTATGTTTATTGAGTTTACAATTGAATACTAAAATATACTCCAAAAATTATCTTCTTTTGGAAAAAACAACATTATTCCGACCTAATGTTAGACATATGCATTTTTGGCTTAATTCTTTGCCGACAAAAGTAACTCACAATTACTTTTATAATTAGATCTGTCTTTTTCTGGAGTAAGTTATATACTATCGAAATTTGATAAAAAAGAGAAAGAAAATAATAGAAAGGAAAATAAATATCGTTCAAAATTCATTTAATCAAATTTTCAAGTTTTTTTTTTATTCTAACGCAAGGATAAGTCGCCAGATGTTGCATCAAATGTAATATTTCATGTTATTTTTTAAGCGTTACAAATATTTCTTTTATTTTTAAGATAAATATTTTTTTATAATATCATGCCTTATTAAATGGTTTTTCTTTATTATTATTATTATCAATAGTTATTTTCTGCTTTTATTTGCAAGATGTTTGTTATATTTCTAACAGATATGTCATTTTTAATTTCTTTAGTAATGATAAT
This sequence comes from Maratus speculifer, assembly GCA_964019185.1. Lineage (NCBI taxonomy): Eukaryota > Metazoa > Arthropoda > Arachnida > Araneae > Salticidae > Maratus > Maratus speculifer. The sequence goes on along the minus strand of OZ025302.1, from coordinate 6,186,755 downwards.
TTTCGCCAAAAAATAACTACTGGCAACCCTTTCTTCAAAAACAACCGAAAAATACAAAATTTACTACGAAAAATCAGAGGTATCCCTGTAAATTTGAATCATAAACCTTCGGAAAAATATTTCCTATCGAATGATACAATCGGCAAAAAAATCCATAGGGTAGTTTTTGAAAACACCCGTTTGGAAGTTTCAGAACTTCTGCTTTATAATATATATGATACAGTTAAACTCGTAAACTTCACTCGTTAACCCCTTGGGGACGAGCGACCACTATATATGCCGTCACCGATTGTACTCAGATCCCGCGAGACTACCATTCATGCCGGCGCTGTTTGTACTCACATCCCGCGAGACTACCATTCATGCCGATCAAACGGAACGTTTTGTTTTTCACAGGTTAGCATATAAAAAATTTATCCTAATTCTATTTGAATGTATATTAAGGAAGAAGACTTCTTCTTCAAACTAGGAAAGCTAATGAAAACATTTTTTCTTTTTTTTTTTTTTAATCCATGCGAATTTAATTTTTTATGGAAATACTGCAATGGGAAAAAGATTATTTTTTCATCACGTCTTTGTGTTTCATAAATCTTTTTACGCGTCTAGTAAAACTTTATTTTTCTTTATTTGAAATAATTCTACTGAACTTCAGAAGGAAAAGTTTGCGGTTAACCCCTTCGGGACGAGCGACAAGTATTCGTGCCGTCAGTCTGGAACGTTTTACTATAAAGAATATAACGTATAAAATGTTTATCGTAATCGTATTTGACTTTATATTGGAGAAGAATACATTCCATCCTAACATAGAAAGCAAGTGGAATCAGTATTTTTTTTTTTTTAAATAAAAATTAATTTAATTTTTCACAAAAAATACTGCAGTAAAAAGAAAATATGATTTTATCATATGATGTATTTATTTTTTTCTCTGAAGCCTTTATAATGTATTCTCTTTTCGATCATAAATCTTTTACAGTTCTAGTTAAACTTTATTTTTTATTTATGGCAAAATGTTCTACACTATTTGGAAAGAGAAAAAGAGTGAATGAGCTAAGGAGTATATAATGCTTCATGCACTTTCGCCTCTGAGTAAGCATTCTAATTAATGTGCGTTTCTATTTTTCTTTTTCCCCCCTTCTTATCTGGTCTGAAAATAACTTAGATCAACAAATGGATGTTTCCTAAGATTTTTTTTTTTTTTTTCGTTTTTATTCCAAACTGCTTACTTGTATATAAATCCTTGTGATTATCGAGCTCCGAAATTTTGGGATTGGTTGTATGAGAATAAAATAGTGACTCCATTCTTTTTTTCTCCATTCTGCATTTTTATTTAGTTGCGGCAAATTCTTTTAAGCCGTAATTAAAAAAAAAAAAAAAAAAAGAAAAAAAGAAAGGACAGTATAAAAAGAAAGTTTTCAATCGTGAGATACTTGATTATTTTTATTTTTTAACTTTTTAGAATATTATGCATCGTTTCAAACTAATTCATTTTAAATTGAATTATCTCTATTTAAGTATCGCGCTTCTCAAACTCACTGAAATGTGTAAGAGAAAAAAAAAGAAAAAGGAATTTTAAGAAAGCAAAATTTTTTAGAGTTTCCAACACAATCATTAAATTCTGAATATTTTGATGAATAAGCGCGTACATTAGCATGCATATTTCGATTTAATATTAAGTTTTAGATGTTATAAATTAATTATTCGATGTATTATTTGATGCTTGATTATAAATATATTTCCAATTCCAAAAATACTTTTAACATTATTGGCATTTTTTATCAGTAAATTTAAAATTGCTATTTAGTTTCATGTATTATTATTTATTATTATTCAATACTTTTTAATTTCATAAGTTTATTTATAATTTTTAATATTTTTTTAATACATAAGATATAAATAAAGATATTTTAACATCAACAATTCTTTGATTAATGTATTTTAATTCAGCATTTAAGTTTAATCCCTATTATCAAATAATCTTTATTTGATATTTTGTTTTAACATATATTACTATATTCATCCTTATATTTAACAACTTTATAGAAATGCATATTTTATTTTAAAGTTTAGTTTTATTCACTTTTTACTTACTATTATCCAATACTTTTTATTAAATAAATATTTTATGATTGATTATATGTAATTTTTGAATTCTCTAATATTTTTAAGGAAACATTTAAAATTTATTTTGCCTGTATGCTTATATAATAAGTAAAAAAAAACTAACATGCAGAAGGTGCTTGCATGTTCCATTAATTATTCTTATTTGTTAATAAATCGGATTCTTTAAAACGCTTATTTTGTTTAAGGAATGCATTGCAAATTATTTAGAAGCAAAACTGTTTCTGTTTTATCAAAATTATTTTTTAGTTGAGGAAAATGTTTCAAATGTTGCTATATTAAAGTTACGTAGGTGTTTTGTGATCATATTGTTTCAAATTGATTATTGGTTCTTATTGATCATATTGTGATAATTTTGCAACCTACAAAAGTAGCTAAACTAGGTAATACATACGTTTAAAAAGTAATTTTTATATTAAAATATCGGAGAAAGTAACTCAATTTTTGTGTGAATATACATAATGACGACTAATTCCATGCATATTTATTTCAAAAGGTTACATGGAAAAATGAATTTTTTATAATTTTTTAAAGAACACATTACAAGAGTTAGTCTTAGCTTCGCAAAATCCTTCGGCCTTGAAGAGGAAATCGAATTTCCAGTTTATTCTCAGTTACATAAACAAATCGAAACATATTTTCATCTGCCATTTCTCGCGCGTCGAAATCCGACACTTACTGGAGTTTGGTTTCCTGGAGAAACCAATCATTTCCTATAACATTTTGAACCATCTATTTTTATTTATCTAAATAATTGAGTGTTTTAATTTATAACTAGGAAGAAGTAGAGTACATCCACAAGCCATAATTAAATTTTGATAATAATTTCTTTTTCAAAGAATGAATGGAATTTATGAAACATAAAGTGACATACATATTTTGTTTCGTTTGAAGTTGAAAGTCTTATGATTTATTTTGGTACACGAATCTAGCTAAAAGAGAATGTTTTAAAGTTTTAATTAATCGCAATTCAGTAGAAAAAATACGTAAAATAAGTTTGAGAATAAAGTCTGAATGTGTGGTTTCCGTAGAAAACCAATGAACGTTAAAGGGTTAAGATCAAGGACAGGCTGACGTCTAGACTATTTGAATTCATAGACACTTTCAACTATGTTAGAAAGTATTAAGCCGAGTGCTTACATATATTTCGCGAATTGGCCAATTGCATCTGGCCTGTTCGCGAATTTGCCAATTCTGGAATTGGCCAGTCATTTTTTTTTTTTTTTTACTTTGCCGGCCGATTTGGGAATTGGCCGGCCAGTTCTAGAATTGGCCAATTTCGGGTACTGGCCCTATTGTATATGTACCAATTATGTACCAATTATATGTACCAATTAATATGTAAATTGGTATATGTACCAATTTCGGGTACATATATATAAATTAGCATTCTGCCACAAGTGTGAGGTTCTTTTATTTTCTTTTTAGATTTTATCAAAATAAAATGTGCTAACTAAAATTTAAGAAATATGTTGAAAAGTCGTTAACCCTTTGGTGGTTATAAGCGCGCACACGCGCCCGAAATATTGTACTTGTAAATAGTTAAGAGCGTCTATAAACGCCCATAATCGTATGCTCCTAAATGGTTATAAGCGTTTATAGACGGTTGAGTTTTTTTGCGCTGAAATGGTTAAAGGCGCGCGAGCGCGGTTGTGTTTCCCCCCCCCCATTGTTGGTGCCTGGGAGTAGAGTAGGCGTGTAGCTTCCCCTCCTTCTTTCCACTGCATAATAGACATTCTTAGGCAAATTACCTGTCAAGTAGTTTATTGTAGTTGAAAGATTTCGTGCTTTGAAGATTTTGTTAAAAAATGCTTAGAGTATGTTTTCTGTGAATGGTTAAAAATGGCATTATATCTCAAAACAAATATTAAGGTGAATCTAAAGATTATATGTAGATAAGGAGTTCTAAACAAATTCACCAAATATTATTATATGTTTACTTATTTTATCCTTCTTTTGCAGAACATTACATTTCATTATAATAAGTATTATTATTTTAAAACATTTGCATAATTGATTTCTTTACTGTATTATTTGAAAGAACAAATATTTATTTTCTTTTAATTTTCTCTCTTTAAAATGTTTCAGTGTTTTTCATTTAACTATATTACTAAATACTTAAAACTTTTTTTCTTACATCACTTTTGCTGTATCACTTTTGTTAGTATCAGGATCGCCATTTCAGAACTTTCTTTGGGGCGAAGGGGGGGGGGGGAGATTTTATAAGGATAGGTTCTGGGTTTAACTCCCTCTCCCCTTCTGAACAGAAAACGTTCACTGAATCATATTTACAAAAAAAGTCAAAACTACAAGAAACAAATACAAGAAACAGAAGAACCGTTAAAATATTTCATTTTAAATAGGATTCCATCTTAGCGCGTAAAATTTAACAAATTGAATATTTAAAAAAAATTTCTTTTTTAGACAATTTCCATTTTTACAGCTATTTTCAGATGTTGTTAAACCGTTCACTTTGTAGTATAGCACTGTATTACTGTAAAACTTGTGTAAACGAAACTTGCCTATAACAGAATTTTTCAATAAAGGTGAAAAAAATAAAATTTCGACTACAACAAAATATATACAGTGAAACCTCTGAATAAGAGACAGCCATGGGACCGGAGCTTTTATCTCTTAAATAGAGATGTCTCTTATTCAGAGTTTTGATTGTTGTTTATAATTAATCTTTCAGAAGGATATAAAAATAACAAATCATTAAAGGTGAAGCTTAAATGTGCGCGAATGTGTAAATTACGTTAATAAGACACAAAAGGAATATAGAATAGAAACGGAGATACAAAAGGAATAGAAATTAAAAATTTCAATTGATTACTAAATCTCTAAATTATTTGTAGAATTATTGCTTTTTATTTTATATGCAAATTCTGTACATGCAAAAAATAATAAAACAATTAAAAAGTTTTTTTAAGTAATTAATCAAAAGTAATAGTTTTGCAAATTTCAATTTTTCGTTCAAACCTTTCAAGTGTTCATTTACCATACTTATAAATTTTAGTTCTTCATTATAAGCAGCATTTACGAAAAAGTATTCAACTACTGTGCTCAGCTAGCATAAAATATTTTGACACATTTACAAATTCATTTTTTAACAGAAAGGTATATAACTGGAAGGCCTGATTGTGGAAACAATTTGAAATCGAACTGTGTTTTCACTTATTTGGTAAATAAGTTACCTATTGATTTACAAGCGATTTTGATCATGTGACAAATAGGTTTTTTACACTTTTTGAGTAGTTATTCTACTTTCAAATAGAAATGCGGTTAAAAAGTCCCACTTTGACAATATTTGCTGTATGATCTATTGCGTTTGCCCTCCCTCCTCAAAAAATAATAATAAATAAAACAATTCGATTACATAGTTTCTGAACAGCAGCTAGTTTCAGGCATTTCCGAATAAAAAAATAAATTAAAACTTATGTCATAAAAGTTGCTCTTTTGGATTTGAGTACAGCCTAAAAGCATTTGTAACGTTTTTTATTTAATAATTTTCTTTTATTCTCCACTTCCAGAATCATCCTCAAAATTTCAGCATTACTTTCAATAGGGTTAAACATACTGATGTCAAATCCGAATTGTGGGTAAATAAATGTCAATTGTGTCGTATGGCACTGTATCCACATAATTGTCTGTCTGTTGGATAAATTAACAAAAATCTGTTTTTTCATTTTCATCAGACTACTTCATTATCTGAAATGTAAAAACCAGTCCCTTTGATCTCATTTTCAGCTGTCTCTAAAATCGTGTGTTCCTGACACTGGGACCGGGAGTTTTTCCCCTTAAATAGAGGTGTCCCTTATTTGGTGGTTTCACTGTACATACAATTATATTTGTCAAGATTATCTAAAATAGAACATTTTGAAGTTCCTTACTTTTTTTTTTTTTTTTTTTTTTTTTTTTTTTTTTTTTTTTTTTAGGTTACAGTGATGCTATTTCAGGAGTTTCCGAAAATTTTTATTTGAGGAACAGAGAATGTGCAAAACGGCACAAAGTGCAGAAATGCACAAATCAACAGTAAATGAAAAAAAAGCTACAGAGTAAAAAATTCTCTGCAATATTTTGCCTCTTTAACTTTTTTTTTTTTTTTTTTTTTTTTTTGTAGGCATGTGATTATTTAGTGATTTTTCAGAAAAAAAAAATTCTGATTTCAGAAATATATCTGAGGTTTTTTTTCTCTGAATTCCGCAAAATCAATTCGTCAATGGGTTGCAGAAAAAAATCGAGAATTCGGGAAAAAAATTAGTCTTTACATAATCTCAGAAAAGTAGCTAATTTTTTCAAACGGTCGTAGAAAATATTGTTTATTAATTAGATATCGTAAAAAGAAGTACAAATTTTGTCAAATCTTTGCACAAACTAAAATCTCAATTTTCATAAAAAAACTGCGAAAAAAAAAAAAAAAAAAAAAAAAAAATCACTAAAATTTATTCGAACAATCAATCGTTCAGTGAAAGAAAAAAAAAATCTTAAATTTCAACAAATGATCGCGTAACAGAATCGCGAATTTTATCTAAGAAACAAATATGTAATTTCTTCAGTTGATCGCAGAATAATATTGTGAACTTTGACAGACATTCCCGAGAAAAAAATTAATTTCCATTTTTAAAAAAATAATGAATTCCGTGAAATTATTGCAGGAAAAATCTGAAATTTGACAGATGACCTCGAAAAAAATTTCAATAAATCATGAGTTGATGATAACAACAAAAGATTTGTCTGTGTATCATTATCAAATATTGGGGTTAAGTTCAGAGATTTTCTGTTTAAATAAAAACTTAAACTATGTGGACAATTTCTTATGATTTTCTTTCACAGAGTCAGTTAATTTTAAAATTTAGAGCATTAAAAATGTATAACCTTTTTTTTTAATCATTTGGAAAATGATTGTTCCTTTCGGTCAAGAATAGATGTATCAGAAACATGAACCCTTGTGGTGTCCGCATTTTTGAAATTCATCTGTTGCCACAATGACAAAAAAATGTAAAAAAAAAATATTAGTAACTCAAAAATAAATTGAGATACAGCTTACAAATGGCAATTAGAAGTAAATTTTATTCCTGATACGACAGTATAAAAATTGAAAATATTCAATGAACAGAAGTTTAAAAAACTGCAGGACTGAAAATCGTAAAACTAAAAGTTCATTTAAAATTTGAAGGTGCTGCCGTTCATGGCAGAACGTAGGCGTTACGCACAGTTACGTTTGTCTTTCAAAATATAGATATAGGGAAGATATAACTACATAAACAACTGAATGAATTCAGAAATGAAGAAACATTATCACTCATTTATTTTTCTTTCATTATTTTTTTCAAGTAATAAATCCTTTAGGAGGAAAATGACTGTGATAATTTCTTCGAGATGTTTCACCTTTATTTAACTTTAACTGTAAAATAAACATGTGTTGTTTACAAAAAGTGAGGATTTTTTTAAATATAGAATTTATTTATGAGCCTTAAATTTTTGTTTCTGAAAAAAAAAAGAAAAAAAATTTTTTAAATGGCTGTTGTAAATTGTTAAATTACATTTTTTGAAAAGATGTTTCCAATTGTAACCGTTCGAAATTATCCTGTTCATTTCAATGTGTTTTAGGTTTAGGATGAGAAAATTTATAAAAAATGAAACATATTATCTAGTGGTTTACCACTTTTACTTCCTTTGAAAGTAATGTCTAGCCCATGTGAAATGGTAAATTTTAATCATAGTTACGAATTAGTGCTTCATTATTTTAACCAATGAAGAATATTAAGTGCAAGTAAATCTTAAATTATCTCACATAACAGGGCTGAAAGTAATCCTTTTTGCGCGCGGGGCAAATGGGTTTTAGCCCACACACAACCTTCCTCAAGCACAATAAATGTTATCGACCGCAGGTACCCTATGCAGGAATTAGGTTTGTTCGTGAACACATAGAATTGGCAAGTTTTGTTCAGAAACAATGTATTTGAACAATTTTTACCATTTTTCGATAAAGGTAGACTTTCTTTAAAAAAAAATGCTACCAAAGTTGGAGTTTTGAATGAAATCTGCACACGACAGTTTGATAAACCTCGTCATGAGAAAACAATCGCTTTTAATTCAATATGTAAATCATTTGCCGAAAAATGAAAACTTTCAAATTAAAAGAAAATGTAAATGCATAGTTTTTTCATTGTTGAGGCTAAAAGGCATGATATATCTTACCAAATATATCACACTATAATAAAAACAAGATTCTCTTAAAAAGTCCTCTTAATGCATTCCTCTGCAAGATCACTCTTGAGCCAGTTAATAATGACAAATTAATAGATGCGAACAAAAAGATGCAGAGTTAAAAGAAATTACCAATTTAAAAATATTTTTGTTTTGTGTAACCAATAACGCTTTCAAAATAAGATCAAGTAAAGCATCTATAACTCATTCTAAACTTCATTAGTTCTAATCGATATATTAAATGGAATTTATAAGCAGTTATTTTAATGGTACTGTCGTGGTATAAAAGTGTCATTGTATTGTTTAATTGCCAAGTGTCATTTCCAAGTTCAATGATTCGAATATGAAATATCTTTTACTCCTATATGTAAGAAACATTTTTAGAACTTTTTCGCTATAAGTTTCCAAAGAAATGACCACAAGCAGTAATTTTCCTTTGAGACTTGGAGTTAAAGCATATTACAACTTTGATATAGCTTTTTCGTGACTGTTTATAAAATAACATCCCCCCCATAAAAAAAAAAGCTTGCAATACAACATGAAATTTTCTGGCACATTACGGATAAACTTAGACATAAAACCACGGTACTTGCAAATGTAACTGCTAATTTTTTTTTTTTTTTTTTTCTAATCGATAGATGAATTGCATCTTTAGTAATAAATGATTGTTTTCTCAGGGTGACAATTTTTTTTTCTTTTTTAGTCCTGTTTCAAAGGATTAACTTCGACAGAGTTCTCTGAAAAATATTTTACTTACACCTAAAAAAGGGAAAAAAAATGTTCGACTTCATAGTTTTTATTAAAAGCATCTGCCCATTTTCCATCAGCTGCTCTTTTTTGTCCTGGATTGTACTCATTTAAACACAAACAAAATAATGGCTGAATATAATATCTTCTGGTCTATTTATCTGTGACCGGAAAAAAGTGAAAAAAAAAAAAAAAAAGACAAAAAAATGATAAATATTGATTTTGTGTGTGTTTAAGTACTAAGAAGTAACGAAATATCAAATATTTGATTTGTATAATTTTCGTAGATGAATATTTCTTTAAAATCGCTTGAATAATCACATACGAGAATGTCGTTTTTATCAATACTCAATTTCTGGCATTCATAAATTAATTCTTAGGCGTCATTTTTTGTACCAAGTCAGAAATAAATTAATTAATTTTTAAATATGGCCTTTATGTCATTAAAAAAAAAGGATAAAACTTTACTATACCCTGCTACATATTCTAAATTCCACAAGCAAAACTTTATCTTTTCTGTTATTTATACTATTAAATAAATGCGATATATCTCTTTTTGGGGAGTATATGTATGTGTGTGGGGAGGGGGGGAGGGGTGCGCGCTTTTATTCATTATTCTAGTATCTTATAGGAGTGTTTATTTTATTTCATATTTTAATATTTAAAATAATATATCTGGAAATTTCATGATCTATAACCAAAAATTAAAAAAAAAAAAAAAAAAAAGATTTTAATAAATTGTTCTTATAACGCGTCAAAAAAAAAGGGAGGGATAACAAACTTTACTAATTTTCTTATTTTAGGTGTTATCTCAACAAAGGCCTTGTTCAGGACCATAGCTAAGGGGATTCTGGCGGCGACTCACCCCCCCCCCCCCAGCATCACCGATATTTTGAGCTTTTCCTGGAAAAAATTCGAAAGTCACCCAATCAATTTCTGTTCCGAAAAGCCAAATGAAATTCTGTTCAAAAACCAACTTAGTTTTGAGACCCTTTCGCAATTTTGCAGAAATACTAAACTGTAACTAAACTAAGCGTTTCAAAACTAGCTCATCCTATTGCCCTAACATGATGTTTAACATTGCACTAGCTATACACTCTATTTTTTCATCATCCTATTCTTTTCTTAGCATAAAATTAAGTTATTACAACAGTTGAATAAGAAACATAGTATCTAGAGCATGAATTAATTTATCTTTCTGGTTCGGAGAGAGAGAAAAAGAGAAAATATGAGCCTCCCCCCCCTACTATTATTCCCTTCTAACTACGGCCTCTAATCTTGTCCCTTGCTTAATATCATTTTTTTGTCTGTTTGTTCAATTAGCATTTAAAAATACTAATGCTGCTGATAAGAACTTAGAAAATTTTAAATTTTATTTCAAAATAGTATAAATTAAAATTAAAATTTTAAATAGTATAAATTTTAAATAGTATAAGCACCACCAAATCTTTATTTTTTCGTGTCTTGTCTTACCCTTGTCTCCTTTTTTTTCCCCGTCATTTTTCTTCCAGTCTCATTTTTCCATCTACTTTGTATTTTCTATTTGCCCCCCCCCCCCTCTCAATATGTTTAGAACTATATACTTATGCATACATATTATTTTGATTTGATGGAGAAAAATAAACTTTTATATACTCATTTTATTGTAACAATTTCATTCTTTAAATTTAAGATATAATTTCATACTTTGCTATTATTTTAAAAAAACATTTTTCACAAATTTTTCAATTTCAAAGTTTTTTATGAACTCAAATTTCAAAATTTTAATCCAGCTAAATGCAATAGGAAGTAAGTATGTCTCGTAGATGATACTGATGATGTACCTCAACTTTCCTGAAACAAAATCATGGCTGCATTACTGTATGCAAAATTCTGCAATTTAAAAATATTTCTGAAATGTTTAAATTAGTTAAAGGAACGCTATTCAGTTCTGTTTGATTTTTTATAAATATAAGAATACATATTCTGACTTTGTCAATTATTAAATACTTTAATTATTTAATAGAAATTTAAATATTAGTGTGATCAGAACTAGTTATAATGTTTGTAATTTTAAATGTCTAATGAATTCCTTAGTGAATAAAAAAAATAATTTTTAACAGTAAAACTATTTTAAAGTTTGAAAATTCTTTTGTTAAAACATTATATATATATATTATTTATACACGTAATTATTTGTAACGTATTGCGATAAGAAAAATTCTATATTCAAAGTATCCTAAAAATCCGAATTTTCTTATAGAACATTTCACGCAAATGTTTAGATAGAAATGATAGCACTTCTTGTTACTTTAATAGAATTTGAGAATAGAAAATCATGAATATAGTTTCAACAGCAATTAAAACGTCATATTTCATCAGATGGAAAAAATAGAGTTTCCATTAAATTCCTTTATTTTTGTTTGCGTGAATGCACCTTCCGCACCCTCTATTCTTTCCACATGATGAAGGGAGCTGTTTTACTTTACCTTTATTTATTTATTTATTTTTTCTGTAGAATCACGAAGTCTTTTTCTATAGTTTATGGAATTTTTAGGTTTTTATTTAATAAAGTTTTGTATAGATTGGTATCCGCAAAGATATTGTTCCGGCAAAATAAGTTGATGAAAAAAAAGGGGGGTGAAAGGAAAAAGAAAAAAGAAAATAAAGAAAGAAAGAAATTTAAGAAATTTAAAAAAAGACAATCATTTGTTCAAAAATTGTTTTACAAAATAAAAAATTCTATTTTATAAGATTTTAAAAATAAATTTACTATTATTTTAGTATAAACTTTCAAACTTCTGCATGAAAAAAGCATTAAATTCAGATACAGACTTAATTAACATCCGATATATTGTAAATTGTAATTAAAAATATTAAAGATTTTTCGTGTGATATCAGATATTTCATATATCTTTCAGTTCATAAATTTTGAAATTTAAAAACTATTATATTTAATTATTATCTGATATTTTTTTTCCATTAATACATTCTTTGTCGGATATTTTTATCGACAAAGCACTTTAGCTCTTTTTTGTTATTTTTCTAAAAAAATAACCCAATTTTCGGAGTTTTTTTTTTTTAAACATAGATTTTTTTAGAAAATGTAATACCTATGGACAGGGGTGCAAAAATCTAGGCGCCAGAGGGTAGTCTCTCCCCACTAAAATTTTAAAGTTTTTTTCGCTCAAAATTGAATAGCATTCTTGCAGGAATTTTACACGAAATATTAGACGAAGAAAAACGAAATAAATTTTGTGGTGAGAAACTGCCTGCTGGCGCCTAGATTTTTGCACCCCTGCCTATGGACCTCACCTAGTTCAAAGATCTATCCTTTATAATCTTGATTTAATTAAAGAAGTGAATGCATCCGAATTTAAACATGAAGTTAAAAAAAATTAATTTTACTTTATAAGTTTGTAATAGATCTGAATCACTACTTAAAAATTTTTAATTCATTTTATTACATTCTTGGGTATTAATAAAATAGCCTTGGAATCATGCTTCTTCCTTTTTAATATTGTATATTTTGTAGTTTTTAAAATTACCTCCTTTAGAAAGTCCTTGATCTAAAAAATCTTCTATAAAAAACTATTCCTTGTAGTTCTGGTTAATTAAAAATAATAATATCGGAATTTAACTACATGTTATGTCACATTACAAAATTCTGATTTTTTAGCTTATATTTACATGTGATGATATTTTAATCAATTAAATTATATCACTAAAAATGGTAATGTGTTTTCATTAAATCTCTTTCCTTGAATAAAAAAAATAAAAACTTATTAGGGCGTGAATTAATTCTATTTAATTTATAGAAAGCAAGTTATTTACGAAACAGTTTATAAGTAATTTGTTTGGTAAGTTTTAAATCAACGTGAAAATGTTATATCTTTTTTTTTTTTTTTTTTTTTTTTTTTTTTTTTTTTTTTTTTTAACTTCAACGTGATTCAGGGGGTTGGAAAACAATCTGTCATAGGGAGAAAAATTCCTTGTAAATCACACACAATGGTCTCAAAAAATTATTGATTGCTTTCAAATATTGCAAAGGGGAGGGAAAGCACTTTCTTCGGAAACACTCCTAGAGCATTAGCATTGGGAAACCTTGAAAATTTATTGTGACATCGTCTGAGTAAATCGTTTTCAGGAAGGAAACTTTAAAGCAGCTTAAACCATGAAAGGGTTGAATTTTATTTGAAGTATCGTGTTGGTTTTGTGTTACGAGAAGATTTCAGGCATAGTGATTGACGGTACTTTAAAATAGCACTTTAATTAATTACCTTTAACGAATTAAATTTCTCATGGGTGCGATTTTTTATGTAAATCCTTTAATTTTCATTGTAGTAACTGAATTTTTTTTTTTTTTTTGTAATTTCAGTAGATCATAATTTAGTAGATAAAGGGTTAAACGAACCGTTTTATAATGGGAAAAAAGATCTATTTTTAATGGTAATAAAAAAGTTATCGGTATTTAATCGTTTACGGAAAATTATGAATGAAGGATTTATTTTTTTTAAACTGATTCGATCGGTGAAAAATGCGGTTGCCAACTGCTGACAAAGACGCCAGCCGCTGTAAATGCTAATGGTTACAAACAATCCCTAATCACCTCCACCCCGTTTTATTTTCCTTTGTCGCCAAAAAAGCGATAAGCTGCCAAATGTTCATTCGTACGACAGCCATGCCAGTTGTTCTGTCATCCCCCTCTAGACAGCACCAGTTTCTACGGGAATCCAACGTTACATGAAATTCCTATCTGAACCACATTATTCTGCGAATTGCAGCGAGGAGAACTTAATACCTGTAGAGGCGCTCACTCGCTTATAAAACTCTTTTAAAGAACTTTAATGATGCACTTGAACGGCATTTGAATACAGTAACAGATTATTCAATAATTTTACTGGTATGAGTTGAAAAAAAATCTTAAATATTAACTCTAGTTTAACCCTTAAACGGTAACGTGTTTTTCGGCACCTTTAAACGGTAATCATGGGTCACTCGTGCTTAGCGCTGTAAAAAGTGGTTTAAAGTGCTTTAAAAATTCTAAAAAAATTCATGATATTACATCAACTACCCTTGAACAAGAATCAGTCACAATATTGCTGATTTATTAATTTGTTTAAACAATATGTTTAAATAAACAAATAAAAATGTGAAAAATGCGCATTTTCTTTAAAAAATCATAACTTTAGATAGAATTGACATTTTTTGCTGTTTCAAACGGGAAATTGAAGATCAAGAATGGTACTTTTACAAGAAAAATAAAAATAGCCGGTATAAATTTAAAAAATGCTTAAGTTTTGAGCATAAAAATGACGTTTTTTAAACTTATAAATAGGTACAATTTACAATGAAATGGAAATTTTATTAGTTTTTAATCAATTTTATTTATGAAAATGATGTTAATTATCAAACTTTATTTAATTAAACAAAAAATATAATAATGAAAAATTACAGCAACACTCACTGATATCATCATTTATAAACAATCGAAGGAAAACAAGAAGAAGAGCAAACTGCAATCACACCAAACAATTTCATAAACACGTGTTTGCATAAAAAGTAAGGTTCGGAAACCCAAGTGAGTGTAATGTATCGATTTTTTATGGAAAAAACAGAAATTCCTAACCAAACAACTTTTTTCTTACCTTACACTTTTCGTCAACGTAAATGGTAACCCTGGGTCACTCGTGCCTTTTCGAAATTTTGACTGGCTCTTACGTCGGCTGTGAACGCACTAAAACATCGGCGTTTCGGGAGCTAATAGCCTACAAGTATACTATTTTTTTCAGGGTAGTTTAGTCCCGCTCCCCACTCTCTCCTGTAAGCTAGCAAGGAAAGAAAATTTGACAGAGGCACTAGTGACCCATGGTTACCGCTTAAGTGTTAAATGCATAATGTTCAGTAGCAGGTTTAATTAGCTTTCGTCCAAAAAAGCAGAATTGGCCAGTTCTTCCACCGTGGAAGAAATCGCGGAAAATACCATGGATAAAAGCTGTCAGGAAGAAATAGTTTTCTACCAAGTTGAAGAAATGGAAGAAACTGTTATTCTTTAAGAATTTACAATATAACTTTTAATTTTGTAAAATACAATAAAATAGATACAGTGTGCCGGAAAGTGACCTCTTCAGTCCCGAGAAAAATCTGCGGCATAGAAAAATTATTTTATTAGCAAATTATTGTGCTTTTAGGCTTAGAAAAAAGAAAATAAAAATAGTTTTTTAAAATTTTTAAATAGTTAAAATTTATGTACGCATATGGGTACATCAGGTCGCAATTGAGTAAAAATGCCATTTTTTAAACAAATAAAACCAATTTTTTTTTACAAAACTAAAACTATTTATTGTTCAAAAGTTATATCAATCTAAACAACTTAAATGATTTTTTTACCTAAAGCTATGTATTGCGCAAAAATATTATACACATCTTGTAATAATTGTAATGCATATCTTGCTACTATACATCTATCTATGTATCTGTTGCTTCCAGTAATAACCAGGTATGGCACATTTTTGAAAAAATTGAGATAATTTGGGAAAATGTAGCTTTAAAAGAGTGCTTTAATCTGCCATATTACTGAAAAAAATTGAATACTTCCCGTCACAGGGCGACTATAAATTTTCATTTAAAAATTGAAAATTTTTTAATTGGTTCTCAATTAATAAAAAATATTTTTATATAACTATTTTGGCAAAAAAAAAAAAAAAAAAAAAAAAAAAAAGAGAAGCTCTTATATCCTAATTGAATGTAATGAAAATTATTAAGTTCTAATCTATTTTATAAAAGTAAAAATTTTTTAAAAGTAAAAAGACATTTAAAAACTTTAAACGTTAATTACTCAACATATTAAAAATGTGCCTTACCTGATTATTACTGGAAGCCACAGATAATATACACATACTACTACACATACCACTATACATATACTACATACCTTTTAATAATAATCTTCTAATAAAGTATCATTTATTATAGACTTTTTTTTACTAATACATGCGGGCTTGTACAACTATACAACCTTTCAAAACGTGTTAAAAATTTTTAAAGTTATTAAAAATTATGACATATTTTAGCAGTAAATTCAGTATAATACTTCGTATTATTTTAAAAAATGAAAAAAGTCCTTTTAAATTGGTTTGTAAGACTAAATTAAATAATCTATTCGTTCCTATTTTTTTTTTTTTTAAACCAAGTGTACACAATAGTTACGCAGAAAATTAGTTTCTTTAGCTGGAAATGTATAGTTAAGACCCATTGTACCCAAATGGGTACCACATATTTACAGATGTTTTTCACATCCATGCACATATGAACAACATTTATAAACAACTCCAAATCATTCTTGAAACATTATAGTTTATAAAAAATGCAATATATTGTTTTTAATTCACTCAAAAAATTGTATTATTCACATACTTTGACGTGAAGTCGTTGGAAAATGGTTTATGGCATCCATCTTGAAAATGTTCCATTTTCAAAGTCACATGGTTCCTCCATCTTTAAACATATAGCACATTTATTGGTAATATAGGGCACTGTGATGTATCTGAATAGTGCTAGCAGAAATCCATGCATTTATATAAAAAAAAAAATTGGGTGTAATTTTGGCTTTTGTTTTAATGTACCCAAATGGGTACTCCAGGACTGAAGAGGTTAATACTAAGTTTAATTAGCTTTCACCCGAAGAAAGAGAACTGGAGAGCTCTAACACTATGGAAAAAAAAATATCTGAAAGAAATAGGTTTCTTCCAAGTGGATGAAACAGGGTTAAAAAGTTTTTGACACGCGACAGTTTTTGACGGTTTTAACCATGGTTTAAACCGTCATGTCAAAAACCTTCTTGTCAAAAATGTCAAAAACTGTCAAAAACCTGTATTTATATGTAAATAAAAATATTTATTTACATATATATATCTACCTATATTCATATTTAATAAGTAAAATTTATTTGCTTTTAATAAAGAAAATGTTTCTAAATATGTTGTAGAAAAAATAAATTTAAATTTTTGAAGTAACATATTTTGAATATTAAACAAAACCTTAGATTTTGGAAAACTTAGCTTTTGTAATATTATTTATTAAATTTTAATGTATTATTCAAAATATACAGGGATATATATCATTAAGAAATCTATTTATAACCAAATTTATCCATTGTTTAAAATAATGTTAAAGATTAGACAGGTTCTGTAATTAATTAGGAATAGAAAGATGTTCAAAACTGGTTATGTGCTACCATGTGATACGTAGGGCAAATGAATATGATTATTGAACTAAATTTCTACTTTGATAATTTTTATTTGGATTGATTTTAATTATGTAATCAAATTAATTGGAAGTATTTAATGTAAGTTTTATTTTTTAGAATTATGAATTTAATTAGATAATAATAATAAAAAAAACTACATGATATTTTGTGTTTTAGAAGTATTTCATAGATCAGTGTAATACTTTTTCTGTTTTGACTTTTACAATTGTTATTTGGTTTTTCAGAAAAATCAGTAATTCTGAATTTTAAATCGTCAGTCATTTTTTGAATTTATAACTAACATAAAAATAATAAAAAATTAGCTCCTTTCTATAAATATCTGAGTATCTATTTACAATATTCAACCTATTTATTTACTATGCTGAAAAATTAGCTTATACAAATACTTATGAATTTTTTTTTTCACTGAATACTATAAAATTTTGTTAAATATCTTAAGTATTCAGTTGTTGAATAATTACTTATTGTCTTACCTTGCTATCAAAGTAAACATTATTTGTATTTTTAATACTATTAGCGTGTGTGCTGTGGGGTAAAGAGGCGGAGGCTGGGAGGGGGAATAAAAATGATGTGTAATAATCATACATATAATAAATAATATGCATTATATTTAAATTCAAATTAACCTACTGGATATTATGTATATAGCATTAAAAAATTATTAATCTTGTATATCAAGCTCCACACTTTTGAAAATCTTGCATTTACAACACTTAATTCGTTAATACTTCTAAATATTAGCTATGTCAAAATGCATTCTAAATAATAATAATAATAATAATAATAATAAATAAATAAATAAACAAGATAAATAAATAAACAAGATATTTAAGCATAAATAATTCTGCATGTCCATTTTGAGATAAATTTCTGAGATTTGAAATCTGTGATTTTTACCTTAATTTTTATCAATTAAAAATATTTAAAGACCTACTAATTACCCATAATATAATTAAATTTCAACATAATGTATGGCATCTGTTCTTAGTTTTAAAATTTAACAACAAACTCTAGTACACCGCAGCAGATTGTGACTCTATGGGTTTTTGACAGTTTCTGACTGGTTTTTGACGGTTTAATCCGGTTTAAACCTTTGTCATGTCAAAAACCCCTTTTTGATGTCAAAAGCCCAACCCTGGGATGAAATGGAAGAAATTGTTATTCTTTTAGAATTTACTTCAACATACAATAAATATATTCTTCCTATAATATTATGTAAATTAATTGCTTAAGACTAAAAAAAATAATAAAGTATGTATATAAAATTAATAATTACACTAGTCTTATAGCCAAGATCACACACAACACCTGGCTAAAGATATTCAAGCATTGGCTAAATGAAGAAAAGGCATTATATGCAAAATACACAAAATCAAATTTTATCTGTTTCAACTTAACCAAGATATTTTTTAATTATTTAAAATTTTGAATCTAGCAGTAAATAGTATGGAACATTCACCAATTTTAGAAGGAAACCTGTTTAAATGAAAGACAGTGCTTTGAGTTTATATCAATTTGATTAAGGTAAGTGATGTGCAATAATTTCTGTATAAAAAAAAAAAAAAAAAAAAAAAAATCATTAAAATCCTCATTTTCCTTATTACAATGCAGCATAGTATAGCAGAAAAGTTTTGTAGCAACAAGATTCTGCAGTCATTTTCTTAACTTTATAGCGTTTATTTAACGGGGTTTTTTTTAATTGAAAGGGGGCGGTCTTATTTCTTAATAAGCAATTTTTATGTTAAATCTGTTTCCATGTCCTGCCCCGATTGTAACTAATGGGGGCCCTGGGCAAAGTTAAAGGAATGGGGGCCTCTATTGAATCATTGTAAAATTATTCATATAGAACTGATGGTCTCTCATATGTGTCAGTCAAAAACATATTTACGCACCTTGAATATAAATGGAAGAAAATTCTTAGCTCCGTAATAAATAAAAGGAATAGAAGTAATTCCTTTTTTAGGTGCGTTCGTAATTATGTAAATACGTAGCACCTATAGTGGTCCAGTCCGTTCAGTCCGTCCGTCTGTCCGTCTGTCCGTCTGTCCCTCCGTCCGTCCGTTCGCATATAACAATGCAAAAACTACCCAACCGAATCGTTTGAAATTTAAAATACATAATTACAGTAAAGCATCGTTTATACGACGATCATTTATACGAAGTTTACATTTATACGATGTTTTAGTGTGGTCCCAATTCATTCCTATTTGTTTTAATGTAAAAATGTATCGTTTATACGACGCATAAAATCTTTTATACGTCGGATTTTTGATTTGTACACTTTTTTTGTTGTTGTTTATTTTTCTTGTGAATTTTAAGAAAAGACGGAATTTGCCAGCTATGGATGATACCAAAGAATATATTTAAGTAAACCTCATCCATATGATGACAACGTGGACTAGTGTGGGAATTGTCACAAAAAATAGGAAAGGTCATTCTTTTTGCGAGGACCAGAGATGGTAAGCTTTCCCGACCTGTTTTGTTTTTACACACACGGCATGGAATATTTTTTGCTTATCAGTGCGGTAACAGTATAAATCAAGTTTTTTTTTTTTTTTTTTTTTTTTTTTTTTTTTTTTTTATTCTTCACTTTTCGTACTGTTTCGGCCACAGTTTTTTCGGACATGTCTTAAAAACACAAGTCCATCTTGACGAATGTAAAAGTTATGACAGTAAAAAATTTCGCGAATTGTATCGAAACATTAAGAACTTATTTTGTTTGCTGCAATACCATCGGAAATACTTTTCAAACCCTTCACTCATTACACAAATCACTAATTACACCTCTACATCAACCAATCAGGTCAAACAACCATAGGCATTTTTTTCTCTACATAATGAATGATCAAAGGAAAAAATAAGTGTACTGTAAAGTACCGAAAGTAAGCATCACTTTAGCAGACAGTCCCTTAAAATTCTAATAATTTTAAGGGACGTTTATAATTTGTGAAATAGATAGGTAAAATTAGGAGGGTGAGGGAATATATTTAGAATTTATAAATTTACCAGGATTTATACAGTTTGCAATATAAATCAGAGATGGGGACATAAATTCAGAGGGAGCTTAATTTCGGTACTTTTTGGTGTTACATTAAATTTGCTTATTGTATTCTCCCCCCCCCTATTTTTTTGGTTATATGTTTGTCATTTGTTTGTTTAATTCATAAAATGTATGTCAATCAAGACGCTAAACATTAAAATTAAGTGAAAACAAAATTAATTCGTGTTTTAAGTGAAAATCGATTATACGACGTTTTTCGGTAGTCCCTTCGGCGTCGTATAAACGATGCTCCACTGTATTACATAATTTTGTCGAGTCATTTCAAATTTTATGAAAACCGGATGGATAGATCAATTACAGGGACAATCAAAAGTATTCAATTACATTATGGTCAATGGGGAAAAAGTTTCAAATGTATTTTATACGTTTAAAATTTAAAATACATAATTATCACATAATTTTGTCGAGTTATTTCAAATTTTATGAAAATCGGATGCATAGATCAATTACAGGGACAATCAAAATTATTCCGTTACATTACGATCAATGGGGAAAAATGTTTCGAATGCATTTTAATGGTGTTACACTCATTCGAACTTAATAAAATTTATATGCAACTATGAAGTACATATTATAATATACATTTTACATAATCTGTGGTGCAAAGAGCATTTGTTATTGATTTACAAGGCCACACAAAAGTATTCTATTACATAATGGTATAGGGAGAACATTGTTTGATGAGCGTTTTAATTGTAATTCGCTATTTACAATTTTATGAGATTGATATATGAGAGTAATATTTTTAAAACTTCGTTATCGTACGAATGCACCTCATTTGCTACGCTTCACATGCAATTTCCAACTTGTTTCTTATTACAGAACAAAACTCTTTTATATAACTTTAGTATTTTGTTATATTACTTTAAGATGAATTTAATAACAGCAACATATGGAAGAGTTCGAATTTGAAAATGAAAGTGAATGTTTTATAATTTAATGCATGGATTCGGCCCGATTTGCCCATCGGCCTCTTTACGACCTGATAAAAGCCCGTTTTCATGCCCAAAGTGGCACATTTTCAAGAATACTTTTTGGAAGTTATTTTTAGTCTTTTTCAGTCACAAAAACAAAAACATTGCATTATTATTCACAAAAATGTAAAATTTATTTATTTTATTCAGCTAAAAAGAAACTGAATTTTCTGCTTTTTTATAAAAGTAAAAATCGTTCAGAAATTCAACAACTGTCAATGACATTTGACATTTATCAAAATCGGTTATCACAGCTGAAATTCAGTTTAGAACAATACTTTTACGGAGATTTAACTAAAGATTCTTTGCCTTTATTCAAGAAGAAAAAATGCAATCAGTTGCTTTTGTATACTAATTTATACTGCTAATATACGTAAAATTGTTAGGATGAGGATAATATAGCATAAGTATTCTTCTCGGGTGGACTTATGGTGTGCTAAGCAAATAAAACTAATACTGCAATCATTTAACCACTTAACAGATGTTTTTTTTATGTACAATAAATACAAAATATGGAATAAATAACATTCTTTTTTAAGCTAAATTAATCGTAAGATTCAGTCTAAACATTCTTTTCTTTAAATAGTATGAAATTGTATTTAAAAAATCTAGTGGTGTCAAAAAGCTTTAAGTGATGGATCAAACAAACGTTTCTTGGCGTAGGACGTACGGACAAATCAGTTAAGTGATTAACTGAACAAAGTTGGTAACAAGCCTGACAAGATAATAAAAATGAAAAAAAAAATCTCAGCTTATGAAAAAT
Source organism: Maratus speculifer (assembly GCA_964019185.1). NCBI lineage: Eukaryota > Metazoa > Arthropoda > Arachnida > Araneae > Salticidae > Maratus > Maratus speculifer. Next base: position 6,164,634 of record OZ025302.1, on the reverse strand, counting down.
AAAAACTGTTAATAATATCCTTTTGGATCAGCGTACGAGTACAAAATGTCTTCTACTACTTACTGAATCACGAAAATAATATTTAAAGCGTTTTCTGGAATCTTCTGAGTAATTTCAACATCTATTTTTATAGATTACAGGCAAGACAAGAATGGATCTGATATTTCTTTCGAACAAAACGAAACGACTAATATATGCCAAAAAAAAAAAAAAAAAAAAAAAAAAAAAAACATAAATTTTAAATACATTTACATATTGATTCAGTGCATTACATTACATCGTATATTTTAAAATACGTAGAATACATAGCATTTTTTAAAGTTATTTTTTATTTTAAATGGATTGAATTTGACCGAAATATTTGACTAAAACATTTCGAACTGTCCATTTTGTATGTTTACTGTTTGACAAAATTTTATTTATAAATATAGGCAAGGAATATTCTTACAGTAACATACATAAATTAACTCTAAAATCTTGGTACTTTTGGAGAAACAACATAGAATCCTTTAGAAATATTTAATTTCAGAATAAAAAAACCGTCTTTCTTAGACAGTTGACGAAAAAAAAATACCTTAAATAAAAAATTGGAAAACACACCATTAGATGAATGCTTGGGTGGTATATTATGTGTTGGGTGTAAAAGGGAGGAGTAAACAAATCGAATATATCTTTTGAAAATAATTGACAAATTAGTTTCTACCATTATCTTTAAGATACAAAAATTTACTAGTTGCAAAGATTTTTTTTTCTGTAAATTTTGAACGAATATTCCAATTAATTCGCAAACTCAAAAACAATTGAAATCCAAACCAATCCAAGGGTTTACATTTACAAATTAAGATTAATGCTCATGCGAAAATATTTATTAATAAAAGAAAAAAATTACGCACTGAATACAGGTTCACTAAATATTGAACTTCTGTCAAATAAATATTTAAAAGCATTTAGTAGCAATGCCCCCTTTTTTAGGTGCGTTCGTAATTATGTAAATACGTAGCACCTATTGTTGTCGCTCAGTCCGTCCGTCTGTCTGTCTGTCCGTCTGTCTGTCTGTCTGTCTGTCTGTCCGTCTGTCTGTCTGTCTGTCCGTCCGCATATAACAACGCAAAAACTACCCAACCGAATCGTTTGAAATTTAAAATACATACTTATTGATAGAAGATTTCATCATTCGGAACTAATTTCCTGTGTTGCGAAACAAATGACAGTTTAAATTGCTTCATAAATAAACTTGAGTGCTTGTTAGCGGTGTTGCGAAACAAATGACAGTTTAAATTGCTTCATAAATTAACTTGAGTGCTTGTTAACGGGACCTTGGAAAATGATTACAGAGGAAAGAATCACTATGTATTGTTCGAACTGTCAAAAACTCTAAATTAACATTTTTTATTTCTTTATTTGCTTTTTCATGTGATTTCGTGTGCGTTTTCTGTTTTCATTGTAGTCATGTAATTCATTGAGTAGAGCAGTAATGCTCTGTTTCTTTCTCGCGCTAAAATAATAAATATGTCTTCTTTTCTTTTGGAATCAAAGTTCTTAAAGTTTGTGTGAAAAGAATTAATAATGAAATATGCCCTTCTTCAAGGAATAAGAATACAAAACTAGGATATACAACATATTGTGCTCTGCGCTGCAAAAATACCAGGGGATAATATTCCAGGCGGATATCAATGGATACATCGTAAAAGAAGAATTCACAAAACGGGTGAGTACATTTTACTTACCTTTCATTTTGAAGTTTTGAATGATAGTTTTAATAAAACACAAAGAGGACACTACATCGTACTCACGCCCAATTTAGAATAAATATTCTATCAATTATTACATAATTTTGTCGAGTCATTTCAAATTTTATGAAAATCGGATGGATAGATCAATTACAGGGACAATCAAAAGGATTCCGTTACATTACGGTCAATGGGGAAAAAAGTTTCAAATGCATTTTAATCGTTTGAAATTTAAAACGTATGTTTATTATATAATTTTGTCGAGTCATTTCAAATTTTATGAAAATCGTATGGATAGATCAATTACAGGGACAATCAAAAGGATTCCGTTACATTACGGTCAATAGGGAAAAAAGTTTCAAATGCATTTTAATCGTTTGAAATTTAAAACGTATATTTATTACATAATTTTGTCGAGTCATTTCAAATTTTATGAAAATCGTATGGATTGATCAATTACAGGGATAATCAAAAGGATTCCGTTACGCTACGGTCAATGGGGAAAAAAGTTTCAAATGCATTTTAATAGTTTGAAATTTAAAACGTATATTTATTACATAATTTTGTCGAGTCATTTCAAATGTTATGAAAATCGGATGCATTGATCAATTACAGGGACAAACAAAAGTATTCCGTTACATTACGATCAATGGGGAAAAAAGTTGCAAATGCATTTTAATGGTGTTACACTCATTTGAATATAACAGAATTGACATGAATCTATGAAATATGTACTAAAAATACATTTTGTACAATCTGTGATGCAAAGAATATTTATTATTAAATTACAGGGCCACACAAATGTATTCCACTAAATAATGTTATACGGGGAAACAATTTTTAGGGAATGTTTTAATTATATTAAACTACTTCACATTTTATGAATAAGATATACGCTAATGAAGTATAATAAAAATTACTCCCTGCATATTTACAGGAACACAAAGATTTCGACCACTATACTGTATCCAAAGTACGCTCTACTATATCAGCAAGATCTGAATATTTTAAAACTTCGTTATCAACGAACGCACCTCATTTGCTACGCTTTACGTGCAATCTCCAACTTGTTTTTGTTTAATAAAGCTTGTATGCGAGAAAAAATATTTAGGCGGAGCTAAAAATTAGGGGCACGCCTTTAGTCATCGAATCTGATTCTGAAATGTTTGAAAATAACTTTAATTTTCTTTTCTTTTCTTTTCTTTTCTTTTCTTTTCTTTTTTTTAAATCTATGTATGCTCAATACTACTCGATAAATTATTAACTAGCTGAAATTTTCAAGCCAAAAGATTAGTTCAGCATGACACAAAAACTTTACAATTTGCGAATAAATCAATTCAAAGAAATAAAAAACGACTTCATTATAAACATGTCCTATTCTTCTTGAGAAATTCAAATTCTTTAAAATTAGAATTCCGAGGTTTTTAATTCTTAATATTAGCATGATTTTTTAATGTAATTTATCAAATTCAATCTAGAAAACACGAATAAATATTACGATTTCGGTTAAATTATAACACTATTTGTCTACATCATTCAAAAATAATAAACAAAATAGAAGTATCAAGTTGTGTTCACATCAAAAGTTTGTCGTTTAGGAGTATTTTTCTACTTATTTTGTCTGTTTATTCCAGAGAATGTTGAACATCAAAAGGAAATGACACCTTTTAAGCTTTATCAGTTATACTGAGTAATGAATAAAAATACTGAATGTTTATTTAAACTCTCGCACCATAAAATATGACGAGAAAGAGATAAATCTAAAAAAGCAGAATTTAAATCAAGTGATGGCTGTTGACATAGTAATGTACGCCTCTGCACACCCTCCATTCACACTAGAGATGGGCATTATTTAACATAACAGGATAAATATTCGTAATATCAACCAAAAACTTATTATTCAGTAACAGATTACCAAAAAGTCCCTGTTAATTTTGGAACGCCTCGTGTGATAAGCATTTTAAAAGAAGCAAGGCAAAAAAATTTTTTAGGAATGAATATATATACATTAATAAAAGTTTAGTTATTTAAAATCTATTTCCTAGCTTATAAATCTATTTGAATTCTAAGACAAAGAATTTCTATTACTGCAAAAAAATAAAATCCCCAACAGCATTAAAACGCTTTTGAAACATAGAGAGAGAAAAAAATGCCTACGCACAAAGAAAAACTACCAGATTTTCCTTTTGACGCAACACTATCCTTCTACGACTCTAAGACATTAAAAATCCTTTTGGACTAATCAAGTGCGCCAATCACATGAATAATTGTCCGTTTGCTATCTCAAAAGTTCACGTGGTAAAATCTCTCAAAAGCTATTGGTTGTTCTTATTCTACGGATATTTAAAAAACACCTGGCTTCGGTTTTTTCCAAAAAATTATTTTATCGTTTGAATATTTTTATAACGCTCACAGTTACAAAGATTAAAGCAATAAACATGTTTTTAGAATATCGAAAACTGTACTTATTGAAAAAAATGAGTGGAATAATAAAAACTGCATTTATCGAACAAGTAGATAGAATACTGAAAATGAAATGGGGGGGAAATGTGTTTTTATTCAAGCGTATGCATTTAGTGAGTGACGCTTGCAAATTATTAAAAAGCAAGGAGTTAAGGTCGGCCATCTTTGGTCATAATTTTAATGGGAAGGAATATGCGTTTGAAAAATGGAATTAAAAGATATACGGATTTAATTGTTGATAGAAAGCTGGTTTATCGCACTAGAGAAAATCTTTGGTTGATGTAGTTAGATGAGTAAAACGGTGGCAATCTTTGACTTTGAATATTTAAAAGGGATATTACTTTGTACTCATATGATTTGGGGAAGGGGGGGCGGGTATTCTGGAGCTGTGATTTTTTTAATAAAGTGTTTATTACTGAGTTTTTTTTTAATTATTATTTTGTCATTATTGCGTCATTAGAAAATAAGAACTCGAAAACATTATTTTCGTAATTTTATTTTACTGAAAAAAAAGAAGAAAAATAGCCTGGTGAGGGCAGCGCTATGCGAAAAGGGGGAGGGGCAAGAGGGCGGTCGGCCCGGACGCGGAAATTTATAGGGCGCCAATTTTATACTACCAACGCATTTTTTGGCCTGTCACAACTTTTTTTTTGGGGGGGGGGTTAATGCACATACGAAATTTGTTGTATGAATGACGTTTGATTAAAAATGTATAAGTAATGTTTCGTGTTCTTGTGGGATAAGTTTAGAATATGTGTTGACAGATATTGATTCGGGGATGTCAAAATTCGAACTTCAAGTCAAGGTACCAACGAATAAAGATAATTTTTTTTCTTTTCTTTACAAATTGTATTGTTAAACCGGTGTTATTTTTTTATGGAAGATATTTCTGATCGTTTATAAAAAATTAATTTCTAAACCGCCAGTTTTAGAGGCATTGTACCAATTGCAAAAATGTTTTAAACTTTCTTCTGCATCATATAAATATCAATTTACATTAAAATAATTATTTTTTAAATTATTAAGAAATTACATATTTTATACAGTGTTAAATAAGTTTATAACTCTTATTTAGAAAAAGTTTCTATGCGTTTTAACAGGTAAAACAGCATAAAACTTCTACGGGTAAAACTTAGTGAGTTATGATACTTATGAAATTTCAACGAGGAAAAATGCATTTTTAGTGCAAGAAAACGATAATAATGCGTGAAATGCAAAGCATCACAGCTAACTAAGTTTTTGTCTTGCAAAATATAATTTTTAACATCAAATTTATTTTAAAGGTGTATGTTTATCTGAACTAAAACAGAGTCTACACTTATATATCAAAATTATTCAAGATATCTTAATTAAAGTCCCTCTAATAAAAATATCTGTTGACAGCATATTCTCATTGATTAGTTATTACGTTACAAAAATAACAGGTTGTTGAAACCTGTTACCTGTGAATGTGTGGAACGATGTAACCTGTTAACCAAAAATAACTATATTTCCCATCTCTAATTCACACTATACAAAACCCTTCAGAAACACATCGATGAATTCATTGCCTGGTGTACTAAGTGGCGTGTAAAACTTAATGAAAATGAAACTGCTGCTATTTATTTTTCTAGAAAAAGAGACTCTCCTAATAGACTAACTGTTAACAACACTACTATCCCCTGGGCTGACTTCACTAAATATTTAGGTGTCATCCTTGATCGACGGTTAACCTGGAAGGAACATTTTATTGAAATTCGGGGTAAAGTCGCCGGCATTTCTAAAGCTCTCTCTCCTCTCCTTAAAAGTAAAACTCTATCTATTCACAATAAACTAATCCTTTATAATGCTTGCATTAGATCTGTATTAACCTACGCCTGCCCTATCTGGGGGTTTGCTTGCAAATCAAATATGAAGAGTCTGTATGGCATTCATAATAAAAACCTTCGTTATATACGCAATGGCTGTAGATACTTAAGAAACTCTACTATTCGTAGAGATCTAAAAACTACTTCTCTTAAAAAAACATATTAATCATCTTTCTAAAAACTTTTATAAATCCTTGTATAATCTACTAAATGAAATTGTAGCGGAACTACCAGATTATGAGGTTTCTGACCCCATTAATAGGAAACGTCCCAGATTCACCCTACTTTTGGAAGAGGATGATTGAGTTTCCCTCAACTTCATACTTTTCTGTCTGTTTGTTTCTGTCTATTTTTATATATTTAAAATTAAAAAAAAAATTGTTAGTCTGTTAGTGTTAACTAACTTTAAAATCTTTCGTTAATTTAAAAATGTATGGTCTCTGAAAAGAGTCTTTTTTTTCTAGTTGGGGCGACTCTTCGGTAGCTTTTTCGTCTTTTGCTTCACGAACATTACGAACATTTTAAGTTTCTTTTTCTTTATTTTTCTTTTTATTTATTTTAATTTTTTCTTACTCTATCTTTTATTATTTGCTAGCTAATATTTTTTATCTTAATTGTGGCTTCCCACAAATAAACAATATTTTTTTTCTTATTTTTCTTATGGCTCCCTTAAGCCCATGCAACACGGCTTACATTGATAAACTGGATATAAAGTTGTTCTTTCAACTAGGAGGTCCATCACCATGCTTACATTGTTCTCATTGTTCGCAATCAGGCGACATCAATACTCTGATCAAGATTCATAGATAGCTGCCACATTAATGGCCGCCCTGAAATAAGATTTTACTCGATGGAAATTCAGAAATTTGCGTTTCCCCGACTGGCAATAAATTGCTTTACGTCCCATCACCACAAAGATCTTAATTGATTAATTGCATTGAACAAATCGGAAGCAGGATGTTTGTTTTGCAATATGGGGCTTTCATTAACGAAATTTATGTTTTGTGCTACTATTATGATCTATTAAGTGTTACGTGTGATAACGTGCTTTTAAGGTCAAGAAATATATATATTTTTTCTTTTTATTAAATATTATTGCGCTAAAGTTATAATATATTTTGTTGGTACGGGTTTGCAATATGCTTGACTGTTTTTTTCTGTTTAAAGCATTTGTTATTTCTGCTAATGGTTAATAGCATAATTAAATTTATTATACAATTTATTATCACGATTTACACCTGTATTCCCCACATACTTTATACAGCTAGATTTTCTGTACTGTGCTTTTATCTTGAATAAATGCATATCATATTATGATGAGCGGAGTTTAAAAATAAAAAAAAACAGCGAGGGCAGAGTACAGATGTAAAAATATATCAACAGATTTCTGGCGTATAATCCGCTATTTAATACCGATAGCTTGATATTTTTGGGAAATTTAGTGTTTACCCAAGAGTAATTTTTGATAAAACAAAATCAGTAAATTACATTAAAAGGCGAGAATATGCTTTTAACAAATTTCTTATTTGACATCGCCGTTTATTTTTCGCACATAATGTTGACTGCTGTTAACCTCTTTTAACATTATTTACATTAAGAATCTATAATAATAAAGATAACAATAAAAACCCTTGAAAAAAGGGGGGGGGGAAACTGGAATAAAGATCTAATTAACATAATTTTGGAGAATTGCGTGCAATTATTACGACTAATACTCATATAATAAGCTATAGAATAAAATTTCTATATAGAATCAGAATACTTTATTTTGTAGTAGATCTTCCCATCTAACACTTTTGTTTGTTTTACATACATCATACATAGTACTATACTTCATTACGGGTATAATTATAATGAATTTTCTCTTATGCATGAAACACAGAATTTTTAAACAAAAAATATATGAAATATAAATAACCTATAAATAGAGATTTCAGTTAAAAACGATTTTCTCCAACACTACATTCTCGCAGATACAGATGGAAACGGCTTAATTTGAATTTCATGTTTTAAAATTTTTTATTTATAATATTAGTGAATGGGAGGTATGGCAAATATATTATTAACGCATTGAAAATATTATTATATTTTATTATATTATATATTATAATATTATGATTAATATTATAGATATTATCAAGCATTGTAAATATTGCCATAAATATTGTGAAAACTTGTTTCAATGTTTTAATGGATTTTTTTCTTCTTTTTTAATTTGGAAGCATTTTATAATTTATCTTTTTTTTTTTTACCTTAGTTTATCAAATATTTTTTTCCCTCTCTAAGCAAATGTGACACGCCTTTCGAAACCTACCGGAAACACTATTTTTAAAATAGGGGCGGAGTTACACAGAATCTACGTACTATAATGATAACGAGGCAGATCTTCATCCATCAACTGGGTTTGTCAAAATTGTGGTTTCAAACCTTTGTATCTATTTTAATATGCACTTATAATCCATTTTCTTTTCTTTTCTTTTTTTAATTTTTTAACTATTTTGAACATTTCTATAAAAATGCTTTAAAAGTTCTGACATATTTTATGCATCTATATTTATATAGAAAATTGTATTTTTGGTGCGCTCTCTAAGCGCCTATGTGGACAATAATCTTTCATATGAATTTTTTTATGTACTTCCGTATAAAAAGTCGGGGAAAATTGATTTATACTGGAAGAACTTGCTAATGGAAAGTAATAACATTGTTTATGCTAATTATAGATATTGTATTTTTAACATTGTTTTACAGATTTCAAAAAGAAAAAAAAATGTTATATACCTCAAAAGCAGTGCTATTTCAGCACATTTTGAAACAACACTATTTAATATGGAATTTTTCAGGGGTAAATGTTGAATATTAGACACTGCAATTTTGTATTAAAAAATGAGAACAACCAAATTGCTCATAAAGGAAATAGTGCAGTACAAACATTCATCTAACATTATATGTGAAATCTTTTTTTGATTATTACTTATGTCTATATAAGCACATGTTTTTTAATTATTCAATAAATTTAAAATATGAAGTAAACACTTTTTTAAACTAAAATATTCATAATATTTAATGTAAAAATTTCTGTCCATTAAATCGCATGAAATTGTCCGTAAAAAAATTTACTGGTATCTAAAAGCTGATGGATCAAGCAAACTCTTCTTGTCCGTGTGGCATACGGGTAAATCAGTTAAGTGGTTACTTAAAAACGATTTTTCTTTCTTTCTTTGTTTTTTTTTTTTTTCTGAATTATTAAATAGGCAACATTTTGGATATCATATAGGTGATCCAGTATGTATATCAGACTCTGACTGTTCTGGAAAATAAGAAATCGTGTAGAATAGTGGACTGTTTTCAACACCTTTCTTAAATAATGTATAAAAATAATTTAAAAAATAGGGAATATAAAATTGTTATTTATAATAACAGGATAATAAAAGTACGTTTTATTACTGGAAAGAATTATTTTCGTCATTTACATTCATCCGCTCTAAAGTGAGAAAGTGATAGGAGCGTCCTGTTGCTACAAAACCTTTTGCTATACTTGATGCATAGTAGTACGGAAAATGTCGAATTTAATGATTTTTTTAGTACAGTAATTATTGTACATTAATAACCTTGATAAAATTGATGTAAACTCACAGCACTGTCTTTTATTTAAACGGGTTTCATTCTAAAATTAGTAAATGATCGCAACTATTTTCTTATTAGTTTCAAAAGTTTAAGTAATTAAAAAACATGTTGGCTATATTGAAATAAATAAAATTTTATTTATGTGTCTTTGCAAAAAAAATTCCTTTCTTCATTTAAATATTGGTTGAATATCTTTAGACAAGTGTTTGTGTCGTCTTGGCTAAAAGACTAATGTAATTAATTATTTAATATACATACATTATTATTTACCCATCATACGTAGTATAGGGCAGGCCCGGACTGGCTCCGTTGGGGGCCCTCGGCTAGAGACTGAAAAGGGGCCCCTTACTAAGAAACTTATTGTGAATAGAATGGTAGAAAATTAGGTTTAAATGCTTAACAAGTAAGAAAAATCATGCGTTAAGCATACATTATGAAACACTTCCTGAAATCTTTAACAAAGCTTTGTTATTTAGGGAAATAAGATGCTATAGTCCATAGCCAAATAAGTATTCCAATACTTTTGAATAACCCTGTATTTGATCTGTCGGTTCATATATATATATATACTATATAACAGAAAATTTAGTTTAGCAAGAAAATGTCTTACTGGATGAAATTTTTCTTTCAGCATTTCATTCTAAAAAATGGCAAATACTTGAATACTTTTGTTCAGCCCTGTAATTTACCTAGTATCTTTATTACACGCCAATATTTTGTTAAAATTTAGTTCAAGCATAAACACTCGTAAAACTACCTAAATCACATTTCCAGAAATTAAAATTTATGGTAACTATGTAGCTAATTCTTTGCGTGACCCAGTATATCATTTTATCTATATTCTACAAACATTTCTTAGTAAACTAAAAGCTGTTCAGCGTAAAAATGCATAACTTATTTAAAAGCTATATTTAAGTTAATTACCCCCCACATTCAGTAAAATTTATGAGCTCTTTTGTCTAACTTTGTATATCAACTATAACATTTATACACACCACATAATTTTCAGACATTTAATAAAATTTAAAAACACATATCATAATTGAAAATGTACTTCATCCATCCATCAGCTGTCATTGATAATGTAGAGTACTTCGGACAAAAATATAAAATTTGAAATATTTTGTGTGTCCCTGTAAATGCTATGTACATCATATTATGCATTGAATATTAAGTCTCAGCGACGTATATCAATTTTATGATACTTGAAATCGTTTACCATAATTAAAATATGCCTCAAACAATTTCCCCCTTTATTATTGCGTAATGGAATTCTTTTGAGTTGCCCTTTAAATAAATAGTAACTATTACTTTCACTGCATATTTTCATAATGCATATTTTAGTACACTTTATGAATCCATGAAAATTTGAATATGTTTGACAGGGTGTAACATCTTTAAAATTCATTTGAAACGATTTTTCCTCATAGGCCGTAATGTATCAGAAAACTTTTGACTACCCCTGTAAATAAACTAATCACAGTAGAAACTTCATTTTCAATAGGGTTTGTGCTAGTGTAAACATCAATAAAAAATAAAAATTTCATAGCAATCCGAGTATATTTACGGGAGTTAGAGCGCGGATAGTCGGTCATACGGCCAGACCGACAGACAAACCGAATGCATAAACACTTTTCTACTTTGTTGGAAAGTGCTACACCGTTTTCTAGTTTAGCTTTTTCTGGTGTAGTCTACTTTCTTTCACAATAAATATTAATACTATTTTATATACGGTACTTAACTAGTTCCAAGCTGGTGTATTACTTAAAAAGAGAGGGGTATATATTTTAGATTTAAGTATCAGAATTACTTCGTTGAAGCCATAATATCTTAAGTGCTACTGTAATACTTAAGCAGACATTAAAAAGGGATACAATAATAATAAAAACCAAGCATACTGAAAAAAGCAATACTAGCTTTAATTTTGATTTCATGGACATTATTTAAAATAGATTTTATAAAATTTACAACAGTTAAAAAATATTACGTTATTGTGAATGGCTTTTGACTAACCTAACAGCTCTTTGGTCAGTTCTTCACTGGTTCTGGCTATTTCATCTATAATAATATCTTTATCTGCAGGCCCGGACTGGTTCCTTTGGGGGCCCTCGGCTAGAGACTGAAAAGGGGCCCCTTACGGGAAATTTTGCGAAAACAGAATATTATATTTTATTTTTAAATATAGGCTTGGATGGCAAAAAACCACATTTAGGCTATTTTGTCATTTGGAAAATAGTTCAGTAAAATGACTGTGTCGAAGTCATAATAATCTAAATCCTACTGTGATACCTTTGGCGCAGCATGTCCCCTAAGCGACCTTGCGACATAAAACTCCATGCAACCAACCTACTGTGATACCTAAGTAAATATTAAAAGTGACATAACAGTAATAAAAAATGGGTACGTTTGATCGCAGATCGCTCAGAGTATTTCTTTAATATATCTTTCAAAACAACTTATGCTTTAATTAATAAATCCAAATTGTTGATTTATAATTATTAAATTCTTACATAGATGGTAGCATCAATAAATTTAAAGTAAAAGGAAGTTATTTATTTTAATTAAATTAAAAATGTTTAAATTAAATTATTTAAATAAAATTCAAAATGCAAATAAAATTTAAATTTAAAATTCAAATTCAATTTAAAAATTCAAATTTAAATAAAATTCAAAATTTAAAATTCTTTAAAAACGCGAAATAAAAAAAAAAAATAGTGGAGATATAAATGAAATTTAAAATTTTTAAAAACGAAAAAAAATGTTTAAACGAAATTTAAAATGCTGAATCCTTAATAAACCGATCTTTTTTAAAATAGAAAGAAAATTGTAATAAAAAAATATTTATATGAATATTAGTGATAAAAAATAATATAAACCCTTAAATCGGTAAAAAGTACATTAAAAAAAATCTATCTTACTAGGGAACTGCAAAAAGTGTATGTCACCGATTTTGACGAAAGTGGTATCGTTGGAAAGATCTCATTGTGAGAAGTAAAAAACTCAATGGAAGTACCCATAGGAAATGAGCCGTTTTCGAGATATCTAACAATTTATTGTACGTAGCTAGTGAACACTTACTGGGAAAAAGCAAAAAAATTTGGTCTCGATTTTAACGAAAGTGGTATCGCTGAAAATATATTACAGGGAGGATTAAAAAACTCAATGGAATCACTCGTCGGAAATGAAACGTTTTCAAGATATTCAACAATTTGTATCACGTAGCTAATGCACACTTACTGGGAAACTGCATTAAGTTACATAAATTGTCGGATATCTAGAAAACGACTCATTTCCGAAGGGTAGTTCCATTGAATTTTTTACTTCTCAAAATGATATTTTTCCAACGATATCATTTTTGTAAAAATCGAGACAACAATTTTTGCCGACCTCTGTGAGGTGTGCACTAGCCCAGTATACATAAACTACGTGACTTAAATCATAGGATATCTCGAAAACGGCTCACTTCCGATGAGTAGTTCTTTGGAACTTTTTACTCCTCACGATAAGATCTTTCCAACAATACCACTTTCGTCAAAATCTAAACTAATTTTTTTGCAAATCCCCAGTAAGTATGAACTAACTACGTTACATAAATTGTCACATATCTCGAAAACGACTCGTTTCCGACGGGTAGTTCTATCGAGTTTTTTACTCCTCATAATGAGATCTTTTCAATGATACCACTTTCGTTAAAATCGGTGACTTACATTTCTTGCAGTTCCCTAGTTAGTATGAAAACTTCAAATTCCAGCATCACGGTTCCAACTGTGAATCTTCTGCTTACTAGCGAGTCTATTTTCCTAAAAGTCTTTCACATATCTTTAACTGAAGGATATAGCTGACGCTTTGTTTGTTTGTTTGTGTTTTATGCTGGCTAATTATCTACACGTGGGATATAGGCCCTAAGAGGAGGGGTGCCCTCCTTGGGGGTCTTACTAATGGAACCTAACCCGTATTTATGCAAGGAAATGCAAGGTTCGAAGATAACCACGTAAAACTCCGAACGGTTAGGCCGACGGTCGCGATTGGGTTCAAACCCAGCACCTACCGTCTACCAGTTTGGAGGTCAGAACCTCTCGGCTACTGCTGGGGCCATAGCTAACGCAAATTGCCAACTCGTAACAGCTATATCTGGAGTACTACCTACCATCATGCTGAATATTATGCTATCATATGGGTCTTTTAAAATAATATTACAGAACATTGAACCTATAATTTGTTGTAGAGGTTTGCATGGGCCCGGGTTTGGCCCGAGATCCGTATCCAGCCCGGCCTGCGGGCCGGTCAGGCAAAGAAATTTAGCAGAAGTGCTGGACCAATAAAAAAAAATTAGGGAACCTGCCAATCCAATATAAAAACTTAAACGATAAAATATAATCTGCTTTCAGTGAATGACTTTCACGAGAATGGATGCGTCACGAGATGAATGTGCGTCACGAGCCGATGCTAGTTTGACACCATCCAAACAAAAACGCGGTCATCGGACAGTTATGTGGTATCAGAGGCAGGGTTTAATTTTTTCAGCAGACTCATACCTAAAGCCGTGATCAGGTGTGCACTTTTTTCTACGTAGTAGAGTCGGGCTAGAACTGGACTTAAATGTTCTCAGAATGTGCAGGGCAGTTACTATGTTTTAAAAAAATATTAATAGCGATAAGAAACTTCTGTTAATGGAATCTTTGGAACTTAGGGTGGTTTTCAATCCACTTCTTAATAAAGCGAAACTTTCTGACTAATTTTAAACTGTAAATGCATAAAATTGGCATGCGTGACTATTAAATTATTTGGGAATAGAATATTTTTTTCATTTTTGGTAAATAAATTATCAAATAGTAATAGATTTTTGTCACGTGACTGCAGGTTTTTCTCCTTTTGCAATGATATCGCTTCCAAAAATTCAATTCAAAATGATAACTTTAACAATATTTCTAAAAAATAAAATGTCTTTATCAAAAAATGGAAGACAATATTCGATTACATAGGTTCTGAATAAGAAAAAAAAACAGCAAAACTTATGCATTTCCGAAGAAAATTAATTTAGAAATGTGTCAGGAACTAACTCCTTCGGATTTGAAAGAAGCTCTGGTGAATGACAGAGATATATTTTCACAAATATATTTTTTATAATTCATCTTCAAAAGTTAATAATGTTTTTATTCTTTAAAACTACATTAATTTTATAATCAATCTTTACTTGAATGTTCAAAAATCTAGGCTTCTAAGTAATCATTAATGTTATTATCGTGTATTTTCTATGTTGAAAAAATATCGTGATTTTAAAGTATAGTTTTAAAATATTTCATAAATATGTAATGCAGTATTCTTTAAAAAGAATCTTAATTGTAAGTTAAGAAAAACTAATTTTTTTTTTTTTTTTTTTTTTTTTTTTTTTTTTTTTTTTTTTGTGTGTGTGTGTGTGTGTGTGGAAATTGAGTGGAATCGGGTCGTCCTTACTGCTTAACCAAGTATTAAAAGTTTTTAAACATTTTCCAATGTTAAAAAACTTTCTCATTTTTTAGTTTCCTTTTCGTACTGTCGCTTTCGTACAACTGCTTCATGTTGATCAAACTATGAAATTGCACTCGTTACAATCATACTATAGCCTCTTCAGTCCCTGGGTCCACATATGTGGACCTCCGTTTTCTCCCATTTTATTAATAATACTCAAATATAGATGAAATTTCGATATAAGAATAATATGTTTCGAATTCTAAGATTCCAGCTGATGAAAATAAAACAAAAATCTCACTCTGAAGTTAAACGAGAGAAGAAATAATGCAGTAATAATTAAAAATACTGTAATAATCGCCAGTAGCGAAGAGGATAGAGATTGGCAAGTGAGGGTCGCGATGCACTCTGATTCTATGAGTACTGCAGAAAGGGCAATGTATCAGTCAGCAGCCCTATTCCGTCTGTCCAACGACATGACACAACGAAACTATATAAGTTACAATGAAAAAACTATCAATTTTTTTTAATTTATTGTAAACGCATATTATTATTGGTAAATACTCAATTTTTTCTTATGTAAGTAGTAGTTATAAAATCGTATATTCCTTTTTTGAGTTGCACTTCCGGGGCCCCTTTGGGCTGGGGGCCCTCGGCGATCGCCGACCAGCCGACCTGGCCAGTCCGGGCCTGGTATAGGGTAAGTCTTGCAATCGTTTTGAAAATCGAAAAAAAAAATTTTTGACGGATTTACACGTTTTAGATAGTGGAGATTCCGAAAAACATATTTTTAGAAAAAAAAATTTTGCCGTCCGTCTGTCTGTCTGTCTGTCTGTCAGTCTGTCTGTCTGTAAACGCTCTATCTCCCGAACAAATTGAGATAGAGACTTCAAATTTTGTATGTAGTTAGTATTTAAGAATGGGACGAAGCCTATTTAATATCAGCAACCTCGATTATCTGGAACTATTTTTTTCGGACTCTCGAAAAATTCGTTCTGATGAAAGGTATATAAAAATTTTCAATTTTTTTTATTTTAAAGAATGGATGTAAAAGACAACAAAATAACATAAATTTTGCATTAAGAACAAAATCGATCGGATTATTAGTTACTGAGATATTTGTAATTTTGTTTTCCACAGTCTTCGATTTTTCATGTCTCTGTATTTTATTAGATATATTTTCATTGGAAATAAGAATCTTAATCCAACGCAATAAACTGTTAGTTAATATGATTATTATTTTTGGAGTTATAAGGATGTTTCTTTTATACAATTCGGTACTACTTGAGTAGTTTGGCCTTCCATTTCATCCACTCGTAAGAATCCTATTTCTTTCCGATGATTATTTCCGTGATTTTTTGTGGGTTATTTTCCACAGTGGACGAAACTTGTGAATGCTGCTATTCTGGAGTGAAAGAAAATTAAACATGCTGTTAAAGATTATTAATTCAAACTAAAGTTAACATTTAAAAAGTTTTTCTCAACTCATACCAGTAAATTTATTGAATACTGTGTTATTGTATTTAAATGCCGTTCGTGTAGTTTGTTTCACACTGCAGGAAAGGAAATTTCAAAAGCGAGTGAGCGCCTTTACCGGTATTAAGTTCTCCTCGCTATATATACTGTATAGGGTACAGTGAAAGTGACTCTCGAACCATTAAATAGTGTTTCTATTGATCCAAATGCAGCTGAAGTCAGTTTTGGAATACGTATTTTCGGCTGTACCCGTGATAATTCAGTAATAATAATAAAAAAAAGTCGTGCAGTGAAAAAAAAATGAATACTGCAATAAACTACCTCTAGTAATTAAATATTCTTATGTTATTAAATTACGACATAAAAATATTGTAAACGTAATGTTATTCGATGTTATTACTGCATTAAAAGTTATGTTTATTTCTAATTATCAAAATGTTGTCCTTGGCTGATATTTAATATTAAACTTACCTTCATTAAGAAAAATCAATCTAAAAATATATAATATTATATAAACGGATGATAATTTATTAAAAAATAAATTAATTAAATTAAATGTTGAAACTAAGTTTTTTGGAAAGAATCGTTAGAAAAAGTAGTGTAACTTATAATGAATCAATAAAGGAAAAAAAAAAAGCGGGAGAAAACTGAAAGATCGAACTACCGGGAACTGCTGCTGTAGAGAGGGAATTCATTGATTATCGGTTTCGGGAATTAAGAACCTATTATCTTTTCTCTTCTGGACTATTTATTGTACTGGAGATAAAGATGCAGACAATACTCAGGGAGAAAATTTAAAGTAATGGTGGTTTCGGATACAAAATAAAATATGGGTATACAAGATGTTTCTCTTTCTTTTTCTTACTTTTTTTTTCCCCATTTGAGATTTTATATGGGCAAATTGAGAAAAAAAAATTTTGATTGCACAAATATTAAAATATTTTGCTTGAAAATAATAATAATAATAACAATAATGTTTGTGTTTATGTATAATTATCAACACAAGGATATTGTAAAAAAAAAGGAAATATTAAAATAATAATAATAATAATAATAGTATTAATAAAATTTTTATTCAATTTTCTAAGCGTTTGGCACGTAATATTCCGTTCAATAAGCTCCAGGTTTCACTGCAATATAAGCAATATTTAAAACAATATAATTCTGTAGATTGAATGAATTTTCAATACATTGAAGAATGATTAATATTCTCAAGGATTACATTCATATTTGTGATTATGTTTTTTCATAATGTTAAAAAAAATCATATTTTCTTCGCAGTTAAAAGAAAATGCAGAAAAAACAGCATCATAATTTTACCTTTTTGTAAGACACTCAAATTACAACGACTATTTGGAAAATCATAATTCCAAAGACTAAAATTTTAAAGACTTATTAATAAATTATATATTGAAATTAATATTAATAATAATAAACATCGTTTTTAGGATGATCAAAACGAGTTCTTTATTACGTACGCCATGCATTAAACATTAAACTTCCTAGACCAATGATTAAAGAAATCAATAGTTTATAGAGATACAAATTTAACTGTTGAAAATTTGCATTTTTATTGGATGGAGTTAATCAGAATGACTTCTGAACGCCTCCTATTGCATACGACATGGATTAAGCATTAATATTTCAGGACCCATCATAAACAAATTTTAAATGAAATTTCAGTTTTACTATATTCGGAACTGCGAATTTTGAAACTTCTAAACATCGCACATTTTAAATTTTTACACTGTTGCGTAGAGAAAAAAAAATGCACATGTAAATGAAATTTGTTTGAAATCTTTATTACAATCTGCTGTTAAATTATTAGTTTTTTAACAGTTTTAATTACTCTATTTTGTCATTGTGGCAACAGAAGTATTCTATTTTTTGGACCTTAAACATGTAACAGCCAGAAAACAAATAAAATGAAAAACACAAGTATTGCATAATTTGGACATTAAACATGGACCAATCAGAAAACGAATAAACTAAAAAAAAAAAAAAAAAATGCGGAATTCAACCAACAAAGAGGTTCAAATATACTTCAGATTTCCCCGTTCTCTACCGAGGACAACAACTATCTTTCAAATATGTAGTTAATAACATGTTCAGTAAAATAAAAATGGAATCCATGGCCAATATTTAAAACAATTGATATAAACTCGGTTTCGGTCATTCACTTTTAGCTGGCTTTAACTAATTATTTTGTTTTTATCTGTTGATTTTGAAAAAAAAAATGCAATATAAATTCATTTTCCAAGTAACTTAAAATTATTATGTACTAACAAAAAAGTAAATGAACGATGTTTTCGTGAAGGGGGGGGGGGGAATCAAAAACAGCCTTGGCACTTGACTAAGACACACTCTTTTCAAAATCTACTGTCTTAGTGGATATTTTCCTTTTTTTTCTGCGAACAGACGTGGTAGTGTATTTTAGAAGTGCTTAAAAAATAATTTAAAAACCCTAAAAGCTGTTTCTTATAGAACCTAAGCAACTTTTTTAATGCAAATATTCGTAATGTTTTGTAGCTGCTTCTGTAAAACTTAATTCCGAAATCAACTAACTTAAAACATATCTGGAACTGCTTCAAAATTTTTAAGCATACATTATTAGGCTGACACCAAACACATTTTCAATGGTTATGCAAGAAGAAAAACTTGTAAACTTCCAATTAAATGCAGGTTTTTTTTTCTTTCTTTGTGGAGGGGGAAGAGAAAAATCTTTAAAAGCTTGTTTATCCAATTGATTTGAATTCGTTATACAATTAATGATAAATTGCATTTATTTTTCAAAAACATTCTTTGAAAAAAGATATTTAAGGAACATTTTCATTTCATTTTGATTATTTACAGGAGTCCAGACCTGCGCTGATTGCGCCAACCTGCGCCAAACGAAAATATCTGCTACAATCTGCTACAAATGATTTATTTTGACTGTTTCTGTGACAAAACGGCGTTTTTTTTCTTCTGCGCCCAAATTTAATTTTTTAGAGTAATTTTCTTTCCTCCGAAGAATTTTCTTTTTCATTTCTTTACGTTTAGAAGTGATTTTGTTTCGAATTTTCTGAAAAAAAAATAAGGCTATAATATCCAAAGATTAAAAATTATTGGTCATAAATCCGAAAATTTAAGCAAAAATATATCGCGAATTTTGACAAATGGTCCGTTGAAAAAAAAATCATCAAATGATCGCGCGAAAAACGAGAGTTTAGTCAGAGGATTATAAAAAAACTGCGAAATTTCGTCCAGGGATTACGAAAACGGCACATAGTCTGTCAAAAAATAGTGCAAAAGCAGCAAATTTCGTCAAAAGATCGCGAAAAAAAGGCAAATGTCTTCCATTTATCCTTCAACGTACTAGAAGGTTTGCAAACTAAAATGTTCCATGTCAAAAATATGCATCTATATGCAATAAAAAAATTTATTAGTATTATAAATTAGTATTTATAGTATTTAACGTCCTTTATAGCAATTAAATACTTTAATGCATATTTTTGACATGTTTTTAATGGACGTATATGAAAACTTCTATTTATAATTAATAAAATGTTCCAGTTTCAGTTTTGTTCTCTTATTCAGTCTTTTGCCGTGCATACTATTTAAATTATATTTACTCCATTATTTGCATCTTTCGAAGGAAAAG
This sequence comes from Maratus speculifer, assembly GCA_964019185.1. Lineage (NCBI taxonomy): Eukaryota > Metazoa > Arthropoda > Arachnida > Araneae > Salticidae > Maratus > Maratus speculifer. Next base: position 6,144,403 of record OZ025302.1, on the reverse strand, counting down.
GGGTGTGGATTATTCGAAATGAACGAATGTAATACAATGCTGTTTATATGAGATGTCCATATACTGTGTACAAAGAAAGAATTATTTGTACAAAGAAAAAAAAACAAAGATTAATTAGATTTTAAGGAATTTAAAATCGATCTTCAAAAGAGCTAAGAGCAGAACTTTGGAGAATTTAAACAGTCATAATTGGAAAAAACATGTTGCCCGTTTGAGCTACGGCCAAAACATGAAAGCTGTTATGCTTTGGTGGGGGAAATGTCATAAAGATTGTTTTTTTCCTTATTTTGCCATAAATTCTTTATAGATTCTGGTGTGAATCCGACATTATAGAAAAGCAATTACTTGCCCCTGATAAGTTTAACTAAAGTCCACGATCTTTGTTATAAATGTCATTTTGAAGGATCAGCAGAATTAGGGGATTAGACATGCATTCGATTAAATATCTCTATTTTTTTTGTATTTGCAAATAAATAAGTAGAATCCTTTATTCATCTTTTACATAGTTAAATTTAAAACTATATGTAAATTACTTAAAGATGACAAAAATATTTTAAAAGGTGTTAAATTATTTTTAATCCTTAGTACTTTTTTCAACTGTAAACGCAGCCATCGACCGAGAATATAAAATAAAATACATATAAAAATATTAACATCTTAATTTTCAAATGTCACGTAATATATTTATAGTAAAATAAATATATAAATACATTAAAATAAATAATAAGATAAAAAATAAAAATAAAAATTTTGAAATGCAACCGAGGTACCTTTATAATTTTTTCCCTTAGGATTAAACATGAGCGAATGGGTCTTTTCATTTGACTGAAGTTGCCCTTTAATTTGCTTTGACCCCGATTAATTGGCTGAAGCAGAAATTAAAGGTGAAAATAAAGTTCGTATAGTACTGAATTTAATCTATTAAAGTATGAATATGCGTAATTACTGTTTGAAATATTAAGATATATGTATGAGATAGAAGAAAATATTGGGATTGGCACATCCAACTCGTTTTTTTCATCTGTAACATGGTAATATTAACTTGTAAAAGAAGAATTAAACGTATATTTTAGTTTTTAACAGCAAAAACTTAACAAGTCGACCAAGAATATAAAATAAAATAAATATATAAATATTAAAATCTTCATTTTCAAATTTCACGCAATATATTTGCATTTCCGGTCGATGTTTACAGTTGAAAGTACTAAGGATTAAAAATGATTTAACACCTTTTAAAATATTTTTTGTCATCTTTAAGTAATTTACATACAGTGTAGTATTAAGTTTTAGCATTTAACTGGTCATAAAAGAAGCATTGAATTTTATATGTATTTGGGAGGTAGTTAAACGAAGCCTAAGCTTATATGAACGTCGATCAGTTTAAAAATACTTTTTTACAACGTGTAAAACCGAAATACTCCTTAAATAATGGATAGCTATTAACGTGTGTGGGAAAAGAGAGTGGAGATATTGTTCTACTTTAAGTGGTATGAAATATCAGAGACATACAGATATTTAAACGAACTGAGCAAAAATTTATCAATACATTAAAATATTAATTATTGATAAAATATTTTATCTTTCACACCAGAATGGTTTTATAAGAAAGTTATTAATTTACTTCTATCGCGTTACAAGTTTAAAATTTTGTTTGAGTTTTTCTATTATCCCTTTAAGACCCAGCTCGCACGATCGTGCGGGTTAGACATTCATTTAAATTTTTGCTTCTGAAACAGTCGTATGTAATATAAACCCAAATCGAACGATTGTTCTGGTTAGCTGAAAGAGTAAAGTATCTTTTTTTATCAACATATTGCGGCAGTAGTCCATTTTTTACATTCAGGTGGCATGTCTAGCTTTGTTTACAAGTACAACGGATATAGCTCATCATTTTATCTGTCGTAAAAAGGTAATTATCAATATATTTTTAATTGCTTAAATAAAAACTTTTGCTTTAATGTCTAAATAAGTGTAATATAATAAAAAACATTAATTATACACTATTTATTTTGCTCTTAGGACTCAAGATTTTGTCACCCGCACGATCGTGCAACTTGGGCGTTACGTTAGTCAGTGCAAAGGTAAGTGTTTTTCAATGTTCATTTTGTTTTCTGTTTCAACAATTTTGATGACAGCCAAAATAAAACGAAGTATGCTGTTACATAATTAATACTATGTTATTTTCTTGGGTGTTGTCATAGATATTCCCCCCTTTTTTTAAATTGATTTTTACTTTTTTTCATTTTAATTAATAAAATTTTCGAATACTTTTTCTAATTTTTTATGCAGTTCCTTGTTAACTTTTAATAAAGCAAAATAAAATACTTTTTCAGATGTCTAAACGGAAAAGAATTCTCACTCAAGAAGAAATATTTCAATTGATGAATAAATCAGATTCTGAATTTAGTGATCTCTTGGATTATGACGACATTACGGACAAAACATATCAAACAGATTTATTAGAAGGACAATCGAGTTCAGATGAGCTCGATGATGAAAAAAGGACAATTTTGGATCATTCTTCCTCCTCATCTCCCAAAGTTCTACCTCCAAGGCAATTTCGGAAAATACTGAAAGAATGAAAAAAGAAAAAAAGGAATACAAGCGGGCTGTTAAAAAGTTCATTTCTGTACCTCATCCTGGAACTTCAGATTTCACGCAACTGCAGGTATGTTTTTCATTTCTTCTATTGTAATAAAAAAAAGTTATAGACTTATAGAAGAAATTAAATAAATATAATAAATAAAAGCTTTAAAAATATGACAAACATTTTTAAATTAATTAAAATATTATTTTTTTAAGCCGATAAGTACATCTCCAATATTATTTTTTCCTTCTTTTTTAGGCTTTAGAGGCAACCATTTCCCATGTGTTGATGACATTTCAAGGTCTCGCAAGTGCAAGTTTAAAAACTGCGAAAAAAAGTTCAAAACACGTTGTGAAAATGCAACGTTTATTTGCGTATGTCAAAAACAAAAACATGTTTTAAAGATTTCCATTGCAAAAAAGTAACCAGTCCATAAAATAAAAAAAAATACATCAATAATTTCCAGATTTGTAAAAAAAATTTTGTTTCTATTTCTCTCTTCTATCAATTTAGAGCCAGAAAATGTATATATCTTAACATGTAATAAGTAATGATTTCACAGGAAAAGCCCAACCCGCACAATCGTGCAGGTGTGGCTTTCACAGAAAAAGCCCAACCCGCACGTTCGTGCGGGTACTTTTCACGCTCTAGGGGGTGAAGAAAATTTTTTTAATTATTTTTTTAGGTCTCTTTAGGGTTAGTATAGAGTTAATAACCAGAGGAATTTAATATTTAATGATGAAAATGTTTCGGGTCTTAAAGGGTTATACAATCAAGAGGCAACCGTTTCTTGATTTATAATTATCAATGCAGTAAAACCACGGAATTCTAACCCCGGCAATCCGGATCGGTTTGGTCTTCTATTTTTACTTACCCATCATACGTAGTATAGGGTAAGTCTTGCAATCGTTTTAAAAATCGAATTTTTTTTTTTTTTTTTTTTTTTTTTTTTTTTGACGGATTTACACGTTTTAGGCAGTGGAGATTCCGAAAAACATATTTTTAGGAAAAAAAAAATTTGCCGTCCGTCTGTCTGTCTGTCTATCTGTCTGTAAACGCTCTATCTCCCGAACAAATTGAGATAGAGACTTGAAATTTTGTATGTGGTTAGTATGTAAGAATGGGACGAACCCTATTTAATATCAGCAACCTCGATTATCCGGAACTATTTTTTTCGGACTCTCGAAAAATTCGTTCTGATGAAAGGTACATAAAAATTTTCGAATTTTTTTGTTCTAAGGAATGGACGTAAAAGGCAATAAAATAACACACATTTTGCATATAGAACGAAGTCAATCGGATTATTAGTTGCCGAGATATTTGTAATCCTATTTTCGACATTCTTCGATTTTTCATGACCCTGTATTTCATTCAAATTTCAATTTAGAGGTATGTTTTAATTGGAAATGAGACGCTTAATCCGATGCAGTTGATTGTTAGTTAATAGAATTATTATTTTTGGAGTTATAAGGATGTTTCTTTTACGCAGTTTGGTACAACTTGAGTAGTTTGGCGTTTTATATAATGTGTCGAAATTGGTACATCAGCAGTTCTTTAATATAGCATTACTATGTATATTAACAATATTTAAATTTTGTTTATGAATTGCAATGCATTGTATAAATAGTTTCACATGTTTTATTTTCATATACATATCCATGATGGATAAGTATTACGGTGGCCCCCAACGACTAGTTTTCAAGTTGAGAGTAACCGAAAGAGACTCAGTGAGTTGGGGTTGCTGTTATGGCTCCCCCTTCCTGAGTGTACCGTTGTTTTCTGCTAATCCGACAACCTGAGCTTAGGCTTTATGGGAGTGGTTATTGTCAGGAAGGTAAATTGAAGTATAGAGTTCTCGGAAGAGAGAAAAGGGAATTACAGAAAATTGAAGGTCAATAGATACAATAGCGCGCTGCAGTTTTTGTGATTATTACGTATTCGTTTATATAAATAGTATTGTGTAGAAACAAGTTATTGCACTTCTAAGAAATAAAATTGATTTTTGAAAATATAATTAGATTGCAAAAAATTGAAAACTGACTGCCTATTTTGAATTGAAATTCTGTATGTACAGAGAAAGAAATAATTCTTGGCAAGGAAAGTTAGTAATTTTTCACAAAATTATAGGAAAATTTAGGGACAATCACTAAAAATTATAAAGTATATTTTTGGTTGATATTATTCATGTATAAATTTTTTTCAGAAAATTTTAATTAAGATTCATATTAATGAATTTAATTAAGTGAATTGCATTAAGAATCACATATAACAGAAGTATTGTTGTATGTGACAAACAAATTTGTCTATCGAAAAAGAAAACTTTTATCATTTTCATCTCCTACTATCTTTCGCTTCCTACCTTTAAGTGGCGTCGTGATCAGTTCATTTATTTATTTTGTAACAAAGTAATAAACAGGACATTCGAAAATAGTTAAAAATAAAAAGGCAGAATAACTTTAAGATATGGTAGCATTTTTAAGATTAGATACCTGCTGAGATTCGGAAGGTTTATAGAAATCTTATTTATTCACTTTTACTGCAAATTACGAAATGTAAGAGAATTTTTTCAAAACGTTAAAGAATTTTAAAGTTTTTTGTACTATTGAGATGTAATATGTGTTTACACAGAGGATGTAAAGATCGGGAGTAATGTATAGTTTATGTAAGGTATTTCAACGTTGTTTCTACGTGCATGTATTCAGTCGTAACTAAAACCCCTATAATAAATTATACAACTTTTCTTACATAACTTCCAGATGTGATAGCAAATAAAAGAGATACAACTATCTTCTCGGGAGAATAATCGCTTCAACTCAAGACGTAAATCATTTATCCAAATACAAACACTTGTTTGATTTCAAATTACCTTAATAATCATGCCGACAACGATTATGTTTTTATGATTCAAAATGTAAGAAAATTTCTCTTTGTTGAGCATTTTTTTGTTGCCTAACAAAAAAAAAAAAAAAAAAAAAAAGATATTTGTTTTTAATTTTAGTATTATGCTTTATACTCATGCTGTGTAAACTGCTTTTTACTTATTATTAAATTTATCAAATTTTAAATTCCTTAATTATCAACGAATAAGTACTATATTGACGGCGTTACTCCTGCCGTGATTTAATCTATCCAGTTGGGGGGGGGGGGGATACTTCTCTTCACTATGAATATGTATTAGCTTTAAATTTTTAGCTGTGAGACCTTTCCCCCCTCTATGTTTAACAGGATTAACTGTGTTTCTTCGAAGTTAGTTTCGCTCGCGTAAATCTGGGTTTAAATCGCTTAGAAAGAATCCCTCCTCAAATGGAGGGTATTCTCCCTTTGTCTGTCTCTCTTTGTCTTTCTCCCTCATGTAGATAATCGACCACACACAAGAGAAAAGACTAATAAAATTGTAATTTAACAAATTATAACGGCTATTTGGAGTATGATGTTTTGAAAGATTTATAAATAAATTCTACATTTAAATAAATAATAACTAGATGGAACCCGTCAAAACTTGACGGCACCACAGAAATAAAAGGTATTTTCCAGCTATCAAAGGATTTTTTAACGACTAATCTTCAGCAAAAATTTCAATAAATAAAAGAAAAACCTGCATTTTACATCCAGGCAAATGACCCGCAATTGGCAGAGTTACATTCAAACACGCTGCTATAGAATTAGAATCTCGCTCATTTGATAATTTTCCATTTACAAATACAACACCAATAAATTGTACATGACATGAATAAATCATAAATTAGCGTCATTTCTCATTTCATACAAAATATACATATTTCACTTACTTCGCAGCAAAATAAGACTGAATTTATAGTTTGCCATTTAGCAACAACTGTAACAATAATCCTCTCAGTGGTTAATTTGTTTTTACATTACCCACCCCATTCAACAAATAAACATTTGCATTTTGAACTAACTTTTCTATTACATTTTCATAAATCAAAAATACATGTCGATTTCACATATTAAAAAAATTAATGATATTTATTCTGGCTAGGTGAAACCCGTCAAAACTTGACGGCAACAATATGAAAGAACCAAAGAAAAAAAAGTATTTTGCCGCTATAAAAAAATTAATATTTCTTAAAATTTTCAATATGCTTTTCCATTTACCAACGTAACACCAACATGACATGATCCCGGGCGCAGTATCGGTGCATCGCTGTGACACACGTCACAAACTCTTGAAAATGTTTGAAGATTATTTTTCTACTGTTAAAGTTTTTTTTTAAATGCTAGAAATCATTTACTATGTACAAAAATTTGTCTAGGTACCATAAAAAATGCAAATTTTGGCAAATAATCACAAAAAATAGCTATTTTCGTCAAAGTAGCCCCTCCCCCCCCCCCCAAAAAAAAACAGCAAATTTAGTCAACAGATTGCAAAAACAACAAATTTTATGAAAAGATCTCTAAAAAATTTGTCAAAAAAATGCAAAAAAAAAAAAAAAATTGTCTAGGTATCCCAAATAAAATAAATTTCGTGACAGTATTGCCAAAAATCAAAATTTTGCCAAAACGTCTACAAAAATTGGCAATTTTCATGAAAATATTTCGAAAAATAAAGCCAAATTTGACAAAAAAAACCCTAAAAAATGGCAAATTTGTAAACATATTCTGAAAAAAAAATTCAAAATATTGTAAGAAAACAAAAAGTTTTGACAAATGATTGTGAGTAAACAACAAATTTCGTCAAAGGATTGAAAAAAAAGCAAATTTCATCAAATAATCACAAAAAAGTAAATTTCGCAAAAAAACCCCAAAAAATTTTGCAAAAAGATCTTCAATAAAACGGCAAATTACATCGAAAGATCGTGACAAAACGACAATTTCATCGAAAGAACTCGAGAAAAACGATAAACTTCTCCGAAACTGTCCAGGTATCATAAAAGACACGAATTTCGTCCAAAGATAAAGTCCAAAGATAGGTAATCGCAAAAAAAAGGTAAATTTCGCAAAAACAAATAAAAAAAACAACAAATTTCTCAAAAAGATAACAAAAAGCGACAATTTCTCAAATAAATCATGAAAAAAGGATAAATTCGATAAAACGGCAAATTACATCAAAAGATTGAGAGAAAAAAACAACAAATTTCAAAAAACAACTTTCATTAATTGCAGGGGGAAAAGATGCAACATTTCTTTGTTCATCAGAAAAAAAAAATCACTAAATTTCTCGATCTATCACATGAAAAATAGAAAATTTGTCAATCAGTTGAAGAAAAAATACAAAAATCGACAGTTGGTCATGTGGGGTAAAAATTATAAAATTCATTAATGAATCATGGATAAAAAGTCATTTAGTTATGTAAAAAAGCCCACAAAAATCTTGTGATTGATCGAGACATTTCAGAATGTTTTTTCTGGGTAATCATACAATGGGAATACTGCAGTTCAGTGTACCCATTGAACTGAGTGCTGAGTGACATATGTTTATTCCCTCATTCTATAGGCAATTAAATATATGTATGGAATTTTTTATCGCAACGTAATAAGTATATTTTTAACATAGGATCAGAGTAAATTAGTCTTTTCAACAAATAACCTGGTAAGTGAGAACTAACTTTTTTATTGATAGGCAATGTAACATCGGGTCGATCGAGTTTATTTTGATTTTGCCCTTGTTTTTGAAGGACATAATTTAAACGTTTTTTCTATTGCATAACACTTCTTATTGTGTAATTTCTTATTGTGATCTTCATTTCTGTCATATGAAAAATTCATTTCTATTTTGCCTATAGCATTTACATAATGTTGACAAATTTCTGAAAAAGAAAAAAAAAAACGAAAAAACAACAAATTTCCAAAAAAAGGATAAATTTGATAAAACGGCAAATTACATCGAAAGATAGCGAGAAAATACGACAAATTTCACCGAAAATCCCTGAGAAAACAAATAATTATTTCCTGGTATCATAAAAGACATGAATTTCGTCAAAAGATCGTGAAAATACTTTAAATTTGTCTAGGTACTTCAAAAAATGCAAATATTGGTAAACAGATTGTGAGAAAACAACATATTTTGTCAAAAGATGAAAAAAAGAGGCACATTTCATCAAAATATCACAAAAAAGGTAAATTTTGAAAAAAAAATTGACAAATTTTTCAAAATAACGAAAAAAACCCAACAAATTTCACAAAAAAAAAAATCACAAAAAAGGAATAATTTGATAAAACGGCAAATTACATTGAAAGATGGCAAGAAAAAACGACAGATTTCACCGAAAATCCCTGAGAAAACAAATAATTATTCCCTGGTATCATAAAAGACGTGAATTTCGTCAAAAGATCGTGAAAATACTTTAAATTTGTCTAGGTATTTCAAAAAATGCAAATATTGGTAAACAGATTGTGATAACACAACACATTTTGTCAAAAGATGAAAAAAAGAGGTACATTTCATTAAAAGATCCCAAAAAAGGTAAATTTAAAAAAAAAGGTGAAAAAAAAAGACAAATTTCTAAAAATAACAAAAAAATGAAAAATTTCACAAAAAAAGATAATTTCGATAAAACAGCAAATTACATCGAAAGATCGTGAGAAAATAACAAATTTCACCGAAAATCCCTGAGAAAACAAATAATTTTATCCAAGTATAAAAAAACATGAATTTTGGCAAATAATCACAAAAAATAACAAATTTCGTCAAAATATCCCCCCACGCCAAAAAAAGAACACCTGGAAATTTTATTAATATATGTGAAAAAAAAAACAGCAAATTTCGTCAACAGATTGCAAAAAACAACAAATTTCTTCAAAAGATCTCTAAAAAATTTGTCAAAAAACTGCAGAAAAAAAAATTGTCCAGGTATCTCAAATAAAACAAATTTCGTGAAAATATTGCAAAAAATCAAAATTTTGCCAAAACGTTTAAAAAAATTTCGAAAAAAAAAGCAAATTTTGACAAAAAAACTCAAAAAAAGGCAAATTAAACATATTGTGAAAAAAAAAATTCAAAATATTGTGAGAAAACAACAAATTTCGTCAAAGGATTGAAAAAAAAGCAAATTTCATCAAATAATCACAAAGAAAGGTAATTTCGCAGAAAAAAACAGCAAATTTTGCAAATAGATCTTCAATAAAACGGGAAATTACATCAAAAGATCATGACAAAACGACAATTTCATCGAAAGAACTCGAGAAAAACGATAAACTTCTTCGAAACTGTCCAGGTATCATAAAAGACACAAATTTCGTCCAAAGATCTCAAAAGCACAGAAATTTTGTTTAGGTAATCATAAAAAAATGTAAATTTCGCAAAAAATAGCAAAAAAAAAAAAAAAAGGACAAATTTCTCAAAAAGATAACAAAAAACGACATTTTCTCAAAAAAAATCACAAAAGAAGGCGGCAATAAAACGGCAATAAAACGTTCAATAAAACGGCAAATTACATCAAAAGATTGCAAGAAAAAAACAACAAATTTCAAAAAACAACTTTCATTAATTGCAGGGAGAAAAGATGCAACATTTCTTTGTTCATCAGAAAAAAAAAATCACTAAATTTCTCGATCCATCACATCAGTGGCGTAGCTAAGGGGGGGCGTCCGCCCCGGGCGCAGAGGCCTAGGGTCACCAAATTGAGAGAAATTGTTATATATCTATACTGGGGTGGGGGCGCAAAATTTCTTGCTGGCCCCGGGCGCCAAAAAACATAGCTACGCTACTGCATCACATGAAAAATAGAAAATTTGTCAATCAGTTCGACAGTTGGTCATGTGGGGTAAAAATTATAAAATTCATCAATCAATCATGGAAAAAAGTCATTCAGTTATGTAAAAACCCCACAAAAATTATCAATCAGTAGAAGTCCCCACAAAAATCTTGTGATTGATTGAGACATTTCAGAATGTTTTTTGCATGTCCAAATTAAATATATATATATATATTTTGTAGCTGCAGATTTAAAAAAGTAAGTTATTTATAAGGCATCTATTTTGATCTCTTATTATTTTGTTTATTTTTTGCAAGACCTACGTTTATTTAGTTGAGTAATACGAATTTAGAATTTGCAATGTTTTGTCTTTTGTTATTTTTTATCAATTTTCAAAATGATAATGCAACAAATGCAAATGCTATAGGCAAAATAGAAATGAAATTTTCATATGACAGAAATGAAGATCACAATAAGGAATTACTTTAGAAAAAAGAAAAAGATTGAAAACAATATAAGAAGTGTTACGCAATAGAAAAAACGGTTAAATTATGTCCTTCAATAAAAACGGGCAAAATCAAAATAAATAATATTATGAAATATAAAATTAAGCATCGATCGAAAAAATACTCTCCGAGAAAAGTTTTTGCGAACATCGTAAGGGGGATATTTTACTTCAGTGTACCCATGGCAAAATAGAAATGTATTTTTCATAAGGCAGAAATGAAGATCACAATAAGGAATTACTTAAAAAAAAAGATTGAAAACAAAATAAGAAGTATTATGCAATAGAAAAAACGGTTAAATTATGTCCTTCAATAAAAACGGGCAAAATCAAAATAAATAAACTCGATCGACCCGATGTTACATTGCCATTCAAAAAAAAGTTCTCACTTACCAGGTTATATTGTTGAAAAGACTAATTTAAGATGTAATAGATTACTCTGATCCTATGTTAAAAATATATATATTACGTTGCGATAAAAAAAATCCATACATGTCACTCAGATACAGTAAATCCATTGAACGGACGCGGGGATGCATACCACGCTAACCTTTAGACACAGTAACTATCTCTTCTCTCATTGGTTCTGTTGTCGGATCTGCGCAAGCACGAATGCGCAGAGAGCAGTTTGAGTGTGCTGAATAAAAACAGCTTTCGTTTTAATATATAGATAATAAACTTCATTTTTAGAGTGATCATAACGAGTCACATATTACGTACGCCATGCATTAAACCTAGACCTCTATATTCCTGGACCAATGATACCAATGATTTCTACATGTAGAACTTTAAATGTTGAAAATATGCATTTTAATTGGACGGAGCGAATCAGACTGACCCCTGAAAGCCTGATATTACGTACGACATGGATCTAACATTAACATTCCTGGACACATAATAAAAAAATTTTAAATGAAATTTCCGTTTCATGATTTTCGGATTTGTAAATTTTTAAACTTCTAAACATTGCACATTTTAAATTTTTACACCGTAACGTAGAGAAAAAAATGCACTTTCAAATGAAATTTTTTTTTTTGAAATCTTTATTACAATTTGTTTTTAAATTATTATTTTTTTTTAAAGTTTTTATTACTTTTTTGTCATCGTGGTAACAATCAGAGAACGAAAAAAAAGTTGCTGAATTCAACCAATAAAAAGATTCAGGTATACTTCAGAATTCTCAGTTCTCTACCGAGAACAACAACTATTTTCCAAATAGTTAATAAATAATTAATAATATAACTACAATGCCTAGAAGTATATTTCTAGACACTATAACTGTAGGTGGCTTGGCTTAAATAACTGGATCATTCATTAACTTGATAACTTCGAATTATTGAAACAACGTATAATTTTTAGTACACCCTTCCTCCTTAAATTTTAGAAACCTTTAAGTCCGGGTGTCTTCTGCGTATTGAAAAATCATGTCATATACAATGGGAGACCTAAAGGTAAAAAATAATAAAATAAATAAATAAAAAATTAACAAGTAATAACAAGTAATTTTAAAATTTACAACGGCTGTTTGGAAAATAATATTTTCAAATGCTATAATTTTAAACTTATAATGAATGATTTTTATATATATAAACAAGTTGTAAATTGTACGTGAAGCGTAGCAAATGAGATGCATTCGTACTATAAGTTTTAAAATATTTAGATCTTGCTGATATAGTGAAGCGTACTTTGGATACAGTATAGTGGTCGGAATCTTTGTGTTCCTGTAAATATGCAGGGAGTAATTTTTATTATACTTTATTAACGTATATCTTATTCATAAAATGTGAAGTAGGTTAATATAATTAAAACACGTCCTAAACAATGTTTCCCCGTATAACATTATTTAGTGGAATACATTTGTGTGGCCCTGTAATTTAATAATAAATATTCTCTGCATCTTAGATTGTACAGAATGTAGATTTTACTACATACATCATAGATTCATGTCAATTATATTATGTTCAAATGAATGTAACACCATTAAAATGCATTTGAAACATTTTTTCCCATTGATCGTAATGTAACGAAATACTTTTGATTGTCCCTGTAACTGATCTATGCATCCGATATTCATAACATTTGAAATGACTCGACAAAATTATGTAATAATTAAATGTTTTAAATTTCAAACGATTAAAATGCATTTGAAACTTTTTTTCCCCTTGATTGTAATGTAACGGAATACTTTTGATTGTCCCTGTAACTGATCTATGCATTCGATTTTCATAACATCTGAAATGACTCGACAAAATTATGTAATAAATATACGTTTTAAATTTCAAACGATTAAAATGCATTTGAAACTTTTTTCCCCATTGACGTAATGTAAAGGAATCCTTTTGACTGTCCCTGTAATTGATCTATCCATCCGATTTTCATAAAATTTGAAATGACTCGACAAAATTATGTAATAATTATATATTTTAAATTTCAAACTATTTCGTTGGATAGTTTTTGCGTTGTTATATGCGGACGGACAGACGGACGGACTGAGCGACAACAACAGGTGCTACGTATTTACATTATTACGAAAGCGCCTAAAAAAGCAATAATAACATCATTTTTAGGATGATCAAAACGTAGCTTACGTAATAACAGAGTCATGCGAATATATATTAGTGCCTGGACTTTTAGAGACACGTTAATATTCCTGGACCAATCATAAACAAATATTAAATGAAATTTCAGTTTAACAATTTTCGGTACTGTAATTTTTAAAGCGTCTACATCTTGCACATATTCAATTTTTACACCGTCGTATAAAGAAAAAAATTTACTTTTAAATGCAACTTGTTTGAAACCTGTATCTAAATTTGTTTTTAAGTTATTATTTATTTATTTATTTATTTGTAGTTTTTAATGGGTTTTTTTTTTTTTTTTTGTCATCGTTGCAACAGGAGTATCCCATTTTTGGACATTAAACGTAGACCAATCAGAAAACGAATAAAATAAAAAACAGAAATATTTCATTTCTAGACATTAAGTATGGACCAATCAGAAAAAGAATAAAATAAACCAACTTTTTTGCGGAATTCAACCAATAAAAAGATTCACATATACTTCAGATTTCCCAACAATTATTTTGCCAAATAGTTAAAAAAAAAACGAATGAATGAAATTTATTTATATATTTTTACATTGATCGTTTTCAACCTTTGTGATTATTAAAAATATACAGATAATGCACCTGAGGTTTTTTTTTTTTTTACTTTAGAGGGAAAAAACTGTAGTTTAATGTATTTTTTAAACACCTCTTAAAAATATACGCATTCCTATAATTTGTACGGAATAAGTGAACAAGTATACACAATTTTTTTAATGTACATTTCTCATTGAATAATGCATACTGAGACGTTATTACATTACAAAAAGTGTGTATTGAAGAAATCATATGTACATTCTTAGATTGAAATACATGTACAAGAATTTAATAAACTCGCAACCAGGTCTTCCAGTAAGACCTTCCTTATATTCATAAATTCCAATTTCTTATCAGAAATTTTAAAAAAAAGTAAGTAATCACAATATTTCCGTGCTTAAATCAAGCAAAGAATATTGACATGGATTTAACCGTTTCTGGCACAAGTCAAATTGTATTAGTAAAATGAGAAATTATCGACTGACACCGGAGTAGTGAAACAACCTTCTTTTAGAAATCAAGAACCTCTAAACATAAACCTTCACTGTAAAAGAGAAATCCTATTAAAATATTAATGGCGCCGATTGCATGTTTGAGATTAAAATTAGGTATCCCGGATTGGGCACAGTGTGCCGGAAAGGGTTAAGTTATGAAATCCGACTTTCTAAAAAAAAATGAAATCAAACTTGCAACTCTTTTTCGCAATATTCAATACATTTGTCTGGGACCAATTTATCTGGGACTCCCTTTTTTGTTAAAGCCATTTTATTAACGACGAGCGTTTCAAACGAAGAATTAATGACGCATGTATATGTATATATATTTCACTTAATAATATGAAAAGTTTTTATTCATTTCCATTCTTATCGTTGAGTTGTGATTTTTGTAATTATAGGTACAAGACAGAACCCATGGAATTTCGACGAAAGAAAATATTTAAGAAGGAACAGTTTTATTGATTTATAATAAACCTACCAAGTTAGTCACAATAAAAAATGCACCTTATATGAGTATTCAGTCTAATTTTTAAACAAATGATATTTAACCTAATGTTAACAAAATACTATTTCTGTAAAACTCAGTTTGAAAAACTAATAAAATTAAAATTTTACAATTAAGCAGTAAAAAATAATAAAGATCTGTTATTGTCATAAAGTTATCAATTAAGGATCTTATGCTAGTATTCCAAAATGAAAAAAAGCAATTTTTTTTTTAACTTTAATTGATTCATAGAATTTGTTCCTTGTGAAATCTAAACCCGGCATCATTTTCGCAGTATCAAAAATGCATCTTTCATATCTTTATTCATCTTTTTTTTAATAGCATTTTAATTTGATCATTTTGATACAAAACTTGATGTCTCGATGCTTTTAACTGAAACATATTAATGAAACCAAAATTCACAGAGTTTTAAAACGGATGCATTCTTGACACAGCATGTATTTATTTTTTTCTCTTTTAAAAAGAAAATGGCAACATAATGATACAGTAATCATTTTTTCCCCTTTTTCCCTTTGTTTTTAATGGAAATGGAATACTTCTATTTCCACAATTAGAAAAACGGCGTTAAAAACTAAAAAAAAAAAAAAAAAAAAAAAAAAAAAAAAAAAAATTAATATTTCAAAAATAATTTAAAATACAGTTTTCAAATAAATTGCAGTACATTTCATTTTCTCTAAACAACTGTGTCAAAATTGAAAATTGCGGTGCTTAGAAGTTTTAAAATTTGCAGTAGTAAAAATTTCAAAACTGAAATTTCATTTTAAATCTCCAAATATTGCCATTCACAAAATGACGTATGCTTGATACACAGATACGTTTGAATTTTATAATAGAGATATAAGAACTTTGCAGATTAAGTTCCATATAATACATTCAGATGATGAATAACTGTTATACTATATATATCCTTGATAAGAGAAAATTTGAGCGCATTGTCCGCCATTTTGTTCGGAAACAGATGACCGCCGTAAAATAAAATATATTTTACAGCATCTAATAATTTTATTCTTTAAAATCACAGAAACTTTACTTTATGTGTCTTCAGAGAATCCGGTATAGCATAAACGGTGACAGATGCAGTATTCGCCCGGAGTCCGCCATCTTGTTTCTTGGTCGGTCACTTATGACAACTTTATGCTCATATTTTGAACAATTAAGAAATTAAACAACAACAAATTTTTAAACTGAAAATCAGCACTCGAAACATTATTTGTAAAAAATAGGAGAAGGGAGAGGAGGAATTCATAATTAGTACACGCTAAATACACAAAGTTTAAAACAGTTAAGGGAGACCCGAACCCCATTTTCAGCCAAAAATTATTAAAAGTTCAAAATTATTTTTTTTTTTCTCAGAAAACGATAAAATACATATTTGCGAATATCCATGCAAAATTTCAGAACTCGGGGACACATGGAACAGGTAGAAAATGAGCTTTTTAAATTGTACTAACTATAGAGTTTAAAGGGCAAGCGGCCATTTAAAACGTGTTTTCCTGAAAATGACTTTTTTCATATTTTGCCCTAAGTTCGAACTACTAAGGCTCAGTGGTAAAATGATTTAGAAACAAAGTGTTTATGTTTTTAGAATCTTAAAAAAATTTGCAGCAAAAGTAAGGAGATATATTTTTTTAACTATTTCTGAAAATTTTACATAAATTGGTAAACATGAAAATTTTAACGAATTTAAGGAAATTTACCGTGCGTATTTTTTTTTTTTTTTTTTTTTTTTTTTTTTTTTTTTAGCCGATTAAAATAGAAAATTAAAAATATCTCTTTTTAGTTCTTTTCTATATGCTATAACACTATTTAAGAAATTTTAGTAATACTAAAATATTGAAAATTGAATGAGGAGTAGTAATTTTAAAAAAATGTATTTTTCGACCAAAAAAAAAAAAAAAAAAAAAAAAAAAAAAAAATCATAAAAATCCCCATAAAAAATATACTTTTTAATAAAAAGTGAATTTTTTTGTTAATTATTCCTTACAAGAAGATTCTTAAATAGTACACCAAAATTCATTACTTTAAAATCAATAATAAAAATTTTGTGTTTTTTCTTACGGGTCTCCCTTAAATAAAGCAAAGATTCATTAAAAAAATATATAGATTCCAAAATTACAGTAAAAAATGCGAGGTTCGCATTGTTCCTAAAATCTTTCATAATTTCCTACCAGAGTTTTAAAACGGTAGTATTCATTACATAAATAGATTGTAGATGTTAAAGAAACTTTCGATGAAGAATTTAGATGTAAAATACTGGTAGCAAAGCGTGAAAATTTTAGGAACGGTGCGAACCCTGAAAATCTTTCAGATTTTATACATTTAAAAAACAAAAACAAAAATAAATGAATAAATCCAAATGCAGAAATTTAAAATCGACAAATAAATAAATAAATAAGTAAAAATAAAAATAAAAATAAAAATGGCCGCGATCTTTGAGCGATAACTACATGAAAGCCCGTAAGTGTAGTTCCATTTGGCGATTAAATATACTTGCAATTTTTTTTTAAGAATTTTTATTTAGTGAAATGAGAATTCACTTTTATTTATTATCTACACTAATCTTTGAAGACGCATAAAATCTTTTTTTTTTCATGAATAGCATGGGAAAATCTATTATTTTTTTAGATGAAAAAAAATTAAAAAAACAATTAAATATACTTACTAAGGGTTAATTAGTGCTCCCAGGATTTTATCATTACTACCTAATACATACATACTGTACATAGAAACAGCTTCTCTGTTCAAACAGAGAAGTCGATACTATGTACATTAAAAAATAATATCTATAGCATTAGAATACCCTTTGTTTATTTATCAAAACCATATTTTAATATTCATTGTTTTAAATAATAGGCCTCTTACATTAGATTAATTTTTAACACAATTACCCAATCGGTAAATCAATTATAGTAGATGTAAATTTTCCAAGTTGGTGAAAAAAGTCCGGGCCAAGATTCGAACCAGGGATGTATTGACTGAAGGCTCTACCAACTGAGCCATCTCGGACGAATACTGGAGGTTTATTTCACCCAACTAACCTTAACAATCACTAAGTCTGATCTGATCTGGATCAATTCAATCGAAGGTCAAATTGTGATCGTTAAGGTTAGCTGGGTGAAATAGCCCTCGAGTATTCGTCCGGGATGGCTCAGTTAGAAGAGCATTGGCGGCTATAGCCAATACATCCCTTGTTCGAATCCTGGCCCGGACTTTTTTCAACCATTTGGAAAATTTACATCTATTATAGACCTCTTACATCTAAAGGTTTGTGCATTACATTGATTCCAAATGTTGCGAATGCCTCCTTGGTTTCGAAAACCAATTTTTGTTACTAGGTTGCTGTTGGCAACGAACCTTTTGTTTTTATTTTGTCAGAGACGATTTTTATTCTCTGGAGTAGAATGTTTTTTGGAACCGACTCGTTCGGTAAAAATTGAACTCTCAATGAGAGTAATACTTAATATTTCCTTTGTAAATAATAAATGTACATATCTTTTTTAATCTGAAGTTAATTTAATTGATTTAAGTAAGATTCACTGCGTTTTAGAATTTAATATTTGAACTGACATATTAATACAAACTTTTCGACAACTTGAATACTATTCGAACAATTCAAGCCTGCAATCTTAGATGTTATGATGTTATGCATCCACAAATATAGCTATCATGGAAATGTGAAAAACATATACTAGCAACACGACCCATTATGTGATATATATTAATACGTAACTAGCGTCAATTTACATCTAATTCTAACTAAATATCGTGCTTTATGGAATTCTCATCAATATTCTTAAGCGATACTGTTCACAAGTTTAAAACAGCAGGCTGATTATTATACAGTATATACTAAATATAGCTATTTATTTGTGCATTTGACTCGGTAAAAAAAGAAAAAAAATTTCTTTATTGATTTGCCCATACCTCGTACGAACAAAAAGCGATAGCTTAATCTATCACTTATAGTTTTTTTACACCACTAAATTTTAAAAATACGATTCATTATTATTTAATGTGAGAAATGTTTAAACTAAATAATAAGAATATTTCAGCTTAAAAAAGTGATTAGTTTTTCAATTTATTGTACTTAGAAAGTGAATAAGTTAGGTGGCTAATAAAAGTTTGCATTGAAAACATAATAATTTTGTACAGCAAATATGTGGGAGGTTTTTATAACTCTCATACCACTATTTTCTTAAAGTTTTAGGTTATAAATAGTTTGAGCTATATTTTTGCGGAAGGCGAAGGGATTTCCAAATGTTTTTGAATTATTCTAGAAAAAACTCTCGCAGGAGAGTTAAATTAATATAGTGTCCGTATAGTGGTTGTCGTGTTGGGTAGGAGATGGAACATTCTGGATGTCTGAATGAGGGCTGTATGGTGCGTCATCTGACAACCTGAGCGTAGGCTTTAGGGGAGTAGTTATTTTCAGGAAGGTTAACTGAAGTATAGAGTTCTCAGAAGAGAGAAAAGGAATTAATGACAATTGTAGGTATTCAGTCGTGTTTAAAGGGACGGTGGACGTTAAAAATTTATTTTATTAATTTTTATCATAGCAATCTGAAATTTTGTGCATATGTACATTTCACCAAAAGCATATAGAATACCTTCAAAAAATTTCCAATCTTATTAAAATTTGTAATTTTTTTTACAAAAATTTACATTTTTAAACGAAATTTTAAAATGCTCCTCGCGTCTTAATTTTTGAAATATTTTCTTGCTTTTGCATTTTTATCACTTAAAACTATATTATAAACAAATTTGTGTAAGATTTTAAAATATCTTGAATTGTTAATATTTTACAGATTTTTTCTAAATTCCTTATCGATTTCCATCAAAATTTTGCCTTTTAATAAGTAAAAAATAAAATTCGATTATCTTAATGAAGACGAATTTTAAAAAGCTTACACAATTCCTTTTTAAATAATATCAAGATACTTCCTTATCAATTTTATAAATATTGATCAAAAATTAAGACGCAAGGAGCAATTCAAAATTCTAAAAACGCTGAAAAATTAGTTTTGATAAAAACAGATTTAAAAGTATATAAATACATTTATCTTTATGATTTACTCCTTAAAACCTTCATAAATGATATTTTAATAAGAAAAAACTGTTTAGGTACTATTATACCCCAGAAATAGACCTTTTTTCTGACGATTTTGCTATGGATGATTTTGCTCAAATAAAGGTCCACTGTCCCCTTAAAACCCCAATAATAGATTACACAAGTTTTCTCACATGATTTTCTGATGTGACAGCAAAGGAAAGAATGAAACTGTTGTCTTGAGACAACAACGCTTAAACTCAAGATGTAAACAATTTATCCAAATATAAAAATTGTTTGGTTTTAAAGTACTTAATAATCATGCCATCAAGTATTATATATTTAAGTTTTAGGATTTTACAAATTTACATGTTGTTGTGCGGGGAAAGTATTGTTTTGAGAATTACTCTAAATGTAATAATGTTTATACACCAATAAAATCTTTTGCAAGCAAAATTCTCAAAAAAAGGGAAGAAAATCCTACGTTTGATTTTAATTCTTGTGCTCTATTCTTAATCTGTGTGACACGTATTATATTCATTATTGAATTATCAATTTAAAAATCCCATACCTAATAAACAAATATCTATTATACTAGCGGCGCTACTCCTGAATGAACTTATCTAGTTGGGAAAAAAATCAGTTTTGTTCATTATGAATATATATATTAGTTTTACTTTTTAGCTCACAGGCTATCATAGCCTGAGAGCTTATGTGCCCGTCCGTTCTGTATGTATGTTCGTTCGTGCGTAACGCGATAACTCATGATAAAAATATCCAATCAACTTGAAATTTTGTATATAGGTATATCCTGACAAGGCGCTTCCCTGATTAGTTTTTGGAGTTCATTCCATATGTATAAGAGGGAGAACGGGGGCCTCATGCCCCTCCCCTTAGTTGATATTAATGGGATTTTCATGCAGAATTAAGTTTTCGTTCAAAATTTAGATTAGGATCATTCTGATTAGGCGATTCCGTGACTGTTATTAGGTGTTCATTGAATAAATATAAACAGGGGGAACGGGGGTTCTAATGCCCCCCCCCTTAATTTATATAAATGGGTTTTTCAAGCAGAATTGTCAGATTTCGTTCAAATCTCTGAATAGTTTTGGAAGTTTAATGGTTAAGTATAAAAGAGGGGGATAACTCCTCTTAAATTTTATAAATGCTAAATGGGTTTTATTAAGAATTATCCGATTTGCTCTGAATTTTGGAAAAAGATTTTTTAATATGATAAAGCATGTCCTTGATAGTTTAGGAGGTTCAATGATTAAGTATAAAAAACGAGAAAGGGGAGAGCTGTTTCCCCTTCTTAATTTTTTTTTCGAACGGAATTAACGAAAATACAAGGCTGTAATGTACAATTAGTATGCGTAGCCTGTGAGCTCAATGCCATCAGTTTAACTGGGCAATATTCTTTTTTATTTAGTTTTAAATCCGATCCCTTTGTATATAAGAGGATTTCAAACCCATGTCGCTTCCGTGAACTCTTGCGGAAGACGTAATGCTCACTTCTTATTTTAACTCACTTTTTCAGAGATTTCATAAAAAAATGGTTAAATGCAAAGAAATTTTGTTACATTTAAAACAAATGTTTAAAAAAAAAATCCTTTATTAACAAAACGAAACTTTCGGACAAGAATTTTGATCTTCTTTATTACTTATAAAGTAAAATATGGGAACAATTTTAGATACAACTTTATAGAGTCGATGTTGATTTCTTTTCTTTTCTTTTCTTTTTTAATACATATATTTGTAACTAAAAAATATTTAGTGTATGGTCACAGCCGAACTCGATCCGTATACGGCCCTAACAAACAGTCAAAAATCCTTTGTTTTCTCGTAATCATTTTTCGCTCTGGAGAATTGAAGGGTGCACTTTTATTACGACTGTGTCTTTTGGGCTATTTCCTTATCTTTGCCTCTCACTCTTGTGTTTCGTTAGGCATAAGTTGAATGAAAGTGCGATTTCAGATTTCTTTTTAGTTGTAATTTTTTATTTATTTTAATGCCAAAACGTCAGTGAAGGCTTGCTTTGGAGACACGAAATTTTTTGGATTCTGTCTGTCTGTCTGTCAGTCTGTCAGTCAGTCTGTCTGTTCCGCTATAACTGACGTAAAAAGCATTCAACTGGCTTGAAATTAAGTGGGTATGTTATAGAGACACTGGGATTAAGCTGTATAGTTTTTTGTTAGATTTGATTCATTCGTTTGGAAGATATAGAATATTTTATTTCGCTCAATAATGCTTTTCTGTGGCAAATCCAATGATTTTCATTTTTTCCCCCTGAGAGAAAATGACACATTTGATTAATGGAATTCAAGGATAAATGAATACTAAAATTTACCAGTTAAATTATTCCTATTACTTTGAATTTTTGTCAACGCATTTGTCAGATTTTTTAAATTATTACTGTAAATTTTGGAGATTTTTTATAAATGTGTTCCAATAATATAAACTAATTTGTTTTAGAGATTTACTTATTTCAAATGTATTTATTTCATTTTCTTTATTTTCTTTTAATGGTTGCTAAGCAACCATTCATCTTAATCCTTACCCTTATAATGTTATAAATTTGAAAGCGTGTACGAAAATTTAAATGAAGTCAACATCAAAACTTAAGAATTAATTAATGTCTTTGTATCTTTGCGTATAAATATAGCATGGTCCAGAAAAAAACATAGGCTTTGTTATATTAATTTTATTCAAATATTTTCCTTAATAATTCAAAATTTCCTTCTTTTTCATACAGAATCAATAGGGATTTTTTAACCAATTTCCTTTATCGTTGCCAAAAAAAAATCTAAATTTGGAATAATAATTTTTCAACAGCAATAAGTTTCAATTGAGCAATTTCCATTCGAAAAATTAAACTATGAAAAAAATAAATATGACGTCAGAATTAAAGTAACTATAAATATAGTACTTTTTGTTAAATATTAAACACGGATATTCGTTTCGTTAATAAGAATTTTTCTGACAAAAATGGGGACATAATTAGAAGTAAAAGAAATAAAAAAGAATTATATTTTTAATAAATATTTCACTTAGTAAAATATGACGTCATAGTTGAAAAAAAAAAAACAGGTATTTTATAGTAGTCGTTAAAAATACAAGAAACATGAATATCAATAACTCATGAATGATGACGTCATTGCCGAAACTTCAGTGAAGGCTTAGTTTGGAGACACGAAATTTATTGTTTTTCATATGTCAGTCTCTTCCTCTGTATGTCTGTCTGTCCCGCTATAACTGCAACAAAATGCAATCAAAACTTTTTTTTTTTTTTTTTCGAAAACAAAATTGTAAAACTCTAGATTACTGAGTTTACACTTACAAAAGTTCCTGATGCATCAGGTTTAGGTGTTTGTGGTTGGCAGGAATGTAGAAGTATGAGGATAATGAAAAATATTTGCCCAAACTATTACTTATTCTTATAAAGCAAAATGTATAAAGAAATGAAAGATATACAATAACCATCAGCACAATTATTAGAAAGTGACAAATTTAAATTAAGTGAGGTTCGGGGGCTTCAGGGGGGCGGAGCCCCCCCTGAAGAAATCTTATTAGATTTCTTATAATAAAGAAAAAAAATAATAGATCATGAAAATTTCAGAATATCCTAACATAACTAAATTTTTTATTTACCGCTTTTGATGGCTGAAAACTTCTAATTCTTATTTTATTCTTATAAATAATCACGCAATTTGAAAATTTTAAATTACAGTTGCCAGGAAGTTGAATATTACCCAAAGTGTGTTTTAACCCTTAACGGCGCAGTGGTTTCATAGATATACCACTTAATTTTAAATCCCAAACGCGACATTGGCACCCGAATTTTGTTTAAAAAAATTACGGTTTATTGAATGCTTGAAATGTAGCGTTTTCTTATTTACAAATAAAGTTGTTTTCAAATTCCGGTGTCAGTCAATAATTTCAACACTTAAGCGATGAATTTGTCCTGCGCCGCAAAGGGTTAAAAAAATATGAACAAAGCTGACGTTGAGGCTCCTGATCTGCTGATTTACTAGCTGTAAAAATTCTCAGTAGTTAAAGTATAATTAAGAAAATCTGAAAATCATTTCCAATGTATATATATATATATTGTAAATAATTGAAAATCGTGTGAATATCCATGTTAAAAAAATGTGATTTGATTGCCGGACAATGACGAAAAGGCTTATTTATTTTGTTGATATTATAAAGCATGTAAATACCACGACTGTCCAGAATTAGAATAGTTAATTTTATATTTATTTATTTATTTTTGTATGCTTTTATATAAAATAATTCAAATTTATAAAATGTAATAATAATTTATAAGATAATTCAAATAATTTAACCATTATACGTATAACGGTTAAATTTTTTGAAAATTGTTTGCAACTTACAGGTAATTAATATTTTCTAAGCAATTAAGAAACATAAATATCTATGTTTTGGGGGAAAAAAATATCTGTATAGTTCAAATGACAGACATTGGCGAAAAGGTTTGCTTCATTTGTTTATATTATGAAACATGCAAATATATTTTTATTTTCATCGTATACTTTAATACCATGTCTGTCCGAAGTAAAAATATTTCATTTAATATACAAGTGTGTTATTTTTCTATACGGTTGTAATTTCAGATCAACACATATAATGGCTCAAATTTATTGAAAATTGTTTGTAATGTATATATGTACATATTTATATTTTAAAAAAGGATTAAGAATCATGTAAACTTCCATGTTTTGAATATAAAAAAAAAGAAATTGATATCATTTTCTTGCCGGATATTGGCGAAAAGGTTTGTTTATTTTGCTTATATTATGAAACCATGTAGCTACATTTTTATTTTTATCATATACTTTAATCCGATAACTGTACAAAGTTAAAATATTTAATTTTAAATGCAAGTTTGCGAATTCTTCTATATTCTTGTATATTTCAGATCATCACATAGATATTTTTTTCTTAAGTGTATTGCATTTTTTATGATACCACTGTCCAGAATTCGAATATTTGACTTTATAATTTCCCTTAAAATAAAATATTTTTATTTTTTTAAACATAATAAAAATCTATAATAATATATAAATATACACATATATTAATATTTCTCAGTGCACTTCATCTTCTCTACCTCAAATGTTTAAAATTATAGTGAGAATTATCTGCAATGAACTTTATATATCTATATTTTTCATCCGAAGCACGGTATTAAATGTTCTAAAAAGTTATCCTTTTTTCAAAGAGTTTATATAAATATAAATATATATATATAAAGTTTTTGTAAATTTTTTTGATATTTTGAAACGGTAAATATTATTTTAAAAAATGTTTTATTGCTTATTTTACGGTCAGAATTCTCAGTGTTTCAAGTAATCAAGAATTTAAATGTATTTAAAATTAATAATTTAATTATAATTTTTGTTTTCGATGTTATGGTAGAGTGTTATTAAAAATATTTTTAATTGCATAAAGCATAGTATTTATTTATTCCTAAATCTTTCAGTTTTCCCTGTCTGTACAATAGTGATGGGCGATTCTGGAAATTTTGAGAATCGATTAAAATCGATACCGTATAAAACAACATCGATCATAATAAGAATCGATTTTTCAGTTCTAAAATCGATACTAGAATCGATATTTCGATATTTAGGTTCACACAGAGAAGATCCAAATTACTAATTCCAAAACTTAGACAATCAGCAGGACCGTAATTACCGCCTCCCGCCCCCCATCCCCATTTAGGGAGGCATAGAATTAAGCTATTGCAGATTTTAGAGTCGTATATTAAGAATTTTAAATTTTAAAATGATTGTCACTTATCGTTTTCACTTACACAAAAACTTTAACAAATTTGAGAGACATAACTCAACTAATAACAACACTGAGTAACTTGGCATTAAACCGAGTACAAAGAGTGCCAAGAGCGTGTAACTAGGATGGGGAACAAGGAGTATAGACACAAAAAAAAAACTTTTTTTTTTCTAATGCCAACCAAATGTTACACGAGATAGTTTGGAAGAACATAAAATATGCCCGATTCTCAAGGGGGCAGGTAACCCCCACTCTTGACGGAAAGGCGACCATAGCCCAAATGTATCTTTTGTCGAAGTTTCAAAATGAGGATTTATAATAAAATAGAACAAGAATCGGACATTTTAAAAATTTCATGTATACTTTGAATGGCCCATTTAGTAAAGATTGGCGAGGAAAGGGGGGGGGGGCGAGGGATTAGAACGGACGAACTTGAAAAAAAAAAAACATAATTAACTAATAACCCAAATAACTGAGCTTCTAAACAAAAATATAGTGTTTAACTTAGTGTTGAATTCATGGGGTGGCCCGCGGGGAACATGCACTCTTTGAAACTATAAAGAGTGCCAAGAGCACGTAACTAGGTGGAGAGAGAGGTTGTAACAGAAAAAAACAAGGAGATAAAAGCTTTATAACGATACGTTACATGAGATGGTGTGGAAGAAACAAAAAACATGCCCCCCCACCCAGGGGGGCAAGGTGAATCCCAAATGGACAAAAGGGCGACCCCGGCCCAAATGTATCTTTTGTTGAGGTTTCAAAATATGGATTTATAAATAAATAGAACGAGGATTAGACTTTTTAAAAATCGCAGTCATAATTTGAACGAACCTGTAAGTTAAGATTGGTGAGGAAGAGGGGGGGGCGGCGGTAGGACAGACGAACATGAAAAAAAAATAGTGGCACTCTGAGTGCCGATAGAAGTGAAACCTTGAACAATTACGTGTGTATTTTTAAATCGTTAAGATATATAATTTTGAATCGCCAGGAAATACTTTTAAATGAATAAAAAAAGGTTCTATAATATTAAAGAACATATTAGTGTCTATAAAAAAATACCGCGCGATACCATATGTCCAGCTATTGTCGTTAACTCACTATAACTACTTTCTTACATTTTAAAACTCGATAAATACATCAACCAAAATTAGACCATACTATCGATACCTTAATCCTTATCCAAATAAATCATTTTGTATTAATGCCTGTTACAATATCTGTAGATTACTTTTTGAATTATTCAAATCGGACATTCCATTCAAAAGATATTATGAATTTAAAGATGACAATCTAAAAAAATAATAGCGCTGCTGAGTACTCGGTGGCCAATAAGCTTAGGGATTACGTGTGCAATCAAACGATTGCGGGTTCGAACCCCAGTTTCGCTAATATGTATCATTTTTTTTTTTTTTTTTTTTTTTTTTTTTTTGAAGAAGTTTGAAAAATTAAAATTTTAACACTATATGGGTCCGTAACGTGACCTGAAATGATGGGAGAAAATTTCTTTTGCTAGATTTGTAATGTATGAAGCCTAAGCTTTCAATAGACATATTATATGAAGGAAAAACCCCTCTGCCCCCCCCCCAAAAAAAGGGTCCTATAGGAAAAACCGGAAAACTGGAAAAGCAAAAAAAAAAAAAAAAAAAAAAAAAAAACGGCGAGAAATGTTTAGCTAATACTAGAATTTTTCTCATCACTGTAACTCCTATAGAAGCAAAGTTATAGCCTTTTAAAGATTGAAATGAAGTGAAGAAATAAGCAAAATTAGGTGAGTGATCGACAGGGGCGGGGGGGTGAGGGTCCACAGCTCTGGGGGTGCCATGTAGCTTAAACTTTTAAGTTAAAAATGGTAGAAAATTAAATGAGCGAAATTTTAAGGTGTATATTGGAAGAGGGTGCAAGTCCCCCCCCCTCAAAATTTCTTTTGTTTCTTTTGAGGAAACAGAAAAATATGCCCCCCGGCGGGGCGCAGATAAACCCCAAACGTTCGGAAGGGCGACGCTTTATTTATCTTTTGTCAAGGATTTAAAATGTGGATCTAAAATAAAATAGACCGAAAATTGGACATTTTCTAAACTGTATGCATATTTCGAACGGCCCTGTAAGTTAAAACTGACGTGGAAGGGGGGATTAGAAGAGACGAGCGTGAAAAATAAAACATAATAAACTAATACTTCAAATAACTGGACTTCTAAACAAAATTATAACGATTTAACCTAGTGTCGAATTAATGGAATGGCCCGCAGGGGATTAACCCCCCCCCCAGAAGTTATGAGATTTATGCTTTTTAATGCACAAATTGCGATTCCCCCTCTCTTACAGAGCTGTAAAACATGATGCTTTCCTCCGGAGTCGCAGAAAAATACCTGCATTCAACACTAATTTAGCCTTGAAGAAAAAAAGAAAAAAAAATCGAAATCGAATCTAAAGATCGAAATCGAATCTAAAGATCGACATCGAATCTAAAGATCGACATCGAATCTAAAGATCGACATCGAATCTAAGATCGACATCGAATCTAAAAATCGAAATCGAATCTAAAGATCGACATCGAATCTAAAGATCGAAATCGAATCTAAAGATCGATCTTACGGGCAGAATCGATTTTACATTTTTATTTTCTTTTGTAACTTTACAAGAAGAGAGTATTAGATTCGTGAAAAATTTTGACTTCCCGTTTTTGATGGATTTATACATTTTAGAAGGTCTTTAACACGATTTCATGGTTTTTAAGAAATATCTGTCTGTGGTTGTGTCTGTCACTCTGAGTCTGTATACGACAAAAATTTCTGACCGTTCTATCTCAAGAACAAATGCACGGAATTCCACAAAACTTTAGATTTAGTTTGACCTTGATATAAACTGAATCTGATTAATTTTTGGTGCATATAGCCTAACAGGTGGCGCTGCTATGCTGCATTTTTTGCGATTTGCGCAACAGCTATATCTGAATAACGAATGAACGGATTTTCATCACATTTTAGATCCAGTTAGTCCTTGACATGAATTGATGTTTTTTGCATTTTGGTGTATATAGCTTCTCAGATGGCGCTGCTATACTGAATTTTTCACGATTTCCACTCAGCGCCATGTGAAAGGGGGGGGGGCGAAAGGAAGCGGTCGTTCCGAGCACGGAAATTTAGGGGGCGCCAAATTTTTACTACTAACATCACTTCTAGCCTATCAGAAGAAAAGTTAATAGGGGGGGGGGGTAGGGCTAAATTGGAACTTTGAACCGGGCGCAGTTCTCTTTTCGCACGTCCCTGTTTCCATTTTAGCTTTATCTCAAGAACTAATGCACGGACTTTCATAAAAATTTAGATTCAATTATTCCTTGATATTATTTTATGCTAATTACATTTTTGGTGGAAATCGCTTAAGAGATGGCGCTGCTATACTGCATTATTCATGATTAACGCAATAGCGCTATCTCAAGAACGAATTTTCATCAAAATTCAGATTCAGTAAATCTCTGACATAGATTATTGTTATTTAGTTCTTGGTGTAAATTGCCCAACAGGTGGCGCTGATATGCTGCATTTTTTATGATTTCGCAATAGCTGTATCTCGCGCTTTCATGGATTTTCATCAAAATTCAGATTCAGCTGGTACTTAATAAAAATTGATCCTGATCAATTTTTGGTGTACATCACTCAACAAAAAACGCTATTTTGCAGGGGGGGGGGGGTTCTGAGGTTTCTTTAATTCTTCTACCTTAGAAACTAATACGCTGAAATTTTGGAATTGGCACATTCGTCTATTTTATCCTCGACTTTTGAAGGAAAATGAAAATTATATTACCTTCAGAGAAATCGATTGAAAATTTTAAAGTATCGATTAAATCGAGTTGGCCGTAGTATCGATTTAAAAAATCGAAATCGCCCATCACTACTGTAGAATAAGAACGGCCACACAAAATGAACATATAGTATATATCTATTATAAGCCATATACAGCGAAGTTCTTCGTATTTTTATGTGTAAACGTAACGTTTAGTAAGCATTATTTATAGTCAGTATCAAGCCATCTAGCGTCGAAAGTAGAAAATTAATTATTCCTAAACTAAGCGGTGATTATGAAAGCCGTACTGAGTACAAACTTCGAAAAATTTCCGTGTCTTACAGAGCACTATGCCTGACGACTGTGATCGATCACAACGAATCGCACCTTTAATTATCTATTTATCGGCTGCTTGAACACAATGGTCAGCTGCCGATATTTTAGAACCGAAATTAAAATGTGGTTTGAACACGAGTTTTAATTTTTTTTTACTTTTCCATTTTTTCGAATATGTTTTCTGGTGTGAGTTTTAATTTAAATCATTCTTTTATTTTTATAGGCCATTTAATGGAATAAAAATATTCAGCATATGAGCACAATTCTAAATGTTCGTCTAACGCTGACCACTGACGGATGGACTAAATATGTTTAACCCTTTGAGGACGAGTGACACGTATACGTGCCGCGAAAAGTTTAAGAATCCGTGATTATCACCACAGGTAAAATTATATTGTAAAATTTGCTTAATTTAATTGGAGCATATCTTCGATTTAAAAAGGCACAAATTTCTGTTTGTGAAAACCGGTGATAAAACATTAAAAATTTTCTAAAAAGCTCCCGTCGCGAAGGGGTTAAATTAGTTTAGTTATTAAAATAACTTATA
Organism: Maratus speculifer; assembly: GCA_964019185.1. Lineage (NCBI taxonomy): Eukaryota > Metazoa > Arthropoda > Arachnida > Araneae > Salticidae > Maratus > Maratus speculifer. Next base: position 6,113,997 of record OZ025302.1, on the reverse strand, counting down.
TCTTGCCTACATATATTATCTTTGTCAGTTAAAGTGCATTTGCCTGATAATGCCATACATCCGCGTAAAATATAGTTGACGTTTATAAGCTTAACCTCCTGATGTCCACGAGTATATCAAAATGTTTATATTTCCGAACTTGCCCTATCTTAGGAAAATTTTAAACATAAGATATCATTATACTAAATCAAAATTGCTCCAAATTTTTCTAACTGATATTTCTTTTTCGCTTTCTACCAGTTTTAGAGATAATCTTGATTTTTTAAAAATTCGAACTGGTTTCATGAAACATGTTTATACAAAAGATCCAAATCATTAATAATAAACTCAAAATATTTTTAATAACAATAATAATATAAATGCGCATTAAAAATATTACGAAACTTATATCAAACGCATGTGTTTTTAGTTAAATCAGGGAATAAAACTGTGAATTTATATAAATTTTTTAACGGAATTTTAATTAATTTTTCAAGAGCCATTACCAGAGAAGCATTGGAAATAAACCTTTCAATCAAATTTCTTGATTTTCTTCCCCAAGTTTGCCTGTCTACTAGAGATGGGCATTATTTAACATAACAGGATAAATATTCGTAATATTAACCAAAAACTTATTATTCAATAACAGATTACCAAAAAGTCCATGTTAATTTTGGAACGCCTCGTATGATGAGCATTTTGAAAAGAAGAAACAAATAGTAAGGCTTAAAATCATTTTCGGAATACATATTTATAAATTAATAAAAGTTTAGTTATATAAGAAAATTCCAACTTATAAATCTAATTTAATTCTGAGGCAAAGAATTTCTATTACTGCAGAAAACAAAAATCCCCAACTGCATTAAAACGCTTTTGAGACAGAGAGAGAAAAAAAATCTGACGCACAAAAAAACCCCTATGAAACTTTCTTTTTGACGCGTCACTGTCTATCTACGATTCCAAGACATTAAAAATCCTTTTGGTCTAATCAAGGAAGTCAATCATAGGAACCATTTTCCTTTTGCATTGTCCAAAACATTAAAAATCCTTTTGGTCTAATCAAGGAAGTCAATCATAGGAACCATTTTCCTTTTGCATTGTCCAAGACATTAAAAATATTTTTGGTCTAATCAAGAAAGCCAATCATAGGAAACCTTGTCCTTTTGCTATCTCAAAAGTTCACGTGAAAAAATCTCTCAAAAGTTATTCGTTGTTGATTATTCTATGAATATTTAAAAACATCTGGCTTCGATTGTTCACTCAATATATTTTATCGTTTGAATTTTTTATAACGCTCACAGTTACAAAGATTAAAGCAATAGAATCAGTTTTTCGAATAACGAAAACAACATTTATTGAAAAAAAAAAAAACAGCTGGAATAATGAAAACTGGTTAGAATACTGAAAATAAAATGGGGGGGGGGAATGTGTTTTTATTCCAGAATACGTGAAGTTAGTTAGTGACGCTTGCAGATCATTAAAAAGCAAGGAGGTAATGTCGGCCATCTTTGGTCATATTTTTAATTGGAAGGAATCTCTGCTTGAAAAATGGAATTAAAGAGATTTACGGATTTAATTGTTGATAGAGAGCTGTTTTATCGCTCAGGTACGGGACATAATCTTTCGTTGATGTAGTTAGATGGGTAAAACGGTGGCAATCTTTGAGTTTGAATATTTAAAAGGATATTACTATGTACTCATGGTATTTGGGGAAGGAGGGGGGGGGGGTATTCTGGCGCTATGATTTTTATTTAATAAAATGTTTATTAGTGTTTTTTTTATCATTATTATTTTGTCAATATTGCGTCGTTAGAAAATACGAACTGGAAACCATTACTTTTGTAATTGTATTTTCCTGAAAAAAAAAGAAGTTTGTCACACACACAGTTTTTCGCACTAACTTCTTGCGCTATCTTTGATCTTTCGTTTCGGCGCTTTGATGTATAAATTGCACTTCTAGTGCACTGAATCTGAACTTCAAGAGAGGAATATCAGTTGACAGGTTTACGACCGAAGATGGAATAGATAAAAGTTCCCCTTCCTTTGTCAAATTGGTAGGGTCAGTCTCTCAAAAACCATCTAACGAGGTTTCACCCTTGTTCAGTTCGAAAACAATGACTGATTGATTGCTCTTTTAGTGTAATAAAAACTAGTGCTGTTCGTCTAGACCTTAATAGCCTGGTGAGGACACAGTCATTCGAAAAGGGATGGGAGGGGGGGGGGGGCGAAGGGAGGCGGTACCGACGGACGCGGAAATTTATAGGGCGTCAATTTTATACTACCAACGTCATTTTTTGGCCTGTCACAAGTTTTGGGGAGGATCCCCTACCCAAAACTTGTCCCCTGTCATTTTTAAATACGTACTTGCACATACGAAATTTGTGGGATGAATGACATTGGATTAAAAATATACAAGTAACGTTTCGTGCTCTTGTGGGATAAGCTTTGAATATGCGTTGACAGATATGATTCGGGGATGTCAAAATTCGAACTTCAAATCAAGGTGCTAACGAATGAAGATCAATTTTTTTTCCGAACAAATCGCATTGTTGAAACGGTGTTGTTTTTATGGAGGATATTTCTGATCGTTTAGAAAAAATTAATTTCTAAACCGTCAGTTTTGAAGTCATTGTAACAATTGCAAAAATGCTTTAAACTTTCTTCTGTATCATATAAATATTAATTTACATTAAAATAATTATTTTCTAAATTGTTAAGAAACTACATATTTTATACAGTGTTCAGTAAGTTTCCTATAACTTTTATTTAGAAAAAGTTTTTATACAAGTAAAAAAAAAAAAAAAAAAAAAAAAAAAAAAAAAACAAGTTTTACGGGCAAAATTTTCTGAGTTATGATACGTATAAATTTTCAACGAGGAAAAATACATTTTTAGTGCAAGAAAACGATAATAATACGTGAAATGTAAAGTATCACATTTAACTAAGTTTTTGTCTTGCAAAAATTAAAATTTTAACTCTAATTTGATTTTGAAGGCGCAGGTTTATCTGAACTAAAACAGCGTCTATACTTATGTATCAAAATTATTCAAGATACCTTAATTAAAGGCCCTCTAATTAAAATGTCTGTTGACAGCATAGTCTCATCGATTAGTTATACGTTACAAAAATAACAGGTTGTTGAAACCTGTTATCTATGAATGTGTGGAACGATGAAACCTGTTAACCAAAAATAACTATATTTCCCATCTCTACTGTCTACCTATCTGACAATGTATTTCCCATATTATCTCTTTATAAATATTAATATTTTGTGAGATATAAATGTTTTTCGATTTTTACAAAACCTCATATTCTCAAAAACTACTGTACTGAATTACATGCCAGTAATTGAGTTTATATAGAGATCAATGATACATAACTGAGAATTTTTGTATAATTTTCTGATTATAAAAAGTGCGTGAGAAAAATGATTAAAATATTTACAAACATAAAAATGATATTTTATAGTTATCCGAAAATTCTCTTTTTCATGTAAAAAATTCCTCATATGTGCCTGTATATTATATATAAATGCCGAAAGTTTGTGCTGGGTACTACATATGAATATTTACAAATGTATGTATAAAAATTTTGAAAAAAAAACCATTTAAAGGCGTTATTAGGGGCGCAAGCTACTCATCTTTGATTTGAATATACACTTACAAAATTGCTACATTTTAATTTTTAATGTTTTAATGGGCATCATTCTCAACGTTGTCGATACTGTTTCGATATCAAAATTTGCTTTTGGTGGCACATACAACAACAAGGAAGAATATTTTTAGCATAGAAACTACATTCTTCGATATCAAAATGTTAGAGTAATCACAAAGAATTTAAATGATAATTTTTTACCAGTTTTTATAAAGATAAAGTTAGTAGTTTCAAGCTTTTTAATCTTGCGATTTCATTTATTTAACGTCATGCAAATTGTGTATGTCTAAGAAATAGTTAATCGCCGCAATCCGAAACAGGTTTATTGTAGTAAATGATTTATATTTGTTACGATGTCATTTAAAAATGGTTATCGGAAATGTGATTATACTGGAAGTTTCTTGGTAAAAAAAAACTTATGGTTACAGAAAGAAAAAATAAATTTTTATTTTTATGTATAAAATGGTGTAATACATTATCAAATGTCAGCTGTTTTAACACATAAAAGTCACTGGTCTTGTGAGCTCTGACGCACTGAACCCGATTATGTATTTGCATATATATTTATGACATATTTGCGACACATTAGCTATGTCTTTACAATATTTTAATCTCCTGGGGATTCTTCCATTGTTATTTTGGACTAATATTTATTTATTTAAAAAACACTTTTTATCTCATCAAATATTAAGCGGTACAAACTTATGGAAATGTATTTTTCTATACAAAATATTTTCCAATATTGTCACCTTTCTATATTTTTTAAACTCAAATTATGTACCTTTTGCTAATATTTATCTTCGGATTAACCAGCACAGAAATCTGCCATTAGAAAAAAACAAAAATTACTAGTAGCACATATCTTGAATAAAAAATTGTCTATTACCACATAATAAAGATAAAATCTCAGAATTAAAAGAACGCATTAGGTCTTAATTCTAGCCATTTAATTTATACTATTAATTTAATTTTAATTTTGCCATTGATTAATTTTCAACCATATTTAATTTTTGAGCAATAAAAGATATAACGGAAATACTTACTCTTATTACATTTTGTTATTGGTAGTAAAAATGTTTGAATAAAAATTACTATAAAAACTGTCGCTACATTTCGATATCGAAGAATTTTGTCGTTTCTTAAGCAAAAATATTTTTCTCTGTTGCCTCCGATACAAACATCAGTTTTCATTATCGAAATAATACCTACAGTGATGAAAAATATGGCGTATAGACTTAATGAAATCTAAAATACATCAGTTGACACATTGTCTGCTGACATTGTTTCAAAAATTCCTCGGATATTTAAGTTCTGTAGTTCCGCTACAAAAAACGCCTTTCAATGAATTTTAATATTTTTTTCACACATAATTTAATAAATATTTATACGTAGAACCCAACGCAAACTTTCGGCATCTATATATAATATGTTGGCACGCTTGAGGATTTTTTTTTATATGTAATTGGTAATTTTCGGAGAACTATGCGATAAATTTTTTATTTTTTAAAATTTTTAATCGCTTTTTCACACACTTTTTATAATCAGAAAATTATACAAAAATTCCCAGTTATGCATTTTGATGTCTATATGAAATCAATAAATCGCACGTTATTCGGTTTAGTAGTTTTTGAGAAAATAAATTTTCAAAAGAATCAAAAATTTTTTTATCTCATAAAATATTAATATTTATTAGGTGATAAAATGGGAAAAGCATTTTCACAGGTAAACACAGTTGATGGAAAAAATCAAGTAATTTGATTGAAAGGCATGTTTTGAATGATTAAAAGAAAAAGGAAAGGCTACGGCCTTTCCACGTATTAATATTATTATAATTATTTGTCGATCAAGTTTTATCTTAATTTTCAATGTAAGTGTGACACGCCCTTCGAAACCTGATTGCAGCATTATTTTTAAAAAGAGGGTGGAGTCATTTAGTCTGCACCAAAGAGGGGAATGTGATTGGACAGTCATATTGAATAATTAAAGTCCTTATTCTTATGTTTTACAATTCTTTTATGATGATATTGTGTTATTTTAAAAATGATTAAAAATGTATTGTTAATTATTTTCATCATTTGGTGGTAACATGCCTTATGAACTCTGATATTTTATTCCTATAATTACTTTAAAATTACTTAAGATTATCTGCTTCTTAATTTTGTGAGGTGCTTGAAGCAGCACTGAATAAAGCAATTTTTCTTATAGATTCTAAAGAAACATTTATTCACATACATATTTACAAAATTCAGAGGTAAGCGTCATTAGTCGTGTGCCGAAATGTGTCATTATAAACCAGATGTACATTAACTAATAAAACTGACACATGTAAGCGAGATATGATTTATTCCAATTATTAAGTTTTGTACATTTAATGTACTATCTGTGACTGTAATGGTGTAGATTAATCTGTTGAAATTAATCAAATCAGTAAACAATGTACAATTTAATTTAAAACTCACATTAGATAAATAATACAGAAAAATTAATGGGTATAAGACATGCGTTTAGTTACACCGAGTATGATAGAATGATAGCTTTAAATGCAGTCTGCAGCTTAATAAATTAGTTTGTTATATATTTCGACGTCGATTATCAACAAGTGGGGTTTAACCCCGATGGAAGTGTGTGCTCCTTGGGGGTCTTTCCACAGGATCTTTATCCGTATTTATGCAAAGAACTCCAAGGTTCGAAGAAAACCACAGAAATCTCCGAACGATTAGGCCGACGGCCACGATTTTATTCGAACACAGCACCCTCCGTCGACCAGTTTCGAGGTAAGAACCTCTCGGCCACTGGTGGATTATTAATTAAATGGATTCAGATGGGAAACTCCCATTCTATATCCATTAATGGTAAATGGATATAGAATGGGATGGATATATAATTCTATAATGGTAAATGGAATTTTCATTTACCATTGCATTCGCATACAAATTAGCGCCGTCTAGAGAGGGAGGCGGAACTCCTGGCATGGTTGTCATACGATTGCGGCATTTGGCAGCTTATCGCTTTTTTGGCGACAATGGTAAAAAACGGGGTGAGGTGAATAGGAAATGTGTTTAAACTTTGGCATTTATCGAGGCTGACGATCTTATCAGCAGTCGGCAACTGCATTTTTTACTGATCGATTTAGTTAAAATAGATAAATAAATCCTTCATTCATGATGTTCCATGAACAATTAATAACGATAGCTTTTTTTATACTAAAAATAGATCTTTTATTCCCATTATACAACGGTTCATTCAATATCAATTCTCGAAAAATAGGTATGCAATCTGAAATGTAATGAACAAGAAATAAATAATTTTGAAATTCTTTAAATTGTAACGTAAAATATTTTATTTTTCTGAGGAGAAAAAGCATCCTTGTTCAATTTCTTTCATAAAAATATATTCTATTCTTTAAATTGTTTGCTTCTAGTCATTATTAAAACTCTAAACTTTCGCAAGTTTTTTTAAATTAATTCTTGTTTTAATTAATGTTTTAATTTCTCTTAGCCCTCACCTTATTTTCAAAATTTTCATCTGTCCTTCTGAAAAACAAAATCCAGTTTTTTATCCTTTAGTGGCGATTGTTTTATAACAAATCTCGTAACAGAAATTTCTTCCTTATTTAATCACAGAAATTTTGCAATTAAATATGCCAGCAATTATTATTTCTGACTTTATGAAATATTTCTTGATCATTTTATGTACTCTTTTTTACCACAAAAGTTTAACTTCATAAAAATGTTTATTTAATGTAAATTATCAATAAATTTGTTTGCAATAAAAAAAAATAATAATAAACCCAGAAAATAGATGCTACCACACCGTTAAAAGTACTTTAAACTATATGCTTTCAAATAAAACAACACTCAAAAATATTTAGATAAGTAAAATAGTAAGATAAATATTAAATTTGAACAAATTCACAGAATTTTAAACCAATATATTATGCATTTAAAAAACGTCATATGACGTTTGGTTCATGATTTCATCACTTTTAACTTATCCCAAACTGATGATGGTTATGTTATAAGTAAAGATAAAACATGTTTTAAAAACACTTAATTTGTTGATTTTAACCCCTTCGCGACGGCAGCATTTTACGAAACATTTAGTGTTTTGTCACCGGTTTTAAAAAACAGAAATTTGTTCCTCGTTGAATCGAGAAAATGCTCCGATGAAATAATCAAAATTTTATCGTATAATTTTACCGGTGGAAATAAACAAGAATTCTTAAGCCTTTTTGCGGCACGTATGCGTGTCGCTCGTCCTCAAGGGGTTAAAGACTCATAAGGGAGTGATACGTGATGCACTTCTTTAATTTTAACTCTTCGCTGCACCATGTGCCACATCTGGTACATACCTAAAAACACTATAATTCTCCTTATGTGCCACCATTATGACCATTATGATCGCGGTAAGTGGTCAAGAACAGTCCAAAGAATGTAATGACACTTATTTTGTCCATGTGAGATGACAGCTTTTGACAAAAAAATTAGAATTTGTTCTTCGGGAACAAAAAAATGTTTGACCAAGCGATTTAAGCAAAATTTATTTTTGTTATTTTTACTAAATTCTTGAAAATATTAATTTCAGAGAAAGAAATTTAGAGAGTGTTAAGAGGATAAAATTAATTAATTTAAATTAATTTAATCGCAAAATATACTCATATATAGTATTTATTAACTCTAATTGTGTATACAGGGTACACGCTATAAAATATCAAATTTTAGCTGAAAATTTAAAATTTAATTTTTTTAAAAATTATTAGACTGATGTAAGTTTTCAATTTTTTTCCATAAAAGTAGAAATAATCGTGCAGTGAAGGCTTAGGCCTTGGAAAGATTTTGTTGAACGTTTTCTTTACGTTTTCTTATAAGGTAACCTTTTATTTGCATATTAAAAATATGAAGAATTTAAAAAGAAAATCTTTCAGAAAATAAACCCTAATTATTTTGAATGGTTGTTATTGCAGCAAATCTTCCCATTACTGGGGGAAATTGGTAATTTTGCAATTGAGATTTAATATACTGCCATGTAAATTTGGAACACAACAAATTCTGACAATTCAATTTATGTTCAATACCATCTTTTGGAGATAAACGCTTGAAATATTTAAATAAAATAAAATAATTTGGATAGATTTTTGTCTTTTTAATTAAGTTACGAGACTTTCATTTCTTATTTTTAATGAAAATGACGTTATAAAGGGGCAAAGTTGAATGGAAGGCCGCGTATGTTTGTAAACAAATGCCTGAAAAAATATAAATCATCAGGCAAGCACTGAGGTATGACAGTGTTATTCATGTCGAGGTACAGCTCCACTTTATGTTGTTTTCTTTTATATTAATTTTTTTTTCTCCAGGGGAGTGGCAACTTTATGTTTTCCAGTAACGATTATCAAAGGATTAAATTGATAAAGCATTCTTGGGTTGAAAGCTAACTAATCCTGCTATTGAATGTTACATTAATTTAAACTTGAGTTAACAATACAAAAGTATTTTTAAACTCATATCAGTAAATTTATTATAGAATATATTATTGCATTTAAATGCCGTTCAAGTGTCTCAAGAAATTCTCGGCAATGTGAGGCCTGTACTTTTCAAGACTGATTTTGTACTGATTTATGAGAGGGCGTAGACCACAAAATCTCTGAAAAGTGTTCAAACAAAATCATAATATCATCGATCCCAATAATCAATGTGAAAATATTCAAATGTAGCAACTGATTACGGGCAGAGGGGGTAATATTTAATACTGCGCTTTGTAAAGTAAAGTCATAACCTGATGGAACAGATCGCAGTGAACACCTGTTCCGAATATATATACATACACTGGTGTGCAAAATTTAAGGACGAGTCCCAACATGCCAATTTTCAAGGGATTTTCAAGCGATAATTTTAACGCAAATATTCAAAAGGAAGTAATATCATTCGAATAATTACTATCCCTGCATAACAGCTAGTCCATATTACATATCATTCAGGTCACACATGGTCACAAGAGTCACAGTCACTACGGCGAAACAAAATATGAAATTTCATGCGTCTCTTCTATGACTCTCAAATGACTAGTATATGAGACTCGACTTGGAGCGCTATATTTTAGAAAGTTGAAAGTTATATTGTAAATTCTTAAAGAATAACAGTTTCTCCCATTTCTTCAACTTGGAAGAAATCTATTTCTTCCGGACGGTTTTTTTCCATGGTATTTTCCGCAGTTTCTTCCACGGTGGAAGAATTGGCCAATCCTGCTTTTTTGGATGAAAGCTAATTAAACCTGCTATTAAATACTATTAATTTTGACTAGAGCTAACATTAAAAAGTTTTTTTCCTCTCATACCAGTAAATTTATTGTATAAAATGCTTTTGTTATAAAATGCCGTTTTGTAACAGAGTATATAGAAAAGTTCTATTTCTAATTATAAAAGCGAGTGAGCGCCTCTCTGGTATTAAGTCTTCCTCGCTGCATTTCGCAAAATAAGAGGGATTCAGATAAAGAACGCCCATTCGCTGCAATAGAAATTATTTATTATTGGATTCGTATAGAAATTATCGCCGTCTAGAGAGGGACGGCAGAATACTGGCATGGTTGTCATACTACTGCAGCATTTGGCAGTTTATCGCTGTTTTGGCAACAAAGAAAAAAAAATGAAGTAGAGGTGATTAGGGATTGTTTGTAAGCATTGGCATTAGCCGCGGCTGAAGACTTTATCATCAGTCGGCAACCGCGTTTTTCGCTGATCGAATCAGTTCAAAAAAATAAAAATAAATCCTTTATTCATGATGTTCCGTGAACGATGAAATAACGATACCTTATTTTTAAATTAAAAATAAATCTTTTTTTTTTTCCATTGTAAAACTGTTTATTTAATCCTTTCGGGTCTGATGTGCTATTAATCGTACATGTCTTTAAATCAAGTGTTATTTTGTTTGCAGAAATACTTTTGCTAAAATTTTCATGCAATAATAATCCATTTACCATGTAAGTATAAGATTAAACATTTATTATATGACTTCATTTATGCTTATTATTTTTTCCTTCATTCTGTTTGTGCTGGTTGCGATTCTTTAATTTTATACATATATTTCGCGCTTTAAATTTAAAATAAAAGATATTTTCCTGAAAGAATAAAATGTAATAAAGCGCAAAGAGCATTAGAAAGTTGCAATATGAGTTAAAGTAATATATGTTATATAATGCAACATTTTCTAAAACGTCTCCAAAAAATTATCCCTTATCCTACTTTCATATGAATATTAAGGGGGCTCAGGGGTTGAAAACTTTTCAAAAAATCGATTTTTTTATGATCTAATTTGATTATTCATTTAATTCTTAACTGAATGCAAAAAACCGCATAAAAATATTCGCATTTTTTACGAAGTTATAAGAATTTATGTATCAACACTTTCATAGCCGCATCCACATAATTTCAACTTTAAGTCGCGTTTTCTCAAAACTTGATTTTTGATGACTAACACCAAGATTTAAAAAAAAACTATTTGATGGAATGGCTTAATTTTTTTGCATGCATATAACATCATTATCTAGATTATAAATTAATATATTTTAGATAGTTTAATATTTTGAGTATTTTTAATGGAAAAAAAGTTGTATTTTTTAGGGGGTTTTTAATTTTCAACTTTGAGAGATTTTTTAATGCTGTTTTTATTAAGTGATAGTTATATCCTTAATTCATAATCTAGATTATGATGTTATATACATGCAAAAAAAATTTTTAAGCCATTCCATCAAATAGTTTTTTTTTTAAATCTTGGTGTTAGTCGTCAAAAATCAAGTTTTGAGAAAACACGACTTAAAGTTGAAATTATATGGATGCGGCTATGTAAGTATTGATACATAAATGCTTATAATTCCGTTAAAAATGCTAATATTTTTATGTGGTTTTTTGCATTGAGTTAAGAATTAATTGAATAATCAAACTAGATCATAAAAAATCGATTTTTTTAAAAGTTTTCAACCCCTGAGCCCCCTTAAAGGAGTTATAAGCATTTATGTATCAACACTTTCATAGCCGCATCCATATAATTTCAATTTTAAGTCGCGTTTTCTCAAAACTTGATTTTTGACGACTAACACCAAGATTTAAAAAAAAAAACTATTTGATAAAATGGCTTTTTTTTTTTTTTTTTTTTTTTTTGCATGCACATAACATTATTATCTAGACATTGAGTTAAAGATATCACTATCACTTAAAAAACATTATTAAAAAATCTCTCAAAGTTGAAAATTAAAAAAAATTTTTTTTTCATTAAAAATACTCAAAATATTAAACTATCTAAAGTATATTAATTCATTCTCTAAATAATAATGAAAAAAAAAAAAGCCATCAAATAGTTTTTTTTTTTAAATCTTGGTGTTAGTCGTCAAAAATCAAGTTTTGAGAGAACGCGACTTAAAGTTGAAATTATATGAATACGGCTATGAAAATGTTCATACATAAATGCTTATAACTCCTTTAAAAATGCAAATATTTTTATGCGGCTTTTAACATCGAGTTAAGAATTAATTGAATAATCAAACTAGATCATAAAAAAATCGATTTTTTGAAAAGTTTTCAACCCCTGAGTCCCCTTAACACAAAACAACTACGTTCGTTATCTTTAAGACAAAGAAATACTCTTTAAACACTAATTAATCCATTTGGATAGCTAGTGCTGGTGTTATTAATGTATAAGTAACCCTTATTTACCAAAAATTTTAACTTCACATAAAATATTTTTTAATGTGAATTATCAAAAGCTTTGTTTACAATTAAAAAAAATATTTAAAAAAAAAGCCACAAAATAAATAAAATCATACCGTTAAATGTACTTTAAACTAAATGCTTTCAAATAAAGTCAACACTCAAAAATATATAGATTAGTAAAATACAAAGATAAAAATAACATTTAAAAAAAAACATAGAATTATAAATCTATTTATTACACATTTGAAAAACCTCTTATGATGTTTGGTTCATAATTTCATTGAAATCATAACTTTTAACTTATTCTAAACTGATGATGATGATTATGCTATAATTGAATATAAAACATGCTTTAACCCCTTGAGCTCTGATAGTAGAATTTTCTACTACATAATTTTTATTCCAAAATGTCACAATGGCACCAGAAAATTCGACCAAATTTACTTCAAAAGGGTTTAATGCATTTTTTCGCGTTTATCCGGTTTTTTCTTTGCAAAATACTGGTGCCAGTGTGACATTTTGAACTTTAAATAAATTTACACCCCAGAGCTCAAAGGGTTAAAAAGCACACTTTTAATCTGACGATTTTTAAGGCTTATAATGGAGTAACACATGATGCATTTATTTTATTTTAACTCTTCATTGACCGTGTTCTACATCTGGTATATACCTAAAAAAACTATGATTATCGGTATGTGCCATGAATTTGGCCAATAGAATCACTGTAAGTGATCAAGAACAGTCCAAAGAAGGGGATAACCTATTTATTGTTCATGTCAGATGTCTGCATTTAACAAAAAATTAAATTTTGTTGTTCGGAAACAAAAAACATTTTCGATCAAGGGATTAAGGCAAAATTTACTTTCATTATTTTTACTGAATACTTTAAAATATTTATACAAAGAAATTTACAGAGTGTTAAGATGATAAAACTAATACCGTAATTTCGGGTGTATAAGCCGCGGCTCAAACAATTCTTTTTCGACCCAGAATTTTTTTAAAAATGAATGTTACTACTTAGATCGCCGTAAATATTTCTGTTTAATCATTAAATAAGATTTCTGGGTCCAAAAAGAATTGTTTGAGCCGAGGCTTATACACCCGAAATTACGGTAAATTTAAGCTAATTTAATTACAAAATATAGCAGTACAATATTTATTAACCCTAATTCTGCATACAGGTTACACGGTATAAAATGTATAATTTTACTTATTTTTTTATTATTATTATTAGACTGATGTATAATTTTAAAATATTTCTTTTCATAAAAATAGAAAACATCGTGCAGTGAAGGGTTAAAGCCTTTCAAAAATTTTGTTGAACAACTTGTCAACGTTTCGTTATAAGGTAAACTTTTATTTGCTTATTAAAAATATGATGAATTTAAAAAGAAAATCATTCAGAAAACACGTCTTCATTATTTTGAATGGTTGTTATTGCAGCAAATTTCCTTATTACTGGGGAGGATGGATAATTTTGCAGATTCGGTACACTGCAATGTAAATATGAAAAAAAAGCATTCAAATTATGTTTCACAATATTTTTTAGAGATAATTCTTGAAGTGTTAAATAAAGTTAAGTAATTTTGATAGTTATTTTTTCTGTTAAATCACAAGGCTTTAATTTTTAATTTTAAATAAAAATAACGGTACTACTCTGTTATCTCGTCGACCGATTTCGCCAAATTATACAAATCGCCAAACTAATAGCCAAATTATACATATTGACGTAATTTTTTATTTCAAATAATGAAAAAACAAATAATTAGTAGAATATTAATAAAAATACAAATAAAAAGTCGAAATAAAAATCCCTTAATGACGTTTTAAACACGTGTATGGTATTTAATGTCATTGAATTGACATTCACGATCATCCATTATTGGCATTTAATCTTATAATTTGGTGATAATATTTTGGTCGAAGGGATAACAAAGTAGTACCAAAATAACATAATAAAAGGATAAAACTGAATGGACGAAAACGTATTTTTGTAAATAAATGCTTGTAAAAATATAAACCATCAAGCTAGCAATCATGTATAACGATGTTATTCATGCCGAAGTGTAGCTCCATTTTAGTCAGGGCGGGCGAGTAATTAGGGAAAAGCATAGTTTAAAAAAAAAAAAAAAAAAAAAAAAAAAAAGAAGTAACTACCAATATTTTCTTAAACTAAAAAAAAAGAAAAAAAAATCACTACCGAAGGGTGTGCGGATATTTTAAGGGTTTTTCAGTTTGGAAGCATTTTATAATTTATCAATACTTTTTTTTCTTTTTAACTTAAAAGTATTGATAAATTTATCAATGGCATATTTTGCTTTTTACTATGCCAGTATGAAATGCCTTTTGAAACTTGATACAAACATCATTTTAAAAATAGGGGTGGAGTTATACAGAATCTTCATACAATAATGATAATGATTCAAATATTTATACACCCACTGGAATATTCAAGATTCTGACTCGGAAGTACTGTAATAACTTTAATATGTTTTGTTCTCTGTTTGTTATTATAATTATTAATGATTTTGACCATTTCTACAAATATGCTTTACGAGTTCTGACATTTATGTACGTATATTTATCTATGAATATTGTATTTCTGCTGTATTTTTCTGAGGTGCTTCAACCGCCTATGGGTACAATAAATATTCATGTGGATTAGAATTTATTTTTTACATACATATCAAACGTTGAGAAAGTTAATTTATACTGAAAGAACTTGCAAATGGAATGTGATGACGGTGTGTGTAATCAAATTATTTTGCCGGACCTGATGAATCAGACAGCACATTCCCGTATTAGAGAAATTTCAGAATTATGCATGTTATTCTCGAAAGCTTTGAGAGAAACGTAGTGGGGAGGGATCACAGAGTATAGGGGAATCGACGTGGATAATTTTCAGTTTAGTATGAAAAGTGTTCTTGCAGATAAAATTAAATTAAATAGACTCTCAGAAATGTATTTAAATACTTAAATAGATCATCACAATGTTAGTGGATCCGATTCCAATAATACATCGAAGATGCACATTAACAAATAAATCTGACATAAGTAAGCAAGATAAAAAAAAAAAAAAGAAAAAAAATCAATATATAAACTAAGATAAATACGATTAACGTATTAATTATTAGTATCAATAGGGGAACAGTTACTCTTATACTAATCGATTTAAAATTGTTTTTATCACGACAAAAGACAACGGTCTTTAAAAATTATACACCTTTTAAGTTAAAACTTACACCAGAAATATTCTACGGTAAGAGATTAAATTTGAAATACTATTAAGTTTCTGTATGTGTACATTCTGAAATATTCTTCAAATTCAATAAACCGGCGATTGAGGTTATCAAGTTGCCGGTTGCGTAGTAAAATTAGCCTCTACAGTCTCCAGAAAATAAAGCAATTTTCCTGAACATCAAAACATTTGTTTACGAAATACAGTCATCATTTTCATAATGGGTCTAGTCCAACAATACTCAATCTGCGGTGTACGGCCGCATGTGGCCCGCAGCCATTTATTTGCAGCCCGAGACACATAGTCATTAATTCGTTATTAGGGTTTCGTTCATATGACGAAACCCTATTCATCTCTGTCCGCTGTCTGTCTGCCACAGAGTATGTACACAAAAGCAATATAAGTCAGAGCATTCAAATTTTGTGTACTTATAGCTGAATATCTCTTGTCACACAACAAATCACAAAGTTTTGAAAAAGACTATTATTTTGATTTTTTTTTTTTTAAATATCATCAGTCCATTTTTTAAAAGTTTTTTTCTTCTAATTGTTGCACGCAAGTTAAATAGATATAAAAGTTGTTTCTTTTTTACGCTTTAGAAAGAAATGGAGTACTGTTGCCATAATTACAAAATTGGTATTAAAAACTACAAAAAAAAATTAATATCTCAGAAATAAATTGAAATACAACTTTTAAATAAATTGCATTTAAAAGTAAATTTTTTTCCCTATATGATGGTGTAAAAATTGAAAATGTGCGATATTTAGAAGCATAAAAATTTGCAGTAGCGTAGTTTTCAAATTTGAATTTCATTTATTCTAATTGATGAACTTAAGTTTAAAGAAAATTATTATGTATGTAACATAAATTAATGTATTAAATAAATCACGTGCGAAACGTTTTTATTTGTTTTTATTTCATCATATTATATCATACTTATGCTCTATTTTCACATGCAAAGTGAAATATATTTTTTTTTATTTATGAAATTCCTATTCATTTAAATTACTAGCTTCCTCTCGTGGCCGGTGTGGTCTCCCTTAAACTTATGCTAAGCTTTGTAACATTTTACTTTTACACATAACTTTATTTACTTGCTTATCGTCACTAAATCTGTATATTCTGATCAAGAAATCAAAATATCTGTACGATCAAGGCAGCATTTAGGGGAAGATGTCAGTATTTTGTTCTGTTTAGCGCGATTCGCGTATAAATCCGAAATAGCACCGAAAAGCCACTTTTCGTTTGTTAATTTAATGATAAAATGTATTGAAGGAGATATTAAACGAAACCCTCTGCACGATCTGCGATCACACTTATCCACTTGTTTATTTTATACGTTTTCTGATTGGTCCAAGTTTAATGTCCAAAAATGGAATACTTCTGTTGCCTCGGTAACAAAAAGAGTAATAAAAACTTTTAAAAAAGTAAGAATTTTGATATAGATTTCAAAAAAAGTTCATTAAAAAGTGAATTTTTTCCCCCTACGCAAAGGTATAAAAATTTAGAATGAGAAAAATTTGAAAGTTTAAAAATTCACAGTTCCGAAAATTGTAAATCGGAAATTTCATTACAAATTGGTTTGTGATGGGTTTAGGAATATTAATGTTTTATTAATATCGTACGTAATATAATATCGTACGTAAAATTGGTCGCTCACCGCGACGGTTGACCCAACCACCGTCCGAGACATATATGTTCGGGATGAAGGCAGAGAAAGTCGATAGCTTCAGAGCCCCGCCCGCCCACTAACCGTCTCTCAATACCTTTAATTTGTCTACTTTTTCTCTTAAGTTTGTCCGGTTTCAATTTGTCTTATTTTTTTTTCCTTTTCTATTAAGAGTGCAAGACTATTCGGGTCGTAAGCAGAGTATTTTGGCGCTATCCGTGGTCGCCTACCGGCGACAGCGCTGTCGCGCAAGAGACTAGGTCTGTTTGGGTCGTAGGTAGGGGTCGTCGACGAAAATCGGTCGCTCACCGTGACGGTTTTCAATACCTTTAATTTGTTTACTTTTTCTCTTAAGTTTGTCCGGTTTGAATTTGTCTTATTTTTTTTTCCTTTTCTATTAAGAGTGCAAGGCTATTCGGGTCGTAAGCAAAGTATTTTGGCGCTATCCGTGGTCGTCTGCCGGCGACAGCGCTATCGCGCAGAAGACTAGGTCTATTTGGGTTGTAGGTAGGGGTCGTCGACGAAAATCGGCCGCTCACCGCGACGGTTGACCCACCCACCCACCCCCAACCACCGTCCGAGACATATATGTTCGGGATGAAGGCAGAGAAAGTCGATAGCTTCAGAGCCCCGCCCGCGCACTAACCGTCTCTCAATACCTTTAATTTGTCTACTTTTTCTCTTAAGTTTGTCCGGTTTCAATTTGTCTTATTTTTAACCATTTGAAAAATGGTTGTTGTTTTCGGGAGAATGGACCCGATGATGTTACCACTTTTGAATGATGTTACCACTTTTGAATTTAAATTAAATTCTTTATTTTTAGAAGAATTTTTATTTGAATTTAAATTAAATTCTTTACTTTTAGAAGAATTTTTATTTGAAGAGTAAATTAAAATGGTTAAAATCATTGTAATAAAGGAGAAAACTAACAAATTTAAAAATGGGTAGACGGAAATTAACAGATACGGAAAAAGCCGAAGCCAAAGAAATGAATGAACGTGAATATCGCATTCAATGATATTAAACACAATACGCGTACTTAAACAATCATAAAGTGATTTTTATTAACCATTTGAAAAATGGTTGTTGTTTTCGGGAGAATGGACCCGATGATGTTACCACTTTTGAATGATGTTACCACTTTTGAATGATGTTACCACTTTTGAATTTAAATTAAATTCTTTATTTTTAGAAGAATTTTTATTTGAATTTAAATTAAATTCTTTACTTTTAGAAGAATTTTTATTTTTTTTTTTAACCATTTGAAAAATGGTTGTTGTTTTCGGGAGAATGGACCCGATGATGTTACCACTTTTAGATGATGTTACCACCCGATGATGTTACCACTTTTGAATTTAAATTAATTTCTTTACTTTTAGAAGAGTTTTTATTTGAATTTAAATTAAATTCTTTACTTTTAGAAGAATTTTTATTTGAATAGTAAATTAAAATGGTTAAAATCATTGTAATAAAGGAGAAAACTAACAAATTTAAAAATGGGTAGACGGAAATTAACAGATACGGAAAAAGCCGAAGCCAAAGAAATGAATGAACGTGAATATCGCATTCAATGACATTAAACACAATACGCGTATTTAAACAATCATAAAGTGATTTTTATTTCTTCTTTTGCTATTTAAAATAAAAATTTAGTCAACATGTATAAGTTGCTTATTAGTTTGGCGATTCGTATCATTTGGCGAAATTGGTCGACGGGATAACTGAGTAATACTGTATTTGGTTTGGCGCAAAAACGTCTTTCAATGCAGAAAATGATAAAATCAAAAGATTATTGAGCCGCTGAAAACCAATTACGTGTTGAAAGGCGATCACGAAAAAGGAAGCAATTTAATGCCGAACCGATTAATTGTAAAACATCATGTCGCCAGGGCGACCAATCCACTAGCCATGGCGTTTTACTATCGGTCGGTTCTAACCAGGAAAATTTGAGTGCCAATAGTGATTCTAACAAGCCGGAAAATGTTATAGCTATTACTCTTGATTTTCGACCACCTAAAAAGAAAACTAAAAAGCAATCGGCTTGGGAAAAACTGGGAAAAAAATTTTTTGATTCGATGTCTGATGGACCCATTCACAGATGCATGTGCTGCGATCGATTTTGGTTTAAAACCTCCATCACCAAAATTCTGCTCTGTAAAATCAAACAATATATGCCAAAGTCTTACAAGTATAACAGTATATGCCAAAGCTGTATTTTAATAATGATTACTTTTGCACCAACAATGTTAAATAGTTTGAAATGTTTCTTTCGTCGCCAACTTTTATGCTTGGCGACAATAGAGTGATATAACTTAAACGAACCGTACCTTCAAATTGCAGCATGTATAAAGTCATTTATAGCAGTGGCACGGATAATACACAATAAAACAACTGGTATTTAGCTTAAAATGATAGATGAATGTATCGAGTGAAACATTTTTCAAATGGTTGGGGTAATTTCTTAAATTACAATTTTTTTTTTTTTTTTTTTCTTTTTTAACCATTGAAAAATGGTTGTTGTTTTCGGTGGAGGATTGACAAAATGATGTGGTCACTTTTGAATTTAAATTAATTTCTTTACTTTTAGAAGAGTTTTTATTTGAATTTAAATTAAATTCTTTACTTTTAGAAGAATTTTTATTTGAATAGTAAATTAAAATGGTTAAAATCATTGTAATAAAGGAGAAAACTAACAAATTTAAAAATGGGTAGACGGAAATTAACAGATACGGAAAAAGCCGAAGCCAAAGAAATGAATGAACGTGAATATCGCATTCAATGACATTAAACACAATACGCGTATTTAAACAATCATAAAGTGATTTTTATTTCGACTTTTTATTAATGTTTTACTAATTTATTTGTTCTTTTGTTATTTAAAATAAAAATTTAGTCAACATGTATAAGTTGCTTATTAGTTTGGCGAGTCGTATCATTTGGCGAAATTGGTCGACGGGATAACTAAGTAGTATTTGGTTTGGCGCAAAAACGTCTTTCAATGCAGAAAACGAGTAAATCAAAAGATTATCGAGCCGCTGAAAACCAATTACGTGTTGAAAGGCGATCACGAAAAAGAACGCAATTTAATGCCGAACCGATTAATTGTAAAACATCATGTCTCGAGGGCAACCAATCCACTAGCCATGGCGTTTTACAATCGGTCGGTTTTAACCAGGAAAATTTGAGTGCCAATAGTAATTCTAACAAGCCTGAAAATGTTATAGCTATTACTCTTGATTTTCCACCACCTAAAAAGAAAACTAAAAAGCAATCGGCTTGGGAAAAACTGGAAAAAAACTTTTTTGATTCAATGTCTGATGGACCCATTCACAGATGCATGTGCTGCGATCGACTTTGGTTTAAAACCTCCATCACCAAAATTCCGCTCTGTAAAATCAAACAGTATATGCCAAAGCTGTATTTTAATAATGATTACTTTCGCACCAACAATGTTACATAGTTTGAAATGTTTCTTTCGCCGCCAACTTTTATGCTTGGCGACAATGGAGTGATGTAACTTAAACGAACCGTACCTTCGAATTGCAGCATGTATTATAAAGTCATTTATAGCAGTGGCACGGATAATACACAATAAAACAACTGGTATTTAGCTTAAAATGATAGATGAATGTTTCGAGTGAAACATTTTTCAAATGGTTGGTGTAATTTCTTAAATTACAATTTTTTTTTCTTTTTCTATTAAGAGTGCAAGACTATTCGGGTCGTAAGCAGAGTATTTTGGCGCTATCCGTGGTCGCCTGCCGGCGACAGCGCTGTCGCGCAAGAGACTAGGTCTCTTTGGGTCGTAGGTAGGGGTCGTCGACGAAAATCGGCCGCTCACCGCGACGGTTGACCCACCCACCCACCCCCAACCACCGTCCGAGACATATATGTTCGGGATGAAGGCAGAGAAAGTCGATAGCTTCAGAGCCCCGCCCGCCCACTAACTGTCTCTCAGTACCTTTAATTTGTCTACTTTTTCTCTTAAGTTTGTCCGGTTTCAATTTGTCTTATTTTTTTTTTCCTTTTCTATTAAGAGTGCAAGGGTATTCGGGTCGTAAGCAAAGTATTTTGGCGCTATCCGTGGTCGCCTGCCGGCGACAGCGCTATCGCGCAGAAGACTAGGTCTGTTTGGGTCGTAGGTAGGGGTCGTCGACGAAAATCGGCCGCTCACCGCGACGGTTGACCCACCCACCCACCCCCAACCACCGTCCGAGACATATATGTTCGGGATGAAGGCAGAGAAAGTCGATAGCTTCAGAGCCCCGCCCGCCCACTAACTGTCTCTCAGTACCTTTAATTTGTCTACTTTTTCTCTTAAGTTTGTCCGGTTTCAATTTGTCTTATTTTTTTTTTCCTTTTCTATTAAGAGTGCAAGGGTATTCGGGTCGTAAGCAAAGTATTTTGGCGCTATCCGTGGTCGCCTGCCGGCGACAGCGCTATCGCGCAGAAGACTAGGTCTCTTTGGGTCGTAGGTAGGGGTCGTCGACGAAAATCGGCCGCTCACCGCGACGGTTGACCCACCCACCCACCCCCAACCACCGTCCGAGACATATATGTTCGGGATGAAGGCAGAGAAAGTCGATAGCTTCAGAGCCCCGCCCGCCCACTAACTGTCTCTCAGTACCTTTAATTTGTCTACTTTTTCTCTTAAGTTGTTCCGGTTTCAATTTGTCTTATTTTTTTTTTCCTTTTCTATTAAGAGTGCAAGGGTATTCGGGTCGTAAGCAAAGTATTTTGGCGCTATCCGTGGTCGCCTGCCGGCGACAGCGCTATCGCGCAGAAGACTAGGTCAATTTGGGTCGTAGGTAGGGGTCGTCGACGAAAATCGGCCGCTCACCGCGACGGTTGACCCACCCACCCACCCCCAACCACCGTCCGAGACATATATGTTCGGGATGAAGGCAGAGAAAGTCGATAGCTTCAGAGCCCCGCCCGCCCACTAACTGTCTCTCAGTACCTTTAATTTGTCTACTTTTTCTCTTAAGTTTGTCCGGTTTCAATTTGTCTTATTTTTTTTTTCCTTTTCTATTAAGAGTGCAAGGGTATTCGGGTCGTAAGCAAAGTATTTTGGCGCTATCCGTGGTCGCCTGCCGGCGACAGCGCTATCGCGCAGAAGACTAGGTCAATTTGGGTCGTAGGTAGGGGTCGTCGACGAAAATCGGCCGCTCACCGCGACGGTTGACCCACCCACCCACCCCCAACCACCGTCCGAGACATATATGTTCGGGATGAAGGCAGAGAAAGTCGATAGCTTCAGAGCCCCGCCCGCCCACTAACTGTCTCTCAATACCTTTAATTTGTCTACTTTTTCTCTTAAGTTTGTCCGGTTTCAATTTGTCTTATTTTTTTTTTCCTTTTCTATTAAGAGTGCAAGGGTATTCGGGTCGTAAGCAAAGTATTTTGGCGCTATCCGTGGTCGCCTGCCGGCGACAGCGCTATCGCGCAGAAGACTAGGTCAATTTGGGTCGTAGGTAGGGGTCGTCGACGAAAATCGGCCGCTCACCGCGACGGTTGACCCACCCACCCACCCCCAACCACCGTCCGAGACATATATGTTCGGGATGAAGGCAGAGAAAGTCGATAGCTTCAGAGCCCCGCCCGCCCACTAACTGTCTCTCAGTACCTTTAATTTGTCTACTTTTTCTCTTAAGTTTGTCCGGTTTCAATTTGTCTTATTTTTTTTTTCCTTTTCTATTAAGAGTGCAAGGGTATTCGGGTCGTAAGCAAAGTATTTTGGCGCTATCCGTGGTCGCCTGCCGGCGACAGCGCTATCGCGCAGAAGACTAGGTCTGTTTGGGTCGTAGGTAGGGGTCGTCGACGAAAATCGGCCGCTCACCGCGACGGTTGACCCACCCACCCACCCCCAACCACCGTCCGAGACATATATGTTCGGGATGAAGGCAGAGAAAGTCGATAGCTTCAGAGCCCCGCCCGCCCACTAACTGTCTCTCAGTACCTTTAATTTGTCTACTTTTTCTCTTAAGTTTGTCCGGTTTCAATTTGTCTTATTTTTTTTTTCCTTTTCTATTAAGAGTGCAAGGGTATTCGGGTCGTAAGCAAAGTATTTTGGCGCTATCCGTGGTCGCCTGCCGGCGACAGCGCTATCGCGCAGAAGACTAGGTCTGTTTGGGTCGTAGGTAGGGGTCGTCGACGAAAATCGGCCGCTCACCGCGACGGTTGACCCACCCACCCACCCCCAACCACCGTCCGAGACATATATGTTCGGGATGAAGGCAGAGAAAGTCGATAGCTTCAGAGCCCCGCCCGCCCACTAACTGTCTCTCAGTACCTTTAATTTGTCTACTTTTTCTCTTAAGTTTGTCCGGTTTCAATTTGTCTTATTTTTTTTTTCCTTTTCTATTAAGAGTGCAAGGGTATTCGGGTCGTAAGCAAAGTATTTTGGCGCTATCCGTGGTCGCCTGCCGGCGACAGCGCTATCGCGCAGAAGACTAGGTCTGTTTGGGTCGTAGGTAGGGGTCGTCGACGAAAATCGGCCGCTCACCGCGACGGTTGACCCACCCACCCACCCCCAACCACCGTCCGAGACATATATGTTCGGGATGAAGGCAGAGAAAGTCGATAGCTTCAGAGCCCCGCCCGCCCACTAACTGTCTCTCAGTACCTTTAATTTGTCTACTTTTTCTCTTAAGTTTGTCCGGTTTCAATTTGTCTTATTTTTTTTTTCCTTTTCTATTAAGAGTGCAAGGGTATTCGGGTCGTAAGCAAAGTATTTTGGCGCTATCCGTGGTCGCCTGCCGGCGACAGCGCTATCGCGCAGAAGACTAGGTCTGTTTGGGTCGTAGGTAGGGGTCGTCGACGAAAATCGGCCGCTCACCGCGACGGTTGACCCACCCACCCACCCCCAACCACCGTCCGAGACATATATGTTCGGGATGAAGGCAGAGAAAGTCGATAGCTTCAGAGCCCCGCCCGCCCACTAACTGTCTCTCAGTACCTTTAATTTGTCTACTTTTTCTCTTAAGTTTGTCCGGTTTCAATTTGTCTTATTTTTTTTTTCCTTTTCTATTAAGAGTGCAAGGGTATTCGGGTCGTAAGCAAAGTATTTTGGCGCTATCCGTGGTCGCCTGCCGGCGACAGCGCTATCGCGCAGAAGACTAGGTCTGTTTGGGTCGTAGGTAGGGGTCGTCGACGAAAATCGGCCGCTCACCGCGACGGTTGACCCACCCACCCACCCCCAACCACCGTCCGAGACATATATGTTCGGGATGAAGGCAGAGAAAGTCGATAGCTTCAGAGCCCCGCCCGCCCACTAACTGTCTCTCAGTACCTTTAATTTGTCTACTTTTTCTCTTAAGTTTGTCCGGTTTCAATTTGTCTTATTTTTTTTTTCCTTTTCTATTAAGAGTGCAAGGGTATTCGGGTCGTAAGCAAAGTATTTTGGCGCTATCCGTGGTCGCCTGCCGGCGACAGCGCTATCGCGCAGAAGACTAGGTCTGTTTGGGTCGTAGGTAGGGGTCGTCGACGAAAATCGGCCGCTCACCGCGACGGTTGACCCACCCACCCACCCCCAACCACCGTCCGAGACATATATGTTCGGGATGAAGGCAGAGAAAGTCGATAGCTTCAGAGCCCCGCCCGCCCACTAACTGTCTCTCAGTACCTTTAATTTGTCTACTTTTTCTCTTAAGTTTGTCCGGTTTCAATTTGTCTTATTTTTTTTTTCCTTTTCTATTAAGAGTGCAAGGGTATTCGGGTCGTAAGCAAAGTATTTTGGCGCTATCCGTGGTCGCCTGCCGGCGACAGCGCTATCGCGCAGAAGACTAGGTCTGTTTGGGTCGTAGGTAGGGGTCGTCGACGAAAATCGGCCGCTCACCGCGACGGTTGACCCACCCACCCACCCCCAACCACCGTCCGAGACATATATGTTCGGGATGAAGGCAGAGAAAGTCGATAGCTTCAGAGCCCCGCCCGCCCACTAACTGTCTCTCAGTACCTTTAATTTGTCTACTTTTTCTCTTAAGTTTGTCCGGTTTCAATTTGTCTTATTTTTTTTTTCCTTTTCTATTAAGAGTGCAAGGGTATTCGGGTCGTAAGCAAAGTATTTTGGCGCTATCCGTGGTCGCCTGCCGGCGACAGCGCTATCGCGCAGAAGACTAGGTCTGTTTGGGTCGTAGGTAGGGGTCGTCGACGAAAATCGGCCGCTCACCGCGACGGTTGACCCACCCACCCACCCCCAACCACCGTCCGAGACATATATGTTCGGGATGAAGGCAGAGAAAGTCGATAGCTTCAGAGCCCCGCCCGCCCACTAACTGTCTCTCAGTACCTTTAATTTGTCTACTTTTTCTCTTAAGTTTGTCCGGTTTCAATTTGTCTTATTTTTTTTTTCCTTTTCTATTAAGAGTGCAAGGGTATTCGGGTCGTAAGCAAAGTATTTTGGCGCTATCCGTGGTCGCCTGCCGGCGACAGCGCTATCGCGCAGAAGACTAGGTCTGTTTGGGTCGTAGGTAGGGGTCGTCGACGAAAATCGGCCGCTCACCGCGACGGTTGACCCACCCACCCACCCCCAACCACCGTCCGAGACATATATGTTCGGGATGAAGGCAGAGAAAGTCGATAGCTTCAGAGCCCCGCCCGCCCACTAACTGTCTCTCAGTACCTTTAATTTGTCTACTTTTTCTCTTAAGTTTGTCCGGTTTCAATTTGTCTTATTTTTTTTTTCCTTTTCTATTAAGAGTGCAAGGGTATTCGGGTCGTAAGCAAAGTATTTTGGCGCTATCCGTGGTCGCCTGCCGGCGACAGCGCTATCGCGCAGAAGACTAGGTCTGTTTGGGTCGTAGGTAGGGGTCGTCGACGAAAATCGGCCGCTCACCGCGACGGTTGACCCACCCACCCACCCCCAACCACCGTCCGAGACATATATGTTCGGGATGAAGGCAGAGAAAGTCGATAGCTTCAGAGCCCCGCCCGCCCACTAACTGTCTCTCAGTACCTTTAATTTGTCTACTTTTTCTCTTAAGTTTGTCCGGTTTCAATTTGTCTTATTTTTTTTTTCCTTTTCTATTAAGAGTGCAAGGGTATTCGGGTCGTAAGCAAAGTATTTTGGCGCTATCCGTGGTCGCCTGCCGGCGACAGCGCTATCGCGCAGAAGACTAGGTCAATTTGGGTCGTAGGTAGGGGTCGTCGACGAAAATCGGCCGCTCACCGCGACGGTTGACCCACCCACCCACCCCCAACCACCGTCCGAGACATATATGTTCGGGATGAAGGCAGAGAAAGTCGATAGCTTCAGAGCCCCGCCCGCCCACTAACTGTCTCTCAGTACCTTTAATTTGTCTACTTTTTCTCTTAAGTTTGTCCGGTTTCAATTTGTCTTATTTTTTTTTTCCTTTTCTATTAAGAGTGCAAGGGTATTCGGGTCGTAAGCAAAGTATTTTGGCGCTATCCGTGGTCGCCTGCCGGCGACAGCGCTATCGCGCAGAAGACTAGGTCAATTTGGGTCGTAGGTAGGGGTCGTCGACGAAAATCGGCCGCTCACCGCGACGGTTGACCCACCCACCCACCCCCAACCACCGTCCGAGACATATATGTTCGGGATGAAGGCAGAGAAAGTCGATAGCTTCAGAGCCCCGCCCGCCCACTAACTGTCTCTCAGTACCTTTAATTTGTCTACTTTTTCTCTTAAGTTTGTCCGGTTTCAATTTGTCTTATTTTTTTTTTCCTTTTCTATTAAGAGTGCAAGGGTATTCGGGTCGTAAGCAAAGTATTTTGGCGCTATCCGTGGTCGCCTGCCGGCGACAGCGCTATCGCGCAAAAGACTAGGTCAATTTGGGTCGTAGGTAGGGGTCGTCGACGAAAATCGGCCGCTCACCGCGACGGTTGACCCACCCACCCACCCCCAACCACCGTCCGAGACATATATGTTCGGGATGAAGGCAGAGAAAGTCGATAGCTTCAGAGCCCCGCCCGCCCACTAACTGTCTCTCAGTACCTTTAATTTGTCTACTTTTTCTCTTAAGTTTGTCCGGTTTCAATTTGTCTTATTTTTTTTTTCCTTTTCTATTAAGAGTGCAAGGGTATTCGGGTCGTAAGCAAAGTATTTTGGCGCTATCCGTGGTCGCCTGCCGGCGACAGCGCTATCGCGCAGAAGACTAGGTCTGTTTGGGTCGTAGGTAGGGGTCGTCGACGAAAATCGGCCGCTCACCGCGACGGTTGACCCACCCACCCACCCCCAACCACCGTCCGAGACATATATGTTCGGGATGAAGGCAGAGAAAGTCGATAGCTTCAGAGCCCCGCCCGCCCACTAACTGTCTCTCAGTACCTTTAATTTGTCTACTTTTTCTCTTAAGTTTGTCCGGTTTCAATTTGTCTTATTTTTTTTTTCCTTTTCTATTAAGAGTGCAAGGGTATTCGGGTCGTAAGCAAAGTATTTTGGCGCTATCCGTGGTCGCCTGCCGGCGACAGCGCTATCGCGCAGAAGACTAGGTCAATTTGGGTCGTAGGTAGGGGTCGTCGACGAAAATCGGCCGCTCACCGCGACGGTTGACCCACCCACCCACCCCCAACCACCGTCCGAGACATATATGTTCGGGATGAAGGCAGAGAAAGTCGATAGCTTCAGAGCCCCGCCCGCCCACTAACTGTCTCTCAGTACCTTTAATTTGTCTACTTTTTCTCTTAAGTTTGTCCGGTTTCAATTTGTCTTATTTTTTTTTTCCTTTTCTATTAAGAGTGCAAGGGTATTCGGGTCGTAAGCAAAGTATTTTGGCGCTATCCGTGGTCGCCTGCCGGCGACAGCGCTATCGCGCAGAAGACTAGGTCAATTTGGGTCGTAGGTAGGGGTCGTCGACGAAAATCGGCCGCTCACCGCGACGGTTGACCCACCCACCCACCCCCAACCACCGTCCGAGACATATATGTTCGGGATGAAGGCAGAGAAAGTCGATAGCTTCAGAGCCCCGCCCGCCCACTAACTGTCTCTCAGTACCTTTAATTTGTCTACTTTTTCTCTTAAGTTTGTCCGGTTTCAATTTGTCTTATTTTTTTTTTCCTTTTCTATTAAGAGTGCAAGGGTATTCGGGTCGTAAGCAAAGTATTTTGGCGCTATCCGTGGTCGCCTGCCGGCGACAGCGCTATCGCGCAAAAGACTAGGTCAATTTGGGTCGTAGGTAGGGGTCGTCGACGAAAATCGGCCGCTCACCGCGACGGTTGACCCACCCACCCACCCCCAACCACCGTCCGAGACATATATGTTCGGGATGAAGGCAGAGAAAGTCGATAGCTTCAGAGCCCCGCCCGCCCACTAACTGTCTCTCAGTACCTTTAATTTGTCTACTTTTTCTCTTAAGTTTGTCCGGTTTCAATTTGTCTTATTTTTTTTTTCCTTTTCTATTAAGAGTGCAAGGGTATTCGGGTCGTAAGCAAAGTATTTTGGCGCTATCCGTGGTCGCCTGCCGGCGACAGCGCTATCGCGCAGAAGACTAGGTCTGTTTGGGTCGTAGGTAGGGGTCGTCGACGAAAATCGGCCGCTCACCGCGACGGTTGACCCACCCACCCACCCCCAACCACCGTCCGAGACATATATGTTCGGGATGAAGGCAGAGAAAGTCGATAGCTTCAGAGCCCCGCCCGCCCACTAACTGTCTCTCAGTACCTTTAATTTGTCTACTTTTTCTCTTAAGTTTGTCCGGTTTCAATTTGTCTTATTTTTTTTTTCCTTTTCTATTAAGAGTGCAAGGGTATTCGGGTCGTAAGCAAAGTATTTTGGCGCTATCCGTGGTCGCCTGCCGGCGACAGCGCTATCGCGCAGAAGACTAGGTCAATTTGGGTCGTAGGTAGGGGTCGTCGACGAAAATCGGCCGCTCACCGCGACGGTTGACCCACCCACCCACCCCCAACCACCGTCCGAGACATATATGTTCGGGATGAAGGCAGAGAAAGTCGATAGCTTCAGAGCCCCGCCCGCCCACTAACTGTCTCTCAGTACCTTTAATTTGTCTACTTTTTCTCTTAAGTTTGTCCGGTTTCAATTTGTCTTATTTTTTTTTTCCTTTTCTATTAAGAGTGCAAGGGTATTCGGGTCGTAAGCAAAGTATTTTGGCGCTATCCGTGGTCGCCTGCCGGCGACAGCGCTATCGCGCAGAAGACTAGGTCTGTTTGGGTCGTAGGTAGGGGTCGTCGACGAAAATCGGCCGCTCACCGCGACGGTTGACCCACCCACCCACCCCCAACCACCGTCCGAGACATATATGTTCGGGATGAAGGCAGAGAAAGTCGATAGCTTCAGAGCCCCGCCCGCCCACTAACTGTCTCTCAGTACCTTTAATTTGTCTACTTTTTCTCTTAAGTTTGTCCGGTTTCAATTTGTCTTATTTTTTTTTCCTTTTCTATTAAGAGTGCAAGGGTATTCGGGTCGTAAGCAAAGTATTTTGGCGCTATCCGTGGTCGCCTGCCGGCGACAGCGCTATCGCGCAGAAGACTAGGTCAATTTGGGTCGTAGGTAGGGGTCGTCGACGAAAATCGGCCGCTCACCGCGACGGTTGACCCACCCACCCACCCCCAACCACCGTCCGAGACATATATGTTCGGGATGAAGGCAGAGAAAGTCGATAGCTTCAGAGCCCCGCCCGCCCACTAACTGTCTCTCAGTACCTTTAATTTGTCTACTTTTTCTCTTAAGTTTGTCCGGTTTCAATTTGTCTTATTTTTTTTTCCTTTTCTATTAAGAGTGCAAGGGTATTCGGGTCGTAAGCAAAGTATTTTGGCGCTATCCGTGGTCGCCTGCCGGCGACAGCGCTATCGCGCAGAAGACTAGGTCAATTTGGGTCGTAGGTAGGGGTCGTCGACGAAAATCGGCCGCTCACCGCGACGGTTGACCCACCCACCCACCCCCAACCACCGTCCGAGACATATATGTTCGGGATGAAGGCAGAGAAAGTCGATAGCTTCAGAGCCCCGCCCGCCCACTAACTGTCTCTCAGTACCTTTAATTTGTCTACTTTTTCTCTTAAGTTTGTCCGGTTTCAATTTGTCTTATTTTTTTTTTCCTTTTCTATTAAGAGTGCAAGGGTATTCGGGTCGTAAGCAAAGTATTTTGGCGCTATCCGTGGTCGCCTGCCGGCGACAGCGCTATCGCGCAGAAGACTAGGTCTGTTTGGGTCGTAGGTAGGGGTCGTCGACGAAAATCGGCCGCTCACCGCGACGGTTGACCCACCCACCCACCCCCAACCACCGTCCGAGACATATATGTTCGGGATGAAGGCAGAGAAAGTCGATAGCTTCAGAGCCCCGCCCGCCCACTAACTGTCTCTCAGTACCTTTAATTTGTCTACTTTTTCTCTTAAGTTTGTCCGGTTTCAATTTGTCTTATTTTTTTTTTCCTTTTCTATTAAGAGTGCAAGGGTATTCGGGTCGTAAGCAAAGTATTTTGGCGCTATCCGTGGTCGCCTGCCGGCGACAGCGCTATCGCGCAGAAGACTAGGTCAATTTGGGTCGTAGGTAGGGGTCGTCGACGAAAATCGGCCGCTCACCGCGACGGTTGACCCACCCACCCACCCCCAACCACCGTCCGAGACATATATGTTCGGGATGAAGGCAGAGAAAGTCGATAGCTTCAGAGCCCCGCCCGCCCACTAACTGTCTCTCAGTACCTTTAATTTGTCTACTTTTTCTCTTAAGTTTGTCCGGTTTCAATTTGTCTTATTTTTTTTTTCCTTTTCTATTAAGAGTGCAAGGGTATTCGGGTCGTAAGCAAAGTATTTTGGCGCTATCCGTGGTCGCCTGCCGGCGACAGCGCTATCGCGCAGAAGACTAGGTCAATTTGGGTCGTAGGTAGGGGTCGTCGACGAAAATCGGCCGCTCACCGCGACGGTTGACCCACCCACCCACCCCCAACCACCGTCCGAGACATATATGTTCGGGATGAAGGCAGAGAAAGTCGATAGCTTCAGAGCCCCGCCCGCCCACTAACTGTCTCTCAGTACCTTTAATTTGTCTACTTTTTCTCTTAAGTTTGTCCGGTTTCAATTTGTCTTATTTTTTTTTTCCTTTTCTATTAAGAGTGCAAGGGTATTCGGGTCGTAAGCAAAGTATTTTGGCGCTATCCGTGGTCGCCTGCCGGCGACAGCGCTATCGCGCAGAAGACTAGGTCAATTTGGGTCGTAGGTAGGGGTCGTCGACGAAGATCGGCCGCTCACCGCGACGGTTGACCCACCCACCCACCCCCAACCACCGTCCGAGACATATATGTTCGGGATGAAGGCAGAGAAAGTCGATAGCTTCAGAGCCCCGCCCGCCCACTAACTGTCTCTCAGTACCTTTAATTTGTCTACTTTTTCTCTTAAGTTTGTCCGGTTTCAATTTGTCTTATTTTTTTTTTCCTTTTCTATTAAGAGTGCAAGGGTATTCGGGTCGTAAGCAAAGTATTTTGGCGCTATCCGTGGTCGCCTGCCGGCGACAGCGCTATCGCGCAGAAGACTAGGTCAATTTGGGTCGTAGGTAGGGGTCGTCGACGAAAATCGGCCGCTCACCGCGACGGTTGACCCACCCACCCACCCCCAACCACCGTCCGAGACATATATGTTCGGGATGAAGGCAGAGAAAGTCGATAGCTTCAGAGCCCCGCCCGCCCACTAACTGTCTCTCAGTACCTTTAATTTGTCTACTTTTTCTCTTAAGTTTGTCCGGTTTCAATTTGTCTTATTTTTTTTTTCCTTTTCTATTAAGAGTGCAAGGGTATTCGGGTCGTAAGCAAAGTATTTTGGCGCTATCCGTGGTCGCCTGCCGGCGACAGCGCTATCGCGCAGAAGACTAGGTCTGTTTGGGTCGTAGGTAGGGGTCGTCGACGAAAATCGGCCGCTCACCGCGACGGTTGACCCACCCACCCACCCCCAACCACCGTCCGAGACATATATGTTCGGGATGAAGGCAGAGAAAGTCGATAGCTTCAGAGCCCCGCCCGCCCACTAACTGTCTCTCAGTACCTTTAATTTGTCTACTTTTTCTCTTAAGTTTGTCCGGTTTCAATTTGTCTTATTTTTTTTTTCCTTTTCTATTAAGAGTGCAAGGGTATTCGGGTCGTAAGCAAAGTATTTTGGCGCTATCCGTGGTCGCCTGCCGGCGACAGCGCTATCGCGCAGAAGACTAGGTCAATTTGGGTCGTAGGTAGGGGTCGTCGACGAAAATCGGCCGCTCACCGCGACGGTTGACCCACCCACCCACCCCCAACCACCGTCCGAGACATATATGTTCGGGATGAAGGCAGAGAAAGTCGATAGCTTCAGAGCCCCGCCCGCCCACTAACTGTCTCTCAGTACCTTTAATTTGTCTACTTTTTCTCTTAAGTTTGTCCGGTTTCAATTTGTCTTATTTTTTTTTTCCTTTTCTATTAAGAGTGCAAGGGTATTCGGGTCGTAAGCAAAGTATTTTGGCGCTATCCGTGGTCGCCTGCCGGCGACAGCGCTATCGCGCAGAAGACTAGGTCAATTTGGGTCGTAGGTAGGGGTCGTCGACGAAAATCGGCCGCTCACCGCGACGGTTGACCCACCCACCCACCCCCAACCACCGTCCGAGACATATATGTTCGGGATGAAGGCAGAGAAAGTCGATAGCTTCAGAGCCCCGCCCGCCCACTAACTGTCTCTCAGTACCTTTAATTTGTCTACTTTTTCTCTTAAGTTTGTCCGGTTTCAATTTGTCTTATTTTTTTTTTCCTTTTCTATTAAGAGTGCAAGGGTATTCGGGTCGTAAGCAAAGTATTTTGGCGCTATCCGTGGTCGCCTGCCGGCGACAGCGCTATCGCGCAGAAGACTAGGTCAATTTGGGTCGTAGGTAGGGGTCGTCGACGAAAATCGGCCGCTCACCGCGACGGTTGACCCACCCACCCACCCCCAACCACCGTCCGAGACATATATGTTCGGGATGAAGGCAGAGAAAGTCGATAGCTTCAGAGCCCCGCCCGCCCACTAACTGTCTCTCAGTACCTTTAATTTGTCTACTTTTTCTCTTAAGTTTGTCCGGTTTCAATTTGTCTTATTTTTTTTTTCCTTTTCTATTAAGAGTGCAAGGGTATTCGGGTCGTAAGCAAAGTATTTTGGCGCTATCCGTGGTCGCCTGCCGGCGACAGCGCTATCGCGCAGAAGACTAGGTCAATTTGGGTCGTAGGTAGGGGTCGTCGACGAAAATCGGCCGCTCACCGCGACGGTTGACCCACCCACCCACCCCCAACCACCGTCCGAGACATATATGTTCGGGATGAAGGCAGAGAAAGTCGATAGCTTCAGAGCCCCGCCCGCCCACTAACTGTCTCTCAGTACCTTTAATTTGTCTACTTTTTCTCTTAAGTTTGTCCGGTTTCAATTTGTCTTATTTTTTTTTTCCTTTTCTATTAAGAGTGCAAGGGTATTCGGGTCGTAAGCAAAGTATTTTGGCGCTATCCGTGGTCGCCTGCCGGCGACAGCGCTATCGCGCAGAAGACTAGGTCTGTTTGGGTCGTAGGTAGGGGTCGTCGACGAAAATCGGCCGCTCACCGCGACGGTTGACCCACCCACCCACCCCCAACCACCGTCCGAGACATATATGTTCGGGATGAAGGCAGAGAAAGTCGATAGCTTCAGAGCCCCGCCCGCCCACTAACTGTCTCTCAGTACCTTTAATTTGTCTACTTTTTCTCTTAAGTTTGTCCGGTTTCAATTTGTCTTATTTTTTTTTTCCTTTTCTATTAAGAGTGCAAGGGTATTCGGGTCGTAAGCAAAGTATTTTGGCGCTATCCGTGGTCGCCTGCCGGCGACAGCGCTATCGCGCAGAAGACTAGGTCAATTTGGGTCGTAGGTAGGGGTCGTCGACGAAAATCGGCCGCTCACCGCGACGGTTGACCCACCCACCCACCCCCAACCACCGTCCGAGACATATATGTTCGGGATGAAGGCAGAGAAAGTCGATAGCTTCAGAGCCCCGCCCGCCCACTAACTGTCTCTCAGTACCTTTAATTTGTCTACTTTTTCTCTTAAGTTTGTCCGGTTTCAATTTGTCTTATTTTTTTTTCCTTTTCTATTAAGAGTGCAAGGGTATTCGGGTCGTAAGCAAAGTATTTTGGCGCTATCCGTGGTCGCCTGCCGGCGACAGCGCTATCGCGCAGAAGACTAGGTCATTTTGGGTCGTAGGTAGGGGTCGTCGACGAAAATCGGCCGCTCACCGCGACGGTTGACCCACCCACCCACCCCCAACCACCGTCCGAGACATATATGTTCGGGATGAAGGCAGAGAAAGTCGATAGCTTCAGAGCCCCGCCCGCCCACTAACTGTCTCTCAGTACCTTTAATTTGTCTACTTTTTCTCTTAAGTTTGTCCGGTTTCAATTTGTCTTATTTTTTTTTCCTTTTCTATTAAGAGTGCAAGGGTATTCCGGTCGTAAGCAAAGTATTTTGGCGCTATCCGTGGTCGCCTGCCGGCGACAGCGCTATCGCGCAGAAGACTAGGTCATTTTGGGTCGTAGGTAGGGGTCGTCGACGAAAATCGGCCGCTCACCGCGACGGTTGACCCACCCACCCACCCCCAACCACCGTCCGAGACATATATGTTCGGGATGAAGGCAGAGAAAGTCGATAGCTTCAGAGCCCCGCCCGCCCACTAACTGTCTCTCAGTACCTTTAATTTGTCTACTTTTTCTCTTAAGTTTGTCCGGTTTCAATTTGTCTTATTTTTTTTTTCCTTTTCTATTAAGAGTGCAAGGGTATTCCGGTCGTAAGCAAAGTATTTTGGCGCTATCCGTGGTCGCCTGCCGGCGACAGCGCTATCGCGCAGAAGACTAGGTCATTTTGGGTCGTAGGTAGGGGTCGTCGACGAAAATCGGCCGCTCACCGCGACGGTTGACCCACCCACCCACCCCCAACCACCGTCCGAGACATATATGTTCGGGATGAAGGCAGAGAAAGTCGATAGCTTCAGAGCCCCGCCCGCCCACTAACTGTCTCTCAGTACCTTTAATTTGTCTACTTTTTCTCTTAAGTTTGTCCGGTTTCAATTTGTCTTATTTTTTTTTCCTTTTCTATTAAGAGTGCAAGGGTATTCGGGTCGTAAGCAAAGTATTTTGGCGCTATCCGTGGTCGCCTGCCGGCGACAGCGCTATCGCGCAGAAGACTAGGTCATTTTGGGTCGTAGGTAGGGGTCGTCGACGAAAATCGGCCGCTCACCGCGACGGTTGACCCACCCACCCACCCCCAACCACCGTCCGAGACATATATGTTCGGGATGAAGGCAGAGAAAGTCGATAGCTTCAGAGCCCCGCCCGCCCACTAACTGTCTCTCAGTACCTTTAATTTGTCTACTTTTTCTCTTAAGTTTGTCCGGTTTCAATTTGTCTTATTTTTTTTTCCTTTTCTATTAAGAGTGCAAGGGTATTCGGGTCGTAAGCAAAGTATTTTGGCGCTATCCGTGGTCGCCTGCCGGCGACAGCGCTATCGCGCAGAAGACTAGGTCATTTTGGGTCGTAGGTAGGGGTCGTCGACGAAAATCGGCCGCTCACCGCGACGGTTGACCCACCCACCCACCCCCAACCACCGTCCGAGACATATATGTTCGGGATGAAGGCAGAGAAAGTCGATAGCTTCAGAGCCCCGCCCGCCCACTAACTGTCTCTCAGTACCTTTAATTTGTCTACTTTTTCTCTTAAGTTTGTCCGGTTTCAATTTGTCTTATTTTTTTTTTCCTTTTCTATTAAGAGTGCAAGGGTATTCCGGTCGTAAGCAAAGTATTTTGGCGCTATCCGTGGTCGCCTGCCGGCGACAGCGCTATCGCGCAGAAGACTAGGTCATTTTGGGTCGTAGGTAGGGGTCGTCGACGAAAATCGGCCGCTCACCGCGACGGTTGACCCACCCACCCACCCCCAACCACCGTCCGAGACATATATGTTCGGGATGAAGGCAGAGAAAGTCGATAGCTTCAGAGCCCCGCCCGCCCACTAACTGTCTCTCAGTACCTTTAATTTGTCTACTTTTTCTCTTAAGTTTGTCCGGTTTCAATTTGTCTTATTTTTTTTTTCCTTTTCTATTAAGAGTGCAAGGGTATTCCGGTCGTAAGCAAAGTATTTTGGCGCTATCCGTGGTCGCCTGCCGGCGACAGCGCTATCGCGCAGAAGACTAGGTCATTTTGGGTCGTAGGTAGGGGTCGTCGACGAAAATCGGCCGCTCACCGCGACGGTTGACCCACCCACCCACCCCCAACCACCGTCCGAGACATATATGTTCGGGATGAAGGCAGAGAAAGTCGATAGCTTCAGAGCCCCGCCCGCCCACTAACTGTCTCTCAGTACCTTTAATTTGTCTACTTTTTCTCTTAAGTTTGTCCGGTTTCAATTTGTCTTATTTTTTTTTCCTTTTCTATTAAGAGTGCAAGGGTATTCGGGTCGTAAGCAAAGTATTTTGGCGCTATCCGTGGTCGCCTGCCGGCGACAGCGCTATCGCGCAGAAGACTAGGTCTGTTTGGGTCGTAGGTAGGGGTCGTCGACGAAAATTGGTCGCTCACCGCGACGGTTGACCCACCCACCCACCCCCAACCACCGATTCAATTTTGTCTTGAAGTTTCATAGCAAGTTCAATCTCTATTATAAAACAGCAAAGTGTGGAAAAATGTAAACGTCAGTGGGAAGTCTCATTAAAATTTAGTCGTTATTTTCCGTCTAACATTTTGTCCAAGTTTTTTGAAAGAATGCTAAAAAAATTCAAGTGACGAAAACTAGTAAAATTTAGTGAGAGGGTTGACGCTGGCGTCTAGATTTTTACAGTCCTAGTATATACAGTTACCATACGGAAAAATTATTTTCAAGAAACGTACGTGAAACACATCCTAACGGGCCTCAGAACGGTAACTTTTTTGGCAGTGGGGGAAGATGGGGATACTTGAACCATTTTTTACATTTTATTTTTTTTTTAATTTTTTATAATTTCTTAGAACAAAATAAAACTAGTCGTTGGAGGCCACCGTAATACTTACCCATCATGCATATGTATATGAAAATAAAACACGTGAAAACTATTTATACAATGCATTGCAATTCACAAACAAAATTTAAATATTGTTAATATACATAGTAATGCTCTATTAAAGAACTGCCGATTACCGATTTCGACAAATTATATAAAACGCCAAACTACTCAAGTAGTACCAAACTGAGTAAAAAAAACATCCTTATAACTCCAAAAATAATAACTCTATTCACTAACAATTAACTGCATCGGATTAAGCGTCCCATTTCCAATTAAAATATACCTCTGAATTGAAATTTGAATGAAATACAGGGTCATGAAAAATCCGAGAATGTGGAAAAGAGGATTACAAATATCTCGGCAACTAATAATCCGATCGACTTCGTTTTATATGCAAAATGTGTGTTATTTTATTGCCTTTTATGTCCATTCCTTAGAACAAAAAAATTCGAAAATTTTTATATACCTTTCATCAGAACGAATTTTTCGAGAGTCCGAAAAAAATAGTTCCGGATAATCGAGGTTACTGATATTAAATAGGGTTCGTCCCATTCTTACATACTAACTACATACAAAATTTCAAATCTCTATCTCAATTCGTTCGGGAGATAGAGCGTTTACAGACAGACAGACAAACAGACAGACAGACAGACGGCAAAATTTTTTTTCTAAAAATATGTTTTTCGGAATCTCCACTATCTAAAACGTGTAAATCCGTCAAAAAAAATTTTTCGATTTTCAAAACGATTGCAAGACTTACCCTATACTACGTAAGATGGGTAAGTAATATTGAAAATGAAAATTTGATATTTTTTCTTCAATTGAAAACCTCTTTTCAATTAATTTTGAACTATTTTTCAATGTCTAATATATTTTTACTTTTTCTTTTATATCGTGGCTCAAGTATCCCCATGGAGGGGATACTTGAGCCAGATGTCACATTCGCACCAGTATTTTGCAAAGAAAAAAAAACAATTTACAATATACGCGAAAAAAAAAAATGCATTAATCTTTTTTCAAATAAATTTGGTCGAATTTTCTGGTGTCGTTGTGACACTTCAGAATTAAAATTAGGTGGTAGAAAATTCCACCAGCAGAACTCACCATACTTTCAAAATGGTACCAAAGTATGTGATTTCTTTTTTACATATTCAGAACTATAAATATGTTACCATGTTGCCAGTTTTAGAAAGAAAAATTGACCAACTGTAGATATAATAGGGGTGGCTCAAGTATCCCCTATGCTCAAGTATCCCCACCCTCCCTTATTCCAAATACTACGAGTGCTTATCAGAGCCCCGCCCGCCCACTAACCGTCTCTCAGTACCTTTAATTTGTCAACTTTTTCTCTTAAATTTGTCCGGTTTCAATTTGCCTTATTTTTTTCCTTTTCTATTAAGAGTGCAAGGCTATTCGGGTCGTAAGCAAAGTATTTTGGCGCTATCCGTGGTCGCCTGCCGGCGACAGCGCTATCGCGCAGAAGACTAGGTCTATTTGGGTCGTGGGTAGGGGTCGTCGACGAAAATCGGCCGCTCACCGCGACGGTTGAACCACCCACCCACCCCCAACCACCGTCCGAGACATATATGTTCGGGATGAAGGCAGAGAAAGTCGTTAGCTTCAGAGCCCCACCCGCCCACTAACCGTCTCTCAATACCTTTAATTTGTCAACTTTTTCTCTTAAATTTGTCCGGTTTCAATTTGTCTTATTTTTTTTTCCTTTTCTATTAAGAGTGCAAGGCTATTCGGGTCGTAAGCAAAGTATTTTGGCGCTATCCGTGGTCGCCTGCCGGCGATAGCGCTATCACGCAGAAGACTAGGTCTATTTGGGTCGTAGGTAGGGGTCGTCGACGAAAATCGGCCGCTCACCGCGACGGTTGACCCACCCACCTACCCCCAACCACCGTCCGAGACATATATGTTGCCCCGCCCGCCCACTAACCGTCTCTCAATATCTTTAGTTTGTCTACTTTTCCTTTTAAATTTGTCCGGTTTCAATTCTTCGTTTTTTTTTCCCCCTTTTCTATTAAGAGTGCAAGACTATTCGGGTCGTAAGCAGAGTATTTTGGCGCTATCCGTGGTCGCCTACCGGCGACAGCGCTGTCGCGCAAGAGAGTAGGTCTGTTTGGGTCGTAGGTAGGGGTCGTCGACGAAAATTGGTCGCTCACCGCGACGGTTGACCCACCCACAAACCCCCAATCACCGACCAAGACATATGTGTTCGGGATGAGGGCAGGGAAAGTCGATATTTGTCCGGTTTCAATTCTTCGTTTTTTTTCCCCTTTTCTATTAAGAGTGCAAGACTATTCGGGTCGTAAGCAGAGTATTTTGGCGCTATCCGTGGTCGCCTACCGGTGACATACGCCCATAGCGACATGTCGCGACAAGCCATATGGTAGGCCTCCCCACCTAACTCAATCTGTTAGCTATCGACAATAAGAAGGTTAACAGCATCGTTATTATTAAAAAAAAAAAAAAAAAAAAAAAAAAAAATATTTTCTAACATTTTAGATTTGATGTCTAAGAGCGTGCCCTGAATCCTTAGACCCGCCTAAATATTTTTATTGCCTACGAGCTTTAATTAAAAAATAAATAAATAAACAAATAAAAAATGAATTGCTATCGAATGCTTTAAAATATTTATTTTTCAGAAGTTGAACATTTAGTGCGCCTATATTCTGTGTGTAAAATTTTTCTTTTATTAATAAATTTTTTTTTCAAATAAGCGTTAATCACAGTATGTAATGATGCTGTGTTGGATTTCTATTGTTTTACTTCCCATCATACGTAGTATAGGGTAAGTCTTGCAATCGTTTTGAAAATCAACGGGAAATTTTTGATGGCTTTACATGTTTCAGACACTGTAGATTTCGAAAAACATATTTCTAGAAGAAAAAGTAACTAAAATGTGAATTTAACAGATAAATAATAGAATTTCGCTCTTAAACACTTAACACTTAAAATATGTAAAATAATTGGAATAAAAAAACTTTCTATGAACAGTGAAATCTTTCATAATTTCCATTAGTAAGAAGCTAAAACGAAAATAGAAATAATAATAATAATAATAATAATAATAATAATAATAATAATAATAATAATAATAAAATAAATGAAAATTAGGTTAATTGATGTGTTACTGAAGATAATATATTAAATGTAAATAACCTATTTGAAATTTCAATTAATAACAATTTTCCCCAACTTTACCTTTTCGCGGTTATAGAAGGAACGACTTACTTTGA
The DNA here is from genome assembly GCA_964019185.1 of Maratus speculifer. Classification (NCBI taxonomy): domain Eukaryota; kingdom Metazoa; phylum Arthropoda; class Arachnida; order Araneae; family Salticidae; genus Maratus; species Maratus speculifer. Next base: position 6,073,568 of record OZ025302.1, on the reverse strand, counting down.
ATTTTGTGTTTTAAAATTTATGTTTTATAATATTGATACATGGAAAGTATTGCAAAGGCATTATCCAGGTATTGATAATATTATAAATATTGCAATACGTATTGTGATAACTTGTTTCAGTTATTGTTTTAATGGATTTTTTTAGTTTGGAAGCATTTTATAATTTATAAATGCATTTCTCTTTTAGCTTAGTTTATTTTTTTAGTTTATTTCATTTTATTTTAATTATACAAATGTGGCACGCCTTTCGAAACCTAATACAAGCATTACTTTTAAAATAGGGGTGGAGTTATACAGAAACTTCATATAATGATGATGAGGCAGGTATTTATCCATCAATTGGGATAATCAATATTGTGGATCCCAAGCTTTGTAATTATTTTCATTTACTTTCATATTCTATTTTCTTTTATTTTTTTAAATGATTTTGAACATGTTTATAAATATATTTTACGAGTTCCAACATATTTTATGTATATATATTTATTTAGGAAATTATATTTTTATATGTTGTATTTTTGAATGCCGAAGCGCCTACGAGTGCAATAATTCCCCATATAGATTAGAATGACTTTTTTATGTAAATACATATAAAACGCTGAGGAAATTTCATTTATACTGAAGGAACTTGCAAATGGAATGTTATAACATTGTTTATAATTCAATTATTGCACCAGACCTGATGAATTAGGCAGCACAGTTCTGTTGTAGTGTAATTTATCTAGGAAACTTTAAGAGAAAGCGAGGAGAAAAAGAATGTATATAGGAGTTGCCGTGGTAGTTCTGAGTTTAATATGAGATGAAGTCTCACAGATAAAATTAAATTCAATAGAATCGCAGAAATGAATTCAGATATTAAATAGATCACCACATTGTTAATAAATATGTCTTCAGTAATGCATGGAAGATGCACATTAACAAATAAATCCAACATAAGCAAGCAAAATACAATTTTATTCAGTAATTAAAGTTAATTACTATCAATTATCAATTATTGAATTATCAATTAACGATACCAACATATAAAAAACTACGACTTCCTAATACCCTCGAAGTTATGTTTATCACAATGAAAAGTATTGGATTTTAAAAATATATTTTTTTCAATTAAAACTTACGCCAGACATTTTTTTACAGGAAAATATTTAAAATAAATTTAATAAGGTTAGTTTCTAATAGATTATATTTTTCTAAGTTAAATAAACCGGCAATTGAAAACTTCTAACAGCCGGTAACAATAATTGCATGTGTTTACTCACATCAAGTACGCCTTGTTAGCCGATTTCTTTCCTTTTATTATTATTATTATTACTTTTTGTAATGTATTAATGTAATCTTCATAAATTTCATTTCTGAAATTATGAAAGATTTTCCTAGGTATTGTTACAATTCACACCATGATTCAGATATTATGAAAACATTATAGATTAACTTCTAGATGTGTATCTATGAATAAAAATATCTATTCATACGCCAGTGAAATGAAGAGAATCGTTTTAAGCACATCGATTGTAAATTAAAAAAAAAAAAAAGGAATATTATTAAAGCAAAATTGTTGTTATTAGGCTGTTATTAAAATAAAATTTTAATTCTCTATCTTCTTAATTATTGTCATGTTAATGTGAAACAAAAGCCATTGAAAACATTGTATACCCAACACAAATTATTCACTGCAAATAAATCCGTAGGTAACAACAGGCTAAATCGCTTCTTCTCTATGCACTATTACAGCCTATTGAACCAAACTTTCTCAACTCCTCCCATTAAGATTGGTTGCATTTAATCGTCCTCCTAATATTGGGTTGGGGAAAAAGTAAATTCGTTTTTTCCCAATAGATAGCTTTAAAGTCGCATACCTCGAGTAATACTTACTCAATTAAGTCAAACTATACAGCGTTTGAAAGATAACAGTCTCTAGAAAACTCTAGATATAAAAGTAGCGTCATCTGTTTAACCAGTCAAAAGTTATTGCGTTTTAAAAATAGAGATTTCAGAAGGTCATTTTCGTCACATTTTAGTTTTTTTACTTCCAAAAAGGAAAAAATTGGCGCAGGCTCATCGAAACTTGTGTGGCATTTATGGTGATCAGTACTTAAGTAAACGCCAAAGTCAGAATCGGTTTGCCCGTTAATTGCACTTCCAAAAATTTCGATTTTAAAGATAAACCTTTCTCTGGCCGGCCAATCCTTGAAAAATTCGATGAAATTTTAAAAACAATCCAGGTAGACTGACATATTTCTTCCCACGACATTGCTACGGAACTAAACATCAACCATAAAACACTTTTGAACCATTTACATAAAACTGGATACCAAAAGAAACTCGATACTTGGGTTCCCCATAAACTTACAGTGAAAAATTTGATGTACAGAGTTTTCATTTGTGAATTGCTACTGAAACGGTATGAAATCGAGCCATTTTTTTTAAACAAATCATTACGGGTGATGAAAAGGGAATCACGTATAACAACAATGTTCTAAAAAGATCGTGATCGAAGCTTCACAAACGGTGGCAAAGCCCGGATTGATGCCTACAAAAGTGATTCTGAGTGTTTGGTGGGATTGGAAAGGAATTTTCCATCATGAGTTGCTCAAACCTGGCCAAACTATCAATTCGACTATCTTCTGTAAACAACTAATGCGATTGAAGCAGGCGATTAAAAAACCCGGTCAAAATTGATCGAAAGGAAAGGAGCTGTCTTCCATCACGACAACGCTAAACCTCACGCATCCTTAGTCATTCGGCAAAAACTGAAAGAGCTTTTTTGGGAAGTTTTGATGAACCCACCGTATAGTCGGACCTGGATCCGACGGATTACCATTTGTTCCGCCCTATGCGGTATTCTCTTGTAGGTGTTAAGCTGGCTTCAAAAAAGGCTTGTGAAAATCACCTTGTTCAGTTTTTTGCCCAGAACTCTCAGAAATTCTACAGTGACGGAATTATTGTTTTACCAGAAAAATGGCAAAAAGTCATCGAACAAAGTAGCACATAAATTTTGATTAGTTTTTTTTTATTTATATAAATAAATTCTCTTTGAAAAACGCGAAAAAAAGCGAACTTACTTTTTTCCCAACCCAATATATACAGTAAGTACACGTACAAAGAATGTTTTTATCCTTCTTTACGGCTTACTTTGAATTTATATTTTAAAGTTTATTATTTCTAATATTGATAAATGGAAGGTATCGCAAAGGTGCACTCCAACTGTTAAAAATATTCTAAATATTGCCATAAATATTGTAAAAATTTGTTTCAGTTATTGTTTTAATAGTTTTTTTTTTTTTTTTTTTGAAAGAATTTTATAATTTATCAAGCCGATTGTTTTTTTTAATTCAGTTTATCAGAATTTTTTCTTTTTTCTTTTTCTTCTTTGTATGTAAATGTTAAATGCTTTTTGAAACCTAATAGAAACATTACTTTTAAAATAGGGGTGGAGTTATACAGAATCTTCATATAATAATGATAATGAGGCAGATCTTCATCCATGAACTATGATAGTCAAAATGGTGGCTCCCAAGCTTTTTATTTATTTTAATATACTTTTATATTCTATTTTCTTTCCCTTTTTATGATTTTGGACATTTCCATAAATATATTTTGCGAGTTCTGATATATTTTATATACCTATATTTATTTGGGAAATTGTATTTTGGTATGTTGTATTTTTGAAGTGCTCAAAGCGCCTGCGAGTGCTATAATTTTTTATATTCATTTTCATTTTGCTTGTTTGTCTTACATAAAATATGCGGAGCTCATAAGAGGAATTTTTTTAAAGAAAATGGTAACTTTCGGACAACTATTAGATATAATATTTATTTTTTTTAATTTTTAAATTTTACGCTTTTTTACGCTCTTTTTATTATTAGAAAATTAAACAAAAATTTCCAGTTATGCATCTTTGTTGTCTTTGTAAAGTCAATCAAGGACATGAAATTCGGTACAGTAGATTTTGAGAAAATGAGGTTTTTAAAAAATCCTTTTTATCTCACAAAATTTCAATATTTATAAGGTGATAATAAGGGAAATACATTGTCATACAGGAAGGCTTACCTGGGGGGAAAAAACAAGAAATTTGATCGAAAATCATGTTTCCAAAGCTTATTCATTTATGCCCTTTATATATTAGGTAGCTTTCATTACAAAAAGTAAAAAGCTACCTATTGCAGCCGTCCGGAGGAAAGCACTTCCCGAAAATTTTGGCATATTTTCACCGATCATGACCCCCAGACCCCAAAACCACCCTCCGTTCAAATGTTGACATATATATATATATATATATATATATATATATATATATATAACCATATATATATATATATATATATATATATATATATATCTGATTTTTGTCATGCGATAACTAACGTATTTATGAACCGATTTGAATGAAACTTGGTATGTACATAGTACATACAAATGTCTCGACCGAGTTCGTTGGTCAGCATCATCCGCCATTTTGTTTCAAAATGGCGGCCATTTTAAATTTTTTAAAAAATTTAAAATTTAAAATTAAATGCGAAACAATTAAAAGTTGGAAAATATTTTTCTTTTACGTGTTAGAACTTAAAACAAAGATTCCAGAACACTTTTTATTTTGTCTATATCTTAAAAAATGATTGAGTTATAGCACTTTGAATTTTTCTTATGGCTGACATTTTGAAACGATCTGATTTTTGTCACGTGATAACACGCGTATTTATGAACCGATTTCAATGAAACTTGGTATGTACATAGTACATACAAATGTCTCGACCGAGTGCGTTGGTCAGCATCATCCGCCATTTTGAAACAAAATGGTGGCCATTTTAAATTTTAAAAAAAAATTAAAATTTAAAATTAAATGCGAAAAAATCAAACTTTGAAAAATATTTTTCTTTTACGTGTTAGAACTTAAAACAACGATTCTAGAACACTTTTTATTTTGCCTATGTCTTAAAAAATGATTGAGCTATAGCACTTTGAATTTTTCTTATGGCTGACATTTTGAAACGATCTGATTTTGTCACGTGATTACACGCGTATTTATGAACCGATTTCAATTAAACTTGGTATGTACATAGTGCATACAAATGTCTCGACCGAGTTCGTTGGCCAGCATCATCCGCCATTTTGTTTCAAAATGGTGGCCATTTAAAAATTTTAAAAAAATTTAAAATTTAAAATTAAATGCGAAAAATCAAACTTTGAAAAATATTTTTCTTTTACGTGTTAGAACTTAAAACAATAATTCCAGAACACTTTTTATTTTGTCTATATCTTGCAAAATGATTGAGTTTTAGCACTTTGAATTTTTCTTATGGCTGACATTTTGAAACGGTCTGATCTGAACGATCCACAATGTTGCTTTAAAATGGCATACACTTTATGATATCGTGGAATTTAGTGACTCTCCAAATCGCTTAAAATAAAACCAGATTGAATAAAATATGACTAATTTCTAAAAATTCCTATTAATATTCGGTCTTGACAAAAACTAGTATTCAATCTTATAAAATCACTAATTTTATAAGATTATTTCCACTAATTTGAGATTAATATTTTTGAACAATGTAACTTACTTTAAAATAAATAAATAAATATATAAGTATATGAAAGCTACCTCTTCCTCCCGGCATTGCCGGAAGGACTTTATAAATTAGCATTGTGTCACAAGTGTGAGGTTCTTTTATTTTCTATTTAGATTTTATCAAAATAAAATGTGCTAACTAAAATTTGAGAAATATATTGAAAATTCGTTAAATACTGAAAGTTGCTTTTTAAAATATAGAATACGGTATCGGAAATACTTTTTAAGGGGTGAAAAACTGTTACTGATCATTAACACATAAGCAAAGCACTTGTATTATTGCAAAACTATTACAAAATTTTGCAATAATATAATGTTCATATCATCTATTCGTATCACATTCAATCATTATTACAAAAACTATATTTTTGTATGTGAAAATTTGTGTAAAAATACGAAAAATATTTATAATGTGAAGGAATATATTCTTCAATAATTCACATTCATTTCATTTTTCTAACTTTTGTATTTTTTGAGAAAAATATTCTTGAAAAATAGTAGTGACGGCGCATATTTTCCCGATTGTCTCAAGAATGAGACAAAAACAGTTAAAAATCATAAGTTAAACCCCCCCCCTTTTTTTTTTTAATCGTGATGTTCATTACTTGAAACATTGGCCATCGAAGACGATTAACTATTAAACCGGCTAAACCCATTATGAAAATGATGAGTTGAACTCTGTGCAAAAATTTTGCGTTATTCATCTGAATTGCTCCATTTGCTGATATCAACAAGCAAACTAGATTCTTTTATTTCGTTACCGACAAGTTGATAACATCAGTTGCCGGTTTATTGAATTGATAAAATGTTTTTTAAGCAATGCGACTCAAGAACCTAATATTTACTAAAAATATTTTGCTTTCAAATCTTTCTGGTATAAGTTTTAACTTAAAAATGTACAATTTTGTTAACTCTTTTAGTGTTTCATCTTGATAAAAACAGTTTTAAGGCTATTCGCACAACAGTAAGTTTTTATCTGTTGATATCAATAATTGATACATCAATCGTACTTACTTTATTTATAGATTTTTTTTTTACCTTGCTAGATTTATTTGTTAATGGTGCATCTTCGATATATTTTTAGAAATACAATATTCCTAAATAAAAGTATGAACATAAATGTTAGAATTTGTAAAGCATAATTATAGAAATGATCAAAATCATTAATAATAAAAATAATAATAGAATATAAAAGCAAAGCTTGCAATAATTACAAAGCTTGCGAATCAGATTTTTGCCCATCCCAGTTGATGGTTCTGCCTCATTGTCATTATTGTACACTGCTCGAAACAATTAAAGAATATTTGAAGTTTTATATAAAATAAAGATATAAACGAAATTTTTTGCAGAAAATAGAAGAAGAGAATCACAAATGCAAATTTTTCTGGTTTTCAAACTGTGCAGTATGCAAATTTTGAGTTCGACGTCAAAAACGTCGCTTCAGCGGCAGCGAATGAAATTTGACTTTCAACTGGATAAAAGAGAATGGAGACAAGGATGATCGGCATTCAGTGATTGCTTTCTTTCGATGAGTACGATGTCTCAGCGAAGTCATTTGACAGATTCATATGCTTGGAGAATTCTTGGTAGGTTAGAAGGGGGCCAAACTCAAGTCGAAGTAGCGCAAGCCATTGGAGTGTCACAAAGTATCATTTCCAGGATCTGAAACCGTTTTTTGGAGAGTGGATGTGCAGGCCGAAGACCAGAGCAAGGTCGTAGACGGGCAACAACGCCCAATGAAGATCGGTATTTAGCGTTAACCGCTCGGAGACACCGAAACATGAACGCTACTCTTCTCCAACAACACCTTCACTCGGCTACAGGCACCACGATATCAACTCAGACTGTCCGAAACCAAATCCATGCTGTAGGTCTGTATGCTCGCCGACCGATGGTATGTGTTAGATTAACATCAAGGCATCGTCGCGACCGCAGGGAGTAGGCAACCGAGCATGTGAACTGGAGAAGAAATGAATGGAGCAATATTCTGTTTTCTGACGAGTCCCGTTTTTCTGTGCATCTGGATAATAGGCGTAATTTCATCTGGAGGGACCGTGGCAGTAGGAATAATCCTGCGTTCGTGCACGAAAGTGTCAGATTTGGCGGTGGAGAAGTGTTGGTGTATGGTGGCATCTCCATTGACGGGCGCATGACCTCTACATCATTCGAGATGGAGCTCTGACTGGTCGCCGATATAGGGATGAGATCCTCAGACCTATTGTAGTCCCTTACGCTGCAGAAATCGGAGATAACTTCATTTTAATGGACAATAACTGCAGGCCACATCGTGCAAACCTGGTGGAGGATTTCCTTTTCGAGGAAGGAATCGTTCGAATGGAATGGCCAGCGTGTTCTCCAGACATGAATCCAATCGAGCACGTTTGGGACGCTCTAGGAATACGAGTTTCTGGCCGCCAACAACCCCCACAAACTCTCCAAGAACTGGAAAGAGCTCTTCTGGAAGAGTGGGGCAGAATACCCCAACTCGTCATTAATAGCCTCAATGAGTCCATGCCTCGAAGGTGTTCAACGTTGCTGGCCGCCCGTGGAAACCATACCCCTTACTGAAAATGATTTTCTTTGAAGAAAACACCTTTTCTTATTCTTTTTTTCTCATATGCACAAATTGTGTTTTTTCCTTTTGTACACAAATGCGCAATAAAATGCATTTTTTTCTGCCAAACATGTGTAATTTATTCTCATATAACCTACTATGTCTGTCGACCATGTATCAATCAGCTAAAAAGTTTCCCAGATACAAAATCCACCTAAAACTGCAATATCCTTTAATTGTTTTGAGCAGTGTATGTAATGACTCTGACATAGTGCCTGTCGCACCCATTAGGAAACGTGGTAGGCCACCAAAGAAAGTTACTGGTTCCACACCGGGACTTTCGCGGAACCAGAGGGGGAGGCTGTTACAGGATGATTGCCTTCCCTAAATTATAGAATCTATAGGTGGCGCTTTTGCCACCTTCGGCAAAATAGCCTGAGATACTTTGCCTTCCTTTCTAAAAAACATGAAATGAAATGAAGTAATTTAGTTTTCAGTTAATATGTAAGATTGGGATGTGTGTTCGATATACATCTCTCTTAGAGATGTTCTTTGTGCTAAGTAATTTTTATGAATACTCAATGGACTGAGTTGCGCTCGTCTTGCGATTTGTATATAATGTGATATGTGTTGTGTCGTCTACTATAAAATGTGACAGTAACATCTCTGTTCTATATTTTAAGTACCGAATAACATCCCACAACTATTAAATCTTGAAAGGCGTTATTTCGCTTTTATGTTCAACATTGTCTAGAATAAACGGAGAAAATAATTTAAAAAAAAAATACTCCTTAACGGAAACTTTCGATGTGAGCACAATTTAATCTATTTATTTCTTTTATTATTTTTGGATAATATAGGCAGATAAAGTTATATTTTAACCGAAATTATAGTAATTATATTTGTTTTCTACATTTTACTTTGACACATTACATTAAAAGATTGACATTACATTAAGACTGAAAATATCAGAATTCTGTCATTAAAGAATTTGAATTTCTCAAGTATGATAAGACATGTTTAAAACGAAGTTGTTTTTCATTTCTTTGATTTCACTCATTAGAAAGTTTTTGTGCCATATTGAACTTTTGGCTCAAAAAATTTCAGCTACTTAACATTATAGAGTAGTACTGAGTGTACATTAAAAAAAAATAAAAAACATAGAATAAATTAACGACATTTTCAAATATTTCAAACTGGAGTCGTAGATTTTTAATGCAAATAATTTTAAAAGAGTTAAAGAGCAGTCAACGATATTTGATTTTTAAAAAAAAGGCAATGTCAAAAAAGAAATGTTTTAAAAGGATATTCTTGCCTTTTAATGTAATTAATTGATTTGTTTTATCAAGAATTACTCTTTAGTAAACATTAAATTTCCCAATGTATTAAGCTATCAGTATTAAATTGCGGATTTATACACCAGAAACCTATTAATATGTTTTTACATCTGTACTCCGCCCTCGCTGTCTTTTTTATTTTTAAACTCCTCCCATCATCCTATGATACGTATTTGTTCATAATAAAAACACAATATAGAAAATTTAGCGATATAAAGTAGGCGGAGCATCGTCTTAGTGGTACGAGTTGAAAAATAATGTAAATTGTATTAATATTATTTGAGAAAAACATCTAATTTTTGAATATTGAAAAAAGATGTTTAAAAAAAAAAATCCTTGCACCGCATTTCATGAATTGAAAATATGTTTTAAGGATACCAAAGAATTATTACTTGAGAGTTTTTTACAATTTATTTCTTTGAAAAATTGCTTAACAAAACGATGATATACATTCTTAAAAATTTAAAAACATACCTAAAAACAGTCTTTTTATTTATTTATTAGTGTGTATGTGTGTGATAGGATTATAGGAAACCATATCTCCACACGGTTCATTTGAGAAATAGGTAAGGAAAATTACTGCTTCGAATTGCATATTTTTAAATTTATTCGATTTAATAATGGAATTTTTAACTCAAGTATTCTTGTTTTGCAAAGCAATAACGACATAATTATCAATGTCTGCTACAATTAAAATTTTCAAAACTAAATTTTCTTAAATACAGAAAAATCTTAAGATATTAATATTACTAGGTTATCCCGTCGATCAAAAAATTATCGCCAAACTATAAGATTAAATGCCAATAATGGATGGTCGGGAATGTCACATTCAATGACATTAAATACGGTTCACGTGTTTAAAATATCATTAAGTGGTTTTTATTTCGTTTTTTTTATTTGAATTTTTTTTTAATATACTCCTAATTATTTGTTTTTTCGTCATTTGAAATAAAAATTATGTCAATATGTATAATTTGGCTATTAGTTTGGCGATTTGTATAATTTGACGAAATTGGTCGACGGGATAACATTATTATTATTATTAATATTATTATTATTATTATTATTATTATTATTATTATTATTATTATTATTATTATTATTATTATTATTATTTTCTATTTTGGGAGCTTAAAATTAATCAAGTTTCATCTTAATTTTCAAAGTGTGGCCACGCCTTTCGAAATCTGATTGAAGTATTATTTTTAAAATGGGGGAGGGGTCATTCAATCTTTGCATCAAAATTTTAATACAAATAACGAAATAAAAGGACAAAGTTGAATGGACGGCCAGGTATGTTTGTAAAGAAATGCTTTACAAAATATAAAATATCCGGCTAGCATTCAGATATGACGATGTTATTTCATGTCGAGGTATAGCTCAGTTTTATTTTGCTTTTTTTTTATGCACACAATTTTTTTTTTCTAAGGGAGGAGGAATTTTTATGTTTTTCAATAAGTAATATTAAAGGATTAAATTGATAAAGTTTCTTGGGATGAAGGCTAATTAAACCTACTATTGAATGTTACATTAATTTAAACTTGAGTTAATAATAAGAAAGATTTTATTTCTACTCATAAAAGTAAATTTATAGAATAATACGTTATTGTTTGTAAATGCTGTTCGAGATCTTTAGAAAATTGTTCTTGCAAATTTCAAAAGTGAGTGAGCGCCCTTACCGGCATTAAGTTCTCCTCGCAATATTTACAATATACAGGGAAACTCGGAGCTTTAGATAAAAAAGCAAATATGTCATTATTTACTACAATCTTGAATATTTCAGATCAACACATATAACGGCAAGATTAATGAAAAATATTTGCAATTCATATATATTCTATTGCAATTCTATATTTATTAATTGATTAAGAATCGAGCAAAAATAATCTTAATAAAATGCTTTGAAAAAATTATTTCGCTATGAGTTCATTGCCAGATGTTGGTTATCGTCTTAATATTAAGTAAACATTTTTTATTGTATTTCTTATACTATAACTGCCTAAAATTCAAGTATTTGACTTAATATTTTTTGTTGTTTTTTATTTTTTTTTTTTTCTAAACATGAAAAAATATATATTATTATTATTTTGCCAGTATTTTTATTACTATTATTATTATAGTGAGCGCCCTTACCGATATAAAGTTCTCCTCGCTATATTTACAGTATACAGTGAAAGTCGTAGCTTGAAAAAAAGATGCCAACATCTTTTAATTTTTCCGGAGTGTGATTCAAGGCAAAGACGTTTGAAACCGAAAAGTATTTATGAGAAAACGTGTATTCTCTGAACATGGTACTTATTTACTTATTTGATTTTATTTTAAAATTGTTTGTTATATGATCGGACAGCCACCCCCCCCCCCCACCCTACCAAGATCAAATCTCATAGTTATGGAAAATAAGAACTTTTACTGTTATTCTTTTAGTTCAGCGTATCATTGGAAAATGTCTTCTACCACTTACCGAATCGCGGAAATATTATTTAAAGCACTTATTGAAATTTATTGAGTAATTTCAACATCTTTTTTTATTGGTTTACAGACCTGATATTTCTTTAGGATTAAAAAAAAAAATACTAACATGTACTGAAAATAAGAAAGAAAAGCAAAGAAACCTAAATTTTAAATATATTTATATATTGATTTATTACATTACAATGGATATTTTTAAATGGATAGAGTGGCATTTTTTAAAGTTATTTTTTTATTTTAAATAGATTAAATTTGTCCAAAATATTTAACTTAATCATTTCGAAGAGTCCATTTTGAACATTTAATGTTTGACAAAATATTATTAATAAAACATAGGCAAGGAACATTGTTACAGTAACAGACATAAATTAACTCTAAAAACTTGCTCCTTTTGTAAAAACAACATAGAACCCCTCAGGCTTATTTAATTTCAGAATAAAAAATAATATTTTGCGGAATAAAAAAATCTTCAAATTTAAAAATTTGAAAGTTATCCATTTGATGAAGGGATGGGTGTATATTATGCGTTGGGTGTATAAGATAGGGAAAAAAATTAATCGAAGAATTCACATTAAAAGAAATTTAAAATTTGTTTTTGTCATTCTCTTTAGGTGGTAGCGTGTTAAAAACGTTTATCTTGAACGAAGATTTTTTTCCCCCTAACTTTTCCTGATACTAAAATTAATCGTTGGGGCCACCGTAATACTTACCCATCATAGATATGCATAATATAAAATATGAAAATATAATCAAGTAATATCGATTTGCATAAAAAAGATCGTTATAACTCATAAAATGATAATTATATTAATTATAAATTTACTATGCTGGATTAAGCATCTCATTTCCAATTGAAATTTATCTTTTAATTGAAATTTGAATGAAATACAAGGTTATGAAAAATCGAAGAATGTCGAAAACATGATTACAAATAGCTCAAAAACTTTTTATCCGATCAACTTCATTCTTTATGCAAAATTAATGTTTCGTCATTGTCTTTTACATTTATTCCTTACAGTGAAAAAAAATTGAAAATTTTTTTCGTATTTTTCATCAGAACGAATAATTCGAGAGTCCGACAAAAGTAGTTCCGGATATTCGAGGTCACCGCTAATAAATAGGCTTCATCCCATTCGTACATGGTAAGTATATACTAAATTTCAAGTCCCTATCCAAATTTGTTCCGGAAATATGGCGTTTAACACACAGTTATACAGTTATTGTTAGACACACAGACATATGGACGAATTTTTGTTTTCAAAAATATGTTTTTGGAAATCTACAGCGTCTAAAACGTGTAAATCAGTGAAAAAAAGTCGATTTTTAGAACGATTGCAAGATTTACCCTACACTACGTATGATGGGTATAAAACAATGGAAATAAAACCCATATCATTACACACTATGATTAACGCTCGTGAAAAAATTTATTAATAAAAAAAATTGTACACACGGAATATGGGTTCACTAAACATTGAACTTCTGCAAGATATATATTTAAAAGCATTTAGTAGCAATTAATTTTATTATTATAATTTTTTTTAATAAAGCTCGTATTCAATGAAAATTTAGGCGGAGCTAAATCTTCAGGATACGCCTTTAGTCATCGACACTGATATTGAAATGTTAGAAAACAACGTTATTTTTTTCTGTTTTTTACGGATAAATCCTCAATACTACTCGATAAATTATTAACTAGCTGAAATTTTTAAGCCAAAAGATTAGTTCAGCATGGCACAAAAACTTTCGATTTGTGAATGAATAAATTCAAAGAAATAAAAAGGAACTACTTCATTTTAAACATGTTTTATCTTATTTAAGAAATTCAAATACATTAATGTTAGAAATCCGAGTTTTTAAGTCTTAATATATTTATAAGATCTTTTAATGTAAATAAATCTCAAATAAAATCTCAAATTAATCTCAAAATAAAATCGAGAAAACGAAAATAAATTTTGGTTAAATTATAACACTATTCTTGTACATCATTCGAAAATAATAAACTAAATAAAAGTATTAAATTTTATTCACATGGAAAGTTTGTCGTTTAGGAGTTTTTTTTTAAATAATTTTCACTGTTTATTCTAGAAAATTTTGAACATGAAGAGAAAACGACGCCTTATAAATTTTAATAGTTAAAAGATAAACTCAGGAATAAATGAAAATACAGAATGTTTATTTAAACACTTACACCATAAAATATTAAGAGCTACTGATAAGACTAAAAAAGGCCAAATATCTTTTAATAAATGGGAAGGAGTAGAAGAATATTCCAGTTCGGCTGCTTCGCCAGGAGCGGCTGATAAAGTTCTCAATCGATATACTCAATTACCAATGTTGGAGGATTACCAGGTCTATTTACGGAAGTCCTTACATCCTTTCTACTCTACAATCTTAATTGTTTAATGCATTGCGCAAGTAAGGAAGCATTAACTTAAAAAGTGTCTCATATCATTTGATCCAATGCAGCTGAAATCAGCGAGTAATGAATGTTGCGCATTTCTGAAAGAAGAATGCATATTTTTGGCTGAGTTTGGATCCCAAACAAATTAGTAGCAGCACTTTCGCTGAAAATGATTGGCGAAATTCATATTTTGGATCAAGTACGAAAACAAATATAGGATAGATTTTGTTAATTGAGAGAAAAGTTGACAGTAGTGCTGTCATCTATTAAATCTATATATTTAAAACACCTGGCTGTTTTTTTAGTCATCAGCCCTGACTTTTCTACTGGCCCGATTTTGATAATTATTTTTTTAAATGAAAGCTGTTCATGTGTAGATGTGCCCATTCTGGCTAATTTTTAATTTATTTCCATTTTTATATTTTGTTTTTAATTTTAAAAGCTTTTTCGTGACATTTCCTCAAAACAGTGGCAACAGGTTAAGCTTTTCTCACTATAATAGAAATTTATTTTTCTTTATTACTTTCCACCAATCAAGAGAATGTAACTGATGTCATATTAGAAAAAAAAAGAAAAAAGAATAAAACCTGTGATTTGCCGGTATTACGATTTTTCTATTTTACATAATATCAAAAATTAATTACAATCATTTCATTGTATTAAGTTATTATTTAAAATAAAAATAAATAAAACGTTTTCTACCATTCAATAACAAACACAAAATTTTTATTCTTTTTAATAACAAAGATATCGTTTTTATTTTCGTTGTCATGGCAATAAAACTAATTATGACAAGTTCATGGAGACTACAAACTAATAAATTAAATTTATTGCAAGTGCTGTAAATGTGTAAAAGTGCTGTAAAAGTGGGTTGATTATGCAGTTTTAGTAACTCCCTGTTTCTGTAATAATTAAAATGTTTTGTTGATATTACAAATACGAGGTGGAGCCCGTCGAAATTCTACGAAAGAAAATATTTAAAAAAGAACAGTTTCATTGATTTATAATAAATCTAGAAAATTAGTTACAGTAAAAAATACATTTTATATTGGTCAGTCTAACTCTCAAACAATATTATTTTAAGCTAATATTAATAAAATATTATAAAACACAATTATCCAAATTATTAAACGAAATATAACCTAAATTCACTGGATTTTTTAACAGACTTTTTAAAATAGTATACGCATTTTAATTTCCTTTTTTTTTTTTCAATTTTAAGGGGAAATGCAATGATTCTGTTGCCACAATTACAAAATTGGTACTAAACAAAGAACAAAACACAGCATAGTTCAAAGCTGCATTAAGTTTCCGACTCATTGGCCATAATTTAAAATATTTAAATTGTTAAAAAAAAAAATGCGATTAAGACCAGAAGAATCTGAATTTTCGGAATTTTTGCTTAAAATATGTAATGGAGAAATTCTTGCATGAATGAAGAATTCTCTGGAGATTCAAATAAAGTATGTTTACCACCATCTATTATAGGAGAAAATGACATCGTATCCCAAATTTTTCGAAAAGGATTTTCATTTTCAGATAGTATCACCAAATTGGCTAAAGTTTCAATTCCAGCCCCGAAAAACGATCATTGCAGTGAAATTAACCATAAAGTTAAACCTTATACCTCGCACATCCAGAACATACATGAGTAGAAATAATTTAATAACTGAAAGTGAAAAAGGAAATCCAACGGAATTTTTAAATAGCTTAGAATTAAGTGGATTGCCTCCACACATTCTCACATTAAAAATCGAAGTAATTCTAATATTACTAAGAAATCTAAGTCCTCACGAAAGTCTTTTAAAAGGGACCAGGTAAATTGTACGAAACATGTACGATAATTTTTTGGATCTAGCAGTTACTACTGGCGAGGGAGTTGCAAAAAAAGTTTCGATTCCTAGAATGGATTTAATGCCATCAGATACAACTCTTCCCTTTTCATTTAGAAGGTTTTCATTATTCGTGTTGCGTTTTGCATGACAATTAATAAAGCACAAGGGCAAACAATGGATTCTGTTGATATTTATTTACCTGAGCCAGTATTTAACCACGGCACATGTTGCGATGTCTCGAGTACGTTCATTTAAAAATTTGAAAGTGCAAACAGTTCCAAAAAGCAACACAACAACTAATGTCATATGTAAAGAAATACTTTAACTCGAAAAGAAAAGTTAAATCTTAACTCTAAAAGAAAATAAAGAACCTATCATTGAACCAATATGAAAACTGATTTTCTATTTATTATAGATAAAACTGAATAAAATTTATATTTTCTTCTAAGTACACTTTTCTTTTATGTCATTCATTTTTATTAATCATAAGCTTTACATGTAACATACTTATCTAATATATATTCTTTTCCGTCGAATTTCGACGGGTGCAGCTAGTACAAATAAAAACATATAGATCATTTAATTTCAATGTAAATTAAACGAATAGCTTTTAGTTGAAGATTTCAATCAATCAAGATTTAAAAGTTACGAATAAACAGTTCCATGCAATGTAAAATACCTCTGATCGCCTGTATGGAGGAAAAATGGAAAAATAAATTAGAACTTTTTTTTTTTTCCGTCAACCAGTTCACTAAATTTGTACTTTATTTTTATGGATTAAATTTATCTTTTAATTAGTTTATTTGTTACGTTAATTTGCGATAAATGAAAAAAAACTATACAAAAATATGTAATATAAGAAAGAATTTTAGTATCATCATAGACATATTGAAGATAGTGCTGCCATCTGTTAAGCAAAAATGAAACTATACCGAATTTCAATAAAAATCAACAGTTGTAGCCAGATTTAATTGAAAAATATTTTTTATCCCTAAAATCCTACAAAAAAGTTTAAGATTTCCTCTTTATTAAAATCATTTTTATTATTCTTTTTTAATTTTCTTTTGCAGTTTTTAATACAAAAGAATAAACTAAAAACATTATGAGATTTAAATTCTATTAAATATTCTTTTTTTTTTCTTCAGAAGCAATTTGATTAAAACTCGTTAAGATTAAAAAAGATATTTCTTCCATCATTGTTTTTTTTAATTTATATTTTATTAATGATGACTTACAAATTAATCTAATTTTTCTTATATTTATGCCTTGTGTCTTTTACAATACGTACGAAACCTTTAACAATGTTGTAGCATTTTAGCTTATGTAGAATTGGAATGTGTATTACACTGCTAAATATCTGTAGTATAATCGTCATATATTCAAACGCTTTTAAAAATAAAGTATTCTTGATTATATTATTCAGCGTAACTGACGATATTTTTGACCAGTGTTAACCATTTTTAGTAAAATCTTTCGAATGATCGATTGATTGTATTTGTGACGACCAATTATCAGCACCAGGGATATATTCCCTAATAGGGGGCGCTGCCCTCCGTGGGGGGTCTTTCTAAAGGAATCTAACCCGTATTTACGCAGGGAAATCCAAAGTTCGAAGAAAATTACGGGAAACTCCGAACGATTAAGCCACCGGCCGCGATTGGATTCGAATAAATGAACAGTTTAGTGCAGAATTTTAGCAGTGTAACTACAATGTTAGGCACCAAAATCTTCCCTGTAAAAGTTGATTGTTATAATTTTTTATCAAAATGCAGTAATGGAATAAATATAACGTACAATTATTTTGGTGGCTGTGCATGTTTTTATAAGCAAAGCTATTAGTCTTACAAAAGCACAAGACAAAACGGCATAAATATTGAAAATGCATCTTATATTAAGTAGATATGCTATAAATAAATGTATAAGAAGCATTAGCCAAATTGCAAATGTAAAAAAAAAAAATGAAATAATGTTAATGCTTTCTGCTGGACAATAAATGGGGGAGTTAGAAAAAAAGTTGGAAATTGCACATCATACGTAGCAATCGTGCTAAACAAAATTTTATAACTATTCAGATTTTGGTGTAATAGTATTCTGTACATCGGGTTCAGTATAGTGGTCGAAATCTTTTATAAATCCCTGTAAATACTATCTGCTTTTTATTATACATGAAATAACATGCAATAAACCTCAACTTAATTCTTTGCATCGCAGATTGTCCGGACAGTATTTTTTAATATATATTTCATAAGATGCATATAAATTCTATTATGTTCGAAAGAATATATTATCATTAAAATTCATTCCAATGTTTTTTTCCCCCATTAACCGTAATGTAACTGAATGCTTTTGATTGTGACTGTAAATGCTAATTGTTTTCTATTACACGGGAAGTAACATGCAATAAACCTCAGCAGCGTATATTAATTTCATAAAGTGTGGTATAGTTTTATTGTATTAAAACGTACTCCAAATCGGATTTCCATCTCTACCAATGTGTAATTAAATGCTTTATTGCGTTCCTTCAGAATAATAACATATATTCTTTGCACCACTGATTGTTTTGCAGAATGAAATTTTTAGTATGTACTTCATAGGCGCATATAAATTTTATTATGCTCGAAAGCAAATAACATCATTAAAATTCACTTGAAACTATTTTTCCCATTGACCGTAATGAACGGAATTCTTTTGATTGTCCCCATAATGATATTATATATCCGATTTTCATAAATTTGAATTGAGTCTACAAAATTATGCAAGAATTATATTTCTAGCGATTCGATTGGGTAGTTTTTGTTCTGTTACGGTTAATATGCGGACAGATGGACATATTGAGCGACGACTACAGTTACTACGTATTTATATAATTAAGAACGCACCTAAAAAGGAATGCACATGCAACTCTCAAAATAGATTTTTATGATATATTATATCCATTTTTTATCTCAGGTGAGA
The DNA here is from genome assembly GCA_964019185.1 of Maratus speculifer. Taxonomy (NCBI): domain Eukaryota; kingdom Metazoa; phylum Arthropoda; class Arachnida; order Araneae; family Salticidae; genus Maratus; species Maratus speculifer. Next base: position 6,054,448 of record OZ025302.1, on the reverse strand, counting down.
AAAGTACAATTTTACACACTTTCAAATTTACATTGAATTTTAACGCTGGAAAAAAGGGATTTTTTACTTAAATTTTATAAAAATATATAAATTTTAGAATTTTTATTTAAACTACTTAAATTATGCAAATAACACTTTTTGCTTTTTATCCTTCAAATTTACTTTATAAAGAAGTTTCTAGTTCAAAATTAATTACACTCATTAGATAGGGGGCCAAAATGGCCCCGCTCCGTCAGTCTAGTATTAAAATGATCTAATAATTCCTTTACTGAACGACGAGTGTAAGTGCAACGTATTTGCATGTTTAAGAGCGTACCTTAATATGCATACAATATTAAGTAAATAAACTGGTAGGTGGCCAACCTACTGGTAGGTGGCCAAATTATTATACTCATTTGAAATAAAATCGATTTTGAATAATTAGAACAAAATGTCAAAAATTCATACTGAGTATAATAATTTGGCCACCTACTGTAGTTCACACATTTCTTTTACAGGCAGACAACACATTTTATTTTGTTTGTTTGTCTTTATTATTTATTTAATTTTTTTTCCGACCAGGGGAAAAGTGCAACGACAATTCCCTCCCCCCTTTTTTTATAAATGAAAATATAGACCAAATTACTATGCGCATAGCTTTTGGGTACATCGATGATTTTGTTACGGTTACTACTATTTTCAGGAGTATGGTTTAATACCCCGATATTATACACAGTTAAATAAAGCAAATAAAAGTGATAATAATGTAGCGTTTTGGGAAATTTATTTTTAAAATTTCAATAGATAATTTCATTGCCGAAACGTCAGTGAAGGCTTACTTTGGAGACACGAAATTTTTTGGTTTCTGTATGTCAGTCAGTCCGTCTGTCAGTCTGTCTGTTCCGCGATAACTAACGCAAAAAAACATCCGATTGACTTGAAATTAAGTGGGTATGTTAGTGAGGCACTGGGATTAAGCTGTATAGTTTTTTTGTTAGATTTGATTCATTTGTTCGTAAAATATAGAATATTTTATTTTGCGCAATAATGCTTTTCTATGGAAAATCCAATGATGCTCATTTTTTTCCTTGACAGAAAATGACACATTTCATTAGTGGAATTCAATGATAAATGGACACTGAAATTTACCAGTTAAATTATTCATATTGTTTTGAAATTTTGTCTATGCATTTGTCAGATTTTTAAAGTTATTACTGTAAATTTTGGAGATTTTTTATAAATGTGTTCCAATAATATAAGCTAATTTGTTTTAGAGATTTACTTATTTAAAATGTATTTATTTCATTTTCTTTACTTTCTCTTAATGGTTGCTAAGCAACCATTCATCCTAATCCTTATTATATTTTGATGCCTTTATTTTAATTTTATTAAATATTTTTTTAATTTATTTTAATAATATTTTTAATATTATTAAAAATATAACGCTGTATCCATATTCCATTGTTTAGTGCCTACACAATATTGCACATACAACTATATTTAGGTAAAACCCCTGATTTTTTTGCTTCCTTTAGGAATAACGGATTTTGAGTTGATTCTATAGGCTCCCATTTTCAGAATTTTCAAGCTATGTTTTTGAAACTTTTACAGAAGTTGCTCTATACATTTAGCTAACACAAAATGCAAATGACATTTTGATATCGTTGACGCATGCGCAATGAAAAAATATTTACTAAACAGACTCATTTTTCATACAATTTATATTATTTTTAAATTCTGATGACAGGGTATTGTGTACAATGATGTTTGACATATTTTCAGAAAAGAACATTATTTTATAATAAGAACTCTGCAAATTATAAGCAAAAAACTTGGAAAAATTTAGGACTGTTTTTATAAAAACTTTAATTTCTCTACGAGTACACATGCTATCCTTGTAAAAATTAACACAGTACATTACAATAAGCCAATTAATCATAATGTGCAGTTTGAACGCTTTTGCTACATTAGTTTTGACAGGGTTATCCAAAAGATCTTAGTTTTTTTCAATTTGTTGACGGTCCCCTGTTCGATTTCGAGGAAAACTCTTCGCGAAAATATGTGACGCGTACTATTTTGTTTACACACCTGGAGTTTCAGCACATTCCGATTCATATTTCTTTCATTACTTAAAAATAATTACTTAATTACCAATTATGCTTAACTTTTGGACACCAGTGTGTATATATATATATACATATATATATATATATATATATATATATATATATACTTCGAAATACAACTTTCATAAATTTTCATTTTTACAATTTAATATTCGGGATTTTAAAATATCTATATTCCATAGAAATGGTTATAAAAACTCTCTCATAAATAATTATCTTTAAAAAATTCCAATGAATATTTATCTATAAAAAATTCAGACCAATCATTTTTTCCCAATTTTTAACGCCCTTGTGCAAGCAGCTCTTTTTCATAGTTATATTCTTAATTGCTTGTTTGAGCTTGAGAGCAAGCAACTCTTAAAATATATATATATACATTCCGGGTGTCCCAAAAATGACTGATGGATTTTAAAATTAAATAACTTGCAAACGTTGACAGTTATTTAAAAAATTTTTGCAGGAGGGTTATGTATAATGTCAGGCGATTTTTTTATCGTTGATTTTAATTTTAGTTCGAATTTCAAACAATACGTGGCGCTGACGACGATTGAAGGCCAAGTGATCAATGCTGAGTGAAGCGTCGACCTGGCCTTCAATCGTCGTCAGCGCCACCTATTGTTTGAAATTCGAACTAAAATAAAAAATTACGGTAAAAAAAACTCCTGACATTATACATAACCCTACTGCAAAAAAATTTTAAATAGTTGTCACCGTTTGCAAGTTATTCAATTTTAAAATCCATCAGTTATTTTTGGGACACCCGGTATATAGAGTTTGAAAAATATATATATATATTAAACCAAAATTTGTCAATTTAAGTTTTATGACTTTTTCACCGCAGTAAAAAAAATGTAAAAGCATTATTTGCCAGTAGCTCATATCCAGATCTAAATTTTATTACACATTTAAAAAATATCTTCTTTCGGAATCTACTCACAAAGCGGTTAGACAATCTTCCCACTTTTTGCATCATTATCACTTTCCCTGTTGTAAACACCTTTATTATCCTACCTAAGGAACGCAATTTCGGTAAGTGCGCGCTCTTTTTGCAAGCGTTCGTGGGCCGCTGCTTATCTATATTCAGCATGATAGTTTGGCCGTAAGGCGTCTCCTGCACTAATCAATTATTTATGGGCCATTGGACGTTTGATGAAATTAGAGCGAAGATGGGTCTCGCTTAAAAGGTCGTCCATCATTGCCGCCGATTCACGCCGATATATTATTTACCGGTAATTCGATAGGAGCTCCACTCGAAGCGAGGGAAATGTTGAGAAAAACAGGTGAGGCCTCGCGATGTTTTCAGGCAAAAAAATGACAAAACTTAGGTAAAAAGCTATCACATTTCATCCATTATCACATTTTCCCCCCAAGAGAAAATTTAAAATCCTATTTCGCTTACGGAAGCTGCGGCAAAAAAGGGATATTTAATTTACTAATGGGGAAAAAAATAGAAAGAGGAAAGAGAATTAGGATTTTTCATTTTCTGATAGGGAAGAAATTTTATCATCGACATTGTTTGAAATTTTTGTCATTTTTTTGCCAAAAAATATCACGAAGCCTCACTTTTTTCTTTTCCATGCTTTTGTACATATTTTGAACTATTGTATGAGATAATTTGTTTTATTCAAACGTGGCGCTTTTTTTAGATAATGCTAATTGAAATGTTGAATATATTGGAAAATTTTCATATTTAACAGATAATATCTACTAAAAGCAACAATATCTCCGTGCAGTATTATATTATTTAGTTTGTCCTAGTAGTGTACTTTCATGTTCTATAAAAAAAAAGTTTGGGGTACTATTGTTAAACAAGATATTAAGTGCGGAAAATGGACAAAAACGTCATTTTGACTTTGTGACGACATAACAATGTAATGTAACAGTGTCCTATGGAAACAAATACATATTGTAATAAGAAGGTAGGGTTATACTAACAGTTTATCCCAAAAGAGTTTCAGGATGTTGTTGCTTGCGAGAGATAATGCTCCAAATATACCAGCATTTCATTTTTCATGAAAAATGGCCTTCACAACCTTGAAATTTGACATTTTTCATAGAAAAGAGGAAATTTTTTTCAGGGCTTCAAAATTGCATATTATTCATGAAATATGATCTATTTAAACATATAAAAAAAATCATGCAAATCAAAAAATCCAACTATCACACTTTGTCTGATTTTCAAAATAATGGCTCTTAAGTCAGTACGTTGGACCATTACGTGGCCAATCGGGTGTCGAATTGAAGCATTAACAAGCAGATACACATCTACTACCTGAGATGACATACATAAGAAAAATAAATTTATTTGAATAACAAACCAAGTTAGCTGTGCACAATATTTATATCAGTGTAGTAATATTTATATCAGTATATATAGCAGTGTGCTAGCTGGTGCATTTAAAATCATACTATTTAAATGAACATATTTTTAAATCAGAAAATAAACATGAAAAGAACTGATACTTTAAATTAAATCTCACACCAGAAGAATTTTCCGAAAACGTTTTAGACATATAAACAGGCACAAAATCAACCGTCATTTATACTTTTCTTAAAGTATTACACAAATCGGCGGTTGAAACATTCAAATAGCCGATTGAAAATAATATAACCTGCAATTTCATGGAACGAATTTGTCATTCGCTGGTATGAGTCTATGGAAGAACTGTCCAAAGTTGAAAATACGGAACTTATTTATGTGAATTTAGAATTCCCTACGAGAAGGTCATGTTTCTTTAATACTTCTCTTTTCTTCCGGAGATCAGAATAGAACCTTTGAAAAAGAAAGACCGGAGAAACAATTTAACCCTTTGAAGCAGAATTTTATACATGGAGTCGGAAAATAGAGACGAAACATAATCAGTTGCTGGATGTCTTTCATCTGGGTAAAACTAGTTAGCAGAATGTAGAAAAAAACATTTCGTACACGCTTTTGGGAGTTATGTTCTGCAATATCACGCTATTCACAAATTTCATTTCTAAAACCACGACATAACAATAGATTCTTAGCTCCACCCCCAAATTCCCTGTTTGATGAAAAAAGCGGGGAGGGGCATCAATTCTGAAAATATTTTCCTTATCTAATTCCCAAAATTGGATTCCTTGTACTTTTTCAAATTTAAATATAAAACGATTGATTTACAATCTATCTAAATTTAAAATATTTTTACATATGATATGTGAGCGAAAAAGTATTCACTTTTATCTGAAGCAATCAATGACAAATTTAGTAAAAGGATCTATTTTTGCTACCCAATTATTATAAATAAAATTCTATTTTAATATCTTTTAAATTATTTTTATATTATATGAGAGAAAAACGTTGAAAACATTCCAGTATCCTACTCGATTTCTTATTTTCCAAAACAATCCAAGTCTGATAACATGCTGTATCTTCTGTACGATGTCCAAAATTAATTAATTAATCGGGGGGGGGGGGAGGGAGTAAAATGTATACAAATTTAGTGATGCATTTCACAATTTGAAGTTCAACATTTAAGATTATAATTAATTGAAATTATTGCAGAAATATATTTGAATTATTTAAACTGCACTAAAATATCGTGAAAGTCTCATGCCGTTATTATTTTCTTCACTTATAATTATTTTTCAATCAAGTTTCATCTTAATTTTCAATATAAGTGAGGCACGCCTTTCGAAACCTGATTGAAGTATTATTTTTAAAATGGGGGCGGAGTCATTTAATCTTTACACTTATGAGAGGAATGTGACCGGTCGATCAACTTGAATAATTAAACTTCTTTTTCTCATGTTTTATAATTCTTTTATTAGGATATTATAGTATTTTTAAAATGTATTGTTAATAATTTCGATCATTTGGGGGTAAGATGCATTATGCCTCTGATATTTTATTCCTATAATTACTGAAGAATATTATTACATGTCGCTTACTTTTGTGAGGTGCTTGACGCAGCACGGAATAAAACAAGTTTTCTGATAGATTCGAAAGAAATATTTATTTTCATACATGTGTACAAAATTCAGAGGTAAACGTCGCCAATCGTGTTCTGAAGTGTGCCATTAAAAGTCACATGTACAATAATTAATAAAAGTGAGATATGTAAGCAAGATGTGATTTAATCCACTTATTAAGTCTTGTACGTTGAATGCACGATCTGTGACTGCAAAGGTGTGGATATCTCTGTCGAAATTGAACAAGTCAGTAGAAAATGTACAATTTCATTTAAAGCTTACACCAGAGAAATAATATAGGTAAACTGATTAGGATAAGACATGCGTTTTTATTTGCCCGATTGGAATAGAATAAACAACTTTAAATACAGTCTGCAGCTGATTAAATCGGGCAGCAGACTTAAGAATGAATGACAGATGATATATTTCAAATTCCTCAACTTCTTGCCTTAACTTAGTAAAATAACCCGTATGTCGACTTTTTCCAGCAGTTGAAGATTGGATCAATTTAGCAGAATATCCTGATTCCACATGCAAATTATATTCCATAGCTTATAAGTCATAATACTAGCGTGCAATTTTCCTAAATTGTGAAAATTCGATCTTTTTTCAAGTTTTCCCCCTTATTCAATTATCTTTATTTTTGTTATTATTATTATTATTATATATTCTTAATGTAAATAATCTTAAAAGAGGCTATCAGCAGTCAACGAATCATGTTAAATAAGAAATTTATTTGAAGCATATTTTTCCCTTTTAATACAATTTACTGGTTTTCTTTTAATCAAAAATTACTCTTGAGTAAAAAATAAATTTCCTGATGTATCAAGGCTATCAATATAAAATTACGGATTATACACAAGAAACATATTAATGTATTTTTACATCAATACGCCGCCCTAGCTGTTTTTTTAATATTTAATCTCCGCCCATCATCGTATGATATGTATTTTTTCAAAATAAAGTAGGCGGAGTATCGCGTTCGTGGCACGATTTGAATGCAGATGCAAATTGTATTAATATTACTTGAGAAAAATATCTATTTTTTTTTAACATTGCAAAAAGTTCTTTGTAAAAAAAAAGAAATCATTGCACCGCATTTCATGAATTAAAAATATGTCTTAAGGATAAAAAAGAATTATTATTTGATAGTTTTTTACAATTTATTTCAATGAAAAAAAAAATGTACAAAAAAATGGTGATATAAATTCTTAAAAAGTTAAAAACATACCCATACTTCATTCTGTAAAAACAATATATATATTTGGTCTCGTAAGGAAACCATATATTTACAAGGTTTATTTGAGAAATAGGTATGGAAAATTATTGCTTAGAATATATTGCTGATTTTTCAAGTTATTTGATTGAATAATTGAATTTTTTATTGAAGCATTCTTGTTTTTGCAAAGGAATAACAACAACACCATAATCATCAATGCCTGCTACAATTACAATTTTCAAAACTAAAATTTCTGAAATTCAGTAAATTCTTAGGATATTGTTTTTTATTATTAATAAAATAGAAGAAAAATGTAGATATTATTCTGATTTTACTGCGAACTCCCAAATTATCTTGCGGATCACGGATGCATGTTGAGTGAGGAAAATACAAAATATTGATTCCCCCCCCTCCCCTTTTGCACTTTTTTAGGAAATGCGAAATTACTTTCTAAGATCTACTTCTAGACAACCTGCTATCCTCAGACTTTTTTTTTTTTTTTACAGGACAGGGGCCGCGGTTGCCTGCCTCAATAGTGCCAAACTTAATAAGATGTTTCCATACTTAAACCTTTTAAAGTATGATTTTTTTCATTTTGTTCGAAAAAAAGATATTTGAGTCTATTTTTTGAAAATTAACCTTTAAAAATATAGTGAACACTTTTATTTAAATTTCTGTTGGACATAACGTCAGTCCTAATTTACATGAAAAAACTGCTGAAAAAAATTTAATTTTAAATTATATACTTGCTTTAAAGTGTTTATGCTGTACATTAACATTTTAGTGTAACTGTAAGTAGTGCTGTTTGCCAGCAGCCTTAGACTACCTGCCAGTCTCCTCTTTTCATCCTTCCCCGCCTTCTACGTTGGAAGTTCTAAATGGACCGTTCCGTTGCGTAGTGCGCCACTCTTCGAAAGAGCCGCTAGACCACGTGGCGGGTACGCGTTAAGATAATCTATTTTATAATCGCTCAACCATATGGGTTTCACACTGGGTAGAAAACAATTAAATATTCATTATCGAATATTTTTAATTACAAAATGTAGTGTGATTTGTTTTAAATAAAAAGAGTTGATTGTTGTTTATACTGACTTAGTTTGAACAAGTTGGAAATTGCACGTAAAGCGTAGCAAATGAGGTACGTTCGTACGATAACGAAGTTTTAAAAATATCACTCTCATGTATCAATCCCATAAAATTGTAAATAGTCAATTGCAATTAAAGTAAGTGTGCCCAAACAATGTTCTTCCTATACCATTATGTAATGGGATACTTTTGTGTGGTCTTGTAAATCAATAACAAATATTCTTTTTACCACAGATTATACAAAATGTATGTTATAGTATGTACTTTATAGATGCATATCAATTTTATTATGTTCCAATGAGTCTAACACCATTAAAATGCATTTGAAATATTTTCCCGCCATTGACCGTAATGTAACGGAATACTTTTGATGGTCCCTGTAATTGAACTATGCATCCGATTTTGATAAAATTTGAAATAACTTGACAAAATTATGTAATAATTATGTATTTTAAATTTCAAACGATTAAAATACATTTGAAACTTTTCCCCCCATTGACCGCAATGTAACGGAATCATTTTGATAGTCCCTGTAATTGATCTATGCATCCGATTTTCATAAAATTTGAAATGACTCGACAAAATTATGTAATAATTATAAATTTTAAATTTCAAACGATTCGGTTGGGTAGTTTTTACGTAGTTATATGCGGACGGACAGACATACGGACGGACTGAGCGACAACTATAGGTGCTACGTATTTACATAATTACGAACGCACCTAAAAATGGGCACATTTGAGATGTCTTCATTCTCGAGAGCTGTGATAAGAACATTACAAATGACCTAGTATTTTTCTTGATAAGACTAATTACAGTTGTTTTAATTAAAAAATCAATTATTTCACCATTCGATATAATAATATTAGGGATCACTCAAATTTTTGGCAACTACTACTTTAAATAAATTACAAATAAATATTTTTAAAACAATAAATAAAAATATTTTTGTACATTCAAATGAGCATTAATCGTAAAAGAAGAAATAAATTCTAATTAACGTTTCACAATAATATTAGTGCTTTGCTCATGTGTTAATGATCTGAAATAATTTTTCTCCATTAAAAAATATTTTTATTATCGTTTCTTAAACTTTATTCTTGTTATCACATTTTGTTTCTATAAAATCTAAATAGAAAATAAAAGATAGAAAATAAAAAATACCCTCATACTTATGACAGAATATTAATTTACATATATAAATTTACAAAAAGAAGCTTGATACATCAAATAAAATGGAAAAAATATATTTCTGTCACAAAATGCATTAATAATTGTCTAAAATGCTTTTCATTGACTGAATTTAATAAATTTTAGGCTGCTATTTAATAGGAATTCAAGACAGGGCCCAGAGAAAGTTACGCTGCAAAATTTTTGCATTTATTTTTACATTACGAATGGAGATACATTATACGTATAGTGGGCGGAGTTTGATACATAAAAGGAGTGAAGGATGAATTAATGCAATAAAAATCTTGTAAAATATTTCTGACGCATTATTTAGATAAATTGCATCAAGAAAAAATTGAAAAAAAAAGAAAAAGGAAGAATAGAATAAAACAGAAAAGAAAAGAAAAGGAAAAAGATTACTGCAAATACTATATATATTTCGGCTCATAAGTTAAAAAAAAAAAACACCTCAAAAAAAAAAAAAAAATGGTAATTAAAATAGGATATTATCGAAGGATTTTCTGAACTACCTAATTTCTAGAACGCGTTCTATCTTGGGAATTAAAGGGTTAAATTAACAAAAAGGCCCTTTTTTATAAAGAAAATCGGTAACAAATGGTGGTAAGCTGGATGGACGAATGGATAGCGCATTTAACTCAATACCATGGGCTTCAAAACCATCCGTCTTCAAATTATATTTAAGATTTTTTTATTTTATTGAATATGTGCATTATTTTATTGAATATTTTTGCATTATATTAATTAATAAGATATTTTTTAAAGATAAATTTTTATACTAAAAATACAAAATTACATGTTTTTTTTTATTATAATAATAAAATAATTATTTAAATTCGAGAAAATGAGATGTTTCGCAATCAAAGTTTACATTTGAACGCTTTTTAATTTTCAAAGTGATTTATAGATATATTAAACAAATGAAAACATAAGTTTTGTTCGAAAATATCCGATTGCGCATAAAATAATATCTTAACAATAAATTACTTCTGAGCTTCACATAGCAAGCCCCCGTGCATTTGGAATGGACTTAACCCCTATCCATCGTTCCCGTTAGGAATAGCGCAAGGAAAGAGACGCTAGTGTCTCTCTAGGAGTTCAAGCAGGAAGTAGCCATGTGGCAGGAATGAATAAGGTAATTAAATTTATAATCGCTCAACTTTGTGGAAGCGATATACATGATCATATATGTGTATGGATTTTTTTCATCAGTAGAAAACGGTCAAATATTATTTATAGAATATTTTCATTATAAAATGTGGTGTGAGATGTTTTAAATAAAAGTAGTTCATTGATGTTTATAATGACATAGTTTGAAAAATGGGTACATTTGAGATGTCTTTATTCCTAAAAGCCTAATACCGTTTACCTAGATATTTTCCTCGATAAGACTAATTCCAATTACTTTAATAAAGAATCAATTATTTCACCACTCGATATAATAATATTAGAACTCACTCAAATGTTTGACAATTACTATTTTAACTAAATTACAAATAAAATTAAAAAAAAAATAATCAATAGAAATATTTTTGTATATTCAAATGAACATTAATCATAAAAGAAGAAATAAATACTGATAAACTTTTCACAATAATATTAGTGCTTTGCTCATGTGTTAATGATCTGAAATAATTTTTCTCCCTTAAAAATATTTTTATTATCGTTTCTTAAACTTTATTCCAGATATCACATTTTGTTTCGACAAAATCTAAATAGAAAAAAAAAATACCCTCATACTTATGACAGAATATTAATTTTTATATATAAATTTACAAAAGGAAGCTTGATACATCAATTAAAATGGAAAAAAATATATTTCTGGCGCAAAATGTATTAATTGTCTAAAATGATTTCATTGACTGAATTTACCGTAATTTCGGGTGTATAAGCCGCGGATCAAACAATTCTTTTTGGACCCAGAAATCTTATTTAGTGATTGAAGACAAATATTTATGGCGATCTAAATAGTTATATTTGTTTCTTAAAAAATTCTGGGTCGAAAAAGAATTGTTTGATCTGCGGCTTATACACCCGAAATTACGGTAATAAGTTTTAGGCTTCTATTTAATAGGAATTCAAGACAGAGCCCAAAAAAAGTAACACTGCAAAATATTTGCATTTTTTTACATTACGAATGGAGATATATAATACGTGTAGTGGGCGGAGTTTAATGCATAAAAGGAGTAAAGAATGCATTAATGCAATAAAAAACTTGTAAAATATTTCTGGCACATAATTTAGAAAAATTGCATCTAGAAGAAACAAAAAGAAAAAGAAAAAACGATTACTTAAAAGACTACTTTCCGGCTCATAAACTTAAAAAAAAAAAAAAAAAAAGGGAACCTTTAAAAAATAGTGAGTAACTAAAATTTATAAAAACGATATTATCTTAGGAAAATACTGTCGAATTGTGAAGAAGTAGTCTTTAAGGGTTTATTCAAAAAAATAATTTTCCACCTTCAACAGCTCGAAAGTTTCCGATACATTTTCAAATTCATTTTTAAAGCTAAAGACATGAAACATGCTGAGGGGATTTTTGAAAAGATGTATAAGATGCCATGTGATGTCATTTTTCGTTCAATTCATTAGAGTTTGATTTTTAAACAAATATTTTTTCAGCCTGACTCTTTTTTTTTTTTTCTTTTTTCTTTTTTTTCTTTTTTTTTTCTTTGTTTTTTCTTTGTTGTTGCTTGCGAGAGATAATGCTCCAAATATACCAGCATTTCATTTTTCATGAAAAATGGCCTTCACAACCTTGAAATTTGACATTTTTCATAGAAAAGAGGAAATTTTTTTCAGGGCTTCAAAATTGCATATTATTCATGAAATATGATCTATTTAAACATATAAAAAAAATCATGCAAATCAAAAAATCCAACTATCACACTTTGTCTGATTTTCAAAATAATGGCTCTTAAGTCAGTACGTTGGACCATTACGTGGCCAATCGGGTGTCGAATTGAAGCATTAACAAGCAGATACACATCTACTACCTGAGATGACATACATAAGAAAAATAAATTTATTTGAATAACAAACCAAGTTAGCTGTGCACAATATTTATATCAGTGTAGTAATATTTATATCAGTATATATAGCAGTGTGCTAGCTGGTGCATTTAAAATCATACTATTTAAATGAACATATTTTTAAATCAGAAAATAAACATGAAAAGAACTGATACTTTAAATTAAATCTCACACCAGAAGAATTTTCCGAAAACGTTTTAGACATATAAACAGGCACAAAATCAACCGTCATTTATACTTTTCTTAAAGTATTACACAAATCGGCGGTTGAAACATTCAAATAGCCGATTGAAAATAATATAACCTGCAATTTCATGGAACGAATTTGTCATTCGCTGGTATGAGTCTATGGAAGAACTGTCCAAAGTTGAAAATACGGAACTTATTTATGTGAATTTAGAATTCCCTACGAGAAGGTCATGTTTCTTTAATACTTCTCTTTTCTTCCGGAGATCAGAATAGAACCTTTGAAAAAGAAAGACCGGAGAAACAATTTAACCCTTTGAAGCAGAATTTTATACATGGAGTCGGAAAATAGAGACGAAACATAATCAGTTGCTGGATGTCTTTCATCTGGGTAAAACTAGTTAGCAGAATGTAGAAAAAAACATTTCGTACACGCTTTTGGGAGTTATGTTCTGCAATATCACGCTATTCACAAATTTCATTTCTAAAACCACGACATAACAATAGATTCTTAGCTCCACCCCCAAATTCCCTGTTTGATGAAAAAAGCGGGGAGGGGCATCAATTCTGAAAATATTTTCCTTATCTAATTCCCAAAATTGGATTCCTTGTACTTTTTCAAATTTAAATATAAAACGATTGATTTACAATCTATCTAAATTTAAAATATTTTTACATATGATATGTGAGCGAAAAAGTATTCACTTTTATCTGAAGCAATCAATGACAAATTTAGTAAAAGGATCTATTTTTGCTACCCAATTATTATAAATAAAATTCTATTTTAATATCTTTTAAATTATTTTTATATTATATGAGAGAAAAACGTTGAAAACATTCCAGTATCCTACTCGATTTCTTATTTTCCAAAACAATCCAAGTCTGATAACATGCTGTATCTTCTGTACGATGTCCAAAATTAATTAATTAATCGGGGGGGGGGGGAGGGAGTAAAATGTATACAAATTTAGTGATGCATTTCACAATTTGAAGTTCAACATTTAAGATTATAATTAATTGAAATTATTGCAGAAATATATTTGAATTATTTAAACTGCACTAAAATATCGTGAAAGTCTCATGCCGTTATTATTTTCTTCACTTATAATTATTTTTCAATCAAGTTTCATCTTAATTTTCAATATAAGTGAGGCACGCCTTTCGAAACCTGATTGAAGTATTATTTTTAAAATGGGGGCGGAGTCATTTAATCTTTACACTTATGAGAGGAATGTGACCGGTCGATCAACTTGAATAATTAAACTTCTTTTTCTCATGTTTTATAATTCTTTTATTAGGATATTATAGTATTTTTAAAATGTATTGTTAATAATTTCGATCATTTGGGGGTAAGATGCATTATGCCTCTGATATTTTATTCCTATAATTACTGAAGAATATTATTACATGTCGCTTACTTTTGTGAGGTGCTTGACGCAGCACGGAATAAAACAAGTTTTCTGATAGATTCGAAAGAAATATTTATTTTCATACATGTGTACAAAATTCAGAGGTAAACGTCGCCAATCGTGTTCTGAAGTGTGCCATTAAAAGTCACATGTACAATAATTAATAAAAGTGAGATATGTAAGCAAGATGTGATTTAATCCACTTATTAAGTCTTGTACGTTGAATGCACGATCTGTGACTGCAAAGGTGTGGATATCTCTGTCGAAATTGAACAAGTCAGTAGAAAATGTACAATTTCATTTAAAGCTTACACCAGAGAAATAATATAGGTAAACTGATTAGGATAAGACATGCGTTTTTATTTGCCCGATTGGAATAGAATAAACAACTTTAAATACAGTCTGCAGCTGATTAAATCGGGCAGCAGACTTAAGAATGAATGACAGATGATATATTTCAAATTCCTCAACTTCTTGCCTTAACTTAGTAAAATAACCCGTATGTCGACTTTTTCCAGCAGTTGAAGATTGGATCAATTTAGCAGAATATCCTGATTCCACATGCAAATTATATTCCATAGCTTATAAGTCATAATACTAGCGTGCAATTTTCCTAAATTGTGAAAATTCGATCTTTTTTCAAGTTTTCCCCCTTATTCAATTATCTTTATTTTTGTTATTATTATTATTATTATATATTCTTAATGTAAATAATCTTAAAAGAGGCTATCAGCAGTCAACGAATCATGTTAAATAAGAAATTTATTTGAAGCATATTTTTCCCTTTTAATACAATTTACTGGTTTTCTTTTAATCAAAAATTACTCTTGAGTAAAAAATAAATTTCCTGATGTATCAAGGCTATCAATATAAAATTACGGATTATACACAAGAAACATATTAATGTATTTTTACATCAATACGCCGCCCTAGCTGTTTTTTTAATATTTAATCTCCGCCCATCATCGTATGATATGTATTTTTTCAAAATAAAGTAGGCGGAGTATCGCGTTCGTGGCACGATTTGAATGCAGATGCAAATTGTATTAATATTACTTGAGAAAAATATCTATTTTTTTTTAACATTGCAAAAAGTTCTTTGTAAAAAAAAAGAAATCATTGCACCGCATTTCATGAATTAAAAATATGTCTTAAGGATAAAAAAGAATTATTATTTGATAGTTTTTTACAATTTATTTCAATGAAAAAAAAAATGTACAAAAAAATGGTGATATAAATTCTTAAAAAGTTAAAAACATACCCATACTTCATTCTGTAAAAACAATATATATATTTGGTCTCGTAAGGAAACCATATATTTACAAGGTTTATTTGAGAAATAGGTATGGAAAATTATTGCTTAGAATATATTGCTGATTTTTCAAGTTATTTGATTGAATAATTGAATTTTTTATTGAAGCATTCTTGTTTTTGCAAAGGAATAACAACAACACCATAATCATCAATGCCTGCTACAATTACAATTTTCAAAACTAAAATTTCTGAAATTCAGTAAATTCTTAGGATATTGTTTTTTATTATTAATAAAATAGAAGAAAAATGTAGATATTATTCTGATTTTACTGCGAACTCCCAAATTATCTTGCGGATCACGGATGCATGTTGAGTGAGGAAAATACAAAATATTGATTCCCCCCCCTCCCCTTTTGCACTTTTTTAGGAAATGCGAAATTACTTTCTAAGATCTACTTCTAGACAACCTGCTATCCTCAGACTTTTTTTTTTTTTTTACAGGACAGGGGCCGCGGTTGCCTGCCTCAATAGTGCCAAACTTAATAAGATGTTTCCATACTTAAACCTTTTAAAGTATGATTTTTTTCATTTTGTTCGAAAAAAAGATATTTGAGTCTATTTTTTGAAAATTAACCTTTAAAAATATAGTGAACACTTTTATTTAAATTTCTGTTGGACATAACGTCAGTCCTAATTTACATGAAAAAACTGCTGAAAAAAATTTAATTTTAAATTATATACTTGCTTTAAAGTGTTTATGCTGTACATTAACATTTTAGTGTAACTGTAAGTAGTGCTGTTTGCCAGCAGCCTTAGACTACCTGCCAGTCTCCTCTTTTCATCCTTCCCCGCCTTCTACGTTGGAAGTTCTAAATGGACCGTTCCGTTGCGTAGTGCGCCACTCTTCGAAAGAGCCGCTAGACCACGTGGCGGGTACGCGTTAAGATAATCTATTTTATAATCGCTCAACCATATGGGTTTCACACTGGGTAGAAAACAATTAAATATTCATTATCGAATATTTTTAATTACAAAATGTAGTGTGATTTGTTTTAAATAAAAAGAGTTGATTGTTGTTTATACTGACTTAGTTTGAACAAGTTGGAAATTGCACGTAAAGCGTAGCAAATGAGGTACGTTCGTACGATAACGAAGTTTTAAAAATATCACTCTCATGTATCAATCCCATAAAATTGTAAATAGTCAATTGCAATTAAAGTAAGTGTGCCCAAACAATGTTCTTCCTATACCATTATGTAATGGGATACTTTTGTGTGGTCTTGTAAATCAATAACAAATATTCTTTTTACCACAGATTATACAAAATGTATGTTATAGTATGTACTTTATAGATGCATATCAATTTTATTATGTTCCAATGAGTCTAACACCATTAAAATGCATTTGAAATATTTTCCCGCCATTGACCGTAATGTAACGGAATACTTTTGATGGTCCCTGTAATTGAACTATGCATCCGATTTTGATAAAATTTGAAATAACTTGACAAAATTATGTAATAATTATGTATTTTAAATTTCAAACGATTAAAATACATTTGAAACTTTTCCCCCCATTGACCGCAATGTAACGGAATCATTTTGATAGTCCCTGTAATTGATCTATGCATCCGATTTTCATAAAATTTGAAATGACTCGACAAAATTATGTAATAATTATAAATTTTAAATTTCAAACGATTCGGTTGGGTAGTTTTTACGTAGTTATATGCGGACGGACAGACATACGGACGGACTGAGCGACAACTATAGGTGCTACGTATTTACATAATTACGAACGCACCTAAAAATGGGCACATTTGAGATGTCTTCATTCTCGAGAGCTGTGATAAGAACATTACAAATGACCTAGTATTTTTCTTGATAAGACTAATTACAGTTGTTTTAATTAAAAAATCAATTATTTCACCATTCGATATAATAATATTAGGGATCACTCAAATTTTTGGCAACTACTACTTTAAATAAATTACAAATAAATATTTTTAAAACAATAAATAAAAATATTTTTGTACATTCAAATGAGCATTAATCGTAAAAGAAGAAATAAATTCTAATTAACGTTTCACAATAATATTAGTGCTTTGCTCATGTGTTAATGATCTGAAATAATTTTTCTCCATTAAAAAATATTTTTATTATCGTTTCTTAAACTTTATTCTTGTTATCACATTTTGTTTCAATAAAATCTAAATAGAAAATAAAAGATAGAAAATAAAAAATACCCTCATACTTATGACAGAATATTAATTTACATATATAAATTTACAAAAAGAAGCTTGATACATCAAATAAAATGGAAAAAATATATTTCTGTCACAAAATGCATTAATAATTGTCTAAAATGCTTTTCATTGACTGAATTTAATAAATTTTAGGCTGCTATTTAATAGGAATTCAAGACAGGGCCCAGAGAAAGTTACGCTGCAAAATTTTTGCATTTATTTTTACATTACGAATGGAGATACATTATACGTATAGTGGGCGGAGTTTGATACATAAAAGGAGTGAAGGATGAATTAATGCAATAAAAATCTTGTAAAATATTTCTGACGCATTATTTAGATAAATTGCATCAAGAAAAAATTGAAAAAAAAAGAAAAAGGAAGAATAGAATAAAACAGAAAAGAAAAGAAAAGGAAAAAGATTACTGCAAATACTATATATATTTCGGCTCATAAGTTAAAAAAAAAAAACACCTCAAAAAAAAAAAAAAAATGGTAATTAAAATAGGATATTATCGAAGGATTTTCTGAACTACCTAATTTCTAGAACGCGTTCTATCTTGGGAATTAAAGGGTTAAATTAACAAAAAGGCCCTTTTTTATAAAGAAAATCGGTAACAAATGGTGGTAAGCTGGATGGACGAATGGATAGCGCATTTAACTCAATACCATGGGCTTCAAAACCATCCGTCTTCAAATTATATTTAAGATTTTTTTATTTTATTGAATATGTGCATTATTTTATTGAATATTTTTGCATTATATTAATTAATAAGATATTTTTTAAAGATAAATTTTTATACTAAAAATACAAAATTACATGTTTTTTTTTATTATAATAATAAAATAATTATTTAAATTCGAGAAAATGAGATGTTTCGCAATCAAAGTTTACATTTGAACGCTTTTTAATTTTCAAAGTGATTTATAGATATATTAAACAAATGAAAACATAAGTTTTGTTCGAAAATATCCGATTGCGCATAAAATAATATCTTAACAATAAATTACTTCTGAGCTTCACATAGCAAGCCCCCGTGCATTTGGAATGGACTTAACCCCTATCCATCGTTCCCGTTAGGAATAGCGCAAGGAAAGAGACGCTAGTGTCTCTCTAGGAGTTCAAGCAGGAAGTAGCCATGTGGCAGGAATGAATAAGGTAATTAAATTTATAATCGCTCAACTTTGTGGAAGCGATATACATGATCATATATGTGTATGGATTTTTTTCATCAGTAGAAAACGGTCAAATATTATTTATAGAATATTTTCATTATAAAATGTGGTGTGAGATGTTTTAAATAAAAGTAGTTCATTGATGTTTATAATGACATAGTTTGAAAAATGGGTACATTTGAGATGTCTTTATTCCTAAAAGCCTAATACCGTTTACCTAGATATTTTCCTCGATAAGACTAATTCCAATTACTTTAATAAAGAATCAATTATTTCACCACTCGATATAATAATATTAGAACTCACTCAAATGTTTGACAATTACTATTTTAACTAAATTACAAATAAAATTAAAAAAAAAATAATCAATAGAAATATTTTTGTATATTCAAATGAACATTAATCATAAAAGAAGAAATAAATACTGATAAACTTTTCACAATAATATTAGTGCTTTGCTCATGTGTTAATGATCTGAAATAATTTTTCTCCCTTAAAAATATTTTTATTATCGTTTCTTAAACTTTATTCCAGATATCACATTTTGTTTCGACAAAATCTAAATAGAAAAAAAAAATACCCTCATACTTATGACAGAATATTAATTTTTATATATAAATTTACAAAAGGAAGCTTGATACATCAATTAAAATGGAAAAAAATATATTTCTGGCGCAAAATGTATTAATTGTCTAAAATGATTTCATTGACTGAATTTACCGTAATTTCGGGTGTATAAGCCGCGGATCAAACAATTCTTTTTGGACCCAGAAATCTTATTTAGTGATTGAAGACAAATATTTATGGCGATCTAAATAGTTATATTTGTTTCTTAAAAAATTCTGGGTCGAAAAAGAATTGTTTGATCTGCGGCTTATACACCCGAAATTACGGTAATAAGTTTTAGGCTTCTATTTAATAGGAATTCAAGACAGAGCCCAAAAAAAGTAACACTGCAAAATATTTGCATTTTTTTACATTACGAATGGAGATATATAATACGTGTAGTGGGCGGAGTTTAATGCATAAAAGGAGTAAAGAATGCATTAATGCAATAAAAAACTTGTAAAATATTTCTGGCACATAATTTAGAAAAATTGCATCTAGAAGAAACAAAAAGAAAAAGAAAAAACGATTACTTAAAAGACTACTTTCCGGCTCATAAACTTAAAAAAAAAAAAAAAAAAAAGGGAACCTTTAAAAAATAGTGAGTAACTAAAATTTATAAAAACGATATTATCTTAGGAAAATACTGTCGAATTGTGAAGAAGTAGTCTTTAAGGGTTTATTCAAAAAAATAATTTTCCACCTTCAACAGCTCGAAAGTTTCCGATACATTTTCAAATTCATTTTTAAAGCTAAAGACATGAAACATGCTGAGGGGATTTTTGAAAAGATGTATAAGATGCCATGTGATGTCATTTTTCGTTCAATTCATTAGAGTTTGATTTTTAAACAAATATTTTTTCAGCCTGACTCTTTTTTTTTTTTTCTTTTTTCTTTTTTTTCTTTTTTTTTTCTTTGTTCGCGGATCTCCTGCTTCGAAAATTTCGGTTCAAAACGTCGTTTTTGACATCATTTATTTTGTTTCCAATATTTATCAAAATACCGACAAGCACAGCATATTGTGTAGTTTCTAAATAAAAAGAATTTACCAGTTTGATGCTTTTGACAGCAAAAATAAATAAACTATTCAGCCGTTTTGATTGGAATACACACTTCAATGTATATATCGCTAAATAAATAGTATATATTTGGTGATTATTATTCATGATATTTCGGATGTCCTATTTGGCAAAAATTTTTATTCTATTTTATGTAAGTGAAAGTTAGACAGAAGCTTTTTATCACGCAAAATTTTAAACACCTAAACTAAGCAAAATTTCTTAAAAAATGAACAAAAAAATTAAATAAAAATTTTAAAATATGCATTTTTGGTACATTTCTTAATCTGTTAAATATTCACAAAATTCGAACGCATTATAATATATCGCAAACATGCGCGATGTATTATATTGAAACACGCAAAAATACGTTATTTATATAATTTTCATAGAAGATTACAATCTTATTTTCTCAATTTGAGTGTTAATTTATTAATAAAATTTCAAGATAGTCACCGAAATAAGAGAAAAGTAATAAATCTTACAAAATTTTAAATTTTGACATTTTTAGAGAATTTGCAATTTTAACAATTTTCTGCTGTTTGTTAATATAAGATACTTTTTTTTGCATTTCTTTAACGATTTTGTTTGAAGTTACCATCAGTTTTCTATTATGTCCAATTAGCCCAGTCATTTTAGCAAAAATAAGGGAAAAAATTAGAACAAAGCTGGATTTTTGCATAGGTGCTAGTTAGGTTATGTAGTTAACCATACTAAAAGTCCCCATCGATCCGATGTGAGCTTTCGCCACCAGGGGACGCTAAAGAGCTTGAAAATCAGTTTTTTGTGAATATCTCACGAACAATGGCATTTAGAGAAAAAAGGTGAATTACAAAGTTGTAGATAATTTAATTTTCTATAAAAAGTGTCCTTAACATTTGTTTGTCACATTAACCCTTCCCTGTCAAAAATATAAAAACGTGACCATATTTGAAAGTAAAATTATAAAAATTCAAAAAATCTGCTGCTACTTTAAAAAAAATTTGTAAACAGATCTATAATTCTCACCTTTGAATGGGGAAAGTGAATATATAATATACATTTATGTTTATTTCCACACCACCCTTGAGGTAAAACACTTAGTATTTTTTTATTGTGGTTTCCCCCATAGGCATATTCCACTTATAGTGACTAGCTTAATCCAATTTAAGTCGTTTGCTTTAGTAGTTCTTTGCACAGCTTCAATTTCTACACTCGATTAAGATTCGTAATTATCTGTATTTATTTCTTTCGTTGCTGTACTGCTTTCAGTATTTTTTGTTTGCCTTTCGATATCATCACTGAATACAGAAGTAGCGCTTCCCTCCTCCCTTGCAGTGGGCAGGATACTGTCAATATTTTCCTCGTCTTCAAATTCAGTTTTACTTGCATTATGAAATGAAACTCCGCAGCAATTTATAAAATATCAGAACATTTCAATCCAATTTTTCGGCATCCACATGCTTTTCCACATCTTTTGGAGCAAGTATAAAAAATAGATTCAATAATATCTTTTGGTGCGGGCGGTAAGGTAGCAAGAATTGGAAACAAATTAGGTGCATTTTGCCAACCCCAGTTCTCAGGAAGTAGTTTATTGCTCTATCAGTATTGTACTTGAGGATAAATACGTAAACTGTTCAATCTAGCTGCATCTTCGGCAGGCGGTAACGATAAAAGCCTTTTTTTTTACCAACAGCAACTCTTTTCTTGAAACATACATAACGGTACTTGTTCAGAGAAATTTCTGCTTTACTACCGTATAAAGCAAGAAAAATAGTTTTCCAGCCACGGAAACTTCAAATTAAGATACTTGATCACGTTTTAAAATGCTGGCAGCTTGTATGTTATGATCTTCTTCCTTTTTCAAAAATTTTGCTAACGACATTTTACTTTTCCCAAACATTGCTGATGCCGAGTCACAACCTGAAAAAGCGTGAAGGAACAATATATGATCTTCCAGAACAGCATCATTGTTAAGACTGTGCGATGAATACAGAGTGGTTACAATTCGTCTTCTTCCAGGCTTAATAAAAAATATCTCTATCTCTGGAGGTGCTAAAGCAGTCATCAACAATAAGAGCAAGTCAACATCATCGCCAACAACAGCAGTAAGTGCACCAGACTTTGCTACTTGAACAGCTGTGTTAACAATTAGTGTGTCTGCATCATTTTCTGCTTGTTTCTCTTCGAAACAATTCTCCATAAATTTCTCCCTAAGCATAGAAATGAGACGTGTCTGATTTTAATGATTAGATAAAAAAAATTATTTTTTGAGATACTTTAGAGCTTTCTTTTTTCCTTCTGTAAAAATCTTCGTCTAATGTATCAGAATATAACAAACATTTTCCCTTAAATTCAAACAATGGACTGTCATTTCTCAATTTTTCCTTCAATGGATGATTAATTTGTGCGAATGTTGATCGTTTTTCTGCAATAGATTTATTGTATGATTTAATAGAATTCTTTCGTGAATAATTATTCTTACTCTTTGAATGAACTGTAAATTCACTATTGTTTTTTGCTATTTCTTCAAATATTTTCCACTTATGGTCATCTCTTTCACGAACTTGCTGTCAGTCCTTTTTTTCCTATTTTTACTTAATCATTCGAAATGCAGTCCTCACCGCATACAAGACAAAATATTTTCTTAATCTCCATTTTTCGCTCAGAATCAGCAATTAAGAAAGAGTCATTTTAAACTGTCATAACAAATTTAAAATTTTCTACAACATGTGTTGAAAATAAAATTATTCTCTTCCTAAAATCTTACAAAGAATAAATACCTCGTTCAGTAAATTAGGGTCATTTCATACTAGCGAAATGAGCACCAAATGAAAATAAAAGTTTGGAAAGTATTTGCACGTAGTACATTTCGACAAATGCAAAGAGAGATAGGGAATTGGGCAATGACTATTCGTCACCTGAGAATAATAAAGTTCTATCTGTGTTTTTGAAAAAATCGACACATCAATATAGAAATGTTCTATTTGTATCTATGAACACGTTTTTGCAGCAAAATTATGTTATATATAATTTATTTATAGCCTTACAATTATATTGCGACATTATTTTAATCCAGAAATGCCTTCATAGATACAAATAGAACATTTCTATATTGATGTGTCGATTTTTTCAAAAACACAGATAGAACCTTATTATTCTCAGGTGACGTACTGCAGAAGCACGCGAAAACGCCATACAAACAATAGGGAAGAGATGAGAAGGGGTGGGGGAATCCAAAGTTGTTTAGCATTTGTTCTGTCTCTTCGCCGTGTTATGATTGTGCTTGCACATTCTTTTTCACTAAAGTTTACTTTATCTTAATTTTTGGCAGGGAAGGGTTGGTGTGACAAAAAAATGTTAATGACACTTTTTGTAGGAAATTAAATTATCTACATCTTTCTAATTGAACTTTTTTGTCTAGATGCCATTGTTCGTGAGATATTCACAGAAAATCGATTTTCAAGCTCTTTAGCGCCCTCTGGAGGCGAAAGCTCACATCGGATCGATGGGGACTTTTAGTATGTTAAACTACATACCCTAACTAGCACCTATGCAAAAATCCAGCTTTGTTCTAATTTTTTCCCATATTTGCAAAAAAAGGTGCTAAAATGACTGGACTAAATATTATATTAATCAGAATTAATTTTATTATGAATATAGGGAAAACTTATTTTGAAGTTAAATCATTTTTGCTGTACTTTTCAGCTTTTTGTCGACCACGTTCTGTTAAAATGAACTGTCACTAGACAGTGGGATTAATCACAGCAAAATTTTATAAGGGCGACTTACATGCTATTTTTCTATATTTGAGACATACGAGATATTTTTTACGAATTTGACGTGACGTAAGTGGGGATCTAAAGTTTTTAATTTGAAGTTAATTAATTTTTCATGTTGCATTCATGTTCTCCCCCCCCCCCCTAAAAAAAAGGAAATATTAAAAAAATACATTTCTTGTTTTAAAAATTCTATCAAATAAATACTAAATATTTAATCTTTAGTTTCAATATCGAGGCACAAGATGGCATCTATTGATTTATTTTGAAGTTAATCAATTTTTCCTATACTTTTCAATTTCCGTCAGCCACGTTTCTGTAAAAATTAATCGTACAAAGTTTGAAAACAAAAATTGAACGCTAAATAAATACTAAATATTTAATCTTATATTTCTAAATGAAAACACAAGATGGCAGCACCAAATAATTTCAACCACGGATACATATTTTCAAGACTACACTTATAATAATATTTCCATTCCGAATTCCCACAAAATTGGTTTCTTTTTAATAAAAAATTACATCAATAGAAAAACAGAAATGAAATCAGTATTTTATATTCCAGAAAGAAGAAGTTCAGTTATAATAAAAAAAATGCTTCGTGCTGTCATCTATTTATTTTGAAGTTAATTAATTTTCCTGTACTTTTACATTTTTTTTATCAATTACGTTTCGTAAAAATTAACTGTGAGTGGTATAAAGGTGACATACAGGCTTGGCGGATATTATTTTTATGATTTTTTTTTTCTTTTTTTTTCTTTTCTTTTTCTTTTTTTTTTTTCTTTTGTCACTTAAATATGGATTTAAAGGTTTTAATATGAATTCTATACTATGACGTATTGAATTATTTCCGAAGACGGAAAATAAAGTTTAGTAGAAAAAAATGTTTATTTCAATAAATTTTAAAGATGAAATCACAAATTCAACGTTCGTATTTTTACGGTACATTTATGTTATCCAGCTTTTTAATAAAAATTTATGTCAACAGAAAAATAGAAATGAAATCTGTTTCTTATTTTAGAGAAAGGAGGATTTCTACTTATATGGAAAAACTCCAAATTCTATTGTAAAAAAAAAAAAAAAAAAAAAAAAAAAAAAAAAAAAAAAAAATGTACTGCCATCTACAGATTTGTTTTGAATTTAATTAATTTTTGCTGTATTTTTCTACTCTTCCATCGGCCACGTGTTATAAAAATGAACCGTCGCCAGACAATGGGATTGTACACTTCAAAATGGTATAAGGACATGATTAACATAGGTATATTTTACGAATTTGACGTCACTTAAGTCTGGATCTAAAGTTTTTAATATGAATTTAATTCATTTTTCCTTTAATATAAAAATATACGACGGAACGCCTTGCTTTTAACTCAAAATGTATAATATGAATTTTAAAATGTTCAAAGTTACTTAAAAGGCGATTAAAATAATCCAATACAGGTGTTAATAGTTAATTTTATTTAATTTTATTATGTCTAAGAAAATATTCTTTGAGGAAGAGCCTGATTAAAAGTTTGAAAGTACTAAGATGTTTTCAAATAAAATTAACTATTAACATCAGTGTTGGATTATTTTAACCACTTCGGGATGAGTGACCGGTAGACGTGTCGACATCGTTTTCACTTACATCACGCGCGACCAGTATACGAGACGGGGCTTTTGTCACTCAGATCCCGAGCGACGAGTATTCGTGCCATCAGACTGGAAAGTTTTCTTTAATTTTGTTTGTACGTTATACTATTTCACATTGATCATATATGAATTTATATTAGAGAAGAACACATCCTTTTATAACTTGGAAAACAAATGGAATCAATTAATATTTTTTTCATCCATAAGATTTTAGTTTTTCAAAAATTTACTGCAATGAAAAAAAAAAAATGTGTTTACTTCTTCATCAATTTATATTTCTGATTGGCGATATCTAAAATGTGATTTATTTTCGATCATAAACCATTTTCCAGCTTAACAAAACATTATTTTTTATTTATCACAAATTTTTATTAGGTATTTAGAAGGGTGAAATTGCGTTTGAGCTTTAAACACAATAATAAATCTGTCGCTTATACGAGTACGTCTGACTAACAAACTGTGTTTTTTCTATTGCTTTTTTTCTGCTTTTATCTCAGTGAGAAAGATGGACGGATACGCATTTTTAATAAGTTCTTTTTTCTTTTATCTCCGTTTGGAAATTGCTTATTTGTACATCTGTCGTTTTGATTAGACTAGGTTCTGGGATTCTTTATTTGAGAATAAAACAGTGATTCCATTTTAAACTGTATTTTGCTGTGGTAATTTCTGCTTAGAAGTAATAAAGAAAAAGAAAAAACGAAAATGCAGTAAGAAAAGAAAGTTTTCGATTGTGGGATATTTGATTACTTTTTTTTTAACTTTTAGTAATGTTATGTATCGTTTCAAACTAATTCATTTTCAATTTATTTATCTCTATTTAAGTATCGTGTTTCTCAGACTCTTTAGAATATACATATATAAACTTATTAGAAAGTTACATTTTTCAAAGTTAGTGATTCTAACAAATCATTAAATTCTGACTATTTTGATGAATAAGTGCGTACATAAGCATGCATATTTCGAATTAATACCATTTCAGCTGTTATAATATAATAGAATTATTAGATGCATTATTTGATGTTCGGTTATACATATAATTTCAATTTCAAAAATGCTCTTAACATTAATGGCATTTTTGTTCAGTATAATTAAAATTACTATTTATTTTCATTCATTATTATTAATTATTATTAATTACTTTTAATTTCATTGCTTTATTTATAGTTTTGGATATTTCTTAATACATAAGATATAACTAAAGATATTTTAACATCAGCAAATTCTTTGAT
This sequence comes from Maratus speculifer, assembly GCA_964019185.1. Classification (NCBI taxonomy): domain Eukaryota; kingdom Metazoa; phylum Arthropoda; class Arachnida; order Araneae; family Salticidae; genus Maratus; species Maratus speculifer. Next base: position 6,027,332 of record OZ025302.1, on the reverse strand, counting down.
GAATGTATTTTCATTTATTATTCAAGCTTACTCTTTATTATCAAATAATCTTTATTTAATATATCGTTTTATCATATATTACTATATATTTATCGATATCTATCTATATTTAACAATTCATAGAAATGCATATTTTATTTTAAAATATAGTTTTATTCACTTTTTACTTATTATTATGCAATACTTTTTATTCGATAAATATTTTATGATTTATTATATTTTTACATGTAATTTTTGAGTTTTCAGAAATATTTTTAAAGAAACATTTGAGAATTATATTTTATGTATGTTTGTATAATAAGTAATTTAAAACTAACCTGCAGAAGTTTTTCGCATAGTCTTATTTGTCAATAAAACAGCTTCATTAAAACGCTTTTTTTATTTAAGTAATCTGTTAAAAATTACTTAGAAGCAAAACTATTGCTGTTTTAACAAAATTATGTTTTTAAATTAGGATAATATTTCGTATTTTGCTATATTAAAATTACATAAGTGATCTGTGATCATATTGTACTATTTTGCGAGTTACACAATTTGTTAAAATGTGTATTACATACATTCAAAAAGTCATTTTTATATAAAAAATATCGTAGAAAATAACTCGTTTTTTGTGTGAATATACATAACAACTTACTCCATGCATGTAAATTTCAAAAGGTTTCATGGAAAAACAATTTTTTTACAATTTTTTAAAGAACGCATTACAAGAGTCAGGCGTAGCTTCGAAAAATCCTTCGGTCGTGAAGATGAAATCGATTTTTCCCGCTCCGTCATCGGATGCACACTTCAAAATGCGCGCGCCGGCCGTCAGGAACGGGTTAACCCTTTCGGGTTGTGGTTTAGTTTTAGGCGTACATGACTTTTAATGGCGTATTATTATGATTCAACAAATACTTTTGTAACTATTTACATGTTGTAATTTGTATATGTCTATGCATTGACTATAGGACTTCATTTATGTTTATACATTTAGTAATAATAATAATTATTATTATTATTTGTTTACTTCTCTTTGAGCGATTCTTTTATTTTAAACATTATAATTCAATCTTTTCTTTATAAATTTTTCATTGTTCTAAAAGAAAAACATCAAAAATCATTAATAAAATAAACTAGTCGTTGGGGGCCACCGTAATACTCACCCATCATGGATATGTATATGAAAATAAAACATGTGAAAACTATTTATACAATGCATTGCAATTCATAAAAACAAAATTTAAATATTGTTAATATACATATAGTAATGCTATATTAAAGAACTGCTGATGTACCAATTTCGATAAATTATATAAAACGCCAAATTACTCAAGTAGTGCCGAACTGCGTAAAAGAAACATCCTTATAACTCCAAAAATAATAATTCTATTAACTAACAATTAATTGCGTCGGATTAAGCGTCTCATTTCCAATTAAAATATACCTCTGAATTGAAATTTGAATGAAATACAGGGTCATGAAAAATCAAAGAATGTGGAAAACAGGATTACAAATATCTCGGCAACTAATAATCCGATTGACTTCATTCTATATGCAAAATGTGTGTTATTTTATTGCATTTTACGTCCATTCCTTAGAACAAAAAAATTCGAAAATTTTTATATACCTTTCATCAGGACGAATTTTTCGAGAGTCCGAAAAAAATAGTTCCGGATAATCGAAGTTGCTGATATTAAATAGGCTTCGTCCCATTCTTACATACTAACTACACACAAAATTTCAAGTATCTATCTCAATTTGTTCGGGAGATAGAGCGTTTACAGACAGACAGACAGACAGACGGACGGCAATTTTTTTTTTCTAAAAACATGTTTTTCGGAATTTCCACTATCTAAAACGTGTAAATTCATCAAAAAAATTTTTTGATTTTCAAAACGATTGCAAGACTTACCCTATACTACGTATGATGGGTAAGTAAAATCAAAAACGAATAATAACTAGTCGTTGGGTGTCGCGGACAGCTCCCTCTGTTTCTCTTTGTAAAGACTGAACGCACCTCCAAACGATTTTTAATCGAACTTTAACTTTTGTATGAATGCAGAACTTTTTTCCTTTTTTATGAACTGAAATGAACTGATAAAATTGTTTTTCTTGAGAATGTTTTTTTCCGATGTTGCTATGGTTTTTTAGAAGAATTGTTTTGTTTTGAACAAAGCTGTGACTTCGTATTTAATGAAAATATTCGAATTTAATGTTAAACAAACGTAATGCTGTAAATAATTGTAATATAGTTGTATATAATTTTTAAATTAATGCCTGCATCCTTTTTTGAGTTTGTATTTAAGTGAAAACCATCCTGGCGCGGACCCGATTTTACTGAAACGAAGCAGCCAGAACTTACCTGATTAAGAGAAAGGGTAAGTAGAAGATTTTGATCTTTATATTTAGCTGCTAATATATTTGAAAAAGAGTTTTAATATATAATAACATGGCGCCCGAACAGGGACGCCAGGTGGTTTCAATTAAATGAAGAATTGAATATAGAAATAAATAAGTGTTAAATGCTTAATTCTATTGAAGAAAATAATAATAATATTGATATTTAACGTATTTTGAGAACAAGATTATTTTGAAAGTTATTGAATTGTTGTATTTTGAAAAGTATAGTATTTCAAACTATTGATTAAAAATGTCTGATCTTGAAAAATTAAAGAAGAAACGTACGGTTTCTCGATCAACAACTACAAAATTAATTAATGCTTGTGAAGTGTATCTTTCACAAACAGAACATGAAATTTCCGTTCTTACGGAACATATTGATCAGTTAAGTACGAAATACAGCAATTTAATGGCTTTAGATGAACAAATTCAAAATTTAATGAAAAATGACAGCGAACTAGAAACTGAATTTGAAACTGCTGAAAGTTATTCCGAGAAAATAATTTCAATGAAATCGAAATTAACTTATGCTGTTAAAACGAAAGTTGAACCTGAGCGTTCTGTTAAGAAAACGAATTCAGTGAATGAGGCTATTTTAACAGAAAATTTAGCTGCTTGTTCTCATTCTAAAGTGAAGTTACCAAAATTGAACATTGATAAATTTAGTGGAGATCCCGCTCATTGGTTAACTTTCTGGAATCAGTACGATAATGCTATACACCAGAATGACAGTTTAAACGATATTGATAAATTTAATTACTTACATTCTTTTCTTACTGGAGCTGCTGCTAGTGCAATTAGTGGTTTTTCGCTATCAAGTGAAAATTATACAGCAGCTATTGAGCTACTTAAAAAACGTTTTGGTCGTAAAGACTTGATAATTAATGCTCATATGGGAAAATTACTGAATTTAGAAACTGTTAAGAATGTAAATAACATTTTCGCACTACGGAAACTGTATGACAGTATCGAAACACAAATCAGGAGTTTGAATTCTCTTGAAGTAACTTCCGGTACATATGGTACGTTACTTATCCCAATTTTACTGAAATTAATTCCCAATGAGTTAAATTTGGAATTTCAGCGTAAACGAAAGTCACAGGAAAATCTTTTTGAAGTTAATGAACTACTTGATTTTTTACGGGCTGAGATCGAATGCAGAGAAAACGCGATTCAAATACAAGACAGGCTCATTGTTCAAAATCCACCCCAAGTGCAGAGGGATAGAAAAATAAATAAATCTAAAGTTCCTACTGCTGCTTCATTGAAGGTTACGATTAATCAGTGTATCTTTTGCGGAGATTCCGCTGAATCAGTCCAACACATTTCTGCAGCCTGCTCTAAGTCCGTAACAGAAAGGAAGGCATATTTAAGAAAAAACGGAATGTGTTACATCTGTATGAAAAAGGGAAATCATTTAGCAAAAGATTGCTTTTCAAAAATAAGATGTGAACATTGCAGCGGAAAACATAATTCTTTAATTTGTGATAAGGGTAATAAAGTTAATGAGAAAAAGGAAACTAATGAGAAAAATTTCACTTTGACGAACAAAACATGTACACAGAAAGTTTTATTGCAAACTTTAATTGTAAAAATTTGCGGAAATGGTGAAGATAAGTTTGTTAGATGCTTAATCGATTCTGGATCGCAAAAATCCTACATTTCAAAGTTTGTTGCTGAAGTGATGCAATATGAAAGTTTAAGTGAGAGTAACATTATTCATAGTTTATTTGGTGGAAGGGAAATGTCTGAAATTCATAAACAGTTTGTTGTAAATCTGAGTAGTGTAAAAGGTGATTACAAATGTAATTTTAAGGCTTTTGATCAAACTAAAATTTGTTCTGATGTTCCACAAATGATGTAAGACCCCTGTTAAATGAGCTCAAACAAAATAGAATCTTTTTGAATGACACTATCCGTATGAAAAATAAGCTATTGTTTGAATCTTCGCCAACTGAAATTCATGTTCTGATAGGAGCAGATATTGCGGGAAAGTTACTTACGGGCAAGATAAGAAAATTAAGATCAGGTTTAGTATGTGTCGAAACTTATTTAGGATGGACTATTATGGGAAAAGTTCCTTTAGAAATAGAAAATAAAATTGATAACTCATTTACCTTTTCGATGTATGTGTCAGATTATAAAATTGCTGAATTATGGAATCTTGATACTCTAGGCATTTTAGATCCATCCGTTAATGAGTCTAAAAGGGAATTGCATGAGCAAACACTGCAACATTTTCTTTCGACGGTAAAAAGGGATTAAGAAGGCAGATTTGAAGTCTGTTTACCTTGGGTCGAAGGCCACCCCTCACTCCCTAATTATCGAGAAATCGCTGAGAAAAGGTTAAAGAATACAGTAAAAAATTTAAGAGACAAGGGTTTCTTAAAAGATTATGAAGCGGTTTTCAAATCTTGGGAGGAAGAAAAAATTATAGAAACTGTACCTGAAAATGAATATAATAATTCTTGCCATTATTTACCCCATCGTGCTGTTATTAGAATGAATTCCAAAATAACCAAAATAAGACCAATATTTGATGGGTCGGTGAAAATTAAGGGGTTTCCTTCAATAAATGATTGTGTAGAAAAGGGGCCTAATTTGGTAGAAACTATTCCTGCAATTATTAACAGATTTCGTGAAAAGTCAATAGGTGTAAGTTCTGATATAAAAAGAGCCTTTTTGCAAATAGGGCTTAACCATAATGATCGTGACTTTTTGAGGTTCCTGTGGTGGGAACAAGGGAATCCAGATCAGTTGAAGATATATCGACATAAGAGGGTCGTTTTTGGAATATCCAGTAGTCCTTTCTTATTGAGTGCTACTTTAGCAAAGTTAATGAACGATGTCCCTGAACATCTCAGAGCGACGGCTAAGAAACTTTCTGAATCTTGGTATGTCGACAATTTAGTCACAAGTGTAAACAATGAAGATGAGTTAAAGAAATTCAAAAATGATTCGATTGAAATTTTGGCTAGTGCCAAATTCGAACTGCAAGATTGGGCTTATAATTTGCCATTGACGAACCAAATTGCCTGTAATGACAGCTTTTCAGAAATTTCATCATCTGATAATTCAAAATTTGAAACTTTTGAGAATCCTAATGAAAGGAGAACAGTCCCTATTCTTGGTCTCATTTGGGATTTGTACGATGATACTTTGAGTTATGATATTAGAAGTTTAAATGATTCTAATAGTAAATTCATCACAAAAAGAGTTATTTTGTCAGAAGCTCACAAGATTTATGACCCGATAGGCTTTACTTGTAGTATAACACTTATTCCGAAGCTTTTATTGCAAAAGTGTTGGCAACTGAAAGTTACATGGGATGAACCTCTTCCCGAAGATATTTGTAAAACATTTATTAAGTGGAAAAATGATTTGGCCCATTTGGCAGAATTGAAGATCCCTAGACAAATGATGCTTAATTCTGATTTAGATACTGAATTTTCTTTTCATGTTTTCTGTGATGCCTCACAAAAGGCATATGCCACATGCATTTACTTAAGGTGTAAAGAAAAGGATAAAATATCATGTCAACTCGTACAAGCTCGTGTAAGAGTCGCCCCCCTGAAACCTGCAACTGCCTCTCATCAAGCTGAATCTGGAACAAATGATGAAACTGAAAATCTGAAAAGAGCTCATCAAGAAGAAATTAATGAACTAAGAGATTCACTTGAAAAGCATAAAGCTGATGCTAATGATGCTAAAGAAATATTAAAATCTGTTAATAAAATCCTTGCAAATTCACAAGAAGTCATTGAAAAACAGAAGAAAGAAATAATATCCATAGAAGAAGAATGTACATTATTAAAAGAACAATTATCACAAGTGCAATCTGGGAAGAAAGATATGGAAGTAAAATTGCAATCTTTAACTGAGAGCCTTGATCTTGAGAAACAGAAAACATCTGAGTTAGCTAATGAATTAGAAGCAGTTAAAGAAAAAGTTGCAAAATTTAATTCATTAGAAACAGAATACTTGGCCTGCAAGAATGAAATGGCTACTTTAGAAAAGGCTAGCCTTGGTTTAGAAGAAAAACTTCTTGTTTCTAAAAAGTCTGAATGTGAGATATGCTTTAAAGAACAGTTAGAGAGTAAGAGCAAAAAGTTAGAAGAAGCTCTTAATACCATCGATTTACAAAAGGATGAAATGAAAAAACTGAGATGTGAGAACAGAAAGTATTCTGAGGAATTTTTTAAGTTTAAAAATGCGAAGAAAAATCTTGAGAATGAATTTAACAATATTTCTCCTCAAATTGAATCTGAAATGAAGCTTAAAGAGCGACTAGAAAAAGAATGCAGAAGATTAGGAGAAGCTGTTAATACTGTCAATTTACAAAAAGATGAAATTGAAAAACTAAGATGCAAGAATAAAAAATGTACAGATGAATTAATTGAGCTTAAAAAATTGAACAGCGATCTTCAAAACAAGCTTGATGTCCAATTCATTTCTCAAAATGATAATGTCCATGAGTTAGTGAAAGTACTTGAAACATGTGAAATTAAAGCAACTCATAATATTGAAGAAATACAATCTAATTTGGGACAATTGAACGAGAAGCCTGCAAGCAGTTCTATAAACCATGAAAAGGAATGTGCTGTCTTACATCAGTTGATTAATACCTTAGAAAAGTGTGAAGCATTTGCTAGCAACAAAATAAAACATTTTCATTCTATCGGCATCAAGTATGTTGAACAGATTATGGACTTAGAAAGTACATTCAAAACAAAAGAAAAAGTTATTGATATGTTGAATAATGATATTAATGATTTGCAAAAAAATTATAAAGACTTACAAACATCTTCAAAGAAACAACAAATAGAAATACAGAAGATTAGGTCTGAAAGTGAGAAAATGGAAATGCGACTGACAGACTATAAAAAATTTAATGAGTCAGTAAAGTGTGATCTGGCTAAGCTTGAAGTTGAAAAGGAAAAACTTGAAAGTGAATACAAAAATTTGAAAGATAAGGAAGAAACAGCAAAAAGAATGAATTGGCCTCTCGGAAAAGTTATCCAGTTGTTTACAGGAAAAGATGGTGTAGTACGCTTAGCAAAACTACGAACCAGGTTCGGGGAAATACTTCGTCCTGCACAAAGATTATATCCGTTGGAAGTAAATTTAGAATCGAATGACTTTTTCCAGAAAAATGTTGAGTGTGCTCCTCCTAGTGAACTTAATAATAATGACTCACCCATTTCTGCCAAAGTTCGAGAAGACTCTCCTAGAAATTCTAAGTATGGACGTGTGATTCGAACCCCAGAACGTTTAGACCTCATGAACTTGACCTCGACAGTGATTGAGTTTCAACATGGTAAAACTCAAGGGGGGGAGTGTGTCGCGGACAGCTCCCTCTGTTTCTCTTTGTAAAGACTGAACGCACCTCCAAACGATTTTTAATCGAACTTTAACTTTTGTATGAATGCAGAACTTTTTTCCTTTTTTATGAACTGAAATGAACTGATAAAATTGTTTTTCTTGAGAATGTTTTTTTCCGATGTTGCTATGGTTTTTTAGAAGAATTGTTTTGTTTTGAAATGCATTGCAATTCATAAACAAAATTTAAATATTGTTAATACATAGTAATGCTATATTAAAGAACTGCTGATGTACCAATTTCGACAAATTATATAAAACGCCAAACTACTCAAGTAGTACCAAATTGCGTAAAAGAAACATCCTTATAACTCCAAAAATAATAACTCTATTAACTAACAATTAATTGCGTCGGATTAAGCGTCTCATTTCCAATTAAAGTATACCTCTGAATTGAAATTTGAATGAAATACAGGGTCATGAAAAATCGAAGAATGTGGAAAACAAGATTACAAATATCTTGCAACTAATAATCCGATCGACTTCGTTCTATATGCAAAATGTGTGTTATTTTATTGCCTTTTACGTCCATTCCTTAAAATAAAAAAATTCGAAAATTTTTATATACCTTTCATCAGAACGAATTTTTCGAGAGTCCGAAAAAAATAGTTCCGGATAATCGAGGTTGCTGATATTCAATAGGGTTCGTCCCATTCTTACATACTAACTACATACAAATTTCAAGTCTCTATCTCAATTTGTTCGGGAGATAGAGCGTTTACAGACAGACAGACAGACAGACAGACGGACGGCAAAATTTTTTTTCTAAAAATATGTTTTTCGGAATCTCCACTATCTAAAACGTGTAAATCCGTCAAATTTTTTTTTTCGATTTTCAAAACGATTGCAAGACTTACCCTATACTACGTATGATGGGTAAGTAAAAATATCAAAAATCTGAAATAAAAACATCAAAAATGAAAATATTGTGAAATTTTTCCATTGTTCTGAAATAAAAAGCGGCGTCAAGAATTTTCCGTTGAAATGGCTCTTAAAGCTCTCATGTTTCTAATAGGACTGCACCCACTCATGTATTCTCTTCCTTTTTTTTAAATTTTAATTTAGAATTTTTTTTATAAAGATGCTCTTTCATTTGTCAAAAGTGAAATTTTCAGATACATTACTTCAGATTGTTTATTTGCAAAATATGATGATCGATAAAAAATATTAATCATATTGAATGTCAAAATTTAACTTTTCGAAAATTCTTATTTTCACACCGGAAAATTGCAATGAGAAAATATTAATGTAAAAAAAATCAACTTTTCACCGCATTAGTATTTTATGCACCATTGTTTTGACGTCGAGAAGGGGTTACGGGCTATCAGCTAGTAACCTCTTATAATGAATATAGATACAATTAAACTGTAATGATATTGTGCACGTCTGAGCACGATTCCTCTTATACGAACGTGACAAACTGTCGAAATCTCTTCGGGGAATCAGAATTTTGCTCTGAGTATTGTCGGGGACGCTTTTAATCACTGTGGCTAATGAAGAATTTGCCAAGCACGCTTTTGTTTTCTGAGATATATCTAAATTGAAATTACGATTTCTTATTTTTAGCATCCGATGCTATTTCTTTCAGACAAGCTAAAAATGTCGTGTCATTAGCCCTGAATTTTCTACTGAACCGATTTTGATAATTATTTTTTTTTTAAATGAAAGCTATTTATTTGTAATTCTGCCCATTTTAATTATTTTTTAATTTATTTCCATTTTTATATTTTATTTTTAATTTTAAAAGCTTTTTCATGACATTTCTTCAAAATGGTGGCAACACAGTTTAGCTTTTCTCTCGATAATAAAAATTTATTTTCTAAAATGATTGCGTATAATTATGCACTAATTGAGTTAAAAAATATATATATTTACTGAGAAATAATATTAATAATGTAAATAAAATGACAGAAAATAATTTATGATAAAAATTAATGTCTAAATCAAAATAAGAGAAATTTCAAATGAGGAAAATTATGTCATTCAGCAACCAGATAAAAGGGAATTACAATATTATTATGGAGGCCTTTTTCATAAACAGTAACTTTTAAAGAACATTTGAAGAGAAAATGACGTCACTATTTAAAACATTGTATTTTTACTCATAACGATATTAGGTACTACTCTGTTATCCCTTCGACCAATTTCGCCAAATTATACAAATCGCCACATTAATAGCCAAACTATACATATTGGCATAATTTTTATTTTAAATAACGAAAAAATAAATAATTAGTAGAATATTAATAAAAATATTAATAAAAATCACTTAATGATATTTTAAACGCATGAATCGTATTTAATGTCATTGAATGTGACATTCACGATCATCTATTATTGGCATTTAATCTTATAGTTTGGCGATAATTTTTTGGTCGATGGGATAACCTAGTAGTACCCGATATTATTTTTTTTCTTTTTTTTTTAAAAAAGCTATTTTTCTGTGAGTGCATATAAAATAAAATTTCTGGATTTCGCCGGCACTCATATTACGATTTTAACTGTAGATGTGCGAATATATGAATTCAAAATTGAAACTGGCAAATTTGACATTTACTTTATAAATATATTTATTATATATTGATTCAATAATGTAATAACTTTTGCTTTTTTTTAAACCAAATCGATCGGGTCTTTTAAACATTTCATTCGTCGAATTCGACGGGATTTCATTCGTTTTATTGTTAAATTGCATTTCCTTTTACTGAGAGTCTATAAAAAAGCGTTTAAACTAAAGAAAAAATCCGTTTTTGATGAATCTAGTCAATGAAGAAGTAGCACGTCAAATTCTATCTCTTTATTATTCCGCAATCCCAATGTCTCAGAGAGAAATTGCTATTCAATTGGGTATTTCACGCCGTTCTGTTTGCTATTATATTGATAAACACAAGAAAAATGAAGTTAGTTCATTGCAATCTAAACGGGGTCGCCCTTCTAAAAAACTTCTATCGATTTTTTTTTCTAATCGGAGGCGAAACTGAATTCTGTAATGGTAGAATCTACATTCATCTTGTTATTTTATTTTGTTTTATTTTATTTTTGTTTATTTATTATTATATGCGACAACCAGCTGTTTACTGTGTTCCAGGCTGATTATATGATTCACACAGACAAAATAAATAAATAAATAAAAATTCTATATGAATTTCTTTCAAATTTGGATTACAAACAATTGAAAAAAAAGGACTTGTCTATTTTTAAAATAAATAAATCTGAAAGAAAAATCTATAATTAATCATGTATTATTATTATTAGGGGTTTTTTTTCTCCCGTACTTCATTGTCAGTACCTACAATATTTAAATTTACCGAAGGATTTTTTCCTCAAAATCATAAATCAAAAGAAAAATCATAATCAACGATTTTTTTCTTCAATCTACATTTTATAGTACTGAAAAGTAGTAAATATTTATTTCAACTTCTTCTTCTTATTATTATTATTCTATTTAATCTGAATATAAGTCCCTTAAGGGAACTCGACACAGATGCCACGCCCATACCATTAATTTTACTCTTATATTTTACACTTACTTATTATATGTAACTGAATTTCATCCAAGCGTTAATGAATGTTTACTTTAATTCACGTGTTTCAGAAAACTGTGCAAAAACTTCAAACAATTTAGAAGTGTCCCAGTTTTCAAATTGAAAATAATTTATATTTCGTTCAAAAATTGCATCACTTCGCCTGTATTTTTCCTTCTAAGAATTTTTGAAAATGTAATAAAAAACATTAAACAATGTGAAATTTTTTTTAAAATGACTGCTTAAACGACTTGGCAGCTCTGTTTTATGTTTTTCGCCATTTTTTTTACATGCAATTTAGAATTAGATGAAACCATGATGCATATTATATTTATATATTATATTATAACAGACAAAGATAATATATGTTGACAAGATATAATTTATTCCGATAACTAAACCAAGTGAAACATACTTAAACTATTCATCAGTGGCTAGCATTAGACGAACACTTCATGTTGATGTGTTAAATATTTACATTCCACTACATGGCTATAAAAAAATGTTTTAAATTCAAACTCATACCAGAAAATGTATTTCAAAATACTTAAAAATGAAATTTTTAAAGCTCGTCAATACTGGACATATTTTATCTGAAGGTTATAATGTATCGGCAGCTGACTATGCTCGAGCAGTCGTAAAATGATAATTCAAGGTGCAATTCGTTGTGATCAATCACAGTCTTCAGGAGTAGTGTTTTGTAAGTACGGAAAATTTTGGTCCTTTGTATTCGGTACCTCCAAAAGACTTTTCTCATGACAATGTCTCGGTGTAGCTCTGCCCCCTGTGGAGATTGCAGTTACTCGATTCAACTGGGGTCATTATAAAAAATCGATAACAAGACAAAATATCAAAAATCCCTTCCGAAGGTGTACGTGTACTTTAAGGGATTTTCAGTTTGGAAGCATTTTATAATTTATCAATATTATTCTTTTTTTAACATAAAAGGTATTGATAAATTATCAGTACATATATTAATACCTTTATCAATGCCGTTTTTTCTTTTTAATGTGAAACGAATTTTCGAAATTGGATACAAACACTATTTAAAAATAGGGGTGGAGTTATACAGAAATTTGCTGAGGATAAAAGAATTGATGTGTATAATTTTCAGTTTAGTATGAAATGAGGCCTTACAGATAAAATTAAGTTTAATAGTATTTCCGAAATGTGTTTAGATATTAAATAGATTATCATATTATTCATAAATCCGACTGCAATAATGTATCGAAGATACACCATTAACAAATACATTTAACATCAGTAAGCGAGATAAAAATGAATTTTCAGTAAATGAACTTAAGGTAAGTACGATCAACGTATCAATTATTGGTATGAACTATTGTATTATACTAATGGTATACTAACTCTTATACTAATGGTCTTCAAAATGTTTTTATCACGACTAAAGACCAAAACAGTTTTTTAAAATTGTACATAATTTAAGTTAAAACATGAAATATTTGACAGCGAAATATTTATAACAAATATCATGATCTGAAAGCAAGCGCTGATGTAAATGATTTCTCTAATTCAATAAACCGTCAACTGTTATTATCAAATTGCCTGTAACAAAATGAATTAATCTGGTATGATTACTGATTCTTACAAATGGAGCAGTTTAGCTGAATATCTTAAAAGTTTTTGTAGAGTCCATTTCATCATTTTTATAATGGATCTAGCCATCCGGCGAGATTGCCCCCAACGGCCAATATCTCAAATAATAAAATTCACGGTGACAAGAAAAAAACAGTAGTGTTTTAAGCTCCTGACTTTGAACTGTTCTTCAGTTAATTGCAAAAATATGTGCCGGCACGGCTATTTTTTTAAATATGTTTTTCTCAAAAAGTATTACAGTTAGGGAAATGAAATCAATGGGAATTATTGATAAATATGTTACTCCACATTATATATATATTTTTTTCGCGTTTTTACTCAAATTTTCACAGTTTTTTAAATTATTATAATAATAATTCTATATTTAAACCAATCAAAAAATTACAGAATGATGCTCAAAATATGTGAAATCTATTTGTGCCTGTAGGATGAGTCGGCAAGAATTTCTTTTTCTATTTCGATTTTTTATTTAGGAATTAAATATCATTTTAATTTTAAATCAACATCTTATTGATCAAGACTTGTTTTTGGCTACTGACAATGGGAAATTTAGCAGCATTATTATTTAAATTTATGCGATCTGATACTTTTAATTTGTTACAAACCTGACAAATTACCATATATTTTTAATTATTATTATCATAAATTTTCCCCATACATATATAGTATGTATATCAACCGACAGATCAAATACAGGGTTGTTCAAAAGTATTGGAATACATATTTTGGCATAGATAGTAGCACCTTACTTCCATAAATAACGAAGTTTTTTTTTTAAGATTTCAGGACCTATGTTTAATGCATGCTTTTTCTTGTCCGATTAATGTTTGTAATGAATGACCCTGGAAATTGGTTTCATTTTAATTTTTAATTTAATTTTATATCTGCTGCAAAAGAAAATGAAGCAGACTTATGTAATGGAGAGATTTTTCAGCTCTTTCAAACACTGCATATTACCTTATTTAATTTATAAAGTTATTCTTTTAGAATTCTATGGTGTGAGTTTTAATTTAAACTGTATATTTTTCTAGTAGTCAGTGAACTGCCACATTTTTTTATTCATGCACTGTTTTTGACAGGATGGAGGCAATTTTCTCTGCGTTTTGTATATAGTATATCTGTATATTAAAATTTTTTCTAGAATTTGTTAAAAACTATTACATTCAAAATCACTTTAAGCACCTCACAAAAAATGCAACATGTAATATTCTAGAATTTGTATATAATCATAAAATGTATGTATATGCATGAAATATACAATCATTACCAAGGGATTTGAAATATGTTTAACGAAAGAAACCCTATTAAAATAATTATAAAACATGACAGTTAGAATCCTAACAGTTTCATTTGATCTGTTAGTCTTATTGTCGCCAGTAAGTAGTAAGGCTGGATAGCTCCGCCTCAATTTACAAAGTAATATTTTCAGCAGTTTTTGAAAGGCGTTCCTCAATTTCAGAATACAGTAAAATAAAATTTCATTCATTAATAATTAAATGCTTCCAAATTATAAAAGCTACTAGAATAATGACGGAGTAATTTAGAACGCTTTTTTTAAAATTGGATGGAACTGTCATCATAATTTCAATTCATAAAAATGTTGGGACAGATATAGTATTCGCGCGTAGTTCGTCATCTTGTTTCTTTATTGGTCACTTATGACCACTTTATACTTGATTTTTGAACAATTCAGAAGCTAAAGATAAACAACAACAAATTTTTAAATTGAAAATCAGCACACGAAACATTATTTGCAAATAAGAAGATAAAAAAGGTGGGGGAGTGGAAGATAGAGGAGGAATTCATAATTAGTAAACGATAAATACATAAATTTTAAAATAGTTAAATAAAGCAAATATTCATTTAAAATATATATATATATGTATATATATATTTTAATATTATATATGTATATATATATTCCGAAATTACACTAAAAAATGTTACACTAAAAAAAATTTCAGATTATACATTTAAAAAGGCAACAACAAAAATAAATGAAAAAATCCAAATACAAAAATTTAAAATTGGCAAAAAAAAAAAAGGCGTTAACTTCTGGCGAATACTACGTGATAGCCAGATACTTAAATAATAAATTTCAAAACATGAAACGCATCCACTTATATCTCCAAGAAATGTAAGAGGAGTAAATTTCAAAATGTCTGCATATGCATTATTTGTAAGATTCAACAATGTTCGACTCAGCTTGTAGTTCCAATATTTAAAACAATGACCAGACATTCCAATATCTCTAGTGTTTTGGCAAGCGGTTTCATGTGCGCCATAAAGTTAATCAATTAAGTTAAGGTTATAATAAATAAAACATACGAAAGATTAAATATTGCCAGCCCTGAAAGTAAAGCATACTCAAATTAAATAGGAATAAATAAATAAATAAAATTGTAAGTTAACAAATAGCTATGAGTTTTTGGAAAATAATATTTTCAAAGACTAATAATTTTAGACTAAATGATTTCTATATTTTAAAAAATCAATAACAGCGTCATTTTTAGGATGATTAAAACGTATCTGGTCATTTAGAGTCACGTTAACCCCTTGAAAGGCGGTGGAATAAAATATATTCTACTTATATTTAATTGCAAAATACCATATTGACACCAGAATTTTGAAACGAAATTTTTAATTTTATCAAATACGGGAAGAAAAGCTTCTATGTATTTTAGAATAAATTTATTTTTTAAATTCTGGTGCCATTCAACCATTTTAGTGTTCTGTGAATAGACGGGATTTACCACTCAAAGGGTTAATATTCCTGGACCAATCATATACAAATATTACATGAAATTTCAGTTTAACAGTTTTCGGTACTGTATTTTTTTAAACTTCTAAACTTTGCACAGTTTCAATTTTTACACCGTCATATAAAGAAAAAAAATTACTCTTAAATGCACCTTGTTTGAAATCTGTTTCTAAATTTGTTTTTGAAATATTAATTTTTTGTAGTTTTTAACATTTTTTTGTCATTGTGGCAACAGAAGTATTAAAATTTTGGACATTAAACATGTTCCAATCAAAAAACGAATAAAATAAGATAAGTTGCGAAATTGAACCAATAAAAAAATTCAGATGTACATCAGATTTCCCAATTCTCTACCGAGGACAACAACTATTTTCCAAATAGTTTTAACAAAACTTAAAGAATTTATTTTGAACATGTCTTATCCTACATCAGAAATTCAAATACTTGAAGGTTAGAATTCCAATGTTCTTAAGTCCTAATATCATCTTTTAACGGTATATTTCGATCCAAACTGCTTATTTGCCGATTTATTTTTGAATTTATTTTTGCTCTCAAATGCGTCAGACCGCCAAATTCTTATTTAGAAAGTACACAAGGTGCCGTGATTGGCGATAAATGCAGAAAATATCGCATAAAAAGCAATCAAAAACGGCAATTAAAACCGATTTTTCCGAAGCGGGAGATCTGCGGGCGAAAAAAAGGGTCATACTGAAAAGGTAATTGTTTATAAATCAAATTCTAATGAATTGAGCATAAAAAAAGTCAGACGGCAACTTATACGTCCCTTCAAGAATCCCCTCAGCAAGTTTCATGTTTCTACTTTTAAAAATATGTCAGAAATTGTATCGGAAATTTTCGAGCTATTGAAGGTGGAAAAGCGTTTTTTCGAATACACCATTAATGTAATTTGTAAAACTAAAATGTAGAAAATAAAAAAAAATTCACAATGTTTGTCATTTCAGTTAAATTCTAACATTATTTGTGTACACACTCAAAAATAATAAACAAAATATGTGAATATATTAAATTGCGCTCACATAAAAGCTTATCGTTTAGGAGTATTTGTTTCTAAATTATTTCCTCCGTTTATTCTAGAGAATGTTGAGCATCAAAGAGAAATGATACCTTTCATGATTTAACCTTTTAACAGATCAATATTATTGTAAAAAAAATTCAATTTTTTTGTCACATCTTTTACAGAATTTTTAATCTTTTATCACCAGCTTTTCAAAATAAAAATTTTTGCCTAATTGAATCAGAATAATACTCGGATTAAATAATGCAAAATTTACAATAAAATTTTACTGGCGAGAGCAATCAATTACAGGGTTTGTCCGGAAAGTAATAGGACTGAGTCGATTTTAAACAATTTATTAAGCCAATCATTACAATTCTTTAAAAACTTTCAAAATGGGCTCCTTCTGCGTCGATGCAGCGCTGCCAGCGCGATTTCCAAGCATTGAAGGCGACACGGAAGGCATTCTCCGGAATAGCCTCAAGAGCTGCGGTGCATGCTGCTTGGATCCCCTCTGTCGTCTAAAAATGCTTGCCTTTCATCGGCCTTTTCAGTCGAGGAAACAAAAAAAGGTCCGGGGGAGCCACATCTGGACTGTAGGGTGGCAGTGGAAGCGTTGAGATGCTGGCCTTGGTTAGGTAGCTGTTCACAAGAAAGGCGGTCTGAGTTCAAAACTTTGCGCACACGAGTCACATGGTCGGTGTTTGTCGAAGTCGAAGGTCTTCCAGAACGATTTTCATCGGCGACCTCCTCTCGGCTCTCCAAAATGGCCTGGTGCCACCGAAACACACCACATCTTGCTAAAGCAACATTTGGGTAAGCCTGCTTGATCATATCAAACGTCTCTGTCGCAGATTTACCCAGTTTCACACAGAATTTAATCGCATACCTCTGCTCTAACGAACGCTGAATTTTTCGTCTTGCACCACTCACAGAATCACGTCGCGCGAAAATGCCTGTCCTGACTCTCCAGGTGCTCGAAGACAAATGAACAGCCTCTCGTTCGTTAGCTAGGAGCGCCCTCTACTGAATCCAGTCGGTACGCGCACGCTCCGAAGTACAGTCGCCGCGGAAGAAAATCAGTCCTAATACTTTTCGGACAAACCATGTATACTTGGAGTATGGTTGCCCGTACCTGGTACGGGCAAATCATAATTGGCAAAAAAAAAATTATCCCTTCGACGTACGAGCAAAACATGGAAGTGGTTAATACTTGAATTTACGGAAGAATAAATGAAAATACAGAATGTTTATTAAAACACTTACACCATAAAATATACTAGCAGCGGTGACCGAGCTCGGTCAAAATTAACTTTGTGTTCAACTCGATATAGTATTATTACTGTAAAATATATTATTAATAATAGTATTATTTACAAAAACAATCAATAAGAAAACTATGTTTGTATGCACATGTTCATAAATTTTACTTTATTTTAAAATTTACAATGAAAGGACATCAATCCAAATCACTTTTTTAGCTCGACACTGATTAGTTTAACTATGCATCTCGAAGACTATTAAGAATGTATAAGAAATTTCTACACATTCTGAAAGACAATATTTTTTGCCAAATATAACCAAATTTGGACACATTCTTTCATTTGGCGCCAAATATGTGTTTTGGTTTCGTAAACTTAATAGTCGATTTTTCGGCCAAATTTCGCCAGTATTTTGTCAAATATCGCCAACTTATTGGCTTTTGCCATAGTCTCGTGATCCTGACCCTTATTACCCAAATGATCCTCTAATCACATGTGATCAAACATGTGACTTAGCTCAATGATCTTCAGGTAATCAAAAACAGTACAGTATAAAATGAATCAAAATCGTTTAAGCCATTTCTTAAGCAAAATTAGCTTGACAGCATTCAGCAATGAAGCGATAAGACCCAGTAATATAACTTTGATTAATATGCAATTCAGCTCAATAGTCTTCTCGTGACAAAAGACGTTCCTTTGCAAAATTTAGGTAAAATTGACTGAGTCGTTGTTATATATAATTAGAATGACCCGAACCCATTAAGACCTAAAACGACCCACTAATTGAATTGTTACGTGCATGTGTCCTATCTCAATGGTTTTCTTTTGCCCGAAAACGATATAATAAAAAATATACTCAAAATGGTGAGAACAATTTTCTAGATAAAATTAGCATGACCCACAAATGACCCTTATATCGAAATCTCTCGAAAATGTGACTTAGTTCATTAATTTTTGCGTGCCGTAAAACGTTAAATGCAAAATTTAGATAAAATCGATTGAGCCAATTTTTAGGTTTAAATAGTTTGACCTTGACCCATTATGACCCAAAATAACTCATTAATCGAGTTTTCTCAAACATCTGACCTAACCCAATGATTTTCTTGTGTCCGAAAACAATAGAATATAAAATTTAGTCAAATTTGCGCGAGACATTGTGTAGATAAAATTAGAATAACCCAAAAGTGACCCACTGATCGAAATTTCTCGAACATGTGACATAGTCCATTAGTTCTCTCGTGTATAAATATTGTTACACTCAAAATTTCGTTAAACTCGATCCTGCCGTTCTTTAAATATAAATAACTTGACCCAGACCATTTATGACCCAAAATGACCCATTAATCGAAAATTTTCGATCATGTGACCTAGCCCAATGATTTTCTCGTGCCAAGAAATGTTGTATACAAAATTTCGTTAAAACTGATCCACATGTTTTTTAGATATAGCTTGACATAACCCGTTATGACCCATCATGACCCATAAATGACTCTTACAATCGAAATCTCTCAAACATGTCAGATAGCCCATTAATTTTCTCGTGTCAAAAAACTTACATACAAAATTTCATTAAATTTGATACAGTCGTACTTTAGATATAAATAGCTTGACCCAGACCTTTTATGACCCAAAATGACCCAGTAATCGAAATTTCTCGAACTGAGACCTAGCCCAATAGTTTTCTCGTGCCAAAAAAATGTTGTATACAAAATTTCGTTAAAATCGATCCACCTGTTCTTTAGCTATAGCTTGACCATGACCCATTATGACCCATCATGACCCACAAATGACTCTTATAATCGAAATCTCTCGATCGTGTGACTTAGCCCATTAGCTTTCTCGTGTCAAAAATCTATTACAGGCAAAATTTCGATGAAATTGATTCTGCGGTTCTTTAAATATAAATAGCTTGACCCAGACCCTTAATGACCCAATATGACCCATTAAATTTTTTTTTTCGAATATGTAACCTAGCCCAACGTTTTTCTCGTGCCCGAAAACCATAGAATGCAATTTTTAGTCAAACTTGCGTTAGAAAATCTCTATATAAAAATAGCATGACCCACAATGACCCCCCAAAATGTCCCACTAACCGAATTTTCTCGAACATGTTACCTAACCCAATGGTCTTCTTGTAATCCAAAATGATAAAATGTAAAATTTGGTCGAAATCGTTAGAGCCGTTTTTTAAATAAAAATGGCTTGACCCACAATGACCCAAAAATGACCCACTAATCAAAATTTTTCGAACATGTGACCCAGCTCAATTGTTTTCTCGTGCCAAAAAACGATTGGATACAAAATTTCCTTAAAATCGATCCAGCCGTTCTCTAGATATAAATAGCTTGATCCTGACCCATTATGACCCAAAATGATCCAATAATCGAATTTTCTCGAACATGAGACCTAGCCCAATGGTCTTCTCTTGCTCGAAAATGGTAAAATCCAAATTTTCGCTAAAATCGTTAGAGCCGTTTTTGAGATAAAATTTACACACACACACACACAATTTTTGCTCGCATTATAGTATAAGATTTGTTACAGACAAGATAATAACAGACCCGATATTTCTTCCGGACAAAAGAAAACTACTGATACATACTAAAAATTTAACACTAGAGCCGCGGGAAATTTTAATCAAGTTTAATGAAAATATTTCACATCAGAATTTTTATTTAAAATTATTTAACCTATTTATTTATGTTATATTTGTTCAGAATATATTTAAAAACTTTTAAATATAGTTTTCTGGTTGGAATCGACATCTATTCAATTGTTACGGGTCAAAATGACCCGTCACCGCGGTTCTAGGGTTAAATAAATATGAACTATATTTATATATTGATTTATTACATTTCATTATAATTTTTAAGAGCATAGAATGTTTAGCATTTTTAAAAGACATTTTTAATTTCAAATAGATTAAATTTGACCAAAAAAATTTGACTTAATCATTTTAAAAAAAAATCATCTTCGTTTATATTTCACAAAATTTTATTAAGAAATATATATTCAAGAAATTTTCTGACATGAGCATACATAAATTAATTCTAAAAACTTGTTCCTTTTGTAAAAACAACATAGAATCCTTCAGGGTTAGTTAATTTTAGACTTATTAAGAGCATAGTTACCAACTCTCCCGTATTTTTGGCCCGGAAATATTTAATAGAGATGTTTATCTTGTTTAATCGGCAGATTATGGCGATTTGAAATGGCAAAATTTGCTATAAATTTTTCTGGGTAAAAAAAAAAAAAAAAAAAAAAAAAGGCTTTACATTTAGAGAATATGATTAATACTCATGTGAAATAGTTGGATGTGCCAATCCCAAAACTTTCTTCTATCTCATACGTACATTTTAATATTTAAAAAAAAAATAGCTACTCATTTTAATGCTTTAATAATTTTAATTCAATACTATACCAACTTTGATTTTCATATTAAATTTCTGCTTCAATCAATTAATCGGAGTAAAAACGAATTTCCATCTCTGCACGAGCCGTTGGACAATAGAATAATAGGCAGATATTTTTTTCAAATTCAGGGAGGACCTACTTGCCTTACCAAAAAATAATCATATACAAAAAATTTAGTTCAGTTCGAGAACTAACTTCCTACACTTTTATGTGGTGCAATATTGAAAATGGCATAAAATTCGCTATTGCAGCGCCCCCTTCAGGCGGATTTTTTAAGATTCAGGGCGATCCAACTAGTCATAGCGTACACTTACACAAAAAATTTCGTTCAATTCGATGCATAACTTCATATACTTTTGGTCGGTACAATATTAAAAATAGCACAAAAATCGCGATTACAGCGCCCCCTTCCGGCGGATTTTTTTTCAAATTCAGGGAGGATCAACTAGCCATAGTCATACACTTACACAAAAAATTTGGTTAAATTCGATGCATAGCTTCATATACTTTTGGTCGGTACAATATTGAAAATGGCACAAAAATCGCGATTGCAGCGCGTCCTTCTGGCGAAATATTTCAAAACTGAAGGAGGATCTGCTTGCCACAGCCAAAAACAATCACAAAAAAATTGGTTCAATTCTATGCATAACTTCATACACTTTTTGATGGTAGAATGGCGACATACACACAGACACACACACATACAGACACGCACACAGACACACACACAGACACACGGACAGACAGACATTTTGTAAAAACATGTTTTTTAGATCTCTGATCCCTAAAACGTGTAAATCCGTCGAAAACCGGAAGTCGAAAAAAATTTCGATTACAATACTTTCTTCTATTGAAGATAGAAGAAAGTAAAAAATTGATTAATAAAAGAAAAATTTTACACACGGAATATAGGTTCGCTAAATATCGAACTTCTGCCAAAAAAATTTAAAAGCATTTTGGTAGCAATGCAATATTTATTATTATTATTATTATTATTATTATTATTATTATTATTATTATTATTATTATTATTATTATTATTATTATTATTATTATTATTATTATTATTATTATTATTATTAATTTGTAAATAAAGCTTGTATGCGATAAAAATATTTAAGCAAAACTAAAAATTCAGGACATGCTTTTAGTCATCGACTCTGGTACTGAAATGTTCGAAAATAACGTTATTATTATTATTATTATTATTATTATTATTAATGTATCTGTACTCAGTTCTACTCGATAAATTATTAACTATCTGAATTTTTAAGATAAAAGATTAGTTCAGTTCGACACAAAAAATTTCCAATTTGTGAATGAATGAATTCAAAGAAATAAAGAACGACTTTGTTTTAAACATGTCTTATCCTACTTGAGAAATTCAAATTCTTTCAAGGGTAGAATTGCAAGGTTTTTAAGTCTTAAAATTAATATGTTTTTTTAGTGTAATTTGTCAAAATAAAATCTAGAAACACAAAAATAAATACTATGATTTCGGTTAAATCATAAGCACTATTTTTGTACATAATTCAAAAATAATAAGCAAAATAAATGTATTAAATTGTGCTCACATCGAAAATGTGTCGTTTGGGAGTATTTTTAAATTATTATCTGTGTTTTTTCTAGAGAAAGTTGAACATTAAAAGGAAATGACGTTTTCAAGATTTAACACTTGAATATACTCAGGAATAAACGAAAGCAAAGAACATTTATTTATACATTTACACCATAAAACATTTAGAGTAAATGATAACACTAAAAAAGTCAAAGTTGCCGTAGTGGATATTCAAAGCATCATAATTCTTGATCGGCTGTTTCGAAAGGAGCGGCCGAAATAAAATCTCAATTGATTTCCCTCATATCACTTTCCAAAATTCGCGATCGCGTCTATTTTTTTTAATAACACTAGTCAAAAAAAAAAAAAACTTTTATGTATCGCAAATAATTTTATATGATTCGTGGTCTGTGTGCTAGAAGTAGTGTAGAAAGTCAAATAAAACATTTCTGTCTCGTCACAATTTTATGATACATCGATATTTATTTTTTTACGTTTTTTACAAATTTCAATCTCAAACTAATTTATTTCGGATTTTAAAAAAAAAAGCTTCCCTTTTCATATTTTTATTTGTCGGTGGTACTTTGCGGTTGAGGTTTCCCTAATTACCAACCGGCAGTAGTCTGTGAACATCGCAGAGTTCCATTTTCCTTGATATCGTTTTTCAATAACAGCTAAATCTTGATGAAATCGCTGTCCTTGTTCATATCTTGCCCCACCAGTGGCCGAGAGGTTCGGACCTCTCAACTGGTAGACGGCAGGTGCTGGGTTCGAACCCAATCGCGGCTGTCGGCCTAACCGTTCGGAGTTTTCCGTGGTTTTCTTCGAACCTTGCGTAAATACGGGTTAGGTTCCCTTAGAAAGACCCCCACGGAGGGCACTCCCCCTGGCCCTATATCCCATTAGCGTAGATAATCGGACGACAAAAATCAACCAACCAACCATGTTCATCACTCATAGCTCCAATATTTTCGGGGGAAAAATCTAAATGCAAATCCAAAAAATGTATTTTCAAAGACATGTTGCAATTCATTTTATGAAAAGCTTGTGACATTTTCTCAACAAGGTTAGCATATTGCGGGGATTAAGGATTCCCTAGAAACTTTTCAGTGACTGCAACGAGTGATGTCCAGGCCTTCTTTTCAACATCATTTAAGCATGAATGTTTTATAAAGGATCATTTTAATACTAGACTGACGGTTAGGGGATCGAACTAGAAATTTCTTTATAAAGTAAATTTGAAGTATAAAAAGCAAAATACGTTAATAACGTTATTTAAACCGTTTTAAATAAAGATTCTGATATTAAAATATTATTATAAAATTTAAGCAAAAATTCCTGTTTTTCTAGAGACAAAATGCTTTGTTAATTTGAAAGAGCGAAAAGGGTATTTTTCTAATTATAGATAAGAAATGGATAAAATGTATCATAATAATCCATTCTGAAAATTGCATGTGCATTCCTTTTTTTTTTTTTTTTTTTTTTTTTTTTTTTTTTTTTTTGAATTTACCCATTTTATGTCCAGTAGAAAACTTTTACGTTATTTCATTTCTTTTACAGTTGTAATTTGGCTAATGTTTCATATGCATTTATTTATAGTTTAATTGCTAGATATTAGATGCATTTTTAATGTTTATGGCGTTTTGTCTTATGCTTTTGTAAAACATAAAACAGCTTAACTTAAAAAAAAATTGCAAACTCACTAAAATAGTTGAAAGTTACATTAATTCCATTGGCGTATTTTGATTTATTGTCATAAAATTTAAAAAAATCACTCTTAGCTTTTACATGGAGGATTTTGGTATCGACCATTGTAATATCATTGTTAAAGTTCTGCATCAAACAGTCCAATCATTCCAACCCAATCGCGGCCGTTGGTGTAACCGTTCGGAGTTTTCAGTGGTTTTCTTCGAACGTTGGAATTCCTTGCGTAAATAGGGATTAGATACCTTTAGAAAAATTACTATGGAAGGTACTTCCCCCCCCCCCACACACACACACCATTTAGGGCTTATATTCCTCGTGCTGGTAATTTTATCTTCACAAATGCAACCAACCGATCATTCGAAAGTTTTTATTGAAAGTTGTTAACACAAATCTTCAATAATATTGCCAACTATACTGAACAATATGATGAAGAAGTCTTTATCTTTAAAACCCTTTAAGCGGCCTAATCGGGTTTTTCCGTCATGTAACTTTTAGAAACAATGGCTGATTCAACACAAAATCAATATTAAAATTAATTTTTTGAAATGAATAAGATAAATAGATATGTAAGTTTGTCAAATAAAAGTTTTCATACCAATATCTTTTAAAAATACTATTTTATGAATATTTAAGGGAGACCCGTTAGAAAAACCCCAAAATTCTTATTATTTATTTTAAAGTAACGAATTTTGGTGTACTATTTAAGAATCTTCTTGTAAGGAATAATTAGCAAAAAAATTCACTTTTTATTAAAAAGTATATTTTTTATGTCAATTTTTATGATTTTTTTTGTGGAAATATACACTTTTTAAAATTACTACTCCTCATAAAATTTTCAATTTTTTGGTATTACTAAAATTTTTTAAATAGCGTTATAGTATATGGAAACGACATAGGGAGAGATATTTTTAATTTTCTATTTTAATCAGCTAAAAAATAAAAGGAGAAATAACGCATGGTAAATTTCCTTAAATTTGTTATAATTTTCATGTTTACCAATTTATGTAAA
The DNA here is from genome assembly GCA_964019185.1 of Maratus speculifer. NCBI lineage: Eukaryota > Metazoa > Arthropoda > Arachnida > Araneae > Salticidae > Maratus > Maratus speculifer. Next base: position 6,001,707 of record OZ025302.1, on the reverse strand, counting down.
ATTTTCAGAAATAGTTAAAAAAAAAAAGCTCTCCTTACTTTTGTTGCAAATTTTTTTAAGATTCTAAAAACATAAATACTTTGTTTCTAAACCATTTTACCATTGAGCCTTAGTACTTTGAACTTAGACAAAATATGGAAAAAGTCATTTTCAGGAAAACAGATTTTAAATGGCCGTTAGCCCTTTAAACTCTAGTGACTGCAGTTAAAAAAAGCTCATTTGCTACCTGTTCCAAGTGTCCCCGAGTTCTGAAATTTTGCATGGATATTCGCAAACATGTATTTTATCGTTTTCTGAGATAAAAAAATTTTTGAACTTTTGATGATTTTTGGCCGAAAATGGGGATCGGGTCTCCCTTAAACATGAATGGAATATTTTGCAAGCCGCTTAAAGGATTAAAAGCGGTCGAATAAATAGCGATTAAACTATACAGAAATTTATTATGCTACAGTTTAAAAACAACATTGTTAACCCGTTCGCGACGGCGCGCGCATTCGGAAGCGCGCATCTCAGGACGGAGCGGGGGAATTTGATTTCACGTTCAGGGCCGAAGGAATTTTCGAAGCTAAGCTTAACTCTTGTAAAGTGTTCTTTAAAATACTATAAAAAAAAATCGTTTTTCCATATAACCGTTTGAAATACACATGCATAAAATAAGTTGTTATTATACATATTCACGCAAAAAATTGGAGTATTTCCTCCGCTATTTTAGTATAAAAGTGACTTTTTAAATACATAAAATGTATGTTTTAACCACGTTTTCAGGTTAAAACACGTTATAATATGATTAAAAAAACACTTATGTGCCTCTACTATAGTAATACATGAAACATTTTACTCAAGTAAAGAATAATTTTGTTAAAAAAATAATAGGCTAATCTAAATAATTTTTAACACATTCTTAAACAAAATAAGAATTTAAAAAAAGTTTATTGATTCACAAATAGAAATAATCAAATAAACAACTTTCAAAACAACTTGTGGATGTTATTTTTCAATATTAATTATGCAGACATACATAAAAAAAACAGTTTTAAAGTGTTTAATTTAATTTAAATGTTTGAAAATTCCAAAATTCCATTTAAATATATTATCAATCATAAAATATCTTTTAAATAAAAAGTATTTAATAATAATAAGTAAAGTAGAATTATTCTTTATAATAAACATTTCTAAAAAGTTATTAAATGTTAAAAGTATTTCTGAAAATAAAAGAACAATATATAGAAATGCATCATAAATGGATTATCAAATAAAGGGTATTTGATAATAACGAGTAAGCTTGAATAACCTAAAATACATTCATCAAAGAATATGTTGAAATTAATATAAATAAATATATGTATAGGTAATTAAATATATCGAACAAATGTATTCAATTATTACTATTTTGGGGATAAAACTGACTATTAATTTGAAATATACACGTTATTGTATGAGTTAATTTATCAAAATAGTCAGAGTTAAATTATTATATTATAATCTCTAAAAAGTTTTACTTTTAAAGGCTAAGTATTTATCAAAATCTCTATCATTTTATTCTTTATCAAAAACCTGCGGGTTTTTTTTTTTTTTTTTTTTCATATTTTAATGAGTAATATAATACATAGATGTACTATATAACTTAATTTAAAATGAATTAATTTGAAACGAAAGATAAAATTATTGAAGATAAAAATAAAAAAATAAAACTAAAGTAGAAAACAAAAAGTTCTTTCGAATTTTCTTTACCGAAACAATTCTAAGTATTAAAGAAAGAAAACCTCAGAATCAGTAACTTGTTTTTCTTTTTCTTTTCTTTATTTTTTTATTTCTATTTACTGAGCAAATTAATTTGCCATAACAAAATAAAATTATAAATTGGACACATCATTTTATTTTGAAACAGCAGGTCTAAGAGTCTAGAAACCACAACGATTTATATAGATCGTTACAACACAGATTACACCAACTCAGATTTTAGAAAAAAAAAGTTAAGAAAGTATTCATTTAGTCGACCTTCAACTAAGCAAATTTTCGATCCAGATAAAAGTAGAAAAAAAAAAGAGAGATTCAACAACGCAATCAAAAGAGTTAGTCATAGGTGCCCAGATTGCATAATGTTTATAGTTCATCAACTCTTTCTATTCTTCCTCCCTCCACCCTTTACAAGTACTGCAGAAAACTTTATGATAAATAAAAAATAAAGTTTTACCAGACGTGTTAAATATTTATGATCGAAAATAAGAGAGTTCGTTTCTGACATTCATTCAGTAACGCAAATAGAGGATAAAATAATCACATTTTCTTTTCACTGCATTTTTTTTTTTTTTTGAAAAATTAAATTAACTTGGATTTAAAAAAAAAAAATCATTGATGTACATGTTTTCTTCCTCAATATAAAGTCAAATATGATTAAGATAGTTTTTTTTTATACGTTATATTCATATATTTAAAACGTTCCAAACGGTCAGCACGAATACTAGTCGCTAGTGATCTGAGTGCCAACAACGCTGTAGCGTATACGGGTCTCGCGGAATGTGAGTGCCAACGGTGACGGCACGTATACCTGTCGCTCGTCCCGAAGGCGTTAAAGGTAGTGTAATTATTATATAAGACACAAGACATAATTATAAAAAAATAAATAAATTACAGTGTAGTGAACATTCCAGTTCCACGTAAGTTTAAAAACAACTTTGTTAACCTCTTCAGTCCCTGAGTACCCAAATGGGTACATCAGTTTTGTCCCATTTTATTAATGATACTCAAATATAAATGAAATTTCGATATAAGAATAATATGTTTCGAATTCTAAGATTCGAGCTAATGAAAATAAAACAAAAATCTCGCTCTGAAGTCAAACGAGAGAAGAAATAATTCAGTAATAATTAAAAATACTGTAATAATCGCCAGTATCGAAGAGGTTAAAGATGGAGTAATTACTGTAAAAGACATAAGGCACATAAAGATAGGAAAAATTATATTAATTTGCAATATATACATATATATGTACATACTTTTTAATCATACAGTTTTCATCAAATTACGTCTGAAGAAAAATGAATATAATTTAAATCACGTGCATTTATTAGTTAATTATTTTGTGTTAAAAACTGTAGAAAAAAAAAACAGAAAGAAAAAAGATGAACTACTTTAATACAGTTTTTCCCCAAGATTTCACAATTACTACTTAAACATACTTACAAGACTTTTACTAAACATACTTACTTTATTACTACATAAACATACAAGTTATCTGCACTTGAGATATAGGCCAAAAAGGTGGGACCGCCCTCCGTGGAGGTCTTTCTAAGGATTCTAATCCGTATTAGAATCCGTATAGATAAATCAAATTTAATTGAATGTCACAAATGTGTTTAGATAATTAATAGATCATCACAATGTCCGACTCCAATAATAAATCGAAGATGCACATTAACAAATAAATCTACCTTAAGTAAGCAAAATAACAAAAAAAAAGTCAGTAAATAAACTAAGTTAAGTACGATCAATGTATCGATTATTGGTAGCAATAAATGAACATTTACTCTTATACTAATGGTCTTAAAATTGTTTTTATCACGACAAAAGAATAAAATAATTTTTTTTAATTATGCATCTTTAAGTTAAAACGCACACCAGAAATATTTGACAGTGCAATATTAATAGTAAAATAATAAGATTTGGTTAATTGTGTTGACTCTTTATGTCCCAGAGCAGAGAAATTTTTATCTCCCTTAGAATCCCAGAAAAACGCCCGATATTGCACCCCCCAAGAAAGGTGAGGCGGCTCGCTTTAGCTATTCATACGAACGTGTATGGTTCAACCCTTTTCGTGTAGTACCTGCCCAAAGAAGAACCTATTGTTATATCTTTTGTTATCGATGTCCCCCTTAATCCCAATAACCACAAATCCAATAGCTTTGCTTTTTCCTTATCTTCGACTAAGTGAAATGACTTTTATTTTTAGATTTAAGAGTATCTTTATGACATCTGTGCTGAATAATCATAAGATAAAGGATTTTTTTTCAGTTCTTTGTTTCAAAAACAAAACTTATACTTGTAAATAAAACATATATATTTGTATTAATACTTAAAAGCAATTTGTTTATTCAATGAAAAAAAGAAATATATATATACATTAAATTTAAAATTTATCCTTGCTACATTTTTTGGAAAAATAAAAGTATTTAATGCATTATTAAATCATTTATACAACATATTCTTACAGAATATTTTTTTTTTTTGAAATAAATTTATATGCTGAATTTTTTTAATAATGAAACATTTTTACATTAATTTAATTTATGAGATAAATTATTGTATAAATATTCATACGTTTGAATTTTTTCCCTTTATTGATGCAATTATTTCTAGGTAACTTTCCTTCCTATAACAATGGATACACAAAATTTAATATTTTTTTCACTCAATTAAATAAGTAAATTTAAAAAAAAGCAATGTAAAAAAACAATCATTATTTTAAAATATTCGTCTGCTTGTTATTTTTATTAGTGGAGGTAGTTGAAAAGGTCGTTCTTCAGTTGGGAACCGTTGAAGTATTATGTAGGGAATATGAAAAACGGGAGAGGGGGGTTCATGATCTGCTTGTTTCCGAAATGGGGGAGGGAGAGTTACAATAATTATTATTTAAGCTTTTGATAATGAAGCAACTATAATGCAACAATCTTAAGCAAACAAATCTTGTTGGGAAAACAGCGTTTTAATTACATTGATTAATCTTTATTTACCATACATTAAAACTTTTTTTTAGTATCACAATCTAAGATATGGCTATTCATAAAGCTTTTTAGAATTAATAATGTAATTTATTGGTGATTGATATTTTCTTGGAAAAAATGTTATGTACAAAATATTATAAAATCTTACATAATCAAAAGAAGAAAAAGGCAAGAATTTGTTTGCTTTTCTTTTCTTCTTTTAAGGAGGAGAGATACAAAATGAATAAAAAGGACAATGACTGAAAATGCTTATGCAATACTTGAAAAGCCGTTTGATTAATTCATAAATTTAAGAATTTAGATAATTTCTATTTCAAAATATAATAAGATATAATCATCAAAATATATAAAAATTAAAAGAGGTTTTCTAATGATTATAGATGGTTGTATTAAAACAGATTTTTAAAGTTTTATGTGTCAATAACAACATTTATGATTTAATCGCTGCATTTAATAAATTTCCGTGGAAAAAAAAAAGGAATGTTAAAAATTTAAATAATAAAAAATTGTAAGAATTAAACTGTTAAATGTTTTTTCCTTCCTGAGATTCGATATTTGATTATAAGACTTTAATAATTTTACGCTTTCTTACTTGAATATTAAAAAGTGGGGGGGGGGATTATATAAGAAGCACAGCATGGAAGAAAATTATTTTCGCTACTTAGAAGTGAATACTTTAGTAATTAGAAATGAATACTTTCATATTTGGAGCCGATTAATAAAAATCGAACTATACTTTTACATAAAAAAAAAGGAAAACCATAATCAAAATGATTATTAAAACTTTTATCTCTCAATAGCTAACACCTCCGAATAGCGGTCAAATTCACCGCTCCTGAGGTATCCGCTATTCAGAGATTTCACTGTACATGACTTATATCTTGATGATACCAATTAAATAAATTCTTGGAATTTAATCGCAATATTTAAAAATATCATTTTATCAAAGCAAAAAACATTATTTTTTTGTAAAAAAAAAACATTATTATGCTTTTTTATATTTTATTGTAAATTTTTCATTATTTAGTTTTTTATAAATAAATAAAATAAGGACAAAATAAAAGCTAATCACTAAAAACAAATGGGAAAGAATTGACAAATATCAAAGTAATGACTTTCGAAATCATGTTTTGACTACTCGTCTGACAGTCTTCCTACCTAAAGTAAACCTGTTGTATTTGTATATGTTTAGCGGCTCCTATTCCCATTGTGTTCCTATCTACTGTCCATTAAGCGGAATAAGCAGTCACGCCCAATCCATGTTCAACAACTTACTCTTCACAAAAGAGAGGGGAGAAATAGTCAGGCCGTTTTTCGGGCGTTATGGGATCTAAAGGGTTAAATTCATTCATTATCTTTAAAATAAACCGACAAGTAGTATAACCTACTTGTCGGTAATTTTATAAAATTAACCCGCATGTCTACTATTTCAAGCAATGGGAGTATGGAGCTAGGGGTGGGCGTTTCTGCTCTTACTGAAAATCGAAAACGAACTGACTAGCCTTTCGCCGCTACCTCATTCTTTCTCATGCTACGTATTTTCATTGGATTGTACATTTGGACCCCATTCTCTGATTTAGCCAATCAGCATGTATCGTACAAAAGTGCTTGAAATTTGAGCGTTTGGTTGATTGAAACTGCCCAGGCTTACGACAACGTCCTCTACAAAACATTGATTTCATAATGATAAGATTAAAAAATAATCAAAAACATTGATTTTTTTCATATTGAGAATAAGATAAAAAACATAGTGTCTGGTTGGAAATTTTAAATTATATGTTTCATTATTTCGCGTGATCATAAAATAAACATAAAATAGCAAAAGTGTTTGTTTAATTATATTTCTTACTCATTCTTCTTTCAGTTATTGCCCATTAGCTCAGAAATTTGCATTAAGCACATTATATAAACTATTTATTAATTATCTTATTAAAAACCTTTGATGTTTTGATAATTTGGGGTTATTCATTTGTTTATTCATTTTAACATAATAAATGTTACAAAAAAGTAAAAAAATAAATGAAAGCTGCTTTCACCACCCTCCTCCCCTTTCGCTCTTTCTTACGTCATTCTGTGTTCAATTACATGCACAGAGTTGCAATTTTTCATAATAATTTTAAAATCTTAATTTATTTGAGCTTAATATAAAATCTCATTTCGTTATACATTTTGCGGTGTAAATTTATAACTCTGTTTGAATAGTAAAAATATTTTTTACTATGTTCAATACTGCTTTTTTTCTTTTCTTTTCTTTTTTATGAATTTGTTATTTTAAGTTTTAAATTTATTATTATTATTTGCAATTTTACATAAATTATGAACTAATTTAATACAGTTTTTCCCCTAGATTTCACAATTACTACATAAACATACTTACAAGACTTTTACTAAACATACTTACTTTATTACTACATAAACATACAAGTTATCTACACTTTAGATATAGGCCCTAAAAGTGGGCACGCCCACCGTCGAGGTCTTTCTAAGGGAACCTAACCGATATTTACGCAAGGAAATCCAAGGCCCGCAGAAAACCACGAAAAACTGCGAACGGTTAGGCCAACGGCCGCGATTGGGTTCGAACCCAGCAGCTGCCGTGCACCAGTTTAGGAAGCAGAACCTCACTGCCACCGGTGGGGCCCTAGATTTCATGCATTTAAATAGAGCCTTTAAATTGCTATCCACTGAATGATACACAATAGTGATTTTTTTTTCCTTTTCAATTACTCTTATAAAAAAATTTCTTCAGTATTTCAATTAGACATTTACAAAGTACTATATGCAAATATTTTCTCAAATCATTCCACTAAAGCCACACCCTTTAATTAATTTGAATAGGGATATATGTATTGAAGCACAAGTATTTACTCTTTTTCTTATAATTTTTATGATAAAAATAATATATAATAAATAAATAAAACTACAGTAAATAAATAAATAAATATACATAATAAAACGTAGTAAGTAAAACATGTTGCAACTTTATTTATGAGTTTCTGTATTAAAATCAAGCTTTTTTGGATGTTTCAATTTTGAAAATTTGTTGTACTTCTCTTTTTTTTATGCTTTTTACCAATGTCTCCCTTTTTTCCAGAACTTATGTTTAATAAATTATTGTTTTATTATTAATTATATTAAGAAATATAAATTCCTGTAACTTAAACTAAAATGTTCATAATTTAGATTAATATTATTAATTTAATAAATTAAGAAAGCATTAAGTTATTTTTTTAATAAAATATTAAGTTAACTTATATGCTAAATTTATTAACTATTTTAACAATTAATTGGTAGTATTTATACAAACATTAATATTTTTCTTATTTTATTTTATTTTAATTTATCCCATCACCAATGACCATTCCCCTAGAAAAAATCTATCTACAAAAATCACTCAAAAACAAAACATTTAATTAAATAGTATTTAATAATAGTATTAATATTGATAACGAAGAGACATTGTACATATGCATAAAAATTAATATTAATAGTATAAGGTTAAATAATTGTGCACATATAGGTTTTGATTTCTTTTTTTAAGCAGAATTATAGTTTGAAAACTTGCAATTCAGAAAGAACATGATATTATTAATTAACTACATTTAAAGAGCAATAAAAATATTATAAAATGTCTAATAATTATATAAATAAGTAACATATTCATTTATAGAATCTATATCATTTTAATACATAATAGTAACTGAAATTTTAAAAAAGTATATTTATTTGCATTTATATACCCTGTAATAACTATTATATAGGTTACATAATGATTTTCAAACGATTGATAACCTAGTAGCGTAAATAATTACTCAATTTTTTAAACTACATTTAATAAGATTGTTTTTTGTATTTAAATTTAAAAAAATCTAAAATTTAATTTATTTTAAAAATATTATTATTATTATTATTATTATTATTTTTTTTCAAGTGCCACTTCTATGTACTTTGGTTTGACTCTCGCTAAAACCAATAAATATTTTCAGTTTTACTAAAGTAATAATAACTACTGAAAAAAAATACTATGTTTTTAAACAAATAAGAAATTTAAATCGAATGTCAGCATTTATTTTTTTTATTCAATTCTAGTGGTGGTATATGTATGTGTGTGTGTGTGGTTGGTGGAGGGGGAGTTTACAGCATATATCTTACATTTTCTCAGCTACGTTGTCTTTTTTCTATATAAAAGTATAAAATGCTAAATAACAAATAAGATAATCATAATTAAAATAATAATAAAAAATATTTCTTCTGCCCTTTTAGGCTGTGAAGATTTGGGGGGTTAAGAAGTATTAATAAATTTCTAATAAAATCAGCACACTTAATAACTATAAAGCTATTATAAGTCAGCGACTATTTTTTTTATTTGAAGTATCAATATACATACATATAGAATATTAATGTAAAATATAACAAGTAAGAAAAATCATTCGTTAAGCATTGATTATGAAGCACTTTCCAAAGCTTCGTGAAATTTTTAGCAAAACAAGTGGATAAGTGTGTTAGCAGATCGCACATACGGTTTCATTTAATACTTCTTTCAAAACAACCTATCCTTTTAATTAATAAATCCAAATTGTTAATTTATAATTATTAAATTCTTACATACATGATAGCAACAACAACCTTAATTTAAAAATAATTATAAAAGGTAGTTATTTATTTTAATCAAATTAAAAATGTTCAAATCAAACTATTTTTAATAAAACCCAAAATTTTTGAAAATTTTAACTAAAAAAAAATATACGGAGATATAAATCTACCCTATATATAAATATAATCATAATGAAACGATTTTATGAAACGACTGATTTCGTTTTATGGCGATTTTTACAAAAATATTGAATATTATGAGGTAAAATTAACTAGCTATATTAAAATCATACTATAATCTATATTAAAATCACACCACAAACACTAAACTCCACCTACTTTATTTTGAAAAGATGCATATCATATGATGATGGGCGGAGTTTACAAAGAAAAAGAGCAGCGAGGGCGGATTACAGATGTAAAAAAACAGATTGATAAGTTTCAAGCGCATAATCCGTAATTTAATACTGATAGCTTGATACTTTGGGAAATTTAGTGTTTACTAAAGTGAAATTTTTGGTGAAACAAAAAACCAGTCAATTACATAAAAAGGCAAGAATATGCTTTTAACAATTTTCTTATTTGACATCGCCGTTTATTTTTCTCAGATAGTCGTTCACTACTTTTAACCTCTTTTAATATTATTTGCATTAAGAATCTATAATATAGTGATGGGTAACTTATGTATGAGGCACGATTCTTTGCTTTATTGAGAAAGTGGAAAATTCAATTTCTTGGTATCAAAATAAAATGTGTAAATTTTACATTTTTACAAATATTAATACAATTTATATTTTTACAAATATTATTACAAATATTAATACAACTGGTTGATTTTTAAAAAAAATCCTGATTATCTCCAAACCTGATAGAAAGTGAAAAGAAAATATCAATTATAAAAACTTGATGAGCAATTTTTATTTTGTATGACATGATATTTTACGTTTAAAGTTTTCATAAAACGGGAAAAGCTAGGAAATATAAACATTTTGATATACCCGGAGACATCAGGACGTTGCGCTTATAAAAATCAACAATATTTTATGCCGAAATATGGCATTACCAGGCAAATGCACTTAAACTGACAAGGGTAATATAAGTAGGCAAAATATAATTTATTTCAATATCTAAACGAAATTAAACGCACTTAGTCTATCCATCAGTGGTATGTATTAGACGAACATTCAGAAATATGCTCATGCACTAAAAATTTCATTCAACTAAATGGCTATAAAAAAGAGATGTTTTAAATTAAAACTCACACCAGAAAATATATTTGAAAAACAGTATAAATAATAAATGTCAATCTTATGTGGCATGGTATCTATCTCTGATTTAGAGTTCGAAAGTATCGGCAGCTGACTAATATGTTCAAGCAGCCGATAAAATGATATTAGAAAGTGCAATTTATTGTGATATATCACAGTCGTCAGACGTAATGTTTAGTAGGACATGGAAAATTTTCGATGTTTGTATTTCGTACCTCCAAAAGACTTTTATCATGACAATGTCATGCTACTAGTGTCTCGGTGTAACTCTGCTTTTTATGGAGATTGCATTCACCCGATTCAACTAGGTTCATCAAAGGTAGATTTGGCGAAATTTTGCTAGTTTGGCAAAATGTTGTTTAGCAAAGCATAAAAATGGCATATCGAAAACAATTTATTGAATTTTGGTTGTATTTTAACAAATATTGTCAGTTTCATTACTTCGTTATTTTATAGGGGTTCGGTAAACAATTTTCGAAATTTATTTGGAAGTGTAAAATTTGACATCGCCATCCTAGCCATATTAAAAGTATAAAAATCGATTAGTTTTTATTGTTATAGTTTTTATTAGTTGATTAGTTTTTGGAGTTCATTCGATATGTATAAGAGGGGGAACGGGGGGCTGATATCCCTCCCCTTATTTGATATAAATGGGATTTTTATGCAGAATTAAGTTTTCGTTCAAAATTTAGATTAGAATTATTCCGATTAGGCGATTCCGTGACTGTTATTAGGTGTTCATTGAATAAGTATAAATAGGGGGAAAAGGGGTTCTAATCCCCCCCCCCTTAATTTATATAAATTGGTTTTTCAAGCAGAATTTTCAGATTTCGTTCAAATCTCTTAATATTTTTGGAAGTTTAATGGTTAAGTATAAAAGAGGGAGATAACTCCTTTTAAATTATATAAATGCTAAATGGGTTTTTATTAAGAATTATCTCATTTGCTCTGAATTTTGGATATAGATTTTTTATATGATAAAGCATGTCTTTGATAGTATAGGAGGTTCAATGATTAAGTATAAAAAAAGAGGAAAGGGGAGAGCTGTTTCCCCTTCTTAATTTTTTTTCGAACGGAATTAACTCTTGAAAATATAAGGCTTTAATGTACAATTAGTATTTGTAGCCTGTGAGCTCAATGCCATCAGTTTAACTGGGCAGTATTCTTTATTCATTTTTTGTTTCATTCAAAATTGATGTTTTGTTTTGGAAACAATAGAGAAAAATATTTTTGCATATAAAACAACAATATTCTTCGATATCGAAATGTAACGACAGTTATTACAATGATTTTCATTCAAAATTTTAACCACTTTTAACGAAGAGTAATAAGAGTAAGTTGTTCCGTTATTTGTTATTTGTTATTATTGCGGAAAAATTAAATATGAATATTTTATGACTAGAATTATAACCTAATGTATTCTTTTAATTCTGAGACATTGTCTCGATTGGGTCGTAATAGATAATTTTTTATTCAAGATATATGCGACTCGCAATTTTTTTTTTCTTCTAATTGCAGATTTCTGTACCTGTTTAATTTGGTTTGCATTTGGTTCTAATTTTAGATATATAATATCCATATTTATTTTTTTTTATTAAATTAAATCTAGTTTTATTAATTTATTTATTTATTTTTGCGCAATATATAAATAATAATAATAAAGAAAAATAACGGAACTGAGTATATGTAATACAGAGAACTGAATAATATCTGAGAAATAAAAGAACGCATTTGGTTCTAATTCTCGATATATAATGTCCATATTTATTTATTTTGTTTTATTTTATTTATTTTTTGCGCAATAAAATAAATAAATAAAAATAACGGAAGTACTTTCGCTTATAACCCTTCGTTATAAGTGGTGAAAATGTATAAATAAAAGTCATTATAATAACCGTCGTTACATTTCGATATCGAAAAATGTTAATGTTTTGTCTGCAAAAATATTTTTTCGATTGTCTCCCATACAAAACATCAGTTTTCGATATCGAAATATTATCGACAGTGTTGAAAATTATGGAGTATATGCTTAAAAAATATCTAAAACACATCAATTAATATAATATGTTAATACTTGAACATTCCAAAGATTCTTCGCAATGTCGAAATCGGGTAACTCCACCCCAAATAACGCCAAAAACTCCCAGTTATGCATCTTTGATGTCTATATATACTCAACTATTGCCATATAATTCGGCACAGTAGTTTTTTAAAAAATGTGGTTTTTAAAAAATCGAAAAACATTTTTATATCATAAAATATCGATATTTATAGAGTAGATGTATAGATATAAAAAACCCCCCATCAAATTTGAATATTGTCCATTTGATGAAAGGAGGGGAGATTGGTTTATTATGCGTTGGGTGTTGGGAGGGGCAAACGAATTGGAGAAACCACTTCAAAAATTAACTTCAACTTTATTTTCACCGTCATCTTAAATGCATAATTAAAATGAGAGTCTGTTGAGAGTATTTTTATCTTGAACGAAGAATTTTTCTTTTTTTTCTGTTTTTTTTTCTTTCTTTCTTCTTCTTTTATTTTTTAATTTTGAATGAAAATTTTTTGATCCTTTAAAACATTTGAAATACAAACCAGCATAAGACTTTAAACTTACATACTTTGAAATAATATTTAAGTGAAGAAAATTAATTTATAAAAGACAAATCTTCTCCTTGGAATGTAAGTTCACTAAATATTGAACATCTTCAAGATAAATATTTAAAAATATTTCTTAACAATCCATTTTTTATTTTATTTTTAAATTATTATTATTATTTTTAAGTTCATATGGAATAAAAAATATTTAGGTGCTACTAAAAATTCTGGACACGCCTTTAGTCAATGACTCTAGTATTGAAATGTTAGAATATAACGTTAATTTTTTCTTCGTATATGTGATTTGTTGTGTATGCATCAATACTACTCGATAAAATGTTAATTAGCTGAAATTTTTAAGCCAAAAGATTTGTTCAGCATGGCACAAAAACTTTCCAATTTGTGATTGAACGAATTCAAAGAAATGAAAAAAAACGACTTCATTTTAAACGTGTCTTATCCTACTTGAGAAATTGAAATTCTTTTAAGGTTAGAGATCCGAAGTCTTTAAGTCTTAGTTTTAATACGATCTTTTAATGTAATTTGTCAAAATAAAATCTAGAAACACAAAAATAAATACTACTATGATTTCGAGTAAATTATAACACTATTTTTCTATTTTATTCAGAAATAATAACCAAAATAAAAGTAGTAAATTGTGTTCATATCCAAAGTTTGTCACTTTTAGAGTATTTTTGGTACTACTCTGTTATCCCGTCAACCAATTTCGCCACATTATACAAATCGCCAAACTAATAGCCAAATTATACATATTGACATAGTTTTTATTTTAAATAACAAAAAAAATCGTAGAATATTAATAAAAATGCAAATAAAAAGTCGAAATAAAAATCACTTAATGACATTTTAAACGCTTGAATCGTATTTAATGTCATTGAATGTGACATTCACGATCATCCATTATTGGCATCATCTTAGAGTTTGGCTATAATTTTTTGGTCGACGGGATAACCTAGTAGTACCGTATTTTTTTTTAAATTATTTTCTCTGTTTATTCCAGAGAATGTTGAACATCAAAGGGAAATGACGCCTTTCAAGGTTTAGTAGTTGTAGTATTCAAGATTTAGTACTCAGGAATAGATAAAAATACAGAATATTTATTTAAATACCCACACCATAAAATATGTTAAGTAAATAATAAATGTAAAAAAATCCGAATTTGTTGCAGCCGGGATGAGCAGATGAAGGAAAAAAATCAAGCACGGCTTTCTACACAAGGGGCCGTTGTACTACTAACATTAGCAATGTCGAAATTTCCAGGCCCGGCCCGAGAGTTAAAATTTCGGTCCGGCTCTGGTGAATTTCTACAGAACTTTGATCTTTACTCTAATAGGGGTGGGCATTCCAGCTCCTTTTGAAAAACGAAAACTAACCGTTCCGACGAAATTTGGAACTGTTCCGTGGAACGGATCACGTGATCTCGAAACGAACGAGGAATGAAGACCTGTTTCAGTTTCAGTGACATTCTGGAACTGTTTCAATAACATACAGGGCATTGATTGATTGTTTGCTTTCAGAGATTAAAGACCGCTTTTTTTCTCCTCCTTTCTTTGCTTTACTACTGCTGTCAGGTTGTGCTTGTGCCTAATAGTGGAAAAAGGAATTTAAATCAATGAAGACGGGTTCTGATACAAAAGAACATCTGGATATACATTTTTCCCGTTCATTTTATTTTATTTATTTATTTTCTTTTTGTTTGTTTTATTTCAGTTTTTAAGTAAAAATTTCGTTACACAGAAATTAAGAGAATGTTATTTGGGAAAGATGATGAAATAGTCAAAACATTCTAATAATGGGTTTATCAAAAATATTCATTGGAACCCAGGATCAATATTGAAAATAACTGCTATAAACAGTGGCGCAGCGAGGATTCGGTTCTAGGGGGGAGGGGGGAGTTTCTGATAAAGGTTTTTGCCGGTTATTTGAATCGCCGGTTAATAGAATCAGTACTAATTAGAATATTCACTGTATAATACTTGAACTGAAACAGCATGTGTGTGGCAGAAAATCATCATTCTTTTAGCATAATACATATCATAAAAATGATTTAGTTCAAATAACCAATTTTCACTTAAGGCTGTTCGCAAATGCTCCGCTCAACAAGCGCAAAACGTTTTGATGCATTTACAAATTCATTGTTTAACAGAAAGATATAGAATTGGAAGGCCTGACTGTGGAAGCGATTTTGAATCGAACTTATTTTTCCATTTTATGATACTTAAATTACCTATCCAGTTCTAAGCCATTTCGATCACGTGATCATCCGTTTTTCGCCTGCTTTTCGGCCGATTTTTCTGCTTTCGTCGGGAAATGTGCTCAAAAACGTCCACTTTGAAGGCCTGTTACGAAAGATCTATTATGTTTTTAAAAAAACAGAAAATTGAGTGCAATTAGACAGATTCTGAATAACAACACCTGTCATTTTCATGCATTTCCGAACAAAAATAAACTAAAGCATATGTCACAAAGTTGCCCTTTTTGATTTAAGAACACCCTTAACTAATACATGTAATTTTCACTTTCACAGTTATAAGTAAAATTTTCGACATTTAATTGAATCAATTTATTAAATGAAATATTATTCAATAAAGCGGTGGATTCCGAAATACGCAAATAGGTTTAAATATTAAGTTCGGTTTTGATTAATATAAGTGGCGATTAGTAATATTTCTTAGCTCTGGGAGGGGTTTTAACCCCAAAACCCTCACCTTGGCTGTGCCACTGGCTATAAATACAATCTACTAGTTCATCCACAATTAAAAAGAAAAAAAATGTACACAAAGATATAGGTTAAAATTATTTAATTTTGGGTTAAAATTATTTAATAAAAAATGGCATTGAATTTTTAAAGCCCCCCCCCCTCCCCTTTTTTAAGAAGCAAGAAGCTACAGTAATATTCAACAATCATTTAATTTCAAGAATTAAAATGAAATTTTTAGCAGTAATATTTTGTAATACAAATTTAAGAACTATTTAATTTAAAATATATTTTATTAATTTCTGAACATTCTAAGAAATATTACTATAATTGCCACTTATGTTAATCAAAACTCCCGGTTTTAAGCGAATCCAATGGTAACTGAATTTTTTATTGCAGCGAATGGGTGTTTCCCATCTGAATCCCTTGTATTCCAAGAAATATAGCGAGGAGAACTTAACACCGGTAAAGGCGCTCACTCGTTATTAAAGTAGATGCACATAATCGTTTCACCACGCCGAACGGTATTTAAAATTAAATAACATATTATTGAAAGAATTTACAGGCGTGAGTTGAAAAAATATTTTTTAATGTTGGACATTACATCGCGGTGTTGGAATCAAGGAAATGAGTAATAAAACGCTAACCAAAAAGCGCTCTCTTAAAGATGTGAAGTTAAATTTAAAGATTATAGCTGTTTAAGGCTGAGAAGTAGTAAAAAGATACGATGGTTTAAGCACAGTGATCTCATCACACAGTGAGTTATACACTGTGGTGATTACTTTCTTTACTCAATATTCATGACATGACTTCGCGGTGCTTACGGAGTGCTCACACAACGTGAAACCGCTGCGAGTTACCTCCAACTAAAAATGGTAAAGTAAACATAAAAAGAGAATTTCGAAACAAAGCACGGTCCAAAAGTATAATTTTGAGTCTCTGGTGGAAATCCTAAGATTATTCCAGAGCTGGAAACACGAGGTTAAATATAACCTCCGAAAAAAGGGGCGCATGCGGCATCCAAACGAGTTTGATTGCCCATACTTCGATGTCATTTCATCGACTGCTGTCGGCAAAAAAGGAGAATGTAAAGGCCGTATGGTACCAAAGATCACAGAAAAGACATAGCGTAAGGTATCCCAGCCCTGCAACTAACTCTAAGAACACAAAAAGGGGGCCACATCGCTCTCTAATTTTGAGTGACAATCACCTAATACCTGTTCACCTTCGAAGTCTCCCTTCGGCTAACATAGCGCACAGGTTCCGCGTTTTACTGGCATATGTTATCGGACACCTGGTCCGCACTACCATACGAAGACTCCTGTGCATATTACGCTCGCGCAGGTCCACAACTCCAGTAAACAAGTATTTCGGTTCTTGCCTGGTCTAAAATGAGGTCAAGTTAAATTAAAAATATTAAGAAACTAAGTTACAGAAATAAGCTAAAAACTGTGAATTGAATTTTACGAACATTGCCGGCGGCGAGTTCATCACTCACCAGCGGTCGAGGATAGAATGAGCCAAATGGGTAAGAAAAAGTCTTAAATAGCCGTGGTACACTGAGCAAGCACTTCTTGGCCAATAGGAAATGAGGTAGGCGTGGCCTATCCTCAAAGATGGAAGTGACCAACAATTACTAAAATCTCTAAAATTTAGAAACACATAGAGTACCCAATTACAATCGACAAATATAAAATTTATAGGAAGAATAAAACAAGTAATTAAATTAAAAATACAAGTATTTAGGAAAGCTGAAAAACGCGACTGTACAAAACTACAGAATGCTGAATGACGTCAGGGGTAAATCCAATTCTAGATGAAAATTTCTTTCAATCTAGGGAAAATAAAAAATTTTTTCGGGAATTCTGCTTTAGGTGACAGCGGAAGGATTTCTTCTGGATGTTTTTGAACACGAAATGAAGTTATCATCCCGAGAAAGAATAGGTAGGGGCCGTTTCCTGTTTTTCCCAACTGTACCGTCATAATGGGGGACCTATGCCCAAACCGAATTGCTTCGGTATCAGCACGTCATGAGAGTTCAAGAACTCCTTCAGACGGTTGATGAGAACATATTCAAAACTTTAGATAGACATGAAAGCAAAGAGATAGGTCGAAAGCTGGTTGGGGTGTGGCTGTCCTCCGCCCCACTTTTCAGTAGGGAACGACAATAGCCTTTTTCCAGCAATCAGGAAAAATATTTAAAGTCATCATGCAATTAATTAAGTGAACAATATAAAGAATAAATTTGTTAGATAAGTTAATAAGCATATTCTATTATTTTTAACACAATCAAACTGATTGGTAAAGTTATCATACGAATTGATTGGCTTACAATTGATTAATTTTAAGCCAAGTATCTGGGTTCGATTCCCGGCCTGGGCAATTTTTCGCTCAGCTAGAATTAATCAATTCGTATAATAAGCATATTGTTAGAAATGCGGTCCTCACCCGGAGACTTATTCTTTTTCAAGCCTGAAATGTACTCCCGGACCTCAGTAGGCGTGGCCGTGGGTTAGCGTATTTGGTGTGTTTGTGTTAAAAAAATTTTGAACTGTGGTCTCCAACACAGTAACAACCTTGGGGTTGTCCATACCAGAATTAGGTGTAAACTGACTTCTAAGACTTTCCGCAATAGCTTCGTGAACATGAATTTTTTGAACAATTTTTCACTGAAATATGTTGTAATAAGCTCTCAAATAATAATTCTTTGGTATGCTTAAGACATTTTTAATTCATGAAATGCGATGCTATGATTTTTAAGAAAGATCTTTCTGCAATAGTCAAAAATTAGATATTTTTCTTACATAATATTAATACAATTTACGTCTATATTCAAATCGTATACTCTACCTACTTTATACAACTAGATTTTCTGTACTATGCTTTTATTATGAACAAATAAATATCAATATGATGATGGGCGGAGTTTAAATGTAAAAAACAGCGAGGGCGGAGCACAGATGTAAAAACCTATGAATAGGTTTTTGGACTACAATCCGTAATTTAATATTGATAGCCTTGATACATTAGGACTCAAGAGTAATTTTTTATTTAAAAAAACAGTAAATTACATTAAAAGGCAAAGGCATGCTTTAAACAAATTTCTTATCTGACATAGATAGTCTTAGGTAGGCTTTGACTACCTCTTTTAACATTATTTACATTAAGAATCTATAATAATAATAATAATATAATAATAATAATAATAATAATAATAATAATAATAATAATAATAATAATAATAATAATAATAATAATAATAATAATAATAATAATAATAATAATAATAATAAACTCCTTTAATAACGGGAAAAATTGGGATAAAGATCTAATTTGCATACTTTTGGAGAACTGCGCGCAATTATTATGACTAATACTTATAAGCTATAGAATAATATTTCTATATAGAATCAAAATATTTTATTTTTTTCACAGATCTTTTCATCGAATATTTATGTTTTTGGCAGGAGAAAAACTGATATAACAGCGAGGTAATGCGCCTATCCACACAAGTTGTGAGACAAAACTTTTGTTCACAAGAAAAATATTCAATTTTTGCAGTGGCTGCTAAAAAGTCTTGGTCTAAATCTTACCGATAACTTATGAGGAGATCTAACAGGACGAGTTTATAAAAATGGAAGGCATTTTTTCTCAGCATCAGACTCAGATCTATGATTCAAAAGGAATAGCACCAAAACAATCCCGAACAGTTCCAAAAATTAATAATGTCAAGGGATGGTGGAATATTTGCAGTCATTAAGCTCAGAGGTGCGTGCGTAATATATTAAATATTTGTTTCTTCGGCTACTATATTGAATTTACCTTGCTGGCCTTATAGTTTTTACAGAGGCAATAATAATTGTTTTTTGTGCTATTACTTTATTTTCGTAAAAAAAATTTCAACGTTGAATTTTTTTTTTATTTGTCTATTAGCTTTTCAGCATGCTTAAAAATATTATAAAGAAAAAAGTTTTATTTATTTTGCAATTATCAAAAAAAAAATAAATAATAATAATAATAATAATAATTTTTTACTGTCCTTGTAGTTTTTACACGCACTCCACTTTATATAGTTTTCTTTTATGCACACAATTCTCTTTCGATGGGAGGGACAATTTTATTGTCTTTTAATGTAAGTAACATCAAAGGATTAAATAGATTAAGCTTTCTTGGGTTGAAAGCTAATTAAACCTGCTATTGCATATTATATTAATTTAGACTTGAGTTAATATTAGAAAAGTTTTTTTCAACTCATACCAGTAAATTTCCTAATTAATATGTTATACTTTGTAAATGCCGTTTGAAGTCTTTGCTAAGTCGAAGATCGTAGATACCAAAAGCGAGTGAGCGCCAATACTGGTATTAAGATCTCCTCGCATTATATACAATGTACAGTGACAATCGCAATTGACTGAAGTAGTGTTTGTAAACACGGAAAATTTTAGTCCTTTGTATTAGGTACTTTTCTCATGACAATGTTTCCATGTAGCTCCTCTGCTCCCTGTGGAGATTGCAGTTACTCGATTCAACTGGGGTCATTATAAAAAATCGATAACAAGGAAAAATTTTAAAAAATCACTTCCGATGGTGTACGCATACTCAGTTTTTCAGTTTGAAAGCATTTTATAATTTATCAATATTTTTCTTTTTTTAGCATAAAAGGTATTGATAAATTATCAATGCCATTTTTTTCTTTTTACTGTGAAATATAATATCTCAAATGATAAAATTCACGGTGACAAGAAAAAATAGTAGTGTTTTAAGCTCCTGACTTTGAACTGTTCTTCAGGTAATTGCAAAAATATGTACCGGCACGGCTATTTTTTAAATATGTTTTTCTCAAAAAGTATTACAGTTAGGGAAATGAAATCAATGGGAATTACTGATAAATATGTTACTCCACATTATATATATATATTTTTCGCGTTTTTACACAAATTTTCACAGTTTTTAAAATTATTATAGTAGTAATTCTATATTTAAACCAATCAAAAAATTACAGAATGATGCTCAAAATATGTGAAATCTATTTGTGCCTGTAGGACGAGTCGGCAAGAATTTTTTTTTCTATTTCGATTTTTTATTTAGGGATTAAATATCATTTTAATTTTAAATTAACATCTTGTTCATCAAGACTTGTTTTTGGCTACTGACAATGGAAAATTTAGCAGCATTATTATTTAAATTTATGAGATCTGATACTTTTAATGTGTTACAGACTTGACAAATTACCACATATTTTTAATTATTATTATCATACGTAAAAATTTAGGATGAGAATAATATTGCTTAAATGTTCTTCTCGCATTAAATTTGGTGTGCTAAAAGATTATAACGCTACTCACAATTAATTGAACAAAGCAAATAACAAACCTCATATGATAAAAGAAAAAAAAAATTCTCAGCTTATGAAAAATGAAAACTGTTAATATTATCCTTTTGGTTCAGCGTACGATTACAAAATGTCTTCTACTACTTACTGAATTACGAATGTAATATTTAAAGCGTTTGCTGCAATCTACAGAGTAATTTTAACATATATTTTTATATTGGTAACAGACAAGACAATAACAGACCTTGTGTTACTTTCGGACAAAACAAAACGACTAAATTACACTGCATAAAATATAAATTTAAAAGATGTCTATGGATTGATTCGTTACGTTATATTACGTTGTTGACCGAGCGAGCGGAGCGAGCAAGGTCTACAATTTAACTTGGGGCAAAAACACATTTTTTGTATGTATGTTTGTAATGCGATAACTCTCGAACCGTTGCTCTAATTGAGCTGAAATTTAATATGTGTGTTGTACTCATCAACACAATTTTTAAGTTCGTTGGGCTTCAAAATCGGTTAATTAACGGTCTTTAATTAACTTAAAATCAATGTAAATACATTAATAAATACATTACTTCACTGTAAAGTTTGCTTTCTCGGTAAACATGGTAGAAAACAACTGCGCCATCTAACGGTGAAGAACCGCATCTGTCTCCATTCGTTTAACATTGGGGCATGGGGCAGTCGCGCAGAAGGTAATACTACAAAGCGCGCCTGTTATCCTGGGGCAATCAATAGCGCTGTCAACACGCATTGATAACTACAATTTAACTTGGGGCAAAAAACACATTTTTTGTAATGCGATAACTCTCGAACCGTTGCTCTAATTGAGCTGAAATTTAATATGTGTATAGTACTCATCAACACAATTTTTAAGTTCGTTGGGCATCAAAATCGGTTAAGCAGTTTTAGAAATATTTACATTTTTGTAGAAATAATAATTATCCTATTTATTTCCAAACTATAAGTGCAATTTTGACAAAAGTTTGAAAATATGTAAAAAATGTCAGTAGGTACTATTTCACAGATAGTAAAGCATCGAAATCGATTCAGTAATATTTGAAATATTTATGTTTTTGTTAATTATTTTTACTTATACTTTTAGTTTACCAACCTGACAACTAGATGGCGCTGACCGCAAATTAGAACGCGCTATCAAAGGTTTTTCGCCTAACATAAGTAGTTCAAGAAATTTTATCGCATTTAACCGACTTCTATTAAAAGGAGAACGTTACTTTCATCGATATTTCTTTGAATTTTGAATGTTATCAATTCCATTTGATATTCAACTAATATTTACGTAAATAATTAATTATAGAGTAGCCGAATTGCTTTTGGTTCTTGTAAGAGTCAAGGAGCTTGGCGAACCAATTCTATCGCCAAGGGCTGACCCCATGGCTTTGCATGAAATGTCACGGCACGGACATAATATTGTGCTGAATTCAAGTTTCTTCGGATTTGGAAAAATGTGGCAACGGCTGATTTTCTGGAACTTTGGTGGATTTAAAATAAAAACAGTAAATACAAGAACAGTAAGACCTGTGTAGCGGGAATCTTACTGTTCTAACGAAATCTTTGTTTGTTTGTACTTCTGTAGTAGAACTATAGTTCAAATAATGCCACGAACAAAGAAGAAGTCAGCGGCAACAAAAGCTCGCGAAGCTGCTTTGCGAAGAAACCTAGAGACTAATGAGCAGCGCCAAGAACGTCTATCTCAGGAACGGACCGTGCCAGTACTTCTCGTGCCGACGAGAGTTCATCTCAACGTTCGGAACGTTTCCGTTTACTGCGAGAGCACGCTAGGGAGGTACGAGAACAAGAACAATCTCCCGAACGCTCAGAACGTTTACGTTTACTGCGTGAACATGCTTCGCAGGTTCGAGAGCATGGACAATCTCCCGAACGCTCGGAACGTTTACGTTCTGTACGTGAACGTGCTAGAGATGTTATAAGTCAGGAAGAGACGCGTGTTCTTTCTGAATTAGCCCAAACAAATGAAAGGGTACTAGATCACCATCATTATGGCGACAATTCTAACTTCACAATTTTTGAAATTAGTCAAATGGCCTTGACATGGCAACTTTGCACTGGTTGTAATAAATCATTTCCAAACTTAAAAGTAAATGAAGACGCACTTTGCGCTTATTGTGTTAAAAATAGAAATCTTTTTAACATCTTTTCATTAGATAATAATATGGATCCTGGGGAATGCCCAGCAGTATTAAAAGAGTTATCAATGATAGAGGAACAACTGATAGAAAGAGTGCATCCAGTCGTTCAGGTGTATCGGATTCGGGGCCAGCAATATGCGTTTAGTGGACAGGTTATTAATTTTCCCCAAGAAGTTAACTCTGTTGCGACTCAATTGCCACATGCTGTCAGTTCACTTTCCTCTGTTATTGTTATTAGATGTCAGTGTACCAATAATTACAGCGATTTTAGAGTCAGGTGTATCGGATTCGGGGCCATCAATATGCGTTTAGTGGACAGGTTATTAATTTTCCCCAAGAAGTTAACTCTGTTGCGACTCAATTGCCACATGCTGTCAGTTCACTTTCCTCTGTTATTGTTATTAGATGTCAGTGTACCAATAATTACAGCGATTTTAGAGTCAACAGAAATAGAGTCTATAGGGCTTTGTTATTCCTCAAAGAAAATAACATTTATTATAGAGATATAAACATCAATGTTGATAATTTAGAAGCGATCCCGGAAGATGGAAATATAACAGAAATTTTAAGTCAAAATTTAGGACCTGACAATGTTGAATTAAATGAAGATGAAACTGAAAACGAAGAGCTTGTTGATATAAATATTTTGGGTATAGCACCCACTGATAATCAAAGAATAGTGCAACGTGTTCTAGGTACAACAGAAAATCCCATTATGTGGCCTGTAGTATCACCAAACCCTATAAACGAATTCACTACAGCCGGTTATATTGCTATGGCTTTTCCAACACTCTTCCCCACCGGTGCTGCAGATTTAAGAACACCTAGGCCAAAAACTATTACTCATCTTCAATATTTCCAACATCTTATGCAATATAAAGATCAGCGATTTGCAAAACACTCCAGATTTCGATTTTTTGCATTAAACAGCCATATGAGATGGACGGCACTACAAAATAGTTCCATTTGTATCAGAAGGAATTCGGAATTCAGTAACATGACAATTCCTGAGCTGAAAGAAAAAGTTAACCGTGATCCATTATTATTGCGAAAATTGACATGTTTTAATGCTAATTTACGTGGAACCAGTGCATACTGGCATTCCCGATGTGGTGAACTATTGGATATGGTGGAATTTTTAGGGACTCCTACACTATTTTTTACTTTGAGTGCCGCTGACTTGCACTGGCCTGAATTGTACCGTCTTTTAGCACCAAATATAGATTTAAGAACTGTTAATCCAAGTAGGGCCATGACAATAAAAAATAAGCTATTGAACGAAAATCCATTAATCGTCTCCTGGTTCTTTCAACAAAGAGCAGATTACTTTATTCAAAAAATTATGGGACCACATTTTTCGGTGAGAGACTATTGGTACAGAACTGAGTTCCAACATCGCGGTAGTCCCCATATTCATGGAATTTTATGGTTGGAAGGGGCTCCTGACGTTTCAGACCTTAATAGAAAGTCACCTAAGGAAAGAGCTGCGATTGCTAATTATTTTGGCACTTTGATTACAACAGTCAACCCAAATATTGGTAAGTCTGTACCAGCAATTCACCCATGTCAGTTGCACTATTCAGAAGTTCAAAATCATCAAGACGATTACGAGAACTTAATAAATTGCTGTCAAAGACACACGCGCCATGGTAAACAATGTTTGCGAATTAATAAGACGACAAAGATTCAGGAGTGCCGATTCAAATTTCCATTTCCATTAAATGACCAAAATGCGATAGTCCAAGAAAATGGAGAATGGACATTTAAATCGATACGCAACGATCCGCTTATTAATCCGCATAACAGATTTGTTTCCGAAAACTGGAGGGCCAATACTGATATTCAATGTATCCTATCTACTAAAGCCGTTCTGAACTATATTGCTAAATATGCAAGTAAATCAGAACCAAGATCTAAAGCTTACGAAGAAATGTATTCGTTAGTTTTAGATAATCAAAGTGATGGGCAAGCAAAAGAGGTACTAAAAAAAATATTTCTAAAAATTTGCGCAGAACGTGATATCTCGGCACAGGAAACATTTCATATTTTGATGGGCTGGCCTTTATTTCACGCCAGTAGAGCTTTTGTTAAAATAAATGTGGAAAATGACCAATGGCTAAGATTAAATGCTATGTCTGGTGAAGTTGCAGTAAGTTCGTCACTGGAAACATATCCTCTTCGTCCTCAACAATTTGACAGCTTGTCTCTGAAAGATTTCTTCAGTAAACACTACAAAAGAGGTAACTCGTGGGCTACACGAAGAAAACCAGCGGTACCGCGTATAGTTCCCCGGCGAATTTTAAGCGTCACAAATCAAGATGAGTTCTATAAACAGCAGGTTATATTAAACATACCATGGCGCAGTCTGACAGAATTTACAGAATCCGGAAAATCGTGGCAAGAATTATACGAAGAAAATGACATTAATCAAGTAGAAGTTTTGGAAATTCCGGAAGTAGGTGAAGACCAATATGATGAAGATGAAATTGAAAATACAAGAGAACGGGAGGAATGGATGATTTTATCTGAAATGGGTCCCAACCAACAAAGTATTGCTAGAACGGAATTGGGTACGCGAGAATTTGATTTAAGCATTGTTTGGCATAGCACATACCAAAATTATTTAAATCCAGGTACACTTGCTTCATTTGTTTCCGAAGCTAAAGCACAATCTGGTCATCAAACTGTTCGATACGCCATGCCTGCAGTAAATTTAAATCAGGAACAAACTGACATATTAATTCATTTAAACAAACAAATAAATATGATTAGGCGCAGCCAAGTCGTACCGTTTGATGCCCAATGCACGATAATACAAGGAAAGGCAGGCAGTGGCAAGAGCACTATAATCGGAGCCATGTGTCATATTTTAAATGAAAAGCTAGGACCAAAAAGCTTTTTATTACTTGCGCCTACTGGAGTCGCTGCTGTTAATGTGAGCGGGTGTACAATTCACTCTGGGCTACATATTGGGATTGAAAGAATGTATAAGTCATTAGACGGAGAGGCTGCTTCAACTTTTCAGGCAGAAATGGAAAATTGCCATTTCATTATAATTGATGAAATGAGCATGGTGGGCTGCTCATTATTTCATAAAATAGACCTGAGATGTCGTGAAGCAAAACCCTATAATGCTCAAGTCCCATTTGGTGGCATGTGTTTGTATCTTTTAGGGGATATCAAACAGTTGCCACCAGTGATGGGTCGTCCATTTTATGGAAATGGATACATTTCCACGCATTCTGATCAAGGCCAACTATTATTTAAATCAATTAATCGATGTATAGTACTACGAACTGCTCATAGGCAAGACGAAAACCAAAATGTTTTTAGGAGCATTTTGGATCGTTTAAGTGTGGGGCAGTCTACTCTGGCTGATTGGAGAGTGCTGATGACTCGTGAAAAATCCGTACTTGGGAATGTTGAAATCGCTACATTTGAGGACGCTTTGAGATTAATACCATTTAACGAAGCGGTTTCTGCGTACAATATTGCCAAACTAGAGTCTTTAAACAGCCCTGTCGCAAAAATTACTTCCAAACACAACAACGATACTGCTGCCAAAGCTGAAAGTGATGTCGCGCAAGGACTCGAAAAAATACTTTATTTGGCAATAGGCAGCAGGGTGATGCTTAAATCAAATTTATGGGTCAATAAAGGACTGGTAAATGGTGCTCTGGGCTATGTGCGCGACATTGTATTCGAACCAGGTTCAGCTCCACCACATGACATGCCAATTGTGATTTGTGTACAGTTCGACAAATATACTGGTCCGCATATAAACGGTTTGGTTCCCATTCCACCTATGACCCGGTCGTGGAAGACTGGCCAAGTTTCGTGCTCTCGCACACAGTTTCCATTGTCGTTTGCATGGGCCATAACTGTACACAAATCACAAGGCCTGACTTTGGATAATGTAGTGGTGGACATTGGCGCAAAAGAACTGGCGGCCGGTTGTTCATATGTCGCTCTTTCAAGATGTAAACGGCTCACAGATATAATGTTTGACCCAGGTTTTGATTTTATAAGATTAGAAAAAATAAAAAAAATGAAACTATTGCAGCTAAGAATAGGTGAAGAACGAAGACTGGAGAATCTTTTTGCTGCAACAGTAACAAACAGTTCTACAAATGAATAGTTACTATCTGTTTAGCTTGTATTTATTTTCAGTTCTGGTAATTTTCCATTAAATTTCGGTATTTGTACTATTACAGCATTTTTTTAACGTGTCCATATGTAAAAGTAAATACTGTCCGTACAAACGGGTCAGTAATCATGCCAGTCGGTACTACACTTACGTCAAAAAAAATCGCGAGGTCCACGTTCGCGGCGAACTACTAGTAATAATAATAATAATAATAATAATAATAATAATAAAATCATTAATAATAAAAATATCAACTTATGAAAAATAAAAACTGTCAATATTATCCTTTTAGTTCAGCGTATGTTTCCAAAATGTCTTCCACTACTTACTGAATCACGAAAATAATATTTAAAGCGTTTTCTGAAATCTACTGAGAAATTTCAAGACAGTAACAGACCTGATATTTATTTCGGACAAAAAAAAAAAATACTAACGTATACTAAAAACAGCCATAACATTTAAATGCATTTACATATTGATTTATTACATTACTGTATGTATTTTTAAATGCATAGTATTTTTTAAAGTTACCTTTAATTTAAAACAGATTAAATTTGACGAAAAAATTGGCCTAATTATTTTGATTTGCCCGTTTTTAGGTGCGTTCGTAATTATGTAAATACGTAGCACCTATTGTTGTCGCTCAATCCGTCCGTCTGTCTGTCTGTCCGTCTGTCTGTCTGTCCGTCTGTCTGTTTGTCTGTCCGTCTGTCTGTCCGTCTGTCTGTCTGTCTGTCCGTCCGCATATAACAACGCAAAAACTACCCAACCGAATCGTTTGAAATTTAAAATACATAATTATTACATAATTTTGTCGAGTCATTTCAAATTTTATGAAAATCGGATGGATAGATCAATTACAGGGACAATCAAAAAGATTCCGTTACATTACGGTCAATGGGGAAAAAAGTTTCAAATGCATTTTAATCGTTTGAAATTTAAAACGTATATTTATTACATAATTTTGTCGAGTCATTTCAAATTTTAAGAAAATCGTATGGGTAGATCAATTACAGGGACAATCAAAAGGATTCCGTTACATTACGGTCAATGGGGAAAAAAGTTTCAAATGCATTTTAATAGTTTGAAATTTAAAACGTATATTTATTACATAATTTTGTCGAGTCATTTCAAATTTTAAGAAAATCGTATGGATAGATCAATTACAGGGACAATCAAAAGATTACATTACATTACGGTCAATGGGGAAAAAAGTTTCAAATGCATTTTAATCGTTTGAAATTTAAAACGTATATTTATTACATAATTTTGTCGAGTCATTTCAAATTTTATGAAAATCGTATGGATACATCAATTACAGGGACAATCAAAATTATTCCGTTACATTACGGTCAATGGGGGAAGAAGTTTCAAATGCATTTTAATGGTGTTACACTCATTTTAATATAACAGAATTGACATGAATCTATGAAATATGTACTAAAAAATACATTTTGTACAATCTGTGATGCAAAGAATATTTATTATTAATTTACAGGGCCACGCAAATGTATTCCACTAAATCATGTTATACGGGAAAACATTGTTTGGGGGGGGTGTTTTAATTATATTAAACTACTTCTCATTTTATGAATAAAATATACGTTAATAAAGTATAATAAAAATTACTCTCTGCATATTTACAGTAACACAAAGATTTCGACCACTATACTGTATCCAAAGTACGCTCTACTATATCAGCAAGATCTGAATATTTTAAAACTTCGTTATCAACGAACGCACCTCATTTGCTACGCTTTACGTGCAATTTCCAACTTGTTTATGTTTACCGTTTGACAAAATTTTATTAATAAATATAGGCAAGGAATATTCTTATAGCAACATACATAAATTAACGCTAAAAACTTGCTCCTTTTGTTAAAACAACATAGAATAGCTCAGTAACATTTGATTTCAGAATAAAAAATAGTCTTTTGTCCAGTAAAAAAAAAAAAAAATCTTCAAATTTAAAAATTTAGAAATTGTCCATTAGATGAATGGGTGGGCAGTTATATTGTCTGTTGGATGTATAAGGAAAAGGGAAACAAATAGAAGAAAACGCTTAAAAATAAATTTCAAATTTGTTCCTACCATTATCGATAAAAGGTAGCCTGTTAAGGACTTTTATATTGAAAAAAGATTATTTATATATATATATATATATATATATATATATATATATATATATATATATATATCTTTTTTAAATCTCGAATACTAAAAGATATTTAAAATCCAATCCAGCATCATTTATATACTATGATGATGTGAAAAAAATCTGCAAAATAGATTTTTTAAAAGCATTTGGTAGCAATTCTTTTTTTTTAAATAAAGCTCGTATGCAACAAAAAAATTTAGGCGGATCCAAAATTTCAGGGTACGCCTTCAATCATCGAATCTGGTACTGAGATGTCAGAAAATAATAATTTTTTTTTTTTCGTATGTATGTATGGTCAATATAAAATGTTAAATTAGCTGAAAATTTTGAGAAAAAAAAATTGTTCACCATAACAAAAAAAGAAGAAAAAAAAACATTTTTTATTTCTGAATGAATACATTAAAAAAAAATTAAAGACAATTTTATTTTAAACATATCTTATCCTGTTTGACAAATTCAAATTCTTTTAGGATAGACTCCGAAGATTTTGAAATCTTAATATTAATATGATCTTTTAATGTACTTTTTCAAAACAAAAATTAATGCTGTGATTTATCTTAAATTATTACACTATATTTGTACATTATTGAAAAATAATAAACAAAATAAATGCATTAAATTGTAATCATATCAAGTGGTTTTTTTTCTAATTATTTTCTCTTTTTATACTGGACAATGTTGAAAATCAAAGGGAAGGTCAAGGTTTAAAGATTAAATATACTTAGGAATAAACAAAGATACAGAATGTTTATTTAAACATTCACACCATAAAATACAAAAAGTAAATGCTAAGAGTAAAAAAAAACGAAATTTTTAGTTCGTATTTTTCGAAACTGCACAATATCTATAGTTGGGGAACGTTGAAGTTGCGAGTATGTAAAAGCCTATACAGACTTTTCACTCCGTTGGCTTGGCGCAAAGATCTTAGAGAGGGAAAAAGATAGAAAGCTCTCATTGGCCCAATGTAAACGCAGACTTCTCTCACCGCTACGTAACCTACGCTACTTTGAGCAGTGCTAGAAAAGAAACTTTACAGGGATAAAGCGCAGCGGCGAGCACGTGATGGGAGAAGGAAGGGGGGGGGAGGAAGACCCGCGCATTTCGATCTGATAGTATTTTCAGATTCCTGCTTGTTTTCAGACTTATAAGGAAGTGATTCAAGAACATTATTTTTTTTTTATCTTAGTAATAAAAGTATATATATATTGCATTATTATTATTATTTAATGAGTGTTTATTATTTTTTGCTTCATTAAGGGGAAATGTATGTATAGATATGAAAGAACTAATGCTATTCTCTTAAAGGAAAGAAAAATATTTAACAATTGAAAACTATTGTTTTCTTTTGAGACATCGTTTTAACTCATTTGTAAATGGAATAAAAAAATGTTTTTGTTTCATTCAAGTTTTTTTTTTCATTTGTGATAGCAATGAATTCTTTGCAATTAATCATTTTCACTCAAATTATGAGGACGTTAAAATGTAAGCGACAGATTTTTATGCATTTATATGTAATTTAAATATTAACACAAGTTTCCATTTTTATTAAAAAACTGTGATAAAATCATTATTTTTATTTGTAATAAAAAAGAATATTAATAATATTCTATACAATATTATTATACTATATAATACTACTATAATAATTAAAGAATGACACTATTGCGTTGTTACATTATATTAAATTATTGCACATTATCAGCGATGTCTTTCACAAGATCAGAAAAATCAGAATAATAATAACAAAAAGAATAATAATAATAATAATAATGCTATTCTATATAATACTACTATACTATATAATACTGTTCTATATATCACTACTATAATAATTAAAGAATAATAATACTATTGCGTTGTTATATTATTACATTATTGTACATTATCAGCGATCTATTTTTCACAAGATCAGATCTGATCTCAGAAAAATGGACTCTTCACAATGCATACTAATATAAAAATACACAATAATAATGTATTAATAATATAGGGCATAATTTATATTTTAACTACACATTAGTGCGATAATATTCTTTAAATTAAAATGGAAACTTATGGGAACATTTAAATAAATAACATATACATAAGCATCTGTCACTTACCCTGTTTTAAAAAGCTGAAAATGTTTAAAAATATCCATTGCTTTTATGAGCCGGCAAGATGGCTGACCCACGCCAACGCCACCAAAACAAGAAAGTATTGAAGTTCTTGATCGGAGAAAAAACGCGGCGCGTCTGCGCGCGCATATCAACGGAGACATATCTTTCGTCCTTGGCGCGCGCATATCAACGGAGACATATCTTTCGTCCTTGGCGCGCGCATATCAACGGAGACATATCTTTCGTCCTTGGCGCGCGCGCGCACTGCTTCGTGCTTCATCCTGTAATGTTTGCTTTCCTACTATGCATGGTAGCACAGGATTACAAAGGTGCCAACAGATGGCATAGTTACGTGTTTTCGAAGCTGACGTTCTTGTACCATGTACTTTCTTTGCTTGGCGTCTTGGCTTAACCGTGACATAACATGATTGCAATATCTGGCGTTTTAGCACTCATTTTGGCAACATAATATTAATTTTAAATTGAGTTTGCAAAATCTTATTTCAAAGATTTTTTTCTTGTCGTTTTATTGAAAGATTAAATATAATTGGTTACTGACAATTTATTATCAAAGCACATTATTTAAATTAGAATAACATACATATTTTCCACGAACTTTTCATCTTAAAAAATAATGTTTAGAATTAAGATATTTCGAAAGTTAAAAATAAACATTATTACAATTTAACATCACCTATGTATTTTTAAAATTATTGTGTAAAGGAATCGCAATTCTTTCTTTGATAAATGTGTTGTTAATAATCAGGTTTAAAGTTATATGTATGTAATGTGTACCAGGTATCTAACATTCCTCAATGTGCAATTTTGAAGAAACACACGAATTCACATTTGTATTTTATATAAAATCTATTCGTATTTTTTTTTAATTGCGATGAGAATGAGTATTAAAACAAAAAGATTTTAGAACGGGTATGATTGCGGTTTGCAGACTTGATCACCTTTTTTTTAATTTATTTACATAAAGGAGACTGTAAAGAGGACATAAGATAAACTTTTTATTTTATAATTAATCAAAACATCCGAGCAGGAAATTTTTTAAAACATGCCAATAAAAAAAGCAACTTCAAAATTTAAAGTACAAAAAACTGATAACAATAATAATAATAATGAAAAAAATAATTAAATAAATATTAAAACGTGAATTTCTACTGGCATTAAAAGGATAAAAAATCCTTCTATAGTAAAAAAAACTAGCCTTAAAAGGAATGACTCCTGGAATGATGCTGATGTGGAAGATTTCCGGAACTAACGAATCCGGGTTGTCCACTCCTTCCATGAGTCGAATAGACCAATCAGGAAAGGGCTCCGTCTATGCATCGCCGTATGGGTTACCATAAAGAGAGGAAAGGTTACCATCGCCAACAATCGCCAAGTTTGTCGCCAACTTGGCGATATATCGCCAAATTTGGCGACCAAAATTAGTTGTCAAAAGTGACGCCAACTTGGCGATAACTTTAATATTTCGCCAAATTTTTAATTTCTTTACAACACCAGTCGTTTGATACATCATTTGAGAGGTTTGCAACTGCTTATTCATATAATGGATGTCTTGTGTGTTATCCCCCATTCTGCTCCCCAGGGGGGACACATTTTTAATTTCTTTACAACACCAGTCGTGTTACACAAGATTTGAAAGGTCTGCAACTGCTTATTCATATTATGGATGTCTTGTGTGTCACCCCCACACTCTGCTCTCCCTAGAGGGGGGGGGGGTCACATTTTTAATTTCTTTACAACACCAGTTGTGTGGCACATCATTTGAAAGATCTGCAACTGCTTATTCATATTATGGATGTGTTGTGTGTCATCCCCCACACTGCCCCCCAGGGGGGCACATTTTTTATTTCTTTACAACGCCAATTGTGTGACATCATTTGAGAGGTCTGCAACTGCTTATTCATATTATGGATATCTTGTGTGTAACCCCCCCTCTGCCTTCAGAGGGGGCGCATTTTGTAATTTCTTTACAACACCAGTTGTGTGGCACATCATTTGAAAGATCTGCAACTGCTTATTCATTTTATGGATGTCTTTTGTGTCACCCCCACTCTGCCCCCCAGGGGGGCAAATTTTTAATTTCTTTACAACACCAGTCGTGTGACACATCATTTGAAAGGTCTGCAACTGCTTATTCACACCATGGGGTATTGGCGAGCGCAGCAAGCAGGGGTAGCCAATAATTTGGAATCGCGAAGCGATTACGAGGGGGGTTGGCGAGCATAGCGAGCAGGGGGGCGGGGCCCCCCTAGTAAAATAAAGAGAAAGAAAGGTAAGACAAATAAACAATAATTTCATTTACGATAGGGAAAGCTATCCTACTAAAATCCCGTTGAAGATACATTTAAAAATATTGAATGTAAAAAGGAAAACAAATCTAAAAGGAAACAAATTATAGAATGTACACACTATAAAAATATGTAAAATAAACTTTTCAGATTATTTTTTATAATTAATATTTTTTCTTTATTTGTTATTCAATCCCATGTTCACGTTAAAACTTTTTTATTTCAAAAATCTCGTTTCTTCAAATATTTTCAACATTTCTCATCGATCTGAGCTGTAGCAGCTCAAATGAGACTATTTATTGCTATAAACTTCATTGTTTACAATTTATCAGTCATCATTGACTCAAGACGTGAGTGGGAATTATAAATTTAATGAAATTCGTAGAATAGAAAATATTTCTGTGTCGTGAATGAATTAATCACGTATTTATATTATGAAAATAAAAAGTGTTGGATTTAAGACATAGCGAGTCAACTTAAGTCACATAAATAATTAATTAACAATTGTATATATTTAATAAATATCTATAATTAATTAATAATTATGTATAGTTAATAAATATGTATAGTTAATTAATAATTATACTAACTAAATAAATACGTTTAATTAAAATTAATTATGTACATTTAAATATATATATATTATTACATATTAAATTATTACAATTATTACATATTTAATAAATACGTATAATTAATTAATAATTATGCATATTTATGTATGTCTTACTTTATAAATTTTTTACATTCGTTTTTGTTTTCGGCCGAAAATAGAAAGATCACCGAAATTCGGATTCAGTTTCAGCCTTAAAAACCTGTTTCACTCGATCCTTAAACTCATCACTTAAATAGAAGCCTTTTAATTTATTTTATTTTGCTTTAATATTTTATTGTCATATTTGGTATACATTTAAGGTACATTTTTACGATAAGTTCAAATCTACAAATATTGTTTCTGTATTTTAGAAAGTTTCAAAAATAAAAACAATATATTGCAGATTAAAAACTCCATTCTTCAAGTAATTATCTCTTAACTGACCGGAAATTGGGGGAGACGCGGGGTGTCGTTATTTGAAAAAGGTTTGCAATTTTTGTACAACACATGTTCATTACCGCCAAAATTTCGCCAAAGCGAATAAATACAGTTTTATATAAATTTTATATGTACAAGTCGTAATACTGACAAATTTTAACTTAAATCAGTTGCATTTAGTCAATAAATCGTTTTCGCATTAAAATTTTGAAGAAAAAACAGATACCGAGGGAGATTTTATTGAAATAGTCAACGCACTTTTTCTTGTCGCGGAAGCATAACACTCACAGTATAAACTGTACTCTCAACGTCTTCGGTCCCCAAATATAGGTCAGCTGTGTCGTTTGGTGCGGCTGTTAAATTTCTCAATCGATATTACTAAAGTATTCCTCTCTATATTTAATATTCACGGTACGCAGTGATAACTGACTATTGTAAACTAGCGTCAAGCGATAATGATTTTTCATTTTGTTCCTCTGAGCCTGTGGAATCAGCGCTTGCACATACCGATCCACGCATGACGTGGCTATTTTTCGTTTAACATAATATTCTAAGTATAGTCTGACAAAGAACGTTTTAGTGTAGAGATAAGACTTTCAACTGTCTACTCGTTTTGACTCGGCCTGACGTTCGACTGGCTAGGCGATTTAATTAAAACCGGAATTTTAATAACATTCCTGTCTTTTTAATAACATGTATTATGAAAAAAAAATTATAACTTATAAGTTTTATATTCGTACCTAGATTAAGAATTTTTTTTTTTTCGGTGAAAATAAAAAAATAAAACATAAAAAAAAATCTCATTTTATTAAAAGTAAATAACTGTTAATATTATCTTTTTGGTTCAACGAATGTTTTCAAAATGTCTTCCACTTGTTACTGAATCATTACTTCAAATATTGAAGTAATATTTGAAGCATTTGTTGGAATCTACTGGGTAATTTCAACAACAATTTTTATAGGTTTAAGAACAAGACAGTAATGGACTTGTTATTTATTTCGGACAAATCCAAAACAACTAACATATACTTAAAAAAAGAAGAGAATATAAAAAAATTGCAATTTAACAAATTACAAAGAATATTTGGAAAAGGATATTTTCAAAGACTCAAATTTTAAAAACACATAAAAAATTTTCTATATTTCAATTAAAAATCATAATAAACATCATTTTTAGGATGATTGTAACGAGTTCTATATTACGTACGCCGTGCATTAAACATTAATATCCCTAAACCAATGATTTAAAAAAATGCAGTAGATTATAGATAGACAACTTCAACTGTTTTAAATGTACATTTTTATTGGATGGAGATAATTAGACTGACTTCTGAATTCCTCATAATACGTACGACATCGATTGAGTATTAATATTCCTGGACCCAACACAAACTAATTTTAAATGAAATTTCAGTTTTGCAATTTTCGGAACTGAATTTTTCAATTTCTGAACATGGCGCATTTTAAAGTTTTAAACCGTTGCATAGAAAAAAAAATTCACTTTTCAATGAAATTTGTTTGAAACCTCTATCACGATTTGTTTTTAAATTATTATATTTTAAAAAAAAAATTATTACTATTTTTGTCACTGCGAGCGAACAGCACTAGTTTTTATTACACTAAAAGAGCAATCAATCAATCTTTGTTTAAGAAGGGAACAAAGGTATAACCTCTTTAAATGATTTTTGAGGGACTGACCCTACCAAATTGACAAAGGAAGGGGAACTTTTATCTACCCAATCTTCAGTCGTAAAGCTGTCAACTGATTTCGAGTTCAATTTCTCTCTCGAGGTTAAAAAAATTTCACTGAAAAAGCACTTTATACATCAAAGTGCCGACACGAAAGATAAAAAATAGCGACACCTGACCACAAGAAATTAGTGCCATGTGCGTGGACCTTAACAGAAGTATTCCATAAAAATGGACATTAAAATTGGACCATTCAGAAAACGAATAATATAAAAACAAAAGTATTTCATTTTTGGACGTTAGACTTGAACCGATCAGGAACGAATATAATTAAATATGTTTCGGAATTCAACCATTTCCGATATATTTTAGATTTCCCAGTTCTCAACCGAGAACAAAAATTATTTTTTCCAAATAGTTAAAAAAAAGCTAAATTTTAAATATATCTATATATTTATATAATGATTTATTACATTACATTAAATTACATATTTTTAAAAGCATAGAATACATATCATTTTTTAAAGTTATTTTTAATTTTAAATAGATTAATTTTGACCAAAAAATTTTTCTTAATCATTTTGAACGGTCTATTTTGTACGTTTACTGTCTGACAAAATTTTATTAATAAAACATACGCAAAGTAATATTCTGTTAGTAACATACATAAATTAACTCTAAAAACTTGCTCCTTTTGGAAAAACAACATAGAATCCCCCAGGATTATTTAATTTCAGAATAAAAAACAGTCTGTTGTCAGGAAAAAAAAATCAAATTTAAAAATTTGAAAATTGTTCATTAGATGAATGGAGTGGGGTGGGTATATTATGAATTGGGTGTGTATGGGAGGAGTTAACAGATCGAATAAATCACTCAGAAATAAATTTCAAATATGTTTCTAACATTATCTTTAAATGCTAGCCTGTTAAGAATTTATATCTTAAACAAAGATTGTTATTGTTATTGTTATTTTAAATTTTGAATAAACATTTTTGGACACTAAAAAACACATGAAATCCAAACCAGTATCAGACTTTACTTTTACATACTATTATTAATATTCATTTGAAAAAAATTTATTAATAAAAGAACATTTTTGCACACTGAATTCTGCAAAATAAATATTTAAAAGCATTTAGTAAATCCTGTCGACCCATTTCGCCAAATTATGCAAATCGCCAAACTAATAGACAAATTATACATATTGATATAAATTTTATTTTAAACAACGAAAAAACAAAAGTATTGGTAGAATTTTAATAAAAGTACAAATAAAAAGTCGAAAGAAAAATCATTTAATGACGTTTTAAACACGTGTATCGTATTTAATATCATTGAATGTGGCATTCAAGATCATCCATTATTGGAATTTAATCTTATAATTTGGCGATAGTTTAATGGTAGATGGGGTAACCAAGTAGAACTATTTTTAAAAAATAAAGTTCGTATGCAATAAATATATTTAGGCGTGACTAAAACTTCAGGCCACGCCTTCAGTCATCGACTCTGGTATTGAAATGTTAGAAAATAAACTTTTTTTTTTTAAATATGTATCTGTGCTGTATATTACTCGATAAACTGTTAACTAGCTGTTACATTTAAGCCAAAATATTAGTTCAGCTTGGCACAAAAACTTTCCAATTTCTGAAGGAATGAATTCAAAGAAATAAAAAACGCCTTTATTTTAACGCCTTTATCTTATTTGAGAAATTCAAATTCTTTAAATTTAGAATTCCGCGGTTCTTAAATCATAATATTAATATGATCTTTTAATGTATTTTCTCAAAACAAAATCTAGAAAACCCAAATAAATACTACGATTCCGGTTAAATTATAGCACTGTTTTTGTAGGTTATTCAAAAATAATAAACAAAATAAAATATTAAATTGTGATCACATCGAAAGGTTGTCGTTTGGGAGTATATTTTTTAAATATTACTTTCTCGGTTTATTACAGAGAATGTTGAACCTTGATGCCTTTCAACATTTCATAATTAAATACACTCAGGAATAAACGGAAAAAAAGAATATCTATTTTAACACTCACACCGTAAAACATTAAGAGTAAATAATAAATAAAATAAAGTCAGATTTCGCATGACTGAACCAAACCTAACAGTTATCTATTCGTGTTCAGCTGTTTCGTAAGGAGCGGCTGATAATAATCTATCAAAAACCTCTGTCTTCTAAATATTTACCGATGTACTTAACATCATTATCCAATATTCTCGTTCGCATCTCTCTCGTAAAGGCCCAAGCACATTTGACCACTTCTTGAAGTTCGGTATCGGCGCGTTTCTTGTGGCGACGTGTTTTTTTTTTTTTTTAATCTTAATGAGTTTTGCAGGAAAGGGATGGTTGTCCGGGAAAAGAAAAACCTTTCCATCAAGTAGGGTAGATTGCTTATCACCCGATTCTTTCGTTAATTCCCCCTCGTCTCTATTATGAAGAAACCGTAAATGGATCCTATACAAAAGACTTCCCCATTTTTTCCAAGAATTCAGTTTAAAGGAAGAGTATCGGAATCTGAACGGAGCCCAATGGATTGTTTCATTTCTTACTTCAAAGATCTTAATTGCTAAATACATTGTGCAATTAAGGAGGGTGGTGCAATATTTTTTTTTTTTCAGTATTACCCTTTCATTTTTTACGAAATTCATCTTTTGTGTTTCTATTATGTTTTACTTACGTGTGATAAAATGCATTTAAGGTCATGGAATCTGTTTTATTAGTTCTATTAATTTATTTATTGCGGGAAGTTTAAACATTTTTTACTGATACTGCTTGGAATATACTTGACTGTTTTTTTTTTATCTATAAGGAAATTATTAATAATATAATAATAATAATGATGCCTAATTAATAATAATTCAAATAAAAGCACAATTTAATTTATTATGTCATAAAATAACAGTTATCGTAATGTGTAGACAGTTTAAAGCAAGTATATTACTTAAAATTATCCTTTTTTTTTTTGCAATTTTTGTTAAGTAACAGAACTGACATTATCTCTAACAGAAAATAAAATAAATGTTTTTACTATTTTTCTAGAGGATAATTTTCAAAAAAAATAGACTTAAATATGATTTATTCCGAACAAAATCAAAAATCATGCATTAAAGAATTTATTTTATTTTATTTTATTTTATTTATTTGTACGCATTTATGATTTTTTTATTAATTTGTATTGCAAATTTCATCAATATTGATTTGGACTTACTTGATTGCTTCCAAAAACGGAATATTGTATCACGAAGTACAATAAATTTAATCGCTGCAGCACACATGACACCCTGGTTTTTTACTATTTTTCAAACTATTTTACTTATTTTATTTTATTTATTTTATCTACTTATTATACTATTCTACTTTACTATTGTACTTATTATACTATACTTATTATGCTATTTTATTACTATATATACTTATTTTATTTTATTATTTTATTTTATTTACTTATTTTATTCTATTTACTTATTTCAAACTATTTTACTAAATTTACTATTTTATCAAACGTTGCAGTGAAAAGTGCGATACAGCGTTACGCTCTTTGTTATTCTTTTCCTCCTTTAGGATATCAATTTAATTATTATTCGTAATTACAATTCTCATAACTTTGCCTGCTATTGAATGCTGTTAATTGAGGGGCCAATTGTTTTGAGGGGCGGTGGGATACATTTTATTCCACCTAATTTAAACGAAATTCTCACCAGAAACTCTTAACTTAAAACTCTTAACTCTAAACTTGGCTGCAAAATTTTAAAAAGTTGCTTTTCATTCTTTAATACAAAGTTTTTCGATTTTCCCCGGTGAGAATTCATTATTATAGAGCCTTTGTTGCTTATCTCTGAACAGGTTAAACGAGATTCGACATTTAGAAAAAGAATATTCATCTCATACCAGCAAATTTATTGAATAATATGTTACTGTAATAAAATGCCGTCCGTGTGCATAGAAAAGTTCATTTCAAAATTGTAAAAGCGAGTGAGCGCCTCTATCGGTATTAAGTTCTCCTCGCTATGTTTTTCAAAAAATATAAATATGCATTGGTAATTTCGTATAGATATTTACGCCGTTTAGAGAAGGACAGCACAACACCTGGCATGGTTGCCATACAACTTCAGCATTGGCAGCTTTTGGTGACAAACGAAAAATACTGGGTTGAGGTGATTAGGGATTGTTTGTAAACATTGGCGTATAGCGCGGATGACGAATTTTAAGCAGTCGGCAGCCGCGTTTTTCACTGATCGAATCAGTTAAAAAATGAATAAATACTTCATTCACAATCTTCAGTGAACGATTAAATAACGATACCTTTATCTTTAAAAATAGATTTTTTTTTCACATTTAAAACTGTTCATTTAATATTATTTCCCAACAAATAGGTCTGCAATTTCAAATGTAATTCTGAAATTCTTTAAATTGTAATGTAAAATATTTTATTTTTCAGAAATGCTGGTGATAAAACATCCTTGTTCAATTTCTTTCATAAAAATATATTCTATTCTTTAAATTGTTCATTTCTAATCATAATGAAAATGCTACACTTGATTGTTTTTAATCAAGTCTTGTATTAATTAATGATTTATTTTCTCTTGACCCTTACACTATTTTGAAATTTCTCATCTTGAGTGTCCTTCAGAAAAACAAAACCCAGTTCTTTATTCCTTAGTGGTGAATTTTTTTAAAACTAATTTATTTACCAGAATTTTTTACCTTATTTAATCATAGAAATTCTGCAATTAATTCTGGCAACAGTTATTACTATGTCTTTGAAATATTCCTCGTTCATTTTCTATAGTTTTATTTACCATAAAATTTTAACTTCATAAAAATGTTTATTTAATGTGAATTATCAATTGATATGTTCGCAATTTAAAAAAAAAAAAAAAGTCTAAGAAAAAAAAGCATAGAAATTTCAAAGTTACAAAATTGTAGCAAAAACAGATTTGACTAAAAAAATTCAATTTTTTTTTAACTGAACTAACTGCATGATAAAAAATTCTTTCCAAAAAAATCGAAAATTACCTTTTTAAAAAAAATTAAAGTGTTGAAACTGAAATGGAATATATTTTCTTTCTAATTTACTCTTTTAGAAAAATAAAATATTTGAA
The DNA here is from genome assembly GCA_964019185.1 of Maratus speculifer. Taxonomy (NCBI): domain Eukaryota; kingdom Metazoa; phylum Arthropoda; class Arachnida; order Araneae; family Salticidae; genus Maratus; species Maratus speculifer. The sequence goes on along the minus strand of OZ025302.1, from coordinate 5,959,756 downwards.
TAATTTCTTTTTTTTTTATTGTACCATTTCAGTTCTAAAACACACACACACATATATATATTAAAAATTATTGTTGTAAATTAATCCTGTTACTAAAATATGACATGTCTAATTTTCTTACTTAAACTATTTTTAATTTATTAGTTCTAACTAGTACTAATTAGTTGAAGAATTTTAGATAAAATATGGGAGTTGAAAATGGACTTGTTCATGCCTTCATATCTAAATTCTAACAACTATTTCAAAAATATAATAAATTTAATGATACTTTTAACAAATAGTCCTTTGTCGAGGAAAAGAAATCTGAAAATTGTAAATTAGATGAATGAGGGGGCGGTATATTATGTGTTGGGTGTATACGGGAGGGGTAAATAAATCGAAGAATGTAGGAAACATGATTACAAATAGCTCGACAACTATTTATCTCATTGACTTTATTTTTTATACAAAATATATGTTGTTTTATTGTCTTTTATATCCACTCCTTAAAATAAAAAAAATCGAAAATGTTTATATACCTTTCATCAGAACGAATATTTCGAGAGTCCAGAAAAGCTAGCAGCGGATAATTGAGGTTGCAGTTATTAAATAGGCTCATTTCCATTCTTACATACTAAGTACATACCAAATTTAAATGCCTTATCCCAATTTGTTCAGGAGATAGATCAGTTACAGACACACAGACAGATGGACAGCGAATTTTTCTTTTTTCTAAATATATGTTTTTTGGAGTCTACAGTGTGTAAAACGTGTAAATCCGTCAAAAGATATCGATTATCAAAACGATTACAATGATGGGTAACTGAAACAATAGAAATCCAACCGAGCAATCATTACACACTATGATTAATACTCACGTGAAGAAAATTTATTAATAAAAGAAAAATCTTACACAAGGAATACAAGTTCACTAAATATTGAATTTATGTAAAATAATCATTTAAAAACATTTCTTAGCAATTCCTTTGTTGTTTTATTTTTAAATGATTATTATTATTATTTAATAAAATGCGTGTGCAATAAGAGTATTTAGGCGGAACTAAAAGTTCAGAGCACACCCTTTTTTATAGACTCTAGTTTGGAAATGTTAAAAAATAGCATGAATTTTTTTTCATTATTATCCTTTTTATAGATGTATGCTCAATACTATTCGATAAATTGTTAATTAGATGACATTTTTGAGCCAAAAGATTAGTTCAGCATGGCACAAAAACTTTCCAATTTGTGAATGAAAGAATTCAAAGAAACGAAAAACGATTTCACTTTAGACATGTCTTATACAACTTGAGAAATTTAAATTCTTTAATTTTAGACTCCTAAGGTTTTTAAGTCTTAGTAATGTGATATTTTAATGTAATTTATCAAAATAAAATGTAGAAAATAAATCTAATGAAATATTATGATTAATAAAAATTATAATATAATAATAAAAATAAGTATTATGGTTTCGGTTAAATTATAACACGATTTGTGTACATCATTCAAAAATAATAAACAAAATAAAAGTATTAAATTGTGCTCACATCGAAAGTTTGTCGTTTAGAGGTTTTTTTTTTTTTTAATTATTATCTCTGTTCATTCTTTTTAATGTTGAACGTCAAAGGGAAATGACGCCTTTCAAGATATAATACTTGAACATACTCAGGAATAAACGAAAATGCAGAATGTTTATATAAATACTCACACCCTAAATATTTAAAATAAATGATAAAAGTTAAAAAGCTGAAATTTTGATTTTAGGTTCCGGTAAGATGGAAACAAATCTAGCTCAGCTGTTTCGTCAGGAGCTACTAATCTAAATTTCAATCAATGTTACTGATGTCTCTTTCTTATACCCATATTGGAGTTTCTTCGTGAGATGTCCTAACGTCTCATTACCTCAAAGTTTTTTATTTTAAGGGGGGGGGGGTGCCGTGTAGTAGAATATATACATTTTTTCAGTATGGCGCTTTGATTGTTTGCGAAATTCATTTTTTCTGTTTTTATGATACATTATTTACGTGTGATAACAAGTATTTTAAGGTCCTAGAATCTGTTTTCTTTTTCTCATTTATTTATTTATTGAAGGAAAGAATCCTATTTTGTTGATACTGCTTAGAACATACTCGCTATAACCCCCCCCCCCCCCCTGTAAGGTAGTTATTAATACTGCAAATTATTAAAAAGCATAATGAAGTTTAATATGTTATTGAAACAGCTGTTCTTGTTCAGTGTAAATGCTTTAAAGCAAGTATATTATTTAAAATTATCATTTTTTTTCCAGGAATTTTTGTTATGTAACTCAAGACTGACATTATGCCCAACAGAAATTAAAACAGACGTTTTATCTATCTTTCTAGAGGATAATTATCAAAAATTGACTCAAATATTTTTTTTTCGAATAAACTGTAAAATGATGCATTAAAAGGATTAAGAATGGAGTTCGGCACTATTGAGGGCACCGCTTGTCCCCACAAAAAAGTGCGTCTGGGGAAAACACGTCATCTAAAAATAGATCTTTGAAAACAATTGGCCTTTCTTATAAACAGTGCAAAAGGGGAGGAAATCAATACTCTGTACTTCCCTCACTCAACGTGCACCTGCGATCCTTAAGATAATTTTCGGAGTTCGCAGTAAAATCAGAAAAATATTTGTATTTTTTTTTTTTTTTTTCATTTTGATTAATAATAACAATAAATAATCTAAAGATTTGTTCTGTTTGAGAAATTTTAGTTTTGAAAATTTTAATTGCAGCAGACATTGATGTTTACGGTGTAATTGTTATTGTTGTTATTATTCTTTTCAAAACAAGAATACTTCAATTAAAAATTAAATTATTCGATCGATTAAATTAAAAAATCTGCAATATATTGGAAGCAATAATTTTCCATACTTGTGTCTCAAATGAACCGTGTAAAGATATGGTTTCCCCATGGCATAAAAAAATTGCTTTTACATAATGAAGTATAGGTATGTTTTTAAATTTTTAAGAATATATATTATCGTTTTTTGAATAATTTTTCACTGAAATGAATTGTAAAAAACTATCAGATAATAATTAATTAGTATTCTGAAAACATATTTTTAATTCATGAAATGTGGGTGCAATGATTTTTAAAATAAGAGCTTTTTACAATATTCAAAAATTAAATATTTTTCTCAAATAATATTAATACAATTTACATCTGTATTCAAATGATACCACGAAGACGATGCTCCGCCTACTTTATATAGCTGGATTTTCTGTACTGTGCTTTTATTCAACATAAATACAATATTATATGATAATGGGCCGAGTTTAAAATTAAGAAAACAGCGAGGGTGGAGTAAAATGTAAAAACATATTAACCCATTAACGCCCGAATTATTTTCTTCCCTAAAATGTAAATTTTGTATTTCCCACCACTTTTAAAATCAAATTAACTTTTATCTAAATTTATCGAGGATTCTGTCTCGTGAAAAAAGGTATATATTTATGTTTCTCTTTACTGGTGGGAAAACCGCTTCCTTGCTGTTTTTGTAACCGTCCTCAAAAGAGGACGCTGGGCGTTAATGGGTTAACAAGTTTCTGGCGTATAATCCGTAATTTAAAACTGACAGCTTGATACATTGGGAAATTTAGTGTTAACTCAAGAGTAATTTTTGATAAAACAAAATCAATAAATTATCATTTAAATAATTATTTGATAAAACAAAATAAATAAAAGCCATGAATATGCTTTTAACAAATTTCTTTTTTGACATCGCCGATTATTTATTTATTTATTTATTTATTTATTTTTTTTTTTTATCAGATATTGTTGAAAATTTTAACTCTTTTAAAATTATTTGCATTAAAAATCTACGACTTTGATTTTGAAATATTTGAAAATGGTCGTAAATACTTTTCTACTTTCTTTTATGTATGTTCAATATTATTCGATAAATTGTTAGCTAGTTGAATTTTTTATGCACAAAGAATAGTTTCAGCATGGCACAAAAACCAATTTGTGAATGAACGAATTCAAAGAAATGAAAAACGACTTCATTCTAAACATGTCTTATCTTACTTGAGAAATTCACAGTCTTTAAGCTTAGAATTCTAATATTTTCAGTCTTAATATTAATATGATTTTTTAATGTTATTTGTCAAAGTAAAATGTAGAAGACAAAATAAATACTATGATTTCGCTTAAAATATAACACTATTTATGTACATCATTCAAAAATAATAAACAATATAAATTCAATGTATTCAATTTTGCTTACATCAAAAGTTTGCCATTTAGGAGTATTTTTTTAAATACATTTTCTCTGTTTATTGTAGAGAATGTTGAACATCAAAGGGAAATGACGGCTTTCAAGATTTTATTTATACTCAAGAATAAGCAAAATACAGAATGTTTATTTAAAAACTTACACCATAAAATATAAATAGTAAAGGATAACACTTAAAAAGGTCAAATTATTTGCTTTAAATACACCTTTTGCATGATTGAATATTCTTGCACGGCTGTTTCGTTAGAAGCGGCTGATAAAAATCTCAATCGATGTTACTACTCTTTCTTTTTGTGTCTGGGAAATGCCTCACGACTAGCGTCTAGCAAAGATCTTAGAGAGGGAAAAAGATAGAAAGCCCTCATTGGCGCAATGTAAACGCAGACTTCTTTCACCGCTACGTAACCTATGCTACTTTGAGCAGTGCTAGAAAACAAACTTTACAGGGATGAAGCACAGCGAGGAGCACGTGATGGGGGGAAGGAGGGGGGTAGACCCGCGTATTTCAACCTTATAGTATATATTGAATTATTATTATTATTTAATGCGTGTCTATTATTTTTTGTTTCATTAAGGGGAAATGTATGTATAGATATGAAAGAACTGATGCTATTCTCTTAAAGGAAAGAAAAATATTTAACAATTGAAAAGTATTGTTTTCTTTTCAATTTTATTCGTGATAGTAATGAATTCTTTGCAATTAATCATTTTCACTCAAAGTATGAGGACGTTAATAATATATAATTTTTCACCCTCTTCATTTTAAAATGTAAGCGACAGATTTTTATGCATTTATATGTAATTTAAATATTAACACAAGTTTCCACTTTTATTAAAAAACTGTGATAAAATCATTATTTTAATTTGTAATAAAAAAGAATATAATGATATTCTATACAATACTATTATACTGTATAATACTACACTATACTATATAATACTATTATAATAATTAAAGAATAATAATACTATTGCGTTGTTATATTATATTAAATTATTGCACATTATCAGCGATCTGTCACAAGATCAGAAAAATCAGAATAATAATAATAATGCTATTCTATACAATACTACTATACTATATAATACTATTATATTAATTAAAGAATAATAATACTATTGCGTTGTTATATTATATTAAATTATTGCACATTATCAGCGATCTGTTACAAGATTAGAAAAATCAGAATAATAATAATAATGCTATTCTATACAATACTACTATACTAAATAATACTATACTATATAATACTATTCTATATATTACTACTATAATAATCTATACATATAATAAAACAGTAGGACCCGGTGTGTCTGTACATTGAAGATAATTGACAAAAATGGAGTCAGGGCGATAAAAGAAAACCAATGAAACACAAAAAAAAAATTTTTGAATTTTTTGTCTGTCTGTCTGTCTGTCTGTCTGTCTGTTTGTTCGAGGTTATCTTCGTAACTACTGAATGGATTTTTATGCGGTTTTCACTAATGAAGAATGCACACTCCCGGGCAGTGTATAGGCTTTGTTTCATCAAAATCGGACAACAGACAAAAAAGTAACAAAAAGAAACAAAAGAAACTATTAGGTGCGCTGCTCACGTTTTTTAGTACATAACGTTTTTTAGTACATATAAAATCCAATAGATGTCACTGTGCGATTTTAAAACGCGCTATCGTTATGTTTTCGCCAGTCTACTTAAGTATGAGAAAGTTTCAAGCTGGCTGTCGTTCCATGTGGTTTAGTCGGTAGAACGTCAGTGCGCCATACTGATGGCCCGGGTTCGATTCCCAGCATGGAATTTTTTTTCACTATGTTGGCATTAACGCCTATAAGCAATTAAAAGAATTTGAAATATTGTATTCAAGGCGAATTTTCTCTCTGGGAAAATTTCCTTGCATTAATATGTCAGTGTAATTTTTTTTTCGATTTAATTTTTTTTTTCGAAACTTTGTTTTTCTTAAAAAATTACAGTAAATATTTGATATTTCCCAACGTTTTTTGAATGATCGACTTGCTTTTTTTTTTTTTAATGTATGTCTGAACCTTATCTAACTACTTCTTCAAGATTTCTTTAGATAAACCGACCAGCGTAGCGGGCGAAGGCCGCTAGTTAAAGAATAATAATACTATTGCGTTGCACACTAATATAAATGCATACTAATATAAAAATACGTAATAATAATGTATTAATAATATATGGCATAGATTACATTTTAACTACACAATAGTGCGATAATGATCTTTAAATTAAAATGGAAACTTATGGGAACATTTAAATAAATAGCATATACATAAGCATCTGTCACTTACCCTGTTTTAAAAAGCTGTAAATGCTTAATAAATTCACTGCTTTTACGAGCCGGCGAGTATCAGCATAAAGCAAGATGGCCGACCCACGCTACACAAGCAAGTGTTGTTCTTGACCGGAGAAAAAACGCGGCGTCTGCGCGAGCATATCAACGAAACTATCTTTCGTCCTGGCGCGCGGCGGGCGCGCGCGCGCACTGCTTCATCCTGTAATGTTTGCTTTCTTGCTATGCATGGTAGCGCAGGATTACAAAGGTACCAACAGATGGCGCAGTTACGTGTTTTCGAAGCTGAGGTTCTTGTACCAGTCTATTTCTTTGCGTCTAGCGACAGCAGGATTCCTAATGGTAAGACTTAGAATAAAATCCGCAAAGCTTGAAACTTGGGATTTATCCCTAAAGAGGTATATTTTCCCCTCTTTCCTCAAATGCTTAGGGAAATTATCGATAGCGATCTGATAATGTGGGTTATTGAAAATGCGATAATCAAGGTTTTTCTATCATAACCAGCAATAACCAGCTTTTCGTTTTTTTATTATCTTTAAGATTGCTTCTGAAACTTAATATTCTGTTACTTAATATTTATTGACACTGATTAGAAAGTCGAAGAATTTTAAAGTTTTGCTACGAAAAGAATTTCTGGGAATATTTGCTTGTTTACACTCTTAAAATGAACTGTAATGAAATTTTTTTTTTCGTGGAGGGGGGGGGGTTAAATTACTTATACCAATTATTTCAATTCAATATATATTATAAAATATATAATAATAAATTAGCATGCTTAGTTTATGTTGTTATAAAACTGTAGCTATATTTTGAAAATTCCGCAATGTAATTACCACATAAATTCAAGAATCGCTTTAATAGAGAACAATATAAGCTCTATAAATAATTTAAATGCCAAAACTTAAAGTAAGAGTTTTCATCAGTCCCTAAGAAAACCGTTTCTGGGAAGGCCTGATTACTATCTTAAGATGTTGTAACATTTTTTTTTTGGGGGGGGGGCGAAATCATTTTTTTATGTTAATTATTTTAATTTAAATTGTAATTTATATGATAAATATGAAATAATAAATTAGCATGTTTTTGTTTAGCTTATCATAGATGAAAGTATGGATGTGATTTGTAAATATTAAAATATAATTATTACATAAATTCAAGAAATAGTTGAATTAAGAGCAACATTAACTTAAACTCCATTGGTAATTTATTTGAGTTTTGTCTGTCACAGTATTCAATGTAGTAATAATCTTAAATAACTGTAAGTACAAAGGCTTTAATTTTCTATTAATAGATGGCAGCACAATACAACAGTCTAAAAGAGGAAAATATCCCTCTTTAGGGATAAATCTGAAAGTTCAAGATTTGCAGATTTTATTCTAAGTCCTACCATTAGGAATCCTGCTGTCGCTAGACGCTAGTTGCCTCACGTCCCTTCACCTCAAAGATCTTAATTGTTAATCTATTGTGCAAATAGGGAAAGTGTAGCTGCTTTTTTTTTTTTTTTTTTTTTTTTTTTTTTTTTTTTTTTTTTTTTTTAAACAATTTGGCGTTTTGATTTTTAGTGAAATCGATCTTTAGTATTTCTATAATGTGCTACTTGTTTTAACATGTATTAAAAAGTAGTGTAATCTTTTATTTATTTATTTATAGGGGAGAAGTTAAAACATATTTTGTTGGTACTGCTTTAAAATATGCTTCACTGTTTTTATTTCTATAGGCAGTTATTAATAGTTAAAAACATAACTAAATTTATTATTTCACTGAACCATTAATATTATACAATACATACACTTTAAACTAAGTATATTATTTAAAATTATAATTTTTTTTCAGCAATTTTTGTTATGTAATAGAACTGACACTATGTCCGCCAGAAAATAAAATAAACGTCTTCACTAATATTTTAGGGTATAATTTTCCAAAAACAGACTCAGATATGTTTTTTTCCCGAGCAAAATAAAAAAATATTTGGTAATAAATATTTGATCAAGGTATATTTACATATCGGACAATTCTTTGCATTTCAAATAATAAAATGTAAATAATTCATCATATGTTTATTTTCGTGTCATATTTCATAACTAAATTGACAGTTGACATTGAATTTATTTATTTATTTATTTATTTATTTATTTATTTTTGAAAAAAAAAATTAAAGCATTTTAATAATAATGTTTGACGATAGTAGTTACTGATAGTAGTACCTTTACTATTAGTTGAGGTACTAATAGTAATGAAAAATAACCTTTTCTATCAAAAACTGAACCAACTTCAAAAACTACTGCAAAATTGAAAAATAATTTCCTTACATAAGATAAGATATTAAATTAAGAGCGTAGTATTTATCGTGCGTATTATTATATTTATGTACATTTATTTGATTATTTGGAGTCGGTACTAGGACAACGTCTGTCGGGTTCGCTAGTAGGTGTGTAATTTCACAGGCCTACGCAACAAACCGATTAGATATTTATCAGTATTGCTAAAATACTCCTTACTAAAATAATATTTTATCTCTTACACCAGAATTCTTTTTTCAGAAAATGAAATATAACGTTCTACTGCAATTTTATGTGAATGAATTGTTCAAAAGTTTTCTAGTATCAAGAATCAAAAACTTCTTGAATTAACACAGTTATGAAATAATATAGGAAACAACCAATACTAAGTCAGCAAAAAATTATAGCACATTCAAGTTGCTGATGTTATCAAAAGGAAATAAAGTCTACCTTTAAGTGATATCTATAAAATCAGCTTAGAGGATATGCCATGTACATATTAAAACGAGCCCTAACTTTGCTTTTTTTCAATATTATAGATTCTTAATGCAAATAATTTTAAAAGAGGCTATCAGCAGTCAACGACTATCTGAGAAACACAAACGATGATGTCAAATAACAAATTTGTTTAAAGCATAGTCTTGCCTTTTAAAGTACCGTAATACTTACCCACCATGGATAATCATACCATAAAATATGTGAAAACTGTTTATAAAATGCCATCGCAATTCCAAAACCCAAATTTAAACGTATATTTTAATATATTTTTATACATAATATTGCTCTAAACGGGTTCTATTCGATTATCCCATCGGCCGATTTCGACTTATAATATAAATCGCCATATTTTTAGAAAATTATACAAACTGGTATATTTTTTAAACTATGTAGATACTGATTAGTATCTACTAATTGTTATACCCTGTATATAGTATCCTTATGTAACTGTACCTAATACAGGTACATAAAATACAGGTATGTTCTTGGAGACCTACAAGAATATTACTTGTTTTTGGGAGTTTTAGGGTTAAATTGGGCTCCTTATGCAGGCATAAGGTGAACACTTCGATTGTAAAAGCTTTCAAATTGATGTTGATAAATTAATTCTAAGTGTGTTTAAGTCTAATTATATTTACTCATTTATTGACATTAGTATTATTCTATTTATTCCGCAGATATTTATGTTATAACAGTTATAAAATCTAATAATTCTACTCAAACCTATAACATAATATGTGATTTTCAGTGATTGTGAAAACTACAGATATTAAAAGTTTTTCAAAAAAGCACACTATTTTTATTTCCATTTCTCAATTAAGAATGACACCTTTTATTCCTATTGTATTTTATTATTAAAGTTTATAAACCATGTGTAGATAAAACATTATTCTACATTTGGCATTTGAAAACTTATAACCAAATTTGACAATTTTGTAAAACAGTATCAGAGAGGAATTATTGTAAGGAAATACTGGTTGAGAGTCCTTTTTTTAATAGTTAGATTTAATTTTATTTGGATTTTGGAATTATTTTTTTTTATGTCAGCTAGCAAAAAATACTTTCTTATGCTATTAGAAGATAAGAAAATTATTTAGTTGCTATGTAATTGTTTTTATCCTCAACCAATATTTTCCCTATCAATAATAAATAAACTGTGATATTTTCTTTTGATTATAGTCTTATTGAGAAATATTAGGATATGGAGAATTATTATTATCATTGCTATAAATTGTGAGTAATATGCTACTTATAATTATTGTTGTTATTATTATTTGAATTTTTCTATATTATTTATTATTAATGTTTTGAAGTGATAATATTTATTATTAGAAATTTGACATATTATTAAAAAAATGTTGGAATCCAACAAAAAACATAAGATTAAAACAAAAGATTAAACTAGATTTGAGGATCTTTAATTATAGAGACTGTATTTACTGGACAGTGAAAAAGACTCTTTTATACACTCTTGAAAGACTTTTTCCATTGAAGGACTTTATTTAAAATAAACTATGCATTAAGTTAACTAATAAGAATGTATTTATTAAAATACAACACATTGGTCAGTGGTGCACAAAACAAGAATTTTATCTCGCTTCTACTTGGCGAACAAGGGTTGCCGTATAACTTTGATGAGGCCAAAAACATAGTTCCATGCAATAACCCAGTTCAAGGTAAAATAATAGAATCTATCGAAATCCTAGCACGAGAAAATAAACCATGTAATGATAATTTATCCTACAATATACCAAAAATATGTCATAACCTCATAAAATCTTAAAATTTTTATTTCATTGCAATATTTTAATTTTTACTCACTTGTAAGTGGCAACATTTTTAAACTTTTAATTCATTTCGATTTTAATTTATTAGAAATATTATCTCTCGATCAAGATGCAAACTTAGTTCTTCCATTATCATATTTTCCTGAAGACGCCCGCAGAAGACGGCGCGAAACGTTGATATTTTTATTTTGTTCTAATTGTACAAATGTATATTAAAATTCTTGTTTTGTGCACCACTGAGCAATGTGTTGTATTTTAATAAATACATTCTTATTAGTTAAATTTTATGGTGAAATTGTCCTATATATATTTATGCATTAAGTTATTGTAATTTATACTATCTTTAAGCATTTAAATGTAAGGCAATGAACAGTACTAAAATAATCGAGGTGGGCGAATTTGTACACACAAACATATTTAATAAAACTGACGGCACTACAGACGACATATACACATATTGTAAACACAGAACAATTAATCTGGAACTCAGATACATTATGTTCCTTACATAATTCCATGGAATAGACAAGGGGCGCCATCTACCGTTTAACCTGAAAAGTAAAAGTATAAAATACCACAGCTCTTCCCCACTTAGTAATGAAGTCGGTCAGGAGCTCTTCGATGTCTTCTGGACCTTCTAAGTACCTGTGGAGAAGAAGAAGAATTAGTTTTTACATGTTCAGGAGCATCAACTGTAGCACTAGTAGGAACCGACGGTTTTTGGTGAATATTATCAGAGTTAGCTGAATTAGAACTCGAAGAATCAGGATCACGAAAGTCAGTTGGAGTAGGATCTGGAGCAACTGGAACATGTGAGTCAACTGGTTGCGGATCTGTGAAACTTGACTGTAAGGGTGGAAAATCATCTTGCTTCACACTTGCATTTTCACCTCTAAAATTTTCTGTGACATTTTCTTCTGAATTTGGATCATTAGTTAAAGAAATATCTTCTCCTACATTAGTTATTTGATCCACATGCCTTTTCCAAATATTCGAACCAACTTGAACTCTGTAATGTAATTTTCCTTCTCTTGCTACAATTCGACCAATTTTCCATTTGGCTTCTGGAGTATAATTTCTTACAGCTACTTTCTGGTTGACTTCAAATTCTTTTACTTTAACTTTAGATTTCCTTGCAGTTTGCTTTTCATGAACAAAATTTGCAACATTCGGCACGATCAAATCTATGTTTGTTCTTATGTGACGCTTTAGAAATAAAGATGCAGGACTTTCCCCCGTTGTAACATGTGGCATCTTCCTATACTGCATAAGAAAGTTATTCAGCTTCATTTGTAAAGTACCTGGTTCAGACGCTAAGGCTTTTAATCCACGTTTGACCGTTTGCACATATCTCTCAGCCTGTCCATTTGTAGATGGATGGTACGGTGCACTAAACTTATGTTTTACACCATGACTTTTTAAGAATATTTCAAATTCTTCAGATGTAAACTGCCTAGCATTATCTGATACCAAAGAAATAGGAAAACCGTATCGTGCAAAGAGAGAAGAAAGACAAATAATTGTATTTTCTGAAGTTGTACTAGGAACTATAAATACTTCTGGCCATTTACTATAAGCATCAACCACTAACAAAAGCATTTTTCCGTTAACAGGACCAAAATAATCAATATGAATTCTCTGCCATGGAGCAGTAGGCCATTCCCAATGATGTGTATCAACTTTAGGAGGATTATTTTTCAAATTTACACAAATAGAGCAATTTCTTGCAATATCTTCTATATCATGGTCTATTCCTGGCCACCATACAAAACTACGGGCTAAAGATTTCATTTTCACTATACCAAAATGACCAAAATGTAATTCCTTTAATATTTGTTGTCGATGGATTTCTGGAATAACTACCCTACAACCTTTTAAAATACAACCATGCTGAAGAGTAAATTCTTCTTGTTTACCACCAAAAAGTAAATTCTTTGGAATTTCTGAGCCAGAAATGAGGTGATGAAAAATTTGTCGCAAAAGAGGATCGGTTTTTGTAGCTGAAGCAATAGATTTAGCATTTAAAGGTAAAACAGAAAGTTGATTTATTTGAATGATTTCCGATTCATCAAGTCCCTCATTTGAATTATATTCGTGGGGTAAATCTTCACTACGTAATGGAAGACGTGAGAGTGCATCGACATTACCGTGTTCAGTAGTTTTCTTATAGCGAATGTCATACTGGAACGTTTGTAAATATATGGCATATCTTTGCATTCTAGCAGCTGATAAAACAGGAATACTTTTAGAAGGTGAAAAAATTGAAACTAATGGTTTACTATCAGTAAACAAAGTGAATCTGTTACCGTACAAATATTGAAAAAATTTCTTAACACCAAATATTATTGCTAATGCCTCCTTATCTACTTGACTATACCGTTTTTCGGCATTATTGAAGGTTCTGGATACAAATCCAATAGGCTTTTCAGTCTTGTCTGGCATCACATGCGAAAGAACTGCAGAGATACCATATGGAGAAGCATCCGTAGCTAAGATTAAAGGTAATTTAGGATTGAAATGCGTCAGCACTCTGTCCGAAGTAATTTCTCTTTTTATTTTTTTAAACGCTTGATCACATTTGTAAGACCAGTTGAACTTTACATTCTTTTTAAGCAAATTATTCAAAGGATGTGCAATTGTCGATAAATTCGGTACAAATTTTGCATAATAAGTTACAAGACCAAGAAATGCTTTTACCTGGGAAACATTTTCTGGCTTAGGGGCATTTACAATTGCTTCTATTTTATCTGGTGTTTTATGAATACCATGTTTATCCACTTTATACCCACAATAAGTAATTTCATCTGCCATGAAGAATGATTTTTCCTTATTTATCCGAATATTATAATTTCTCAACCTTTCTAAGACTTGCTTTAACCTTTGCAAATGAATTTCGTCCGTTTCCCCAGTTATTCCTATATCATCAATAAAAATTGTAATTCCCTCAATTCCACTTAAAATTTGTTCGATTTTTCTTTGCCATATAGCAGGAAAACTACTAAGACCCATTGGTAATTTAAGAAACTGAAATAATCCTTTAGGTGTATTAATGGTTAATAATTCCTGGGATTCCTCATCAACGGGCAATTGGAGGTATGCTTGATTTAAATCAATTTTTGTAAAATGAACACCACCACTTAAAGTAGCTAACATATCCTCTATTTTAGGCAAGGGATATTTTTCTACTTTCAGATATTTATTTAATGTGACTTTAAAGTCTCCACATAAGCGTATTTTACCATTAGATTTTACCACTGGAACAATCGGGGTTGCCCACTTGCTATTTGTAACTGGTTTAATTATACCTGCTTCTTCTAATCTTTGTAATTCCTCATTGACTGCAGCACGTAGTGCATAAGTAACAGTCCTAGCTTTACAAAATATGGGTGTAGCATCCTTTTCAAGATAAAGCTCTGCCTTTAACCCTTTAATTTCCCCTACTTTATCAGAAAACAAATCAGAAAAATTATTTAACAATTCTTGTAATTTATCAGAATAATTTACAGTCTCATTAACATAAACAGATCTTAAATTATGTGGAAAAATATCGAATGCAGAGGCCCAATCGCGGCCAAATAATAATGGAAAAGTATCTTCTTTTATCAAATATAATTTTAACTTTTCTGTTTTATTTTCATAAGTAACATTTACTTCAACATAACCCACAGGTTTAAAAATTTCACCAGTTGCAGTTTTTAACTGAACATCTGGGGGGAATATTTTATAATCAGGAAAAATTCTGCGAAATCTTTTTATAGGAACAGCAGAAATTCCCGAACCTGTGTCCAACTCCATGTCAGCTCGTGCTTTATTTTCAATTAACACAGATAATTTAATAGGATTTGCACCTGTATTTTTTATAGTTAATACATTTACTGTATCTACCGAATTTACGTGTTTTTGGAAAGTTTTACTTCTACATACTTTTCCAATATGGCCTTTTTTCTTACATATTTTACAAGTAGCATTAATAAATCTACATGAATTGGCTAGATGGGAAGTATTTCCGCATCTATAACATTTTAATTTACTTTTATTTGCTTCAGGAATTGTATTATTTATATGATTGTTGACATTTGACTTCTGACAGTCGTTAGAAAATTTCTTTGGGTGTACATTTTTTGAACTTGAAATTTTATTAACACTGAAATTTTTATTTTTAATTTCAGAAATTTCAATATCTACATTGTGTAAGGATAAAGCTTTCTCAACTGCTTTCTCAAAAGTTAAATCCTCTACTTGCGTAATCAATTTATTTTGAATGCTTTCGCTTTTCAAACCGCGTAAAAATTGTTCAAGTAAATTTTCATTTAATGTATCACCCGTAAAACAACAAAAAGTTGTATTTTTCTTTAATCTAGCAGCGAAATCTTGAACTGATTCCGACTCATTTTGGTAACACTTACGAAATTTGATTCTTTCAATAAATTTGTTGGGGGCGGGGCTTAGATGCTTTATCAAAATATCAACAATCTCCGAATATTTTAATGTTTCACATTCTTTAGGGAAACATAAATTACTCAGTAAATTATAAAGCTTAGGGCCCATGCAAGATAACAGGGCCGCAACTTTTTTTTCCTCTTTTAATTCATTCAGAATAAAATTCTGCTCCAGGCGTTTAATATAAGCCTGAAATGTTTCTACTTTATCATCATATTCCTTGAATGAAAACATCGTATTCTTTATGCAATAACACAGGAAAAAAAAGCACTTTAAAATTCAATGTACTTACCACTCCCTTGTTTTGTAGCTGCTGATATATTCTGGAAGGAGCTGTAGTTATATTTCTGAAATGCTGAAATCGGAACTGAAATGAGCCATTTCAATTTGGCTCGCCGTTATTCTTTTAAAATTTTTACGGTAGAAAATTTTAACATCTCGTCGCCATTATACTATCTTTAAGCATTTAAATGTAAGGCAATGAACAGTACTAAAATAATCGAGGTGGGCGAATTTGTACACACAAACATATTTAATAAAACTGACGGCACTACAGACGACATATACACATATTGTAAACACAGAACAATTAATCTGGAACTCAGATACATTATGTTCCTTACATAATTCCATGGAATAGACAAGGGGCGCCATCTACCGTTTAACCTGAAAAGTAAAAGTATAAAATACCACATAATTATTTAAACTTCCGTGAGAAAGAGTTTTTGTTGTTTTTATTATATTTTTAATATCTCTTGCTTATTAATATTTATCACTTATTTACTCTTATTATATGTATTATCTCCCATGCACTTACAAATGGTAAGTGATATTGTAACATTATTGTATTTTCTTTCATGGAAATGCTCCTACCTAAATTTAATTCGACTTAATTTGCTCTTAACTATTTTTTTTAATCGCTAGTATTTTTTATATTGCGTTAATTTAAGGGATAGGGGAATTGGTGTGAATAATTTTTAGTTTAGAATGAAATTACAGATAAAATTAAACTTAATAAAACTTGGAAATGTGTTTAGATACTTAATAGATTGTTAAACATTGTTAATAAATCAGACTCCAATAATATATCGAAGATGCACCATTAACAAATAAATCTGGCATAAGTAAGCGAGATAAAAATGAATTTTCAGTAAATGAACTTAGTTAAGTATGATGAATGTAACATTTATTGGTATCAATAGATGAACACTTACTGTTATACTAACGGTCTTAAAACTGTTTTTATCACGATTAAAAACCAAAGCAGTTTTAAAAATCATGCACTTTTTAAGTTAAAACTCACACCAGAAATATTTGATTGCAAAATATTAATAGTAAAATAATAAGTTCTGGTAACATGTGTGGCACTACAGTTCTTTTGATTCCATAAACCGGCGATTAATATTATTAAGTTGCTGGTGCCTTAATAAAATAACCCCCTATAAGCTTAATACAGAGTGGGCGCTTAAGGAGAACTTGTACAGAGCATGCGCCTATTGTGTGCTGCCTCATTAATTGGCGTTCAGCGAAACGCCCTCGCGAACATGCTGAAAATTCAATTATGAGCCGGGCTTTCCTTTATGCTGATAGGAGCACTACAATTTCAAAAATATGTGTGTGTAAATTTTTAAAAGTACGCGCGCGCTTTTCTTGTGTGTGGAGAGGGGGGGGGGTTCGTCAGATTAGTTTAGTTTATTTTATGTCGGCCAATTATCTACACGTGGGATATAGGCCCTAAAGGGATGGGATGCCCTCCATGGGAGTCTTTCTAACGGAACCTAACCTGTATTTACGCTAGGAAATCCAAGTTTCAAAGAAAACCACGGAAAACTCCGAACGATTAGGCCGACAGCCGCGATTGGGTTCGAACCCAGCACCTGCCGTCTACCAGCTGAGAGGTCAGAACCACTCGGCCACTGGTGGGGCTTCGGGGGGGGGGGGGTCAGCTGAATCTATTTTTATTATTTCGTGGGGGAAAAAAGGGGGAGGGGTGAGAATGAGAATCGTTTTTAATATGTCGTGAGGGAAAAAAAGTGAAGAGGAAATAAGATTCAATTTTTATCATGTCGTTTGGTTCATGGAAACATTTCAGTCAACGTTAGTCATATTATTTAACATCATATTTTATTTTGTTAATATTTTGTAATTTTATTTTTTCATAATATAATATTTTGATTCCTTCAAACTGCAAAATAATTTGAATTAATTTTTATTATGTCGTTTGATTCATTTTAATCATGTTCATATAATATTTTATGTATTTTATGGATTTGTTTAAAATTTTGCTTAAATTTACATAAGAATAATTAATTTTACAATGTAATGTTTTCATTTATTGAAATTATAAAATAATTATTTAAATACAGTTTGTAATTACTTGTAACAGGATATTCCTTTTAAAGGGAAAATTTCTCAGTACATTTTATCTAATATAATATGAGTAATATGTGTTAATGAATCTTATTTTATTTTTTAAGTTTTAACAAAATTCAGACATTTTTCTACGCTTTTAGCTTCAACACCCTTTTTTAGGTGCGTTCGTAATTATGTAAATACGTAAGCACCTATAGTTGTCGTTCAGTCCGTCCGTCTGTCCGTCCGTCCGCATATAAGAACGTAAAAACTGCCCAACCGAACCGTTTGAAATTTAAAATATATAATTATTACACAATTTTGTCGAGTTATTTCAAATTTTATGGAAATCGGATGCATAGATCAATTACAGGGACAATCAAAAGTATTCTATTACATTACGGTCAATGGAGAAAAAAAGTTTCAAATGCATTTTAATCGTTAGACATTTAAAATACGGAATTATTACATAATTTTGTCAAGTTATTTCAGATTTTATCGAAATTGGATGCATAGTGTAATTACAGGGACAATCAAAATTATTCCATTACATTAAGGTCAATGGGGAAAAACGTTTAAAATGCATTTTAATGGAGTTACACTCATTCGAACTTAATAAATTTGATATGCATCTATAAAGTACATATTATAATATACTAATATTATAATTTGCTTAATCAGTGGTGCAAAGAACATTTGTTATTGATTTACAAGGCCACACAAAAGTATTTCATTATATAATGGTATAGGGAGAACATTGTTTGGTGCGCATTTTAATTGTTTTAACTATTTACAATTTTATGAAATTGATATACGAGTGGGATATTTTTAAAACTTCGTTATCGTACGAACGCACCTCATTTGCGACGCTTCACGTGCCATTTCCAACTTGATGTTTCAGTTTTGTTTATTTATGCATATTATTTTTTACTAAATTCATTAAAGTAAATATCTTTAAAGCACATAAAATATATTCTCTTTTTCTAATACTGGAAATGTCCAATGCCTTCCACACCATCTTTGGATACGAAATAAAAAGTTAAATGAACGGGAATGTCATGATAAAATACAATTAAGTGATTTTGTTTTAATAAGCATCAATTTTACTTCTGAATATTTTTATTAGCAAAAATTATCGTGATTCAAACAAGAGTCATTTTATCATTTAGAGAGGGGGGGGGGGGGCTTGCACATATGGAGAGAGTAAAAGCTCTTAAGTTTTATGTCTCAAAAAATTGCCATATTAAAAATTGCTTTTAAACATTAATTTTGTCTGAAAATTCCTGGAAACATGAATAGAATTTTTTAAACAAAACGAGATGGAACCCGTCGATATTCGACGTTGAAAAAAAAGTTTTGAAATGCCTTCATCAGTCTTTCTTCGTTTCAATTTCTCGCTTTTTTTTTAAATGCGTTTATTGTTTAAGTTAATTTTTGTGTAAAAATGGAGATTTTTTTTCAATATTTTTAAGACAATTTGCAGATGAAGCAGAATTTTAATGCTTTCGACTGTTAATTTATTTGCATGGTTTTCTTGTTTCCTTTCCATAATCGGGATTGCTGCTCAATTTTCCGCAAACATGAATACTTTCCTTGATTAAAACCAACATATCCAATGGATACTTAAAAAATAATGAAATATAATTCCCATCGTAGTCTAATTCAGAACACACTTCAAACGATTTCACAATATATTAATTTTATGTTCTACATAAACTGAATATCTGTCTTTTTAAGTAATGTAAGTACTGCTAAAGTGAAAGCGATACTGCTGTTCTATGTCACTATCGAAATACAATTCTAAAAATTGTAACTGGGTTTTACTGCCGTTTAAAAGTAGACTATTTTTTACCACAACAGACACAAAGGATGAAATTGGACTTTGTCGATAACAAGGAACTGTTAAATGAATTTACAATAAACCTACGAATATTATTCCTATATAACATAACACTCTCATGCAGTCTTTTTTAAACTGTAAAACTATTTTTTGTTAATTTTAATTTTCTTGAAGTTCCATACTTTTCTGAAAATTAATATATCTTACTTATTATTATTTTTTTTGTAAAGCGAGAGCGAATATCTCAATAATCAATAAAGTCTCCAATTTCAATCTTTACAATCAAACAAGTAAGAAAAATCATGCATTGAGCATAGATTATGAAGCACTTTCCAACACTTAATGAAATCTTTAACAAAACTTTGTTATTTAGGGAAATAATAGTGTATAGCCAAATATACCCAAATATGTATTCCAGTACATTAGAACAGCCCTGTATTTCATATGTCAGTTCATATAATGGGAAAATTTAGCTTAGCAAGAAAATACCCAGTAGCTTGAAATTTCTTTTTCAGCAATTCATACTATTAGATGGAAACATACTTGGATACTTTTGTTCAGCCCTGTAGTTTACATTGTATCTTTATTATATGTCAGTATTAGGCTAAAATTTATTGTAAACTAAAACACTTTTAAAACAACTGAAATCACATTCTCATAAATCATCATTTATAGGCGTCCATGTATCGAATTCTTTACGTGGCCCTGTATATCCTTTTATCTATATTTTGCAAACATTTCTTAGTAAATTGAATGAAGCTCTGCGTAAAAATGCATAGCTTATTTAAGAGCCACGTTTAAATAATTTACGCTCATATTCAGTAACGTTGGCGAGCTCTTTTGTGTAGCCCTGTATATCAACTATAACATTTATACACACCATATAATATGCATATATTTAGCGAAACATAAACGCGAATACCATAATTAAAATGCATTTCATCCCTCCATCAGCCATCATCGGACACATATACGGTACTTCGGAAAGAATATATTATTTGAAATCTTTTGTATGGCCCTGTAAATGCTATGTACTTCATATTATGCAAGACAGTGGCGTATAATTTATATTAAGCTTCAGTGACATATATCAATTTTATTATACATGAAAAAGCTTAATATATTTAAAATATGTCACACACAATTCCTCCTTTTACCATTATCTAATGGAATTCTTTTGTGTGGCCCTGTAAATGAATAATAGCAACATTTTCACCTTATATTTTACAGAATGCATATTTTAATATGTTTGACAGGGTATAACATCTTTAAAATTCCTTTGAAACGATTTTTCCCCATAGGCCGTAATGTAATAGGAAACTTTTGATTCGCCCTGTAGATAAACTAATCATGGTAGAAACTTCATTTTCGATAGGACTTGTGCTAGGGTAAACGTCAATAACGTCCTAAAATTTCCTGGCAATCCGAGTATATTAACGATTTTTCCCCATAGGCCGTAATGTAATGGGAAACTTTTGATTCCCCCTGTAGATAAACTAATCATGGCAGATACTTCATTTTCAATAGGGTTCATGCTAGGGTAAACCTCAATAACGTATAAAAATTTCATAGCAATCCGAGTATATTTACGGGAGTTAGAGCGCGGACAGATGGACAGACAAACCGAATGCATAAGCACTTTTCAACTTTGTTGGAAAGTGCTAAAAATGAAAAGTATGCCGGTTGTGGATCATCCTCAGCTGCATAGGAACGCAGAAAAAGAAAATCATTTTGAAATTATTCAAATTGGATCGAGCTATTTGAAAAAGAACGCCACCATAGACTTTGCATTATCATCCGGGTCTTTTTCAGTCAGTTAGTATGGCGTCTTAAGCATGTTTTCTTTAATTCGATCCTTTCTTGTGGTTCCGACGAGTTCGAATTAACGACAGCCTGTTTGGAATTGTTGAAAAAAGGCACCATTTTTCTGCATACAGAGTTCTTGATGAATATAGGAAGGGGTGTTGCTTGTGCACCAAGACACTTTTCTGTCTAATCAGGACAAATTGGGCTTCTTTTAAGGTTGAGATCATTCATTTAAGGGTGTATTCGAAAAAATGCTTTTCCATCTTCAACAGCTCAAAATTTGCACATACAATTTCAGACACATTTTTAAATGTAGAAACATGAAACTTGCTGAGGGGATTCTTGAAGGGACGTATGAAGTGCCGTGTGATAACTTTTTACGCTCATTTCATTAGAATTTGAGTTATAAACAATTACCTTATAAGTATGACCCTTCTTTTCGTCCCCACATCTCTCGCTTGGGAAAAATCGGTTCGAAATGCCGTTTTTGATCGCTTTTTTTGCAATATTTTCTGCATTTGTCAAAGAATCGACCATCACGGCACCTTGTGTACTTTCCAAATAAGACAATTTGGCAGTTTGATGCATATGGGAACAAAAATGAATTTAAAAATAAATCGTAAAATAATCAGTTTGGATCGAAATACACCCTTAACGGAGCAGAGTCGCAGTATGGATGCGCAGAGAGTTCAGTTGGAAGACTCAACATTCTGGAGGTGCGCTTTTATTCGGAAAATTAATGTTATTCGGAGGAGTTAAAAGCATACAAAAATGAGGAAAGGAATGCATATATATCGTTATCATTTTAGGTGGGAGGGGGGAGGGTTGGCACATGACATCGTAAGGTATCTTTAGAGTGAGGGGGGGAGGGAATTTGTCTTTTGATATCGATATCATTTTTGATACACCCAAAGTATTCTCAATAAAAATTAAAACATATGACTGAACAGAATTTTCGCCTTGTTTTTAACACTGAATATATAATATGAACTTTAAAATGTTCAAGTTTACTTAAAAATAATCCAATAGAGATGTTAGCAGTTCGTTTTATTTTAAACATCTTACTACATCTCAAACATCTTCTTCCACAGAGAATATTTTTGCTTATCTTTACAAATACATGATTTCGTTATGAAAAATGTTCGAGCCAATCATTATTATAGCTGAAGATAGAAGTAGTTTTTTGGATTAAACTTATGGAGAGAAGGTATATATTAATTGCAGTCCATTTACTTTATGGGTACTACTTGTTATCTATTTTCACCAAATTATGCCAATCGCCAAACTAATACCAATTGAAGTCCATTTACTTTGCTGTTCCACTCTTATCTTACGCGATTAAAAATGAAAAACGACGAATGAACACATAGTCGAATTATAAAGTTAATGGACTGCAATTTACATTTTATAAACCTCTCTTCTTTGAATCTATAAAGTATGCGAAAAATAGGTGTAACCACTTTTTGTATATAACCTCCCCCCTCCACACACACACACAAAAAGAAAAGGAATTAAAAAAAAGGAAAACAAAATTTTAAAAATCAAAAAAAGAAAGAAAAGGAAATTTTAAAAATAAAAAATAAGAAAAAGAAATGTTTTTAAAAAAAGGAAAAGAAAATTTAAACAATAAAAAAAAAGAAAAAGAAGAAAAAAAGAACATTTTAAAAATTAAGAAAAAGGAAAGGAAATTTAAAAAAAGGAAAGAAAATTTTTAAAATAAAAAAAATGGAAAAGGAAATTTTAAAAAGAAAAAAAGAAAGAAAAAGGAAATTTTAAAAAGAAAAAAAGAAAGGAGAGGAAATTTAAAAAAGGAAAAGAAAATTTTTAAAATAAAAAAAGGAAATTTAAAAAAATGAAAAAATGAAAAGAGAAAAGGAAATTAAAAATTAAAATTAAAAAAAGAAAAAAGAATTTTTAAATAAAAAAAATTTAAAAAAAAAGAAATTTTTTAAAAAAAGAAAAGAAAATTTTAAAAATCAAATCAAAGAAAAAAAGAAAAGGAAATTTTAAAAATCGAAAAAAAGAAAAAGAAATTTAAAAAAAAGAAAAGGAAATTAAAAAAAAGAAAAAGAAATTTAAAAAAAAGGAAATAAAAAAAAAACTTCTTTTAAAATGTTCACTCATGCAAAATTAATATACAAAAATACACGAGAAAGAAAAATATAGACATTTACAGCTGCTAAGAAACGAACTTGTCTATAACGTATTTTTTTTCTGTTCAATGCAATTCCGTCTTAGAAGATTTTACTTTTATCACATATCATTTTTGAGATTTTTATGTCTCCATTGAATAGAATATGGATTAATACTGATGATAACAAACATTTACATACAACAATTAAAAACAACTGCATAAATAAAAGTTATAAACATTAAAAGAAAAAAAAAAAACCTAAGATGGGTTTTTTTGGCCTGAACTTTTCCATAAGAGCCAATGTTATGTGGAAATTCTGTCGGGCCGAGCCGGACTGATGCCATGTTTTTAGCTATTATATCGGACCGGGCGAAATTTTAACTTTTATAACGGGTCGGATGGAACTTTTTCTATGGATCGGGCCGGGTCAAGAAATTTCGGCCCTGCAGACCTCTGCAAACCTGTTTGCACTCCCTCATTGGAACTCTATCTACAATGATTTCACGAATGGGAACAAAATTTGTCATAATTTTTAAGAATCGTAATTTCGTTATTTTTTTTAAGTTTAAAAAAAAATGAACTTTTGAAGTATGAGTATCATGTAGTTTTGTGTATGTATTTCCGGCAATAGATGGCAGCACCAAACGTATTGGAATGAGTTTTTCTTCAACATTAGAGGACAGCACTACGGAATCTTCTCGCAGAATAATTTCTTTTTAGGTGCGTTCATGTTCATAGTTATCGAAGTACGTCATCGTTCAGTCCGTCCGTCTGTTCGCTTATAACAGCGCAAAAACATCAACACTGTTTGTTATTTAAAAAAAATTGTTTGAGATAAATTACATTATTAATCTATCAAATTTACACAAAAATACATGTAGGGGCTGTGTGATCGAAGTAAAGCAAAATCGATTTATTATGTTATTCTTTACTGCATTAAACAATTCATGGAATACAAAAACGTTCTTATATTATTATTTATCGTACTAAACAACAACAAAACTTTAAGAAATACAGCAGGTCCTAACTTATTTAAGAGCTTAACTAAATATTTTAACAAGAATCCTTGGAATATGATATTACGTGTTTGGCGTTCACCTTTCTAGCCTGGTGTGTGGCGCTGCCAAGGGGGTGGTTTTGGGGTTAAAACCCCTCCCAGAGCTAAGAAAGATCGCTAGAATTGCCACTTATATGAATCAAAACCAAACTTAATACTTAAATGTCTTGGCACATTTCAGAATCCGCCGCTATATTGAATCAGATTTCATTTAAAAAAATGATTCAATTAATTGGCGAACATTATACTTAAAATTATGAAAGTGCATATTACATGAATTAGTTAAGTAAAAATTAGTTATTTGAACTAAGTCACTTTTCTTAGACGCATTATGCTAAAAAATGATGATTTCCTGCCACACAGATGCTCTTTCAGTTTAAGTATTATACAGTGAATATATACAGTGAATATTCTAATTAGTACTGATTCTATTAACCGGCGATTCATATAACCGGCAACCACCTTTATCAGAAACTCAAAACCCCCCTAGAACCGAATTTTGGCTGCGCCACTGGTCTGGTGTCCAAAATCTTTGATTCCATGTTTCTGAATTGTATATTATTATGTTTTCAATATAGTGGAGTGGTTGGCTGGAATGTTCCTCGTTTGTAGTCTTTGTTTACAACGTATCTTTTTCCTCAAGTCGTTCAACATCCGCCAAATGCTCATCCAAATCATGATTTTTTTATTTTTGTTTTTAAGCTGTAGTTACTACGTTGTCTGATGCTTACGTAACCCCCAACCTCTGCACTTGTCAGCAAAAAGAAACAGATACTGAGCCCCTCCTCCCTTTTTACTGCTTACGTAATACTTGAACGACCCCTTATTTGTACATTTACTAATTTTACAAAACACAAACAAACAAACAATCACGCAAGCTAACAAACAATCAATCAAACGATCAATCAGCCAACAAACAAACAATCAAGCTAACAAATAAACAAAGAAACATTCAATCAAACAAACAAACAATCAATGAATGAATCTGTCAGTCAATGAATGAATCAATATGTCAATCAATCAATAAATCAAACAAACAGCCAAATAAAACAAACAAACATTTAGTCAATCAATCAAATAGTCGAATAAAACAAACAATCATTCAATCAATCACTAAATAAATCCAACAAACAAACCAACGAACTATCAATCAATCAGCCAACAAACAATCAATCATGCAAGCTAACAAATAAACAAACAATAAAACAAAACAAAGAGTCAATCGATCAATATGTCAAATACACGCACGCACGCATCTCCCCCCCCCCTTTTAAATTTCGAATTTTTAAGGAAATGCTAAAGATTATAAGTAATCTTATAAGTAATTATCACGCTAAATTTCATGCTTGTAGTTCCTTCAGTTACACAAAAATCGCATGTTTAGATTTTTTTTGCGTACTGCACCCTCTTTGGATATGTGGCATTGACATAAGATATAGCCTATGTTTGATTACGAGCGAACACAATCATTTTGGTACCATTACTTTTGAAATCGATTCGGTAGTTCCGGAGATTAGCCCCAACCTACCTACAAACAAACAAACATTTCCTCTTTATAATATAGGCCTCCGGGGCTTTGGCCCTGGGCCCACCAGTTTTAGGGGCCCACAAATTATGTGGCGGATTTTTTTTTTCTTAATCAAATACTTTTCAAGTAATATTGTTTTATAAAATATCAAACATAAAATTTAAATATTCTGAATGACTGAATAAAATTTTTAGAAGCTTTTAACCTACAGTTGGCAAAAAAATTATTTGTACACTCTAAAATGTTTAATTTTTAGCTAAATAAAAACAGATATTTTGTCAAAAATAGTTTTAATACAGCCTGTTTACCGCGCGTTTTAAATTACACAACAGAAAATTTCGATAAAGATGTAAAATAATTTTCTCATAGGAAAAGTTTAAAAATTTCTTGCAAAAAAAGTATTTGTACATTTCTCCATCCTGATATGTTCTGTGTTTTATAGTGTTTATGGTTCAAAGGACTACTTATACAGAAGATGTTAATAATTTTTATCTTCATATTATATTTGTCTGACATTTAATTTAATTTGCTCTTGAAGTAATTGAGAATAGAACCTAAAACTAGAGAGGTACCTCTAGATATATGAAATCCTATTATTGAGCATAATAAAAATTGAAACTCGCAACAAGAATTTGTAAAAACTATTAAATTACCATCTACAACTATTGGATGCATAGTGAGAAACTATGAATAAATTAGATGCATCGAAATTCAATGAAAACCAGGACTGCTCAGCAAACTAACAATGAGGGAAAAAGGAAGTGTTGTTAAAAAAGCTTTAAAAAATCCTATGCGTTCGGTTCAAAAATTTGCTGGAGACCTTGCAACATCTTCTCGCATCATAGTAATACCTCAAACAATAAGAAATATTCTTCTCAATGCAGACTTAAAAAGAAGAACTTCAAGGAAAAATCCATTCATCGAAAATTAATCCATTCATTCGAAACAAATAGGCGAAAACACATAGTATTCGCTTTCGTATACAGAAGTAAATCATTGGATTTTTGGAAAACAGTAATTTTTTCTGATGAGAGAAAATTCGGAATTTTCTTACCACCAAGCATTCGAAAAAATTGGCGCAAAAATAAAACTGTTCTAGATCCAAAACGTATACTTCAAACTATCAAGCATGGTGGGGGGAATATTATGTTTTTGGGGTGTATAGCTTCTAATGGAGCAGGACATTTAAAATTTATTGACAATGGAAGGACAGGTTTAACATACATTTATGTGTCGCGGCATAATTTATTAAACCGTGCTAAGAAATTAGGCATAGAAGAAGCTTTTCACTTTCTGCAGGATAACGACTAAAGCATACTGCTGTGATCACCAGCACATGGTTACTACAATACTCGAAGACGACTGGTAACTCCTCTAAAATCTCAAGACTTGAATCCAATAGAAAATTTGTGGATGCTATTGGATGCAAAAATCCGAAAAAAAAATATGTATCAGTAAAAACAGTTTTAAAGAAGGTCTTATATTGTCATGGAATAACATTAACCAGATCGCTACAAAAAAGTTGGTGGAATCTATGTCACACCATCTAGAAGTAGTCATAAACGCTAAATGAATTCACACAAAATATTAATTTGTATCATTTTACTAAATTTTCATTAATTATAATTCGGCGGCGCAATTTAACGCGGCGCACTTCACGTATCTTTCTTCTACAGACCGCTGGAGTCACGTGATGTTCGAATGCACCAGTGGAGGCGTACGAAAAAAGTATCACGTCACTTTATATTGTATACAGTAAAAAAAAAAAAGACTCTTTTGTTGCATTATCACTTTTTAGAATACCTCTCTTTTGACCCATGAGAATATTCCATAATTGGGTGCAGTAATAATTTTCTATAAAAGCAGTGGAGGGACGATGCAGCAAAAGGATAAAATTTTTTACAGTGTAGCGGTCTGTAAAAAAACACACTTGGGAACACACACTCTTTTTCGTTAACCTCAATAAAGCCTCAACCTTGCTTCTGCCGAGTTACCCCTGGTGAACCCGAAGCGTTCAGAGATCGACACCATGTGACTTTTTCCGCGGTCCCATACACTGTAAATTTTTACCCTTTTGCTGCAGCATCACTCCACCGCTTTTATAGAAAACGGTTACGTGTTATGGAGCATTCTTATTGGTCATAAAAGAGATATTCTCTAACAGCTGTAGAGTGATGATGCAGCAAATCGATCAAATTTTTAACAGTGTACACTGAGAAAAAAAATATACCGCCTTCACCTAGAATGAATAGTTAGTCACTTTCTGAATACCTAAACT
The DNA here is from genome assembly GCA_964019185.1 of Maratus speculifer. Lineage (NCBI taxonomy): Eukaryota > Metazoa > Arthropoda > Arachnida > Araneae > Salticidae > Maratus > Maratus speculifer. The sequence goes on along the minus strand of OZ025302.1, from coordinate 5,931,214 downwards.
AGAATTATAGATGACCGAAATATGCGAATAGGTTAAACTACTAAGCTGAGTAGCCGAAATGACCTAACATTTCTAGTCTCTTGTTTTCAAGGTGATGAAACGATATTGACTCGTCTCAGTAAAGAGAAGTTATAGCTTGATTTCGGAAATAGTTTCAAAAACTAGAATTATAGTTACTAAATCAAATCTCTTGTGTTTGCATCTATTTGCTGAGATTTTCAAATAAGTATTACAACGAAAATAAAGGAAAGCTCTCTTGGATTCCTGTACTAGATTCTAGGACTCTCATAAAATGGCAACTAGAATTTATAAGGATGACATGGAACTATTTTTTCTAGAGCCACAATTTAGATTCCAGAACTGTATTTTTTTCTTATTGTACACTGTAAAAAATTTGACTCTTTTGCTGCGTCGTTACTCCACCGCTTTTATAAGAAACGATTACTTCGCTGCATTATGGAGCATTCTCATGGGTCAAAACAGAGATATTCTATAAAAGCGATGGAGTGACGATGCAGCAAATGGGTCAAATTTTTTACAGTGTGGTGTTCAGTTACCCAGACTTTGGGTAACCCACAATACTCTTGAAATTTTGTTGGGTAAATAATTACGTGGTTGGGAAACCTGATTTGTTTATCATTTGATAACTTAACTGTGAGTGTTAATCGGAATGCCTACGAGCTAACCGCTTGCGAACCTAGGAGTTCCTTGATTGTCCCTGTCATTGATCTATCCATCCGATTTTCATAAAATTTGAAATGATTCGACAAAATTATCTAATAATTATAGATTTTAAAATTTCAACGATTAAGATTTATTTGAAACTTTTTTCCCCATTGACCCTAATGTAACGGAATACTTTTGATGGTCCCAGTGAATTATGTGATAAATATATATTTTAAATTTAAAACGATTCGGCTGGGTAGTTTTTGCATTGTTATATGCGGACGGACTGAACGACAACTATAGGTGCTACGTATTTACATAAATAGAAACGCACCTAAAAAGCACAGAAAAAATACCAAGTGACCATTGGTTAATCCAGACTTATGATATCGGGGAAGTTCAGGAATAAGAAAAATTAATGTGTCATTAACAGATGCAAAAGCTGGTGTCATATTTTATTTCTCAAGGTATATTCTGCCCGAAATTTTTTAATCTACTGGACGTAGTGACAGATATGATATGATATGTAACATTGACAGTGATATGTAATTATCACTGTCAAAGTACAGCAATCTTTGTTTCTATAAATAATGAAAACTAGTCGTTGGGGGGGGGGGGGGGCACCGTAATACTTATCCATCATGGATAGGCATATGAAAATAAAACATGTGAAAACTATTTATACAATGCATTGCAATTCCAAAACAAAATTTAAATATTGTTAATATGCATAGTAATGCTCTATTAATGAATTGCTGATGTACCAATTTCGGCAAATTATATAAAACGCCAAACTACTCAAGTAATACCGAACTACGTAAAAGAAACATCCTTATAACTCCAAAAATAATAATAATATAAACTAACAGTTTACTGCGTTGGATTAAGAGTCTCATTTTCAATTAAAATATACCTCTGTATTGAAATTTGAATGAAATACAGGGTCATGAAAAATCGAAGAATGTGGAAAACAGGATTACAAATATCTCGGCAACTAATAATCCGATCGACTTTGTTCTATATGCAAAATGTGTATTATTTTATTGCCTTTTACGTCCATTCCTTAGAACAAAAGCATTCGAAAATTTTTATGTACCTTTCATCAGAACGAATTTTTCGAGAGTCCGAAAAAAATAGTTCCGGATAATCGAGGTTGCTGACAGTCTTAGCTTATTAGCTGATAGCTTAGACTTCGTCCCATTCTTACATACTAACTACATACAAAATTTTAAGTCTCTATCTCAATTTGTTCGGGAGATAGAGCGTTTACAGACAGACAGACTGACAGACGGATGGCAAATTTTTTTTTTCTAAAAATGTTTTTCGGAATCTCCACTATCTAAAACGTGTAAATCCGTCAAAATTTTTTTTTCGATTTTCAAAACGATTGCAAGACTTACCCTATACTACGTATGATGGGTAAGTAATAAAATAAAGGTATTTAATAAATTTTTAATTCTTGCATTAATAATTCAAAAAAAAAAAAGTTTATAAAACTTGGTTATTAAATAACATAATTATTGCTGTCGATTTTTAATTGATATTTTAAATTATGATTTCTTTTGCAAACGGTATTTATATTTTGCATTTGAGATAAAATTTTCGTAATGTTTTTTAAATAGCTTAAAATTTTTTGCCACCAGGATAGAGTAATCTAATAATTATGTATAAATTATAAAAATTTTAAAATACAAATATTTCCGCACTACATTTTGCTATTTTGTATTACTTTTAACTAACAAAAAAAATTATGCATTCATTTTTTTATGTGTTATTTACTAAATCATCTATTAATAATTTGAAATATATTTGTTGAATGTCTTTACATATTTATCATCAGTTAATTTATAAAACAACAGATTTTTTGTTATATTCTTTTTTTTAAAACTTTAACGGTTAGGCAATCGTTATTTATTTTTAAGCAATTTATACGAATAAATGGAAACATATTTGAATACTTTTGTTTAGCCCTGTGGTTTATCCACATACCACATACACGCCAGTATTTTGCTATAATTTAGAGCATTCTTAAAACTACTTAAATCACATTTCCAGAAATTATTTTAAACGAGGTGGAACCCGTCGAACTTCGACGAAATAAAATGTTTTAGAAGGAACTATTTCAATGATTTATAACAACGTACAAAATTATTTACAGTGAAAAATGCATCTTATATTGGTGAGTTTAACTCTAAAAGAAATATTATTTTAAGCTAAAATTAACAAAATAACATTTCTATAAAAATCAGTTGTCCAAATTATTTAAATTTAAACTTTAATCTCATATGTAATAAGTAAAACATGATAAAGATAAATTATTATGATGAGGTCTAGAGGTCTGCACGGGCCCGGGCTTGGCCCGTGGCCCTTACCCGGCGGAATCGTTTCAAATTTCCTAACGGGCCGGGCCGGCAAAATATTTAACGAGCCGTACGGGCCGGGCCGGGCCGGGCCGGGCCGATAAAAAAATTTTCGAGCCTGCCGGCCCGTTCTGAAGATTTAAGCAGAAACGATAAAATATGATCTATTTTCAACGCAAATGGTTTTAACGAGAATAAATATAAATATGCGTCACGAGCCATACTAGTTTGACAGCATCAATATAAAAATGTAATTTGTACAGTGTGAGATAGGTATCAGACAGTTAAATTCTGTGTAACCCGTTTTAATATTTTTTTAGCTGACTCATACCGGGCCGAGATCAAGCTTGAATTATTTTTCTACATATAGACTTGCCGGACCGAAACAAGACTTAATTGTTCTCAAGATCTGTAGGGCAGACAACATGATTTGTAAAATTATTAACAGCGATAAAGAACTTATGTTAGATTAATCTTTGGATATATATACTTCTTGATGGTTTTTAAATTAATTTCTCAATAACGCGAAAGTTTGATGGTTTTTAAATTAATTTCTCAATAACGCAAAAGTTTGACACATTTTCAGATTAATTTTTAATTGTAAAAATATAAAATTGGTAAGCCTGACTATTGAAGGCATTTGGAATCGAATAGCATTTTTCATTTCTGATGAATAAAATACTTGCATAACCTTTTTCAGATACAATAGTTTCTCAAATGGTTGCAGGTTTTTCTCCCTTCCCATGCTATCGCTTCCGGAAATTCTATTGAAAACGCTAACTATAACAATAATTTATTTCCTTTCAGTATCTTAGATTGCTTGTATCAAAAAATAGATAATGCCATTTGATTATATAGTTTCGGAATAAAGATACCTGCTATGCGTTTCTGAGAAAAAAATGAATTTAAAAATATATCAGAAAGGAGCTTCTTTGAATTTAAGAATGAATTTGGATTTAAAATCTTTAATAAAATGATATATAAAATTTTTTATAAATCTTCTTTTATTAAACAGCCTCAAAAGTTACGATGTTTTTAACCTTCTTTCTTTTTTCTTTTACTCTAAACCATATTAATTTTTTGATGAATCTTTATTTGATTGTTGAAAGCCTAAGAATCTTAGTAATCACTAACGTTGCTAATGTGTATTTCCTGTAAAATATACTGTAAAATCATTCCATTGATATGTATGCAGTATTCTTTAAAGAAATCTTAATTATATGAAAAAAATATGAATTTTTTAGAAATTGTAGAAATTGTAACGGGCCGGGCCCGGGCCGAACTTTTGAGTTTTACAACGGGCCGGGTCGGACCGAAAAAATTTTCCTACGGGCTGGGCCCGGGCCTGGAAATTCGGCCCGTGCAGACCTCTATGAGGTCATCAATTTGAGCTCTTACGATTGGTAAAAATAAAAATTTTAAAAATCAAATTGACACGATCATAAAATTTCACGTGAAACCTAAACCCGTCATCCTTTTCATCTTCTCAAAATTTACGTACGAAATTTTAATTTCATTTTTTTTTTTTTTTTTTTTTTCAATTTTAAGAGAAAATGGCCAAGATTACAAAATTCGCACAAACACTATAAAGAATAAATATCTCAAAAATAAATTGAGATGCAGCTTTCCAATAAATTGCGTTTAAAAAAAATATTTTCTTCTCTAAACGCCGATGTTAAAATTGAGAATGTGCGATGTTCAGAAGTGTAAAGTTTGCAGTAGGGAAAATTGCTAAACCGAAATTGCAAGGGAAAGTGTTGCCATTCGCAAAATGATGTATGGGTTACGCACAGATACGTTTGGCCTTTATAATATTGATATACGACCCTGTATCCAGTTCTTTGCGTAACCCTGTATATCATTTTATCTATATTCTACAAACATTTTTTAGTAAACTGAAAGCATTTCAGCGTAAAAATGCACAACATAATTAAACACCACATCTTACAGAAGAGGGCAGCACCAAATAAGCGAGTTCGTTACCTAAACAGTAGATGGCAGCACCATGGAATTTCATTCTTTCCAATGTTGAGGTTCTTCTCATCAAGCTCAAAACGTTTTGACCCATTCACAATTAATTTCTTAGCAAAAAGTTATAAAATTGGAATGCCTTGAGTATGGAAGCGATTTCGAATCGAACTTAGTTTTCATTTTTATGCTTGTTAATAAACCCATCGAGCTATAACCGATATCGATCACGTGATCACCCGTTTTTATCCAGCTTTTCGCCCGGTTTTTCTGCTTTCGTCGGGAAATGCGCTCAAAAACGTCCACTTTTGAAGGCTTGTTATGAAAGACCTATTGTGTTTAAAAAAAAAAAAAAAACAGAAAATTGAGTGCAATTACACAGTTTCTGAGTAACAACCCCTGCTGTTTTCATGCATTTCCGAACAAAATTAAAGCATATGTCACAAAGTTGCCCTTTTTGATTTAAGAACACCCTTTATTCTTTCTAAGTGGCCAAAAATCATTCGAAAAAACATTTTTACTCTCAACAGCTTGAAATTTTCGGACTCATTTGTTAAAAGTAGAAGCGTGAAACTTGCAGAGGGGATTTTTGTAGAGGCGTATAACATGTCATGTGATGTCATTTTTCGCTCTATTCATTTGAATTGGATTTATCGACAATTATTTTCACAGTGGGATCTTTTGTTTCGTTCCCAGATATCCCGCTTCGGAAATTTCGGTCCAAAATGCTAAATTTGTCAGCAGTGGCGTAGGAACCTTGTACAGATAGGGGCAGCCAGGGACACATTAGGGAAACCTGGTGGCGAGGATAATTTCATTCATAAATTATTTCATTTTGAAGGAATCCTTCACATTTCAGAACAAGAATATAAAATTGAAGCATGTGAAAAAATCAACTTTTTAACTTCGTGCGGGCGTCTCTCCAGAGCATCGTCGGTACTTTAAAAATTTTAACATGCATTATAAACCACCTTAAAATGTAAAACAGATCTCCTTATTACATTTCCTAATTTTGTTCGCTCCCCTCCTCTCACGCACCGTAAAATGTGTTATATTCTTTTTTTTTATTTTTTTATCATGTATTATAAACCATTTTAAATTTTAAAACAAATCACATTGTTAGATTTCCAAATTTTAACAAAATCGCGTTTGTTAGTTCCATTTTCCACCATTAGGGAGTGCTCTCTATTCTTCAAAAACTTTATCAAAACGAAACTATGTTAAACAACCTATCAGGTGATATATTACTCGAGAGGGTAGCGGTCTTAAGCAAGAATTTAATATATTTGATGAAATTGCTATTCGAAAATAGTGGTACCTAAATTTTTGACATTTTAGGTAGATTTTGCAAAAGAATACTACTTATTGCATTCTCAACAGTTCAAATGTTTGATAGAACAACTATGAATAAAATTAGATGCTAAACGCAAAAAATCTTGAAAAAGCGTTAAAAATCGCATTAAAAATCGTTAAAATCTAAAATTTTTAACAGACATAAAATTTAGGGCATTGGGCTAAAAGTTTGAAACGATTTTCTTTTTATCAATCTCAAAAAATAGCCGCAAAATGAGAAAAAACACTTAAAACCGCATTAAAAAATTCGTTAAAAATTCAAAAATCGCTGTACAAATCCCGAATAAACTTTGTTGAAAAAAGAAAAAAAATACTATATTGGGTTAAAAGAATAACACCGTATTCCTTTCACTATTGGGATAAAACCGCAAAAAAAAAATGTTAAAAATCGCCTAAAAAATTTAAATTTAAAAATTCTAATCAAAAAATCAAAAATCGAGCTTCGAGGTGCAAAACTACATGTATAGAGGTACCTTCCCTAGAAATTTTGTAACTCTACATCCAGCGGTCTCTTCAGAACAGGGCTGACACCCAAACATACTTGTCTCTTTATTATTATAGAAGACTAGCGGACCCGACAGACGTTGTCCTTCTTGGCACCGACTCCAGAAAATCAAATAAATGTACGTAAATATAATAATACGCACGATAAACACGGTGCTCTTAATTTAATTTCTTATTACAATTATGTAAGGAAATTATTTTTCACTCTTCAGTATTTGTTGAAGTCAATTCAATTTTTGATAGGAAAGTTTATTTTTTATTTTTAGTTAAAAGTTAATGATTTTCTGAAGTCGGTTAATCAAAATTATAATACAGGAAATATTATTGTAAAGCATACAACTACCCAACTGAATCGTTTGAAATTTAAAATACATAATTATTACATAATTTTGTCGAGTCATTTCAAATTTTATGAAAATCGGATGCATAGATCAATTACAGGGACAATCAAAAGGATTCCGTTACATTACGGTCAATGGGGAAAAAAGTATCATATACATTTTAATCGTATGAAATTTAAAACGTATATTTATTATATAATTTTGTCGAGTCATTTCAAATGTTTTGGAAATCGGATGCATAGATCAAGTACAAGGACAATCAAAAGGATTCCGTTACATTGCGGTCAATGGGGAAAAAAGTTTCAAATGCATTTTAATCGTTTGAAATTTAAAATACATAATTATTACATAATTTTGTCGAGTCATTTCAAATGTTATGAAAATGGGATGGATAGATCAATTACAGAGACAATCAAAAGTTACATTACGATCAATGGGAAAAAAAGTTTCAAATGCATTTTAATGGTGTTACACTCATTTGAACATAATAGAATTGACATTAATCTATGAAGTATGTACTAAAATATACCTTCTGTACAATCTGTGATGCAAAGAATATTTATTATTAAATTAAAGGGCCACACAAATGTATTCCACTAAATAATGTTATACGGGGAAACATTGTTTGGGGCGTGTTTTAATTATATTAAACTACTTCACATTTTATGAATAAGATATACGTTAATGAAGTATAATAAAAATCATTCCCTGCATATTTACAGGAACACAAAGATTTCGACCACTCTACTGTATCCAAAGTACGCTCTACTCTATCAGCAAGATCTGAATATTTTAAAACTTCATTATCGTACGAACGCACCTCATTTGCTACGCTTCACGTGCAATTTCCAGCTTGTTTAATTCATTGGTAATAATGTCCAAAGCTTCTCTGAAATTTACTCGCAAATTTTCTTCTTGTCCAACTGGTACTGGTGCGGAGGGGCTTCTCCGCCCATATTTTATTGGAACTATCTGGAGACTCTCATCATTTCCATTTCTAAATTTAATGTAGACGCTTTTTTCTCCCATTTCTTGCTTAGAATTTCGAAAGTCTATCCTCTGTCATACGTTGTGTTGTTTATTCTAGCATTGAAACCACTTGGGACTGAAAATTCAGTTGTTTGCGGAACGTTCGACTGGATTTCGCAAGGACCAAAAAGTTCCTTAGCCATATTTATGCTAACAAATGTCTAGAAATTTTCAAGCTTCTTATAAAATTTTTGACTACAGCCTTTTCCTCAAGATGTAGTACTGTCAGATCTTTCAATAATGCATCAAGATATTTTCTAAAGCTCTTGGATAATTTTCCATGAATCTCTGTATTGCAGCAAATCAAACTGCCCATATCGTCGGGCAAGGGGGCGCTGATTAAGGTCCCACTGATTAAGGTCCCGGTACGTCATTTTGACGTCACAAGAAACCGGGATATAAATCCAGTGCTTGAGCATTTCACTTTTCACGAAACCCTGATTAACGTCCCACTGATATACATCCCGCTATCAGACCGGGACCTAAATCCAGTCACAGAGAATTTTACTTTCGTCGAGACCCTGATTAAGGTCCCACTGATTAAGATCCCCTATACGTCATTTTGACGTCACAAGAAACCGGGATATAAATCCAGTGCTTGAGCATTTCACTTTTCACGAAACCCTGATTAACGTCCCACTGATATAAATCCCGCTATCAGACCGGGACCTAAATCCAGTCACAGAGAATTTTACTTTCGTCGAGACCCTGATTAAGGTCCCACTGATTAAGATCCCGCTATACGTCATTTTGCTGATGTCAGAGTAGATGGGACTTAAAACAGGGGGACTTAAATCCAGTGCTAAAGCATTTTACTTTCGACGAAATCCTGATTAACATCCCTATGATATATATCCCGGTACGCCATTTTGATGACGTCACAGTAGATTGAAACTTAAATCAGTGCTAGGAACACATTTGTTTTTTCGCAAGAATTCCTAATTTACGACCTCATGATATATGCTCCCACATGCCATTTTTATTTCAAAACAAATGGGATTCATGTAGGATAGGTCACTAAATGTCTGTACATATTATCATTATTATTATTAGTATAAAGTATTACTATTATTATTATTATTATTTTATTTTCTCTACCTCGTGATGTTGCATTATTTAGAATTTTATTCCAAACATGTAATTTATTTTATAAACGGACAATTTTTTCCAAATCATTTTTTTAAGGCAGAGAAGTCAAAGGATACGTAGTAATCTGAAAAGTTGTGATTTCGATTTAAAGCTATTGTGCTGAACTATATTACTGAGCTAGTAATATTGCGCAAAATCAATTTCAATATACTCATATGATTTCATTAAATATTTTAGACACATATTTTAATGATTAAAAAAAGACGAAAACAGATTTTGCATTTGCTAAATTTTGAAAAATATTTATATATAAGATAGGATACTATAAGATTTTTGGTAAAATAAAAATTTAATAATAATTAAAAGTAAAACTTTGAAATCTTTAAACTGTTTAAAGATTTCCTATCCCGTTGTGAAAGTTTAAGCTAAAAAAATTCATATTGTATTATGAAAATTGGTTAATAATAATTATTGTAAATTGCAATGTATTTGGTATGTTCAATATTGCTTTGGAAACATCACTAAAAGCACTGTTAACACTCTGATTAGTAATAAAAAGTTATTTGGCATGTATTTGTCAGATTGAATCTTCATTCGCATTCTGAATGCCTGGATTTTAATAAAAAAAACTTCTGTAATAACGAATTTTAGCCAGATAAGCTACAAGTAAAACTATTTTTTATTACAGTGTTTCGAAATCGAAAAGTGCCGATTTTTTAGAATTTATTTTTGAATTTATATTTAGTCTCAAATGCATGAGATTCGTCGTTATGATGCAACAATTACTTATGATTCAAGATTAGAAAAAAGAAAAATATATCCGATCCCAAATCACTTGAATATCCTTCAGTTCTGTATTACTGCGTTTTTTTTTTTTTTTTTTTTTTTTTTTTTTTTTTTACCAGGGCAAGTGATATGAATTTGATTTGAAGGCTCAATGAAGAGCTAACATTTTTTATAAACTGTTCTATTTTACGTGCATTTTGAGGAGGTACTTTACAATTAAATTATTATGTAATATTAAATACTAAAATAAGTTAAAGAAGGATGTGTGCATAGTGGAAAACTGTATAAACTGAAAATTTCATGGTTTGGGTGAAAAGAATAGCATACAGTCATGGGAAATGAAAACAAAAAGTAAACACACCTACTTACGCTTCAATGAATTATCGTAGAAGAAAGTTATTGGTACCAAAGGATTGGAAATAAAGTCTACTTTTAAATCATGCATATAAAATTTGCTTAGGTGGGTGGGCATCTACATATTAAAATGAACAGAAACTTTATTTTTTTTTCAATGGCAATAGCCAAATTTAACAACATATTTTAAATCTTTGGCTCAATTTATGCCTAGAAAAAAATGTATATTTTACTCAATTTAACGAAACATTTGGGATGGCAATAGTCGAATCCTATTAAGCCACTGAAAGGGTCTTATTGGTAAAAAAATAATATGCATTAATAGAAGAGATATATTTATTCTGTAGCATTTAATAATCGAGTACAGAACTTTAATTTAAATACAATCTATAAATTACGCTCGTTTTAAAATAATTAATTTCTCGGAAAATAATTGTACGGAATTTATAAAAATTTGAATTTAGGATAATCGAAGGGAGTAAAATCTATTTATGGCGGCAAACTTGTGCATTGGTATTGAATTAAAGAATTTTATGTGAAAATGACTTCCTAAGCGATTTTTACATACATCATTCAAAAGTAGATTTTATTTATAATCTTTTGGTAACAGCAACTTTCTTCTAAAATAATTCATTGCACGGTTGATAGGGGATGTTTACTTTTTTTCCCCATGATTGTGCGTCGAAGGTTGAAAATATCTCAAACTTTATGAGAAGTATTTTTACCAATTTTTGGAGCGAAATATTATTATTGTTATTTGCATCTACATGTGTTTGTGAAGATTTCTATAGTATACATTTACTTTTGGATTTTCCCTGTTTCGCAAATTCGCATTTACATCTATAACTTTTTCAACCATAAACAAAATGGAGTGATAACTGAATGTTCTGTATAATAGTTCTATATTTCTAAATTTACTATTACGATAAAATATATTAACAGGTTATGCATCTTCACAAATCTTCTATGCAAAAAGAAAAAAAAATCTGCAATTAAAATTGAAAAATTAAACTCTATCCCGGTTATAATTCAATCTCAGCTATTCTAAGCAAGATTAAAAAAGTCATTTAAAACTATTAATATGCATGTGAGAAAAAAAAAAATGTAAAACCCGTTCCCATACATTTAACATTAGCGTTCCAATTTCTTCAGGTGACTGCTCAAGCTAATGTTAATCATATGGATTGTTGTTAACGTATTTCTTACTAGGATTTTAATTATTATTTTTCGTAGATATTTTTTCCCTTTTTTGTATAAAATACTTGCGGTCGGTAAAATTTATTGTGTGTGAGGAGCGGGGGGAGGGGGGAGCCTTGATCCATGTTTACTCCTGGCATAAAAAAGATTTCGAACAAAAGATTTCAACAATTTATCGCTTTAACATTTAACATACCTACAGTTTTTAATGATTATTTTCTGTTAACATTCATTTTTCTCAATGTGGCCTAGCAAGTGCCACCAGAGCCGTAACCCGCGAGTCAAGCCAGGGGGGGGGGGGGCTCTGAAATTTTTCTGGGGGCTAACATATTTTAACAATCCATATCTTAAGAAAACTAAATATAGCAAAAACTGATAAAATGGAACTGTCTATAGCGGAACCTGTCTAAAGTGAAACCTCTGTATAACGGAACTTTTCTACAAGGAAACAATTAGATATAAAATACTTCATGATCATCGGGAAATAAATGTATATATATATATATATATATATATTATTTTTTATTAAAAATAAAAACTTTTTCAAAAACTATTGCAAATTAAAAAAATATTTTTACATAATAATTAATAAGAAATTAAGAGTATGCCTATTTACCATGCGTATTATATTTATGTACGTTAATTTGACTTTTTGGTATCTATGCAAGTGAAGCTAAGTTCAATATAAGTATCCAACAGATACCCATCCAATTATCTATGAGATTTTTTACGATTTAATATTTAGTTTAAAAAATTTAATTTTACCACTTTTGTAGCATTTTTTCTCATGTTATAAATGTTTATTTTCAAGTAAGATTAGCAACTATAGCTATGGTTAATATCAAATAGTGTGTTTACATTGGCCATTATGGAAAAAATATAGCAAAAAAAACAAAAAAAAAAAAACATAGATTTTAAAATATGAGATTCTATGTCAGAGTTGATAATATATAATATAAATATTGCAATAATTTTTGCAGCCGGTTTTATTTTTTAGTAAAAGAATATACATACATATATATTTCATTTTTTGTTTTAAAAGTTAACAGTTTTTGCATGATTGTTTTGGTTTAAATTACAGACTTAATGAAACTGAATTTATTATTCTTATTTTAATTTCATATGTTAAATATTTTTAACTAACAGTAAGTCGTGGTTTATTTAATTTTATTAATATTTAGTTTTCTGCTGAATTATTAGATCATTTTAAAGTCACGACTGTTCTAAATACGATTTAATTTAGTGATGATATATTTTTCTCTTTAAAACTAATCTTGCGTGACCTTATTTTATTAAAAATAGGATTTATAAAACCAACTACTTAACAATTCACAATAATTAAATTTACAATTCTGTGTATAATTATATAGTTTCAAACATGAATCATTATTTCAAATATATATTAATTTAATATTTTTGAAACATAACTTGACTTTGCCCCTTAGAGACAGGAGCCTTTAAAAAATTTTTTAAAGTTTTGTCACCGGTTTTTAAAAAACAAATTTGTGCCTTATGAAATAGTGAAAGTGCTCGGATTTAATAAGGCAAATTTTACTGGTGGATATAAACAAGGATTCTGAGCACTTTTTGGCGTCATATACATGGGTCGCTTGTCCCAATTTGTCCAACGTCATGTAAAAGCAAATCAAAGTAAAGCACACTGACATAAACACCGATTTTCGAAATATGTGAACTAGAGGTCTGCACGGGCCGAAATTTCCAGGCCCGAGCCCGGGCCGGCCCGAACGAAAAAAATATTGTCCCGGTCCGGTCCGGCCCGGCCCGAACGAAAAAAATATTGGCCCGATCCGGCCCGGCCATACAGTTAAAATTTCGGCCCGAGCTCGGCCCGGTCCGGAAAAAAAGTTAAAAAATCGGCCTGAACACAGCCCGGCTCGGGTGATTTTCTATAGAACATTGATCTTTACTCTAACGGAAGAGTTCAGACCACAAAAATTTATCTTAGTCTTTTTTTTTCTTTCACATTTATAATCTCTATTTATGCTGAAGTGTCATAGGCTGCAATATTTACGTTTCTAATGAATCTTTGTTTGTTGTATGTAAATGTTTCAGTTATCATTAGTATTATTAATACATTTAAAAAATTTCTAAAAATGTAAAATCTTCTAAGACATTGAAAAGAAAAAAATATGTTTCCTTCTTAACAGATGTAAATCTTTAATGTATTTTTTTTCTCGCGTATTGTTGTATTCATTTTGCATGAATGAACATTTTAAAAGAAATTTGCATTTTTCAATTTAAACTAGAATTCCGTTATAATAATGTTTTGTTTTGTTTTCTTATGAGTTTAATCCGGTTAATTCTATTTTAAGACGCCTAGTGATCTACGATTCTTTAAAAAGAAAAAAATTCAAATTTTTAATTGTAGAATAATGACGACTTAAAAGTATATGCCTATTTTGCAAAAATTTTTGGACCAAGCCAAACTTTACTAATTTATGAACAGATTTTTCCACGTGAAAAAAGTATTTTCATACGGGAAAATTCAACAGGAACTGATTATTTTGGTCCGTGAAGACTAGGAAGAACGAAATCAGTCTCGGCTTCGTACGGAAAAAATAAGTTAGGCTCGGCCCGCCCCGATACTCCAGGAAAAAAAATGAAGGCCCCGAGCCCGGCCCGAAAAGATTAGTGACTAGGCCCGGCCGGCCCGGCCCGAATCTTCAGAAGCAAGGCCCGAGCCCGGCCCGAATGCTGTTAATGGAAATCGGCCCGAACCCGGCCCGTGCAGATCTCTAAAGTGAACAACTTTCATTAAATGTAAAATGACTGTTTATTATTAAGTGTTTTACCATTTCAATTGATCTTAAAAAATATTTTTCTTTCACCCAATAACGAGAATATTCATGATGCATCCAAGAAATGATTTTCTTACCATTTGTTTAAAAACTTCATCTTCTCACATACAGACGCCTAAGAATTGAATACTGTTTCCCGTTTTCTTATAAATGCCATATACATAGCTGCCAACTTTTACGCATTTTTCCTACCAAAAAAATTTCATAATAAATATTTTCTTATTTAATCTTCGAAATCTTATGATTAAACAAATAGAAATTTTCTGTACAATTTTAGTGGTAGCAAAAATGCGTAAACGTTGGCAGCTATGGCCCTATATCACGAGTTATAATCATTTACTACACGACGTCGAGCATTTTGTCATTAAATGCCATAAAAATCAACCGATGTCAAATCTGCCATCATTTTTTGACAGATAATTTTTCTGCTACAGAAAAATGTAAAATGCTGTTTGATTTCTTATAGTCTAAATACCTACAAATATCTTTATAAATAAAATTATTTCACGATTATGCCGAAAAGTGACTTTTTTAGATTGGAAAAAAAGCTTATAAAACACAATCACAGCTTTATTTTTTGAGACTGAATAACCAAAATCCAAAATATCTGCTAATTTTATGCATTTATAAATAAAACTTATGCTGCAAATGTGTTAAAATGTAGCGGATTTAAACTACAAAATAAAATTAATGTACCATACACCAAATAATTGATGATATTTTTGTTGTAATCTTATAATAAACTTAACCTTAATCATGCTTTTTTGCTTAATATGTTTAAAGTTATATGACAAATTGAAAAAAAGAAGTTTTCATTGAACACACACACACACAAAAAATAAATAAATAAATAAATAAAAAAGATGAAAATTCAAAAGCAAAACAAATGAAAATACCCTTTTCCTACTTTCTTAATATATCCTTTCCAACCCCCATAACATGAAACAATTACTGGCTTTCAATTTTTTTTTTTATCCCACGTGTATAAATTGACATTTTTTATTTTTCTAATTTTCAAACATTCTAGTTTCCAAGTGATATTTCATCGTTAACTAAATCTACTAAAAATTACGTATTGTCAACAAGCAAACCATTAAAATTTAGAAACAGGTTTTTAATGTTTAAGTCAAGACATTGACCATTGCTTTACTAAGTATCGATCAACTTGAACAACATGTGTCCACTTCCATTCATCCTGTATAAGACCGTTGCTTTGTAAATATAACGATGTACTAACACATGTGGTGACCAGTTAGTGCATCTGGACTTAATTTTTTTCAGGAGAAAGAAATGTTCCTTTAAAATATGTTTCGAGAATTGCAATTTACCGCTAGCAAGATAACAGGAAACAACTAATCTAATAGGGTTCCTGATACAAATTTTTTGGCGTATTCCCATTTTATTCAAAACAGTAAACACTCTAAAAAATTTCTTGCATTTTTTTAAGGAAAGCTAAAATATGTATTTTGTTTAAAAAAAAAAATAGAAAGTAAAGAAATCGTTAGAGGAGGCTCTAGAGGACGATAGGAGGGGCTCGCCCCCTTCCTGCCCCCCGTCTGGTTACGGGCCTGAGTGCCACTTGTTAAAGATAGAAAAAACATTTTCGAATGTCATACTTAGCGTGTCATACACTTTAGCTTGTACTAAGTAATACAATCTTTCCTGGAATTTTAGCTTGGTCACATGTGCAAAAAACATGTGCTCGGAAATATGTTGCTAATTTAATGTCGGTGTAATCTTTTATTTCGGTTTTCAAAGGATTTAAGCATTAGAAATAAATCAATTTTGTTGCTTTATTAGAAGCAGAAGTTTAGTATAGCCTCAAAATTAACAAAGAAATAAAAGCTGTAGCTTATTTTTCTCTATTCTAAAAAAAGTAATTATTAATGCTGCCGTTCGTATTTTTTTCCCCGCTTATTTTTAAAAAACTATTAGATAGAAAATTGTGAAAATCGGTATAAGATTGGTAGAGAAAAATTCAATAAATTCGCTGAAACTGATTTATTAGCTGATATTAAGCTGAGAATTATTTTAAGCGCTTCTTAAATTTGAAATTAGTCAAGGTAGTTGCATTAAAAAAAGGTTTCTAGGATCAAAAATTACGTATAACAATTTAATAATCTTTCACAGACCTGACAAGTTTTCGGTGTGGAAATATTTTTTTAATTTGACTAATTTTATTTTACTTTTTAAAAACTTTTATTTAAATATTCATTAATTGATTAGAAAATTATTCTATATAGTTAAAAAGTCTTTTTTTACTATTGTTGCCAAATGTAACAAATCGGAATTTGTATGTCAAACGTAGCAAATTTGTTGATGCACTAGTTCGTGCTATAACTAGTTTTATAAATATTCATATCTTGATGCAATAAGCTGTTGAATTCTTATGAAAAAATCCACGAACATATATTACGATTATATATGTATTGAATTCAGCAATACAAAAATAATAGGACTCCATTTAAAAAAACGTTATCACCATGGAAACTTAGAATCATTACCTATCATGGGGAATCTTTCAATTAATTACGTATGATAGGATTTAACAGAAGGAAAAAACATTATTAAGATCTTTTCAAGTTTTCATTCGATTTTCATAAACTTTTACACGAACCAACAAATAGCTGCTGCTCTAAATTACATTTTGAACATATTGTTTGGGTTTTTAAAAACTATTATATGTGAACAGGTGAGCAAACAGACTGTGGATCATATGACGCTTTTAGCGACTATAGGTGCTACATAATTATATAATTACGAACGCACTTAAGGGTGTATTCTAATCTAAACTGCTTATTTTCTGATTTAGTTTTAAATTCAGTTTTGCTCTCAAACGCATCCAACTGCAAATTTCCTTATTTAAAGACTACACAATGTGATATGCTCTCAATTTATTGATAAATGTGGAAAGTATTGCAAAAAATGCTGCCAAAATTGGCGTTTTGAACCCAATTTTCGGAAGCTGGAGAAAAAACAAATGGTCATACTGAGAAAATAATTGTTTGTAAATCAAATTCTAATGAATTGAGCTAAAAATGAAAGCACACTGCATTTTATACATCTCTTCTATAATTAATTCAAGAAATTTTATGATTTTACTTTTAAAAATGAGTCTGAAAATGTCCCAGTAAATTTCGATCTGTTGAGATTGGAAAAATATTTTTTCGAATATACCATTAAATTTTACAATTCCAATACCACTTGACAAGTTACTTATTTTTTGTTTAAGAATAATAGCACAAATGATATTGTTGCTCTTCAATTATAAAAAAAAAAAGAAAAAAAAATTACGAGTGAATATTAAAATAAAAAAAAGCTATAAAGCTATAGTTGAATTATATTGTGCTATAAGACTTATAGTATAGAGAAATTTAATCAAATTTAAAATGATAGTTTAAAACGCATTGTTTTAAACAATTTTTTTTCTGTTGTCTTTATGAAATTCCGAGAAGCCGCAACATTGTTTATATATCCATTTTAGGCGAGCTGAATTTTAAATATTTAATTGATCTTATTTAATCCTCCACGAAAACAGCCGTTCTCTGTCGTGTCCATTTCTCTTACAAATGAAATGACGTGTTAAAGCTATTTATTTTAGATTTTTTCAATATGTGTTTTTTAGACGGGTGTATTTTAAATGAAATGAGTGAAATGTTTACGTTTTAAATAAAATGAATGTGATAAGAATCATGGCTATCAGAACAATATTTATCGATTCATCACATGCGCACGAATAACATAAAAATACTGCTTTACCTTGCAATTGTTACAGCAGACTATCACTAAAATAGTTTATAAAATACATTGGTGTCCCCTCTCCAGAGAAAGACCGTTCCCAGGACTGAAAATAATGACAGAAATTTAAAATATCATGATAATATTTAGTATATATTTAAACTAAAATATTGTGATAATGAGAGATGTATTTACTGCTAGCTGTAACCACTGATCATGATTGAAAAGTAGGTTTTTTTTTTTTTTTTTTTTTTTTTTTTTTTTTTTTTTTTTTTTTTTTTATAATATGCATTGTATAATAGGTTTATGTTACCAAGCGTGGTTTAACAAATACTTAACTTTAAAAGGTTTTTTATATTGGTTTTATCTCTTTAAAGAAGTCCCATTCCATACTCGAGTCTACAGCAAATGGGGTAAATTTGAACAAAGTTTTTTCGATTATCTTACGGCATTTTCTGGTTATACCAGCATCCTGCCAAAATGCATGCTAACGTTCTATTCATTACAATCCTGAATGTACAAAGTACTTTTCTCTCTCTCTCTTGTAATTACGTCAAT
This sequence comes from Maratus speculifer, assembly GCA_964019185.1. Taxonomy (NCBI): domain Eukaryota; kingdom Metazoa; phylum Arthropoda; class Arachnida; order Araneae; family Salticidae; genus Maratus; species Maratus speculifer. The sequence goes on along the minus strand of OZ025302.1, from coordinate 5,912,452 downwards.
GATTCTCTATTTATTCAAAGCTAATCTATTTTTTTTCTTTTTTTAAGAAATATTATTTAATCGTAACCTTGCAAAACTTAGCGAATATTTTAGCAATCTGTATAATTTGGTAAAATTGGTCGACAGAATAATTAAATAGTACTGGAAAAGCTCACATACTATATGAGCGAAGGCATGGGTTAAAGCTAGTGTATTATATAAATAAAAATATATAAATATAATACAAAATATAATAAAACTTTAATATGTAATTTTATAATAATAATATTTTTTATTATATAATGTATAAATTATTCTATGTAGTTAAAAATATTATTTACCACACACACACACACTCAATCTCAGTCACGAGAGAGCAAAGGAGGTTCAATTTTCAAAAAATCAGCTCAATCTAGAATTTATATTCTAAGATTAACCATGTACGAGGGTGGTTCAATAAGTATTGTCCCTAGTATAATATGAAGTGTTTTATTTCGATGGTTGATGTGAAATATCCAAACCCATTTTTTTAAATGTCTATATGCTCGATTTCAGAACCGTAGCTGCTATATTCACATAGTTTTGGATTGAGCGGTAAAAAGAAGGGGGGGGGGGTGAAAGGTTGGTTTGGAGCTTATAGGAATAGCTTTCTGACAGTGGATCAGACGTGGCTACTGTTGTTCGAATGCGAGTATAAATACATATAATGCGAGATATAAATATATAAACAACTTGCCCACGAAAAAATTGAAATGTTAATGTTAAACTTATTAGAACATCCTTCTTAAATACTAACTTTTATTTTAATAGCTTTTTTTTCTCATTTCTTTGCTTAGAATAATTGAAGTTGAATTCTAACTGGGTATTTCAGCTTATATTTTCGATTTTGATTGCTGATATTTATATAAACTTAATTTCACTTTTAGTATTGGTTTCAAAAGAAAATACATTGCAACGAAAAAAATCGAGCTCAGCTATGCTCAGAAAAAAAGTAAAACATATTAAAATGAAAATAAAAATTTAAAAAAAAAGAAAAAAGAAAAGAAAAAACTTCTCTAGGTTTAACATTAGTTTGCTATTTTTATTTTTATTTTTTGGTATTTCATTTACATGTGTACTTTTGTATTAAACGAAAAAAATGTCATCATTTTGCCCTTCCCCTTTCATTGACCAGAAACCCCCCCCCCCCATATGTTTCTACTCTGCATGCACAAAAAGAAAAACATATCTATATATAATCCGAGCCGAATTCGTTATTTAAAATTTATACTATATTTGAATATTAAAGAATAAAGATATGTTCTTATTTTTATATAAAATATTAATATTGGTATAGGAGATGTAACTGAAGATCGCTTTTCATAATTGAAGATTTTTTGTTATTTCAGGTTGTGGTTCAAATCATTTTCTCAAGTTAGGATCAAATTGTGGTTCCATCTTTCTATCTATCTATATCTATCTACCTATCTATATATATGCATACACATATTATCCGATTCTGGTAAGGGGGATATAAATAGAATTTTCGGGCTCGAGTCGTATACATTTTGACCAATGCAAGACTTTAGTTGTAGCCCCTCCTCTTAAAATTTGACTTTCAATGTAAATTTTAAGTAAAAACAAAAAGTACAATAAAAATTCCATGGGAAATTATTTTATATTGTGGATAAATTTAAATTGTTACTGCCTAAAAATAAATAAATTACGCTCTTGCATATCAAAAATAATTATTTACAAAATTAATTTATTAATCTTTATATTTTTAAAATTATCCTCAATATCTGTTTGCTTTTAAAATTTTGGTTTATGTTTCTGCATAGCATTTTTCAGTATTTTATAAGTATCCTAACAAATAAAAAAATATATTGTTTTTATAAAAAATATTTTTTTATTATTATTTAAATCTGTTTTTATTTTTATTTATTTATTTATTTATTTAAATGCGTTTAAACACTGAAAATCTATCAAGAACTGCAGGTTTTTAAACGATTAATTTTTTAATTACTAATATAAGCTAGTAAAAAAAAAATATCATTATTATTACAAATTAATGAAGACACGCAACATAGTTAGTACATTAAAATTTTCTAACATATATTTTTTAAATGTTTTGTACTATATTTTTTGAAATGTAATATTGTGGAGATGAATGAATAAAAATCCTGTTTTAATGATAAACATTTGGCCTAAATTAAAGTGACAATTACGACAAATAATTTAGCATATTACTTTTTTCACAAATAAATAAAAATAAATAAAGAAAACAGTTTTAAATGAATCCAATCAAAATGAATTGTAATTAATAATTATAAGAAAAACGTAAGATATGTCATAATGTTTTCTGACATAATTGGTTTCAATCATTAAATTAAAAAATAAAGAAAATTTGTTTTTATTTATTATTTGCGTTCAGTTGCATTCAACTAACATTTTTATTTTACAACATATATCAAACATACAGTACATAATTATCAACATATTTCCCAGAAACTACCCCTCTACCGGACATTCCTTCTGTCGAACGGGGAAAGCAAACATCTACCCCCCGAAAGGATTCCCTGAATGGACTCTGGACTGCTGCATGGCCTCCCTATTTTAACAACATTCATTAGCTATTCTCCACTGAATGAACTGTTTACCCTTTTAATACACTCAAGGAAGATTTTACTGCACGGTGGGTGTGTCGGGCTGTCAAGCGATCCTAACATCCAATCGTATCGTTTCAAAACAAAGAAATGGGATAGCTTTGTTGGATACCACGCAAAAATCTCAGATTTTCAACTGATAAATGGCAAGTGTAAGCTTTTAACTATTTTAAAATTAATAAACATTTATAATGCATTTTAATCATCATAAAGCACATTTTACACAGAAAAAAGGCGTCTAAAGCGAATCTAGGAAAAAAAGTGACCGGAAAAAAAGTGACATAACCTCTTCAGTCCTGATGTCGCCTGGAGGCGACACTAAACAGACCTTATTAAAACTTTTATCACATTCAAAATTTTCATTCAAGATTTTTAAAAACTGGTTCCAATTATTGTTAATAGATGACAGCATATTGCAAAATGCTTTTTTGCTACCAAAATAAATTTTTTCGTTCAATTAGCGGTATGCAAAAATGGCATCGCCAAAAAGAAGGAAAAATAATCACTTGCGTACAGTTAATCTCTTTTATCTATTAATAATAATTTTGCTAAAATTTATTCAGCCTAAGATTTTATAATATAAAGATTGTTCTTTTTAATGATACCATTTGTGTTAAGCTTTAACTGCTCTAAGCGTTAAAAAAAGCAAGGTCATTTTAGAGTCGCCTGTAGGAGACATCCGGTCATGCTCAAGTAAAACTGCATTTTCTGAAGTTGTTGGTAGAACTATTTTTTCTGAATTTAAATTCAGTATTTTTAAAAATATTTTCTTACCGTAAGATGAGATTACTTTGTGACAGATGAGGTAACGTTGTGACACATGGTCTAGTTTGGGTATTTTGAATCTCCCGCTCTGTTCTGTGTGGTAGGAAAGCAAACAGCAGTAATAACTCCCAGTACAGAATGCCACATAACCTAACAATTGTCTTCGGAAACTTTAACATGAAATATGCAAAGTAGACCAGGTGTCACAACGTAATCTCATCTTTGCGAAAATAGATATATTATTATTTCAAACAGTATATTATAATTTCAATCATACGAGCTAATTATTTTCTTAATTTTTCAATGTGAGATCAGTTTTAAATTAAATGTGGATTTTTTAAAATTATTTTGAGGTAAATTGAATATGTTTTAAAATTCATTATTAAAAAAAAACTTAGAGAATGTAGAGTTTAAAATTTTTTATAGCTTTTATGTAAAACAGTAAAAAATACTTAACTGAAAACAGTAGAGACTCCAAAAAGCCTTTTACTTACAGAATCTGAGATAATTTTTTTCCTTTTCAATTATAATGACCTATCTAAAATATCCTAGAGTACGGATGTAATGTTCGAAAGACACCCGCTTTCAAGATAACATGTCGAGTGATACTTACTTTTCAATCAGAGACAATTTAAAACAAAGAGATGATCTCACAGTAACCGATGAAGAAAAGTCTGAAGATAAATTTGGGAAAGCCAAATCTATTCTCCAAACTGTTGTATCAGGATGTCTGTTGAATAAAAAATTCTCAGCCGTAGCTATAGATGATCAAATTATTCCTTTTTATAACCATGCACAAGGAAGACGATTCATCAAAGGAAAATCAAATCCCTGTGTATTGAAGGTCTTTTATCCACAGATTCAGATGGTCTCCCATAAGACATTTTTATGTATCAATGTACAGGAGAGAAAATAAATACGGATATAAATGAGAATGATGGAAAATATTTAGATATTAGTGAAAAAATAGTGCTTAAACTTACAGAGAATTTACTTCCAAGCTGTACCTTGTATATGGACAGATATTTTACATCAATTCCTTTATTAGACATTTATTATATATTATATAAAGCTGAATGTCAGGGAACAGGTACTCTACGAAAGAGTAACATACCCCCAAATGTAAATTTTAAATTTGACTCTGATATGAAAAAGCTTGGACGGGGTTCACTTGACCAAAAAATTCGTAATGATGGACAAATTTGTATCTTGAAATGATTTGATAACAAACCAGTTATACTTGCCTCATCAGCTGACGGTAAGCATCCTGAAGTTATATGTAAGCGATGGTCGAAAAGGATAAAGAATATGCGTCAGTGAATCGTCCATCCATTATAAAAAAAGTATAATGAATTTATGAGACGTGTTGATTTCTTTGACTGATATTTAAGCTATTATAGAATGCATGCGAGAACAAAAAAATGGACCATAAGAGTCATTATGAATTTTTATTTTTATTTTGCCATAGCTGCCAGTTGGATAGAATATAGAGGTCACCAAACGTTGCTCAATAGATCAAAGAAAGAAATATTAGATTATCTTGCATTTAGAATTCATCTACAAGAATATTTTTTCTATGGCATAGACGAATGCAGTGGCTCAGAGTATATTCCTTGTGAGCCATCACCACCACAGAAAAACAGATATAACCAAAGAATTTCCTTGTCATCCACTCCTTTGCGTAAAAGATAGGTTTCACATCTTCATAAGATATCCAAACCATCCACAAAAAAAAAAAAAAAAAAAAAAAAAAAAAAAAAAAAAAAACGATGTAGGATGCCTGGTTGTAAATCCAATTCTGCAAGGATTCGATAAACTGCATGTAAAGTTTTTTTTTTGTCTGCAAGAAGATTGGCAATGTTTCAAATTATTTCATGAAAAATAATATTAAAAAAAATGGTTTAAAAATTCTTACTGATATTTAGAAAGTATCTGCAATAATTATATATATATATTTTTTAATTTAAGTTTCAGTTATTTCTAAAAGATTAGATAATTACAATTTAATTTTCAAACTATTATAAATAATGTTTCTATACAATGAATTAACTATTTAATCTTAAAAATATGTTCTGAATTATTATAAATGTGTACTATAACATAAAAATGCTATTTGATCGTAAAATAAATATAAATGTATACATAAATTTATACTTCGTATTTAACATATCGTACATCATTATGACCGGATGTCGCCTGTAGGAGACACTAATTTTCTAATTAAAAAAAATAATAAAATTTTTTTCAACATTTTTCCATTGTTTTTCAGAGTATTTAAAACCCATTTAACAAGAAATTTTTAAAATTTAAGACTCAAAGTTGGTTTCAGGACTGAGAAGGTTTAAACTACAAAAGCGGAAAAAAAGTGACACGGAAAAAAAGTTACCGGAAAAAAAGGGACAAGGAAAAAAAGTTACCGAAAAAAAGTGACAAGCAATACATTTTGGGGACTTATTATTGATTTTGATAATTCATTGGTTAAGTGTAAAAGGGGGATCTGGAGGAGGCTCATGATTTAGGTAAAAGGGTTTTTCATGCTAAAATTAACTGTTTTGGTTCAGTTTTTGGATGTATGTTCATACTGAAAATTACGCTTGTCTGATCAGTTTTGTGAAGGAACGATTACCCTCCTCCTTCCATCCGCCCTAAATTAGATAAATGGGTTTTTAAGCAGAATTATCCAACGTGTGTCAAATTTTGGATATTGGTTCTTTCTGATAAGACTTATATATTATATTATATAAGGCTTATGATGCTTAAATAGATTCGGGAGTTTAATGCTTAAGCAAAGAGGGGGAACGGGGGAACAACCTCTCTTAAATTAAATTAATAGCTTTTTACGCAGAATTATCCGATTTGCTTGGAATTTTGGACATAAGTTCATTATGATAAGACATATCTCTGATTAGTCATGTGGTTCTTTTGCTTTTTAATAAAGGAAGGGCGGGCAATTATCTCACCTCAAATTATATAAATCATTTTTATGCAGAATAATTCGATGTATTTGAAAATTTAAACATAGGTGAATCCCTGAATAGTTTTAAGGGTTTAATGACTAAGTATAGAAGGGGAATAGAATATAACCCCTTTAAATTTAATAAATTGCTTTTTTTTCAGAATTATCGGATTTGCTTCAAATTTTGGATTATCGGTTCATTATGATAAGGCATGTCTATGGGGTTCTTTTGTTAATTAAAAAGGGGTTGATTCCCCCCCCCCCCGTAAATTAGCTAAATTGTTTTTAATGCACCCTTATCCGATGTATTTCATATTTTTGATATAAGTTCTTTATCATAAAGTGAATCCGGGAATAGGTCTAAGAGTTTAAGGCTGTTCATAAATCAAAAAGGGCAATTTTGTGACACATGATTTAATTTATTTTTATTCAGAAATGTATGAAAATAGCAGGTGTTGTTACCGAGAAACTGTTGTTCATTGCACTCAATTTTCTGTTTTTTTTTTTTTTTTTTTTTTTTTTTTTTAACATAATAGATCTTTCATAACAAGCCTTTGTGTAAAATTTTCGTCGATAATTTATTTCGATAGTAACATATTTTATTATTAAGAAAAGTTTTAGGATTTTTATTATTATTATTATTGGAATGCTTTATAATTGAACAATATTTAACACTGAACAATATCTTGAAAAAATAATATTTTATATTTAAAATACTTAACCTAAAATATTTTACATGCAATTATCAATTACATAAATTGAACTGATCTACAATTTTCGTTCCTTTTTTTCTACCATTATCAAGAATATAAATGTCTGTAAGAAAAAATAGCTTGTCATTCATTAGAAAAAAAAATAAAAAATAAATAAAAAATAAAAACATTAGTATAACAGCTATAAAATAAATTACATTGATACCCATTATTTAATATTTGAAAATATGTATAAAAATGTATAAGAAAATTCAAGTAATAAAAAAATTATAAATAGTTAGTTGCATAAAATTTCAAATTTAGGATTTTAGAGAATGAGACAGATAAAAATAAAAGTCATGGAAGCTTTGAATGGTCGCGTAAATATTGTTACTTGAGGGGGGGGGGGGGGGCAGAAAGAAAATAGGCCGTAGTAAGCAAAAATAAATACTTTCCGCAGTATTTTTAGTTAAATTTCTGATAAACATAATTAGTTGTAAATTATAAGCTTAAAACTGTTTTACCATCGAATAGATTAGACCATCTATCGTCTTAAAAAATAAATAGAAATCACTTATGTAATACAGTAATTCATCACAATTTGAATAGACAAATTTAAAAGCAACTAATTCAAAATTCAAGAATTTTTCTGATGAAACATTCAAGTTATTTACCGTCAAATCTTGACGGGTATTATCTAGTTAAATTTTATATTATGTAAAAATTTTCCACGGGGTTGCAGCCCCATCAGCCCACCCCTGAATATGCCATTGTAAACAAACATTCTCTCGTATGCGAATATTTGAGCATGTTTATATATATATATATTTAATATAATATAATAATATACTATATTTTTTTTCATCAGTAATTTTCTTAACTGAACCATATAATAAGTCAGTAAAAATTATATTCTCATTTTTAACATTTTTGTAATTTGCGCCATTACTGACATTATTGTCATGTATTCCCAGTTGTAACGCAAAGTATCCCGAAGGGTACGCTTACCTCTCGTTGAAAACCGTTGGCCTACGAGAGTGATACAAATCAGACATTTGTTGCCACTTTAGTTTTTATCATTTATTTATCCACAAATTCAACATTTATGAATTCCTTGTCACTTTTTTCCGGTAATTTTTTTTCCGTGTCACCTTTTTTCCGTTATGTAGTGTATGTCACTTTTTTCCGTTCAACTTTTTTCCCTAGATTCATCCGATACGAGTCCGTAACCCGATGGGGGTAAGTGGGGCAAAGCCTCCCTTCCCTAGCATGCTCTCGAGCCCTCTCTAAACTTTTTACTTTTTTTATATTTTTCTCAACATAATAACGACATAAATAACGTATGCAAGGCTCGATAAGCAATGGTTTTCACTCAAAAAATTTCGTTTTTGAAATGGTCAGCCGAAACGCCCAACATGAATTCAATAGAAAATCTTTGGAAAGAAGTTGGCAAAAGTCTGCGGAACTATAAATATTCCAACTCAGCCGAAATTTCTCCAAAATCGCAAGAAATGTAGAAAAACATACCATAGACTATCTTTAGCCGTTGATTGTATGAATGTCACGTTGCTGCGCCGCAGTACTTATTATTAAAGCTAATAAAATAGTAATATGATAAAATACTAATTGTAAATGTTGTTGATCACTGTATTTTTCTATTATAATACCATTTTCTTACAAACGTGTGAAGGTGACTGGAAACTTTTGAGAAGATGCGTTTTCTTTTATACTTAAATTTTTCAATTAAATTTATTGATATTTACACGTTCTTCTATATGTAAGTTCCTAACTATTATGTCAATAAAATGTATAAGTATCGCGTTGAGATTCCTCTTCATATGGGTATACTTACAAATAAATTGAAAAATGTTTGCTGGCCGGAAACTTACCGCCACTGTATATTATAACTTGGCTCCGCTTGCATAGACACCAAAAAGTCAAATTAATGTACATAAAAATAAATATCATACGCATAATAAATACGCATACTCTTAATTTTATGATTTTTTTTTTTTTTTTTTTTTTTTTTTTTTTTTTTTTTTTTTGCAAGTTTTTCAAAAAGTTTTTAGTTTTAATAAAAAAAAAATATATATATTTATTTCTCGATGATCACGAAGTACTTTGCATTTATTTCCTTATAGAAAAGTTCCGTTATAGAGAGGTTTCACTTTAAACGGGTTCCTCTATAGGCAGGACCATTTTATCAGTTTTTGCTACATTTAGTTTGCTTAAGATATGGATTGTTAAAACATGTTAGCCCCCAGAAAAATTTCAGAGTCCCCCCCCCCCTGGCATCACTCGCTGCGCTGGTTACGGCCCTGTATGATGCAATTTTTTAGAAATGATGTTAGTTCATCGAATTTTAAGAAATGCATCTAAAAATTCTCATATATATATATATATATATATATATATATATATATATATATATATATATATTTCTTTATTTATTTTATTTTTTATTTATTTTTTCTTTTTTTTGTGTGTGTGTGTCCTCAAACTAAAAATCTAAAAATGTAAGTCGTTTTCTCTGATATAGAATCATTCAAGAATATGAACACTAGATTTTTAATATATATTTTTTTAACTATCATTAAGTTTATATATGTTTTTGAATTTAGATAATTAATGCATTTATAGATTCCAGGGGGGGAATTCCCGCTGACAAAAATTCCACGAAGAAAACCCCTACAGGATAAAAACTCCACGGAAAAAATCCCCACGTGTATTTAGAGTTGCAATACTGTCTTACAAAATACATTTTTACTGATAAAGATTTTAATAAAAGCAAAATTATTCCTACCGAAAGATTTTGCGTATCTCATGAAATATTTTTTTAATATAAAAATAAATATGATTTCATTCACTAATAACATATTAGATAACTCGGATAGTAATCCCCCTTAATTTGATTGCCCCAAATTAAGCAATTCAATTCTCAGGAGTTAATCAATCATTACATCAACATAATTTTGCTTTGCAAGTTTTATAATAATAATAGTAATAATAATAATAGTAATTTTAATATGTACAATGCATTTGCATGCATTATTCCCTATTATGAATTTTTAGGATAGAATTTTTACTTTATTTATATTTTAAAATATATATATAGGTATTTTTACAATTTTTCATTCATTCATTGTTTCAATTGTAACTATTTCAATCTGTTGGAATATTTTAACAACTTAGTAATTTTGTGTTGATATTTTCAGAAGCAGTAAATAGTCGTAGCTTATAAATAGTTATTGATAACTCTAAATTTATTACAGCGAATGTTTGTTTAAAATGAGAATTGTAATATATATATATATATTCATTTGTGTGTGCCGGAGGGAAAAAGCAGTGGTTGGCATAAAATTATCCTCATGCTCCAGTGTTGAATTCAAATACTTATCTCCGGGAAGGATTTCTGTGGCTCCTGGGGGAGGGGGGGGGGTTGCAATTTTTGATCACTGAAAACCCAAAATCTTAAATTTTCCGAGGGGAACATTTTATTGCTGTGGGGGGGGGGGGGTCCCCTCCGGGAAACCTCCTGGATTCAACACTGCTCATGTTTTATCATTGAGAATTTCACTATGTAAATCGGAAGCAGTATTTAAATATTGCAAGTGCTCATAAGAAACTACCTCATTCACACGAAATCACCCGCTCTCTAATGTTAATTATATGAAGATTTTTGTTAAGACATCTCATTTACATGTTAGTATTTCCATTTATTATTATTATTATTAATATTATTATTATTTATTTTATTTATTTATTTATTTTATTGCATGGGTTTTCTGAATTTAATCTTTAATATTTCGTTTGCATATCATACTTTTTAGTATTTTTTTTTTCATTTTAAAAGTTTCCTTATCACAATGATTCAAGTTGTTTAAAACAAAAATCTTACATAAAATTTATACTTGGCATTGTGCAAAATGCGCTTCGAAAGGATGTCTCAAATGCCAACACTGTTACCGTCCGTGCCACTGTTTTCAAGATAAGTTTTTAATTAATATATTTTTTCTGCATAATTAGATACCCGAATTAAGAGCCTCCCCCCGATCCCCCTTTCATACTTAGGCAATGAATCTCCAAAATCAATTCCTTGTCATATTTATTCCTAGATTTGCCACATTGATTCAAAATAAAGAAAAAATAAGACTGACCTTCCATATTTTTCAAATAAATAATAAATCTTTTTAAAAAAATTAAATAAATAAGAATTTTTTTTTTTTTTTTGCATTAATAGAGTGTTTACTTGAAAATTGTTAATTTTTATGTATAAAATTAGTATTAATATTTTAAACATTTTATCTTTTTTACTAATTTTAAGAGCATTAAGCAGAAAAAAAGAAATATGAACATTAATTATAGCAGCTTAAGTGAGAAATACATAGAAAATAAACATATATTCGAAAACTGTGCAGTGTAACCTTAAAAAAAATTAACAGAAATTGAATGTTAAAAGCTTCAATAACCAATTCCAAAATTTTAGTTCGTGAAGTAATTTTTGCGAAAGTTCTAGAGACGTATAAATAAAATACACAATATTAAAGCGTCAAAATATTGTTAAATTATGTATATTCTAGCTATATTTTCGATGAATATTTTGGAATTCTTAATAGTGCTTTCACCTAAAATTAAAACGCGATCAAACAAACTGTCAATGGTATGTCAACTAGTATGATATTTTTCTTTCTTCTTCTGTTTTTTTTCTTTCTTCTTCTTCTTTTTTTTTTTTTTTTTTTTTTTTGTTACAGTACATATTTACATATTAAATATTTAATTACATAAAAAAATTCTTAACTATTTATTCCCACTTCTAAAATAAAAAGCGACATAACAAAACATTTTACTTTTTTAAGTATTTCAGAAACAGTAACAACACTATGATCTATGGGATACTTAGGAAGAAATAATTATTGTTCGTTAAGCACCTGGAATAACACATGTTTTCAATATTAATGATGATTTTTTAGTTACAACGTGACAATGGTGTCATTTCCAATTCCCTTTTTTCGGCAATCAGTTAACTTAACGATGTTTGATGAATCAACTGATGTGCTGTGGATATCGGATTTTGTAAAGGGTTTCTTTTTATTTTCACTTCACCACCTGTGGAAAATATTTATTGCTGTTCGTGGCACCCCCAAAAAGTAATTAGTCCCACCTTATCAGTAGTTAGCCAATTTGAGAGAAGGGTTCATGGATTCATTTCTGTTTGGTAAATACTTAAAAAACACAGTCGTTTATCGTATCGTCTCCACAGCATGGGGCTCTATGGACCACTTGTAATTTGAATAAAAATATATCAGTGTAGTTCATTTTTTAACAATAAGAAAGATAAACTATAACAAATTTGTTTATTCACATTTTATTATTCATTTTTATTTGTTTATTCACATTTTATTATTAATTTTTATTTGTTTATTCACTCTTTTAGCTCTAACTAAAGTAACATTTTTTTTTCTTCATTTTTTTATCATTAAGTCATTATACCGGTCGCAGATTGAACAATTAGGTTTATTATCTTCTACAATACATTTTAAAGCCTGTTCCACAACTTTATGTGGCACAGAACCTCTATTGGTTTTCCTAGGCTTGTTTCTTGGCATTGCTAAAAGAAATATGAAAAATGATATATAATCTTTTTGTCCAATGATGCCACTTAAAGTTAAATATAAACCTTTATAATAAGAAATATATATATATCTAAATATATGACTAAGGAAAAAATATAATAAATTTTTCCTGTCTACTTTACATCATCTGTATTTTTTTAATGAATTTTACCTTATTTAATTATTACATCCAGACACAAACTAATAGGTAGATATATTTTTGTTTTTCTCATTTTATTATTTTATTTAAATATAACTCATTATGGATGCATGTATACATAAGTGCAGGAATATTAAATTAACAGATCATGTGAAATTAAAAAAAAAAAACCCTCAAATGCACAAAATGTTTTGTTTACTAATTTTGGTGTTCAATTTGGGTTAATTTTTAAATTTGAAAGCTTTTATTATATAGATAAATATTTCAAAAATGCATTTCACAACATGAATCATTAATTAATTCACACACAGAAATAAAATAATTTATTAATTCTTAATTTGGGCAAATTTTTATGTTTGAAAGCATATATTATGCAGATAAATATTTCAAAAATGCATTACACAACATGAATCATTAATTAATCTACACACAGAAGTAAAATAATTTATTAATTCTGAATTTCACATATAATATTTAACTTTTAAAAACATAAGATACAAAACTAGGGTACAATGGATCATGGTCCATTGTACCCCAGTTTCTGATGGTCCATTGTACCCCATATGGAAGTTTGACAAAAACTTGATGATAAAAAAAGAAATTTAGAATTCTATTATTTTAGCTATAATAAATATAATAATGTATTGTCTTACCTTTTTATTTTGTCACACAATATCTTTCAAATTACAAATCTGTAATAAATAAATGAAGATATGTTTCACTGAAAATATTTACTTTTGCCTTACTCCTCCTGTGTCAAATCAATTATCAAGCATAAAACGGCTAAAATGTCAGCTATGCACATGGTTTCAAACTTCTTTTTACTACTTCATGACTGTCATCTATATACTAAAATATGAAGCTTTCAAAAACAGAATTAATATCAAACGTAGGGGGTGGACCATTGTACCCCGTGGTCCATTGTACCCCAGTCTCCCCTACATCAAAGCGCCGATAAGAAAGATAAAAAATAGCGACGCCTGACCGAAAGAAGTTAGTGCTATATGTGCCTGGCCCTTAAGCGTAAAATTTTAAAGTACAGTGTTTTCAGTATCGTAATTCTGAATGTTTCTGGTAAACAGACGGAATTTTTTTTAAACTAATGAAATAAAATGATAAATATGAATGATAAATAAAAAATGATAAATATTGTCTATATTCTATAACATCGTTATAAAAGCGCGAGAAGCTGGTGTATTTTAAAAATTATACATTTTCCAAACTGATTTTAAAGTATGTAATTAATAGAAAGTTTTTTCATTATTATCCTAATAAATCATCAATGATGATATGAGAAATATATTCCAGATTAAAAGCACGAGGTAGAGAAAATAAAATAATAATAATAGTAATAGTAAACAATAATAATAGTAATACTTAATAATATTAATAATAATAATAATATGTTATAATACAGATGTTTAGTGACCTTTCCTACATGAATCCCATTTGTTTTGAATAAAAATGGCATGAGGGAGCATATATCATGAGGTCGTAAATTAGGAATTCTTGCGAAAAAACAAATGTGTTCTAGCACTGATTTAAGTTTCAATCTACTGTGACGTCATCAAAATGGCGTACCGGGATATATATCAGGGGGATGTTAATCAGGATTTCGTCGAAAGTAAAATGCTTTAGCACCGGATTTAAGTCCCCCTGATTTAAATCCTCATCTACTCTGACGTCAGCAAAATGACGTATAGCGGGATCTTAATCAGTGGGACCTTAATCAGGGTCTCAACCAAAGTAAAATTCTCTGTGACTGGATTTAGGTCCCGATCTGATAGCGGGATGTATATCAGTGGGACGTTAATCAGGATTTCGTGAAAAGTGAAATACTCAAGCATTGGATTTATATCCCGGTTTCTTGTGACGTCAAAATGACGTATAGGGGATCTTAATCAGTGGGACCTTAATCAGGGTCTCGACGAAAGTAAAATTCTCTGTGACTGGATTTAGGTCCCGGTCTGATAGCGGGATGTATATCAGTGGGACGTTAATCAGGGTTTCGTGAAAAGTGAAATGCTCAAGCACTGGATTTATATCCCGGTTTCTTGTGACGTCAAAATGACGTACCGGGACCTTAATCAGTGGGACATTAATCAGGCGCCTCCTTTTTCTAGCAGATAATTTTAAAAAATCGACCCAAATGTGATTTTTTTCCGGACAAAATAAAAAAAATCACTCATTAAAAGCTTCAAGTATGGAGATGCCTTATTTAGTTTGGCATTACTGAGGCCTACGCTTAAGCCCCCTGTCCTCCCAAAAACGAGCGTCTGAGGAGAGCACATTGTTTAAAAGTAAAGAATTATATGTATTAATATGTATGTATTATTAACATATACGTAATTATATATGTTATTATATGCCATTAATGTAACAGGTTAAAGCGACAATAGACTGGTTATATAACGAGCCCTTTAAATTAAAGACTTTTTTGCTCTGTATTTTTAGAAGCATTATGATAACTTTTTTATGATGAAGGTCACAGTAGATGATCGAAATGTTGAATTCTTTAACTTTATTTTAACGTTTGAAACAATCATCAGACTCTTTAAATTTATTATATAAATCTTCTTAATATTATTTATAACTTTTGCAGTAACAAATTTTTGATATGATGAACAGTAATAATGGATGATACTACTTAAAATATTCTCAAGGGATTAATAAAAAGGGGGTGGGTGGGTTGGAGAAGAAATAATCGAATTTACATGATTTTCATAAAACCGACTCTTACAGAAAAATTAAATTAAAAACTCATAAAAAGAAGCAAGATAAAATTGTTAATTTGGCTTCATCACTGTCTTCATTTAGTTTTTGTGGTTAAAATTAGTATTTAAATTTGAAATCTACTTGTGCCTGTAGGTTGAATCTGCAATTTTTTTATTATTAGTTATATCATTTAATTAAGTATTAATTATGATTTCAAATTGAAATTAACATTATGTTAAAAAAACTACTTTTAGCTATCTACATTAAGAAGGTCTGCAGCATTATTATTTAAAGATGTCAGATCTCTTACTTTTAATGGCCAAAATACCTAGCAGATACCAGGCCTAAAAAATTATCATTTTTTAACACTTTCCAACAAAGTTGAAAAATGTTTATGCATTCGGTTCGTCTAGCCGTTTGGCCGTCTGTCCGCGCTCTAGCACCGTTACATGTACTCGGATTGCTATGAAATTACTATATGTTATTTGTATTTACCCTAGCACGAACTCTAATGAAAATGAAGTTTCTACCTTGATTAGTTTTTGTTACAAAGATAGTCAAAATTTGTATCTTGATTCGTTTTCGAATTATTCATTTTTAAAGTTCGTCCTGACTTTTGGATCACCCGGTATATAAGAAAAACAAAATTATTTGAGTAATAAACCAGGTTAACTGGGCTCAATATTTTCATCGCTGTCGCCAGTAGAGGAGCATTCAGAATCATACTAATGTGAATGACCCTACTTTTAATACAGTAAAACAAAATGAAAATATTCCATACTTTAAATTAAACTCACACCAGAAAATTTCTTAAAAAGTACTTATCAGAATGAAACATTAATATAACTACACTGCTTTACACCATATACTCCATAGTTTACAGAAATCGGCGGTTTAAACATTCAAACAGCTGACTGAAAATGAATTAGTGGTAGAATAAGGAAAATTCTGGACGCGTGTATGAGGTACATCCAAAAGATTAGTCATGACAATGTCATGCTTCAAAAAGAAAGTGTGTGAGAAGTTTGTACGCAAGAGGTACAGTTGAGTGAGGATCGATAATGTCTCCTTCTTCCTTGGTATACAGGTTTACTGTTACTGTTTACTTGGTATACAGGTTTACTGTTACTGTTTACTTGGTATACAGGTTTACTGTCCTAACATGGCGCGTTTTCTTGCCACTCGGTTATAATGAATTATTGTTATGAGTTTAATTGTTTACTAGAGTTGGCCAAGGAGTCGAGGAGTCGACTCTAAATCTCGACTCCTTACAAGTGAATCGAACTATCGACTCCTATCTGGCTAACGGAGTCGACTCAAAAGAGTCGAACTTTCATTTCAACTCAGTTTGGGATTCGGAGTCGAAGAGTCGAAAAGTCAACTCACTCACTCAAAGAGTGGTTGGACCAGTTTAACAGAGTGTCGGACTTGGAGAGTCGAGAGTTGAAGATTGGGTGGTCGACTCTTCGATTCTTCGACTCCTTGAAAACCACTCTTTCGACTCGGTATCAGATTTCGACTCTTCGAATCCGCGCTGGGATTTTTAGCAAAAAACAAATGTCTTGGTTTGACTTTATATTGCGGTTGGGAATTTTTGGAAAAACGGAGACAGTGTAGATGGGCATTTCACGTATAATTAGGAAGATACCGAATGAATGAAAAGAGTGGGAGGGGCAAAGAAAAAGGGGCATTCTGCTGGTTATTTCTGGAAAGATTAATTGAATTTATGGAAAAAGGGGCGTTCAGCAGGATATTTCTGGGAAGATTAATTGAATTTATGATAAGCTTGTGCCGATTTCCGTATTGAGGAAAGATCGAACGATCAAACAAAGCAGATATTATGTTTGTATTTTTTGCTAAAAGAAAGTAGAACTGGTTAGGGAAATATTTTCAACTGCCTTTATCTGATGCAATATAGAAAAAAAAAGTTGAAGAGAGAGAAATAAAATTTTACTTTAATAGCAAATTGTTTAAAAAACAGTGTTAAATTAAGACACATTTTTTTCGAGAGGAGATTTCTGTGGGTGTAGGTGGATGTTATAAAGAATTTTGGGTGGGGTAAAGACTGCACTTTTTTAACATTTAAAACACAAAATGCCTGATATTTCAGGGGGGGGGGGATCTCATTGTTCCGCGGGAATGCCTGACCCCCGGGCCACTTTCCGAATTCACCACTGCTAAAAAGTTTTATGAGTTTATTTTATGATTGATGTATTTTAGATAAAGTGTTGTCCTTCATTTGATTACGAATATATTCTTTAAATATGTATTTTTTTTATTTATAAATTATAAATGTTTGCAGATAATGTGAAAATGGATATAATTTTCATATAATTTTTTAAAGTTTAGATGGTCGAATTTTTTAAATATTCCTTTTTTCAAACCAAATTCGGATAATATTTCCTGTTTATTTTATTTTATTTATTTTATTTACTTATTTATTTATTTATTTTTGGTTGCGCAAGTAAGTTTTGAGTGTCAATCGGGAGGACAGGGGATCACAATGACATAGCTGCCAAAATTTACGCTTATTTTTTACTGTTATTTTTTATGAAGGGAATTTGCTTGTTTTCCTAAATTTCCGATGATTTTAAAATACATTTTTTTTTTATTTATTATTATTATTTTTTTAAATAGTGGTAGAATAAAAACATAAAACCCGGCAGTTATTCAGTATATTATCATGATTTTATAAATAGAATTTCAAAAGGAAGTCAATTATAAAAACTGTAAATATCAGGGAAAAAATTAAAAAATTAGTCTCCCCGCCGCTTTTTTATGATCGTATAAGGGGTAAATTATGTCCCAGACACTGAACATTTTGATAGATTTGTAAAATGACATTTATTAAAATTACAGAAAACTTGCAAATATTCATAATTTATTTAGAGGAGCTCACAGGTCCAACCAGGCCCGGTACAAGCGAAAGCTAATCCAGGCTAATGTAAAATGAAAAGTTCTATCCGGTCCTGACCCGTACAAATAAATAAATTAATAAACTTACCCGGCCCGGTTCAATTTCTACAAAAAATCCGATTTTTCTTACTATACAATAATTTTCTTAAGAATATTTTATGCACATTCATGAGGAATATTTTAGTTTAGTATGTATTCGCAAGACAGAAAATACACAATAGCAACGGCAATGTTATCGTTTACTTAGATTTTTAGACTCTTCAACATTCGTTAAAAAAAATAATGTAATTTGGAATAAAAGAAAAAAAAAGAAGGTTAAAAATGTCGTAGCTTTTAAAGCTGTATAATATAAAGTAGATTTCTGAAAATATTTCTCTGAATTTATTAAATCTGTTCTTAAATTCAAAAAAGCTACTTTCTTACACATTTCTAAATTCATTTTTAGTTGAAAAAAAAAAAAAAAAAAAAAAAAAAAAAAAAAAAAAAAAACTCGTAAAATTGAAAAGTTTTTTTATTCAGAAATTATGTAATTGATTGGCGCTTTCCAATTTTTGGCAAAATACATTAGAAAATTACTCTTAAAATTGAAGTTTATATTGCAAGGGAAAAGAGAAAAACCTGTCGTTTCATGACAAGAATACATTTTTTCTTCATATGTAATGTATTTATTAAAAAATGGAAATGCTGTTTGATTTTTCATCTCCTCTATAGCTGCCTGTCAATGCTTAAAGTTCTATATAAAAATGTATCAGAAATTATGTCAATGCTGAATTTTTTTTTCTAGAATTGAATCTTAAATTTTCTAATATCTCTTCACCTCTTCAAACACACTACAACAGCTCCGTTTTTTCTTTTTCGTATTTAGTTTGATTAGCAGTTCATTTATTAAACAAATGGAAAACGTTATTTGATTCGAAATCCCCTCAATAGTTAGGCTATCAATTTTATAATTGTACATTTAAAACATGCTGACATTGAGCCCTGCAATATAAAGCTTATGTGAAACGAAAAATGCAATTTGCTACAAAACAATGAGACTCAGGATAATCGCTATTATTTTCCAGCAAACTACTGTTGTCCCCTTTGTTTCATAATTTTAGTTTTAATAAATCCAGAAATAGACTAGACCGGGGAGGGGGAGATATATTTTTTGCATTATATTTTCTACAGAATTTAAACGTAAAGTAATTAATTTCTTTTTAATTCGATGATACGATATCTTTCCAACATAACCAACACGACATATATATAAACGCACACATATTAAAAAATAAAAAATAAAAAAATCAATTAACTTAATTTGTACTAATATTTCTCTTTTTTTTTTGGGGGGGGGGGGGATATTTGTGAATAACTAATAATTTATAAACATAAGAACATAATGAACTTAAAGATCTGTTTTAAATTTTTAAGTAAAGAACCCCCCCTCTTCCTCAAAAAAAAGATAAAAGAAAAAAAGGAAAGAAAACAGTCTAATAATTTTAAACGCTGTGATTGCCGGATCCTGGCTCGAAGCCCCGGCCTATTTTTAGCGGCACTCGGGTCGGGTCTTACTTTATTTTACCAGCCTCGGATTGGGCCTTGTCATTGCATTCTCCCAAGCCGAGCTTGAGACTTACTTTTTACTAGAAGACTGGTTCGGGTCTAACCTTTTTTTTCTCGTAGCGATCGGAAGGGAACGCGTCTATAGCGAATTTTTATTTAATGTTATTCCGTCTTGGAGGATTTTACTTTGTAGCATTTTTCAGATTTCTAAGCCTCTAATGCGTAGAATAGCACATAATATGTGGATTAACAATATTAATATCAACTGAAACATTTACATACAAATTAACATTAATTAAAAAATGAATATCATAGCATAGGGTTCTTCTTTAAAAATAAAGATTATAAACATTAAAAAAATCTAAAATATAAATTTTTGATTAGAACTTCTCAAACGGAAAAATCCATATTTTCTAAAAATTTAAATATGCCGGATCAGGCTAAGAAGAAGATTTTAACTTTTTTCTTGTCGGGTTAATAACTGTTCTGTACGAAGCAAGTTGGCCGAACATTTATGTTTTTTACCAACCAGGTCATTATTTTTTATACGTTCTGGGCCGGTACAGGACTGAAAATTTCGGCTCTTACCACAAAAGTATATTTTTTATCTAAAAACTAAAACAAAATAATTCGAGCATACATTTAAAAATTCTCTTTTGTGCGATATACGTGATAGAAGACATAAAACTGCGTCATTTTTACAACCAACCAACCAATCGTAAGTGAGTCGGGAGTCGACTCACTATCTCGACTCATTAACTAAGTGAATCGAGTCAGAGTCGACTCCTCAAGATGAATCGAAATGCCCAACCCTAATCGAGATTAGTGTTGGGTAACACATACATGAGGCACCTCGTTTGTCCCATACACCCTGACAATTTGTCCCAGTACCTCAGTTTTCAGGTTTGAGGTACCTCAAAAATTTTGTCATGTTGGGGTCTTTTTTGAAGCTGTGAGGCACGAGAGCTGTTTCGTTTCAGAGGATGACTGGAATGGGTTGTGTGTGTTCTGATGTCATTGTCTGTCGATGAAAGAGTCGAAATCAGAACAGGGTTGCGCACTGCGTTTGAAGTTCGAAAAGGCAAAAGCTTAAGCTATGGGTAAAGGTGAAAGAGAAGAGTAAAATATGCAAGTTAAAAAGCGAGACGAATTTGGGGGGGGGGGTTGTTTTGGTGGGTCGGTTCTGATGGAAAGAAAAGAAGAGAGCTAATATTTTCATTACTTTCTTTTAACAATATTGAATTTATACTTCCCAACTTGTGCTTGTCATTATGTGTATATCATTGAGGATAGCAAATGATTGACAACAACAGAGTAGAAACAGAATCGATTCCAGCCGTCCTTTTAAAAATTTGCCACATCTTTTTTATGTGGACGGAGAAGAGGGGGGGGGGCTCGTTTAGAAGTCTGGCCGGACCTGGTGTCACTTAAATGTCCGGCCCGTACAAAAATCGGTCAAAACAGACCCCACACGATCTGACCCGGCTCAATTCTTTTTTTTTTTTTTTGAAATTCTGAAAGAAATTCCTAACATATATGTAAGATTTCTTTAAAGAATACCGCATACATACTTGTATAATTTTACATTATATTTTAAAATTACGATGTGCATGCAAAATGGAAAATATACAGTCTCAAAATTAATTATTATAACTTTTAGAAATCCTAATTTTCAAAAAAAGGTTTCATTAGATAATTAATTTTGTTAGAAAAGAAGGGTTAAAAACATCACAACTTTTAAAGCTGCGTTATGAAAAGTTGATTATTGAAAATATGTCCCTGTATTTATACCGGCTTTTCTCAAAACCAAAGAAGCTATTTTGAAGCATGACATTGTCATGACAAAAGTTTTTTCGTTGTACCTCATACAAACGTCATGAATTTTCCGTGTCCTACCCAACACTAATCGAGATGCACAACGCTAATTTGAATTGTTACTTTTTAATTCATTCTTACATCTGCTGCTTGAATGAATCAGCAGCAGATCTCATGAAGATTTTTTATGAAAAGTATCAAAACGTAGTGTAACAATTATATGTTTTAATTATATTATTTGTTTCTGCTATATTTATCTGGTGTCAGTTTAAACTTAAAGTGTACAGTATCTTATGATTTGTTTAATTCCAACAGAGGTAACTCCTCAATTACAGTCACAGTTAAGCATATCCACCGTGCTAAACTTGATAATTGGAATAAATCATATCTTGCATACGTATATCAGTTTTATTAGTTAATGTACATCCTATGTAGGTACAAAATTCGTGACGTTTACTTCTGAATTTTGTATATATGTGTAAAAATAAATGTTTCATTCGAATCTATCAGACAACTTGCTTTATTCAATGCTGTTTCAAGCACCTCATAACATGTAAGAAACATATAATATTCTTCAGTGATTATAGAAATAAAACATCATAATGCATCTAATCCCCAAATGATCAAAATAATGAACAATACATTTTAAAAATAATATATTAATCTAACAAAATATTTATAGAGAATGAATGAGAACAACATGAGAATAAGAACGTTAATTTTTCAAGAGGATACCACACACCCAGTCACAATCCCCTCTTTGGTGCAGAGATGGGATGACTCCACCCCCATTATAAATATAATGCTTCAATCAGGTTTCGAAGGTCGTGGCTACACTTACATTGGAAATTAGGATGAAACTTGATTGACAAATAATAATAATAATAATAATACTTGGAAAGGGCATAGCCTTTTCACTTTCTTCCAAGCATTAAAAACATGCCTTTCAGTCATGCCTTGATTTTTTTCTCAGGTGTTTCTACCTATATGACAATGCTATTATCACCTTATAAATATATATCTTTTATGAGATAGATTTTATTTTTTTCCGAGATTTTTAAACTCATTTTCTCAAACTACGGGGTCGATTTACAAGCCATTAGTTGAGTTTATACGGACACCAAAGATGCATAACTTGGAATTTTTGTATAACTTCCTAATTATAAAAATGCGAAAAAGCGATTAAAAAAAATGAAAAAAAAATCAAACCTTATAGTTCTCCAAAAATTACCATTGTCTTGTAAAAAATTCCTTATATGTTTCCCAATGTCATATATAAATGCCGAAAGTTTCCGTTGGTACTAGACATAAATATTTACAAAAATATGTATAAATATATAAAACTCATTTAAGGGGATTATTTGGGGCGGAGCTACACAACCTCGACATCAAAGCATTTTTGGCACAATGTCAGCAGAGAATGTGTCAAATGATATATTTTTGATTTCATTAAGCGTATAGGCCATTATTTTCGACACTGACGATACTATTTCGACAATGAAAACTGATGTTTTGTATCGGAGACACTTGAGAAAAATATTTTTTTCGTACTTGTGTAATTCCTAGTACATATATATAATAATATTTATGCTACTAGTTTTTATTTTTTTTTAATCATTATGTGACCTATTAGAGGGTATATAAAGTCAAATGTATATATTTTCTTAAATTTCGCTTCGCTGTATAAAGATTGTAAAGATTCTGAAAATTAATAAGTTATAAAAAAATTATTATTTACGCAACTAGTTTATCAATTAAATGTTTAAAAATCATTATATGACAAATGTAATAGTTATTACAGAGTATATAAATGCAAATATATATATATATATATATATATTAATTTCAGTTACTATAATATATTAAAATGATATAGATTATGTAAATAAGTATGTTATTTATTTATTTATTAAACAGGTTATAGTAATTTTCTTGCTCTGTAAATGTAGTTAATTAATAATATCATGCTCTTTCTGAATTGCAAGTCATGATTCTGTTTAAAGGAAGAAATCAAATTACTTTATTAACAATTATTTAACCTTATACTATTAATATTAATTTTTATGCATATGCACAATGTCGCTTCAGTATCATTGTTATTATTATTATTATTAAATAGCATTGAATTAAACCTTGTGTTTTTGAATGATTTTTTCTTATAAATAGATTTTTTCAGGGGAATGGTCATTGGTGATAGGATAAATAAAAATAAGACAAAAAATATATATATTAATGGTTGAATAAATACTATTATTTAATCATTAAAATAGTTAATAAATTTAGTATATAAATTAAATTAATATTTTATTTAAAAAAATTAAATTAATGCTTTTTTTAATTTATTAAATTAATATTATTAATATAAATTTTAAACGTTTTAGTTTAAGTTACAGGAATTTATAATTCTTAATATAATTAAAATTAAAACAATAATTTATTAAACATAAGTTCTGGAAAAGAGGGAGCGATTTGCCAAAAACATAAAAAAAAAGAAAAATACAACAAATTCTTAAAACTCAAACATCCGAAAAAAACTTAGTTTTAACACAGAAACTCATAAATAAAGTTGCAACATGTTTTACCTACTACATTTTTTGTATTACATATTTTTATTTATTTACCGTATTTTTATTTATTTATTTATTTACTATACAAAATTTCCATCATAAAAATTATAAAGATAGAGTAAATACTTGTGCTTCAATAAATATATTCCTTTTCTGATTAATTAAAGGGTGCGGCTTTAGTGGAATGATTTGAGAAAATATTTGCATGTAGTACTTTGTAAGTGTCTGATTGAATTATTTAAGAAATTTATTTATTAGTGTAATTGAAAAGAAAAAAAAATCACTATTGTGTATTTCAGCTGATAAAAATTTAAAGATTCTATTTAAATGCATGAAATCTAGGGCCCCACCAGTGGTCGTGAGGTTCTGTCTTCTAAACTGGTAGACGAAAGCTGCTGGGTTCGAACCCAATCGCGGCCGTCGGCCTAACCGTTCGTGGTTTTCCGTAGTTTTCTTCGAACCTTCTATTTCCTTGCGTAAATATGGGTTAGGTTCCCTTAGAAAGACCTCCACTTAGGGCGTCCCCACCTTTAGGGCGTATATCCCAAATGTAGATAACTGGCCGTCATAAACAAGCTTGAAATCTAGGGGGGGGGGGGACTGTATTAAAGTAGTTCATAATGTATGCATAATTGCAAAAAATAATAATAAATTTAAAGCTTAAACCAACAAATTCTTAAAAAAAAATAAAAGAAAAATATCGAATACAGTAAAAATAATTTTTAATATACATGTGGAGTTATAAATTTACACCTTAAAATGTATGACAAAATGAGATTTTGGTACTACTAGGTTACCCGTCTACCAAAATATTATCACCAAACTATAAGATCAAATGCCAATAATGGATGATCGTGAATGTCACATTCACTGACATTAAATACGATTCATGTTTTTAAAATGCCATTAAGGGATTTTTATTTCGACTTTTTATTTGTATTTTTATCAATATTCCACTAATTATTTATTTTTCCGTTACTTAAAATAAAAAATTACGTCAATATGTATAATTTGGCTATTAGTTTGGCGATTTGTAATATTTGGCGAAATTGGTCCACGAGATAACAGCATAGTACCGAGATTTTATATTATGCTCAAATAAAGATTTTAAAACTATTATGAAAAATTGCAATTCTATGCATGTAATTGAACTCAGAAATGACGTGACATGCAGCGAAAGGGGAGAGGGATGGTAAAAGCATATTTCATTTATTTTTTTTACTTTTTTCGTAACATTTATTAGATAAATATGAATAAGCAAATGATAAATCCCTAAATTTTCAAAATATCAGAGGTTTTTAATAACACAATTCAAAAATAGTTCGTATAATGTGCCTAATGCAAATTTCTCAGCAAACGGGCAATAACTGACAGACGAATATGCAAGAAATAGAATTAAACAAACACTTTTGCTCTTTTATGGTTGTTTTAAGATCACGCGAAATAATGCAACATATAATTTAAAATTTCAAACGAAACACTTTTTTTTAAATCTTATTCTCAATATAAAATATCACTGTTTTTCATTATTTTTTAACCTCATCATTGTGAAATTAATGTTTTGTAGAGGACATTGTCGTAAACCTATTCAGTTTCAATCGACCAAACACACAAATTTCAAGCACTTTTGTATGGTACATGCTGATTGGCTAAATCAGAGAGTGGGGTCAAAATGTACAATCCAATGAAAATACTCAGGTACACGGTACGAGTTTGCGGTGAAAGACTAGTCAGTTCGTTTTCGATTTTCAATAGGAAGAGAAACGCCCACCCCCTAGCTCCGACTGATGGATTCAACTACCGGATTCAATACTCCACAGACCTGGTTTCCTTGTCTGAGCTGTCCCTCGTAGATATACGGGGTTATTTTATAAAGTTACCGACAAGTTGGAAACATCACTTGCCGGTTTATTGAATTATAGTAGTGTTGACGTAGAATCGCTGTACCAAACTTTATTATTTTTGTTATAAAGTTTTATTGACAAATATTTCTGGTGTGCGTTTTAACTTTAAAGATGCATAATTTAAAAATTTACTTAATTCTTTAGTCGTGATAAAAACAATTTTAAGACCATTAGTATAAGAGTAGATGTTCATCTATTGATACCAGTAACTGATACATTCATAGTATTTAACTAAGTTTGTTTACTGAATATTTATTTTTATTTCCCTTACTTATGTTAGATTTATTTGTTAATGGTGCATCTTCGATATAATATTGGTGTCGAATTTCTTAACAATGTGATAATCTATTAAATAGCTAAACACATTTCTGAGATTCTATTAACTTTAATTTTACATGTAACGCCTCAATTCATACTAAACTAAAAACTTTCCTCGTCGATTCCCCTGTCTTCTGTGAATTTTTCTCCTCGCTTTCCCACAGAGTTTTCGAGAATAATATGGATAATTTTTTAATTTCTCCAAAATCGGACTGTGCTATCTGATTCATCTGGTCCGGCACAATAATTTGGTTATATACACCGTTATCACATTCCATTTGCATCTTCTTTCAGCATAAATAAACTTTCCTCAGCGATTTATATGTCTATATGTTTGTAAAAATTTAATTCTAATCCACATGAAAATTTATTGTACCGATAGGCGTTTGAAGCACCTTAGAAAAATACAACATAAATGCAATATTCCTAAATAAATATACGAAAATAAATGTCAGAACTAATAAAGCATATTTAAAAAAAAAAATGATCAAAAACATAAATAGTGATAATAATGATTATAAACAGAATATAAATGCATATTAAAATAATTACGAAGCGTGGGAGCCAGAATTTTTCCCATCCCAATTGAAGGATGTTAATCTGCCTGATTATCGTTATTATATATATAGATTCTGCATAACTCCACCCCTATTTTAAAAAAGTCTCCATAACTGCACCCCTAATTTTAAAACAATGTATGCATCAAGTTTCGAAAAGGCGTTTCACACTTGCATAGTAAAAAGAAAATGATGACACTGATAATTTATCAATATGTTTACGTCAAAAAAAAATTAAAGGTATTGATAAAAAGCTTCCAGACAGAAAATGCCTTAAGATATCCGCACACCTTCGGAAGTGATTCTTTGAAAATTTGAAAATTTTCTCTTGTTATTCATTTTTTATAATGACATTTGCCCTAAAACTCTGAAAAAAAAAATATGTATAAAAGTTTTAGAAATTACTCAGAAATAATTTTTAAATAGAAAAATAATCAAAAAGTTAGTGAAAAATCGATATTTACAAAAAACGTAAGAATTCATATATATATATTAATTTTAGCAATTATTCAGAATTAAAAAAAATATATTGACATTTACAATACATTAACCCTTTCGGGACGAGCGACCGGTATTCGTGCCAGCACCGTTGGCACTTACATCCCGCGCGACCGGTATAGGTGACAGCGCTGTTGGCACACAGATCCCGTGCGACTAACATTCGTGCCGACCGTTTGGAACGTTTTATGGAAAAGAATATAACGCATAAAATGTTTATCATAATCGTATTTTACTTTATATTTGGGAAGAATACATTTCCTTCTAACATAAAAAGCAAATAGAATAAGTGAATGTTTTTTTTTTTTTAAATCTAAGTTATTTTATTATTCAAAATATTACTACAGTAAAAAGGAAACATGATTAGTTCAACTATTTGTTTCTTAAACTTTCTGAAACGCAATCTCTTTTCGATCATAAATCTTTTACATGTGTGGTAAAGCTTTATTTTTTTTTTATATTTATTTATCGCAAAGTTTTGTACAGTATTTGAAAAGGGGGAAAGTGAATGAGCTGTTTCAGAATAAATATGATGCCTTGTGAGATATGCTTACGTTTCTGACGCTAAAGATTTCTAGTTAGTGCGGTTTCTGTTTCTTTTTCTTTTTTTCCCTTCTTTTTTTCTTCTGGATGATTTAAAATGGTTGAGTTTTAGGTCAACGGGTGAATATTTTCTTAATTTTATTTTGTTGTTGTTTGTTTATTTGTGTGTAAATCATTGTGATTACAGCGATTTGAGGTCTGATATTTCAAAATGAAAGGATTAATCCAACTAATACTTTTATTTTGTTGTGGCAAATTAATTTGCTCTGTAAAAAAAAGGAAATAACAAAAAAAGAAAGAAAAAAGAAAAAAAGAAAAGAAAAAAAAAGTTTAAAAAATATTGTTGTGTTTTACTTTAGTTTTAATTTTTGATTTTTATCTTCAGTTATTTTCTTTATTGTTTAACAATTACGTTATTTTCAATTAAGTTATCTATATTTATATATCATATTGTCCAAACTTATTAAAATATCAGAAAACATAAATGTTTTACAATAAATGTAATAGCAGCAATTTTGAAAAATATTTAGTCTTCTTAAAGTAGCATTTTTGAGAGTTATTGATTATAACATAATAAATTAACTGTTGCAATTTTGATAAATAATTCTATATTACAAATTAATAGTCAGTTTTTTCCCAAAATAACTGAATACATTTATTCGATATATTTAATTATCTCTATATTTATCTGTTTATTTCAATTTTTAAAATACTTGTAAAATCAATGGCATTTGTGATCAGCTTATTTCAATTGATTATTCAGTTTCATTAATTATTATTCAATGCATTTAATTCTATAACTTAATCTTGTTTTAAGTATGTTCATATGTAAGATATAAATAAAGAAATTTTATCAATAACATTTCTTTGATGAATGTATTTTAAGTTATTGCAGTTTACTCATCATTATCAAGTCCCTTTATTTGATATTTCTTTTATTATCCATTACTACATTTTTTTTCTTTTATTTTCAAAAATATTTTTATTATTTAATAACATTTTAGATATGTATATTTTAAAGTATAATTCTATTTTACTTTAGATACTTTCTTATTTAAAATGTATTTTATGATTGATTATATATTTAAATAAAATTTTTGAATTTTCAAAAATATTTAAAATTAAATTGAACATTCTCAAACGATTTTTTACAGCTTTATAAAAACGCTTATTTTGTTTAAGGAGTGTTTTAAAAATTATTTAGAAACAAAGTTGTTTCTTTCAATAAAATTGTTATTTATTTCAGTAAAATGCTTCATATGTTGCTATAGTAGAGGCAAGTAAGTCTTCTGTAATCGTATTATATTGTTTTTTAACATGAAAACGTGGTTAAAATATGGATTATATATATTTAAAACATCATTTTTATACTAAAATATTGGAGAAAATGCCCCAATTTTTTGTGTGAATACATATAATAACAACTTCTTCCATGTATGTGCATTTCAAAAGGTTCCATCGAAAAACGATTTTTATATAATTTTTTAAAGAACACTCTACAAGAGTTAGGCTTAGCTGCGCAAAATCCTTCGGCCCTGAGAAGGAAATCAAATTTTCCCTCTCCGTCCTCAGATGCGCTCTTCTGAAAGCATGCGCCGTCGCGAACGGGTTAACTCTCATTCGAGAAAAATTATTAATAAAAGAAAAAATTTGTACACGGAATATAGGCTCACAAAGTGTTGAACTTCTGAAAGATAAATATTTAAAAGCATTTGGGAGTAATTTATTTTTTATTTATACTGTATTTATTTTTTTTTAATTAAAGCTCGTATGCAATGAAAATATTTAGGCGGTACTAAAAATTCAGGGCACGCATTCATTCATCGACTCTGGTTTTGAAATCTTAGAAAATAAAGTTATTATTATTATTATTATTATTATTATTATTATTATTATTTATGTATGTATGCTCAAAGCTACTCGATAAATTGTTAACTAGCTGAAATTTTTGAGCCGGAAGATTAGTTCAGAATGGCACAAAAACATTCCAATTTGTGAATGGACGAATTCAAAGACATGAAAAACGACTTCATTTTAAACATGTCTTAACTTACTTGAGAAATTCAAATTCTTGAAGGTTTGAATTCCGAGTTTTTTAAGTCTTAATATGATCTTTTAATGTAATTTGTCAAAATAAAATCTAGAAAATACTATGATTAAAAACTATGAAAAACTATGAAAATATACAACGAAAAACTAAATACTATGATTTCGGATAAATTATAACGCTATTTTTGTACATATTCAATAATAATAAACAAAATAAAAGTATTAAATTCGAAATCATCGAAATCTTCACATCGAAAATTTGTCGTTAGGAGCATTTTCTTTAATAATTATTTTCTTTGTTTATTCCAGAGAATATTGAACATAAATGAGAAATGACGCCTTCCAAGATTTAATAATTGAATATACTCGTGAATATATGAAAATTTAGAATGTTTATTTTAACACTCACACCATAAAATATAAGGAGAAAAATATAAATGTTTAAAAACCGAATTTAAGCGATGCTGAAGAAATCAGCTCTCAGAGATCAATTCGTGAACGGCTGCCACATTAATGGATGCCGTGAAATAAAATTTCAACGATAGGACTTCGCAAGACTTACGTTCCTCCCTCTGGTATTAAATCGCCTGATGCCCCTGCACTTCAAAGATCTTAATTGTTAATTGCCTTGAACGAATCGAGAGCATGATACTTGTTTTGCAATATGAGGCTTTCATCTTTGACAAATTTAATATTTTGTATTTCTATTATGGTCCACTAAGTGTTACCTGTAATAACATGCATTTAAAATCGAGAAATGTGTTTTTTTTCTTTAAAGTATCATTACGCCGAATTTAAAACATAATTTGTTGATACTGCTTACAATAGGCTTGGCTGATTTTCTCCCCTTGTATAAATCAATCATTATATCTGCAAATCGTAGAGACATAATTACTTTTATTATATCACTGAGCGCTTGTAAAAGTACAGTGTAAAAATTTTAAACCAAGTATGTTATTTAAAAATATCATCTTTTTTTACGTAGTTTTTATCATGTAACTCTTGACTGACATTATGTCCAAAGGAAATTTAAAATATTATCACTATTTTTCTAGCAGATTTTGAGATTTAAAAAAACTCAAACATAATTATTCTGGACAAAAAATAAATAAATAAATAAATAAAATAAAATAAATAAATAAAAAATTATGCACTAAATGGTTTAAATATGGAGACGCCATATTTATTTTGTCATTACTGAGGCCAGCAACCGCGCCCCCTGTTCTCCCAAGTCTGAACTTCCGGGGAGAGCGCATCGTCTAATAGTAGATCTTTGTAAAAAATTCGCCTTTCCTAAAAGAATAAAGTAGGGGGGGGGGGGCAATACTCTGTATTTGCCTCATTCAACGTGACCTGTGATCCTTGAGATAATTTCAGAAGTCCACAGTAAAACCAGAACAATATTTGCATTTTTTCGCATTTTATTAATAATAAAAATAATTTCCTTAGATTTTGCTGTACTTCAGAAAATTTAGTTTTGAAATATTTAATTGTAGCAGACATTGTTGATTATGGTGTTGTTGTTATTCCTTTGCAAAACATGAAAACTTCAATTGAAAATTCAATTATTCAATCGAATAACTTGAAAAATAGGAAATATATTCGAAGCAATAATTTTGCATACTTATTTTTCAAAGGAACAGTCTGGAAACATTGTTTCGCCATGGCGATAATAATATTGGCGATTAATATTAATACTAAAAAAATAAATAAATATCACCATTGCTTTTACACAATGAAATATGGGTATGTTTTTAGATTTTTAAGAAAATATATAATCGTTTTTCGCACAATTTTTCACTTAAATAAATTGTAAAAAAAATATCGAATAATAATTCTTTAGTATCCTTAAGACCCTTTTAATTCATGAAATGCCGTGCTATGATTTTTTAAAAAAAGATGTTTTTGCAATATTCAAAAATTATTTATTTTTCTCAAATAATATTAATACAATTTACGTCTATATTCAAATCGTACCGCGAAGACGATGTTCCGCCTACTTTATGTCGCTAAATTTTCTGTATTTTATTATGAACAAATAAATATCATAGGATGATGGGTGGAGTTTAAAAATAAGAATCAGCGAGGGCGGAGTACAGATGTAAAAACATATTAATATGTTTCTGGCGTATAATCCTCAATTTAATACTGATAGCTTGATACTTTGGGAAATTTAGTGTTTACTAAAGAGTAATTTTTCATAACACAAAATCATTAAAATTACATTAAAAGGAAAAAAAAAAAAAAAAAAAAAAAAAAAAAAAAAAAAAATGCTGTTAACAAATTTCTTTTTTGACATCGCCGTTTTTTTTTTTTTTTTTTTTTTAAACCTCTTTTAAAATTATTTGCATTAAGAATCTACGACTCTGGTTTTGAATAAGGCTACTAGATTTACGAGCTGAAGCATCCGCCATTGATGTGCCTTTGGGTTTTCCATATGTACCCAGCGCCCATTAGCTTCTATATAAACAGAGAGCAATAGTGCTGCATTTTGACAGTTATTTTCTATTAAATACACGTTATAATTAGATACGAAATTTATGGTAAGATGTTGTTCTGCTTAAATTGTTCAAACCATTTTAGAAAAGGTCACAAGGCGTTTCAATTTCTGGAAGAAAACACAAGACAAACAAAGTAAATAACCAACTGTCGTCGAAATAATTGGCGCGGTTTTTGAAAGCGCCAAATTTAAAAGTCGGTCAAAACTTGTAAAAATAAATGATGATTACGATTCTTTTAGATTTAATTTTTTATATCTGTATTTATTTAATTCTCGTATGATAGCGGTTCCCAATCAAGGGTATGCTTGCTCTTGGGGATACGTTACGGGTTTTCTGAGGGCATGTCTTAAATATGTAATGGTTTAAATCACAAAAATATTAGAAATGATAATGTAATTTTTATCGATTTATTATATGATTGGGAAAAGATAATTACTAATAAGAAAAATTGCACAATTATTATTATTATTATATAGTATTAGATATTTTTATTATATAAATTAATTATTTTATTATATTAATGTATTATATGTTATAATGTATTATATTATTTTATAATTATATATTTTTTTGTAGATATAAATATAATATATAGCGTAATAACATATTAATACATAACTTTATAATTAAAAATAATAGAAATATATAAATTGTTATATATAATTAAAATTATAAATAATTTTAAAATATAAATTTAAAAAATAAAAATATAAATAATGTAAATATAATTATATTATATTATAAGTATTATCCCAATATATATACATATTATGTTATTTTGTATAATTATATTGCATTATACAATATAATAAATAATAGATTATATATATATATATATATGTATATATATATATAATAAAATAATATAAAACTATATAAAGATAAT
Organism: Maratus speculifer; assembly: GCA_964019185.1. Classification (NCBI taxonomy): domain Eukaryota; kingdom Metazoa; phylum Arthropoda; class Arachnida; order Araneae; family Salticidae; genus Maratus; species Maratus speculifer. Next base: position 5,878,829 of record OZ025302.1, on the reverse strand, counting down.
AAATTATCCATATTTAATTTAATAATTGTAATTTAACAATAACAATAGTAATAATAATAGTTTAATAAATGACTAATTTATAATTTAATACATAATAAAATATATTAACTATAATTATAATAAATGCATTATGTAAACAATATATTTAAATAATATATAAAATATTATGTATAATTATTATGCATTACATTAATGTATTAATTATTACATTATTTATTTATTTATTATTTAATTATATATTTATCTTTTCGATTTACTATGAGTTGATAGAATATCATTTTTTAAATATATATTTGTTAATGAGTAGATTTTTTAATATTTGATTTTAATTAGTTATACATTTAATTTTTTATTGATTTACTATGAGTTAATAAAATATTATCATTTTTTAAATTAATTTTTGCCAATGAAATTAATTTTAAATATTTAATTTTATTTATTAATACAATTATGTTTATTAATTTGCTATCAATTATTACTATCAAATATTATTTTTTTAATGAATTCTTGTTAGTGAAACTAAATTTAATTTAATTTTATTTATTTATACAATTATTTTTATTAATTTGCTATTAGTTAATAAAATATTATCATTTTTAAAATCAATTCTTGTAATTGAAACTAATTTTTAATATTTAATTTTATTTATTTTTACAATTATTTTTATTAATTTACTATCAGCTAATAAAATACATAATAATTTTTTAATTTTTTTAATAATTTATTATATTATTTTATTATTTTATTTTATCTATCAGTTCCTTGTCACTTTTTTGCTGCGTCATTTTTTCAGCATTTGTTTTTTTTTTGTCACTTTTTCCAGTCACTTTTTTTCCGTTTATCACATAGATGATGCATTAGTTCAAGTAATATATGATAAACAAATTTCTTGAGATCGCCAATAAGGTGCTAAAGTCGCCTCTGTGGTCGCCAAGAAGCAGGGATGTACCCACAGTGTACCTAAATATGGCGGTGATGGTCCGGCCCATAATTCTAGAGGCTCTAGTTTTGAAATATTTGAAAATGTCGTAAATACTTTTCTATTTTTTTTTATTTATGTTCAATATTAATCAATAAATTGTTAACTAGCCGAAATTTTTGAGCAAAAACAATAGTTTCAGCATGGCACAAAAATCCATTTGTGAATGAAAGAATTCAAAGAAATGAAAAATGATTTCATTTTAAACATGTCTTATCTCAATTGAGAAATTAAAAATCTTTCATATTAGAATCCTAATATTTTCAGTCTTAATATAAATTTAATCTTTTGATGTAATTTGTCAAAATAAAATCTTGAAACACAAAAATAAACATTATGATTTCGGTTAAATATTAACACTATTTTTTTAGATTATTCAAAAATAATAAAGAAAATAAAAGAATTTAACTCTACTCACATCGAAATTTCGTCGTTTAGAAGAATTTTATTTTGAATTATTTTCTCTCTTTATTCTGAAGTATGTTGAAGATAAAAGGGATTTCCCTTTCATCTAGACGCCTTTCAAGGTTTAAAGTTAAATATACTCAGGAGTAAACGAAAATACAAAATATTTATTTAAACTCTCACACCATAAAATATTAAATGTTAATAATAACAGTAAAAAAAGTCGAATTTCGTTTATGTGGATGAACCTCGTCTTCATTATTTTAATTCTTGCTCCACTGTTTCGTCGGAAGCAACAGGCAAGATACACAATCTATGTTATTATTACACATACACACTTTTAATTGCGTCATGAAACAAGGAAGGGCAAGGAAAATTTTGGACGCGTGTATGAGCTACAACCAAAGAGACTTTTGTCATGTCAATGTCATGCTTCAAAAAGAGTGACCGAAAGAGACTCAGTGAGTTGGGGTTTCTGTTATGGCTCCCCCTTCCTGAGTGTACCGTTGTTTTCTGCTAATCCGACAACCTGAGCTTATGCTTTAGGGGAGTGGCTATTGTCAGGAAGGTAAATTGAAGTGTAGAGTTCTCGGAAGAGGGAAAAAGGAATTACAGAAAATTGAAGGTCAATAGATACAAAAGAGCGCTGTAGTTTTTGTGATTATTATATATTCGTTTATATAAATAGTATTGTGTAGAAACAAGTTATTGCACTTCTAAGAAATAAAATTGATTTTTGAAAATATAATTAGATTGCAAAAAATTGAAAACTGACTGCCTGTTTTGAATTAAAATTCTGTATGTACAGAGAAAGAAATAATTCTTGGCAAGGAAAGTTATTAATTTTTCACAAAATTATAGGAAAATTTAGGGACAATGACTAAAAATTATAAAGTATATTTTCGGTTGATATTATTCATGTAAAAAATTTTATTCAAAAAAATTTAAGATTCATATTAATGAATTTAATTAAGTGAATTTAATTAAAAATCACATGTAACAGAAGTATTGTTGTATGTGACAAACAAATTTGTCTATCGAAAAAGAAAACTTTTGTCATTTTCATCTCCTACTATCTTTCGCTTCCTACCTTTAAGTGGCGTCGTGCTTTATTTATTTTGCAAAAAAGTAATAAACAGGACATTCGAAAATAGTTAAAAATAAAAAGGCAGAATAACTTTAAGCTATAGAAGCATTTTTAAGATTAGATGCCTGAATTCGGAAGGTTTATAGAAATCTTATTTATTCACTTTTACTGCAAATTACGAAATGTAAGAGAATTTTTTCAAAACATTATAAAGTTTTTTGTACTATTGAAATGTAATATGTGTTTACACAGAGGACGTAAATATCGGGAGTAATTTATAGCTTATAAAAGGCATTTCATCGTTGTTTCTACGTGCATGTATTCAGCCGTAACTAAAACCCCTATAATAGATTATACAACTTTTCTTACATAACTTCCGGATGTGATAGCAAATAAAAGAGATACAACTATCTTCTCGGGATAATAATCGCTTCAACTCAAGACGTAAATCATTTATGCAAATACAAGCACTTGTTTGATTTCAAATTACCTTAATAATCATGCCGGCAACGATTATGTTTTTAAGATTAAAAATGTAACAAAATTTCCCTTTGTTGAGCCGGAAAAATATTTTTTTGAGAACCACCAGAAATGTAATAATGTTTATATTAAATCTTTTTAGTGCCTGAAAAAAAAAAAAAAAAAAACTATATTTGATTTTAATTCTAGCATTATGCTTTACACTCATGCTGTGTAAACTGCTTTTCACTTATTATTAAATTTATCAATTTTTAAATTCCTTAATAATCAACGAATAAATACTATATTGACGGCGTTACTCCAGCCGTGATTTAATCTATCCAGTTGGGGGCAAAATACTTCTCTTCACTATGAATATGTATTAGCTTTAAATTTTTAGCTTTGAGACCATTCCCCCCTCTATGTTTAACAGGATTAACTATGTTTCTTCGAAGTTAGTTTTGCTCGCGTAAATCTGGATTTAAATCGCTTATAAAGAACCCCTCCTCAAATGGAGGGTATTCTCTCTTTGTCTGTCTCCCTCATGTAGATGATCGACCACACACAAGAGAATAAAACTAACAAAATTGTAATTTAACAAATTATAGCAACTATTTGAAGTATGATGTTTTCAAAGACTTATAAATAAGTTTTATATTTAAATAAATAATAATAATATACATCATTTTTAGAGTGATCCTAACGAGTCACATGTTACGAACGCCATTCCTAGACCTCTATATTCCTAGACCGATGATAAAAAAACAGCAGTTTCTACATGTACAACTTTAAATGTTGAAAATCTGCATTTTAATTGGACGGAGTGAATCAGACTGACAACTGAAAGTCTCATATTACGTACGACACGGATTTAAGATTAATATTCCTGGACCCATAATAAACAAATTTTAAATAAAATTTCAGTTTCATGATTTTCGGATTTTTAAACTTCTAAACATTGCACATTTTAAATTTTTACACCGTAACGTAGAGAAAAAAGTGTTCTTTCAAGTGAATTTTTTTTTTTTTTTTTTTTGAAATCTTTATTACAATTTGTTTTTAAATTATTATTTTTTTTTTAAGTTTTTATTACATTTTTGTCATCGGGGTAACAATCAGAGAACGAAAAATAAGTTGCTGAATAAAACCAATAAAAAGATTCAGATATACTTCAGAATTCCCAGTTCTCTACCGAGAACAAACACTATTTTCCAAATAGTTAATAAATTATTAATAATATAATTAGAATGTCTAGAAGTATACTTCAAGACACTGTACTATAACTGTAGATGGCTTGGCTTAAATAACTGGATCATTCATTAACTTGATATCTTCGAATTATAGAAACTACGTATATTTTTAGTACACCCTTCCTCCTTAAATTTTAGAAACCTTTAAGCCCGGGCGTCTTCTGTGTGTTGAAAAATCATGTCATATACAATGGGAGACCTAAAGGTAAAAAATAGTAATATAAATAAATAAATAAATAAATAAATAACAAGTAATTTTAAAATTTACAACGGCTGTTTGGAAAATAATATTTTCAAATACTATAATTTTAAACTTATAATGAATGATTTTTATATATGTATATAAAAAGCAATAATAACATCATTTTTAGGATGATAAAAACGTAGCTTACGTAATAACAGAGTCATATGAATATATATTAGTGCCTGGACTTTTAGAGACACGTTAATTAATATTCCTGGACCAATCATAAACAAATATTAAATGAAATTCCAGTTTAAGAATTTTCGGTGATGTAAATTTTAAAGCGTCTACATATTACACATTTTCAATTTTTACACCGTCGTATAAATAAAAAAAAAATTTACTTTTAAATGCAACTTGTTTGAAACCTGTATCTAAATTTGTTTTTGAGTTATCATTTATTTATTTATTTATTTGTAATTTTTCATGTTTTTTTTTTTTTTTTTTTTTTTTTTTTTTTGTCATCGTCGCAACAGGAGTATCCTATTTTTGGACATTAAACGTGGACCAATCAGAAAACGAATAAAATAAAAAACAGAAATATTTCATTTCATTTCTAGACATTAAGTATGGACCAATGAGAAAAAGAATAAAATAAACCAACTTTGTGTATACTGGGAATTCAACCAATAAAAAGATTCAGATATACTTCAGATTTCCCAACAATTATTTTGCCAAATAGTTAAAAAAAAAAAAAGAATGAATGAAATTTATTTATATATTTTTACATTGGTCTTTTTCAACCTTTGTAATTATTAAAAATTTAAATTAATAACATTTACTGATAATGCACCTGAAGGTTTTTTTTTTTTTTTTTTTTTTTTTTTTTTTTTACTTTAGAGGGGAAAAAACTGTAGTTTAATGTATTTTTTAAACACCTCTTAAAAATATACGCATTCCTATAATTTGTACGGGCTAAGTGGACAAGTATACACAATTTTGTTTTAATGTACATTTCTCATTGAATAATACATACTGAGACGATATTACATTACAAAAAGTGTGTAGGGGGAACTGGGGGACATTGATACAGCTTTAAAAAAAAAAAAAAAATTTTTTTTGGTGTCTAGAAAGCAGAAATTTCAAATTATTTTTCTATGTGATGTCAGCAAAACCTGTGCAGTGTGTTATAATAATGTACAATCACTGTTTTATATATTATTTTTGCATGCAATTAAAAAAAAAAAAAAAAAAAAAAAAAAAAAAAAAGTTATTTGTATTAATGTGCCCCATCCCAGGGGCAGATTGATACACTTTGATACGTCTGGGGAAAATGGAGACAAAACAACACCAATACATATTTTTCATAGAAAAATAGTTAGCAAACCATTTTATGTATATTTATAGACATTAAAATCGCACACAATTTATTTGTAAGCGATATTAAAGCAATCAAAATGAAATGTATAATGACCTGACGTTCTGGTTGTTCCTTGTCTGTTTGTTAGCTGTGGTAACTTTGTCATATCTGGCACTTTAATCCCAGAATTATCTTCTTTTTTAGGAAATGTGAAAGAATTACCAGGTTTTCTACTTATAAATCGGTTTACAAACAGAAAATAAAGGATAATTATATAAAAAATTATGTTTATAATATAATTAACCTGTACTGTTCTGCAGCTTGTTTCTCTTACTTAATATTTCTCATGTCGATAATACTTTTTTATCTGGAGAATCGCTATAAATTTGAGATTTGCCAGGCTGCCGTCCATTTCTTTTGCTAATTCTACTAGCACTAGATGTTGTGTAAGTTTGTGCGTCTTCTGTTTGCAAAAATACTATAAAATGTTCTAATATAAAGAAATTAGAGCTATTTCACTTCAATAAAAGCTAATAGTAGAAATTTTCGACGAAAAATGGTTGAATTAAGGAGTGTATGGTAAAAAAATAAATAAAAGGTAATGAAAAAATGAACTAGAAAAGGATTTAGGTTGTATCAATGTGCCCCGAAATAGAGTGTATCAATGTGCCCCGCGATAGAGTGTATCAATGTGCCCCGATATAGAGTGTATCAATGTGCCCCGAGATAGAGTGTATCAATGTGCCCCGAGATAGAGTGTATCAATGTGCTCCATACAGCCATTTTGAATAAAATGAGATTCAAATCCAACACTTCATAATTTATCTAAGAATAAAAAATGAGGAACTGATAAAGAGTAGCTTTACTTGCCAGGGAGAGTACTCTTTTCGGTTGAAAATACTGGAACAGTTGTATAATATCATTCCAATTGTACAACTCAAATTTACTTTTGACCTACGAAAACAATTAATCACTCGTCCCATTTCATCAAACTACTGAATCATTCCAAGACTTTCTGTATGTAGTTGAGTGCACTAGTATCACATTTTGGAGCTGTTGTGAAACTTCCTGTAATGACCCTGTATGCTGTACAGGAGGTGTATCAATATGCCCCAGTTCCCCCTACTGAAAGAAATCATGTGTACATTCTTAGATTGAAATACATGTACAAGAATTTAATGAACTCGCAACCAAGTCTTCCAGTAAGACCTCTCTTATATTCACAAATCCCAGTTTCTTATAAGAGATTTAAAAAAAAGTAAGTAATCACAATATTTCCGCGATTAAATCAAGTAAAGAATATTGACATGGATTTAACCGTTTCTGACACAAGTCAAATTGTATTAGTAAAATGAGAAATTATCGACTGACACCGGAATATTGAAACAACCTTCTTTTAGAAATCAAGAACCTCTATTAATGGCGCCGATTGCAAGTTTGAGATTAAAATTAGGTATCCCGGATTGGGCACAGTGTGCCGGAAAGGGTTAAGTTATGAAATCCGACTTTCTAAAAAAATGAAATCAAACTTGCAACTCTTTTTCGCAATATTCAATACATTTGTCTGGGACCAATTTATCTGGGACTCCCTTTTTTGTTAAAGCCATTTTATTAACGACGAGCGTTTTAAACGAAGAATTAATGACGCATGTATATGTATATATATTTCACTTAATAATATGAAAAGTTTTTATTCATTTCCATTCTTATCGTTGAGTTGTGATTTTTGTAATTATAGGTACAAGGTGGAACCCATAGAATTTCGACGAAAGAAAATATTTAAGAAGGAACACTTTTATTGATTTATAATAAACCTACCAAGTTAGTCACAATAAAAAATGCACCTTATATGAGTAAGTCTAATTTTTAAACAAATGATATTTAACCTAATGTTAACAAAATACTATTTCTGTAAAACTCAGTTTGAAAAACTAATGAAATTAAAATTTTACAATTAAGCAGTAAAAAATAATAAAGATCTGTTATTGTCATAAAGTTATCAATTAAGGATCTTATGCTAGTATTCCAAAATGAAAAAAAGCAATTTTTTTTTTTAACTTTAATTGATTCATAGAATTTGTTCCTTGTGAAATCTAAACCCGGCATCATTTTCGCAGTATCAAAAATGCATCTTTCATATCTTTATTCATTTTTTTTTAATAGCATTTTAATTTAATCATTTTGATACAAAACTTGATGTCTCGATGCTTTTAACTGAAACATATTAATGAAACCAAAATTCACAGAGTTTTAAAACGGATGCATTCTTGACACAGCATGTATTTATTTTTTTTCTCTTTTAAAAAGAAAATGGCAACATAATGATACAGTAATCATTTTTTTTTTTTCCTTTGTTTTTAATGGAAATGGAATACTTCTATTTCCACAATTAGAAAAACGGCGTTAAAAACTAAAAAAAAAAAAAAAAAAAAAAAAAAAAAAAAAAAAAAAAAAATATATATATATTAATATTTTAAAAATAATTTAAAATACAGTTTTCAAATAAATTGCAGTACATTTCATTTTCTCTAAACAACTGTGTCAAAATTGAAAATTGCGGTGCTTAGAAGTTTTAAAATTTGCAGTAGTAAAAATTTCAAAACTGAAATTTCATTTTAAATCTCCAAATATTGCCATTCACAAAATGACGTATGCTTGATACACAGATACGTTTGAATTTTATAATAGAGATATAAGAACTTTGCAGATTAAGTTCCATATAATACATTCAGATGATGAATAACTGTTATACTATATTTTACAGATAGATATCCTTGATAAGAGAAAATTTGAGCGCATTGTCCGCCATTTTGTTCGGAAACAGATGACCGCCGTAAAATAAAATATATTTTACAGCATCTAATAATTTTATTCTTTAAAATCACAGAAACTTTACTTTATGTGTCCAGAGAATCCGGTATAGCATAAACGGTGACAGATGCAGTATTCGCCCGGAGTCCGCCATCTTGTTTCTTGGTCGGTCACTTATGACAACTTTATGCTCATATTTTGAACAATTAAGAAATTAAACAACAACAAATTTTTAAACTGAAAATCAGCACTCGAAACATTATTTGTAAAATATAGGAGAAGGGAGAGGAGGAATTCATAATTAGTACACGCTAAATACACAAAGTTTAAAACAGTTAAGGGAGACCCGAACCCCATTTTCAGCCAAAAATTATTAAAAGTTCAAAATTATTATTTTTTTCTCAGAAAACGATAAAATACATATTTGCGAATATCCATGCAAAATTTCAGAACTCGGGGACACATGGAACAGGTAGAAAATGAGCTTTTTAAATTGTACTAACTATAGAGTTTAAAGGGCAAGCGGCCATTTAAAACGTGTTTTCCTGAAAATGACTTTTTTCATATTTTGCCCTAAGTTCGAACTACTAAGGCTCAGTGGTAAAATGATTTAGAAACAAAGTGTTTATGTTTTTAGAATCTTAAAAAAATTTGCAGCAAAAGTAAAGAGATATATTTTTTTAACTATTTCTGAAAATTTTACATAAATTGGTAAACATGAAAATTTTAACGAATTTAAAGGAAATTTACCGTGCGTATTTTTTTTTTTTTTTTTTTTTTTTTTTTTAGCCGATTAAAATAGAAAATTAAAAATATCTCTTTTTAGTTCTTTTCTATATGCTATAACACTATTTAAGAAATTTTAGTAATACCAAAATATTGAAAATTGAATGAGGAGTAGTAATTTTAAAAAATGTATTTTTCGACCAAAAAAAAAATCATAAAAATCCCCATAAAAAATATACTTTTTAATAAAAAGTGAATTGTTTTGTTAATTATTCCTTACAAGAAGATTCTTAAATAGTACACCAAAATTCATTACTTTAAAATCAATAATAAAAATTTTGTGTTTTTTCTTACGGGTCTCCCTTAAATAAAGCAAAGATTCATTAAAAAAATATATAGATTCCAAAATTACAGTAAAAAATGCGAGGTTCGCATTGTTCCTAAAATCTTTCATACTTTCCTACCAGAGTTTTTAAACGGTAGTATTGTAGATGTTAAAGAAACTTTCGATGAAGAATTTAGATGTAAAATACTGGTAGCAAAGCGTGAAAATTTTAGGAACGGTGCGAACCCTGAAAATCTTTCAGATTTTATACATTTAAAAAACAAAAACAAAAATAAATGAATAAATCCAAATGCAGAAATTTAAAATCGACAAATAAATAAATAAATAAGTAAAAATAAAAATAAAAATAAAAATGGCCGCGATCTTTGAGCGATAACTACATGAAAGCCCGTAAGTGTAGTTCCATTTGGCGATTAAATATACTTGCAATTTTTTTTTAAGAATTTTTATTTAGTGAAATGAGAATTCACTTTTATTTATTATCTACACTAATCTTTGAAGACGCATAAAATCTTTTTTTTTTCATGAATAGCATGGGAAAATCTATTATTTTTTTAGATGAAAAAAAAATTAAAAAAACAATTAAATATACTTACTAAGGGTTAATTAGTGCTCCCAGGATTTTATCATTACTACCTAATACATACATACTGCACATAGAAACAGCTTCTCTGTTCAAACAGAAAAGCCGATACTATGTACATTAAAAAATAATATCTATAGCATTAGAATACCCTTTGTTTATTTATCAAAACCATATTTTAATATTCATTGTTTTAAATAATAGGCCTCTTACATTAGATTAATTTTTAACACAATTACCCAATCGGTAAATCAATTATAGTAGATGTAAATTTTCCAAGTTGGTGAAAAAAGTCCGGGCCAAGATTCGAACCAGGGATGTATTGACTGAAGGCTCTACCAACTGAGCCATCTCGGACGAATACTGGAGGTTTATTTCACCCAACTAACCTTAACAATCACTAAGTCTGATCTGATCTGGATCAATTCAATCGAAGGTCAAATTGTGATCGTTAAGGTTAGCTGGGTGAAATAGTCCTCGAGTATTCGTCCGGGATGGCTCAGTTAGAAGAGCATTGGCGGCTATAGCCAATACATCCCTTGTTCGAATCCTGGCCCGGACTTTTTTCAACCATTTGGAAAATTTACATCTATTATAGACCTCTTACATCTAAAGGTTTGTGCATTACATTGATTCCAAATGTTGCGAATGCCTCCTTGGTTTCGAAAACCAATTTTTGTTACTAGGTTGCTGTTGGCAACGAACCTTTTGTTTTTATTTTGTCAGACGATTTTTATTCTCTGGAGTAGAATGTTTTTTGGAACCGACTCGTTCGGTAAAATTTGAACTCTCAATGAGAGTAATACTTAATATTTCCTTTGTAAATAATAAATGTACATATCTTTTTTAATCTGAAGTTAATTTAATTGATTTAAGTAAGATTCACTGCGTTTTAGAATTTAATATTTGAACTGACATATTAATACAAACTTTTCGACAACTTGAATACAATTCGAACAATTCAAGCCTGCAATCTTAGATGTTATGATGTTATGCATCCACAAATATAGCTATCATGGAAATGTGAAAAACATATACTAGCAACACGACCCATTATGTGATATATATTAATACGTAACTAGCGTCAATTTACATCTAATTCTAACTAAATATCGTGCTTTATGGAATTCTCATCAATATTCTTAAGCGATACTGTTCACAAGTTTAAAACAGCAGGCTGATTATTATACAGTATATACTAAATATAGCTATTTATTTGTGCATTTGACTCGATAAAAAAAGAAAAAAAATTTCTTTATTGATTTGCCCATACCTCGTACGAACAAAAAGCGATAGCTTAATCTATCACTTATAGTTTTTTTACACCGCTGAATTTTAAAAATACGATTCATTATTATTTAATGTGAGAAATGTTTAAACTAAATAATAAGAATATTTCAGCTTAAAAAAGTGATTAGTTTTTCAATTTATTGTACTTAGAAAGTGAATAAGTTAGGTGGCTAATAAAAGTTTGCATTGAAAACATAATAATTTAGTACAGCAAATATGTGGGAGGTTTTTATAACTCTCATACCACTATTTTCTTAAAGTTTTAGGTTATAAATAGTTTGAGCTATATTTTTGCGGAAGGCGAAGGGATTTCCAAATGTTTTTGAATTATTCTAGAAAATACTCTCGCAGGAGAGTTAAATTAATATAGTGTCCGTATAGTGGTTGTCGTGTTGGGTAGGAGATGGAACATTCTGGATGTCTGAATGAGGGCTGTATGGTGCGTCATCTGACAACCTGAGCGTAGGCTTTAGGGGAGTAGTTATTTTCAGGAAGGTTAACTGAAGTATAGAGTTCTCAGAAGAGAGAAAAGGAATTAATGACAATTGTAGGTATTCAGTCGTGTTTAACCTTCCGTCTACCAGACAAAACACCCATTTATCTACGGCAACACCTAATTTTAATTCCAAACTTGCAAACGGCACCAGTAATATTTTAATATAATTTTGCTTTTACAATGAAAGCTTAAATTAAGGAATTCGTAATATCTAGACAAGTCCTTTATAAATTCCGGTGTCAATCGACAATTTCTCATTTTACCATTGACACCAGAAATATTGCTGTCGGGTCCAATGGACCCGTCTGGTAGACGGAAGGTTAAAGGGACGGTGGACGTTAAAAATTAATTTTATTAATTTTTATCATAGCAATCTGAAATTTTGTGCATATGTACATTTCACCAAAAGCATATAGAATACCTTCAAAAAATTTCCAATCTTATTAAAATTTGTAATTTTTTTTACAAAAATTTACATTTTTAAACGAAATTTTAAAATGCTCCTCGCGTCTTAATTTTTGAAATATTTTCTTGCTTTTGCATTTTTATCACTTAAAACTATATTATAAAGAAATTTGTGTAAGATTTAAAAAATATCTTGAATTGTTAATATTTTACAGATTTTTTCTAAATTCCTTATCGATTTTCATCAAAATTTTGCCTTTTAATAAGTAAAAAATAAAATTTGATTATCTTAATGAAGACGAATTTTAAAAAGCTTACACAATTCCTTTTTAAATAATATCAAGATACTTCCTTATCAATTTTATAAATATTGATCAAAAATTAAGACGCAAGGAGCAATTCAAAATTCTAAAAACGCTGAAAAATTAGTTTTGATAAAAACAGATTTAAAAGTATATAAATACATTTATCTTTATGATTTACTCCTTAAAACCTTCATAAATGATATTTTAATAAGAAAAAACTGTTTAGGTACTATTATACCCCAGAAATAGACCTTTTTTCTGACGATTTTGCTATGGATGATTTTGCTCAAATAAAGGTCCACTGTCCCCTTAAAACCCCAATAATAGATTACACAAGTTTTCTCACATGATTTTCTGATGTGACAGCAAAGGAAAGAAATGAAACTGTTGTCTTGAGACAACAACGCTTAAACTCAAGATGTAAACAATTTATCCAAATATAAAAATTGTTTGGTTTTAAAGTACTTAATAATCATGCCATCAAGTATTATATATTTAAGTTTTAGGATTTTACAAATTTACATGTTGTTGTGCGGGGAAAGTATTGTTTTGAGAATTACTCTAAATGTAATAATGTTTATACACCAATAAAATCTTTTGCAAGCAAAATTCTGAAAAATAGGGAAGAAAATCCTACGTTTGATTTTAATTCTTGTGCTCTATTCTTAATCTGTGTGACACGTATTATATTCATTATTGAATTATCAATTTAAAAATTCCATACCAAATAAACAAATGACTATTATACTAGCGGCGCTACTCCAGCCATGAATGAATTTATCTAGTTGGAAAAAAAATCTGTTTTCTTCATTATGAATGTATATTAGTTTTACTTTTTTAGTTTTAAATCAGATCCCTTTATATACAGGGTGTCTATAAAAGAACTCCGGGGTTTTAAAAATTCATATCTCACTAACTATAAAATATAGCAAAATTTAGTCGATTTCTCTGAAAAGAGTAGCTCAAAAAGTTTTACTCATACGAATTGGGAATGTTTGCATCAACTGTTGGCGGCACTGCAGGGCGTTGACCTTGAAATGATGGCGACATTTCAATGGCGCAACAAAAGTCTCAATGTGTTATTTGGCTCATAGAAACGATAGAAATTTCTTTTGGGGGCATATCAAGAATTTTGTGTATGCAGAGAAAATTCGTGATGTTCAATATCTCAGGGAACGAATAGTCAATTGTGTGGCAACCGTCCCCCCAGACATGCTCGCCAGAACATGGGAAGAGGTAGAATACCGTTTAGATGTCTGCCGTGCCACTAACGGGGCTCATATAGAACTTTACTAAGTGTTAAAAAAACTTGAAAATGTAAGCTTTTCAGTCATGTATAAAACATGTATGTATGTTTTTTATTTCATAAAAATAATTTGCCTGAAAACCCCGGAGTTCTTTTATAGACACCCTGTATAAGAGGATTTCAAACCCATGTCGCTTCCGTGACCTCTTGCGGAAGACGTAATGCTCACTTCTTATTTTAACTTACTTTTTCAGAGCTTTCATTAAAAAATGGTTAAATGCGAAGAAATTTTTTTACTTTTAAAACAAATGTTAAAAAAAATCCTTTATTAACAAAACGAAACTTTCGGACAAGAATTTTGATCCTCTTTATTTCTTATAAAGTAAAATACGGAACAATTTAGATACAACTTTATAGAGTCGATGTTGCTTTCTTTTCTTTCTTTTTTTTAAATACATATATTTGTAACTAAAAAATGTTCAGTGTATGGTCACGGCCGAACTCGATCCGTATACGGCCCTAACAAACAGTCAACAATCCTTTGTTTTCTCGTAACCATTTTTTGCTCTGGAGAATTGAAGGGTGCACTTTTTTTATGACTGTGTCTATTGGGGTATTTCCTTATCTCACTCTTGTATTTCGTTAGGCATAAGTTGAATGAAAGTGCGATTTCGGATTTCTTTTTAGTTGTATTTTTTTGCTAATTTTATTGTAAAAATTCTCAATAGTTAAAGTATAATTAAGAAAATCTGAAAATCATTCGCAATGTTTATATATATATATTGTAAATGATTAAAAATCGTGTAAATATCCATGTTAAAAAAATATGATTTGATTGCCGGACAATGACGAAAAGGCTTATTTATTTTTTTGATATTATAAAGCATGTAAATACCATGACTGTCCAGAATTAGAATAGTTAATTTTATATGTATTTATTTATTTATTTTTGTATTCTTTTATATAAAATAATTCAAATTTATAAAATGTAATAATAATTTATAAGATAATTCAAATAATTTAACCATTATACGTATAATGGTTAAATTGTTTGAAAATTGTTTGCAACTTACAAGTAATTAATATTTTCTAAGTAATTAAGAAACATAAATATCTATGTTTTGGGGAAAAATATCTGTATAGTTTCAATGACAGACATTGGCGAAAAGGTTTGCTTCATTTGTTTATATTATGAAACATGCAAATATATTTTTATTTTCATCGTATACTTTAATACCATGTCTGTCCGAAGTAAAAATAGCCCCGCCAGTGGCCGAGAGGTACGGACCTCTCAACTGGTAGACGACAGGTGCTGGATTCGAACCCAATCGTGGCTGTCGGCCTAACCGTTCGGAGTTTTCGTGGTTTTCTTCGAACCTTGCGTAAATACGGGTTAGGTTCCCTTAGAAAGACCCCCACGAAGGACACTCCTCCCTGGTCCTATATCCCTAGCGTAGATAATCGGACGACAAAACTAAACCAAACCAAACCGAAGTAAAAATATTTCATTTAATATACAAGTGTGTTATTTTTCTATACGGTTGTAATTTCAGATCAACACATATAATGGCTCAAATTTATTGAAAATTGTTTGTAATGTATATATATGTACATATCTATATTTTAAAAAAGGATTAAGAATCATGTAAACTTCCATGTTTTGAATATTAAAAAAAAAGAAATTGATATCATTTTCTTGACGGATATTGGCGAAAAGGTTTGTTTATTTTGCTTATATTATGAAACCATGTACCTATATTTCTATTTTTATCATATACTTTAATCCCATAACTGTACAAAGTTAAAATATTTAATTTTAAATGCAAGTTTGCGAATTTTTCTATATTCTTGTATATTTTAGATCATCACATAGATATTTTTCTCTTAAGTGTATTGCATTTTTAATGATACCACTGTCCAGAATTCGAATATTTGATTTTATAATTTCCCTTAAAATAAAATATTTTTATTTTTTTAAACATAATAAATATCTATAATAATATATAAATATACACATATATTAATATTTCCCAGTGCACTTCATCTTCTGTACCTCAAATGTTTAAAAATATAGTGAGAATTATCTGCAATCAACTTTATATATCTATATTTTTCATCCGAAGCACGGTATCAAATGTTCTAAAAAGTTGTCCTTTTTTCAAAGAGTTTATATAAATATATATATAAAGTTTGATTAATTTTTTTGATATTTTGAAACGGTAAATATTATTATTATTTTTAAAATGTTTTATTGTTTATTTTACGGTCAGAATTCTCAGTGTTTCAAGTAATCAATTTTTGTTTTCGATGTTATGGTAGAGTGTTATTAAAAATATTTTTAATTTCATAAAGCATAGTATTTATTTATTCCTAAATCTTTCAGTTTTTTCTGTCTGTAGAATAAGAACGGCAATACAAAATAAACATATAGTATATATCTTTTATAAGCCATATTCAGCGAAGTTCTTTGTATTTTTATGTGTAAACGTAACGTTTAGTAAGTATTGTTTATAGTCAGTATCAAGCCACCTAGCGTCGAAAATAGAAAATAGAAAATTAATTATTCCTAAACTAAGCGGTGATTATGAAGGCCGTATAAGTTTGGCCGTACCGAGTACAAACTTCAAAAAAACTTCCGTGTCTTACAGAACACTATGCCGCCTCTGTGACCGGTCACAACGAATCGCACCTTTAATTATCTTTCTACCGACTGCTTGAGCACAATGGCCAGCTGCCGATATTTTAGAATCGAAATTAAAATGTGGTTGACCAAGTTTGAGTTTTAATTTTTTTACTTTCTCATTTTATCGAATATATTTTCTGGTATGAGTTTTAATTTAAAACATTCTTTTATTTTTATAGGTCATTTAGTGGAATAAAAATATTTAACATATGAGCACAATTCTAAATGTTCGTCTAATGCTGACCACTGATGGATGGACTAAATATGTTTAACCCTTTGAGGACGAGTGACACGTATACGTGCCGCGAAAAGGCTTAAGAGTCCGTGATTATCCTCACAAATAAAATTATATTGTAAAATTTGCTTAATTTAATTGGAGCATATTTTCGATTTAAAAAGGCACAAATTTCTGTTTGTGAAAACCGTTGATAAAACATTAAAAATTTTCTAAAAAGCTCCCGTCGCGAAGGGGGTTTAGTAAACATTGGTTTAGTTATTAAAATAACTTATATCTTGCCTACATATATTATCTTTATCAGTTAAAGTGCATTTGCCTGATAATGCCATACATTCGCGTAAAATATAGTTGACGTTTATAAGCTTAACGTCCTGATGTCCCCGGATATATAAAAAGGTTTGCATTTCCGAGCTTCCCCTATTTTAGGGAAAGTTTCAATCGTATGATATCATTTCATATTAAATCATTGTAGCTCCAATTTTTTTTAACTGATATTTCTTTTTTCACTTTCTATCAGTTTGCAATACAATCTGTATTATATAAAATCTCAACCGATTTCGTGAAACATGATAATACAAAAGACCAAAATCGTTAATAATAAATTAAAAATATTTTTAATAACATTAATTATATGAATGCGCATTAGAAATTTATAAAACAACAGAACAATAACTTTAAGGTATGCTCCTATCTTCGGGGTACTTATTTAAAGAAAAAAAATGAAACTTATATCAAACAGTGCTTTTAGTAAAATCAGTTAATAAAGCTGTGAATTTATATAATATTTTAATGGAATTATAATTAACTTTTCAAAGGGCATAGCGAAATAAGCATTGGAAACATGCCTTTCAATCAAAGGGTATAGCCGGGTTTCTTAGTAAAATATGCCCTTGAGTAAACCACATCGAGTTCTACATGGATCGATAGCCATAAAAAGAAATTCGTTTCTCCCCAGTTTTAAGTTTGTATCGCAAGACCATGGGGGGGTAATGGCCCTAAATGCCTGTTTTGGAAAAGAGCGCATTGTGATGAAACTACTAAGGAGATTTCAACGAAAAAAATAAAGGATGTAAAAAAACACCTTACGAATGTTTGACAATTTTTTCAGCTTTTTTTAAAAGAAAAGAACAAGTTTTCTAACATTTTTCCTCTTTTTAAATGTACATTTTAATTAAAAATAAACTGAAATTTCTGAGTGACCACCTTAATTTTTTTGCATGAAATACTATGAGACATGATGCATATTCACTATCAATTTCAACTTTCTACGTATGGTGCATCATATTTAAAAAAAGGGAAAAATCATATTCCGGCGTTATTGTGGGGCGTATCTCGGACAAATTTTACGCCTTCTTTTAAAAAATACCGTGTAAATTAATATGTGAGATTTGAAAAGAAGGCGTGAAATTTGCCCGAGACACGCCCCACATTTCCGCCGGAATAGGATTTTGCTCTTTTTTAATATGATGCAACACATAATAAATACAAGATGAATTTGGCGAAAAATTAATGAGCAAAAACATATCATGCAACAACCGCTCTATTTGCAGAATGCATTTAACAATTAATATCTTTGAGGTGATATGACGTGAGGACAAAGATTACCAGAGGGAGACACGCCAATAATCGGGAAGTGGTTAAAGTAACATTCACTGAAATTTTTGACAGCTGCTTCTAGAGAAACAGCCGGGCAAGAAGTTTTCTAATTGGATACACGCATTGCGATAAATTTGAAGTTTTTCTTTTAAATTATTTACTTGTAATATTTGGTGGGGTGAGTGTTTAAAAAAATATTCTGTGTTTTTTGTCTGTTTTTCCGTATTTTTAATTTTTAAATCTTGAAAGGCGTCTTTCCCTTTGGTGTTCAACATTCTCTAGAATAAACAGAGAAAATAATTACAAAGGAAACTCTCCTAATCGACAAACTTTCGATGTGAGTACAATTTAATACATTTATTTTGTTTATAATTTTTGAATGATGTACATAAATAGTGTTATATTTTAACCGAAATTATAGTATATTATTTTTGTTTTCCACATTTTACTTTGACAAATAACATTAAAGTATCATACTGAAAAACCTTTGAAATCTAACCTTAAAGAATTTTAATTTCTCAAGTAAGATAAGACATGTTTAAAATGAAGTTTTAAAATGAAGTCGTTTTTATTTCTTTAAACTCGTTCATTCACAAATTTGAAAGTTTTTGTGCCATGCTGAACTAATCTTCTGGCTGTAAAATTTCGGTACTTACGTATTAACGCCACCGCAGTTATCTTTTGGATCCCTTGTTGCCTTGTCTTTTGCTGGTTTTGGTCGCCAATTTTTAGTGTTTTAGTGCTTTTTAGTGCCTTTTAGTGCATTTTTTTGCTAAATTTTTGACGCCATTATTTTTGTGCACGTGCGAACAAGATTGCTCTTTATTAGCGCATTAGCGCAAGTTCTGCTGCGGTGGCGTTAATACGTATGTACCAAAATTTCTGCCATTTATCGAGTTTATCGAACAATTTATTGAGTAGTATTAAGTATTTATATATAAAAAATAATGTTATTTTCTAACATTTGAAAACCAGAGTCGTAGATTGTTAATCCAAATAATTTTAAAAGAGGATAACAGCAGTCAACGAAATCTGAAAAAAAAAGGCGATGTCAAAAAAGAAATTTGTTAAAAGCACATTCTTGCCTTTTATTGTAGTTTACTGATTTTGTTTTATAAAAGATTACGCTTTAGTAAATACTAAATATACCAATGTATCAAGCTATCAGTATTAAATTACGGATTATACGCCAGAAGCCTGCTAATACGTTTTTACATATGCACTCCGCCCTCGATCTTTTTTTAAATTTAAACTCCGCCCATCATCATATGATATGAAATTATTCAAAATAAAAGCACACCACAGAAAAGCTAGTTACCTAAAGTAGGCGGAGCATCGTCTTCGTGGTACGATTTGAACATAAATGTAAATTGTATTAACCTTTACGGAGGGGCTCGCTCAGTGTCTACCTGAGAATACATGTAAGCCCGGACAGATGCTGTCACAGCCCCTCCGTAAAGGTTAATATTATTTTAGAAAAAGTATCTAATATTTGAATATTGCAAAATAAATCTTTTTTTAAAAAATAATTGCACCGCATTTCATGAATTAAAAATATGTCTTAAGATTACTAAAGAATTATTATTTGATAGTTTTTTAGAATTTATTTCAGTGATAAATTGTGCAAAAAACGATCGTATTATTTTAAAAAGTTAAAAACATACCCATACTTTATTCTGTACAAAACTTTTTTTTTTTTTTTTTTTTTTTTTGGATCCATAGGGAAACGGTTTCACACGGTTCATTTGAGAAATAGGTATGGAAAATTATTGCAAGTTTCTGTTGGACATAATGTCAGTCCTGATTAAATTGCTGAAAAAAAAATTATAATTTTAAATAATATACTTGCTTTAAAGTGTTAACACTGTTCAATAACAATTTTTTAATGCCATAATAACTTTAATGATGTTTTTACGATCTGCAGAATTAATGACAACTTTATGCAACAACAACAAAAAAAAAAGGTCAAGCAGAATTAACGGAATATGTATTAACTGCAGCGTAATAATAATTAGAAGAAAAATAAACATATTCCTTGACCTTAAATGCATGTTATCACACGTAACACTTAATAGAGCATAATAGTATCACAAAATATCAACTTCGCCACAGATGAGAGTCCCATATTGCAAAACAAACATCATGCTCCCGATTTGTTCAAGGCAATTGACAATTAACTTCTTTAAGGTTAAAGGGCGTAAGGGGATTTATTGCCAGAGGGGAAAACTCAAATCTTTTGAAGCCCCATCGATTGAAATTTTATTTCACGGCGGCCATTAATGTCGCACCGTTTATGAATCACCCGTTGTTAACTTCTCTTCACACGGAAAAACTCTGCTTTTGTTACATTTATCTTTTTCTCGTCATATTTTATGGTGCGAGTGTTTAAATAAACATTCTGTATTTTCATTCGTTCCTGAGTATAACTGTTAAATCTTAACCCTTTCCAGCACACTGTACCCGGTCTAGGATACCTAATTTTAATTCAAAACTTGCAAACGGCACCAATAATATTTTAGTAGAATTTTGCTTTTACAATAAAAGCTTATATTAAGGAATTCAAAATATCTAAAAAATTCGTTTGTGAATCTCGGTGTCTGTCGATAATTTCTCATTTTCTGACAGAGTTTGCCCGTGCCGGAAAGGGTTAAAAGACGTAATTTCCCTTTGATGTTCAAAATTTCCTACAATAAACAGAGAAAATAATTTATAAAATAGTCCTAAATTATAAATTCAATTTGAGCACAATTTAATCCTTTTATTTTGTTCATTATTTTGTAATACTGTACAAAATTAGTTTTATAAATTAATCGAAATTAAAATATTTATTTCTAAGTTCGCAAATAAAAGTTCTCTATTTTTAACAAACTTTGGACGGTACTTCCTTAGATTCATAGAAGCCAACAACGAAATCCGTTTAATGTTAAATCATTTTTAATCGGCACTGTAATGCTTTAACCATCGATTTGTGAATTAGTATGTGACTATTTACGTATAATAACGCAGATTAATATATGATTTTTTACGTATAAGAGTTTATTATTTTTTAATTTACCTCCCTAACAATAACCACACCCCTTAAGACTAAGCTCAGGTTTTCGAAGGGAAATTACACCATCCTAATTCAACTGTGTCTCTTTCGCTCACTCTTTTTGAAGCATGACATCGTCATCACAAACGTCTTCTGGATGTACCTCATACACACGTCCAAAATTTTCCTTGTCCTACCATTAATTTTTAATCGGCTGTTTGAATGTTTAGACGTCGATTTGTGTAAACAGTAATGCAATGAAAAGAACAGTACGATATGTTTATGTTTATTTGTTTTAAGTATTTTCGAAGAAACTTTCTAGCGTGAGTTTTGATTTAAAGTATGCGTTATTTTAATTTTAATTTTTTGATTTAAAAATACGTTCATTCACATTAGTATGATTGTCTACTGCTTCCAGCTATGAAAATATTGAGCGTCGTTACGTTGGTTTATTATTCAAATAAAGGTGTTTTTCTTATATATGTTAACTCAATAAGTAGATGTGAATCTGCTTGTTAATGCTTCGATTCGTCCCACGATTGGCCACGTAATAACCTAACATACTGACTTATTGGACATCGAAAAGCTTACATTTCAGAGTTTTGTGTTTCTATTTTATGTTACTTATGTGTGATAACATGCATTTAAGGTCGTGAAATCGGTTTTATTATTATTTATTTATTGCAGGGAGTTAAAGCATATTTCTGATACTGCTTAGAATATCTTGGCTTCACTGTTTTTCCTATAAGGCAATTATTAATAATACAGTAAAATCTCCATAACGGACACTCCCGCATAGCGGACACCTCTATTTAACGGACAGTTCTCCAATCCCCATTCCCAAAACCTAAATTTTTGTATGTTTTACCTCCGAATAACGGACATTCTAAATAGCGGACACTATTTTCGACGATAAAGGATGAAAAAGTATTTTTTAACAAGAAAAAAAAAAGTAAAAAAGTCTCTAAATTTATCAGGGCAATGTGTCACAAATTTTGCGATCAGAGATAACTGTAGAGGGTGGGCTGAGGAAATTTCTCCTTCACGTTCATTGTTGAATTCTGGGAGTTGCGTGGGAGGGATATCTGCCAGAACATTCAAATATCAAAGTCCCCCCCCCGGAAGATTTTATGTTTTTAATGATCAAAAAGTTTAATCCCTATCCCCGCTCGGAATTCTATAATGATCAAAAACTTCACATTGAAAAACAAATTAAACGTAATCGCAAGCAAAAGTAGACTTTTGTAACAGATTTATTTTTAATAAGAATGTAATAAATAGCAGTTACAGGTGTGCACAATTTTATTGCTTAAAAAATAATTTTAATTTCTCATTAATCATATAATAGAGGTTTTAGAACATATAAATGTCAATTAATGAGATACTAAGCATTTCTTAGCAATTTTTGTATCTGTGAGGTTTTCCCAATAGCGGACACCTCCGAATAGCGGACAATTTCTGCGTTCCCGAGGTGTCCGTTATTTAGAGGTTTTACTGTATAATAATAAAAAAGCGAAATTAAAAATAATGCAATAAAAGCGTAATTAAAATATTTATTTATTATTATGTCATTAACAGCTGTTATTATGCAGTGTAAGCAGTTTAATGCAAGTGTATTATTTAACCCTAGGACGCATTGCGACAACTGTCATCGTGATACATGTTTTATCATTTTCAATCGGCCTGTTGAATGTTTCAACCGCCGATTTATATAATCAACAAATGGATATACACTTTACATCAGTTGATCATTTTTTACTATTGTAAAAAGTTTTCTTGAAAACTTTCTGGTGTGAGACTTAATTTAAAGTATGAGTTTTTTCATATTTATATTCTGATATAAAAAATATGTTTACTTACAATAGTATGATTTTAAATGCTCCTATTTTTTACTATTATTTACTATTTCCTATTATCATGCTGCTATTATTTTTTTTTTATTTGTCAGCATTTAGCAATATTTTATTAATTCATATTAAACATTTCATCATTGTGTATTTTGGACTTATTTGACCGCTATCAAAAACGAAACGCATAGTAGCTCATAGTGCATGTTTAGTGCTTTTTAGTGCATTTTAGAGCACTTTTTCTCATTTTTGACGCCATTATTTTTGTGTACGTGCGAATGACAAGATTGCTCTTTGTTGGCTTATCAGCCCAAGTTATGCTGCTGTGGCGTTAATACGTAAGTACCCGGTACTTCTGCAAATAAATATTTAAAAGCTTTCAATTGCAATACATTTTTTTTCGAGGGGAGGGGGGGGGTAAATACAAATAAAAACTTTTAGATACAACTAAATATTCAGGAGATCGATGCTGCTTTTTTTTTTATTTATTTATTTTTAAATTGAACGAATATTTTCTGATACTTTAAAACATTTGAAATATAAACCAGCATATATTACATACTTCAATTAATATTCATGTGCAGAAAGTTAATTAATATACGATAAATTTTACACTAGGAATATAAGTTCACTTAATACTCAACTTCTGAAGGATAAATATTTAAAAGCTTTTGGTAGAAATATATTTGTTTATTTAGAAAATAAAGCTAGTATGCAATAAATAAAAATATTTAGGTAGAACTAAGAATTCAGGACACGCTTTAAATCATCGATGGTGGTTTTGAAAAGTTAACAGCTAACGTTAATTATTTTTATCTTATGTATGCTCAATATCATTTGACAAATAGTTAAAACCCTCTGACAGTCTTGCAAAAGGGCAAAATTGTAATGTTGTTTTCTCAGCATTTTGTTTTAATTAAAAAAAATATGATTCTTTCAAAATTATAGAAAAGTCTTACTTACGAATATGAATGTTATCCTTGAGTGTGTTAATCATTGCACAATGTATTAAAAATCCAATAAATCAACTGAGTTATATCATTTTAATTATTGCTTGCATTGCAGTGAAACCTGGAGCTTAGGAAACGTCTATAGACGGGCTTGTCAGTGAGAGGGTTAAAAAGCTGAAATTTTACGCTAAAAAATGAAATCACCATAGCGCAAAAACTTTCCAATTTGGGAATGAATGTATTCAAAGAAATGAAAAACGACTTCATTTTAAACATGCCTTATCCTACTTGAAAAATTCAAATTCTTTAAGTTTAGGATTCTGAAGTTTTTAAGTCTTAATATTAGTATGATCTTTTAATGCATTCTGTCAAATCAAAATCAAGAATAAAAAAAATAAATATCATGATTTTGGTTAAATTAATTATTTTTGTAGTTTATTCAAAAAAAATAAACAAAATAAAAGTACTAAATTGTGTTCATATCCAAAGTTTGGCATTTAGGAGTATTTTTTTTATTATTATTTTCTTAGTTTATTCGAGAGAATGTTGAACATGAAAGAGAAATTACGCCTTTCAAAATTTAATAGTTGAATAAACTGAGGAGTAGATAAAAATACAGAATATTTACTTATACACTCGCACCATAAAATATGTAAAGAAAATGATAGCTGTAAAAAAGCCGAATTTAGTGCAGATGTAGCAAATGAGAGAAACCATTTAATCAAGCACGGTTACCTGGACGAGGAACCGTTGTAACCACTAATATGAATAACGTCTCCCGCTGATGATAAGTCACCTCGAGCCCCTTAGCCTCAGAGATCTCAATTGGGAAATTCATCTTTTTTTATTTTATTATTATGGGATACTTACGTGTGCATTTAAAGTAGTGCAATCTGTTTTTATTTATTTATTTGTTTGTTGCAAGGAAGCTAAAGCATATTTTATTGATACAGCTTGGAATATACTTGACTGTTTTTTTAATTTTCTATAAGGCAGCGATTAATTCTGTGAATTGTTAAAAGCACAATTAAATTTAAAGTTTATTATTTACAATTATAATTTTTTTCAACAATTTTTGTTACGTAACTCAGGACTGATATTATGTCCAACAAAATTTAAAATAAATGTTTTCACTATTTATCGAGAGGATAATTAAAAAAAATAGACTCAAATATGATTTTTTCCCATCAAAAAAAAAAAAAAAAAAAAAAAAAAAAAAAAAAAAAAAAAAACATTAAAAGTTTTAAGTATAGAGACGCCTTATTTAGTTCGGCACTATTGAGGCCAGCGACCAAGCCCCCCTGTTCTTCGAAAAATGAGTCTGGGGAGAACACGTCGTCTAAAAGTAGATCTTTCAAAACAATGCGCCTTTCCTCAAAAGTGCAGTAGAAGGAGGGGGAGATTCCGTATTTCCCTCTTTCAACTTGAATCTATGAACCGTGAGACGATGTTGGAAATCCGCTGTAAAATCAGAACAATATTTCCATTTTCTCCATTTTATTATTAATAAAAAATAATATTCCAAGACTTTGATGTATTTAAGAAATTTTAGTTTTGAAAATTTCAATTTTAGCAGATATTGATGATTATGGTGTTAGTGTTATTGCTTTGCAAAACAAGGATACTTCAATTAAAAATTCAATTATTAAATCGAATGAATTAAAAAATCTGCAACATATTCGAAGCAATAATTTTCCATACCTATTTCTCAAATGAACCGTGTGAAAATATAGTTTCCACATGGCAAAAAAAAACAATGTTTTTACAGAATGAACTATGGGTAGGTTTTTAATTTTTTAAGAATCTATATCATCGTTTTTTTGAACAATTTTTCACTGAAATAAATTGTAAGAAAGCTACTAAATAATAATTGTTTGGTATCCTTAAAACATACTTTTAATTTGTGAAAAGCAGTGCACTAATTAAAAAAGAAAAACTTTTTGCAATAATTAAAAATTAGATTCTTTTTCTCGAATAATATCAATACAATTTACATCTATATTCAAAACGTACCAGGAAGACGATGCTCCGCTAACTTTATTTTGAATAAATGCATATCATATGATCGGCGGAGTTTCAATATCTCAAAAACAGCGAGGGCTGGAGTGTAAATATAAAAACATATTTATAGGTTTTTTTGCGTAAAATCCGCAATTTAATACTGATAGCTCTTGATACATTGGGAAATTTAGATTTCACTCAAGAGTAATTTCTGATAAAAACAAAATCAGTAAATTAAATTAAAAGCCAAAAATATGTTTTGTACAAATTTCTCTTTTGACATCGCCGTTTATTTTTCTTAGATAATCGTTGACTGCTGTTAACCTCTTTTAACCCTTTCCGGCGCAAGCAAATTCTAATAGTAAAATGAGAAATTGTCGATTGACACCGGAATTTATAAAGGACTTGTCTAGATATTACGAATTCCTTCATTTAAGCTTTCATTGTAAAAGCAAAATTATACTAAAATGTTACTGTTGCCGTTTGCAAGTTTGGAATTTAAATTAGGTGTTGCCGGCTCGGCAACACTGCGCAAGGAAGGGTTAAAATTACCGTAATTTCGGGTGTATAAGCCGCGGGTCAAACAATTCCTTTTGGACCTAGTAATCTTATTTAGTGATTGAAGACAAATACTTACGGCGATCTAACTAGTTATATTTGTTTCTTAAAAAATTCTGGGTCGAAAAAGAATTGTTTGATCTGCGGCTTATGCACCCGAAATTACGGTATTTGCAATGAGAATCAATCTTTGATGTAAGACGTGAGGCCGTCCATTACCAGAAAGTGAAACACGGATATCCTTACGAAACAGCCGAGCAAGAAATGTTATATATTAAATTATAAAGTACAGGAAAAGAATCGACTTTTTTACTGTTACTATTAACACTTAATATTTTATGATGTGAATGTTTAAATAAAAAAAGACTTTTTTACTGTTACTATTAACACTTAATATTTTATTATGTGAATGTTTAAAAAAAAAAAAAAAAATCCTCTTATTCCTGGGTATATTAAACTACTAAATCTTGAAAGCGTCATTTCCCTTTTATGTTGAACATTATCTACAATAAACAAAAGAAATATTTACAAAAATACTCCGAAACTTTCGATTTGAACAAAATTTAATACTTTTATTTTGTTTACTATTTTTGTTTGATATACTTTGTAATTTAATCGAATTTATATTAATAGTTTTTGTTTACTAGACAAATTACAAAAGAAAAAAAATTATAGTCGAACCTTGTTATAACGAACCCGGTTCGTTATAACAAGTTCGTTATAACAGCATCAATTGTCGTTTTATATCATTCGACGAAAACAAACTAGGGTCAACGGTTACAGATCATATCATATATGTTTCATTGTCAAATATATCTGGTGTGAAGTTTAATTTAAAAAGTGTAAAATTTTTTTAACTCTTTTAGTTGGTCGTGATAAGAACAATTTTAAGATTCTTAGTGTAAGTATAAGTGTTTATCTGTTGATACCAATAACTGATACATAGATATTACTTAACTTAGTTTAATTACTGATTTTTTTTATCTCGCTTTCTTTTCTTAAATTTATTTGCCAATGTGCATCTTCGATCATATTATTGGAATCAGATTTATTAACAATGTGATGATGTATTAAATATCTAAATGCATTTCTGCAATTCTATTAAATTTAATTTTATCTGCAAGTCCTCATTTCATACTGAACTGAATATTATCCATGTCAATTCCCCTATCCTCTGTGATTTTTTCCGCCTCACTTTCTGTCAAAGTTTTCGAGATAATATGGATAATTCTTAAATTTCGCCAACACCGGACTGAGCTGTCTGATTCATCAGGTCCTTCACAGTAATTTGGATTGTATACACCGTTATCACATTCCATCTGCAAGTTCTTTCAGTATAAATAAACTTTCTAAGCGTTTTATATGTATGTATAAAATTAATTCTACTCAACATGAAAAATTATTATACCTATAGGTGCTTCAAGCACCTCAGAAAAATACAACATAAATACAATATTCCTAGATAAATATATGTGCATAAATGTCAAAACTCGTGAAACATATTTATAGAAATTATCGAAATCGCTAATAATAATAATAATTAAAAAGAAAAACAGAATATAGAATCATATTAAAATAATTACAAAACTTGCGAGCTAGAATTTTGACTAGCCTAGTTGGTGGATAAAAATCTGCCTCATTATCATTTATTATATGAATTTTCTGTGTAACTCCACCCCTTTTTAAAAAATAATGTCTTTATAACCCCTCCCCTATTTTTAAAAATAATGTTTATATCAGGTTTCGAAAAGGCGTTCCACACTTGCGTAGTGAAAAGAAAAAAAGGCGCTGATAATTTATCCATATGTTTACATTAAAAAAAAGAGAAAGGTATTAATAAATTATAAAATGTTTCCAAACTGAAAATCCCTTAAGGTAGCCGCGTACCTTGAGAAATGATTTTTTGAAATTTTTAAAATTTTCTATTGTTCTCTATTTTTTGTAATGACATTCAACCTAAAACTTTGAAAAAAAAAATACATAAACATTTTAGCAATTACTCAAAAATAATAATAAAAAAAAAGAAAAATAGTTAAAATTATGTTTAAAAATTACATTTCCGCAAAACGTGATAACTCAAAAATAAAACAATGTACTAGCTGGGTAATCCGGCGATGCCTGGGTATTTCAAAACGCATTAATCTCTAAATACATGAAATTCTTCAGTATTATCTAAAATTATGTATTATCTACTCTATTATTTAAATGTATAAAAATTAAATAATAAGACTATCTAAAACAGCAATTAAAATTGTTTTTGCTTATAAAGACAACAAAATTTGAAATCTTAACTTTAAGCCGTTTAGTTCAAAATGTTTCAAACTAAGCGAGTAAACAAACGTATTTTAATTGAGTTGAGTGATCTTTGCTTCTGAAGTATTCTTTTCGATCCATGGAGATAACTATATTTCACTGCACTAAGGTGCTAATTTATAGAAATTAGCACCAGTTGTATAACTTTTTTTATTGCAAATTTTATTAAAAACCCTTAACTTTTATTACAAACAAAAGGATTTCGCGTTTAAGTATGGATTTTGGCATAATGCCAAACATATCTTCCATGGAATTTATGGGTTGGATGTACGTTTTACGAAAATCAAAGCCGGCCAAATCAATGTGGTCATTTTGAAGTCTGCTTCAATGGAAATTAATTAAATAAAAACTATTCAATCAATTCTTTCAAAATTTCGAATACTTTTAAATCATGTTCAGGTAAAGAACTAAAAATTTTTTTGAGTATATACCCCAAAATCGGCGAGATATAAAATATTAATGTTCACAATCGCTTATACAGGGTGATTCAGCTCGTCGGTGACAAACTTTAAGGATCGATAGAGCACACCTAGACGAACATTTTTGAATAGGGAATGTAGGGTCCCTGACGCGATGGTAAGGCGCTAGGCGCTTTCGAAAATTTGGGTGCCGAAATTCGAAACGTCATAAAAACTAGGGAAATGGTTAGATTTTCTTGCTTGTTGCGTCGAAATGATTCTGTTTGTTTAGACTTTCTTCAGTACCAATTTGATAAGCGTATCTCTTAAAACATGGATAGGGGGCGCTGCAGACTTTGGAGAGCTAGACAACAACTTTAAGCCCGTTATTTTGATAATTTAACACATGCTCGCCAAAGTTTATACTCTAACTTAAAGTTTGAACCCAAAAGTAGAGCCCTGCAAAAAGCGTAAGAGCCGGAATAAAATGTCAAAGTACAGGGTGGTCGAAACTCGAAGGCTCCTAAGAGATAAACAAACAGATTTCTTGACTTATGGCATGCATTTTCATGATTCTGTTTGCTGGGGCTCTCTGAAACTCAGTTGAACGATACAAAAAGAAACATCGATAGGGGGCGCTTTGGGCAAAAAACATAATTCGTTGACATTTCGGACGCTAACTGGAAACGGGGCGCTACGATCAGCTAGTAATAATGAAAACACATTTTCTACCTCTGCTCAACACTTCTGAATAAATTTAGACCAAAAACATCAATGATACTGGAAATTTATTTACAAAAAATAACACTACAGAAGATGCTCGAAATTTCGACCTTGGGCCATGATGCAGGCTTCGCACCTCCGTCGCATTGAGGAGTGTGTGTTTCCAACAATGCCAGGAGTATCTCTGATCTGCCCTGCAGCTGCCACAATGCGCGCCACAAGTTCTTCAGCACTGCTGACAGGTGTATGGTATACCTCGGCCTTCAGGTAACCCCAAAGGAAGAAATCCAAGCAGGTGAGGTCTGGTGATCAGGCGGGCCAGTGAACTGGACCCCCACGCCCGATCCACCGCTGGCCATACCTTGCGTTTAGATGGAGACGCACGTCGTTCGTGTAATGGGCCGGAGCTCCATCGTGCTGGAACCACATCTGGCGACGCGAACCTTCGGGTACGTGCGCCTCCTCCAGAAGCTGCGGCAGCACTTGATCCAGGAAAATCAGGTAATTTCCACCTGTCAGCCGTTCAGGTAACAAATAAGGGCCAATGAGGCAATCCCCCAGAATGCCGGCCCACACATTTACTGAGAAACGCTCCTGGGCTGCTCGGCTTCTGGTTTCATGTGGATTTTCATCACACCACACATGACTGTTGTGGGCGTTCCACATTCCCTCCCGGCTGAAGGTGGACTCGTCCGTAAACAAAATGCTGTTTACAAAACGGGGATCCCTGGATCTCATCGCCAAGTACCATCTTGAGAATTCCACTCGAGGGCCAAAATCCTGCTCTCTGAGCAACTGCACCCGCTGGATGTGGTAGGGGTGCAGATTCCGGGAACGTAAGATGCGCCACGCAGTTGCTTGCGAAATGCCAACATGTCTGGCGATATCTCTCGTGCTAAGACCTGGGTTGTCCTCAACCAGGTTAAGCACAGCCTCTTCGTTGTCGGGGGTGCTCACTGATCGCTCCCGTTCAGGCCTGCCTCCGTCGAAAGATCCCGTTGTGGACAACCTCTGGTGTACTCGAGCGAAGAAGGCATGGCAGGGGATTTGCCTGTTGGGGTAACGCTCGGCGTACAACCGCTGAGCGGCTCGTCCATTACAACCAGCAACGCCATACGCCAAATGCATGTCAGCCAATTCAGAGTTTGTGTACCGTTCCATCCTACTACCGATCTGCAGACAAGTAACCCGAAGCTTAAGTAGGTACCGCACGTTCAAAAGACGTGTCTGCGCATACAACTACGTCATCTCGCGTTGTCGTCTACGCATTACGTATCTTTTGCATATCGATATGGTACGATATCTTTTGCATAAATCAGCAAAAAGCACCTTATGTAAATTTTATTGCGCGCATTGTGCATGATTGAAACCAGCTATGTTTGTTAAAAAAAAACAAAAAAAAACTGCAGTTTTAACAGCTTCTTATGATAAGTAAATTACTCTCTTGTTTTGTTTCTAACTGATCGTAGCGCCCCGTTTCCAGTTAGCGTCCGAAATGTCAACGAATTATGTTTTTTGCCCAAAGCGCCCCCTATCGATGTTTCTTTTTGTACCGTTCAACTGAGTTTCAGAGAGCCCCAGCAAACAGAATCATGAAAATGCATGCCATAAGTCAAGAAATCTGTTTGTTTATCTCTTAGGAGCCTTCGAGTTTCGACCACCCTGTACTTTGACATTTTATTCCGGCTCTTACGCTTTTTGCAGGGCTCTACTTTTGGGTTCAAACTTTAAGTTAGAGTATAAACTTTGGCGAGCATGTGTTAAATTATCAAAATAACGGGCTTAAAGTTGTTGTCTAGCTCTCCAAAGTCTGCAGCGCCCCCTATCCATGTTTTAAGAGATACGCTTATCAAATTGGTACTGAAGAAAGTCTAAACAAACAGAATCATTTCGACGCAACAAGCAAGAAAATCTAACCATTTCCCTAGTTTTTATGATGTTTCGAATTTCGGCACCCAAATTTTCGAAAGCGCCTAGCGCCTTACCATCGCGTCAGGGACCCTACATTCCCTATTCAAAAATGTTCGTCTAGGTGTGCTCTATCGATCCTTAAAGTTTGTCACCGACGAGCTGAATCACCCTGTATATCATTATCCAATCAACCACTCAACCGATTTTTTCTATCTTTTCTAGATAGTTAGATAAGGTTCAGACATACATTTAAAAAAAAGCAAGTCGATAGTGCAAGAACTTTGGGAAATATAAAATATTTACTGTAATTTTTTTAAAAGTAAAACCGAGTTTCGAAAAATAAAATTCAAAATCGAAAAAACCGAAAATTAAAAAAAAAATTACACTGACATAATCAGAAAAAAATAAAAATTCAAAATCTTTTTTTTTTTTTTTTTTTTTTTTTTTTTTTTTTTTCCTTTAAGAGGTTTATAGAACTGTCAGGATTGGAGTTTAAAAATGCATTTCGAAAAAAAACGCTGAAAATCGAAGTTTCGTAAAAAAAAATCGAAAAAATCACAAAAAAAAAAATAGACGGTTAATGCAAGAAAAGAACGAAGTATCCGAAAATCTAATTCTTTTGTTGCTGGTGTGTTTATAACTGCACCGATGGCAACTTAAAAACGAGAAAACAGGGGGAGAAATTTTCTCCCTCAGTCGATCTTTTTCGGATCGCCATTTCCGCCCTAATTGCAAACATGCAGGGGCAAATCAGTTAAAATTTTAACGTGTCTGGTTAGTTTTTAATTAATAATTAACGAACTAATTGGAATTTCGGGATATGAATGGGCAACTCATGATCCCCGGATTTTTTTCCCTTCAACTCAAAACAAACGCGACGTTTCTCCGTTTCCGCGTTTGGAAGAGATAGCGTCACATACATACATACATACAACATACGGTCGAATTTTAATAGTATAGATTTTATGACTCATTTTTAAGTCCAATTTTGTTCTCAAATGCATTCAGTTGACAGTTTTTTTGTTATTTAGGAACTATGTAATGTGCCGTATTGGTCAGTTTTTTGATAAAGGCTAAATATATATTTTTTAAAAGCTGCCAAAGTGCGCATTTCGCACAAAATTTCCCAAAGCGATCTTGCTTAAAGAATTGTGGATGCATTTAAATAACACATTGGTTACTTTATGACTCATTTTTAAATTCAATTTTACTCTCAAATGCATTCAATTGACAGTTTTTTATTATTTAGGAACTATATAACGTACGTATTGCTCGATTTTTTAATAAAACCAGAATGTATTTCAGAATATGTTGTCAAAATGGGCGCTTGAGCCGAATTTCGCTTAAGTTGATTTCGATAAAACCACTTCTTACAGGAAAATGAAATTAAATTTTTTCCTAAGCGGCCAAATATAGTAGTTAAATTGGGTTTATCTTTAATCATATTCTATTTTTTGTTGTTGAAATGAAAACTCTTCGAAATCTACCTCCGCCTATAGGCCAAGCCGACAGAGATTTTTTTCGGTTCAAGAAGGGGTTCGGGGCTATCAGCTAGTAACCTCTTATAATGAAATTCAAATAAAATCATAAAATTCAAAAGTATAAGGTAGCATATGTACGAACTCGATTCCTCTTGTACGGACATAACAAAAACTCGAAATCTCTTTGTGGAATCAGAATGGCACTCGAAAAATTTTAGGGGGCGCGTTTTCCCCCGCGAAAGCTGTGTCTAATGAAGAATTTGCTTTGCACGCTTGTTTTTTCTTAGTTATAATTTAACTGAAATTGTTTTTTGTGACTTTTTTTAGTAAAAATCGCCTTTTACTGTATTCCATACAGCACATAGGACTGACTAAAGAAATTTCAGAATTCCTCTTCATGATTTTTTTTTTCAAAGTTAAACCGCGAACAGTTGAAAAAAAAAACACTTGTCGATTTTTTAAAATAATGAAACCTGAAAGAAAAAGCTAGTATTATTAGGTTTTTTTTCCTCCCGTACTTCATGATCATAAATTTAACGAGATTTTTTTCCCCTAAATAAATAAAAATCTTAATCCACGTTTTTTTTTATTATTTTTATTAATCTAATGTTTTTTAAAAAGTACTAAAATGTAGTAAATATTTATTTCAACATTTTTCTATTATTATTCTACACTGCTCAAAACAATTAAAGGATACTGCAGTTTTAGGTGGATTTTGTATCTGGGAAACTTTTTAGCTGATTGATACATGGTCGACAGACATAGTAGGTTATGTGAGAATAAATTACACATGTTTGGCAGAAAAAAATGCATTTTATTGCGCATTTGTGTACAAAAGGAAAAAAACACAATTCGTGCATATGAGAAAAAAAGAATAAGAAAAGGTGTTTTCTTCAAAGAAAATCATTTTCAATAGGGGGTATGGTTTCCACGGGCGGCCAGCAACGTTGAACACCTTTGAGGCATGGACTCAATCAGTCTATTAATGACGAGTTGGGGTATTCTGCCCCAATCTTCCAGAAGAGCTCTTTCCAGTACTTGAAGAGTTGTGGGGGCTGTTGGCGGCCAGAAACTCGTCTTCCTAGAGCTTCCCAAACGTGCTCGATTGGATTCATGTCTGGGGAACACGCTGGCCATTCCATTCGAACGATTCCTTCCTCGAAAAGGAAATCCTCCACCAGGTTTGCACGATGTGGCCTACAGTTATCGTCCATTAAAATGAAGTTATCTCCGATTGTTGCAGCGTAAGGGACTACAATAGGTCTGAGGATCTCATCCCTATATCGGCGACCAGTCAGAGCTCCATCTCGAATGATGTAGAAGTCAGTGCGCCCGTCAATGCAGATGCCACCATACACCAACACTCCTCCACCGCCAAATCTGACATTTTCGTGCACGAACGCAGGATTATTCCTACTGCCACGGTCCCTCCAGATGAAAATACGCCTATTATCCGGATGCACAGAAAAACGGGACTCGTCAGAAAACAGAATATTGCTCCATTCATTTCTCCTCCAGTTGACATGATCGGTTGCCCACTCCCTGCGGTCGCGACGATGCCTTGATGTTAATCTAACACATACCATCGGTCGGCGAGCATATAGACCTACAGCATGGAGCCGGTTTCGGACAGTCTGAGTTGAAATCGTGGTGCCTGTAGCCGAGCGAAGGTGTTGTTGGAGGAGAGTAGTGTTCATGTTTCGGTGTCTCCGAGCTGTTAACGCTAAATACCGATCTTCATTGGGCGTTGTTGCCCGTCTACGACCTTGCCCTGGTCTTCGGCCTGCACATCCACTCTCCAAAAAACGGTTCCAGATCCTGGAAATGACACTTTGTGACACTCCAATGGCTTGCGCTACTTCGGCTTGAGTTTGGCCCCCTTCTAACCTACCAACACTTCTCCAAGCTTCTGAATCTGTCAATGACTTCGCTGAGACATCGTATTCATCGAAACAAAGCAATCACTGAATGCCGATCAACCTTGTATTCATTCTCTTTTATCCAGTTGAAAGTCAAATTTCATTCGCTGCCGCTGAAGCGAAGTTTTTGACGTCGAACTCAAAATTTGCATACTCCACAGTTTGAAAACCAGAAAAATTTGCATTTGTGATTTTCTTTTTCTATTTTTGTCAAAAAAAATTCGTTTATATCTTTATTTTATATAAAACTTCAAATATCCTTTAATTGTTTTGAGTAGTGTATTTAATTTAATTATAGGTCCTTTAACTCCTTAATGGTCGCATTAAATTACGGTTTAAAACTCCAAATTCGTTATTGCCACCACTTTTTTGAAAAAAAAAATTCACCGACAAATAAAATGATACCATAATAAAGCAAATTACTCTATTTTATAAAACTATTTGGAATCAAACAATTCTGAATAAAAGTCGTAAAGCTTGCAGCCCGTGAATGTCTCGGGCGCGACGATTACGTGGTTAAGGGAAGAAGGAGCGACGTCCTTCCACGTCCACGTAAGAGAAAAATGAATGTAAATTCATTTTTCTCTTACATGTTATAATCATTTATTATATGTAACTGAATTGTATCCAAGTGTTAAGATCTCTCAAGAGTCACTGAAAATGACCCTGTTGCTAATGTTAAGTCTATGGAGGCGCTATTTTCAAATATTTCGCTCAAATTTTAATATTTTTGTACGATTTTTTTTGTACAGGATAGCTGAAGACTGGCTACAATCGGGCTATGTTTAATTTGTCAATTTTGATTTCTTTTTTTATTATTATTTTAACATTCGCAACCAGTTCTGAAATGAAAACTATCCTAATATAAAACAAATATAACCAAAATCGAAAAATTAAAATCTAGATTTCAACCTAGCCGTCCTCAGCTATTCAATGCAAAAAAGATCGTTCAAAAATATTAAAAATTGTAGCGAGATATTTGAAAATGACGCCTCCATAGATTTAACATTATCATCCGGGTCTTTTTCAGTGATTCCTTTTATGTTTACTTCAATTCATGTGTTTCAGGAAATTGCGCGAAAACTTCAAACAATTTAGAAGTGCCCCAGTTGTTTAGTTTCCGAAAACATTGCATTTTTTAGCTAAAAACTCCATTGATTCCTAAAGAACGCAACCGATTTTTTTAAAATGTATTTTGGTAGGAGTGAATGGTAGGAGTATATGTGAGAGACAGTTTTAAATAATTTAACACTAGAACCGCGGTGGTGGATCATTTTGACCCGTATCAAATGAAAATATGATGATTCGAAGAAGAAAACTCCTTATAAAATAAGATAAATATAAACAGCAGAAAGGTAATTTAAATAAATAAGTTAAGCAGTATTATATAAAAATTCTGATGCTAAATATTTTGATAAAAATTGGATAAAATTTCCCGCGGTTCTAGTGTTAATAAAAAGTCTCTTATAGTTAAAAAAAGAAGAAAAATCATTATTTTTCACATAATTTTATATTACAATGATCTGTTACAGTTTTTGGCTCCCTTTTCTGCAAAACATTTTAACACAGATCACTCTAAGCTTTTATTATATCGTGATATAATGAGTATAGAGGAAGAGGAAATTAAGAGATAACATGAAAGTAAATGTTTTAAATATTACTCCTAAAGTTAAATTATAAACCATACGCGTATTAAACTTATTTTTTCTAAATCAAATTAATAATGTGATACATGCTTATAAAATTTTACTGTGCATAAAGTGAAAATTCCACTTATAATATTATCTGAATAAATTTATATTTTTGCAACTAAAAATATACTTAGTTCGAATGTAACGAAAAAAAAGAAAGAAAATTTTGGCAATTTTTATTGTTATTAGATTTAACTTAATTTTTTTAAACTTTCGGGAGGGGCTTCAGCCCCCTTAGCCCCCTCCCTGGCTACGTGCCTGAGTTACTAATAATGTGACTTACACGACAAATGCTCATGGAAATGCCCATATATATATGTATTTATATGTAACATTTTCTTGTTTAATAAGTTAAAATATATGCATCAAAAATGAAAAAAAAATCTGAAAATTTTCTATTGTTTTGAAATAAAAATATCAAAAATCAACAATAAAAATATGAATAGCGTATTTTCGGTCGTATGAGCCGCACTTCCGAAAATACATTAAAATAAAATATAAATAAAATATTCGTCAGAAGCGCCGCACTTACGGAAATATATCAAAAGGTTAAAAATTGCGTTATATTCCGCGACCAGTTTGGTCTCCTTTTTGAATGTATATTAAGCATTAAATCATATTGCTTTTATTCTTAATTTATTTTTATTGCTCATTTTTCGCCAAATTAGAAGATTCTGCTGGAGAAATAGGCACAGATGCTATATGCTTACCACACTGGCGCGATTTCAACAAAATGGCAATTATATGTGCTTTACATGGAACCCGGCTACGGTTATTTATTTATTAATAAACTGTTTGTTTGCTTTTATTTTCTATTTTAAAACGTTTTATTCTATAGTTGTTAACTAAACTTTTTTTTAATTATTATTTCGTTTTTAAAATGATAGGAATTGGTTTAAAAATATGTATTTAACTGGTAACTGAAAACGGAATTTTCTTCAAATTGGCGTCAGAAAAATAACGCGCCTATGTGGTGCATATATGACATCTATGCTGATAAATCAAGCTCAGTATTTTTATGCTAGCACAGCGTAGATAATAAATCGCCAAATATTGTACCCATGTCAATTTTTCGTATTTCATTAATTATTTAAAATATAATAATATAATCCTTTCACTCATTTCATTTATAATACATAACTTTAATTTGAAAGTAGAAAATAAATTTATGACTCTTATTTATTTATTTTTTAATTAAAAAGAACAGAAAAATAAAAAATTTGAAGCTCTATAATTGCAGCGAAGGAACAAAACATAAATAAATCCAATTTACCACAGCATAATTCTTACCAAAGGACTTTTGCATAGTAACCAGCTGTTTCATTTGGATGTCATTATAAGAATCATGATTTTTGTGCCACATACGTTAGTGTAATATTTAATTTATATAGATATTAAATCTAAAAATTTCTATCATTAAATAGCATGCAATTGTAATTAAAAAAAAATACTGGTATCGAAAAGCTGATGGATCTAGCAAATTCTATCGCACTCTATGGCCGTATGACAAATCATCTTAAATGGTTAATTAAAAACGATTTTTCTTTCTTTCTTTTTAGGTGCGTTCGTAATTATGTAAATACGTAGCACCTATTGTTGTCGCTCAGTCCGTCTGTCCGTATATAACAACGCAAAAACTACCCAACCGAATCGTTTGAAATTTAAAATACATAATTATAACATAATTTTGTCGAGTCATTTCAAAATTTATGAAAATCGGACGCATAGATCAATTACAGGAACGATCAAAAGTAGCCAGCTACATTACGGTCAATGGGGAAAAAAGTTTCAAATGCATTTTAATCGTTTGAAATTTTAAATACAAAATTGTTACATAATTTTGTCGAGTTATTTCAAATTTTATCAAAATCGGATGCATAGTTGATTTACAGGGACAATCAAAAGTATTCCGTTACATTATGGTTAATAGGGGAAAATGTTTCAAATGCATTTTAATGGTGTTACACTCATTCGAACGTAATAAAATTTATGTGCATCTATAAAGTAGATATTATATACATTTTGCATAATCTGTGGTGCAAACAATATTTGTTATTAATTTAAAATGCCACACAAAAGTATTCCATTGCATAATGGTATACGGATAACATTGTTTGGTGCGCATTTTAATTGTAATTATTTACAGTTTTATGAGATTGAGAGGGATATTTTTAAAACTTCGTTATCGTACGAACCACTTCATTTGCTACGCTTCACGTGCAATTTCCAACTTGTTTCGATTAATTGCAAAAGCAGTGTTTTAAACACCGTATATAGGCGTTATCAGTCATTTACCTGAATGCTATCAGACTTGGATTGTTTCGGAAAATAAGAAATCGAGCAGGATAGTGGACTCTTTTCGACGTTTTTCTTACAGATAACATAAAAATATTTATTTGGTAACGAAAGAAAATTTTGTTTATAATAATAACAGAGAAATAAAAATACGTTTTTTTTACTAAATTTATCATTGATATGCTTCAGATAAAAGTGAATACAGTAGAACCCCGCTAATTCGGACCCCGATAATCCGGATCGGTTTGATAATTTTTTTTTTCAAGTTTGAGAAGCGATTGGCTAATTTCCATAACATTAACTTGTTTCATCATTATATTCTAAATTAAAAAAACTTTTTCTGACAGGTTTTCGGAATAATTAAGCAAAGTAAACATTATTACTGTCTGCAAATATTCAATAAGTTTAACATAAAGGTGATTTTCTGTTAGTATGTTATATTTTATTTCATTTTTTTCTAATTCTCCGGCTAATCCGGATTTTCGATAATCCGTATTGGGTCCGGTCCCAATTAATCCGAATTATCGGGGTTTTACTGTACTTTTTAATTCACAAGCGCATGTATAGTTATTTTAAATTTAGATAGCTTGTAAATCAGTCTTTTTATGTATACAGTATAAGGAACCGATTTTTGTAATTTTTCTCTTTGGGAATTAGATAAGGAAATTATTTTCGGAAACTTTGTTTTGCCCACTTTTTTATTAAACAGAGAAGTTGGGGGTGGAGCTAAGAATATATTGGTTCTATCCTAGTTTTATAAATGAAATATGTGAATAGCGTGGATTTGCAGGACACAACCCCCCAAAAGTGTGCACGGTACGTTTTTAATATATTCTGCTAATTAGCCCTGCCCAGATCTAAGACATCCAGTAATTGATTACGTTTCATCTTTGCTTTCAGACTCCATTTTTAAAATTCTGCTTCCAAGGATTAAACTGTTTCTCTGCTCTTTCTTTTCTGATCTGCAGGAGAAAACAGAAGTAATAAACAAACACGAGCTTCTATTAGGGAATTCTATATTTGCATAAAAAGTTCCGTACTTTCTACTTTGAATTGTAGTTTTATAGACACATAGAAGCCAACGACAAAATCCGATGCATGTTATACCATTTTCACTCGGCATGCTCGAATACTTCAATTGCCGATTGGTTAAATATTCTGATTCACTTTTAATAACGTATTAAATTAGTATACGTATATTGCTAGTACAAGTTTTCATAGAAACTTTCTAGTGTGAGTTTTAATTTAAATCTAATAAGAGTCATGTTGAGAGAAGACACGTTTTCTCATAAACACTTTCCGGTTTCGAACTTCTTTGCCTTGAATTTTGCCTCCAGTAAAATTAAGAGATTTGCGAATTTATGCTCTTAATTTATGCTACGAGTTTCACTGTATACTGTAAATATTGCGAGGAGAACTTAATACCAATAAGGGCGCTTGCTATGATAATAATAATAATAGTAATAGTAAAATAATATTAATAGATTTTTATCATGTTTAGAAAAAAAAAACAGAAATTATTAAATCAAATATTTGAATTTCAGGCAGTTATAGTATAAGATTTTTTTTTTTTTTTTTTTTTTTACAAAATATTAAGACGATAGGCAAGTTTACCAGTATCCGGCAATTAACTCATAACGCAATATATATTGTTTTCAAAGCATAGATGATTTTTTCACGATTCTTAATCTGTTAATAAATTTAGAATTGCAATAGAATACATGTACATTGCAAGTATTTTTTATTAATCTGGCCGTTATATGTGTTGATCTGAAATATTCAAGATTGTAGACAATAATGGCATCTATGCTCTTTATCTAAAGCTACGAGTATTACTGTATATTGTAAATATTGCGAGGAGATCTTAATGCCGGTAAGGGCGCTAAAAAATTGAATAAATCACTCAAAAATAAATTTCAAATATGTTTCTAACATTATCTTTAAATGGTAGCCTGTTAAGAACTTCTATCTTAAACGAAGGTTATTATTATTATTATTATTATTATTTTAAATTTTGAATAAACATTTTTGGACACTAAAAAACATATGAAATCCAAACCAGTATCAGGCTTTACTTTTACATACTATGATTAATACTCAGTTGAAGAAAATTTATTAATAAGAGACAATTTTTGCACACTGAATTCTGCAAAATAAATATTTAAAAGTATTTGGTAAAATCATTTTTAAGGTGCTACTTGGTTATCCCGTTGACCCATTTCGCCAAATTATGCAAATCGCCAAACTAATAGACAAATTATACTTATTGATATAAATTTTATTTTAAATAACTAAAAAACAAAAGAATTGATAGAATTTTAATAAAAGAACAAATAAAAAGTCGAAATAAAAATCATTTAAACACGCGTATCGTATTTAATATCATTGAATGTGACATTCACGATCATCCATTATTGGAATTTAATCATATAATTTGGCGATAGTTTTTTGGTAGACGGGATAACCAAGTAGAACCATTTAAAAAAAAATAAAGTTCGTATGCAATAAAAATATTTAGGCGTAACTAAAACTTCAGGCCACGCCTTCAGTCATCGACTCTGGTATTGAAATGTTAAAAAATAACCTTTTTTTTTTTTTTTTTTTTTTTTTTTTTTTTTTTTTTTCGTCTACAATATCAAAAATTCTCTTACGCTAACATGTATAAAAACGAAGAAATTAAAATAAAAAGTTTTACAGTTAAGTAGTATCAACGCGAACAGTTTTCAAGTGTTTTTCCAGAAAACAGAATTTTGAAGAAGTAACTTTCTTCAAGCTCTCAATATATTATTCTAAAATAGCTATCAAAGATTATTTGATGTTAATTACAAAGATTGGAAACATGCATATTTCAAACAACTTTAAAAAACACCAGCGGCTACTGGAAATTGTAAAAACATTCTTAAAAGATCTTTTAGTTGAAAATTTAAAAATATTTTGTAAAAGTTTGCTTTGAAAATATTTTATTATGCCAGTCTTACATCATAAATAAAAAATTAAAATGCGCCAAAACATAAAAAAACTTTTAAGATTTAAAAATAATATTAAAAAGATATTGTTACTTTCAAATATCTGTTTTATAAAATAATGCTTCGCGAATCCAAACAAAGCATGGCTTTTGCTAGTACTCTTACATGTTACACTTATTTATTCTATGTGACTGAATGTCAACTAGGCGATAATGTATGTTTCAATTCATGTGTTTCAGGAAACTGTGAAACTGTTCAAACAATTTAGAAATGGCTCAGTTTTTTAGTTTCCGAAAACATTATATTTTTCAACTAAAAACATATTGACTCCTAAAGTACATGAGCGATTACGTTAAAAAATGTTTTGGTAGAAAGGTATAAACATAAGATTATATGTGAGAAACTATATTAAATAATTTTATTTTGTTAAAATTTTTTCTAAAATTATAATATTCTTAAAATTTCTACTTGTTCTGAAATAAAAATTTCAAAAATCAATAATAAAAAATATCAAAATATCAATAGTATATAATAATAAATATCATAACAAATAATAAATATTTAAAAAAAAATAAAAATTTTTTATTAAAAATATAAAAAAAATCTCAAATTTCCCATTTTTCTGAAAGAAAAATATGAAAAAAAAATAAAAATATGAAAAAACAATAATAAAAATATCAAAAGTTAGAAATAGAAACATAAAAAAAATCAATAATAAAAATATCACAAAATTTTAAAAATCTGAAATAAAAGTATCAAAAATGAAAAAAAAAAAAAATCCGAAAAATTTCCATTGGTCGCAAATAAAAACATCTATAATCAATAATAAAAAAAAAATCAAAAATCGATAACAAAAATATCAAAAATCTGAAAAAAAAATATCAAATATGAAAAAATTTCGAAAAATTTCCATTGATCTGAAATAAGAAAATAAGAATCAGTAATTTTAAAAAAAAATCAAAAATCCATAAAATAACATCAAAAATTTGAAACAAAAATTCGAAATAAAAGTATCAAAAATGAAAAAAATTCTGTGGGTTAGCAGACGGAGCAGGAGTGAAAAACCTTATGTACTTATGGTCACAGTTAAAACACCCAAATCGAAGCAATAAATGTTTTTTAAACTACAAAAACATCTTATCATGTGCTTTAAAACATTCAATAAATATATACTAAATCAAATTTCTATTTATATTGCCTTTATTTTTCGTAAAGCAGAAAATATACATCGCATATTTCTGCATTTTGTGGAAAAAATATTTTGAATCCTTTTTTAAAATAGGAAAATATTTTTTAATTATACATATTCAATATACTTTCGACTTATGATTTTTTTTTAAGTTTTCAAACAAAAATTATTTTAAATTATTTGTTGTTGGAAAGTCATGTATTCATACGTCTAGGGGCGCCACTTGTCTAGTTTTGTTTTGAATCCGAACCCGAACGCGGCAAGTTACACGGAGTATTTTTCATTCAG
Source organism: Maratus speculifer (assembly GCA_964019185.1). Taxonomy (NCBI): domain Eukaryota; kingdom Metazoa; phylum Arthropoda; class Arachnida; order Araneae; family Salticidae; genus Maratus; species Maratus speculifer. The sequence goes on along the minus strand of OZ025302.1, from coordinate 5,834,819 downwards.
GTAGTAATATTCTTACATAATGTCCATTAAATTGATATAGAAAATGCACGAATTAAAAAATATAAACCAGACAAGATAGAATCATTAAGTAATTTTCAGGTTTTAATAATCCACATGTTGTTTCTTGTTACGCCAATTGAATCTCGCAATGTCAATATACAACGAATAAGCTCTGCAATAAAGTTAACCGGAGAATCTTGCAATGGATTATTAATTAATACAGAATGTGTAACTTTGCAATAAAGTTATTTGCTTGTATTTTTGAAGACTTATGGATTTCAGTGTGGAGGCAGGATATATTCAAAATTTTACGAGAATGCCAGTTAAAAATCTGGACTGCATTTTGTTTTGTTTTGTTTTTTGTCAGTAATTTTGGGTGAAATGCTGTTTACTCTCCTTCGCCAAGGAACTTTTTATGTGTATTGTTTGATGAACAATTTTACCTCTATATATATTTTGTTTATTTTTTTAATTTTTTCGCTGCTTGAGCAAAGAATAGGTTTGCATTAATCATAATTAATAAACGGAAACTTACTGGCTTGCTTAAAGTATTGTTTTTAAATACAGGGTACAAAATACATGAATTTTCTTAAATCCCAGTTTATTTTATTAAAATTTGTCATTTCATGAAAATAAAATTATTGCATATCTTTTATCTTTGAGTTTAAGTGTTAAAACACTTTTCAATGTTTGCATTTTAACATGTTTTGCAGATAATACATTTTGTGAATTTCACAGAGTTGACTGTATTATACTCTATTATAAGCATTCATTATGATTTCTAGTACATTATTACATTCAAATTACTCTTTTTAAAAATGTAAACAAAAGATGAGCACATTAGTGCAATGTCTGGTCCCAAGTTACACACACTTGATGGACTTTATAATTTCTATAAATTGCTTGTTTTAAACTTAAGTGAAATGTTGGCTAAAACATTTTCAGTTTCATAAATTATTTCAATTTGAAATATTTTAGTAATCGCTACTACTGTTATTCCGTTTACCAATTTCGCCAAATTATACATAATCACATATTTTTTTATTTTAAATAATGAAAAAACAAATAATTAGTAAAATATTAATAAAAAGTCGAAATAAAAATCAATGACATTTTAAATATACAAATTGTATTTAATGTCATTGAATGTGACATTCACAATCATCCATTATTGGAATTTAATCTTATAGTTTGGTGATAATTTTTTGGTCGACGGGATAACCTAGTAGTACCTAGTAATCTATAAAGCTAATAAGTAACATTTATACAACATTTCATTAACTCGATTCCTCTTAAGTAAATTTGAATAAGCGAAGGCAAAAATCCATTGCAAGATTCTCTGGTTAACTTTATTGCAGACTTTATTCATTGTATATTAAGACATTGCAAGATTGTATTGGCATAACAAGAAACATCCATGTGGATTATTAAAACCATGAAATATACATAATGATTCTATCATGTCTGTTCGATGGTTTTCAATTTGTGCATTTTCTTCATCAATTCTATTCTAAATAAATTCTACCTGAATGAAAAATGCTAATAACGCGTTCTGATTAAAAAAAAAACTAGACAAGTGGCGCCTTCTTAATATGGAATATAATATAGAATGTATGAAAACTTATGAATTAGAGGGGGGAGACAGGGTATATTCAAAATTTTATGAGAATGCCAGGTAAAAATCGTGTATTGTACTTTTTTTTGGTTTGTTGTCAAAAACTTTTTTCTCATGTCTATGAATAAATTACTCCTTGCGCCAACATAAGATTTTGTTGTCAGTGGCACAACCAAGCGGGTGTTTTTGTGAACTACATCCATGAATCGCTAAAAAAAAAAGCAAATTGCATAAAAAATGGGAATTACGTCCACAAATTGCTTAATGTGAATTACGTCCATGAATCATGTAAAAAAGCGAGAATTATATTCATAAATTGTATGAAAAATGCAAATTACGTCTATGAATCGTGTAGTAAAACATAAATTATGTTCATAAATCGCTCAAAAAACACGAATTTTGGCAGCAAAAAGCTGAAACGGAAATTACCTATATAAAACGCATAAAAATAGCGACTTGCATTCATGAATTGCATAAAAAATGTGAATTACGTTCATGAATCACTCAAAAAACGCAAATTACATCCATGAATTGCATAAAAACGTGAATTACGTTCATAAATCACTCAAAAAATGCAAATCACTTCCATGAATTGTGCAAAAAAACACGAATAACGTTCAGAAATTGCAAAAAATGCGAATTACGTCCAAGAATTGGTAAAAAAAAGCGAATTACATTCATAAATCCTTTAAAAACACAAATAATGTCAATAAATCGATCAAAAAACGCAAATTTCGTCGATAAAAAGCTCAAAAGATGCATATTATGCCTATGAATCACATAAGTATAGCAAATTACGTCCATAAATCATGTAAAATGTAAATTACATTCATTAATCGCATAAAAATTGCGAATTATGTCCATGAATCGCTCAAAAAAAGCAAAATGCATAAAAAACATGAATTGGGTCCACAAATCGCTCAAAACGTGAATTACGTCCATGAATTGTTTAAAAAAGTGAGAATTACGTTCAGAAATTGTATGAAAAACACAAATTATGTCTATGAATCGTGTAGTAAAATGGGAATTATGTTCATAAATTGCTCAAAAAACACGAATTTTGGCAGCAGAAAGCTGAAACGTAAATTAAGTTCATAAATCACTCAAAAAATACGAATCACTTCCATGAATCGTGCAAAAAAATACTAATAACATTCATAAATTACAAAAAATGCGAATTATGTCCAGCAATTGGTAAAAAAAGCGAATTACATTCATAAATCCTATAAAAACACAAATAACGTCAATAAATCGATCAAAGAACGCAAATTTCGTCGACAGAAAGCTCAAAAAATGCAAATTACGTCTACGAATTGCATAAATATAGCAAATTACATCCATAAATCATGTAAAATGTAAATTACATTCATTAATCGCATAAAAATTGCGAATTATGTCCATGAATCGCTCAAAAAAAGCGAATTGCATAAAAAACATGAATTGGGTCCACAAATCGCTCAAAACGTGAATTACATCCATGAATTGTTTAAAAAAGTAAGAATTACGTTCAGAAATTGTATGAAAAACACAAATTATGTCTATGAATCGTGTAGTAAAATGGGAATTATGTTCATAAATTGCTCAAAAAACACGAATTTTGGCAGCAGAAAGCTGAAACACAAATTACGTCTATAAATCGCATAAAAATAGCAAATAGTGTTTTGCATTCATGAATTGCATAAAAAACGCGAATTACATTCATGAATCGCTCAAAAAACACATTACGTCCATGAAAACATGAATTACATTCATAAATCACTCAAAAAATGCGAATCACTTCCATGAATTGTGCAAAAAAACACTAAGGACGTTCATAAATAAAAAAAAATGCGAATTACGTCCAAGAATTGGTGAAAAAAAGCAAATTACATTCATAAATCCTATAAAAACACAAATAACGTCAATAAATCGATCAAAAAACGCAAATTTCGTCGATAGAAAGCTCAAAAGATGCAAATTATGTCAATGAATCGCATAAGTATAACAAATTATGTCCATAAATCATGTAAAATGTAAATTACATTCATTAATTGCATAAAAATCGCGAATTATGTCCATGAATCGCTCAAAAAAAGCAAATTGCATAAAAAACATGAATTGGGTCCACAAATCGCTCAAAACGTGAATTACGTCCATGAATTGTTTAAAAAAAGTGAGAATTACGTTCAGAAATTGTATGAAAAACACAAATTATGTCTATGAATCGTGTAGTAAAATGGGAATTATGTTCATAAATCGCTCAAAAGACACGAATTTTGGCAGCAGAAAGCTAAAATGCAAATTACGTCTATAAATCGCATAAAAATAGGGAATAGCATTTTGCATTCATGATTTGCATAAAAAACGCGAATTACATTCATGAATCGCTCAAAAAATGCAAATTACGTCCATGAATTGCATAAAAATATGAATTATGTTCATAAATCACTCAAAAAATGCGAATCACTTCCATGAATCATACAAAAAAAAAAAATAACATTCATAAATTGCAAAAAATGCGAATTACGTCCAAGAGTTGTGTAAAAAAAGCAAATTACATTCATAAATCCTATAAAAACACAAATAATGTCAATAAATTTATCAAAAAACACAAATTTCGTCGACAGAAAGCTGAAAAAACGTAAATTATGTCTATTAATTGCATAAAAATAGCAAATTATGTCCATAAATCATGTAAAATGTAAATTACATTCATTAATCGCATGAAAATTGCGAATTATGTTTATAAATTGCTCAAAAATGCAAATTACATTCATAAATCGCATAAAAAACACGAATGATGACCATGAATTGCGCAAAAAATGCGAATTACACCCAATATTAAATTAATTTGCAGAAAGTTTTTGGTTTTATACAAGTCTGCCAACAAGAACCTACAAGTTATCCTGAAACCCATTCTAAACCAACAAAAATTTAATGGAAAGATAAATTTGTCCAAGAAAGACAAAATAATTTCCATTAACATACATTGACCAGAATCGAAAAATTCCTATTGAAATCTATCCTATACACTCCAAAACCAGAAAAAAAAAATCCCTCCAAGAGTAACTCAATCTATCTGCTGCAAAATAAAATACATTGAAATGCAAATGAACAAGAACCTGAAAATTACATTTGAAATCAAACCGAAACCAGATTCAACCCCCCCCCCCCCAAAAAAAAAAAAAAAAAAAAAAAAAAAAAAAAAAAAATCCAACCATATCTTGATTTGGGAAAGAAAACTTAATTTCCATAGATACGCGTGGTCAGAAATCTGCAAATTCCAATTAGTCTATGGGTTAGCAAACCTTAATTCGATCTGAAAAAAAAAAAAAAATTCTGACAATACACACTGACAAGCAGAGTTGTATAATATAGACACACGCCATGTGCAGAAAATTTTATGAAGAAACAATTTTTATTTATTTATTTCGACAAAGAATTGCGTTAAAAAAAAAAGTGTATCTCAACAAAGAATCATGTAAAAAAACCCAACATTTCGACAAAATACCACGCGAAAAACGTGAATTCCGTGCAAAGACCGCAATAAAAACATTAATTCAATCCATGAATCGCATAAAAAATACGAATTCCATGCATGAATCGCATAAAAATGTGAATTACATGCATGAATCGCATAAAAAAATGTGAACTACATCCATGAATCGCTAAAAAAAAAAGCAAATTGCATATAAAATGGGAATTACGTCCAGAAATTGTTTAAAATGTGAATTACGTCCATGAATCATGTAAAAAAGCGAGAATTATATTCATAAATTGTATGAAAAAAGCAAATTACGTCTATGAATCGTATAGTAAAACATGAATTATGTTCATAAATCGCTCAAAAAACACGAATTTTGGCGCAGAAATCTGAAACGGAAATTACCTCTATAAAACGCATAAAAATACCGAATTGGATTCATGAATTGCATAAAAAATGTGAATTACGTTCATGAATCGCTCAAAAAACGCAAATTACATCCATGAATTGCATAAAAACGTGAATTACGTTTATAAATCACTCAAAATATGCAAAAAAACATGAATAACGTTCATAAATTGCAAAAAATGCGAATTACGTCCAAGAATTGGTAAAAAAAGCGAATTACATTCATAAATCCTATAAAAACACAAATAACGTCAATAAATCGATCAAAAAACACAAATTTCGTCGATAGAAAGCTCAAAAGATGCAAATTACGTCTATGAATCGCATAAGTATAGCAAATTACGTCCATAAATCATGTAAAATGTAAATTACATTCATTAATCGCATAAAAATCTCGAATTATGTCCATGAATCGCTCAAAAAAAGCGAATTGCATGAAAAACGTAAATTGGGTCCACAAATTGCTCAAAACGTGAATTACATCCATGAATTGTTTAAAAAAGTGAGAATTACGTTCAGAAATTGTATGAAAAACACAAATTATGTCTATGAATCGTGTAGGAAATTGGGAATTATGTTCATAAATCGCTCAAAAAACACGAATTTTGGCAGCAGAAAGCTGAAACACAAATTATGTTCATAAATCACTCATAAATTGCAAATCACTTCCATGAATCATGCAAAAATATACTAATAACATTCATAAATTGCAAAAAATGCGAATTAAGTCCAACAATTGGTAAAAAAAGCGCATTACATTCATAAATCCTATAAAAACACAAATAACGTCAATAAATTGATCAAAAACACAAATTTCGTCGACAGAAAGCTCAAAAAATGCAAATTATATCTACGAATTGCATAAATATAGCAAATTACATCCATGAATCATGTAAAATGTAAATTACATTCATTAATCGCATAAAAATCGCGAATTATGCCCATGAATAGTTTAAAAAACGCGATTTGGGTCCACAAATCGTCAAAACGTTAATTACGTCCATGAATTGTTTAAAAAAGTGAGAATTACGTTCAGAAATTGTATGAGAAACACAAATTATGTCTATGAATCGTGTAGTAAAACGGGAATTATGTTCATAAATCGCTCAAAAAACACGAATTTTGGCAGCAGAAAGCTGAAACGCAAATTACGTCTATAAATAGCGAATAGTGTTTTGCATTCATGAATTGCATAAAAAACGCAAATTACATTCATTAATCGCTCAAAAAACACAAATTACGTCCAAGAATCGCATAAAAACGTGAATTACATTCATAAATCACTCAAAAAATGCGAATCATTTCCATGAATCGTGCAAAAAAACACTAATAACGTTCATAAATTACAAAAAATGCAAATTACGTCCAAGAATTGGTAAAAAAAGCAAATTACATTCATAAATCCTATAAAAACATAAATAACGTCAATAAATCGATTAAAAAACACAAATTTCGTCAACAGAAAGCTGAAAAAACACAAATTCTGTCTATGAATTGCACAAAAATAGCAAATTACGTCCATAAATCATGTAAAATGTACATTACATTCATTAATCGCATAAAAATTGCGAATTATGTCCATAAATTTCTCAAAAATGCAAATTAAATTCATAAATCGCATAAAAAACATGAATGATGACCATGAATTGCGCAAAAAATACGAATTACACCCAACATTAAATTAATTTGCAGAAAGTTTTTAGTTTTATACAAGTCTGCCAACAAGAACCTACAAGTTATCCTGAAACCCATTCTAAACCAACAAAAATTTAATGGAAAGATAAATTTGTCCAAGAAAGACAAAATAATTTCCATTGACATACATTGACCAGAATCGAAAAATTCCTATTGAAATCTATCCTATACAATCCAAAACCGGAAAGAAAAAAATCCCTCCAAGAGTAACTCAATCTATCTGCTGCAAAATAAAATACATTGAAATGCAACTGAACAAGAACCTGAAAATTACATTTGAAGTCAAACCGAAAGCAGATTCACCCCCCCCCCCCCCCAAAAAAAAAAATTATCCAACCATATCTCGATTTGGGAAAGAAAACTTAATTTCCATAGATATGCGTGATCAGAAATCTGGAAATTCCAATTAGTCTATCTTAAACCTAATCTGAACCTGAAAAAGGAAATTCCATACAACCGGAGCCCAGTATCTATACAGGACAAAATATTTTCCATTAAAGCGCAACCTGACCAGAACTTGAAAATTCCATTTGAATTGAACCTGATTGAAACCTGAAAAAAATTTCCATCGAACCTTAACCTAATCCGGAAAAGAGAAAATTATTTCTGCCGATACACACTGACAAGCGTCTGAAAGTTAACATGAAACCTAATCCAAACCCGAAAAGGAAAAAACAATGGAAACACAAGTCTGTCCAAGAAAGACCAAATAATTTCTGTCCACATACACTGACAAGAATTTCAATTGAAATCTATCCTAAACCCAGTTCAAACACTACCCCCCCCCCCAAAAAAAAAAAAAATTCCAATTGTAACCCAATTTATCTGCGGCAAAATAATATACTTGAAATGCAACTCAACAAGAACCTGAAAATTCCATTTGAAGTCAATCCGAAACAAGATTCAATCCCCCCCCCAAAAAAAAAAAATTAAAATCGAGATTTTAGAAAAAAAAAGAACAATTTATGTCGATATGTATTGACCAGATCATAGAAATTCCAATAGAAGTCTATCTCAAACCCGATCAGAATAACCTGAAACCCAATCTAATCACCCCCCCCCCCCAAAAAAAAAAGTAAAATAAAAAAATTAGGAAATAAAAATCTGTTCAAGAAAGACAAAGTAATTTTTGTCCCCATCCACTGACCAGAATTGAAAACTAGTACTTGAAATGCAACTCGGCAAGAACCTGAAAATTCCAATTCAAGTCAAACTGAATCGAGATTCAAACCCGAAAAAAAACAAAAACAATTATCTAACCAAATCAAGATTTTTAGAAAAAAAAATTATGTAAATACGTACAGACTAGAGCATGGAAATTTTAATAAAATCTTAAACCCGATACAAACTCCTCCCCCTCCCTTACATAACTAACAAGAAGCCTTGATGACCCCACGAAACATAACTAACAAGAACGAAGAGTCATGCATACTGCATCGATTATGATGCATTTTCTGACTCATTCTGAATATTGTAAACTTATTGTCATTCATGTACAATAATTTTACCATTCTGTGCAAAAAAACAAAGCATAATTAACGAGAGTAAAAAATTTTCCTTTAACATGTTTATATACAGTAGACTCCCTCAAATCCGCACAGCTTGGGACCAGAGGTTGTGCGGATTTTAGAATTTTGCGGATTTCTGGTCATTGCTTTGTTTACGTTTTTTAAACAGTAATTTGAGTGCAATTAATAGTGCATTCAGGACTATAATGAATACTTACAATATAATAAAATGTTAAAATAAGTAATAAATTAAAATAATAAAAATTTAGATAATTTTCAAAATGATTAAAATATTAAAAGCAAAGATCAAGTTAATGATCAATAGTGTATGATTAAATATTTATTATAAAAATTAAATATATTTTTCCAAAATTATTCAACAAAACTTGCCTCATAAAAGTACATTACTAATTCACATCAAAATCATAAAATAAGGATTTTTTTTTTAAAGTTTAGCCAGGCTTAGTAACCAAAAAATCTTGATTAATGCATAAATATATTTGGTAAGAAAATTGTGATTACCAGTGATATCAGCAATATCTTGATTTTTTTTTTTTAATTTTTCTTCCTTTATGAAAAAAAAAAAACATGAATAGAGTATTATTGAGAAAATTAAAAATTAAAAAGTATATGGAATTGATACAAAATTAAAAAAATCACATTTTGTCCAAATATCCAATCTGAAAGTTTCATTGTTTACATCCACAAAGTATGTGCGGATTTTAGAGAGTTGCGGATTTCTGGTTTGCGGATTTCAGGGAGTCTACTGTACTTTCCATTTTATTCTGAATGCTTTAAACCTATCAGTTTCATCTTTGTACAGTAATCTTCCCATCCAAATCTCTCCCCCCCCCCTGTTAGTTTATATATGTTTTGTGCAAACAGCAAAAAATAAATAAACTAACAAGAATGAAAAGTTACACATACAGTATAGATTATGAAACACTTTCCAACACATTTTCATTATTGTAAACCTATCATTTTAATCCATTTGCAGTAATTTTACCACTCTATATAAAGAACAAATCATAATTAACAAGAAAGAAAAACCTGGGTGCACCATAGATTATTAAACACTTTCCAGCATATTCTGAATATTGTAACGGATATAGTCTTAATCAATCTGCAATATTACCAACCTATACAAAGGTTGAAACATAATTAACAAGAATCATGCACGCAGCATAGATTATGAAATACTTTCCAGCACATTCTGAATATTGTATTCCTGATCATTTTAATCCATCTGCAGTATATGTATCATCATGTGTAAAGAATAAACATAGTTAACTAGAATGAGAAATGATACATACAGCATAGATTATGAAATCCTTTCTTAGAAATACAGTGCTGAATGTACATTACTTTCTTATCTTATACTAACGTACTTTACTACAGAGTTGTTTTTAACGAAATCAAGTAGCACAGCATATATTAATAATAAAATATGAAATATCTTTTTTTAAGTGGGTGGGGGAGGGGTAATTAAAGGTGATCAGAAATCATGAAAATGAATTCTTTGCATTAGTCTTTAATTTTTTGTTTTTATCTTTTTATTATTAACCTAAAAAAAAGCACTGATATCAGTACAAAAAACCCTGAACGGGTTAAAAGCTTGTGACGCAGCACTTTATCTTATATATCTAAGAATTTTAAATTTGGGACTTAAAACTAATGATATCAAAATTTATGTGACGCTATGCTATTAATTAATATATACATATATTAAAATTTATTCATTAAGATTTTATCAATTACATCTTTCATAAATTCAAAATATGAATCTTAAAAGATATGATATCAAAATTTAAGTGACGCCTTGACGAGGCTTTAAACAATGTTTTAAAATTCCATTTATTTATTTATTGTCTAAATACATTTTCATATCTAAACAATACTTTTCATTTTCCAATACACTGTTAAATACATCACTTTTACTGAATATATATAATGCACTGAAATGTATCTATTTGAATAAATAGATTTATCTTTTGGGCTACGCTATCCAAAATCAAAAATAACATTTGAATACATATTTTTTGCGTCATTGTATCTATTTGCATCTATTTAACTTACTTTGGATACAATGACGCAAAAAATATTTATTCAAATGTTATTTTTGATTTTGGATAGCGTAGCCCAAAAGATAAATCTATTTATTCAAATAGATACATTTCAGTGCATTATATATATTCAGTAAAAGTGATGTATTTAACAGTGTATTGGAAAATGAAAAGTATTGTTTAGATATGAAAATGTATTTAGACAATAAATAAATAAATGGAATTTTAAAACATTGTTTAAAGCCTCGTCAAGGCGTCACTTAAATTTTGATATCATATCTTTTAAGATTCATATTTTGAATTTATGAAAGATGTAATTGATAAAATCTTAATGAATAAATTTTAATATATGTATATATTAATTAATAGCATAGCGTCACATAAATTTTGATATCATTAGTTTTAAGTCCCAAATTTAAAATTCTTAGATATATAAGATAAAGTGCTGCGTCACAAGCTTTTAACCCGTTCAGGGTTTTTTGTACTGATCGCATTATACGCTTAGAAATGTACTTAGTTCTTTCTGAAACACTTCATAAACAAATCCACAACGAAAAGGGCAAATCCATTTCTCAGTACGGTATACTGAAAGGAAGAAATTACAACCTTTTTTCCCTTTTCGCCGCTGCTGACGCACGCGCAGAAACGAGTTAATCAGAAGCCGAAATTTTCTAAGTCCAACCATTAGCAGCCGTTCTCTCCCTAGACGCTTGTGAATTTCAAAAGCGAGAGAGCGCCTTTACCGGCATTATGTTCTCCTCGCGATATTTACAATATACAGGGAAACTTGTAGCTTTAGATTAAAAGCATAGATGCCATTATTTTCTACAATCTTGAATATTTCAGATCAACACATATAACGGCCAGATTAATAAAAAAATATTTGCAATGTACATGTATTCTATTGCAATTCTATGTTTATTAATTGATTAAGAATCGTGCAAAAATAATCTTAATAAAATGCTTTGAAAAAATTATTTCGTTATGTGTTCCTTGCCGGATATTGGCGAACTTGCCTGTCGTCTTAATATTACGTAAACACTATTTTGTTAAATTTCTTATACTATAACTGCCTATAATTCAAGTATTTAATTTGATAATTTCTGTTGTTTTTTATTTTTTTTCTAAACATGATAAAAATCTATTGTTATTATTTTGCTCTTATTTTTATTACTATTATTATATTACTATTATTAATATAGTGAGCGCCCCCTTCTCCTCGCAATATTTACAGTACACATTGAAACTCGTACTCCAATGATGCGTTTAAAAATTAAAATTAAGTGGTTTCACAGATATACCACCGCGCCGCAAGGGGTGAAAGCGCTTATTGAAATCTACTGAGTAATTTCAACATAAACTTGTATTGGTAACAGACAAGACAGCAACAGACCTGATATTTCTTTCGGAAAAAAGAAAAATACTAACATATACTCTAAAAAAAGGGGAAAAAAAAGAAAGAAAAGAAACCTAAATTTTAAATATATTTATATATTGATTTATTACCTTACATTGCATATTTTTAAATGTACAGAGTACTTGGCATTTTTAAAAGTTATTTTTATTTTAAATAGATTAAATTTGACCAAAAAATTTTACTTAATCATTTCGAACACTTCATTTTTTAAGTTTGCCGTTTGACAAAATTTTATTAATAAAATACACGCAAGAAATATTTTTACAGTAACATACATAAATTAACTCTAAAAATTTGCTCCTTTTGGATAAAGCAACATAGAATCCTTCAGGATTATTTAATTTCACAATAAAAAATTGTCTTTTGTCAGAAAAATCAAAATACTTCAAATTAAAAAATTTAAAAATTGTCCAATAGATGAATATGTGGGCGGTACATTATATACTGCGTGTATAAGGGATGGGTAAACAGATAGAAGAAATCACTTAAAAATAAATTTCAAAAGTTATTTCAACCATTGTCTTTAAATGGTAGCCTGTTAAGAATTTTTATCTTAAACAAAGATTTTTCTTTTTTACTTATTATTATTATTATTGTTATTTTAAATCTCGAACGAACATTTTTGGATAGTATAAAACATTTGAAATCCAACCCAGCATAATTTCGTAGTATTATTAACACTCATGTGAAAACAATTTATTAATAAAAGAAAAATTGTACACATTGAATATAGGTTTACTAAATATTGAATTTCTATAAAATAAATATTTAAAAGCATTTAGTAGCAATGCATTTTCAAAAAATTGTTCTCTTCTTAAATAAGAAAATCTGCAAGTTTGGTGCGTTTGAGAGCAAAAGTGCATTCAAAAATAAATCGGAAAATAAGCGGTTTGAATCGAAATACACCCTTAAGGTTAGAATTCCGAGATTTTTAAGTCTTAATATTAATATGATCTTTTAATGTGATTTGTCAAAATAAAATCTAGAAAACCAAAATAAATACTACGATTTCGGTTAAATTATAACACTATTTATGTACGTTATGCAAAAATAATAAACAAAATAAAAGCATTAAATTATGCTCACATCAAAATTATGCCGTTTAGGAGTATTTTTTTAATTATTTTCTCTGTTTATTCTAGAGAATGTGGATCATCAAAGGAAAATGACGCCTTTCAAGATTTAATAGCTAAATACATTAAGGCAGCGGTTCCCAATCTATGGGTCGCGACCCACTGGTGGGCCACGTCAGTTATTTTCATGGGTCGCTGAACAATCGAGGTTTGTCATCCAAATACTTTATCTTTTATTTCATCTGTTTAAAAAGGTATGATAATTCCAACAGGAAATAATATTTCAAGGGAAAATCCTTAATTTCCTTCTAAATTAATATGCGAACAGAAGATCCAGAAGTATTTAAATCAGCTTTGAGGTCCTTGATGAAATTCAACACTTTGTGCTTATGAGAACATGTTTTTTCTACTTTGCTGTTTTTGAAAGACAAGTACTGAGATAAACTGCTTATTAATATATGTTCCCACACTGGTAAACACCAGTACCAGAAATCTCGTTGATTATAATGTTATGTTTTCATAATAATTAAATGTATTTTTAACTATCTTGTAGTTTGTGCATTGTTTTAATAATTACTATTCACTCACAAACATTCAGATTATCGATTTTTGTTTTTGTTGACAATGTATCATCCGTACGAAGTTTTTCGTTTTTCTTAGGCTAGGATAGCTGAGCGTATAGATATCGTACAAAAATTGCTATACTGATATACAAGTTTATCTTGAGTAAATAGAGAATTTTTTTTTTTTTTTTTTTTTTTTTTTACTGAATGGTGGGTTGCGAAATTTTTTTTCACTGAAAGATGGGTCGCTTACCAAGAAAGTTTGGGAACCGCTGCATTAAGGAATAAATGAAAATGAAGAATGTTTATTTAAACACTCACACTAAAAGATAAAGAGTAAAAGGTAAAAGTAAAAAAGACGATTATATTACTGCAAATTTTTCTTTAACATTTTTAAAAAACTCATGCTCGTCTGTTTCATTAGAAGCGGATGACAAAAATCTGAAACAGAGTTGCTTTTGCAAATTTTCTATAATGCCGCTTTCTTTCCCTTTCTCGTAACTGTTAGCCTCACCGTCCCTTCACGTGAAAGATCTTCATTCTTAAATTATTGTGTAAATAAGGAATAATATTGAGGAATTATATTTTTTTGCAATACGGAGCTTTGATTTTTGACGAAATCGATCTTAGTGTTTTTATTATGTGTTACGTGTGAAACCATGCATTCAAGCTCGTGGAATCTTTTAATTATTTATTGATTGCGGCGAAGTTAAAACATATTTTGTTGATACTGCTTTGGAATATATTTGACTGTTTTTTTTTTTAAGGCAGTCATTAATTCTTCAAATTGTTAAAAATATAATTAAATTCTATATGTCATTGAAATAATTTTCATTGTACATTGCAAACGTTTTAAAGTCATTATATAAATTATTAAATTATATTTTTTTTCAGTAATTTTTTTTATATAACTCAGGGCTGGAATTATGTCCAATAGAAACTTAAATAAACGTTATCACTATTTTTCTAGCAAATAGTTTTCAAAAACAGACACAAATATGATTTTTTTCGGAAATAGTAAAAAATTTTGCATTAAAAGGTTTAAGTATGGAAACGCCTTATTTAGTTCTGCACTATTGAGGCCGGCGACTGCATCCCTTGTCCTTCCAAAAACGAGCGTCTGGGGGGAACACGTCGTCTAAAAGTAGATCTTTGACAAAAAATTCGCTTTTCCTAAAACAGTGCAAAAGGGAGAGGGGGGGGGGGGCAATACTCTATACTTCCCTCACTTAACGTGAACCTGTGATCCGTGAGATCATTTTAGAAGCTCGCAGTGAAATCAGAACAATGTTTGCATTTTTCCCCACTTTATTATTAATACAAGTAAGAAAAATCATGCGTTAAGCATAGATTATGAAGCACTTTCCAACACTTAATGAAATCTTAAACAAAACTTTGTTATTTAGGGAAATAGCCATTAGAACAGCCCTGTATTTCATATGTCAGTTCATATAATGGGAAAATTTAGCTTAGCAAGAAAATACCCAATAGCTTGAAATTTCTTTTTCAGCAATTCATACATAAGATGGAAACATACTTGAATACTTTTGTTCAGCCCTGTAGTTCACATTGTACCTTTATTACACGTAAGCATTAGGCTAAAATTTATTGTAAACTAAAACACTTTTAAAACAACTGAAATCACATTCTCATAAATCATCATTCATAGGCGTCCATGAACCGAATTCTTTGCGTTGCCCTGTATATCCCTTTATCTATATTCTGCAAACATTTCTCAGTAAATTGAATGCAGCTCAGCGTAAAAATGCATAGCTTATTTAAAAACACGTTTTAAATAATTTACGCTCATATTCAGTAATGTTGGTGAGCTCTTTTGGGTAGCCCTGTATATCAACTATAACATTTATACACAGCATATAATGTGCATATATTTAGCGGAATATAAACGCGAATATCATAATTAAAATACATTTCATCCCTCCATCAGCCATCATCGGACACATATACGGTACTTCGGAAAGAATATATTATTTGAAATATTTGTATGGCCCTGTAAATGCTATGTACTTCATATTATGCAAGACAGTAGCATATAATTTATATTAAGCTTCAGTGACATATATCAACTTTATTATACATAAAAAAAGCTTAATATATTTAAAATATGTCACACACAATTCCCCCTTTTACCATTCTCTAATGGAATTCTTTTGTGTGGCCCTGTAAATGAATAATAGCTACATTTTCACGCTATATTTTATAGAATGCATGTTTTAATATGTTTGACAGGGTATAACATCTTTAAAACTCCTTTGAAACGATTTTTCCCCATAAGCCGTAATGTAATAGGAAACTTTTGATTCGCCCTGTAGATAAACTAATCATGGTAGAAACTTCATTTTCGATAGGACTCGTGCTAGGGTAAACGTCAATAACGTCCTAAAATTTCATGGCAATCCGAGTATATTAACTATTTTTCCCCATAGGCCGTAATGTAATGGGAAATTTTGATTTTCTCTGTAGATAAACTAATCGTGGTAGATACTTCATTTTCAGTAGGGTTCGTGCTAGGGTAAACTTCAATAACGTCCTAAAATTTCAAGGCAATCCGAGTATATTAACCATTATCCCCCATAGGCCGTAATGTAATGGGAAACTTTTGATTCGCCCTGTAGATAAACTAATCCTAATAGAAACTTCATTTTCAGTAGGGTTCGTGCTAGGGTAAACTTCAATAACGTCCTAAAATTTCAAGGCAATCCGAGTATATTAACCATTTTCCCCCATAGGCCGTAATGTAATGGGAAACTTTTGATTCGCCCTGTAGATAAACTAATCATGGTAGATACTTTATTTTCAATAGAGTTCGTGCTAGGGTAAACCTCAATAACGTATAAAAATTTCATAGCAATCCGAGTATATTTACGGGAGTTAGAGCGCGGACAGACGGACAGACGGCCATCCGGCCAGACGGACAGACGGACAGACGGCCAGACAAACCGAATGCATAAGCACTTTTCAACTTTGCTGGAAAGTGCTAAAAAATAATATCCTAAGAATCTGCTGTATTTCAGAAATTTTAGTTTTGAAAATTTTAATTGTAGCAGACATGGACGATTATGGTGTTATTATTATTCCTTTGCAGAAGGAAGAATATTTCAATTAAAAATACAATTATCCAACCGATTAAATTTAAAAATCTGTAATATATTCGAAGCAATAATTTTGCATACCTATTTCTCAAATGAACCTTTTGAAGATACAGTGGCCACACGGCACATACAAAAAATAAATAAATGAAATAAAATTGCCAATTCTGAGGTTTTTTTTAATTGAGTTTTCCTATGAGATCAAAAAAAAAAAAAAAAAAAAAAAAAAAAAAAAAAAAAAACACTATTGCTTTTACAGAAAGATGTATGGGAATGTTTTTAACTTTTTAAGAATTTTAATCACCATTTTTTGCACAATCTTTCACGGGAATAAATTGTAAAAAACTCACAAATAATAATTCTTTAGTATCCTTAAAACATATTTTTAATTCATGAAATGCAATGCAATGATTTTTTTGAAGAAAATAGCTTTTTGCAATTTACAAAAATTAGATATTTTTCTCAAATAATATTAATACAATTTACATCTGTATTCAAATCGTACCGCGAAGAGCATGCTCCGCCTACTTTATATCCCTAAATTTTCTGTAGGGTGCTTTTATTGTGTATAAATGCATATCATATGATGATGGACGGAGTTTAAATGGAAGAAACACCGGAGGCGGAGTACAGATGTAAAAACATATTAACAGGTTTCTGGCGTATAATCCGCAATTTAATACTGATAGCTTGGTGCTCTGGGAAATTTAGAGTTTACTAAAGCGTGATTTTTGATAAAACAAAATCAGTAAATTAAATTAAAAGGCGAGAATATGTTTTTAACAAATTTCTTATGTGTTATTGCCTTCTATTTTTCTCAGATGGTCCTTGACTGCTCTAAATCTTTTTAGGTGCTTTCGTAATTATGTAAATACGTAGCACCCATTGTTGTCGCTCAGTCCGTCCGTCTGTCTGTCCGTCTGTCCGTCAGTCTGTCCGTCCGCATGTAACAACGCAAAAACTATCCAACCGAATCGTTTCAAATTTAAAATATATAATTATTACATAATTTTGTCGAGACATTTCAAATTTTATGAAAATCGGATGGATAGATCAATTACAGGGACAATCAAAAGGATTCCGTTAC
The DNA here is from genome assembly GCA_964019185.1 of Maratus speculifer. NCBI lineage: Eukaryota > Metazoa > Arthropoda > Arachnida > Araneae > Salticidae > Maratus > Maratus speculifer. The sequence goes on along the minus strand of OZ025302.1, from coordinate 5,816,817 downwards.
ATTACGTCAATGGGAAAAAAAGTTTCAAATGCATTTTAATCGTTTGAAATTTAAAACGTTTAATTATTAGACAATTTTGTCGAGTCATTTCAAATGTTATGAAAATCGGATGCATAGATCAATTACAGGGACAATCAAAAGTATTCCGTTACATTACGATCAATCTGAAAAAATGTTTAAAATGCATTTTAATGGTGTTACACTCATTTGAACATAATAGAATTGACATGAATTTATGATGTATGTACTAAAATCTACATTCTGTACAATATGGGATGCAGAGAATATTTATTATTAAATTACAGGACCACACAAAAGTATTCCACTAAATAATGTTATACGGGGAAACATTGTTTGGGGCGTGTTTTAATTATATTAACCTACTTCACATTTTATGAATAAGATATACGTTAATGAAGTATAATAAAAATTACTCCCTGCATATTTACAGGAACACAAATATTTCGACAACTATACTGTATCCGAAGTACGCTCTACTATATCAGCAAGATCTGAATGTTTTAAAACTTATAGTACGAACGCACCTCATTTGCTATGCTTCACGTGCAATTTCCAACTTGTTTTAAATTATTTGCGACAAGAATCCTCGGATAAGAAAAAAAAAGTAAAGTATCAATTTGCATAATTTTAGAGAATTACTCTCTGTTGTTATGACTAATACTTAAAAGCTATAGAATATAATTTTTTTACGGGATGTCGACCATCTTTTCATCTAACATTCTTCGGCTTTACATACATCGTACACAGCACTAAATTTTATGACTGAAAAGCACTGATGCAGTATGCTCTGCAGTGGGCGGGGCTACTGACGGCCTTTTCAATGAATTATCAGGTGAAGTGAGTCTTCTCCCGTATTTGAGTGTAACATGAGACACTACCTTTGTGATTTAAAGCTATGAATTTCTTTTACCTGTTTTTTATTCAATAATTTTGTGATTTCCGCCATTACCGATAATTTTTTCACGTACCTAACGAAGGCTCACCGGGTAGTTTGGGGGTACGTGTACTCTAGATTCGAACCGTTACATTAAATTGTAAAATGTTTGGGCATCAATAATTTGAAAAAGCGTAAAAATAGTAAACAAGAAAAAAAAATTGCGTCAGAAATATTATAGATTGCATTTTTATAGTAATGTTAAATAATTCAATATAATTAAAATACTCCTCAGACAATGTTTTCTCGTATATCATTATGCAATGGAATACTTTTGCGTGGCCGTGTAATTTAATCATAGCCTTTGCACTGCATTTTGTACAGAATATTTATTTTTATGTACTTCATAGATGCATATCAATTTCAAAATGTACGAAAAGTGTAACATCTTTAAAATGCATTTGAAGGTATTCTTCCCATTGACGTTATGTAACGGAATATATTTGACTGTCCTTATAATTAAACTATATATCCGATGCTCATAAAATGTAAAATTACACGACAAAATTATGCAACAATTATCTATTTTAAATATCAAACCATTTGGTTGGGTACCTTTTTCATAGTTATGTGGAGAAAGAGAGATAGGCGGATAGACAGACATACGAACAGACCAGATACGACTATAAGTACTACGTATTTATATAGTTACGTACGCACCTAAAAATACATAGAAGGTTTCAGAAATTTGATGCGTTAAATTGATCCCGTTTTTATGCAAAGATATTCTAAAATTTTATGAACTGCATATTATAATAATTTTTTAGACAATAAAGTACATTTCTTCAGGGGGGCAGAGCCCCCCATGAATCCCCCGTTGACTCATTAAATTTACATTCGTAATTTTGTATTAAATGTACAACAGTATTGATTTTTTTTTCTTTTTTTTTTTTACTTACTAACTACAAAAACTTGTATTTGATACATAAGTAATTTATAGAAAAGGAGATATAAAAATTTATGTAAAGGAGTTACGTGATTTAGAATTCTAATGTTTTTACAATTTTTGTTTCTCATAGATCCCGCTAATCTTGACGTCATTTTGACATCGATATGTATGCGATGCAAATTGATAGATATTGACGTTTACTATCCAATCACTTGCTTAACAACAAGTTTATTATTATTATTATTATTATTATTATTATTATTCTAAATATTAAAAATAAATTTTTATTTTAACGCCCATACGAAAATTTTAAAATTTTGATAGTAAATTTCTTTAAATAAATAAGGATTAATATCATAATCCAAGACCATTTAAGCACTAGTATTAGTTTAATTTTCGGCATATGATGTCAAAATCGCTTGTTTTCGTTCTTTCTTTATCTTTTATTATTAAAAGATACTTGAAAATTTCCATTTCTTTCCAATGTGAAGTTATATTAATTTTCTTTTAATTCTTAATTATTTTTTTTTTCATTTTCCATTATTTAAATGAAAATTCAAACATTACACTGACGCATTATACACGCTTTTAATATTATGAGGATAAAGCGTGCTAGGCAACTATAAAAATTGGAATAAATACATTTGAAATAAGTAAATCTCTAAAATAAATTGTTTTATATTATTGGAACACATTTATAAAAATTATCGAAAAATTACTGCAATAATTTTAAAAATCTGACAAATGCATAGACAAAATTTCAAAATAATTTCAATAATTTCAACCCCACATTCGTAAATTTCAGTATCCATTTGTTATTTAATTCCATTTATCAAGTGAGCCATTTTCTTTCAACAAATGAAAATTTTAAAAACGTCTAAAATGCCATAGAAAAGCATTATGGTGCAAAATTAAATGTCCTGTATTTTCCGAACAAATGAATCAAATGTAACAGAAAACTACACAGCTATATCCAATTACCTCAAGAACATACCCACTTAGTTTCAAGTTAATCGGGTGCTTTTTGCGTCAGTTATCGCGGAACAGACAGACAGACTCAGACAGAATCCAAAAAATTTCGTGTCTCCAAAGTAAGCCTTCACTGACGTTTCGGCAAAAAAAAAGGGGGGGGGGGGGGAGAAAGAAAAGAAAAGAATCATAAATTTTAACTAGTAAATCTGCAGATCAGGAGCCTCAACGTCAGCTTTGCAGATATTTTTTTAAACACGCTTTGGGTAATATTCAACTTCCTGGAAACTGTAATTTAAAATTTTCAAATTACGTAATTATTTATAAGAATATAATAAGAATTAGAAGTTTTCAGCCATCAAAAGCGCCAAATAAAAAATTTTGTTATGTTAGGATATTCTGAAATTTTCATGATCTATTATTTTTGTTTTTTATTATAACATAGTAGATTTCTTCAGGGGGGCTCCGCCCCCCGTAGCCTCACTTAATTTAAATTTGTCACTTTCTAATAATTGTGCTAATGGTTATTGTATATCTTGCATTTCTTTATACATTTTCATTTGTAAGGATAAGTAACAGTTTGATCAAATATTTTTCATTATCCTCATATTTCAGCATATCTGCCAACCACAAACATCTAAATTTGATGTATCAGGAACTTTTGTAAGTGTAAACTCAGTAATCTAGAGTTTTACAATTTTGTTTCCGAAAAAAAAGTTTTGATTGCATTTTGCGGCAGTTATAGCGGGACAGACATACAGAAGAACAGACTGACAGATGAAAAACAATAAATTTTGTGTCTCCAAAGTAAGCCTTCACTGAAGTTTCGGCAATGACGTCATTATTCATGAGTTATTGATATCCATGTTTCTTGTATTTTTAACGACTGCTATAAAATACCTGTTTTTGTTCAATTATGACGTCATATTTTACTAAGTGAAATATATATTAAAAATATAATTCTTTTTTATTTCTTTTACTTCTAATTATGTCCCCATTTTTGTCAGAAAAATTCTTATTAACGAAACAAATATCCGTGTTTAATATTTAACAAAAAGTACTATATCTATTTTTATTTTAATTCTGAAGTCATATTTATTTTTATTTTCTTAGTTTAATTTTTCGAATGGAAATTGCTCAATTGAAACTTATTGCTGTTGAAAAATTATTATTCCAAATTTTGATTTTTTTTTTGGCAATGATAAAGGAAATTGGTTGAATTTTATTTAAAATATCCCTATTGATTCTGTATGAAAAAGAAGGAAATTTTGAATTATTAAGGAAAATATTTGAATAAAATTAATAAAACATAGCCTATTTTTTTCTGGGCTATGTTATATTTATACGTAAAGATACAAAGACATTAATTAATTCATCAGTTTTGATGTTGACTTCATTTAAATTTTCGTACGCGCTTTCAAATTTATAACATTATAAGGATAAGGATTAAGATGAATGGCTGCTTAGCAACCATTAAGAGAAAATAATGAACATGAAATAAATACATTTGAAATAAGTAAATTTCTGAAACAAATTAATTTATATTATTGGAACACATTTATAAAAAATCTCCAAAATTTACAATAATAATTTTAAAAATCTGACAAATGCGTTGACAAAATTTCAAAACAATACGAATAATTTAACTGGTAAATTTTAGTATTCATTTATCATTGAATTCCTTTAATCAAATGTGTCATTTTCTCTCAGGGGGAAAAAATTGAAAATCATTGGATTTGCCATAGAAAAGCATTATTGCACAAAAAAAATATTCTATATTTTCCGAACGAATGAATCAAATCTAACAAAAAACTATACAGCTTAAACCCAGTGTCTCACTAACATACCCACTTAATTTAAAGCCAATCGAATGCTTTTTGCGTCAGTTATCGCGAAACAGACAGACAGACTGACAGAGAAGCAGAATCCAAAAAATTTCGTGTCTCCAAAGTAAGCCTTCACTGACGTTTCGGCAAAAATATATTTATATATTGATTTATTACATTACAACGGATATTTTTAAATGGACAGAGTACATGGCATTTTTTAATGTTTTTTTTTTTAATTTTAAATAGATTAAATTTGTCCAAAATATTTAACATAATAATTTCGAATTTTCTACGTTTACTCTTTGCCAAGATTTTATTTATAAATGTGGGCAAGAAATATTCTTACAGTAACATGCATAAATTAACTCAATAAACTTGCTCCTTTTGGAAAAAACAACAAGAACTCGGTCAGTATTACTTAATTTCAGAATGAAAAATAGTCTTTTTTCAGAAAAAACTCCCTCAGATTTAAAACTTTTTAAATTGTCCATTGGATTAATGGGTCGGAGGCATATTATGTAGTGGGTATATAAGGGAGGAGTAAACAAATCAAAGAAATCACTTAAAAATAAATTTCAAACTTGTTCTCTTTAAATGGTAGACTGTTAAGAACTTTTATCTTGAACGCAGGTTTGTTATGTTTTACTTTTACTTTTATTTTTTTTTTTTTTTAATTTCGAACGAAGACTTTTGAATACTAAAAAAACATTCGAAATCCAACCCAGCATCATTACATACTATGATTAACACTCATGTGAAGAAAATTTATTAATAAAAGAAAAATTTTACACACGGAATACAGGTTCACTACATATTGAACTTCTGCAAAATAAATATTTAAAAGCATTTCGTAGCAATGCATTTTTTAAAATTATTATTATTATGTAAATAAAGCTCGTATGCAATAAAATTATTTAAGCGGAACTGAAAATTCAGGGGACGCCTAAAGTCATCGACTTTGGTTCTGAAATTGTAGAAAATAAGGTTTATTTTATTTTATTTATTTATGTGTGTATGCTCAATGCTACCCGACAAAGTGCTTACTAGCTGATATTTTTATACTGGAAGATTAGTTTAGCATGGCACAAAAACTTTCCAATTTGTGAATAAACGAATTCAAAGAACAGAAAAACGACTTCATTTTAAACATGTCTTATCCTACTACAAAAAATACAAATTCGTTAAGATTAGAATTCCGAAGTTTTTAATTATTAATATTAATATGAACTTTAAATGAAATTTGTCAAAATAATATCTAGAACACAAAATTAAATACCATGATTTCGCTAAAATTATAAGACTATTTTTGTACATTATTCAAAAATATTAAACAAAATAAAATATTAAATTGTGTTTATCGAACGTCTGTCGTTTAGGAGTACTTTTTTAAATTATTTTCTCTGTTTATCTTACAGAATGTTGAACGTCACAGAGAAATGACGCTTTTCAAGATTTAATAGCTGAATATAATCAGAAAAAAAAATACAAAATATTTTAAACACCTACACCATAAAATATAAACCGTAAATGGTATAAATAAAAAAAAAAGGTCGAATACAGTTTCATCGGATGTAAACATGTAAAATAATTCTTGCACGACTGTTTCGTCAAGAGCGGCTGATAAAAATCTCAATCGATACTACTATTGCCACTTCCCAATGTTAGTCCTTTCTATTTGTCTCTTGAAATTGTTTTCCTCACGTCCCTTCACCTCAAGGATCTCAATTCTTAAATTATCGTGTAAATAGGGAGGGTGTTGCATGATACCTTTTTTGCAATACGACGTCTTGATTTTTGGTATTATCGATCTTTTGTGTTTTTATTATGTATTACATGTGATAACATGCATATAAGGTCTCAGAATCTTTTATTTGTTGATACTGCTTTAAATTATACTTGACTGTTTCTTTTTTTTAAATCTATAATAAATCTTCAAATTTTTAAAAATGTAATTAATTTCATTATGTCATTGAAATAGGTGTCATTGTGAATTGTATACAATTTAAAGTATGTGTATTACTTAAAATTATATATATATATGTATAAATTACAATTTTGTTATGTAACTCAGGACTGATATTATGTCCAAAAGAAATTAAAATAAACATTTTCATTATTTTTAGAGGACTATTTTCCAAAAAAACACTCATATATGGGTTTTTTCTGAACAAAATGAAAAAAAAAAAAAAAAAAAAAAAAAAAAAAAAAAAAAAAAAAAACATGCTTGAAAAAAGTTTAAGTACTAGACGCTGTATTTAGTTCTGCGCTACTGAGGCCAGAGACAGCATCCCCTGTCCTAAAAATATAAAAAAAAGAGAGAGACGGTCTTCTGATAGATGCACCTCATTTAAAAGTAGATCTTTGAAAACAATTCCCTTTTCCTAAAACAGTGCAAAAAGGTGGGAATTAATGCTCTGTACTTCCCTCATTCAACGTGAATCTGTGATCCGTGAGATAATTTTGGGCGTCCGCACTAAAATCAGAACAACAGTTGCAATTTTTCCCATTTTATTATTAATAAAAAAAAATAATATCTTAAGATTTTGCTGTATTTAAAAAAATTTAGTTTTGAAAATTTTAATTGTAGCAAATAATTATGGCGTTATTGCTTTAAATACTCGTTACTTGAAATAAAAACTCAATTATTCGATCGAATAAATTAAGAAATCTGCAATATATTTAAAACAGTAATTTTCCATACCTATTTCTCAAATAAACCGTGGGAAGATCCCCTATAACACACACACACAGACACACACAAAAACCCTTTAACCCTTTGCGGCGCAGGGCTAATTCATTGCTTAAGTGTTGAAAATAATGACTGACACCGGAATTTGAAAACTACTTTATTTCTAAATAAGAAAACGCTATACTTCACGCATTCAATAAACAGTAATTTTTTTAAACAAAATTCCAGTGCGAATGTGGCGTTTGAGAATTAAAATTAAGTGGTTTATCTATGAAACCACTGCGCCGCAAAGGGTTAAAAAGATCCTTTGGTATCCTTAAAATAAATTTTTAATTCATGTAATGCGGTGTAATGATTTTTTTTAAAGATCTTTTTGCAATATTCAAAAATTAGATATTTTTTTGCCATGAATATTAATACAATTTACATCTATATTCAAATCGTACCACGAACACGGTGCTCCGCCTACTTTATGTAGCTAGATTTTCTGTACTGTGCTTTTATTCGGAATAAATACATATCATATGATGATGGGCGGAGTTTAAATATAAGAAAAACAGCGAGGGCGGAGTATAGATGTAAAAACATATTATCAGGTTTCTGACGTATAATCCGTAATTTAATACTGATAGGGATATTTAGAGTTTACTAAATAGTAATTTTTGATAAAACAAAATCAGTAAATTACATCAAAAGGCAAGAGTATGCTTTTAAAATATTTCTGTTTAGCATCGCCGTTTTTTATTTATTTATTTTCAAATCAGATATCGTTGACTGATGTTAACCTTTTTTAAAATAATTCGCTTTAAGAATCTACGACACTGGTTTTGAAATGTTAGAAAATGTCGTTATTTTTTTTCTACTTTTTTATGTATGCTCAATACCACTCGATAAATTATTAACTAGCTGAAATTTTTAAGCCAAAAGATTTGTTCAGCATGTCACAAAATCTTTCCCATTTGTGAATGAACGAATTCAAAGAAATTAAAAACGACTTCATTTTAAACATATAATATCTTACTTGAGAAATTCAAATTGTTTAAGCTTAGAATTCTAATATTTATAATATTAATATTAATATGATATTTAAATGTTATTTGTCAAAGCAAAATGTAGAAAACAAATACGTGTGGCACTCGGGGACTGCCGCGGTAAAGCTATTGCATAGCATTTTTTATCAACTTATGTAATTATAATTATTTATTTATTTTCTATTTATGCAGTTTTATTTATTTATTTTTTTTTTTTTGTCTTTGATATTAATTCAAGTTACACTTTTTGAGCATGATGACCGATAAGAATTTTTTTTCTTTTATTGAATAAATGAGAAGTCTGTCAAAGTGAAACGACGTTAGCCGGAGTGTTAGGTTTTATTCTCGTTACGGAATTTCTAGATTCAGTCACCGCGCTCAAAGCCCGCGATAAAAGCTATGCAATAGCTTAAAAATAATAACTATCGTTTCGGTTAAAATATAACGCTATCTATGTACATCTTTCAAAAATAATAAAAAATATAAACAAGCGCGGGGAAATATATCATTTTGCTCGCCAGTGGCGAGTGGATTTTCTTGCAAGGCGAGAGCATTTTTAGTTTTTGAAAAACTTTAGACAAAAGACACATCATCAGAAACATTTTTTTAAATCTAAATATTTAACTTTTTCAAATTATTACAGATTAAATATGGTACTAAGTTTAATCTTATATTAGGCTTACCTCTGTTGTATATATTTCATAACATAATAGAAAAAAAGAATTACGAAAATGCATTGTAGTTAGTAATTTCGTCTAGAATCACATGCCATTTTGTCATAACTATTTTCAACTGCGTGTGTGTTGCCTCTTGCGGGCTAATTTTAAGTATGCCGTAATTATATAAATAGTTAATCCCTATATTCGCCGTTTAGTCCGTCTGTCTGTCCGCATATAACAAAGCAAAAACTGCCAAACCAAATCGCACGAAATTTAAATATATAATTTTAGTGTAATTTTGTCGAGTCATTTTAAATTTTATGAAAATCGGATATATAGTTTAATTAGAGGCACTATCAAAAGCATTCCATTACATTATGATCAATATCAAAAATAGTTTCAAGTGCATTTTAATGATGATGAACTCTTTCGAATATAATAGAATTGACATGAACCTATGAAATATATATATATATATATTAAAATATACATTCTGTACAATCTGGAATGCAAAGAATATTTATTATTAAATTACAGGGTCACACAAAAATATTCCACTACATAATGCTATACGTGAAAACATTGTTTAAGACATGTTTAAATTATGTTAAACTGTTTCACATTTTATGAATATGATATACGTTGATGAAGTGTAATAAAAGTTTCTTCCTGTATATTTACAAGAACACAAGAAATATTTCGACCACTATACTATATCCAAGTACTGCCTACTATAGCAGCAAGATCTGAATATTTTAAAAACTTCGTTATCGTACGAACGCACCGCATTCGCTACGCTTTACGTGAAATTATAGGAACAATCAAAAGTATTCCGTTACATTACGATGAATGGGGAAAAATGTTTCAAATGCATTTTAATGGTGTTACATTCCTTCGAACAAAATAAAATTGATATGCATCTAAGAAGTACATATTATAATATACATTTTGCACAATCTGTGGTGCAAAGAACATCTGTTATTGTTGTTGAAATATTGCACCGTCATGACAAAAGTCTTGATGAATAACTCATAAAAAGGTCCAAAATTTTCCGTGTCCGACCCTACACCACTTTCTTTGCACGTGATTGCGAGGAGAACTTAATGCCAGCAGGGGCGCTCACTCGCTTAAGAAATTGTCAAGAAGAAAGGTAAGAGTACATGCGAAAGCGGCATTTTATTACAATAACATATTACTTTATACATTTACTGGTATGAGTTGAAATAATATTTTTAAAATGTTAAGTTTACATTAATAGTATATAATTACGTATAGTATATTAATAATACATATAATTCTTTACATTCAAACCATGTGCTCTCCCCAGACACTCCCCAGTTTTTGAGAGAACAGGGGGCACGGTCACTGGCCTCAGTAATGCCAAACAAAATAAGGCATCTCCATACTTAAAGCTTTTAATGAATGATTTTTCAATTTATCAGGAAAAAATCATATTTGAGTCGATTTTTGAAAAATACCTGCTAGAAAAATAGTAATAACATTTTTTTTAACTTTCTGTCAGACATAATGTCATTCCTGAATAAAACATAAATTTTAAAGATATCTATGGATTGATTTGTTACACTATATTGCACTGTGTATTTTTGAAAATTATTTTTAATTTCAAATAGATTAGTTACGATAAAATTAGACTTTATCATTTCAAACAGTTTATTTTCTACGCTTAGTATTTGAGAAAATTTCATAAATAATTATATGCAAGGGTTATTCTTACAGTAACATATAAGGACAAATGTTTAAAAATTGCTACTTTTGGATAAACAACATATAATCTGTATTACCTAAATTAAGAATAAAAAATAGTCTATTGTCAGATATAAAAAACTGCCTCAAATTTGAAAATTGTCTATTAGGTTAACAGGTGGGCGGGGCTATCATGTGTTGGGTGTAGTAAGGGAGGAGCAAACAAATAGAAGAAATCACTCCAGAAATTAATTTCAAGTTTATTTTCACCATCATCTTAAATACATAATTAAAATGGTAGTCTGTTGAGAGAATTTTTATCTTGAACGTATAAACGAAAAACTTTTCTTTTCTTTTTTTTTTTTTTTTTTTTAAATTTTCTAGGAACATTTTTTGATACGTTAAAACATTTGAAAGCTGAACCAGCATAGCGCTTTACATTTACATAATTTTATGAATATTCATGTGATGAAAATTAATTAATAAAAGATCAATTTTCCACTTGGAATATAGGTTCATTAAATATTAAACTTCTTCAAGAAAAATTTAAAAGCCTTTAGTTGCAATACATCTTTTTTTAAAGACAGACATTTTATGCATTCATATTCATTCATATATATATACAGGGTGTCCGAAAAGTCTGGAAACGGTCGAATAACTCGAGAAATACATATGAGATTGAAAAACGTAAATATACATGTTAAATATTTTTAAATAAGCTACTCAGTGATACCAAATTTGACCTTCGTAACCGACCCCCTGGGGGTCAGAGGGGGTCCAACTTTGAAATCTTAAATTATAACCCCCATTTTTTATTGCAGATTCGGTTTCTACGGACAAAAATACGCAACTTTTGTATTTGATGTTTATTTCGAATCCTCGTTTATCACGGTGTATTCGAGCATATTAAATCGATACATTTTTCGGCTTTTCCAACGGGATTTTCCCTAATCGAAACTAATTGGGGAGAATTTATGACATCAAATTCCTCGTCTTTTGCAAGAATAGCGTTTCCTGAAAATCACCCATGCCGATTATTTCGACAGTACTACACACAGTTAAAAATTTGACCCATTTGCTGTAGCGTCACTCCACAGCTTTTATAGAATATCTGTTTCATGACCAATGAGAATGTTCCATAACACAGTACAGTACACTATAAAAAATTGACACTTTTGCTGCATCGTCACTCCACCACTTTTATAGAAAACGATTACTTTACTGTGTTATGGAGCACTCTCATTGGTCACAAAAGAGATAGTCTATAATAGCTGTGGAGTGACGCTGCATCAAATGGGTCAGATTTTTAACAGTGTAGCACTATTGAAATAATCGCCACGGGTGATTTTCAGGAAACGTTATTTCTGCAAAAGACGGGGAATTTGACGTCAAAAATTCTGCCCAATCAGTTTCGATTAGGGAAAATCCCGTTGGAAAAGCCGAAATATGTATCGATTTAATATGCTCGAATACACCGTGATAAACGACTATTTGAAATAAACATCAAATACAAAAGTTACGTATTTTTGTCCGTAGAATCCGAATCTGCAATAAAAAATGGGGGTTATAATTTAAGATTTCAAAGTCGGACCCCCTCTGACCCCCAGGGGGTCGGTTGCGAAGGTCAAATTTGGTATCACTGAGTAGCTTATTTAAAAATATTTAACACATATATTTACGTTTTTCAATCTCATATGTATTTCTCGAATTATTCGGCCGTTTCCAGACTTTTCGGACACCGAAAATGCTATGACAAATAAAATAAAATATAAAAGTAAAAAAAAAAAAAAAAATAAAGAAAGAAAAGTAGAGAAAGATAAATAAAAGTAAAAAAGAGAAGTAAATAAAGAACAGTAAATAAAATATTTTCTATATTTGAACCAGCACTTAAAATAAATCTATAAAAATGAAAAGCAACATTTTTTTTCTTTTGAACAAGTCAATACCATTTAAGGTTAGTAATGTCATATTTTTCATAAGTCAACTTATAGATAATTAAAAAAAATTTCAGACTCAATACGAACTAGAAATTGAAACATAATGCACTTAACATGGAAACTAATAAAACAACAATAATAATCATTTATATTTTTTTGTGTTAATGCAGATTCATAATAAAATTCATAATATCATTATAAAATTGCAATAATTTTAATATTATAAACGCAGTGCTATTCAAGAACCACTGCTATGACATTTCTTTTATGTGTTATATTCTATGAATTCCATTAATTGAATGTTTATACTCTGTATTGAATTCAGGGCCCGGAGCAATTAATTGTCCCCCCCCGGAAGATTTTAGTTTTTGTGTTACAATGGTCAAAAAGTATGATTCCGCCCTCTTCTCCCCCCCCCCCCCTTGTAGCCATAGAAATCTCTCCAAAAGGAGAAATGTCCGAATTCAACACTGCCTATGTTGCATTAAATTATATAATAAAATTATTTATTTAATGATTTTATATTTATCCTGTTACTATCCATAATTTTATTAATTAAAGATAAAAAATGCTCTTCAATATCATTTAATTACAGATTTGGATTCATTCATTGTCTTAATATAGGAAAGCAATCATAAAAATCCCTTTTTAATTTTTAACAAGTTGGAAATTGCACGTAAAGCGTAGCAAATGAGGTGCGTTCGTTGATAACGAAGTTTTAAAATATTCAGATATTGCTGATATAGTAGAGCGTACTTTGGATACAGCATAGTGGTCGAAATCTTTGTGTTCCTGTAAATATGAGGGAGTAATTTTTATTATACTTCATTAACGTATATCTTATTCATAAACTGGGAAGTAGTTTAATATAATTAAAACACCCCCCAAACAATGTTTCCCCGTATAACATTATTTAGTGGAATACATTTGTGTGGCCCTGTAATTTAATAATAAATATTCTTTGCATCACAGATTGTACAAAATGTATTTTTAGTACATATTTCATAGATTCATGTCAATTCTGTTATATTCAAATGAGTGTAACACCACTAAAATGCATTTGAAACTTTTTTCCCCATTGACCGTAATGTAATGGAATACTTTTGACTGTCCCTGTAATTGATCACTGCATCCGATTTTCATAACATTTGAAATGATTCGACAAAATTATGTAATAAACATACGTTTTAAATTTCAAACGATTAAAATGCATTTGAAACTTTTTTCTCCATTGACCGTAATGTAACGGAATCCTTTTGATTGTCCCTGTAATTGATCTATCCATCCGATTTTCATAAAATTTGAAATGACTCGACAAAATTATGTAATAATTATATATTTTAAATTTCAAACGATTCGGTTAGGTAGTTTTTGCGTTGTTAAATGCGGACGGACAGACAGACAGACGGACAGACAGACAGACAGTCAGACGGACGGACTGAGCGGCAACAATAGGTGCTACGTATTTACATAATTACGAACGCACCTAAAAAATGCTTATTATTTATTACACTCTACATCACAAATATAAGATATTACATTTCTGTAGAATTAGGTGACAATAGGCACTTAAAGTGTCTTAATGTTAATATTGAGAAAGAAAAAAAAATGTATTCAAATAACAAAACGAAATACCAAAATTTTCTTCAAATTAATCCCCTTACACCATAAAAATTCTAATTAACTCAACACCATCCATAATATATAACTGTATGACTTTATGCTGCTGATTATTTACTGCTACTATAAAACAGCAAATTAAAACAGAAAGTTTAGGGATGACACGACTCGTAGGCCACGCCCACTTACAATAATTTTTATCTAACACTTTATGATCATTTATTATAGGTAGCTAAATTTTATCCAAGTGTTTACATATACCTACTTTAATTTCTTAGATTCATAAAATTGGTCAAAAAATCAACTCAAATTAAAAGTGTCTAAGCTTTTTAGCTCTCCGAAAAATTGCATTTCTTCGCCAAAACCCGCATTAATTCCTAAAGGACTCGAGCGATTTTCAATACGAAAAATTTATGCAGTAGAATTAAAATGTAACATCATGTATAATATAGACAAATGTAACGTACAATACAACATCAATGATATTTTGAAGGATCAGAAGGATTAAGGGACTAGACATACATTCGACTGAATATTCTCTACTTTTTTGCATCTGACTGCTTATATAAGAAGCATTAAATTTTACCAGAATTTGGGAGGTAGTTCAACGAAGTCTAAACTTATATTAACATCGATCCGTTTAAAAAAATAATTTTTAACAATATGTAAAACCGAAATACTTCTTAAATAATGAAAGACTATTTGTGTGTGAGGAAAGAGAGCGAAGATATTGTTCTATTGTAAGTGGTATGGAATTTTACAAACCTAAAGATATTCCTTATAACGAACTAAGTAGATATTCATCAATACGTTGAAGCATTCATTACTGAAAAAAAAATTATCTTTCACACCAGAATATTTTTAAAAAATAATTAATTATTCATTTTATTGCATTTTATAGTCGTTTGTAAGTTTTTAACATTTAAAACGTAATCAAGAGACGATTGTTTCTTGATTTATGAATATCAATATTTAGGTATAATGTTGGGTAGATGGCGGGAGGTTCATGACGGCACAAGAAAAGACGCCGATACTGATACCAGAAAGTCCAGCTGTTTACAGTCTTCTTAACCCACGAGTGAATTACGTGTTTTTCCTTTTTTTCAATTCGGCATTTTTACTGATCATTTGGTGAGCTATTAAGTGTTACTTACATTGTAATAACTTTCATGAAATCATGAAGTCTGTTTTTTTTTCTAATCTATTATCACGGGAAGCTACAACATCTTTTGTTTATACTGCATGCGATACACTCGACTAGCGTTTAATTATAGCGTGTAATTATTTAGGTATAATTTCCATTTTACGCTATGCGTCCTGTAGAATAAATAAGGGAAATAATTTTTAAAATATTCCTAAACGATAAATTTACGATGTGAGCTCAATTTAGTACCTTTATTTTGTTTATTATTTTTGAATGATGAACACAAATACTATTATAATTTAGCCAAAATGATACTAATTATTTTTGCTTTCTGATTTAATTTTGACAAATTACATTAAAAGATAATATTAATATTAAGACGTAAAACCTCGGATTTCTAACCTTAAAGAATTTGAATTTCTCAAGCAGGATAAGACATGTTTTAAAAAGAAGTCGTTTTTCATTTCTTTTAATTCATTCCTTCACAAGTTGGAAAGTTTTTGTGGCATGCTGAACTAATTTTTTGGCTTAAAAATTTCAGCTAGTTAACAATTTATTAAGTAGTATTGAACATAGATACATAAAAAAAGATAATAAAATTAGCGTTATTTTCTAATATTTTAATACCAGAATTGATGACTGAAGGCGTGTCCTGAATTTTTAGTTCCGCCTAAATATTTTTTTATCTCATACGAGCTTTATTAAAAAAAAATAATAATAATAATATAAAAAAATGCATTGCTACCTAATGCTTTTAAATATTTATTTTGCAGAAGTTCAATATTTAGTGAAGAGATTATTCAGCGTGTAATTTTTTTCTCATATTAATAAATTTTATTAGCATGAATAATAATTATAATATGTAAATGTAAAGCCTGATACTGGTTTGGGTTTTTTTAATATCCCAAAATGTTCATTCAAAATTAAAAAAAAAAATCTTTGTGTAATATAAAAAAATTTAACAGGCTACCATTTAAAAATAATGGTAGTAACAAAATAGAAATTTATTTTTAAGTGATTTTTTTTATTTGTTTACCCCTCCTTTATACACTCAACACATATTATACCACCCACACATTCACCTAACGGACAGTTTTCATTTTTTTTTTCTCCTGACAAAAGACTATTATTTATTCTGAATTAAATAATCCTTAGGGATCCAAGAAATTTTCAAAAAAGGGGCTTATTGAGTCTCGATGTATCTTTAAATTTTTTGAGCAGAAAATGAATTACATATATGTATATGAATATGAACATAAATTTTGTTGTTGTTGTCAATCAATCTTTCTTAGCTATATGTTTGTTAATATAAATTCACAACTGAAGTAAAAAATATATTTAAGTAAATAAACCCTGGTGTCTGAAGAAGTTAAAACGATGTTCTTATTTTAAATTTCCATTGCCGCCGTTAAAAGAAATCTTGTCACAAACCTTCTTTATTTGAAGTAATGGTAGAAAACATAAATAATAAAAACAATAATAATAGTTATCCGAGCTTTTAAATTATGTGTACAACATTTAAAATATTATTTAGAAATACTTAAAAAAGGCAGGCATATGAATTCGAGAGATAGTCCTTTCATGAATGTTAGCTTCTTGAAATTTCTGAGAGAATATTTCTTCACTAAAGTCTGGTTTTAAATCGTGTAGAGACGAACAGATATAAATTACAGTATAGCTGGATGTTTTTCTTGATCTGAAATTTATTACTCAAGATTATAATTAATTGAAAATATATGAAAGGATTATTGAATTATTAAAGATGTCCTAAAACATCATAAAAGTCTCATTCCTTTATTAATTTATTAACTTTTCTATTTCGGAAGCTTATAAATATTTGTCAATCAAGTTTAATCTTAATTTTCAATGTAAGTGTGACACGCCCTTCGAATCCTGATTGAAGTATCATTTTTTAAATGGGGGCGGAGTTAGCCAGTCTTTGCGCCAAAGATTGGAATGTGACTAGGCGATCAGCTTGAAACATTAAAGTTCTTGTTTTCATCTTTATATATAAAAATCTTCTGTGCGTGTGTATGTAATTGAACTCCTCCTAAATGACTGGACCGATTTTGATGAAATTTTGTGCGTGCGTTCCAGTAGATTCGAGAATGGTTTAGATTCACATTTCGTCGAAATTGATTCATTACTTTTTTAGTAATTAGGCAAAAACTAATAGTTAGTGATTTTTCGCCAAATAAAAGTGCTGTATACATTAAAGAACGTCAGGATTTCGTATTAATCATAGCACAAAAAAAATCTACCTAACCAAAAATCTTGAAAATGGGGTAAAAATACTTCTTATAACATCGAGTGCCGCTAAAAATGGATTTTCGAAAATTCCACCCCTACGATGAGTAGAAAAAAGAAAGAACTTTTAAAAAATTCCTTAAAAATCGGCTTTTGTAGTTATTTTTCAACTGATAACATATTTTAGTGCATTCTCTCATTCTGAATCGAATGATACTAAGCAATTTCGTTTAAATCCAGTAGTTTCTGAGATAATTCACATTTTCCTAATTTGGCGATGTCTTCGGCGCAAAAACCTCAAATTTTCAATGATTATCTTTATATATAAAAATCTTCTGTGCGTATGTAATTGAACTCCTCCTAAACGACTGGACCGATGTCGATGAAATTTTGTGTGTGCGTTCCAGTTGATTCGAGAATGGTTTAGATTCACATTTCGTCGAAATTGATTCAGTACTTTTTTAGTATTTAGGCAAAAACTAATAGTTAGGGATTTTTTGCTAATTAAAAGTGCTATATGTATTAAAGAAAGTCAGGATTTCGTATTAATCATAGCACAAAAAAATCTACCATACCAAAAATCTTGAAAATTGGGGTAAAAATACTTCTTATAACATCGAGTGCCGCTGAAAATGGATTTTCGAAAATTCCACCCCTACGATGAGTAGAAAAAAGAATGAACTTTAAAAAAATTCCTTAAAAATCGGCTTTTGTAGTTATTTTTCATCTGATAACATATTTTAGTATATTTTTTCATGCTGAATCGAATGGTACTAAGCAAATTCGTTTAAGTCCAGTAGTTCGTGGGATACTTCACATTTTCCTAATTTGGCGATGTCTTCGGCGCAAAAACCTGAAATTTTCAATGCTTATCTTTATATATAAAAATCTTCTGTGCGTGTGTCTGTAATTGAACTCCTCCTAAACGACTGGACCGATTTTAATGAAATTTTTTGTGTGTGTTGCGGTGGATTCGAGAATGGTTTAGATTCACATTTCATCTAAATTGGTTCAGTATTCCGCCCTGGCGACCAGTTTGGTCTCCGGGTCTTAGGATTTGGTAATTGACTTTTTTGTAAAAGGCCTTTAATTATGTCTACCCTTACATTAAATCAAAATATCGTTCATTTAATGCAAAAACAGGTTATGGAATTCTTCCCCATTTGTAAAGGAAAAAAAAAAAAAATAAAAAAAAAAATCCATCGCCAAATTACAATTTGGCAAAATTGATAGATGGGATAATCAAGTTAATTATAATATGCAACCATACATTTATAAATACTTAGGTATTTAGGTTCCGTCGACCAATTTCGCCAAATTGTACAAATCGCCATACTAATAGCCAAATTTTATATATTGACATAATTTTTATTTGAAATGAGAAAAAAAAACAATTAATTAGTAGAATATTAATAAAAAATACAAAGTACAAAATAAATCATTTAATGACATTCTATTATTGACATTTAATCTTATAGTTTGGCGATCATTTTATGGTTGACGGGAAAAAAAAACAGGTTATAGAATTCTTCCCCATTTGTAAAGCGCAAAGAAAAACATCGCCAAATTATAAGATTAAATGCCAATAATGGATGATCGTAAATGTCGCATCCAACATCCAATGACATTAAATATTATACACCAGTTTAAAACATCATTAAGTGATTTTTATTTCGGCTTTTTATTTGTATTTTTATCAATATTTTTTCTATTTATATGTTTTTTCATTATTTAAAATGAAATTTATGTCAATATTAATAATTTGGCTATGAGATTGGTGATTTGTACAATTTGGCAAAATTGATAGATGGGATAATCAAGTTAATTATAATATGCAACCATACATTTATAAATACTTAGGTATTTAGGTTCCGTCGACCAATGTCGCCAAATTGTACAAATCGCCATACTAATAGCCAAATTTCACATATTGACATAATTTTTATTTGAAATCAGAAAAAAAAACAATTAATTAGTAGAATATTAACAAAAAATTCAAATAAAAAGTACAAAATAAATCATTTAATGACATTCTAAAATTCTTTGTATTGTATTTAATGTCATTGAATCCGACATTCACGATCATCCATTATTGACATTTAATCTTATAGTTTGGCGATCATTTTATGGTTGACGAGATAACTAAGTAGTACCAATATTTATTATCTTTATATATATAAATCTTCTGTGCGTGTGTATATCACTGAACTCCTCCTAAACGACTGGACCGATTTTAATGAAATTTTGTGTGTGCGTTCCAGTGGATTCGAGAATGGTTTAGATTCACATTTCGTCGAAATTTATTCAGAATTTTTTTATTAATTAGGCAAAAACTAATAGTTAGTGATTTTTCGCTAATTAAAAGTGTTGAATAAGTTCGATGAATAGAGTGCGGACGGAATGTCCGAGCGGTCTAAGGCGCCAGATTTAAGCTCAGCTCAGCTTCTTGAAGAAAGAGATCGCGTATTCGAACCCCACTCCTGACAAACGTGTATGCTTTACAATAATATTTCATGTATTATAATTTTGATTAACCGACTTGAGAAAATCGTTAACTTTTAACTAAAAAGAGAAAAATAAACTTTTCTATCAAAAAATGAACCGACTTCAAAAAATACGGAAGAGTGAAAAATAATTTCCTTACATAATTGCAATAAGAAAATAAATTAAGAGCGTAGTGTTTATCGTGCGTATTACCATATTTACGTACATTTATTTGATTTTCTGGAGTCTGTGACAAGAAGGACAACGTCTGTCGGTGACAGGACAACGTCTGTCGGGTCCGCTAGTATTATATAATTGTTTTATTATGATCTTATGTTATTTTAAAAATGATTAAAAATGTATTGTTAATTATTTTTATCAATCGGGGGTAACATGCAATATGAACTCTGATATTTTACTTCGCGGTACGATTTGAACACAGATTTAAATTATATTAATATTGCTTGAATATATTATCTAATTTTTGAATATTGCTAAAAGCCTTTAAGAATAATAAATAATTATAATTGTATAGTTGTTTTTTTTTACAGTATTTTTAAGCGAACAATTACGCAAAAAACAATGATATTTATTCTTAAAAAGTTAAAAAAATACCGTACATCATTCTATGAACACAAAATATTTTTTTTTTCTTTTCCTTTTTTATGAATAAAAAGTACACCTATTTGTGTGTGTTAAATATTCCTTAGGATTGATCAAGCTTCAGGTTGTGTGATGAATGACATGCGTAAATATTTACAAATATATATAAAATACCAAAAAGCACAAATCATCGATGTCTGCTAAAATTAAAATGTTCAAAACTAAACTTTTTTTAAATACAGCAAATTCTTAGGATATTATTTTTTATTATTAATAAAATGGAAAAAATGCAAATATTGTCCTGAATATACTGCGGACTCCCAAAAATATCTCACGGTTCACGTTGAGTGAGGGAAGTACGGAGTGTTGATATGGAAGGGGACGATCTGTTCTAGGAAAGGCGAGTTGTTTTCAGAGATCTACTTTTAGATAACGTCTCTCCAGAGACGCAATTGGATATAAATTCGAAAGGACAAGTAATGCAGTCACTGGCCTCAAAAATCTGCTGAATTAAGTAAGCTTAAACCCTTTAATGCATGATTTTACATTTTGTTCGGGAAAAAATATCATATTGGAGTCTATTTTAATTAATATACTTACTTTAAAGTGTATACAATGTACAATAAAAGCTATTTCGATGAATAATGAATTTAATTATATTTTTTTAATAATTTGAATAATTAATGACTGCCTTATAGAGAAAAAATAAACAGTCAAGTATATTCTAAAGCAGTATCAAAAAATATGTTTTAACTTCCCCGCAATAAATAAATAAAGAAAAGATTATATTACTTTTAATGCATGTTATGATACATAACACATTATAGAAACACTAAACATCGATTTCGCTAAGAATCGAAGCGCACTATTGAAAAAAGAAATATATATCATGCAACTCCCAATCTATTTATACAATTTAAGAATTAAGGTCTTTAAGGTAAGTTGAAGGTTTTTTTTTTTTTTTTTTTTTTTTTTTTTTTTTTTTAAGTTTCTGTGACCAATGACCCTCGAAATTGGTTCGATATCTATTTCTAATTCTTTTTTATATCTACTGCATTAAGAAAATGAAGCAGATTTTTGTAATGAGTTGAAGAAGTTTTTCAAGCAACAGTAAATTACCTATTATTATTTTATGTTTATTTTCTAATAGCTCTCTGGTGTGAGTTTTAATTGCATATTATTTTAGTAGTCAATGAACTGTCGCACTTTTATTCATACACTGTTTTTGACAGGGTAAAAGAAAATTTCTCCGCGTTTTGTGTAAAATATGCATGGTTATAAATATATCTCGAGATTTTAGTAAAAATTATTTTTTGTCAAAAGCACTTTAAGCACCCCACAAAAACTGCAACATGTAATAATCTGGAATTTGCATATAGTCATAAAATGTATGTCTATTTAGAAAATATACAATTATTACCAAAAGATTTTAAATATTTGTATGCAAATAAACAATATTAAAATAATTATAAAACATTACAACTAGAATTCCAACAATTTCATTTGATTGACTTGTCTTATTCTCATCAGTAGGTGGTAAAGTTGGATAGCTCCGCCCCATTTTTTAAAATAATATTTTCAGCAGGTTTCGAAGGCGTGCAACACTTTCAGATAAAGTAAAATAAAATTTTCATATATAAATAATAAATGCTTCCAAACTAAAAAGGCTGCTAAAATAATAATGGAATAAAATCTTCTCAACATTTTAGAGCGCTTTTAATAAATTGGACAGAACTTTCACTATAATTTCCAATTATTAAAATCTTGAAGCAGATATAGTATTCGCCCCGAATCTGCCATCTCGTTTCTTTGTTGGTCACAAATGACCATTTTATATTTCATTTTTGACCAATTCTGAAATTTAAACATAAGCAACAACAAATTTTTAATCTAAAAATCATCCCAGACATTATTAAAGAAAAAAAAAAAAAAAAAAGGGGGGGAGGGAGAAAAAAAAGGGGGAGGGAGAAAAAAAAAGGGGGGGGGAGCACAACCATAGGTAGAGGAGGAATTCTTAGTTAGCAAATGGTAAATACATAAATTTTAAAATGATAAACATATAATATATGAAAATAATAAAGCGAATATTCATTTAAATATATATATATATCGAAATTACAGCCAAAAATTTTTCAGAGATTATTCATTAAAAAAAAATAAATTAATCCAAATACAGAAATTTAAAACCGGCATTAAAAAAATGAAAGGAAAAAAAGAAAAAGAAAGAAAGAAAGAATAAAAGAAAGAAAGAAAAAAAAAACGACGATTTTCCAGTGAATTTTATTACAGACAAAATGCTAAATAATAAATGTTACAACATGAAATGCATTCCCTTATATCTCCAAGAAAAGTAAGAGGAGTGGAGTTCAAAATGCCTGCATACGCATTATACATAAGATCCAACAGCACTCGACTCAGCTTGTAGTTCCAATGTTTAATACAATGACCAGAGTTTCCGATATCTATAGTGTTTTGTACGTAGTTAATCAATACGCCATAAAGTTAATCAATTAAATTAAGGACATAATAAATAACACATACGAAAGATTAAATAATTCCAGGACTGAAAATAAAACATTCACAAATTTAATAGAAATAAAAACAAACAAACAAAAAAAATGTAATTTAACAAATTACAACGATTATTTGGAAAATAATATTTTCAAAGATGAATAATTTTAGACTAAATGATTTGTATATTTAAAAAAAACAATAATAATATCGTTTTTATGACGATCAAAACGTAGGCTTACGTAATAACAGAGTCATCTTAATAAGGCTGGATATTTAGAGTCACGTTGATATTTTTGGACCAATCACAAACAAATGTTAAATGAAATTTCAGCTTAACAATTTTCGGTACTGCAAATTTTTAAACTTCTAAACATCGGACACTTTCAATATTTACACCGTCATGTAAAGAAAAATTTTACTTTTAAAAGCAACTTCTTTGAAAACTGTATTTAAATTTCTTTATGAGTTATTAATTTTTTCCTTTTTTTTAAATGCTTTTTTTTTTTTGTCATTGTGGCAACAGAAGTATTCCATTTCTAAACATTAAGCATGGACCAATCAGAAAACGAATAAAATAAGTTGCGGGTTTTCGATCGATAAAAAGATACGAATATACTTCAGATTCTCCAATTATCTACCGAGGACAACAACTATTTTCCAAATAGTTAATAAAAATAAATTGGCATGATTAGGAGGAAGTTAAGTTATGTTATTAAGTGAAATGAGCAACAGCCATAGCCACAAACAACAACGCAGACGATCGCACGAGCATAGTCTGACTCGATTCTCGGCAAAACGTTCGTTCACTCTCTTGAGGTTGCCAGAAAAGCCAATCTCGCCAAGCGGCGATGAAAGTTTAACAGGTGCGGCTACTTAACGCTGCTTTGGCGTAGTGGTCCGCTGCAGTATCATCTGTTACTACATCCGTCTTCACACTTCCAGCCATCAGACTTTAAGACGCAACACTAGTTATTGAAAAAGACCCGGATGATAATGTTAAGTCTATGTGGGCTTTCTTTCCAAATATCTCCCTCAAATATTTTACATGATATTTTTGCATAGGATATCTGAGGATGATACAACCGGGCTAGTTTTTACTTTTTCGATTCTGGTTATGTACTTTTTATATTATGATTGTTTTAATTTCAGAACCGGTTCTAACCGATTTCGTAAGTTAAAGTATTTTTTTTATCTGAAACCGAAAAAATAAAAATTAGCCCGTTATAGATCATTCTTAGCTACCCTATGCAAGAAATAAATCACGTAAAAATATTAAAATTGAAGCGAGATATTTCAGAAGAACGCCCCCTTAGACTCATAATTATCATACGGGTCTTTTAAAGTGACTAGTGTGGAGCCTTAATAAAGAAACATTGATCCCAGAAGCTAACATTCACGAAGAGATTATGTTGTAAATCCATAACTCTGCCACATCTTTCTGAAATATTTTAAAATAAAAATTACAATCTCATATCTATAAATAATTATTATGAAATAAACCAGTTGAAAATGTTAAAGAACTGTTTATTAAAATTAAAGTCATGATTGCAGACACTATTAAATCTAACAATATTGTTTATAGATGCATTTATGAAAATATTTTTATGCAAATTTCAAATAATAATAATAATAATAATAATAATAATAATAATAATAATAATAATAATAATAATAATAATAATAATAATAATAATAATAATAATAATAATAATAATAATAATAATAATAATAATATATCCTAAAACGGTGCATGGACTTTAACATTGCTATTGCTTGTTTTATTTAACTGGAAATAATATGGATATTATTTCTCATACGCATTATGAAAATCCTAATCAAAAATAAAAATCGAATATATCTTAGGATGTTTTTAAGTAAAACAAGTTGGAAATTGCACGTAAAACGTAGCAAATGAGGTGCGTTCGTTGATAACGGAGTTTTAAAATATTCAGATCTTGCTGATATAGTAGAGCGTACTTTGGATACAGTATAGTGGTCGAAATCTTTGTGTTCCTGTAAATATGCAGGGAGTAATTTTTATTATACTTCATTAACGTATATCTTATTCATAAAATGTGAAGTAGTTTAATATAATTAAAACACCCCTTAAACAATGTTTCCCCGTATAACATTATTTAGTGGAATACATTTGTGTGGCCCTGTAATTTAATAATAAATATTCTTTGCATCACAGATTGTACAAAATGTATTTTTAGTACCTATTTCATAGATTCATGTCAATTCTGTTATATTCAAATGAGTGTAACACCATTAAAATGCATTTGAAACTTTTTCCCCCATTGACCGTAATGTAACGGAATACTTTTGATTGTCCCTGTAATTGATCAACGCATCCGATTTTCATAACATTTGAAATGACTCGACAAAATTATGTAATAAATGTACGTTTTAAATCTCAAACGATTAAAATGCATTTGAAACTTTTTCCCCATTGACCGTAATGTAACGGAATCCTTTTGATTGTCCCTGTAATTGATCTATCCATACGATTTTCATAAAATTTGAAATGACTCGACAAAATTATGTAATAAATATACGTTTTAAATTTCAAACGATTAAAATGCATTTGAAACTTTTTTCCCCATTGACCGTAATGTAACGGAATCCTTTTGATTGTCCCTGTAATTGGTCTATCCATCCGATTTTCATAAAATTTGAAATGACTCGACAAAATTATGTAATAATCATGTATTTTAAATTTCAAACGATTCGGTTGGATAGTTTTTGCGTTGTTATATGCGGACGGACAGACAGACAGACAGACGGACGGACTGAGGTACAACAATAGGTGCTACGTATTTACATAATTACGAACGCACCTAAAAAGATAACTTACTGACTTACGTTTTAATTTATTTTTGTTTGGAAATGCATGCAACTAGCAGATGTTGTTGTTCAGAAACTATCGAATAGCACAAGTTTTTCCCTTTTTTTTGCAAACGCAACATAAATTTCTGAAAAAGATGTCAAAGTTGGTGTTTTGAACGGCATTTTCCTTCGAAAGGTGAAAAAACAGTCTTACAACTGGAAAAAATGCATGAAAATGTAATCGAAATATCGTTTATAACTCAATAGGTAATTGTCAGGAAAAAAGAAAAATAAGTTCGATTTGAAATCATTTCTATAGTCAGGCGTTCCAATATTGTATATTTCTCTTAAAAATGAATTTTTAAATGAGAAAACGTACTTATTTTCATGACATAAAAAATAAAGAAAAATACTTGCCACTATACTTGAACACACGTCGAGGAAACAAAAGAGAGAAAAATATTTTGCTTGCCTTAAATAAAAAAAAAAAAAAAAAAAAAAAAAAAAAAAAAAAAAAACGCGAATTATGTAGAGCAGACATTTCTAAATATAAATATGGCATCAAAATTGCTTCAGCATCCTCTATTTTTTCACAGAAGTTGTTTTATAGTAATAACAAATAATGGAGGATTGTTGGACTAATTTACAATGCTAGCTAAAATTGAAAGCATGAAAAAATATTTTATCTATTTTGGATAAAATATCGATAGAATATATAACAAAAATTAATTTTGTTGATACTTAGATTATTTTTGGAAAATAAGAAATCGAGTAGGATACTGGAATGTTTTCAACGATTTTCTTATATATAATATAAAATTAATTTCAAAGATAGCGAAATAAAATTTTATTTATAATAACAGGGTAATAAAGATATATATATATATATATATATTATTAATTTTATCATTGATATATTTCAAGTAAAAGTACATACTTTTTAGCTCACATATGTATGTATCATTCTTTAAATTTAGGTAGCTTGTAAATCAGTCTTTTTATATATAAATTTGAAACAGTATAGGGAATCGATTTTGTAATTTTCTTCTTTGGGATTTAGGTACGGAAATTGTTTTCGAAATCTCCCCCCTCCTCCTTTTTTTACATTAAACAGAGAATTTGGGGGTGGAGCTAAGAATATATTGGTTATCCCATGGTTTTAGATATGAAATTTGTGAATAGCGTGGATTCGCAAAACATAACTTCCAAGAGCTGTACGAATTGTTTTTTCTATATTTTGCTTACTAGTCCTACCAGATGTAAGGCATCCAGTAACTGATTATGTTTCGTCTCTATTTTCCGACTCCATTTATAAAATCTGCTTCAAAGGGTTTATAATTCTGTTTAATAATAAAACATTAATAAAACAGTTTTATAATTCTGCTTCTCTGATCTTTCTTTTCTAAAGGTTTGATTCTGATCTAAACAAGAAAAGTGAAGTAATAAATAAACATGACCTCATCTTAGGGAATTCTAAATTCGCAAAAATAAGTTCCGTATTCTTTCAATAGACTCATAGTCGTAAAAGCCAACGGCAAAAACCGTTTAATTGGGATATATGTACATGCTACTTTATTTTCAATCGGCTGATTGAATGTTACAACCGCCGATTTTTTAAATTTACTATTAATCAAATACTGACGAAGTACATAAGTACATGTTTATTAATTTTAAGAGTCTTCATAAAAACATTCTGGTGTGAGTTTTAATTTAAAGTATGAGTAATTTTCATTTTATTTCCTGTTTTACAAATAAGGACATTCATACTTGTATGATTTTAAATGATCCTCTGCTGGTGCAAGCGATAAAGATATTAAGCACAGTTAACTTGATTTATAATTCAATTTTTTTTATGTATGTCAGCTTAATTAGTAGATGTGCATCTGCTTGTTAATGCTATAATAATTCGTTACACGATTGGACACGGAATAACCCAACGCACTGACTTATTGGACATTGAAATTCTTACATTATAACAGATGAAAATTTTTCAAGGGGTGTAAAATGTTCGGGCCATGATTTAAATCTGAAGCCGCCAATGCTCTTCAACCTGAGCCATCCCGGATGAATTCTGGAAGATTTTTTTCACCCAAATTTTTGAATAATCGTGTTTAAAATTAATCTAAGATGCTTACAGTTCAGAGTTTCTATTATTCTGTTATGTTTTACATGTAAGATATTTTGTCATACTAAATGGAGATTGTTTAAAATTTTGTAATTGATTTTCCTTGCTCGCTCTCTGTCACTTTTCCTAAGACAATCTGGATACATTTATTATATATATATACATATTTACATATATATATATATATATATATTCGGATCAACTGGTCATTGAGATAAGTTCCATCAGGTTATCACTGTAATATGCAAATTTCAGTATTAAATAGTACTCCCTCTGTCCCATATTAGTTGCTACATTTGAATATATTTTCGTACTGATCATTGATATTGGTGATGTTATGATTGTGTTTGAACATTTTTCAAAGAGTTAAGGGTGCTATGCGATCAATCAACACCATTTACTCCATACGACCCACTTTAAATCAGCAAAATACAAGAATCACACGCTTTCAAGCCACGCTCCTAGTTGTAAGAATTCTTCCATCTATAAAGCTCTATGAGGTAAAGCCGTTCTTGAATTGTATCAAGATTGCTTGCCTGCACGCGGATAAATTCGGCTTTTGTTACATTTATCTTTTTCTCGTCATATTTTAGTGCGAGTGCTTAAATAAACATTCTGTATTTTCATTCGTTCCTGAGTATAACTGTTAAATCTTAAAAGGCGTCATTTCCCTTTGATGTTCAAAATCCTCTACAATAAACAGAGAAAATAATTTACAAAATAATCCTAAATTATAAACTTTCAATTTGAGCACAATTTAATCCTTTTATTTTGTTCATTATTTTGTAATACTGTGCAAAATTAGTTTTATAAATTAATCGAAATTAAACTATTTATTTCTGCTTTCTAGATTTTATTTTGAAAAATAACATTAAAAGATCATATTAATATTAAAGCTTAAAAACCTCGGATTTCTAACCTTAAAGAATTTGAATTTCTGGAGTAGGATAAGACATGTTTAAAACGAAGTCTTTTTTCATTCCTTTGAATTAATTCCTTCACAAATTATAAAGTTTTTTTTTGTTACATAGAAAAAAAGAAAAAAAATAGTTAAGGTTATTTTCTAACATTTCAGTATCAGTGTCGATGACTGAAGGCGTGTCCTAAATTTTTAGTTCTGACCAAATATATTTGCATACGAGTTTTATTAAAAAATAAATAATAAAAAAATGAATTGCTACCAAATGCTTTTAATTATTTATTTTGCAGAAGTTCAGTATTTAGTGAACGTAGATTCCGTGTGTAAAATTTTTCTTTTATTAATAAATTTTCGTCACATGAGATTTAATAATAGTATGCAATGATGCCGGGTTGGATTTCAAATATTTTTTTGTATCCAAAAATGTTCGTTCGAGATTAAAAATAGATAAATAAATAAAAATAAAGAATGAAAAATAAAAATAAAAACAAATTTGAAATTTATTTTTAAACTGAGTCATTTTTATTAAGTTATCGGCAAATTGATAACATCAATTGCCTGTTCATTGAATAGTAAAAAAATTACCTCATGTATTTTCCAGCCTCACACTACTTTTAATATTTAACATCTAAATTTTCAATTCATTATGTCTGGTGTAAGTTTTAACTTAACCTTTACGCGGGGTCTCGGGCAGCGTCTGTCCTATGCTAAGTATACATAATACAGATGCTGTCCGAGCCCCCACGTAAAAGTTAAATGATGATTACTTTTTTTAAAACTGTTTTAGTCTTTATATGTGATGAAAACAATTTTAACTCCATTAGTGTAAAAGTAAGCGTCCATTTATTGATACCAAAAGTTGATTCAGTCATCATATTTAACTTAGTTTATTGACCTTTTTTTAAAATTATCTATTTTGCCTATTTATGGCAGATTTTTTTGTTAAGGCGTATTTTTGATATGCTATTGGAATCGGATTTATTAACAATGTGGTGATCTATTAAATATATAAATACATTTCTGAGATTCAATTAAATTTAGTTTTATCTGTAAAGCCCCAGTGAAAAAAATCCACGTCAATTCTCCTATCGTCTGTGATTTCTTTTCCTTACTTTCTCTCAAAGTTTAGTAATATGGATAATTTTTAAGTTTCTCCAATACCGGACTGAGCTGTCTGATTCATCAGGTCCGGCACAATAATTTGATTATATGCAACGTTATCACATTCCATTTGCAAGTTCTTTCAATATAAATAAACTTTCTGAGCGTTTTATATGCCTGTATACATGCAAAAAATTAATTCTAATCCACATGAATATTTATTATACCCATAGGCGCTTCAAGCACTTCAGAAAAATGCAACATAAATACAATATTCCTAAATAAATATACATACATATGTCAGAAGTCGTAAAGCATATTCACAAACATTATCAAATGATTAGCATGTTTATCGAAATCATTACGAATAATAATAATAATGATAATAATAAAGAGAAAAGAAAAGCACATTAAAATAATTACAAAGCTTACTTTCCAGAATTGTGCTCATCCGAGTTGATGGATAATAAATCTGCCTCATTATCATTATTGTAGGACGATTCTGTATAACTCCGCCCCTATTTTAAAAGTAATGCTTGCATTAGGTTTCGAAAGGTGTGTCACATTTGCATAATTAAAATAAATAAAATAAAATGATAAACCAAGCTAAAAAAAAAAGAAATGTATTGATAAATTATAAATTGCTTCCAATCTAAAAAAAAAAAAACTATTAAAACAATAACTGAAACAGTTTTCACAACATTTATGGCAATATGCATAATATTTTCAATAGTTGGATAATGCCTTTGCAATGCTTTCCATTTAATTAATATTGGAGCTTGATCTCATTGGTGAATGTGTCATCGCATTTCAATTTTAAAAAAAATGATTTTCGTAAAATTTAATCCTAATAAAATGACTGTGCATAATTATTCACTAATTGCGGTACAATACACAGATTATTTGCTGAGTAATATTATTAAGTATTATCTAAATAAAATCGCAGAAAATAAACTTTAACAAAATATAATATCAAAAGCGAAATTTTTTCGACGGACATTTTCAACGGTCATTCAGAGACCAGATAAATTTGTTCCATGAATATAATGTATATTGTTATAGCTGTGTCAGTGATGATGTCATATTCACTGACTTTTATTCCTGCATCTAAATAAACAAAACTTCTTCTATTTATTTAAAGGTTAGTGGTATACACAAATGAAAATATTTCTATAAATTGCGCCATTTCCATTGATTTATAAGAAATATTTTATGAAATTAAAGTATTTTTAAATAACTGCTAAATCACGCTTTTATTTCGGAAAAGATGAGTGTTTCTTAAGTTGTAAATGATGTCATATTAGAAAAAATAAAATAAAACCTGTGATATGCCGGTATTACGATATTTCTATTTTACATAATATCAAAAATTAATTAAAATCATTTAGTTGTATTTAAGTTATTATTTAAAATAAAAATAAAATAAAAAAATTCCTACATATCAATAACAAACGCAAAATTTTTATTATTTTAAATAACAAAGATATCTTTTTAATAACAATTTTAATTTTTCTTAAGAAAAGTGTTATAGTAAAAATAAAATTATGGAAATTTTTCTTATAAAAGTTCTTTCGAACACATAAATAATTAAACTCGGAGGTAAATTAAAATTCTGACACCGTTTAACTTTTAAATGACTTATATTAAACGTTAATATTTACAAAAAAGATATTTACATATTAATATTTACAATTCGAACCTTCAAAAGGAAACTTTAATTAAAACATCTTAATCGCGTCATCTTACTCAACATTCTTCTAAAGTCCACCCCAAACTCTCCCCAAAAACATTCCATTCTACTTTTTTCCGTTCAGTTCTTTTTTCTGCGGCTTTTCGTCTGAATGGAGTTTTTTCAGAAAATCGTCTGCTTCTAAAGACCTTTTCTATCAGAGTTGCGATGCGTAGAAAATAATATGCAATCTAATACTGGAGGAGATTTCCCATATTTCGGCCATACTGATGAGGCATTCGTCCTCGAATGTATTTTTGTTGGCTGGAAACAGCAGCTGGATCATCTGAAAAGATAAAGAAAAAAAACACAGCAGCATCCAAAGTCTAAATTGAAAAAAAGAAGTCATCATGATGAAAATTTAAATAATTTCTTTCAAAATAAATTCGTATTCTTTTTTTTTCTTCTTCACGTCTTTTCATCTTCTCTTTTTTTTTTCTTACGTCCTTTCGTCTTCTTTTACCTTACATCTTTTCGTCTTCTTTTTCTTACGTCTTTTCGTCTTCTTTTATCTTACGTCTTTTCGTCTTCTTCTTTCTTACATCTTTTCGTCTTCTTTTATCTTACGTCTTTTCGTCTTCTTCTTTCTTACGTCTTTTAATCTTCTTTTACCTTACATCTTTTCGTTTTTTTTCTTTCTTACGTCTTTTCATCTTCTTTTACCTTACGTCTTTTCGTTTTTTTCTTTCTTACGTCTTTTCATCTTCATTTACCTTACGTCTTTTCGAGAATAAAGTTAAAATTCTTTTAGTTGTCAATCCAGTGGTTTGTCATGTTCGGTATAGTGTCAAAATCGGTGAAATTCCTTTTTTTTTTCAAGCTTCGTCCGTCCACGGCTTCATGTACTCTGCACATGTACTGGTGACCATGGGTCCTTCGTTGAATCCAAGTTTCTTTACATCGTAGGTGTCATTATTTTTTACTTTTATGACTTTGTACGGACCTAAATATTTTGGTTTTAACTTCAAACCTGGACCTTGTTGTGTGCATTTTATAGCAACCACATCATTAATCTTAAATTTGTTAGCTTTCTTTCGTCTGAGGTTGTAAGTTTTACGGTTCTCTTCTTGGACTTTTAAAATCTGTTTTTTAGCATTTTTTCTCATATCTTCGCGATTATTTGTAAAATCAGATTGTATTTCAGCATTCAGAAGACTAGTAATTTCAATGTTATTTTTTAGTTTCATTTTAGTACCAAACATCAATTCAAAAGGAGTTGTGCTTATACTTCTCTGAAAAGTCGAATTTATCACCTGTTGGACGTTGCTTACATGTGTATACCATTTTTTAGGATTATCGACAGACAATTTAGACAGAACAGATATTATGACAGAATTTAGACGCTCAACTTGGCCGTTAGACCTGGGTAATCCAGTGGTAATCGGGATATGTTTAATATTTTCATTGATGCAATAATCTTCAAAAGCTTTAGAGGTAAATGCAGGACCTTTATCTGATATAATTCGAACTGGATTTCCAAAGATAGATTTTTGGATTTCTAATTTAGAAATTACTTCGGCAGCATCGGTAGATTTTGTGGGATACAACCAAACGAATTTTGTGAATGCGTCAATGACCGAAAGGATATGTTTGTAATTTTTATTAGTGCTTTCTAATGGACCTAAGTGATCAACATGGTACGTATGTAATGGAGTTTCTTCTTTTTCTATTGGGTGAAGTAAGCCTTCTTGTTTACCACATTTTCTATTAACTAAAATACAGGGAACACAATTTGCTATACATTTCTCAATTTTTTGTTTAACTTTAGGGATGTAAAAATCATTTTCTAAACTTTTCTCTGTTCTTGCAACTGCGTAATGACCTTTTTCGTGAGCGGCCTTGATTATATTCATTTGCATGTCTTCCGGTACAACTAATAAATCATTACCATTAACACATTTATAAAGAACATCATTTTTAACTAGATAATCATCATAAGATTTCACCTTTAGGATTTCTTTTATTGTTTTAATATGGTCATCGGTTTCTTGAGCTTGGATAATTTTTAAAGTTAAGCTATCTTGGATTACCATACAAATAGGATACCTACTTAATGCATCGACATGTCTCATACTGCTACCCTGTCTATGTTCAATAACATAATCAAAATCGGATAACATTATTGCCCATCTAGCTATTTTTGTACTCATTTTTTTTTATCCATAGTCATTTTAAATGCATTACAATCGGTTACAATTTTAAATGGGATACCTAGCACATATACTCTAAACTTTTTCAGGGCTTCAATTACAGCTAAAACTTCTAATTCGTAACTAGTGTACTTCCGTTCAGCTTCGGTGGTTTTTTTACTTGCGAAATAAACTGGATGAAATTGATTATCTACTGGAGATTGTTGCATTAAAACAGCTCCATAGCCATCAATACTGGCATCACAATGGATTTCGGTCGCACTTTTGGGATTGTAAATTAAAAGTACTGGTTCTGACGACAAAATACGTTTGAGTTCATTAACCACTTAACCGGCGACGGGTATGGGGAAACAGTGCTTTAACCCCCGACTTGTCTCGGGGCAGCCGGTGAAGTGGTTAAAAGCTCTTTGTTCTTCTATATCGAATTTAAATTTTGAATCTTTTCTTAGCAGGTCACTTAACGGTTTAGCTATAACCGAATAATTTCTTATAAATTTTCGAAAGTATCCTGTCAATCCTAAATAACTTTGAACATCTTTGGTACACTTTGGTTCGGGAAAATTTATTACTGCTTTAGTCTTCAGTGGAGAGGGATACAATTTACCATTTATGATTCTATACCCAAAGAAATCAATTTCACGCTTCAAAAAATTGCATTTTTTAAGATTTAATTCTAATCCATATTCCGATGCAGTTTCGAGTACAAGTTTTAATTTTTCTAGACCTTCAGCTTCGTTTTTAGCAGGTATTATTAAATCATCCATATAAATGACAACAATGTGATCTTTTAATAGGTTTCGAAATACATTATAAATATACTTTTGAAAAACACTAGGGCTATTGGTCAACCCGAATGGACATTTCAAAAATTCGTATTGTCCTTCATGAGTAACAAACGAGGTGTATTTCCGCGAGTCTTCTTCAACATCTACATGAAAGAAACCGTTTTTCAAATCTATGGTGGTAAATACTTCGGCAGAATGTAATTGGTCTATTACATCATCAATAACTGGCAAGGGGAAATGCTCACGTACTGTCTTTTTGTTAAGACATCTGTAATCAACACAAAGTCTCATTGTGTTATTTTTTTCTTGACTAACACAACCGGCGAAGAAAAATTAGAAGAACTTTCTCGAATTATTCCCTGAGCTAGCCACTCCTCAATTTGGTTTTCGACTATTTTTTTCTCGCATTGCGGTAATCTTCGAGGAGAAGAACAAACTGGGATTTCGTCAGTTAAATTAATTTTCATTTTAACATCTACTGTTTTAGTTTTAATTGGTACATAATTTCCAATTAAAGAGTATAACTCTGAACGTAATTTTTTGTCAGCAATGTGAGTTAAATCAATTTTAGGCTCATCCAAAACATTTACAATATTAACTAAAAAGTCATTAGACTGAACTTCAGCTTTAAACAGTTTCACTTTATTGTCAGAAATAGTTAATGTACCTTGATGAATAACATCAGTGCCAATAATTAAATCGAAATTAATGCAACTGTCCTTAACGACA
Organism: Maratus speculifer; assembly: GCA_964019185.1. Taxonomy (NCBI): domain Eukaryota; kingdom Metazoa; phylum Arthropoda; class Arachnida; order Araneae; family Salticidae; genus Maratus; species Maratus speculifer. Next base: position 5,781,176 of record OZ025302.1, on the reverse strand, counting down.
AAAATAGTAACTTTAAATTTTGAACCATCTACTTCGATTTCTGAATTGAAACAACCTTCTGGTTTAATTGAGGCTTTTCCTAGACCGGTCAAAGAGATACTCGTAGGTTTTAATTCTACAAAGTTCTTCAAATTATCATAAATACTTTTCTTTAACAAAGTCTTTTGGCTACCAGTATCTATTAAAGAGATTAAACGCAAAGAATAAAGCTTTATCTCTTTCAGAATTAAATCTTGGGATGTAATAATGTTTACTTGTGACTGAGCATTTTTAACACTTGTATCTTTAGATTTATTACATTGAAATGATTTATGACCATAAGCGTTACAAGCAAAACAAAGCGGCCCTTTATCCTTATTTACACAGTTAATACTCTTATGATTATTCCCGCCACAATTAAAACAACGCATATTTGGCTTTACAGGCTTAAATTTGTTCTTAACTTCAACTTCGGATTTAATTTTAGGCTTAGCTCCTTCATATTTATGAAATTTTGCATTTTCATACTCCGATCTGATTTTTTCATAAATCTTTAATTTTTGTTTAAATTCAGCAATATTGGGACAACCATACAAAAAAGATTTTTTAGAAATGGGGTCATTAATTCCATTTATTACATACTGAATAAGGGCAGAATCTTCAATATTGCCTTTTGAGCATAATTGTTTCATATTTAAAAAATATTCATCTAACGATTCCTGTGGTCTAATTTTTCTTTTGGACAGCAATTCGTGTAATTCAGCTGAATTGCACGTTTGACCAAATTCAGATATGAGTAGGGCTTTTAATTTAGGCCACGAATTAATATTTGTTTCACTTTCAAGAAATAATTTTGCTTTGCCTGTCATACGGCGTTTAGCCAAAATCAATTTGTGCAAATCACTAACGTTAAATAATGAAACAATATCTTCAAAATCGGCAATCCATTTATTAATATTTTGTACTTGAGTACCTTCAAACGTTGTAATCATACTTTCAATATCATTAATAGAAATGCTTGGTTTAATAACATAATCAGGAATCAGAATTTTCTGATTTTCATTACTTTCACAATTAGAACTACCAGAATCATTTCTCATATTATTCTCAAAAACAGTTGAAATATTTTTAGTTTTATCTTGTAAATCATCATTAAATTCATCGACACTTTCGTCATCACTAAGATTACCTTCATCTGGCATTATATTACTTTTCAAAATACTAAAATCACATAAACTAGAAATTATTCTGGCAGCAATTTCATCAAAAGTTCCCGAATTATTTATACACAAAACATTGCAAATGGTAATTAAGTCGTTAACAGAAAAATTATCTTTAATTTCTTTGAATTTAGTTTGATATTCATCGGAATCTACTTCAAACGAAAACCCAGTAAAACTCCGAATTCTACGTCTATTATTTCTGTCACCGATTTCTCCAAAAATTAATTTATGCAATGTCTTAATACTAGATGATTTTTCAGTTTTCAAAGAAAACTCTAATTCCTTTAAATCAACTAATTTTTCCATTATTGAAAAGAAAAATGAAATAACAAACTCACTTCATAATCAGATGTTCAGCTTCACACACTTTGATAGCACTTTCATCGTAAAATTTTACCTCTTCTGAATTAGCTTTGTAAGCTTGACATTCCATCACAGTTCTAAAAAATATCGGCATCCAGAATATAAAAAAAATATTTCCATCTCTGTGGGCGTGCGTCTGTATCTCACTTACTGAGACCAAAATTTATGGAAATTTTTCTTATAAAAGTTCTTTCGAACACATAAATAAATAAACTCGGAGGTAAATTAAAATTCTGACACCGTTTAACTTTTAAATGACTTATATTAAACGTTAATATTTACAAAGAAGATATTTACATATTAATATTTACAATTCGAACCTTCAAAAGGAAACTTTAATTAAAACATCTTAATCGCGTCATCTTACTCAACATTCTTCTAAAGTCCACCCCAAACTCTCCCCAAAAACATTCCATTCTACTTTTTTCCGTTCAGTTCTTTTTTCTGCGGCTTTTCGTCTGAATGGAGTTTTTTCAGAAAATCGTCTCCTTCTAAAGACCTTTTCTATCAGATTTGCGATGCGTAGAAAATAATATGCAATCTAATACTGGAGGAGATTTCCCATAAAATGGGATGAACCAAGTTGGAATTTCTTTTGATCATGGTCTATTTTTATTTTAATTTAATTTTTTACAATAGCGCGCGTGTTTTTTGGTGTGTTTTTTTATATCTCTTTGTCGCGTGTCATTTGTATTGACCGTGAAATAGTTTGAAATTTTTATTTTTATTTAAGTTTTAGATCATGGTCTATATTTTAATTTAATTTTTTGCAATAGAGCGCGTGTTTTTTGTTATTTATGTCTCATTGTCGCGTGTCATTTGTATTGTCCGAGAAATATTTTGAAATTTTGTTTTATTTATATTATGACTATGGAACTTATTTGACGGTTCCGAAACATGTCAATGTATTTTATTTTTACTATAACACCTTTCTTAAGAAAAATTAAAATTGTTATTAAAATGTTTATATAAAAGGTGAATATTTTAAAATCTGATGATTTAAAAAATCAATTGGATTTAATTAACTTTTTAACAAAGATATCGTTTTTCTCTTCGTTGTCATGACAATATAATTAATTTTGACAAGTTCATGGAGGCTACAAACAAATAAATAAATTTAAATTATTGCAATCTCTGTAAATGGGTAGTGGGTTGGTTATGCAGTTTAATAACTCCCTGTTTCTACTATAATTAAAATGCATGGAGGAATGAGATAGGTGTAGGTGAAGTAAAGCTCAAAAAAGTTTTGCAATATGAATCCATTTATCGCTCAAATTTTATTGTTCCAAACAAAAGGACGTGGAAGGAATTTTGTATTATAATACGAATTGAAAGAAATGAATTACAACTAACGCATATTTTAAGAAGAAATAGTAAATTTTTAAAATGGTCTTTGTTCTATTATTATTTATTAAAATAAATGTTGGCTTTTAAAATAAAAGAAATTGGAGAATTAGCAATAATTAAATGTCAAATTGAAATTAAATAAGATATTGAAAACATTTGATGTGAACTAATAATTATGTTACTAAAAGTTTCCTAATTTAATGTAATTTTAAATATTTTATAACGTAGATGAAAAATTTTATGACTTAATAATTGTATGTAAATAATTATTTAAAATATAATGATGGAAACATTCTTTTAAAATCATGTATGAAAACTTAAGTAATAAATATTAATCTAAAATATAGATTTCTGACTGCAGACGATTTTAAGATATTAACAAAATAATGTTATATTTTCAAGCTAAATGTTAAAATAATTTTCTATTTAAAACACATGTGATAAAACAATTAATAAATTCTTACCAGTGAAGCGATAGATTAGTTCTTAAAAAAAAAAAAAAAAAAAAAAAAAATAGAAAAAAAAATACGTGTTTAAACTTGTTTCAATTGATAGGCGTGTCAAAGCACGTGGTTTTGTTTGTACTTAATGTGACTTAATATAGGATTACATTTTTAGCATCACCCCCAGAGATAATACTTCCCCTCCACCTATCTCATCCCTCCAGGATTAAAATGTTTTTAGATAGAATTTTTATTAAAATGTTTTTAGATGTTATAATTATTGCACAGTTGCCAAGCGATATTTAAACGAAGAAAAAACAAACTATGCAGATATTTTTGAATTCGTCTTTTGAGGTACTATATAACATTAACTTCCTGAATAATTTGGCATTTAAATAATGTTTAAGGTTCTAGAAAACACATAAAAAAACATTTCTAGCTGAAGTTTAGCCCAACATAATACTTTATGAATTCTTTTCCTTATTTTATTTTTTTTTTTTTTCTGGAGTTTGTGTATCTTTATCATGGAACGTTATGTTATCCCTATTTTAAGAGATAGCAATTGTTTATTTCGCTCAGTATCTTATTGTGTATATAAGACTGAAATATATCATATCTAATATACATTCTTTTCCGTCGAATTTCGACGGGTGCACCTAGTAATTAATTAGAAAGAAAAGTCTGTTTGTAGCCCATGAGTTATGAATGCATGTTTTCTTTCTTGGAGTAATCGGCAGATGGCAGCACCATCGAATGAAGCATTGAAATTTTCAAAATAGGTTTCTACGACACTTTCCACTCCACTTTAAGCATAAATAATTAAAATAAAAAAAGAAAGAAAACAAAGATTCGTCACACTCCTAGAAAACAATATATTTATCTCATTATAATTTTTTTAAATCTGTGGTCCATTGCTAAAAATTTCGGCAATTTAATCTCTCACTCAATCACAGTGGTGACCATCCCCCCAAACCTAATGACGCAAATCCCCCCCCCAAAAAAAATCTTCATACTTTAACATTGACCCCCCCCCCTAAACAGAATATTAATTGTAAAATCTATTCTATTTATAATCTACTGCACATTCAAAAGATAGCGAGTTGAGCATAGCAGAATGAGTTCATATTGCCCTTGTCTAGAATTTAGAGAAAGAAAACACAGGAACATTTCTGGAAATTCAATCAGAGTTCCCCCCAGGTTTAAAAAGGGGCAGGGTGATACTGTTCTGAAAAGTGCACTTTTTACATTCTTTTACATTTATTTTTAGTGTTGTAAACATCAGTTTTAATCTTCATTACATATACAAGGTAGAACCCATCGAATTTCGATGAAAGAAAATGTTTAAGTAAGAACGGTTTCATTGATTTATAATATATCTACTAAATTAGTCACAGTTAAAAATGTACCTTTTATTCGTAAATCTAACTCTTAAACAAATGATATTTAAACTAAAGTTAACAAAATACTATTTCTATAAAACTCAGTTGTAGAAATTATTAAAATTATATAGTAATCGATATGTAAACCAGAGTTTCTCCCAGGTTTAAAAAGCGGCAGGGCGCTACTGTTCTGAAAAGGGCAGTTTTTACATTCTTCAGGGCACTTTTATAGAGTTAAATCTAAAATCTAGCAGTTCAAAAATGTGTGAAAAAAATATATTTCGTCAAAAAATGAAAGAAAGAAAAATGTAAATTTTTTTTAAAGATCGCGAAAAAAACGGCAAATATTGATAAAAAATCGCGAAAAAACGGCAAATATTGATAAAAGATCACGAAAAAAGGAAAATTTTGTTAAAAGATCGCAAAAAACGGCATATTTTGCTATAAAATCGCGAAAAAAAGACAAATCTCGTGAAAAAATCGAGAAAAAATGGCAAATTTGTTAAAAGATTAACAAAAAACAATGGCAAATTTCGTCAAAAGATCGCGAAAAACTGCCAATTTTGTCACGTTTAAACAAAAAAAAATGCTAATTTCTAAAAAGGAGCGCAAAAAAGCACATAATTCGTAACGGGAGAGAAAACTCCCTCTCTTTTCTCCCACCTCCGCTGTAACCTTTCAGAAATTTTTCTTCTTCTTAGGATCATCTCTGTGATTCTATCAGATTTTTTCCAAATTAAGAAAAATTAAGGCAGTCATTTCCGAAAATTAAAATAAAAGTCGGTTGTAACTCTAAAAGACTTCTTATGTAAAATATATCGCAATTTTTTACAAATAATCAGAAAAAAAAGCATTTTTGTAAATTAGTGAAAAAAAAATCGCCATTTTCGTTATAGAATTGCGAGAAAAACGCGAAATTTGCCAGAGGATCGTGAAAAGATGCACATTTCGTTCAAGAACCACAGAAAAAAAAAAAAAAAAAAAACAACATGAATTTGGAAAAAAAATCTCGAAAAAAGGGAAATTTCATCAAAAAATCGATAAAAAAAAAAAAAAAAATCGTCGATCTTTTGATCGCAAAAAATGACATTTTTTCCGCAGCCCTTTGATGAAATTCGCATTTTTTGTCTGTTGTACTTTAATAAAATTCGCGTTTCTTCAAAGGCCCTTTGGAAAAAAAACTCATTTTTTTCTGCGGTTATTTGACAATATTCTCTTTTTGTAGCGATCATAACAAAATTCACGTTTTTTCCACGGCCCTTTGACAAAATTCGCGTCCTTTCGATGGTTCCTGTACGAAACTCGAAGTTTTTTCGATTCTTATTAGCATCGTTTCTGTGATTCTTTGACGAAATGCGCATTTTTCCTAGGTACTTTGATAAAATTCACGCTTTCGTCTGCTATATTTTGGTGCAATTGCTTCCATGATCCTTTTACAAAATTACCATTTTTGTTGCGATTCATAAGCTTTTTCCCGCGATTATATAATGAAATACGCCCTTTCCCTCGATTATTTGACGAAATTCGCGTTTTTTTCCGCAAATTATTGACAAAAATGTTCGGCAACCATTTGTTGAAATTCTTTAGGCTTTTTATAACTGAATTTTCTGATTGATGACCTTTTTTTTAATTTTCGGAACAGAATGTCTTGAATTTTTGAGAATTGGAGAACAGAATAATCCCTGGTTAGAAAAACCAAATTATTTTTCTTATATTTTTTTCTCTTTTAGCCAATTTTTTATTTATTTATTTTTTATGCATGGTTTTTTTTTTCTTTTTTCTTTTTTCTTTATCAGAAGGCATCGTGACATCGTCAGAAAATTTGACTATCGCAAACTTTACCTATCAAGACTTATCTACCTCAATTTAAGGTTTGAGAACGAACAATCCTAAGTGTATGAATGAGAAGACAACTAGCAGGCGCGCATTCAATACAGACGCAATAGTAGTAAGGGCCAGTGATGCCGCTGAATTTGTAAAATCCTGGGTCCCCGGGATTTGGACATTTAAAATTCTATGTCCTTTTTTACAAAAGCGTATCCCCACAAATAACAATTCATATTTTTCGACGCAAAAATGAAATGCAATAATTATTGTTTTAATAATAAATAAATAAATAAATAAAACCAATATTAATTTTTTTAAACTGTTAAGAGCAATTTTCTTTACTGTTTTAAAAATAAATGTCAAGATACAAATTTAATTATGAAATAATGCTTATTTGAGTTTAGAAGATAATAAGTATCACTATTGTTCGCATTTCTTTTAAAGATTTAAACGGATTAAATCAGATTGTGAACATAACAATGCGAAAGGAGGAGGGGGGAGACGGTCGCCCAGGATGGAAAATTTAGGGGGCGCCAAATTTCTACTATGAAAGTCATTTTTGGGCTGCCACAAGAAAAAATTGGGAGGAGGGGGCGTCAAATTCTAATTATGCCCGGGGTGCAATTTTCTCTTCGCACGTCCTTGATTGTGAAGCAGGAAAATCCACTTTTGGAGCAATAAAAACAAAATTTTGAAGCAGCAAAATTAGTTTTTAGTATAGAAAAATTCACTTCTGCCGTTAACTTTTTTTGTGCCCCTTTGACGAAATTTGCATTTTTTTGCGATCTTTTGACAAAATCTGTCGTTTTTTCGGGATATATCGAAAAATTTTGCGTTTTTCCTCGAATTTTTGGCAAACTTTGTCGGTTTTTGCGAATTTTTCACAGAATTTTCCGTTGTTTTGTACTTTTTGGACGAAATTTGATGTTTTCTTTGCAAATCTTTTGACGAAAGCTGCCGTTTTTCGCGAATCATTTGACAAAATTTTCTCGTTTTATCGCGTTTTTTGGAAGAAATTTGTCTTTTTTTCACGATCTTTTGAGGAAATCTGCCTTTTTTTCGGAATTTTGCGACGAAATTAGCTATTTTTCCGGGAATTAGTAGTTTATTTCGCGATTGTTAACGAAATTTACCGTTTTTTAGCGACTTTTGATGAAATTATATGATTCACGGAACGCATAAGAGCTATATCTTGCGTAATTTACACGCTATAGTGCGTTCACATCGCTGAAGAGCTGCTTTTTTTCAGCTTTGGCCAAAAGGGCGCTATTTTTTTTTTTTTTTTTTTTTTTTTTTTTTTTTGAATGAGCGAAAAGAAGGACGCTAGTTTTTGGATGAGGAGCAAGAGAGGCGCTATTTTTTGAACTAAAGGGCAGGAGGGGCGTAGCGCCCCGCTAAAACCCTCTGCGGGTAACTCTGATTCAATGTTAAAAAAAATTAAAAGTGATGTTAAAAGAATCAAGATTTACAAAAGATAGCGAGTTGAGTATAGCAGAATGAATTCTTATTCCTCTTATCTAGAATTTAAAGAAAGAAAACGCAGGAACTTTTATGGAAATTAAGTGTCGAAAAATTTCTAAAGTGATACTTTAAAAATCAATATTTTTTTAACAGTAAAAAAGGAAATATTAAGAATTTAAAAATCCCCCCCCCCCCCCCCAAAATGTATTTTTTCTCAAATTCCCCCCCAAAACTAAATTGTATGACGCATCTTGCGTCACGAAACCCCTCTCTGGGCACCCCTGCTCAATCAAAAAATCCTAAAAGAAAAAAATGAAATAATCTATTTTTAATAATAATGATTGCTTTAATTAATTTAGAAACAATTCCTTTATTGTTGATGGATTAATTTTATGTTTTTCGCACTTTTTTTCATGCAATTTAAAATTAGATTTGACCATGATGCATAAAACCCCTATAATATTAACTAATTAAAAAGACCTCTGTTTGGTTTGTATCCCAATACTTATGAACGCATCGTTTCTTTCTTTGAAGAGTCAGAAGATGGCAGCACAACCGAATGAACCATTGATATTTTCAAAGCAGGTTTCTACGATACTTTCCTTTTAAGCGTAAATAATTAAAATTAAAAATATAGAAAACATTGCTTCGTTATTTTTTTGGACTAAATAACTGAAGTTTCATAAATAGAAATAAAATTTATATTTATTTTATTATTTACCAAATAATCCCTGACAGCTAAAACCAATCAAAAATTTTAAAACATTTCCTCATCAATATTCTCACACACATAATAAATAAATACATAAGTAAAAAGATATTTCCTGCACTGATTTTGAAAAAAGATTGAAATTCAGTATTCATAAAAAAAAAAAAAAAATTAAAAATTTAATTCATTTTGTACGATAAATAAAAAGTTTATTAACTGAAAATGTAGATATTTATTCAACATCGTTGCCTTTCTTATAATTTAATATTTAGTGTAACATTTATAATAATAATAATAATAATAATAACAATAATTTTTTATTTGAGGAGTAGCAGAAGGAGCATCTTCATTGTTTTGAGATAAATAAACAATAGAAAGTTTATTTATTTGATATTTAATTATTTTTTCATTTTTCTGAGCAATTTTTTTTTCTTTTTTGCTAAAACACAGTTAAATCTGACATTGTAGCTAGTTGGGAATGTGTTGCTTGGTTAGATGCATGAAGATCTAACTCCATGTTTAGGTGATGCAGATTCAAAATCATATCTCCCGTCAGAATGAACAGAAAAGGCAGCTTCGTAGGTTTGAGATAATGAAGTTGAGAAGAATTCTTCCTTCTTATTTATTACTTATTATTATTTTAACTGCAACAAATGCATTTTGCTGTGTGAAAATTTATATCAAACTCGGAAAACGAAAAATCGATTTTTTTTTCGTATTGGGTAATGAGCTGATAAAGGGTATTGCGTGTTTGTAGTAACCATTTTCGGAAAAAAAAAAAAAAAATATTTATAAATGGCATTTTAATCAAATATGCTATTTTCAAATAAACTAAACTTTTTATTATTTTTTTAGTTCGTTAAACAATTTCTTTTGCTAAAATACAGATAAAATTGTAGCTAGTTTTGGATGCTTTTTGGTTCGATGCATGAAGATCCATAACTTTAATTGATACAGATTCAAATTTCAAAGATGGAAATTATTTATATTATTAACATGCTATACTCCTTCTTTCACCTGTTTGTTGTTATAACCTTGAGCATAAAAATGTCTTAAGAGCCCGTTCTCAAATATGAAATTTAAACTTTTCCTTGTCTAAATAAAATTAAATAGAATAATATTTTCTAGTTTTTGATAAAGAAGAAAAAAAACCCCTGTTTTGGCGTTTTGAGCCGTATACCCAGAGGCAACAACCCGAGAGATGTCACCACGGGAAAGACATTTCTTAAAATTCAAGAATAAACACATTTATTGAAAAAAAAATTGTTTTTTTGAAAATTTTCAACAGTCATGTCTGCTAGTTTCATGCTTTTTACATTTAAATTGAGCTTAGGAAGTGTTAAGAATTTTCACTTTGCTGGTCGGGAATATAGCAAAGGTTCCAACAGTTCCGGGTCAACTGATTCACTTTTTATGTTCCGGGTGACTGTTATTTGCACTTTAATGTTAGGGTGGGTGCATATGATAAATTGCAAAATATTATTCCAATCGCCATAATTTTATCTATATTGCAACAGTCCACGTCATGTGACTGTCATAAATAACTATTACCTGATTCCATCACTTTTCATATGCAAAATTCCCTTTTTGATTACAAAATCAAAGGTTATATATATATATATATATATATATACAGAGTTTCCCCCAGAGGGTTTCAGGAGGGCGCTCCGCCCCTCCTGCCCTTTAGTTTAAAAAATAGCGCCCCTCTTGCCCCTCATCCAAAAAATAGCACCCCTCTTGCAATTCATTCAAAAAAAAAATGGCGCCCTTCTTGCCCCACATTTGAAAAAACGCAGCCCTCCAGTGATGATCCGAACGCGCTATAGCGCGTAAATTACGCAAAAATTCGGCGACGGAACGCAAAAAATAGCTTCATACCGTCTCGTGGGACGGGTAATTTCTTCAAAAAATCGCTAAAAAAACGGCAAGTTTCGTTAAAAATCGCGAAATAATTACTAATTTCCGGCAAGATTCCCAAAGTAATGGCTAATTTCATCACAAAATTTCACTAAACGGCAGATTTCCTCAAAAGATCGTGGAAAAACGACAAATTTCATCCAAAAATCGCGATAAAAACGGAAAATTTTGACAAATGAGTGTCAAAAAACGGCAACTTTCGTAAAAAAAATAACGATAAAACGGCAGATTTCTTCAAAAGATTTGCGAAAAAAACGACAAATTTTGTCCAAAAATTGCATAAAAATGGAAAAATCTGTGAAATGTTCCGTTTTTTCGCGATATTTTCACGAGATTTGTAGTTTTTTCGCGATTTTTTAGCAAAATATGCCGTTTTTTACGATCTTTTAACAAAAACTGCTATTTTTACGACCTTTTAATAAAATTTGATTTTTTTTCGCGAATTTTTTCACGAAATTTGACGTTTTTTCGTGATTTTTTTGCAAAAAAGAGCCGTTATTTGCCATCTTGTAACTAAATCTGCTGTTTTTGCGATCTTTTAACAAAATTGGTCGTTTTTTCGTGATTTTTTTAACAATATTTGCCGTTTTTTCGCGATCTTTTAACAATATTTGCCGTTTTTTCGCGATCTTTTAACAAAATTTACCTTTTTTTTTTCTTTTTTTCAGTTTTTTGGTTAAATTTCTGTTTTTTTTTCAAGACTTTCTGAACCGCTAGATTCTAGATTCAACTCAAAGTGCCCTTAAAAATGAAAAAGTGCCCTGAAAAGTGTAAAAAGTGCCCTGAAAAATGTAAAAAGTGCCCTTTTCAGAACAGTAGCGCCCTACTCTTTTTTAAACCTGGGGGAAACTCTGATATATATATATATAACTACATAAAAGTTATATATATATATATATATATATATATACATATATATATATATATATGTATATATATATATATGAATATATATATATATAACTACATAAAAGTTGCTATGATCGCAACGAATTCTTGATATTTTTATGTTATCCGGTTGCAAATCTCGCCAATAGCATTTTTAAACTTGTCAAGCTCTTTTTTTATTTTCCGCTTGATAATGCTTGAAACAATGTTTTGAAGGTGAATTTAAATATCGTGGCTTGTGGCATAATTTACTATTTTTCGTTTCTTTCGTCAAAAGAAACAAAAAAAAAAAAAAAAATGCTTAAGGCGTGAAATTTTGATGTTTAAATTTTAAATGAAAATATCGTATTTTTAAACTAAGTCAGCGAAAAGATTATATTTTTAATGAAACACACGCGCACACACACACAAAATGTTGTGGGAGCAATATTTGGCGATTTATCACCTACGCCACGCAGATATAAAAATAAAGAGGGCTCAATTTCTCTATTATATTCTTTTGATTTGGCAAAAGATTGAGCAAGAAAATTGAATTATGAATAAAAGTAACATGATACATCACCTTTAATTGGAGACCAAACTGATCGCCAAAGGCGGCTAGTGGGTATGATATTTAAATCGACTTGAAATACAATCTTCTGGATGCGTATTTTAATCGATAAACATAAATAATCTACCGTGCGTATTATGCCAGCGGACTGAAATATTCAATTTCTCATTTGCCTTTAAACGCCTGCATTCAACTGATTTATAGACAACGGTTCCTTAACCGATCTAATGAAGCGCTTTCATTGATCAGAAAGGAGAGGAATTAAGGTTTTACAATCCTTTTCATAAAAACATTTCAGTGGTGAAATAGTTTGCCACAAATTTCAAACAGACAAGATTAGACAAGGTTGGTACGAGTACTGTTATTTTCCTGGTGCAATAGCAGCAAATTTTTATATTTAAAAGAGAAATATCTAGGGCTTTTCTGATAAAGCGTATCATTGAATAGTTTTGGACAAGTATAAGAACGGGTGATAACTGCTCTTAAGTTATGTAAATGGGTTTTTATGCAGAATTATCTGGTTTTCTTTGAATTGTGGATATAAGTTTATTATACGATGAGGCGGAACCCTCATTAGATTTTAGGATTCAGTGATTAAGTATTAAAAGGGGAAATGAGGTGGGGGCTATCTCCCTTCTTAATTTGTTTTTCTAAGGTTATTAATCCTTGAAAATATAAGACTGCATTCTACAATTAGTGTGCATAGCCTGTAAACCCAATGCCATCAGTTTAACTTGGCAGTTTTCTTTCTTTCTTTCTTTTTTTTTATTATTAACATATTTGAAATTTTTAGGATGAAGACAATTTAGCTTAACTAATCTTCTCAATCGGACTTTTGGTGTGGTAATCAAATAATAATGCTACTCTTATTCAACCACTAACCTGATTTTATTTTACGCTCGATAAGTCTAAAATGTGTGATAAATACCAAGTTAAAGTATTCGTCAGCCCAAACATTTATTACATTACATTATATATTTTTTAATGCATAGAATACATGGCATTTTTAAAAGTTATTTTTTTATTTTAAATAGATTAAATTTAACCAAAAAATTGGTTTAATCATTTCGAGTAGTTCATTTTCTACGTTTACAATTTGACCAAATTTTATTAATAAAACATATGTAAGGATTATCCTTAGATTAGCATACGTAAATTAACTCTGAAAAACTTGCTCCTTTTGTAAAAACAACATAGAATCGCTCAGGATTATTTAATTTAAGAATAAGAAATAGTCTTTTGTCGAAAAAAAAGACGTGTGGCACTCGGAAACTGCCGCGGTAAAGCTATTGCATAGCATTTTTTATCAACTTATGCAATCATAATTATTTATTTACTTTTTATTTATGCAGTTTTTTTTTTGTCTTTGATATTAATTCAAGTTATACTTTTTGAACGTGATGACCGATAACAAAACATTTTGTTTCTATTATTGAATAAATGAGAAATTAATATCGTTTAAAATATTTTTATTATCTTACAATACATGTAGGTTAATCGGGAATTTTTATCATTGAAACTATACGTTTATGGTAGCTGAAATAAAAAACATAAGTTTGAGACTTGATATTCTCAAAATATCTGAAAAATACCGCTTTAATGTCTGCCGAAGTCTACCGAAGGATACCGTGCCGAAGTCTGCCAAACTGAAGCGACGTTAGCCGGAGTGTTACGTTTTTTTCTCGCTACGGAATTTCTAGATTCTTTCGCCGTGCTCAAAGCCCGCGATAAAAGCTATGCAATACCTTAATAAATTACCAAACAAAATTTGGCCGCACTACGAAAATTAGATCGCGAGTTATAAGCATTTTAAATTTTTCGACCCTCACCATGGGGGATCTCCTGTCACTAAAATTAACATTGTCTCATTATAAATTACCAAACAAATTTTGGCCGCACTACGAAAATTAGACCGCGAGTTATAAGCATTTTAAAATTTTCAACCCTCACCATGGGGGGGGTCTCCTGTCACAGAAAATTAACACTCTCTCATAAAAAATTACCAAACAAAATTTGGCCGCGATACGAAAATTAGGTCGCGAGTTATAAGTATTTTAAATTTTTCGACCCTCACCGTAAGGGGCCTCCTGTCACCAAAAGTAACACTGTCTCATAATAAATTACCAAACAAAATTTGGCCGCGCTACGAAAATTAGATCACGAGTTATAAGCATTTTATCTTTTTCGACCCTCACCGTGGGGGGTCTCCTGTCACTAAAATTTAACACTGTTTCATAATAAATCATTAAACAAAATTTGGCCGCGCTGCGAAAATTGATCGCGAGTTATAAGCATTTAAAATTTTTCGACCCTCACCGTGGGGGGGTGTCCTGTCACCAAAAGTAATACTGTCTGATAATAAATTACCAAACAAAATTTGGCCGCACTACGAAAATTAGATCGCGAGTTATAAGCATTTTAAATTTTTCGACCCTCACCGTGGGGGGTGACCTGTCACCAAAAGTAATACTGTCCCATAATAAATTACCAAACAAAATTTGGACGCGCTACGAAAATTGATCGCGATTTATAAGCATTTTAAATTTTTCGACCCTCACCGTGTGTGGGGGGGGGGGTCTGCTGTCACCAACAATTAAAACTCTCTTATAATAAATTACCGAACAAAATTTGGCCGCGATACGAAAATTAGATTGCGAGTTATAAGCATTTTAAATATTTCGACCCTCACCGTGGGGAGGGGGGGGGGTTCCTGTCACCAAAAATTAAAACTGTCTCATAATAAATTACCTAACAAAATATGACCGCGCTACGAAAATTAGATCGCGAGTTATAAGCTCTTTAAATTTTTCGACCCTCACCGTGGGGGGTCAACTTTTCCACAGTGAAAGTTGAATGCATTTTTTTGAAAATTTTTACCTTTAACAAACGAATGATTTGGTTTATTTTGTGTCGGCCGATTATCTACTCGAGGGATATAGGCCTAGGGGAAGGGTGCCCTTCGCAAGGGTCTTTTTAAGGGAGCCTAACCTGTATTTGCGCAAGATTCGAAGAAAACCACGAAAACTTCGAACGGTTAGGCCGACGGCCGCGATTGGGTTCGAACCCAGCACCTACCGTCTACCAGTTGAGAGGTCAGAACCTCTATGCTAACAAACAAATAAATAAAGGCTTTTAATATATGACGAAATTAACAAAAAATGTACAAAAATTAGTAAAATATAATTTAAGTTAAATAAACAGCTCAGTAAAATGTTATTCTCCAAACTTAGTTCCTATATTTGTATTACAAAATATTACTGATAAAAATTTCATTTTAATTCTTAAAATTAATTGATTGTTGAATATTACTTTAGCTTCTTGCTTTTTATAAAAAAGGAAGGAGGAGTCTTTAAAAATGCAACGCTACGTTTTATTAAAGATTTTTAACATGAAATTTAAAAAAATTTGTGTACTATTATTTTATTGTGGATGAACCATTAGAATAATTTAAAGGATTATGTACTCATATACATATGATTCATAATTGATTACAAAACTTCTTATTGCACTATCTATTTTCTGCATCAGTCCGAAATCTTTTAATTTGGAAAATGTCTTTAGAATTTCTAAACATTTATAAAATTGGGATATTATTAACATATCCCATCACAATTTTCGCATCGAAATCAATCGATAATTGTTTCTTGTCTGTGTAAAGTTTTCTAATTTTCATTAGAAAACTGACCACATTTGACAACAAATTGACCACATTTTTTCTGTTTTTCGCTAAAGACAAAGAAACTTTAAAAAAATAGCTGTCAAAGTTGGCTGTTTTGAAGCAAAATTCTAGACGCCGACGGCACGAGACGGAAGTCTCTTACACTCAAGACATTATACATTTATCGAAAAATAGGAAAATACTATTCTACCTTAAATCATTTCAATAGTTACAATTAGTTAGTTAGTTTATAACCTGGGGATTTCATCTTGAAAATGGTTTCAAAGAATGTGTCGAAGTATTAAAAGTATTATGCTTCGAAGAAAGAATATATATATACACTGTTAAAAATAAATCTGTGAATTCCAGGTGAAACTACCGGCAGCAATGTAGCCGAACTGTTACCGTTCCGTAAGTAGATTTTCCGTTGTGGGACATACAAGAAAGGAAAACTCCGTTTGAAGAAGCGGTAACTTTCTGTTACAAAGTCTGATTTTTAATGATAATAATTTAATATAATTTTTAAAATTAATAAATCGACAAAGAATTCGAAATTACCGAGTGATTTTAAGCTGCTATGTTATTTTACGTATTATTATTATTATTGCACAATTTAGTTCACGCCGTCTTCAGGATCGAACTCGGGACCTTTCGATAGCGGAATAAATCCTTACTAACCGAGCCAAAGCTGCTGATGCCGGGTTGTACAGAATGTGTCTTTTATGAGTTAGTGGGAAAATCTGTTGTGTTTTTTAAAGATTTCCTTTCAAATACATTAATTATAATACTTGTAAACAGTTTATTTTATTTTATTTTACATTGATGCATAATGCTTATTATTATTTAAAATCAATTTTTACTTTTTAAATAGTTTAAATAAATAAAAAAATCACTGTTTAAAACCACTGTTTTTTTTTTTTTTTTTTTTTTTTTTTTTTTTTTTTTTGAATGAATGAATGAAGGAATGAATGAAAAATCTTTTTATTAACAATTTTTTTTAGAAAAATAATGTTATAGACAATTTTTTGAAATTGTCGTACACTATTTATTTATTTATTGGCTAATTAATTAAAAGATTTTTTAATAAGAAATAAGAGAAAAATAAACAGAAAAAATGTAATTTAAAAGGGACTTTTTATGTTTTCATTATTTCTTGCCGACAGTGGGATACGAACCCACAATCTGCGCTCGCAGGCAATTAGCGGTACGGTGCCTTGACCACTGGGCCACGGAGCCCCTTACACAACGGAGTGTCTCCGTTTTTTGTTTTTATTTCCACCCATTTCGTTATTTTCAGGAAATATGGTGGGATTTGCTGATTTGTAACGGATAATGCCCTTTTGTTGTGAAAAGGGACTTTTTCTGTGAAATTCGGGAAAAAAATATTCGTGAATTTTAGAATTTTTTTAACAGTGTATATATATATATTTTTAAAGCCTTAATCCCTTAGTATTATTTCATCATTTAACCCTTTGAATCGCGATGGAATATTACACGTCCCACTTAATTTTAATCCGTCAATGTCACAATGACATCAGAAGTTTGTTATAAAACTTTGCTTTTATAATGTATTTTTACTTATTTTAAAATAAATTTGTAAATTATGGTGTCTTTGAATCATTTCAACATTTTAGCAAGAGATACTTTGCCCTTGAAAGGATAAAAAGAAAAAAATGTTAGCGAATATTTAAATGTTTATTAGTATTCATTATCGTAAAATATTCATTGCTTGTTGTTTTATGTTGTATGTGAATGAAAAAAAAACAAAAAAAGAAAAACAAAAAACAAAAAAAACCACGAAGTCACTGCATTGGCCAATCTGGGAAATTTAAGAAAGGGTGTTCCACACTTTTTATTGTTTTCTACATAGTTGAACGGGGTCGGAACTTGGACTTAATTGTTCTCAGAATGTATAGAGAAAAAAAAACTAATTTATGTTAACATAATTTTTTAAGCTATACTTTAAAGTGATTCGCAAATTCAGTGCTCACCAACACAAATTTTTGACACATTTTCTGCCTAATTTTTGACTGCTAAGACATAAAATTGACGAACTTGCTTACTGAAGGGTTTTGGAATGGAATATTTTTTTACGTTTTTTTATTAATAAATTACTTGTTGAGATATACAATCTTTTTTTGCTATGTAGCTGCAGGTTTATCTCCTTTCTCGCGCTGTCGCTTTCGGAAATTTGATTCAAAACGCTAGCTTTG
This sequence comes from Maratus speculifer, assembly GCA_964019185.1. Lineage (NCBI taxonomy): Eukaryota > Metazoa > Arthropoda > Arachnida > Araneae > Salticidae > Maratus > Maratus speculifer. The sequence goes on along the minus strand of OZ025302.1, from coordinate 5,763,219 downwards.
ATAGTATTTTTCTAAAAGATATATTGCCTTTATAAAGATAGATAACCCCATTCCACTACATAGTTTTTGAATATAAGACACCTGTAAAATTTATATGTTTCCATAAAAAGGGCCGAACACGGAGCTGGAAATTCTGGAGCTGTGCAGACCTCTAAGACCACTGCTTTGGGCACATTTTTTACTCGAGTACATATGCAAAAAAATAAGAAAGATTTTTAGGAAGCAAAATAACAATACAGAAATGAAGTAAATGACAAACACTAAAAATTCAAATATGAGCTTCTACATTTTTTATCCTTTAAATAAGGAATTTAATCAATTCATTATTTTTTCATCAGGAATCTCCTTGCTTATTTTTTTTACACATTTTTTTTACTACATAAGTTTGGAGAGGGGGACCATAATGGAGAGGAAAATCCCCGTCTTGGACGGGGACGGGGGTAGAACTTTTCCCCCAGCAACTAAAAAGAAAAACTGCAGTTTATTTATTTATTTATTTTGATGAATTATTTTAAGTTACTTGAAAAATAAATAAATATCTTTTTTCATTTATCATCACATAAAAGGAAAACTGAGTTAAGTAAATCTGAGAACCAAGAAAATAGCAATTAATCTCTCTTCTCTCCCCCTCCCTCCCCAATCTTGCTGGCGTCAAAATTATAGCTAAGCATTTGGCATTATCTTCAGTTTTCGGCTGGATAATTTAAATAACTCTCAATAATTTCAATTTATCTCATCTTATAGTGTAAGTGTAGGATTATAAAGTTTGGAAAAAAAATCTCACAGACAATTTAATCCTGTGATTCTCAGGGCATAATACGTTCAAGAAATTAAGTAAGGCATATAAATCGAATATAAATATATAAATCATATAAAATGTATAAATAATATATAAATATATAAATCATATAATCATATAAATCGAAATTCAACAATATTTTTTGATTTATTTAAAAACGGAATATCCATCAGCAATCGAAGCAATTATTGACACATTAAATTTCTATTGGGAATTTGAAATATTCTAAAACGAACACAAGATAACACTTCTGTCACTTACAGGTAACACTGGAAATTAAAGAATTAAAGTCAAACGCCAAAATTGTATTTATTGCAGTTATTTTAAATATTGGTCCTGGGTTCCAATCAACATTTTTTATATTAATGAACCCCCTTATAAAATATTTCATTTTGAATATTTCATCATCTTTTCCAAATAACATTCTCTTTTTTTATGTAACGAAATTTTTACTTGAAAACTGAAAAAAAAATTATACAGATGTTCTTTTGTATCAGAAGCCCTCTTCATTAATTTAAATTCCCTTTTCCACTATTAGGCACAACCTGACCCCAGTACTAAAGCAAAGAAAGGAGGAGAGAAAAAAAAGTGTCTTTAATCTCTGAAAGCAAACAATCAATCAATGCTCTGTCTGTTACTGGAACAGTTCCAGAATTTCCACTGAAACAGGTTCATTCCTCGTTCCTTTCGAGATCACGTGACCCGTTCCAAGGAACAGTTCCAAATTTCGTCGGAACGGTTCGTTTTCGTTTATCAAAAGGAGCTGGAATGCCCACCCCTATGTGAAAAGCGCGAAATAATCTATTATTAGGGAGAAATGTCATAATTGTAAGAGGTGACATGGATTGAAGTTTCGCTTATGTTACAGCGGTGCCTTGAAGAGGCAGCCGTTCTTAAATTAGATGTTCTTTAGCTAGATTCAGCAGATTAAAATTAGACGTTTTTACTTTTAACATTTTCTAGTCATATTTTATGGTGCGAGTGTTTCAATAAACATTCTGTATTTTCATTCGTAACTGAGTATAACCATTAAATCTTGAAAGGCGTCATTTCCCTTTGATATTCAACATTCTCTACAATAAACAGTGAAAATAAATAAAAATATACTCCTAAACCACAAACTTTCAATGTGAGCACAATTTAATACATTTATTTTATTTATTGTTTTGAATATTGTACAAAAATAGTGTTATAAATTTAGCGAAATTATAGTATTTAATTTTGTTTTCTTGATTTTATTTTGACAAATTACGTTAAAAGATTATATTAATATTAAGACTTAAAAACCTTGGCATTCTAACATTAATGAATTTGAATTTCTCAAGTAGTATAAGACATGATTAAATGAAGTTGTTTTTTATTTCTTTGAATTCGTTCATTCACAAATTGGAAAGTTTTTGGGCCATGCTGAACTAATCTTTTAGCTTAAAATTTCAGCTGTTTAACAATTTATCGAGCAGTATTGAGCAAACATCCATAAAAAAGAAGAAAAATAATAAAGTATTTTCTAACATTTCAGCACCAGAGTCGATGACTAAAGTCGTGTCCTATCTTTTTAGTTCCGCCTAAATATTTTTATCTCATACAGGCTTAATTAAAAAGAAATAATAATCTAAAAAAATGCATTGCTACCAAATGCTTTTAAATTTTATTTTGCAGAAGTTCAATATTCAGTGTGTAATTTTTTTTCTTTTATTAATCAATTTTCTTCACATCAGTATTAATCAAATTTTGTAAGCCTAAAGCCTGATGCTGATTTGGATTTCGAATGCTTTTTATTATGCAAAAATTTTCGTTTGAGATTTAAAAATAAATAAAATATTACAAAAATCTTCGTTTAAGATAAAAGTTCTTAACATGCTACCATATAAAGATAATGGTAGAAACAAATTTTAAATTTATTTTTAAGTTATTTATTTGATTCTTTTACTCCTCCCTTATACACCCAACACATAATAGACCACCCACCCATTCGTCTAATGGGCAATTTTAAAATTTTAAGTTTGAAGATTTTTTTTTCTTTTTTTTCGGCAGCTTTCGAAGAGAAACTATTTTTTATTCTGAAATTAAATAATCCTGAGGGATTCTATATTGTTTTTTCCAAAAGGAGCAAGTTTTTAGAGTCAATTTATGTATGTTGCTATAAGAATATTCCTTCGCTATAGTTATTAATAAAATTTTGTCAAACAGTAAACGTGGAAAATGAAAATGGACTCTTCGAAAATATTAAGTTAAATATTTTGGTGAAATTTAATCTATTTAAAAATAAAAAATAACTTTTAATAAAAGGCTCAAGTACTCTATGCATTTAAAAATGTACAATGTAATGTAATAAATCAATACATAAATATATTTAAAATTTATAGATTTAAATATTTATAAAATTTTGTCAAACATAACCGCAGAAAATGGATTGTAAGGCCTCTTTTTTTTATCAAATCTAATCTATTTCAAATTAAAAATAACTTTCAAAAATCTATATTTTCTTGTGCATAGAAAAACACAGACAATGTAATGTAACGTAACAAATCAATCCATAGATATTTTTAAATTTTATGTTTTATTTAGTGTATATTAATTGTTTTTTTTTTTTTTTTTTTTTTTTTTTTGGTCCGAAAAAAATATCAGGTCTGTTATTGTCTTGCCTGAAAACCAATAAAAATAGACGTTGAAGTTACTGAGTGGATTTCAATAAACGCTTTAAATATTATTTGCGTGATTCAGTAAGTAGTAGAAGACATTTTGTTATCATACACTGAACCAAAACGATAATAACAGTTTTCATTTTTCATAAGCTGAGATTTTTTTTCCACATTTATATACATTTAATTTTTTAGGTATAAATATCACCAACAATAAACTATGCCGTGGCACCATCTACCCGACAAAAACATAGAAACATAGAAATTATAGAATAAAGTTTCAAACTTTTTAAAAGCATTATGACAAAGTTTTCCTGATAAAGGTCACAGCAGATGATTGACACATTGAATATTTTAACTTTATTTTAATGCCTGTTTAGTTTTTAGACTTTGCAATGTTTTATACTCCGTTTAGTAAACTTGTGATTTTTTATTTTCACAATTATATGTATATTTTCCATCGTTTTTATTGTGCGTGGTACAATTCCAAATCATCCATATTTATATATATACAGGTGACAGTAAAGTGTGAACACCTGCACGATTACTTAGAAATATTCCGATGAATTATTTTCATTGGATGTTTCTTCATCATTTCTTTTCTATGCTATTATGAGATTTCGATCTGATTCATTTATAGTTTCTTATGTGAAGCATGCATTAGCAAATATCTGTACACAGGTTCCTCCAAAACAATAATTATCAAACATTCTATATTATATCAATATTTTATGTTTGAAATACTTTTCATTGATTACATTTAACACATTTTATACTGCTATTTAACATTCAAGACACAGGCTAGAGAAAAATACATTGGATTTTTTTTTTTTTTTTTTTTTTTTTTTTGCATTTATATTTACATTACAAATGGAGATATATTACACATGTACTGGGGGGAGTTTAAACATGAAGAGAAATTGATTAATGCAATAAAAATCTTATAACATATCTCGGATGCATTATTTAGAAAAATTGCATCAGGGGAAAAAAAACTAATTGTTGGGTCTGCCGTAATACTTAACCATTATGGATATGCTAATATAAAACATGAAAATAAGCCATACGTAAACTATTTATAAAATGCATTGCGATTCTAAAATAAAATTTAAACGTAATTTTAAATATTTTTCATTCATAGTAATGCTCTATTACGAAATTGGCTGTACTATTTCAATATCCCTTTGACCCATTTCGACAAATTTTATAAATGGCCAAACTACTCGCAAAACTATACAAATTGGCGAAATTTTTTTTTAAATAACGAAAGAACCAAGGCTTCACTCGATCTTACAGGCTATAACAGTTGCGCGGAATACAATAGGAGGGAAGGAATCAAAATATAGTTCCGGCTGCGGCCGCTGCTAGAATTTGGCACTGCATGCCCACCTCAGTCATCACTGGTGTCAAGGCGTCAAGTTCGAATGAAGCCTTGTTTGAACTTGTTTACGTTTGCTATTACCTTTTACAAATGATTTAGTGTTAAGATTAGTATTATTTATTTTATTTTTATAATAAAGATGGTATATTATTGTGTACCATATTGCCGCTCATCATCTAGGAATAAAGAAGGTGTTTCGTTACACCAGTTTCCTGCAAATTCGGATCTATTTAAAGAGTGGCTGAAAGTTATTTCCCGGGATAATTTTACGGTAAATGATAAATCGCCATCATGTGTAGTATGTGGTAAACATTTCAAGCAAGAGGATTTTATTCCTGGATTGAAAATTAAAAAACTAGTCTCGAATGCAGTGCCTTCCATTTTTGAAAACTATCCGTCATATAAAATTCCTACATTGAAAAGCAGACGGCAGTTGATTCGTAATGACACTACTGCGGAAATAAATAATCCTAAAAGACCCTACAGTGTGGAAGCTGAACTCAATAATAAGCGTCAAAAATTAGTAAAGGTTTCAAATTCTTATACAGAAACTCAAGAAACCTCCACTAATGATATAATAGATCATGAAGCAGAAAAATCATCTCAAAATAAATCAGGAAAGACCAATTTTTCAACAGGCATCAAAGCAAATTTTTATAAAGACATAATCAGTATTTGAATGGGAAAGCATTTTTTTTTCTTCTTGTAATTGATATGTAGTAAAGAGTTATTTTCTGTATTTCAATTGAAAAAATTCCTTCTATAATTGGTTAATTGTAAAGATTTTTTTTTTTTTTTTTTTTTTTTTTTTTTTTTTAACCATAAAGTTATTTTATTAAAAGGAAATGCAGTTTTTAAAAAAAGTTTAAGTTTTTTTTTTTCCTCATAACAAATATTAAATTAATTGAATAGAAGAAAAATAAAACAAATATTTTTACTGGAAAACACTTATTCAACTATTAAATTTGTTGATTAGATTAAAATTGATAAAGGTTATGATACAGATGATGTTAAATACAGTGAATTTCAAAGAGCATCTGTAGTTTCTTGTTTCCTGAGTTTTTTTAAAAAGCAAGAAATTTGAAGATTGAAAGAAAGAAAGAAAGAAAAAAAAAAAAAAAAAAAAAAAAAAACGAAGTGTAAATTGTTTAAACTAAATATCATTTATTTATTTTTCTATGAGAAGGCAATAACAAATTGTCAATAGTCCTTATATATAAGATAACTAAAAAAATTTGGATTGAAAATACTAAATAAATATTTCTAATGCTTAATTGTTCTGTGAAAATAAATGGAACAAAACTCTTCAAACATATAAAATTTTGTGCTTAGATTGTTTTTAATTGTCATTTAATAAGATAATAAGATGTCATTTAATACGCAGAGTATGTTCCATTTTAGCCCTTTAAATCGTACGGATGAGGTGAGCAATCAGCGCCATCTATCGATTTATTTGACATTTTAATGATTCCAGCGAAAACTGGTGTTTGTTAAGGCCGTATAGCACGTGACAGATAGAGTTCGGCCGTGAAAGAACAAATAATAAAAATTTATAAAAACAAATAAGATGTTAAATTAAAAACCACTTGATGATGTAACAAACCCGTGCAATGTGTTTAATGTCAAATGATGTTGACAATTACGATAAACATATATTGGCATTTAATCTAATAGCGATATTCTAATATAAACTTATAGTTTGGCGACATTTGTTTGGTCGATAGGATAATCAAGTAGTACCGAACTGTGTAAAAGAAACATCCTTAGAATTCCAAAAATAATAATAATATTAGCTAATAATATACTGCGCCGGATTAAGAGTCTTATGTCTAATTAAAATGTATCTTTGAATTGAAATTTTAATGAAAAAAAGGGTCATGAAAAATCGAAGAGTTTGGAAAATGCGATAACAAATATTTCGGCAACTGTTTATCCGATCGCCTTCATTCTTTATGCAAAAGTTGTTTAAGATTTTTTTCTATAACCATTTCTTAAATGAAATATTTCGAAAATTTTTATATACTTTTCATCCCAACAAATATTTCGAGTCCGAAAAAAAAAAATTGTTCCGGATAATCGAGGTTACTGATATTCAGTTGGCTTCTTCCCAATATTATATACTAAATATACATCAAATTTCAAGTCCTGTCTCAATTTGTTCGGGAGACTAAGAGCATACAGGCACACGACAGACAGACGGAAGGCAATTTTATGTTCTAAAAATATTTTTTTCTGAATCTCCAGTGTCTCAAACGAGTAAATTCGTCAATTTTTTTTTCCAATTTTCATAACGACTGCAAAATTTATCCTATACAACGTAAAATGGGTAAGTAAAAAGAAAGAAAGGAAAAATAAAAAGATTATGTAAAAGAGTAGACATTCCAGATCATAAGCTGAAAAAAAAGGGACCTCCAAAAAATAGTGAATAATTAAAATTTATAAAAACTGTATTATCGAAGGAAAATACTGTCGAATTGTGAACAATGCTAATATCGGTACATAAATATATATTTGGTGATTATTTTTCACGACCTTTCGGATATCCTGTTCGGCAGAGATTTTTGTTCATTTTATGTAACTGAAATTTAGACAGAAGCTTTTTATATCTCAGAATTTTAAACACGTAAATTAATCAAAATTTCTTAAAAAATGAATAAAACAAAATTAAATAAAAAATTTTAAATATACATTTTTTGGTACATTTCTCAGTCTGTTAAATATTCACAAAATACGAACTCAATATAATATAACGCAAATAAGCGCAATATATTATATCGAAACACGCAAAAATACGTTATTTATATAAATTTCATAGAAGAACGCAATCTTATTTTCTCAACTTTAGTGTTAATTAATCAATAAACTTTCAAGATAGTCACTGAAATGAGAAAAAAAAATTAAAATCTTAAATATTTTTAAATTTTGACATTTTGAAAGAATAGGCAACTTTAACAATTTTCTGCTATTTGTTAATAAAAGATGCTTTTTTGCATTTCTCTTAAAGGTTTTCTTTGAAGTTACTATCCGTTTTCTGTTATGCCATAGACTGGTCCAATATTATATTATCAGTATTAATTTTATTCGAAATATAGGAGAATTTTATTAGGTGAATTAGATGACAAAAATTGAACTCCTTTGAGACGCTGAAGATCAGCGACTATTAGAAATGGCTAAAGAAGCTAAGAATCGACCGTCAGCTTGACTTCAAATTCCGTAAAATTGTCCGCGCATAATTATTAAGTGACAAAGACTGCAAAATATTCGATTTCAACACCGTCTCGAGAGTCGGACACAGATTCGACAATTAAACTTATTCTACTTTTTGGCAGGAGACACGAACACCGTATTGGATTTTCAACATACTGTCTGATGTGAGACCGTCGTAACATTTCAGCTTCCAGCACCGAACCCAAAACAACCCGTAAAAAATGAAGTGATGATAATTGGGAAAGGATAAAAATAGTCTATATACGTGCACTTACTGTACATATTGGAAGGATGATTACATGAAACAGGTGTTAATGGGAGATGTCGAGAAAGTTTAATTCAACAGGCTGTAATAGTGGACAAAGAAAAAGCAATTTAGCCTGTTGTTAGCTTCGGATTTCTCTGCAATGAATAACTTCTGTTGGGTGTGGAATGTTTTCAATTGCTTTTGTTTCACATAACATCAGAATAATTTAGAAGATAGAGAAATAAAATTGTACTTCAATAATAGCGTATTAAAAATGGCTGTTTTTTTTTAAAAATTTATTATCTATGTGTTTCAGACACTAATAATGGATCCTCTTTACATCATTCGCGTTTAAATAGGTTTTTTTTAATTCTTATTTATGCATGTAGAAGTTAATAAATGATATTAGATTGAATGTTTTCTATATATAATTAGAAAACTGTGTAAGAAATTACTTTTTTAAATTAAAAACCACATCCGGCAAGAATTTATAGTTTCTACCGTATAATAATATTTGCAAGGATCTTTTACGAATTCAGAGATAAAATTTATGAATAGAATGCACTGTACACTGTACAGAAAGTATAAAGAAAAGTCCTTGGCATTCTGCTAATAGGGCCTATTTCGAGAAAGAATAAACATACGCATTTGATATTCACTGTTAAAAATTTGAAAGTTTTGCTGCATCGCAAAAGTTTTATAGGATATCGCTATTTTGACCATTGAGAATGCTCCATAATACAGTGAAGTAATCGTTTTCTATAAAAGTGAACGGTGACAATGCAGCAAAAGTCTCAATTTTTTAACAGTGTATACAGGGTGATTCCAAATTTTTTTTACAATAAAAGAGGGGTGATAGTACACTTCAAGACAAACAATATTAAATAGGAGACCAAGGGTCCAAAACGTTTTCCAAAGGAGATAGCCGCCATTAAAGTTTAGGGACCAAAATTTCAAATAAACATAAAAAATGGAAAAATCTGTCGATTGATTTGCGGTTTTCACTAAAATTAACCTTTATATGGCGCTTTAGACTTTGGAGTAACGAATAACTATTTTTTGCCGTTATTTTTTGCATCTCATTAAATGTTTCCGGAAGCTTAGACTTAAACTTAAATTTTGAGCTCAAAATCTGAATAGTAGGGAGTAGTTAAGTAGCGCAAACTGAACTGTGTTTAAGGAGGGGGGGGTGTTCAAATATAAAATAATTATAGAAAATGGAAAAATTTGTCGATTTGTTTGCGGTTTGAAATAAAACTATTCTTTAAGTCAGTATCTTCTTGAAAATAAATTTTAAAGATAAGTTAAAAAAATTCCATTAGAGGGCGCCTTAAACTTCAGAGTAACCAATAATTAATTTTAACCATTATTTTTTTTGTTCTAATTAAATGCTTGCAAAAACTTATTAAATGTTTTTGGAAGCTTAGATTTAAACTTAAATTTTGAGCTCAAAATCTGAATAATTAGGAGTAATTAAGTAGCACGAATTGAAGTGTCATCAGGAGTTGACATTTAATCCTCCCCCCTCCACGAACCCAATTCAATTTTTCGCTACTTAAACACTCCCAACTATTCAGAATTTGAGCCTAAAATTTAAGTTTATGCATTTGAAAGCATTTAATGAGATTAAAAAAGAACAGTTAAAAATAGCTGTACGCTACTCCAAAGTCTAAGGCGCCCTCTATCGGCATTTTGCCAAATTTATCTTTAAAATTTATTTTCAAGAAAATGTTCATTTAAAAATTAGTTTTAGCGAAAACCGCAAACGAATCGACCAACTTTTCCGTTTTTTAAAATCATTTGAAATTTGAACCCTCTGAACACAGTTCAGTTTGTGCTACTTAACCACTCCCACTTTCAGATTTTGAGCTCAAAATTTAAGTTTAAGTCTAAGCTTACGAAAGCATTTAATAAGATGCAAAAAATAACGCCAAAAAAGAGTAGTTCGTTACTCCAAAGTCTAAAGCGCCCTCTATCGGCATTTTTTGAAAATTATCTTTATAATTTATTTTTAAGAAAATACCGACATAAAGAATAGTTTTAGTGAAAACTGCAAATCAATGAACCAATTTTTCCGTTTTTTATAATCATTTGAAATTTGAACCCTCTGAACACAATTCAGTTTGTGCTACTTAACCACTCCCACTTTCAGATTTTGAGCTCAAAATATAAGTTTGAGCCTAAGCTTACGAGAACATTTAATGAGATGCAAAAAATACCGGCAAAAAATAGTTGTTCGTTACTCCAAAGTCTAAAGCGCCCTCTATCGGCATTTTTTGAAATTTATCTTTATTATTTAATTTCAAGAAAATGCCGACATAAAGAATAATTTTAGTGAAAACCGCAAATCAATAGACCGATTTTTCCATTTTTTATGTTTATTTGAAACTTTGGTCCCTAAACTTTAATGGCGACTATCCCCTTTGGAAAACGTTTTGGACCCTTGGTCTCCTATTTATTATTGTTTGTCTTGATGTGTACTATCACCCGTCTTTTATTGTAAGAAAAATTTAGAATCACCCTGTATACCAAAACTGCATATATTTCAAGCGTTCCAACTCCTATGGAAGAGGTGTCCGCAAGATTAAAGGCGGGGCCAAGGTATACGCTACCTAGCGGCAGGGGTGCATAACCAGAGGATTATTAAGTAGATTGCAGTTTCTTTTGTATGAATGGCAACAAAACTTTTTTGTTTCATTTAAATGTTACTTTAAAATATTACGTAGAATAAGTTTTAGGTTTGAAATATTGTAAATAAATATAGAATAAATAAGTGTAGTACGACTAAATATTAACATAAAATATACTAAGATGAAATATTCTTTAACTATGCGATACAAATATCGCTGATTAAAATATGTTCGATTTTAATTATGTTTTTAATGTAATGAATGATGACTCATATAATTTAGTAAGTAGATTATATAAATGCAGAATTTTGAAGTAGTGTCACATTTTACTAAATTCTTAATGAGCAAGTTATAAAAAATTGTATACACCTTAGTATTTCCTATGATAAGATAATATAATTGATTAATCTTGATTCAATTTCAAAGTATTTTAATTCAAACTATTTCCTTTTCCTTTAACTTGAAGTCCAAATTCACGGTTTAAATTTCCCCCCAATTGCAACTTCTTCCATTACAATCTTAGGTATTCCTGGATATATTTCAGTGTAATGTGTAGTCAATTAAACATGCATAATTAAAAACTAAACCAATTTAATATAATCAAACCATCCTCAGAAATCCGTAACATTTTACACTTTCAATAGATTAAAAACCGCGTACAACATATTCAAAGCCTCCACTTACAACTGACTGATTTCAAATCATAGTTCATTAGTTATTCAGAGGAGAATTTCAGAACTACTTGCGCCATCTAGTGACACTCAATATAAGCGTTAAACATTCTCCCCGCCGATGAACACTGTTCATACAATTTAAAGATTTACATAAATTACATATACAATTCAATTAACAAAAACACTATAATTACAAACAAATTATTAAATATATAACCTTAAACATTAAAACAATAAAAGTTTAACTCACCGCTACAGCAATCTTAAACTTACAAATTTTTTGCTTCTAAATTAAATTAATGTTCTCAAATGGAAGTCCTAACTGAAACATTAAAAGAACAAAATTAGTTCATAAAATAACAGTTCAATGTCTTATAAAACACTAATCTTCATTTTCAATCGGTAGCAACACAATCTTAGTAATAGGTCTCTTAAGTTCACCACACGAATTTCAGCATCGGATCCAGGATAAACTTCGATTACTCTTCCGAGTTTCCAGTGAAGGGGAGATAAATTATCTTCTTTTATAATTACCAAATCATTTACCTTAATGTCTCTTTTTGGAGTTTTCCATTTATATCGTTGCTGTAGTTGACATAGGTACTCTGTTGACCAACGCTTCCATAATGACTGAAACAGTTGTTGAGTTAATTGCCATCTTTTTAGTGAAGTAATTTTTTTATCTGTTAAATCCATCTCTGGTAGAGCGGTCAAGGAAGCTCCAATCAAAAAATGTCCCGGAGTTAAAGCGCTAATGTCATTGGGATCATCTGAAACAGCTGTTATTGGTCTTGAGTTTAAGCATGCTTCCGCTCGACAAAGTAAAGTTAAAAATTCTTCGTGTGTCAAAAGCTGCTTGCCGACAGTTTTTCGCAAATGCTGTTTCATAGATTTCACTGCTGCCTCCCAGAGACCACCGTGATGAGGACCTCCCGGAGGATTAAATTTCCATTGTATTTTCTCGGATAAAATCCAATCATGCAGTTTGGTGTTATATTTAATAGAAATAAATTTCCTTAGGATTTTATCAGCACCAACAAAATTAGTACCACAGTCACTACTTATCTCTCCAGGTGTCCCTCTTCTAGAAGAAAATCTCTGCAAAGCAGCCAAAAATCCCTCACTTGTAAGATCACTCACCAATTCCAAATGAACAGCTTTCGTAGCCATACAAACGAAAACACACACATAACATTTTATAGGTTTAATTCCTCTACCATTTCTCATCTTTATATGAAATGGGCCTGCATAATCTACGCCTACCTTTGAAAATGTTCTACATGGAACAACTCTGCTGGCTGGCAAATCAGCCATTATTTGAGATGTTGTTTTAGCCTTAATTCTGCAGCATTTTATACATTTCCAAATAATTTTCTTTATTTCAGATTTGGCATTTATAATCCAATAATTCTGTCTTATTACAGACTGCAATAACTGAACTCCACCATGTAAATATTTTTCATGATAATACTGTATAATTAATTTCGTAATATGGTTATTTTTTGGTAGTATAATCGGATGTTTACAGTTTTCAGATATTTCAGCATTTTTAAGTCTTCCACCAACTCTCAATATTCTCCTTTCATCTAAGAATGGATTCAAAGAAAGAAGTTTACTCTTACAGTTAATAGACTTTTGTCTTTCTAGACATTGTATTTCATAAGAAAATTCCAGAGACTGTATTGATTTTATAATTAACTCAGTAGCCTGTGTTATTTCTTTCGTAGTCAAAACTCCAACCTCTCGATTCTTAAAAAGCGAATTATTTATAAACCTTAAACACCAGGCCATAATTCTCTGTAATTTTGTCCATGAAGAGAATTTATTTAAAATGTTTAATTTTTGGTCTGCATTAACTGTGTTCACAAAAACTAATTCATTATATTTTTTGTTCTCTTCCTCTACAATATTTTCAAATTTTACTGGATTTTTCGGCCAGTGAGTTCGATCTTTTATCAACCATGGCGGTCCACTTTTCCAGGTTTCGTTCTCAAGCAATTCTTTTGCAGAGCATCCCCGAGTTAATATATCAGCAGGATTACTCTTACCATCGCAATGCCTCCAATTCTGAGGAATTGTTAATTCCTGTATTTCGGAAACACGATTGCAAACAAATTGTTTCCACTTTGAAGGTAGCCCCTTTATCCAATGGAGCGCAATTGTACTGTCTGTCCAATAAATGATACCTGGAACAGAAAACATATCCTGCAAATATTTTCCTATCCGAGCCGCAACTAAAGCACCCAACAATTCCATTCTTGGAAGGGTTATTTTCTTCAAAGGTGCGACCCTTGTTTTGGACATAACGAAAATAGCATTTGTTTTATTATTTTCTGTCACAAATCTAAAATAAGCGACAGCGCCATAGGCCTTCAAGCTGGCATCAGAAAAGACATGTAGTTCAATATTATCTTGCAGAATCATATCTTTCGTATTGAAAAAATACCGCGGCATGGAAAATTCAATTAAATGTTTTACTTCGGAACACCATTCATTCCACTTATGTTTTATTTCGCTATCAAATACTTCATCCCAGTCTAAACCCTTTATCCATAATTCCTGTAACAGACATTTAATTCTCATTGTAAAGGGAGTAAGAAATCCAAGAGGATCGAAGCACTTTGCGGCACAACTTAACACGCATCTTTTTGTATCACTAACATTATTTAATGCCAGTAACAAAGGTTTCATATCAAGACTCAAACTATCAGTACGTGTATCCCAGTTTATTCCCAATATTTTTGCTAATCTATTTGAGCCGGCCTCATCACCCAACAATATATTGTCTCTCCTCCAAAATTCTCTTAACTCTTTTGAATTAGTTTCAAATTGTCTAAGCCTCTTTCAATATATTCACCGCAGTTGTAGAAAGTTTAAAAGCATCCTCAACTGAATTACTTCCAGAGCATAAATCATCAACATAGAACGAAGTGTCAAGCATTTTAAATGCATCAAAATGTATTTTTTCAAATTTTTTAATATGATGCTTTATAACACAAGCAAGAATGTATGGAGAACATTTAATTCCAAAACCTACACGTGTCATTCGAAAACACCTCAAATTTTCATCTATAGTGCAATCTCCAGAAAACAGAAATCTTAAGTAATTTCTATCGACCTCACTTATCTCAATCTGTAAAAATGCCTTTTCAATGTCAGCAGTGAATGCAATTTTATTTTCTCTAAATTTCAAAATTACGTCTAATATATTAGGATTCAAATTCAAACCATTTAATAAACAGTCATTCAAAGACAATTTATCTTTACCCTTAGAAGAGGCATCATATACAATTCTTATTTTAGTAGATTTATCATTGCGAATTACCGGATGATGTGGCATAAAATAACAATTTTTATCAGTAACTTTAAAATTACATTCCTCAATGATATTTTTATTTAACTGTTCTTTCAAAATTTCTTCGTATTGCTCAAACAACCAAATGTTTTGATTAAATCTTTTATTTAACCCAGTTAAACGATGTTTAGCAATTTCATAGTTTGAATCCAAATTTTCTGGCTCCATTTTCCAAAGCAACCTGGTTTCATAACGTTTATTTTTATATACTATATTATTTTCAAATTCCTTTATTACTATATTTTCCGCTTCATTAGTTACATTTTCACTTTGCTTTATTCCTAACAAATCGAGTTCCCAAATTGCTTTAATATCGCTTAATATTGTCTTATTTTCATCAATTATCACTTTATTTACACTAACATAAGGATTATATTTAGTATTTAAAGTTGCTTGACCCTGTAGTGTTGTTCCAAAAATAGTGTCAAGAGCCACCAATCTTTTACTTAAACGTTCAATATTTCCCGTTACTATTTCCCAGTAGCTATCCGCACCGATTAACATATCTATAGGCATTTTATTGTTGTCTGACAACCAAAGAGATAATCTTTTCAATTTTGAGTTTATCCATCCACTTGGTATATTCACAACATTAGCTCCTGTAATTTTATTTACTACTAACGCATTAACAGTAGCCTTTTTGTTTTGATTGCGCGGATTTAGCAAATCGACTTTAACACAATTGTATTCACCTGTATTGGGTCTTTCCTCCCCAAAAGTATGTATTTGTAACTTTTCAACTCCGATAACGGGAAGATTTAACTTTTCAGCTAAACGCTTACTTATAAACGATCTGTGAGAGCCTCCATCTATTAGGATTCTAATTAGTATGTTTTTAAATTTTGTTGAAATTAAAGCAGTGCAAGTCTGAAGAAAAACAGTTGAATTTTTATTTAAAGTATTTGCACTACACGTTGAAACAGTCGTAGACATTGGATCATTATTTTCATTCTCTGTATTAGAGTTAGCCTGACAGTTTTTTAAATCTTTATTTTCATTACGTTTTTCACATAAAAGTGTATTATGCCAACTCTGATTGCATGTATTGCAAGTATTTTTTCTCCAACAATCCTTAGCTACGTGTTTACCCCGGAGACATTTAAAACAAAGTCCACGCTTTTTAGCATTCATTTTCCTCTGAGCAATGCTGGTAGGACACTGTTCTGAACTATGTTCCTTAGAAACGCAAAATACACAATTAAAATTCACATGAGTTGCGTATGTACTTGTGAGTGGATTTCCCCCTTTATAACTTTCATTTTGAAAACGTCTATTTCTATCTCCCTTACCATTTTGAATAACTGAACCTGAAATTCCTCTTTCATTTAAAGAATAAATATGTTCTCGGGACTGAATCTCAACTTTTAAAAAGTCCATTAATTCTCTAATGTCAAATTCTAATTTCGAATTAGCCTTTGAATTTTGCCTTCTACTAAATTCCAATGTGAGGTCTTCCGGTAACAGTTTTAATAATAATGGGTAAAGAAGGTGACCATAAGAACCAGAAGTTACATTGAGTGTTTCCAAAGATCTAATATTTAACTCAATTTCATCATAAAGTTTCCTAAGGGCGGCCACATTCGAGGAACTTCTCACACGTTCAAGACTCAATAACTTGGCCATGTGTGAGTTAATAGTCAGGTCTATCCTACCAAAGCGTGTTTTTAAAATATCAATTGCAATTTTATAGTTTTCTCCTGTTAAAGCCAAACCACTAATGGCATTAAATGCCAAACCACCAGTTAGGGATTTCAAATAACTAAATTTATTTATCAAGGTTAAACTATCATTTTTGTCAATAGAATTTTCAAACTGACTCCAAAATTCAAGCCAATTACTCGGGTTTCCATAAAATTTATTTATGCTTAACTTCGGAAGTTTAACATTAGCCTTGGGAGATAAAATATGAGTACCCTCTTTATTAACATTTTCATTACAGGCAGAATTATTTTTAATTTTCTCTTCTATTAAACATTTACAGGCTATTATTTTATCCTGATATTCTTGATCTTCTTCGCTTTCCAGCTCATCCTCTTTATTAATTAATCCTTCAATTTCAGTATCATATTTTACTAAAAGATCACATTTTTTATTTAATTGTTCTAAAAACACTCTTAAGCTAGATATGTTAATTTCAACCCCCTCATTCAAAGTTGTCTCTACTTTAGATATCAATTTTGTGGTTAAACTGCGTGCAGTTGCACGTAATTTCTTAATTTTGTCAATATCATTCATTTTTATAAAATATTTACTTTCAATAAAATATATATCATATTTCAATCAAACAGTCCATTACTAGTTCAATTATATGCTATTACTTCAATGCTACCTTTACTTTGAATAGTTAAAAGTAGTTAAACACTCTCAAACATTTAAAACAATCAGTTAAAACAACTAGTAAAATGCAAGTCCTTTCAATTTATTTTCAAGCAAAAAAAATCTTTATTAACTCTAG
The DNA here is from genome assembly GCA_964019185.1 of Maratus speculifer. Taxonomy (NCBI): domain Eukaryota; kingdom Metazoa; phylum Arthropoda; class Arachnida; order Araneae; family Salticidae; genus Maratus; species Maratus speculifer. The sequence goes on along the minus strand of OZ025302.1, from coordinate 5,745,829 downwards.
TTCAATTCATATGAAGCTTTGCTTACCTTAATTATACTTTGTCTTAATTTCCATGAAATTATACATATCCACATAACGTACGGGTTCACCAAAATGATTAATCTTGATACAATTTCAAAGTATTTTAATTCAAACTATTTCCTTTTCCTTTAACTTGAAGTCCAAATTCACGGTTTAAATTTCCCCCCAATTGCAACTTCTTCCATTACAATCTTAGGTATTCCTGGATATATTTCAGTGTAATGTGTAGTCAATTAAACATGCATAATTAAAAACTAAACCAATTTAATATAATCAAACCATCCTCAGAAATCAGTAACATTTTACACTTTCAATAGATTAAAAACCGCGTACAACATATTCAAAGCCTTCACTTACAACTGACTGATTCCAAATCATAGTTCATTAGTTATTCAGAGGAGAATTTCAGAACTACTTGCGCCATCTAGTGACACTCAATATAAGCGTTAAACAATAATGTTTAGCAATGTTTAGAAATGTATAGAATTTAATACTAAATAAAATATTTAACTTTAGCTCTATTTTTAATTATCAATTGCAGACGATAAAAATCCAATGTTTTCTTGGTCGTATCGACTTTTATTATTTAACTTACAAACATTTCATTCTTTTAATTTAAAAACCTATTTCATTATACGTATATTCGGAATAACTTTAATTTTAAATGTATGTATTAAATGTTGTTTTGTTAAACAAAGAAATATTGTTAATTTATTTGTTTAAATATTTAACGTTCTAGACAATAATTTTCTTAAAATCGTAGATTACACACTCTCTCTTTCTCTTTTTTTTAACAGTCAAAGCTATTTCGAGACTTCATATTAAAAATTTAATAATAAATTTCAAGCTATTCTCTCAATCATGACAGATTAAACAAGTCTACGAGATATATTGCAAAATATTTTTGTTACAGTTTGTATCGATAAAATCATGTACATTTAAAAAATAGCCACAATATCATTTTAATTTCGGGAGAAAAGTTACTAATTAGTACTCATAAGTACCATATAATGCTACGAAAAATATTGACTTTTACCCTGAAATTAAAATAACAATGCGACTTTTTTTTAAACACATATATTTTTAATAAAAAAAATCTGGGTATTTAAAAAAAAGTCGCATTGTCATTTTAATTTCAGGATAAAAGTCAATATTTTTCGTAGCATTATATGGTACTTATGAGTACTAATTAGTGCTTTTTCTCCCGAAATTAAAATGATATTGTGACTATTTTTTTAAATGTACATGATTTTATCGATACAAACTGTAACAAAAATATTTTGCAATATATCTAGTAGAATATATTAATCTGTCATGATTGAGTGAAAATTCAGAACATATGCGCAAGAGATGCGAAGATAATAAACATCTGCGCATATATGACGTCAAACCCGCGCATTCATTTGCACCCCTGCCACCAGCTGGCCCAACCTTATTATTTTAATTAAAATATTTAACTGCGAAAAATGTCTGGTGTGAGTTTTAATATAAAGAGTATATGATTTTTTAAAATCGTACAGCTTTTATTGTGATAAATATAACTTTAAAGCCATTAATATAGTAGTAAATATTCACCTATTGGTATCGGTAACTGCATCATGAGTAATTAGTAATTAATACATTGATCGTACTTAACTTAGATTAATTGCTGAAAAAATTGTATTTCGTATGTTAACCCTTTCACGGGTTTGTCCTTTGAAGTTTTAACTATTGGAAATGGTTTCACAAGTACGCTTTTGTGTGTATAGAAATGGTTAAAGCTTCAGTTTATAAAACGTATAGCAATGTATCTGTAAAAAGTGCTTTCCCCTCTTAGAATTTGAAAGCAGACAATAATCCCTTGAAACCCATTGTGTATTCTTGGATAGGAAAGACGTCCACAACATTTTTGCAGAGTGATTGATTGCCCATGAACTAATTCCCTTTCAAAGGAGCACCTGTTAAAAAGTAACTTGCTGTTTGCTCTGAAATAAGCGAAAGGACGATTTTTAAAAGTTAGCAATTATTCTCTGTATCATCAGTATAAGTATAAATTAATTAATTAAAAATATTTCTATACGATATGAGATACAGTTAAATACAGATATGGATTCATTTTTATTATTTTTCAAATATTTTATGTTATGCCAGATGCATTAGATTAAGGAGTTTTTAAAAAGGATAAATTCAAAGATAAAAATTTTTAATTTTAAAATTTAAGAAACACAATTCCAATACTTTTTTATCGATACGCAAGTAGAATAAGTAAAATGTGACAAAATTACTTTTTAAACATGGAAATCTTCGGATATAAAAATTTAAAATTGTAAACATTTTTTTTCTCTTGATATCAAATGAATTTTTTAATTTAATATATATGTATATATATATATAATATATATGTATATATATATATATTACATGTTAATTATGTTATATGGATGTAGTTATCTTTCGCATGCAGAAGTTCCAAACTCGATATTAATGGTAAATTCGTTTTTTATTATAAATATTTATCACAAATGTTATATCTCATAAAATAGAAATTTCCTTTTAATATAAGATTTATAAATTAATTTTAGAACAAATGATGGTTAATTCTATTGTAAATGTCGTAGCAAGTTTCTGAGAACACAATTCAACAGACATATTGTATAAATTGTATAAATGGGATATATAGCAGAAGGCGCAAAAAATTACACTCATAAACTAGCTACTGCGAATTATTTTAATTTATATGAATGTTTTTATTATCTTCATCGGTGTATCGATCTATCTTTAACTGCATTTTCAAAGAACAGTTTTCATTTTATTTCTCTGTTGAAGATAACCAAACAATGGTACGCATTTAAGAATTACTAAGGGGATACTTCAGTCTACACCCATTCACTAACACTAAACCTATGGAGGAATTTTATAAGATATCTAGTTTATAGTCATTTCAACATTTTTTAAAAGTTTTTTTTCATTGGATAACTGAGATCGATCTATACAAAGACCGTTTTTTACTTTTTTTATTTTATTTATGGATACATACGGATTTTTATTGAGGACACTTTAATTTTCGGAACTGGTTTTGAAAATAAAAGCATCTTCATAAAAAAAAGACGGCAATCAAAATCGAAAAAGTAAACAATGTCTTCGTACAGGTCATCCCCAGATACTAAATGTAAAAAACATTTAAAAGTATTGAAATGCAACCTAGATATGTTAATAAATTTCTCCAATCAAATTCGCATTGACGAACGGGTTTTTTCGGATTCATGACTAATGTAGTTCCTTAAATTAAACTATCATATTAAATTCTAAAAAATGATTATCATTTTCGCAATTAATCATTTAATTTTATTCTACTTTTTCGAGAAAGAAAACTGGAAAATAAAAACTGATTTTCTGATTTAACATTTCAAAAATTAAGGAAATTTTAAATTCCTAGTTAGAATATCTCTCTCTCTCTCTCTCTCTATATATATATATATATATGTGTGTGTGTGTGTGTGTGTGTATATATATATATATATATTTTAAAAACTTTAGCAATAAGATGCTCCAAAGTAATTTTATTGCAATATCTGTTATAAAACATCTTTCGTACTATTGAATAAAACGACAGAAATGATGTTTAATAAATTATTAACAATATGAAAATATATTATATTTAGCCATTATTTTGTTTGTGTTTAAATGAATAAAAACCAGGACGAAAAATGACAACTGATGGAAAAAGAGCAGGCTCCCTTAATAATAAAAAATAATATTGTCCAGTTAAACTGATGGCATTGATCTCTAAGGCCACACACCCTAATTATATATAGCAGCCTTATAATTTCAATGAATAATGCCGTTCGAAAAATAAATTAAGGGAGAAAATAGCCCTCCCCATTTCCTCTTTTGGCACTTATTTAAGCATTGAACCCACGAAATTAATCAGGGATACGCTTTATTTAATAAAAAAAAGAACATGTATCCAAAATTCGAAGCAAATCGGATAATTCTGTATAGAAGCCCATTTATTCCCCATCTTTATATTTAACCATTAAACTTCTAAAATTAGTCAGAGATTCGCCCTATCAAGAACAACCAACATCCAAAATTTAAAGCAAATTGGATAATTCTGCATAAAAGCCCATTTACCTAATTTAAAGGGGTAATCGCTTGGATCCCACTTTATTCTTAACAAAAGAAACCCACAACTAATCAGGGAAACATCTTATCAATATGAGCCTGTATCCTGTATCCAAAAATCGAAGCAAATCAGATAATTCAGCATATAAAACCATTTACCTAAATTACGAGGGGTAGTCCCTACAATCCCCCTATTTATACTTATCCAATGAATTCTCAAAACAAATCGGAGTTAACTTAGTTATTGATACTTTACTTTATCTTGGTTCGAAAGTATTATTGGTAATACAAAAATTAAATAAATAGATAAATAAATAAAAAAATAAATAAATAAAATAAAATAAAATAAAAATAAAATAAAAAATTTGTGATTTCATTTGCATTTACATCTTTTTGTCCGCATCCCTTAATTTGTTATGGTAAAGTGGCTCGAAAGAGATCTTGCAGAGGAATGCTTTAGAGGACTTTTTAAGATAGTGCATTCACGTTTGCTTTTAATTTGAATATTTTCATTTTCCGGCAAATGATTTATATGTTGAGTTATAAGCGATTATTTCTCATGATAAAGTTTATCAGACATGACAACTTTGACAGCATTTTCTAAAAGAATGTCTATATTTATGTTGTTTGAAAGAAAGAAATAATATGTTCAATAAAATAAAATTGAAATCCATGGCCGATATATAATACAATTGCTATAAATGCGGTTTTGGTTCTTCACTTTTAATTGGCTTTAACTTTTCTTCTTTTTATCTGTAGATTTTGAAAATAATGTAATATTATTTATTTATTTTCCAAGCAACTTAAATTATTGTATACGAACAAAAGCTAAACGAAAAATGGCCAATATTTAAAATTATTGCTATAAATGTTATAAAGAAAAATAATTGCTCTGTAGATATTTTCTTCCATTCTTTTATCGAGCCCACGTGGTAGTGTATCTTAGAAGTGCATAAAAAAATATTTTAAAATACCTAAAAGATGCTTCTCAGAGAACGTTAGCAACCCTTTAAATGTAAATATTCTCAATGTTTTATAGCTGCTTCTGTAAAACTTAATTCCGAAATCTACTAACTTAAAACATATCTTTTTGCAATATTCAAAATACAATTTTTTTTTCAAATATTATTAATACAATTTACATTTGTATTTAAATCGTACCACGATGACGATTCTCCGCCTACTTTATACAACTAGATTTTCTGTACTGTGTTTCTATTTTGAATAAATACATATCATATGGTGATGAGCAGAGTTTAGATATAAAAACACAGCGAGGGCGGAGTAGGGACGTAAAAACATATGTTTCTGGTTTATAATCCGTAATTTAATATTGATAGCATGATACATTCGGAAATTTATTGTTCTCTCAAATGTAATTTTTGATTATAATAATAATAAAAAAAATCAGTAAATTTTATTATAAAGCAAGAATGAGCTTTAATAAATTTCTTATTTGACATCGCTGTTTATTTTTCTTAGATAGTCGTTGACTGTTGTTAATTTGTTTTTAAATTATTTGCATTAAGAATCTATAATTTCTGACTACTGTGATGGATCACAACGAATTGCACCTTCAAATGTCATTTTGTTGGCTGCTTGAACATATTAATCAGCTGTCGATATTTCACAATCGATAATTTAAGATTAAACAACACAACGAGTTGTAAAATTTTAACTTTCTCGTATATTCAAATACATTTTCTAGTATAAGATTTATATTAAAACATATTTTTCATAGGTGTTCTACTAATGCTTACCAGTGATGGATAGACTAAGTATGTTTAACTAGGTTTAATTATTGAAGTAAATTATGTACTATGAAGTAAATATTACCTTTGTCAGTTACAGTGCATTTGCCTGGTAATACCATACTTCGAAAATTGTTTTCCTAAACCTTATAAAATAAACAAGTAATGAATCTGACATTATTTATTAAAATATAACCAAAATTCAATAAATATTTTACGATATAACATTTTTATGCTTCGGTAAACTAGCAGTATTTTGCCAAACTAGCAAACCTTCCCCAAATCTAGCTTTGATGAATTTAGTTGGATTGAGTGATTACTATCTCCATAGGGAGCAGAGCTACACTGATACAATGCCATAACAAAAGTCTTTTGGGCGAAAATAATACAAACGTCGAAAAATTTCCCTGTCTTATAAAACACTACGTTTGACGTCTGTGATCGATCACAACGAATTGCACCTTTAATTAACATTTTGTCGGCTGCTTGAACATATTAGTCAGCTGCCGATATATTACAATCTTTAAATTCATCTGAAAGTATTCGTCACGTCAGAGCTTTAAATGTTTTACTTAGACGTATTTTAAAATACATTTTCTGGTATGAGTTTTAATTTAAAATATTCTTTTTTATAACCATTTAGTGGGGTGAAAATACAGTCGAGTCTCTCCATAACGAAACTCCATACATCGAATTTCTCTATATAACGAATTTTTAGCAGGAACGGTCTCCTTTTTTCATGATTACATTAAAAACAGTCTCGATATAGCGAAATATCTATCTCCATATAACGATTTTTTTCATAAAATGTTCTTTATATATTCAGTTTTAAAAAAGTTTCAACATCACATGGAATCAAATTTCCATCACTTATTTTTGATTTATCGTTCAAGGCTGAGTTTTTTTACATTGCTTCTCTACCTTGAATATCCTTGTTCTTTAAGTCCAACTAATTCATTCTACCAGTCCCCTCCCACACATCTTTTAATATCCTTAGAAAAACAATGTCAATTTAATTGTTACACATATAAAACCTGGATCAATGGGGTAATTGAAGTCAGTGTTGATTTCAGAGAGTGGCTTGTGGGGGGACATTCACTCCCGGAGCAATGAGATCGCCCCCGAAAATTTGAGATATTGTGTTTTCAAAGGCAAAAAAATAACGTTCTTGTGTAATTTTTATTAAGCTTTCAAATAAATGTCTTTTCTCTTTTTTGAAACTGATCAAATAATTAAGAAATAGGATATTACGGTAATATTTATAGTTAAACACTTCAAATTTTTAATTAAACGTATAAAAAACAATACTTGTTCAAAATTTGCACATTAAAAAGAAATTTTAACGGCTTTCTCTATTCAACGAATTTCTCTATATAACGAATTTTTTACTGGAACAATGGATTTCGTTATATAGAGGCTCGACTGTATAGAGTGTTTTGGATACATTACAGTATCCGAAATCTTTTGTGTGTCCCTGTAAATGCAATTTGCTTTCTATTATACAGGAATTAATTTGTAGTAAACCTCAGCAACGCATATCGATTTCATAAAATGTGAAATAGTTTAATAGAATTGAAACGCATCCCGAACAATCTTTCCTCCCTACACCATTATATAATGGAATACTTTTGTGTAAATCTGTACATTAATAAAAACTATTCTTTACAACACTGATTTTACAGAAATATCGTACATATTTCATTGATGCATATCAATCGTATTATGTTCGAGAAAGATTAATATCATTAAAATGCGCCTGAAACTATTTTTCCCATTGACTATAATGTAACGGAACCCTTTTGATTGGCCCTGTAATTAAACTATGCATCCGATTTACGAACTTTGGTGAAATTAATACTTAAGAAACATATGCCGTTCTTTATTACATTCTCAAAATATTTCTGAACTATACATTTAATTTGAATTGAAAATCTAAACTTCTAGTTATATTTCAAAAGCTGCTAGCTCATGAAATATGAAATTCTGCACACTTTTTACAAACATTTGGAGAAAAAAAATAGAGATATGTTGAAAAAGGAATACACATAAAAGAAGGATTCAAATATGAATTTTCTCAAAAAAAAAAAAAAACATTTAAAAAATGCGAATTAAGTTAAATATTTTGGCCAAATTTAATCCATTTGAAACAAAAAATAATTTCAAAAAAATGTTAAGCATTCTATGCATTTAAAAAATATAATGTATTGTAATAAATCAATGTATAGATATATTATATTGAATTATTAAAGGTGTCGTGGGTTATCGTGAGTCTATTCCGTTGTTCTTGTTATTATTTTTATTATTATTATTATTTTGTATTTTGGAAGCTTAAAATTATTTATAAATCAATTTTCATCTTAATTTTCAATGTACATATGCCTTTCGAAATCTGAATCAAAATTTTAATAAAAGTAACGAAATAAAAGGACAAAGTTAAATGGACGGCCACGTATATTTGTAAAAAAATGTTTAAAAGAATATAAATTATCTATCTAGCACTCAGGTATGACGGTGTTATTCATGTCGAGGTATAGCTACACTTTACGTTGTTTTCTTTTATGTACACAATTCCTTTTCGAGGGGAGGGGCAACTTTGTTTTTTCAGTAAGTCATATCAAAGGATTAAAAAGATAAAGCTTTCTTGGGATGAAGGCTAATTAAACCTACTAGAATGTTATATTAAGTTAGATTTCAGTCAATATTTTTTTTTGAACGCATACCAGTAAATTTATAGAATAATATGTTATTGTTTGTAAATGCTGTTCCAGATGTTAACATAATTCACCTGGCGAATTTCAAACAAGCGTCTGTGGGAAGAACGGCTGCTTATGATAGGACTTAGAAAATTTCGGCTTCTGATTAACTCATTTCTGCGCATGCGTTAGCAGAGGCGAAAAGGGAAAAAAGTTGTAATTTCTTCCTTTCGGTATACCGTACTGAGAAATGGATTTTCCCTTTTTGTTGTGGATTTGTTTTTGTTTACGAAATGTTTCAGAGAGACCAAGTACTTTTCTAAGCGAATAATTAAACTTTAAGCTTTTAAATTAAACTTTAAGCTTTTACATGTTATAATCTCATAATCAAACTATTCAATTGAAACTCTTTTATTTATTCAAAATTATTTAAAGCAATGCAAAAATTTCAAACGGTTTTAAAAGTTCATCTTTTATACAAATTACAAATAAAAATAATGCTAAACATAAACAAGATTGGAATTAAATAATAAACAGTTATTTGTGCTTTTTTTTAAAATTTGTTTTATTTACATAGATCCTTTGAATTATTATTAAATTCAAAATTGTCACTGTTATAAATGATGGAATCTGTAAAATAACTAAATAAATATGTGTGCTGAACTATTTATAACTTATTTAGAGGACTTTAGGTATCCTTGCTTAGGTACGTCTTAGGTTCCTTTAGAAATACCTTGAAGAAGGGCAACCCCCTTTGGGCGATATCCCTCGTGTTCATTATCTGCCGTCATAAACAAAACCCAACAAATCCTATGATACGCGACACCAGGGGGTCAGCAAAGATAAGTTTATTTAAAATAAATCGGCTGCCAGTAACAGCGGCCGACTTACGCGAGCGCATTTTGAAGAAAATATCGATGATGGTACCTACAACACTGTAATTTATTAATAAAATTTTATTATATAAATTTTATGGTGTAAGTTATATATTTAAAAAGTTATTTTTTATTTTAAGATTGTGTACTTATAAGCTTGATTTCTGCCTACTCATAAGCTGATTTTCTTTTTGTGCGTTGTAAATATTAACACAAAATCCTCATATATATATATATATATATATATTAAACATTGTAACAAAATGACTGTCTTCCTTAAGTTTGCACAATCTATAGATGGGACTGTTGCCACTTTCGACAAAAAATCGTGAGATATTTTGCCTTTTATTTTAAACATGAAGTGAAGAGATATATTTAGCGATTTGTGGTGTATGTCCGAATGTTGTCTCACCCCGAGATGTTTTGTGCTGTAACAAGGTTTATGAATCTGTAATTATTATATTACGTGCTTTAACGAATATGCATATAGAATTGTAAATAATATTGTAGTTGTTGTGACATATTCATTAAAAATGTAACTATTTAAGATGTGTTTAATATTTGGATGTTTAAGATGTGTTCCCGAAGACTACCCCCCCCCCCCCACACACACACACACACACATACAACATAGGTTTTTCATGTTCACAGGTTTTTACTAAAACAGGATGATGATTTAAGTAGAGAAATATCACATGATTAAAAAAGAAAATTCCTTTTATACTTATACTTTCCATTTAACAAAAGTATGTTATTTAAGAAAACGTAACCCAATCGCGACCGTCGGCTCCATCGTTCGGAGTTTATCGTGCTTTCTTTGAAACTTGGATTACCTTGCGTAAATACGGGTTGGGTTCTTTTAGTAAGATCCCCTAGAAGGACTTCCCCTCCCCTTTAGCGCCTGTATACCTTGTGTTAATAATTGGCTGTCATAACTAGGAAACAATTAAGATGTTCTACTTGAAATGTACAAAAAAATTTCGATATTTTTCGGTTATAAAAATAAAACAAATATCCCCTTTGGATAATTTAAATTACATTTAATGAAATTTTAATCGTACACATCGATTACACAATATGTTTGTTTAGAAAATGAATGTTATGTATTTGATTTTCTATGAAAAATATGCCTATAGAGGGCGCAACTTGTTGCACCGTCTCCTTTCTCCTCTGGAAATGTAATGAGTTACTAATTTTCGCGAAATAGCTTTAAGTGAAATACTGCATGTAATTAATTGTATTGTATATTGCATGTTTAGTTTTCGAATTTGCAGTTATTATTCAAACAATTACATAAAAAAAACCTCAAGTTGAAAAGAAAAGAGTTGTATATAAGAGGAAATTTAAACTGTCGATAGAGTCAGGTTAAGAGGCTACTTCACTCAAATGAAAAGACTCGTTCGTAATGCTAATCCTATGGGAGAAATTTATAAAGATATCTTGGTTGCATTTTAATATTAAATGATTCTTTTTGCATTGGACAACTCAGATTGATCTGAATGGAGGTTGTTTTTTAGTTTTTCGATTTTGGTTGCAGATATTTTTTATGGGGTTGCTTTCGCTTTCCAAACCGGTTCCGAAAATGAAAGCGTCCTCATAAAAAATAACTGTAAACAAAATGAAAAAAGTAGCTAATGGCATGGATGCAGATCGATCTCAGATATCCAAAGCCAAAAAATGATTTAAAAATATTGAAATGCAACCGAGATATCTTTATAAATTTCTTCCATAGGATTAGCATTAGTGAATGGGTCTTTTCATTTGACTGAAGTAGCCCCTTAAAGAGAACGGAAGAAATGTAGCTTATTACTTACTTTGAGTTTAAATAAAGATGGATCAAATCATCTGGTGATTCTGATCTAGATCAAGATACCGTTTTTCGATTGAAGTTCGCAGAATGTGGATTAAAAGTACGCTTACCTTTATATGAATGCAATTAATGTTAAAAAACCTTTGTTTATTTGAAAATAATAATAATAAAAGATAGTGTTTTAGATAACTGTTGTTATACTGTTAAAATAGAGGTAGCATTGAAGGAATTGTATGCATTGAACTAGTTGTGATTTAAATATATTAAATATTGTTAATTGAAAGTATATATTTTATAACAATATACAACAAATTTATAAAAAAAAGTAGGAAGTTATATGCCACCGCACGCAATTTGTCCGTGAAATAAAAACTAAATTATATCGAAACAGCTTTAAATGAAAGGATTGAATCTAATGTACCTTGTTTAAGAGTGCCGTTTGAACCGTAAGACAAAATATGTGAACTTTTGTAGAAAAAATCACATTTAAAGTTAAAGAATCCTTTTAAAGCATTAATAATCTACAAATTCCTGTGTTATTTTCAAGCTTGTAAAATATTTTTGGTGCTGCTATCTACTGCAAATTGCGTGAATGTCAGAAATAAATAATGATCTAAATCAGTCAATTATTTTTTGTATTGCTTTTTTTTTCTTTCAATTTTTTTTTCAAAATTAATATTTTATGAATGAAATTGCATTAAAAAATCATCTTAGCCTTTTAAAAAATAATATCGTTTATTGTGTGTTTAAACGTTGGATTTTAATGATTAAATATCGTTTCTGCTTTTATAAATAGCTGTTTAGAAAAATCAGTTTATTAATGACTGACAATCAGAAAAAAGGCTATTGTTCACTAAATTCAAGAACAAATTTAGACTATGACATATTCCCAGAACATTTTATAAAATAAATAGAGAAGACAGGGAAAAAAAGCATTAAAAATTAGTCTGTTTTCAAAACTTCTTAGTGTATTAAGTAGTATTAGCGTTAAGTTGGTGCTGCTATCTATTATCAACATTGTTAAATGACTATTATTTCAGTGGTACAGGTTTTGAAGCTTTTAGGCTGAAGTCGTTTGGAACCAGAAATTGCTAAAGACAGTTTTAATCTTATGTAATCATAAACTCAATTTAAATTTTTTTTTTAAACATAAGCTATTTTTTCTACACGAACATGAGGGTAGCTTGGTGGTTCGTGTTATCAGTTTGAGAAATACCAGTCTAAGGAGTTTTCATTTAACAGGTGAATTCATGTTTTTCTACCACTACACTGTGGATCAGAAAAACAAAATAAGTACTTAAGGAAATGCCAAAAAACATTTATATTTGATACTACTTGGTTATCCCGTCGGCCAAAAAACTATCGCCAAATTGTAACATTAAATGCCAATAATGGATGATCGTGAATGTCACATGCAATGACATTAAATACAATTCATGTGTTTAAAACGTCATTAAGTGATTTTCACTTCGACTTTTCATTTGTATTTTTGTTAATATTCTAATAATTATTTATTTTATTTTTTTTTTAAATTTTTGTTGTTGTTGTTATTTAAAATAAAAATTATGTTATTATGTATAATTCGACTATTAGTTTGACGATTTATATAATCTGGCGAAACGGGTCGACGGGATAACTAAGTACTAGCTTATATTTATATATATATTCAAATACAGTATTTTAATATTAAAATATTCGAATGAAAAATCTTTCGTAATACTAATCAATTCCATTAGAAATCGAATAAAATATCTTAACAATGCGAAAAGAAAAATGGAAATGTAAAATGGATGTTACATATTTTCTCAAATAGAATGTTATTCATTTTTTTTAATATAAAAAATATATAGAATAGAAAAACGAACTATTGATATTCTCCAATTCTCCATGTAAAAGAAGAAGAAAATATTACTTTTTATTATTATAGGAATGACTCTTTATTAGAATCCAATATCTTTCTAACTGTTTAAAAACTGTTGAGCCAAAAAATGCTATTTTCACCAGGGCTCTATTCAGCAGAATTCCGAACTATTCGCTTCATACCATATATCTTTTCGCGGCATTTTCCCCCCCCCCCCCCCAAAAAAAAAAAAAAAAAAAAAAAAAAAAAAATTCAACTGATGATAACAAATGTTTAACTTCATTATCATTCCTGAATGATATTCTGAATTTCTACCAGGGCTCTGTTCAGCAGAATTCTCTTCACAGGTTACATTTTTTATTCGAATTTTCACCAAATATCTTTTAGTTGCATTTTCGCTCAGAAAATGCGAATCATGATAACAAATATTTAACATGATTAGCATTCTATGGCAATTTTGAATTATATATAATGATAGTTTTTAATTCGGTTTCCTTTGAAATTGTATCTTAACAGTCAATTTTATGAACAAACTTATGAGAAACATAAGAGCTTTAAGCCCCATTTCATGGGAAACTGCTGGACCCGTCTTTTTATTTTAAAAAAATGGAAAATTTTTGAAATTTTTTTATCGTTTACCTTTTATTTCAGATTTTTGATATTTTTGTTTGATGTTTTTTATAGGTTTTTTTTATATTTTTTTATTATTGACATTTTTAAATTTTTATTATTGATTTTTGATATTTATATTTCAGAACAATGGAAATTTTTTTAGAATTTTTTCATTTTTGATATATTTATTTCAGATTTTTGATATTTTTTTATAGTTTCATTATTGATATTTTGATATTTTTATTATTGATTTTAAATATTTTTATTTCAGAACAAGGGGGAAATTTATGATTTTTTTTCATTTCTTAAACATTTTTAACTAAATAAATTATTTTTTAACAGTTACTCACATATAATCTTATATTTATACACCCCTACCAAAACATATTTTAAGAAAACCTCTTCCGTTCTTTAGGAGTCAATGGGGATTTTAGCTAAAAAATATAATTTTTTTCGGAAACTAAAAAACTGAGACACTTCTTCAATTTTTAAATTTCTTACACAGTTTTCTGAAACAGATGAATTAAAGTATAATTTAAGAGCTTACACGAGTCATTGAAAAAGACCCGGATGATAATTTAAGTCTTTGGAGGCGTTATTTTCAAATATCTCGTTCAAATTTTAATATTTCTGAACGATTATTTTTTTGCATAGTATCATATTCCGAGTCGTTTTCAGTGACTCGTGCGGGCACTTAACGCTTTTATAAGATTCAGTTACATACAATAAATGAGTGTAACATACAGGAGTAAAATTAATGTGAAAGGGCGGGACATTCGTGTCGGATTTTCCCTTAACCCTTTGCGGGGCAAGGCATATTCATTGCTTAAGTATTGAAATAAATGACTGATCCCGGAATTTGAAAACAAAATTCTTATTTGTAAATAAGAAAACGCTAGGTTGCACTCATTCAATAAACCTTAATTTTCTTTAACAAAATTCTGGTGCCAATGTGGCGTTTGGAAATTAAAATTAAGTGGTTTATCTATGAAACCAGCGCCCCGCAAAGGGTTAAGGGACTTATATTTACATTAAATACAATAATAACCAGGGCCGAAACTGTATTCTTGGAGGCCCCGGGGCAAACTAGTGAGTCCCCTTGCGCTCGGAGCAGTTTAAAACTTTGCCCCAGCGCAGTTTTTTGTTTATTTATTTATTTATTTTTATATTTTTATTCTTGCACGCCGCTGCTTAAATGTATAAATGACTAAAAATCGTAAAATTGGGCAACCCTACTCGGCAGGCACCTGGCGGCAACGCAATTTTTGCCGATCCCTCGGAAGCTAGCATAGGTTAGAAAATACGGACTTCTGATTGATTGAATACTTTAAAGAGCGTTTTGTTTAGGTTCACTTTTGAGTTTATGTAACTTAATCATGCGTTTCTTTTTAAAAACCTTTTGAAAGATGGATTTTGATATTTTTTTTTTCGATTTTATGTATTTATATATAGATAAGAAGAAAGATTTTCTAGATTTTTTGGATGCTATTTATATTATTCAACCGATCAGAAGTCCATATTTTCTTTCTTATACTAGCTTCGGTGGAATCGGCAAGCATGCTGGCGCGACATGACCCATTCGACTCGACATTTTGCTGTCTGCTTTAGGGCTGCTTTTGCATGCGAAGCGTATGGAGTATATTGGCGGACACGATAAAAAGTTTACTCTAGCACTTTGATTTTATTATTACTGTTATTTTTATTACTAACGTTTTGCTAGGTGCTGGGCATTTTATAGGAAGTCAGACTAGAAACTAAAATCTATAATTTTTTTAACCATCAGTTAGTTTGGGGCCCCTCAGGCTTGGAGGCCCCGGGGCAGTGCCCCGACGGCAGTTACGGACCTGATAATAATAATAATAAAATGTTGAAATAAATATTTACTACTTTTTAAAAAAGTAGTGATTTTTTTCTAAACCATGGATTACGATTTTAAATTATTTTGGAGTAAAAATATTTTCGGTAAAAAAAATTAAATGTTGTAGGTACTGATCATGAAGCACAGGAGAAAAGAAAACTAATAATAATAATAGCAATACATAAGTAATAATAGCTTTTTCTTTCAGGTTTTATTATATAAAAAAATTCGACGTTTTTTTTTTTTTTCAACAATTTGTACTCTAAATTTGTAGAAAGTTCATAAAGAGAAATTTCCGAATTCTTTTTAGTGTGCAGCATGGAACACAGTAAAGAGCCGGTTTCTACTATAAAAGAATAAATAAAATATAAAAATAAAATCGCAGTCTCAGTTAAGTTATATATAAGAAAACACAGGCGTGCAAGGCAAATTCTTTATTGGAAACAACGCGCAAAAGCGCCCCCTACAATTCTCCGAGTGAAACTCTGATTCCAAGAAGGGATTTCGAATTTTTGATAAATCCGTCTTTAGGGGATCGACTCCGTGCACGCACTAGTTCATACATATGAAATTCAGACATACTTAGTTTAGTTATAAAAGGTTAGCTCCTAACCTCTTCTTGACTATAATTGAGCTCGTTATAATATTCAAAGCATCCCAATGTTGAACTTATTAGAAAAATATTTTGTGTTTGTAATATTCCGGTGTGAATTTAAATATTGTTAATAAGTAAGATTTTGGTATTGAATATTATTATGAATTTAGTATAATTAAAAAACAACTTTTGTCGATTATTATATTTTACAAAAAAAAAACAATTTGAACTAAAGTTTCTGTGATAAAAAGTTAATTAAATCCAATTGATTTTTTAAATCATCAGATTTTAAAATATTCACCTTTTATATAAACATTTTAATAACAATTTTAATTTTTCTTAACAAAGGTGTTATAGTAAAAATAAAATACATTGACATGTTTCGGAACCGTCAAATAAGTTCCATAGTCATAATATAAATAAATTTTTTATTTTTTTTAGTTAAGTTTAGATCATGGTCTATATTTTAATTTAATTTTTTGCAATAGAGCGCGTGTTTTTTGTTATTTATATCTCATTGTCGCGTGTCATTTGTATTGTCCGAGAAATATTTTGAAATTTTGTTTTATATATATATTATGACTATGGAACTTATTTGACGGTTCCGAAACATGTCAATGTATTTTATTTTTACTATAACACCTTTCTTAAGAAAAATTAAAATTGTTACTAAAGTTTCTGGATTTTATTTTTGACAAATGAAAGAACATCTTAATCAAATAAAATCTAAATTAAAAAAAAAAAGAGGCTACAAGACTAGGTACAGTCCTAAGTGAAACTTGATAGCTTTAAGCCCCATTTCATCGGAAATAACTTGACCCCTCTGTTAATTTCAGAACAATGGAAAATTTTCAGAATTTTTTCATTTTTGATACTTTCTTCCAGAAAAATGGGAAATTTGAGATTTTTTTCATTTTTGATATTTTTAATTCAAATTTTTGATATTTTTTTGATATTTTTTATTATTGATTTTTGAAATTTTTATTTCAGAACAAGGAAAAATTTTAAGAATATTTTCATTTTTGAAAAAATTTTAACTAAATAAAATTATTTAATACAGTTTCTCGCATATAATCTTATGTTTATACCTTTCTACCAAAACATTTTTTAACGAAATCGCTCACGTACTTTAGGAGTCAATAGGTTTTTAGTTGAAAAAGATAATGTTTTCGGAAACTAAAAAATACTAAAAAATTTCTAAATTGTTTGAACAGTTTCACAGTTTCCTGAAACACATGAATCGAAACATACATTAACGCTTAGTTGACATTCAGTCACATAGAATAAATAAATGTAACATGTAAGAGTACAATTAATGTGTATGGGTGTGGCATCCGAGTCGGATCATCCCTTAAGAGCCCACAATAGTCACAGGAAAAGTACAGAAAAAGACCCGGATGACCATGTAAAGTCTATGGGAGCGTTCTTTTCTAATATCTCGTTCAAATTTTAATATTTTGACATGATTTTTTTTGCATAAAATAGTTCAGGACGATCCACAACCGGGCTAGTTTTTACTTTTTCGATTTTGGTTTCAGATTTTCTTTAAAAAATTACTTTAACTTTCGAAACCGGTTTAAACCGGTTCTGAAACTGAAACTATCGTAATATAAAAAATATATAACCAAAATCGAAAAAGTAAAAACTAGCCCGGTTGTGGATTGTCCTCAGCTATCTTGTGCAAAAAAATCATGCAAAAATATTAAAATTTGAGCGAGATATTAGAAAAGAAAGCTCCCATAGACTTTACATGGTCATCCGGGTCTTTTTGAGTAATTTTTCTGTGACTATTGTGGGCTCTTAAGAGCAAACACGAGTGACTGAAAATGACTCAGATGATAATGTTAAATCTACGGAGGCGTTATTTTGAAATAGCTCTCTCAAATTTTAATATTTTTGAATGATTTTTTTTTTCTTTTCTTTTTTCTTTTCTTTTTTTTTTTTTTTTTTTTTTTTTTTTTTTTTTTTTTTTTTCACAGGATAGCTGAGGATGGCTAGTTCAAAATCTAGTTTTTAATTTTTCCATTCTCGTTATGTTTATTTTACATTAGGATAGTTTTATTTTCTGAACCGATTCTAACCAGTTCCAAAAAATAAAGCAATAAAAAAGTCTGAAATCTAAATCAAAAAGTAAAAACTAGCTATTCTATGCAAAAAGAAAACGTACAAAAATATTAAAATTTGAGCGAGATTTTCGAAAATAACGCCTCTATGGACTTAACTTTATCATCCGGTTCTTTTCCAGTGACTCTGGAGGGATCTTAACACTTGAATACAATTCAGTTACATATAATAAATGAGCGTACAATGTAAGCCTAAAATTAATGTGAATGGGCGTGGCTTCCGTGTAGGGTCTTCCTTAAGGGATCTATATTTAAATTAAATAGAATAATAATAAAAGAAATGTTGAAATAAATAACCACTACTTTTTTGTACTTTTTAACCTTCCTACCCTGAATGGGTCTAATCGATCCAGTCCTATAATGCGTTTCATTCGATTCAAACCAGAAAAATTTTCATAAAGTAAATTAAATAAGTAAAGCAAAGATTTAAGTTAAATAAGTGTTATGTTAAATGGATTTAAATAAAAATTCTGGTGTCAAATATTTTAATCAAGTTTGAGTAAAATTTCAACAGGGTAAGAAGGTTAAAAATATTAGATTAAGAATAATAATTAAAAAAACCCTGGATTACGATTTTTAATTACGTAGGGAAAAAATCTTCTCGTTAAATTTAAATAATGTAGGTACTGATCATGAAATACGGGAGGAAAAAAAATAATAATAGCTTTTTGTTGCAGGTTTCATTAATTTAAAGAAACGACAGGTTTTTTTTTTTTCCAACAGTTTGCGCTTTAAGTTTGAAAGAAAATCATGAGGAGAAATTCTGAAATTTCTTTAGTGAATCATATGTGCAGCATGGAACACAGAAAAAGGCGATATTTACTAAAACAAATCACAAAACGCAATTTCAGTTCAGTTAAAACTAAGAAAACACAAGCGTGGAAGGCAAATTCTTCATTAGACACAGCGGGAAAAAGCGCCCTCTACAATTCTCCGAGTGAAAATCTCATTCTCCAAAGAGATTTCGAGTTTTTTTTTTTAAATATCCGGATGCGAAATTCTAAAATGGAGGGCCAAAATCATTTTCTGTGACCAGAAGTAAATTTTTTAATTTGCTGCGTGATATCATAAACTAGTAAATCTGATATAATTTTTTTTAAGTAAAACAATAAATAAATAGCAAATGAACGAAATATGCTAATATTAAAAGAAGTTAGTCCGAAGAGGTACAAAACATAACATCAATGTCAAAGCATATAAATTAAATATTTAATATTAAAATGTATCCTCTCTTTCTCTCTCTTTTATTAATTTTACTTTAAAAAAAATTAACTTTTGATATCATATCAAAAGATCAAATGAAAATTTTATGGGTAGTCATAGAAATATATTATATTTATTATTACTTTTATTATTTTAAGAGTACAGTGAAGAATGTTTTCAATTTATTGAAGGAAAAAGAATTTTTAAATTAATTTAAAAAATCCTGCATGACGCATTTTTAAAGGATTTGCCAGTAGATCGCCCTTGCTTATTAGTATGGAAAGAGCTTCAGTTTGTATATCCCTAACCGTTGTGCGATTTAGCGCTAACCACAAATTTCAAGCATTTTTGTACGGTACATGCTGATTGGCTAAATCAGAGAGTGAGGTTCAAATGTACAATCCAATAAAAATACTCAGGTACACGGAACGAGGTGGCGGCGAAAGGCTAGTCAGTTCGTTTTCGATTACGAATATGAGCAGACACGCCCACCCCTAGCCCCAAACTACGACTACTGGTAGTAGACATACGGGATTCTATGCTCTACATACCATGTTTCCTCCTCTGAGCTGTCCGTCGTAAACGTACGGGATTCTATGCTCTACATACCAGGTTTCCTCCTCTGAGCTGTCCGTCGTAAACGTACGGGGTTATTTTATAGTCGGGTGGCGAGAAAACTCGCCATGTTAGACAGTAAAACTTTTAAATTTGAACACCAGTATTTTATTTTACATATGTTCTCATCATCTAGTCTCATATTTTAAGAGATTAGATTATTGAGATTTTTAATGTAGAAAAAACTGGTGTCAAAGAATTAAAAGAAGCGTAAAAGATAATCATCCTTAATCGGTTAAATAGTGTTTCTTATGATCTAATACAGCTGAACTCACCGAATAATGGATCTTAAGAATTCCCGAAAAAAGAATCGACAATTTTGGAACACATATTTTCGGCTGAGTTACGGTCTCGAACAAATTTGCTGCACCACTTTGGCTGAAAATGATTGGCGAAATTCAGATTTTGAACCAGGAAAGAAGACGAATATTGGATAGATCTCTTTAGTTATCATCATGCGAAAAGCTCACAGTAGTGCTGCCATCTATTAAATACAAATAAAAACATATAGAACATTTAGTTTCAATGTAAAATGGACAGATAATGTTTAGTTGAAGATTTCGATTAATCACTATTTAAAAGTTACGAATAAACAGTTCCGTACATTGTAAAATACCTGTGAACTCCTGTATGAAAAAAAATTAGAAACGTGAATTTAAACAATTTTTTTAAGTCCATCAACCAGTTCTCTAAATTTTTAGACTATTTTTATGTATTAACTTTATTTGTTAATTAGTTTATTTGATTTGTTAATATGCGAAAAAAAAAAAACTACAAAAATTTAGTAAGTCGAACCCCGTTATAGCGAACCCGGTTTATAACGAAGTCCCGGATATAACGAACGAAAATTTTTTCCCGCCGTTTTTTTATTGCATATAATGTTATTTTATCCTTTTATAGCAAATTTTTATATTTCCGGAATCTTAAGAATCGTTTATAAAGAACTTTTCTTCTAGTGGATCATTATTTTTTTTCTCTTTTTACTTTTCCGCTGATGTGAAAAAAGGTTTTTGACTCTAATTTTATAAGAAAATGCATGCCAGCTAGCAAAACATGGTGCAAATTAATGATAAGTCTTTTTATTAAAGAATAGTAAGACCTGCGTTCTTTCTCTTTTATGGTAGCCATTTTGCAGGTGTGATCACGGGCATACGTCAGTTATTTTCCATTACTGCTGTCATAACAATTCAGTAACGCATTTAAGCTAACTTATTTAACTAATGTATTTAATAATAATTCGAGATATGGCAGTATTGAAAAGAACGTCTTCTTTGAAGCAAGCAATATTCAAAAGCTTTTTTTCTTAAATTATACTCTCTGGAGTTCACAAGATGGTGAAAAAAAAAAGAAAACTTAAATCATAAAAAAGTAATCAAACAAAATAAAAATAAAACGATTTTTAACGCGCCAATAATTGGTGTTAGTAATAATAAGCCTGGATAAAGAGTAAAGATTTTAGTACAGTCAGGATCATTCTTTAAATTGTTTGCTCATTTATCCGAACTAGGTTGGCCTCGAATGTTTAGATAATCGGCGCTTTACTGTATTTCTATTTATTTTCCTTTTTTAGCCAATTTATTTAGTATTGTGCCAGTTTAATGTAATCAATTTTAGTCAATTTAATTCTTTAATGATCATATCTAATAAAATTTATAGGTTTTTTTTTTCTTAATACATCATTATTGAATATATAGGTACCAGGTAATTATATACATATTTTGTAAATTCTAACATTTTTTAACATTTGGGATGTAGCGAACCGCCGGATATAGTGAACAAAGACTTCGGTCCCTTGAAGTTCGTTATAACAGGATTCGACTGTACTATAAGAAAAATTTTTAGTATCATCGCCGAGAAGTTGAAGATCTGTGCTGTCACCTATTACATTATTGAACATAAATAAACAGTTGCAGCCAGATTTAACGGAAAAATATTTTTTATTCCTGAAATCCAATAAAAATTTTGAATATTTCTTTCCATTAAAATATTTTTTCCTTTTTTCTGTTTATTTTCTTTGGGAGTTTTTAACACAAAAGAATTCGACTTTTATTTGTATTTTTAATAACATTTTATTAGTTTGTTTTTTCGTTATTTAAAATAAAAGTATTGCAAATTTTTATAAATTTGGGAGTAGTTTTGTGATTTATATAATTTGTCAAAAGTGGTAGATGTAATAACCAAGCATTACCCGCAGTTCCGTAATAGAGCATAATTATATATCGAAAATATTTAAAACACGTTTAAATTTTATTTTGGAATTACAATGCATTTTATAAATAGTTTACACATGACTTATTTTGATATTTTACATAATGCATATCCATGATGAGTAAATATTACAGTGGCCTTCAAGAAGTTTTTTTTTTCTCGTGATGCAATTTTTTTAAAATAATGTACTCTTCTCCCGTGGACTTTTGTTGTGCTAAGCAGATAATAATGCTATATTCATTTAATCACTTAACTGATTATTCTTTTTTACGCACAATAAATATAAAATATAGATTTTAAAGGTAAAATATTTATTAGGATGAGCGAAACGAATCCTCTACTAGACCACTCAAATGACAGTTTGTCGTACACTTTACAAAAAAACTATACAGTATTTTCACTTGAAATTAAACACAAAAATAAATTATGATCGGTAGATTTGCAGAATATTATTTTTTTTATAGAAATACTTTTCAAAAAATTATTATTTTAATAAATTTATTTTACATGGTTTTCCCATACGAACGCATTTTTTTTTTCTTTTTTCAAATAAAAAGTGAAACACGTACGTTTTTAGAAGAAAAAGTTAAATCATGAGGTCAGCAATTATAGCTAGAATCATCATTAAATAAATAAATAAATAAAATATATTTTGATCATTCTGATAAAATATCTCAAAAACTGCTTTCAGATTTTCAAACTATGCTCATTCCTTTAAATATGTATAGTTTCATGATTTCTTTTATAAAATGTATAAAATACTTTTTTTTAGAAAAAATATAGCATAATTTTAATGAATTAAAATTTGTGAAAATTCTCTTATTAACATTCAATTATAAAAGTATTTTTCTGTGTTAGGAATTCAAATACACAATTTATTCTTATTTTGTGAAATCATTTAAGCAGACGATATTTATGAATTTTAAAAGAATTACATTATGTTTTTATGAAGTGGCAATAAAAGAATTGTAAACAAATAAAATTAATTAATATTTTGTATAATTCTACTTCGGTAATATTTTTATTTATACCAGTCTTATATCATAAATAAACAATCTGAGGAAATTCTTAGTTATTTGGTTGAAATACATTTTAAAATTAAAATGCGCCGAAACATAAAATTACATTTTTGCTTAATAAAGATGCAAAAATAATTTAAAAAATACATTATTACTTTCAAATATTTATCTTATAGCATAATACTTCGCGAATCCAAACAAAGCATGGCTTTTGCTAGCAATATTTAGTCTAAACATTTTTTTACTTTAAATAGTATAAAATTGAATTTTAAAAAATCTAGCGGTGTAAAAAAGCTTTAAGTGATGGATCAAACAAACGCTTCTTGATCACATGACGTACGGACAAATCAGTTAAGTTGTTTGGTTAACAAAGTTGGCAACACACCTGACAAGATAATAATACAGAAAAAAATATATATATATCAGCTTGTGAAAAATAAAAAACTGTTAATATTATCCTTTCGGTTCAGCGTGTGATAACAAAATGTCTTCTGCTACATACTGAATCACGAAGACAAAAAGATTAATGTACACTAAATAAAACGTAAATTTTAAAGATATCTTTGGATTGACATATTACGTTACATTACATAGTGAATTTTTAAATGCATAGAAAATATAGAATTTTGAAAGTTATTTTTAACTCGAAATAGATTAAATTTCACCAAAATTATACTTTATAGTCCATTTTCTGCAGTTAAGTTTGACAATATTTTATAAATAAATATATACAAGGGATATTCTTACAGTAATATAAATGAACAACGCTTAAAACTTTCTACTTTTGGAAAAATAACATAGAATCTTTCAGGATAATTCTGTTTCAGAAGAAAAAATAATAATCTTTTGTCAAACATAAAAAACGCCTCAAATTTGAAAATTATCCATTAGATGAATAGGTGGGAGGGACTATCGTGTATTGGGCATGTAAGGGGGAGGGGGAAACAAATTCGAGAAACCACTTCAAAAATTAATTTATTTAGTTTTAGAATTTTTAATTTTAAAGCTAGTTTATTTTCACGGTCATCTTAAATACATAATTAAAATGGAGAGAACTAATTGTTCAGAGAATTATTATCCTTAACTATTTTTTTAATATTAAATAAACGTTTTTTGATACCACTAGCCAACAAAAAAAAATATTTTTGTCAGTTTCCTGGTTCTAGTTAGTCAATTCTTACTAATTTTGGGTTGAAAAAGACGAATATGCAAATGAAATTTTTTAATTAGCGCTTGCTTTCAAAATACAATATAGGTCACTGGAGAAAGACACACAAAATTCCACACCTTGATTTAAAGCAAATTGAAGAAGAAAAAAAATCCTATGTTATAAATACAATACAATAGGCTTGTTTCATTAAACAATGTTCATTATTCAGAAAGCAGTGGTTGTTTTTAGCCTATTCTTGCAAATGTTTCCCTTTGAATTGACTCTTATACGTCAACGCTGGAGCATCTCTTGTAACAGTCCAGCAGTAGTCGGCCAGCATTGACTCCTCTCAGCGATCCTGATATCTGCGTTCCATTACAGATATATCTTTCTGAAACTTTTCACCATGCTCATCGCTTACAGCTCCACAATTTTTAGGGAAAAAATCAAGATGGGAGTGGGTGGAATTAAGTTTCAGAGGCATTATTCAAGATGTTGCATCCAAGGTCATGGAACTTTTGTAGGAGTTCATTCACCAACTGTTGGTAGTTCTCGGCTTTTCTGTTGCCTAGAAATCCCCATACCACACCTTTGAAGGCTTCCCAGGCTGCTTTCTCTTTCCCCTCCAAAACTTTATCAAAAGCAGGGTCCTTCATAAATGTGCGTATTTGAGGGCCCACAAAGATTCCCTCTTTAACCTTTCATTCACCCAGTCTTGGAAATTTTGCTTAAAGGTATTGGAAAATCTCTCTATCCTTGTTCATTGCTTTTACGAAGTTCTTCATTAATCCCAGCTTAATGTGCAGGGGTGGAAGCAGAATGTTTTATGGATCAACTAGAGGCTCATTTTGGACATTTATCTCCCCGGGATTTAGATTTCTTGAAGGCCATGTGTGAGAGTTTCTTTTATCTAGTGAGAGTTTCTATCTGGACTGTCCCACAAACACAGAAAATAGCAGTACTTGGTATAGCCTAATTGCATTCCCAGGAGTAAAGCAATTATTTTCAAGTCACCACAAATCTGCCATTTACGATCCTTGTATTTGTTTGACTCGAGAAGTAATTTCATATTTTCGTAAGTTTCCTGCATGTGAACGGAATGTCCAATGGGAATGAAGGAATAATGTTGCCGTTGTGTAGTCAGGCTGCTTTCAAACTAAGTTTGGAAGAGTCTATAAATAACTTCCACTTCCATGGATCATGAGTTATGTTCATTGAATTCATCAAACCATTAACAACAGTACAAGCAACATGTTCTTTCTTCTGAAAAAATGAAGAAGATTCTTGTGACGCACCCAGTATTCTGTGATCTTGACTTCTGGTTGAATTCTACACAGAAAATGCGTTTGAGGGTAATTACAGCTATTAGGAGTACCAACTTCCGAACATTTGAACTCCCATAAAACAGCCATAGTGAGATTTCTGAAGTTGGTTCCTATCTTGAAAACAAGAGCTAATCTCAACTTTTAATGTTGATTTTCGTGTTTATCGGGACAAAATACTTCGGAAATAACTATTTTTGAACCCGAAACATTTTTGATGTTGGGTAGTGTACTTTAAAACATTTAAAATCCAAAGTAGCATATATTACATATTTTAATTAATATTAATGTCAAGGAAATGACTTAATAAAAGATAAACTTTACACTTAAAATTATAACACTATTTTTGCACATCATTTTAAAATAATAAACAAAATAAAAGTATTAAATTCTACTCTCATTGAAATATTGTCGGTGGGGAGTATTTTTTTAGTATTATTTTCTGTGCTTATTCTGGAGAAGGTGGAACATCAAAGCGAAAAGATGCTTTTTAAGATTTCATAGTTGAATATACTCAAGAATAAATGAAAATACAAAATATTTATTTAAACACTCACACCATAAAATATGACAAGTAAATTGTAAATGCAAAAGAAGTCAATTTTGGAAAATCTGTTATCTAATAATGCACGGTTACCTTGTGAAGGTGATGCTGTAATCCTGAAAGATTTTAAATCCATGTCACCGCATACAATGCTGACGTTTGTCCCAGTGGTAATAAATCAGTTCGCGCTTTTACAACTCCAAGATCTCAATGGAAATAACTGCATTACAAGAATCTGGAGCATGATGTTTGCTTTGGAATACGAGGCTTTGATATTTGGCGAAATTGATCTCTTGTGTTACATTTGATAACATGCGTTTTAAGATCAAGGAATATTATTATTACGTCAAATTACAACATTATTTTGTTACTATTGCTGGCTATATGTTTAAGATTTTTTTTCTGCGTAAAAAAGTCATCATTTCTGCAAATTGTTAAAAGCATAATTAAATTTATTATATCACTGAATAGTTGTTATTGTACAGCATAAACATTTTAAAGCAAGTATATAATTTGAAATTATAATTTTTTTTTCAGCAGTTTTTTTTATGCAACTCAGGACTGACATTATGTCAAACAGAAATTAAAATTAACGTTTTCACTATTTTTCTGAAGGTTAATTTTCGAAAAATAGATTCAAATATAATTTTTGTTCAAACAAAATGAAAAAAAAAATCATATTTTAAAAGGTTTAAGTATGGAGACGCTGTATTTAGTTCTGCGCTATTGAGGCCAGCGACCACATACCCTGTCTTTAAAAAAAAAACGAGTCTCTGAGGAGAGCAGGTCGTCTAAAATTCGATCTTTGAAAACAATTCCCCTTTTCTGTAAACAGTGCAGAAGAGGAGGAAAAGCAATACTCTATACTTCCTTCACTCAACGTGAACCTGTGATCCGTGAGATAATTATGGGAGTTCGCAGTAAAATCAGAACAATATCTGCATTTTTCCCATTTTATTAATAATAAAAAGATAATATCCTAAGAATTTGCTGTATTTGAGAAATTTTAGTTTTGAAAATTATAACTGTAACAGACATTGACGATTATTATTATTGCTTTGGAAAACAAGAATGCTTGAATTGAAAATTCAATTATTCAATCGATTAAATTAAAAAAAATCTGCAAACCGTATTCGAAGCAATAGTCTTCCATGCCTATTTCTCAAATAAACCATAAAGTTGTAATTTCCCTATGAAACAAACAACAACAACAAAAAGCACCATTGTTTTTACAGAATGAAGTATGGCTATGTTTTTTAATTTTTAACAATATATAGCAGCGTTTTTTATCAATTTTTCACTGAAATAAATTGTAAAAAAACTCTCAAGTAATAATTCTTTGGTATCCTTAAAACATAGTTTTAATTCATGAAATGCGGTGCAATGATTTTTATAAAAATACCTTTTTGCAATATTCAAAAATTAGATAGTTTTCTTAAATAATAATAATACAATTTACATCTATATTCAACTCGTAACACTAAGACGATGCTCCGCCTACTTTATGAAGTTAGATTTTCTGTACTGTGATTTTAGTCTGAATATCATATGATAATGGGCGGAGTTAAAAAACAACAACGAGGGCGGGTAACGATGTAAAAACATATTAACCGGTTTCTGACGAATAATCCGTAAATTAATACTTATAGCTTGATACTTTGAGAATTTAATTTTTAATTAAGAGTAATTTTTCCTAAAAGTGTTACAGTTATTGTTTCAGTGATTTTTTTCTTCTTTTTTAGTTTGAAAGCATTTTATATTTTATAAATTCATTTCTTCTTCTTTTTTTTTTTTTTTTTTTTTTTTTTTTTTTTTTTTTTACTTAGCTTATTAGAGTTTTTTTGCTTTATTTTTCTTTTTACCATGTACATTTGAAACGCCTTTCCAAACCTAAAAGAAGAATTACTTTGGAAATAAGGGGCGGAGTTATACAGAATCATCATATAATTATGATACAAAGGCAGATCTTCATCCATAAACTATGATCGCCAAAATTGTGGCTCCAAAATTCTGTAATTATTTTAATATGGTTTTATATGGTATTTACTGATACTCATGTGAAGAAAAATTATTAATAAAAGAAACAAGTTGGAAATTGCACGTGTGGCGTAGCAAATGAGGTGCGTTCGTACGATAGCGAAGTTTTAAAAATATGACTCTCATATATCAATCTCATAAAATTGTAAATAGTGAATTACAATTAAAACGCTCATCAAACAATGTTCTCCCTATACCATTATGTAATGGAATATTTTTGTGTGGCCTTGTAAATCAATAACAAATGTTCTTTGCACCACAGATTATGCAAAATGTATATTATAATATGTACTTTATAGTTGCATATAAATTTTATTAAGTTCGAATGAGTGTAACACCATTAAAATGCATTTGAAACATTTTTCCCTATTGATCGTATTGTAACGGAATACTTTTGATTGTCCCTGTAATTGATCTATGCATCCTATTTTCATAAAATTTGAAATAACTCGACAAAATTTTGTAATAATTATGTATTTTAAATTTCAAAAGTATAGAATATGTTTGAAACTTTTTCCCCATTGACCATAATGTAATTGAATACTTTTGATTGCCCCTGTAATTGATCTATGCACCCGATTATCAAAAAATTTGAAATAACTCGACAAAATTATGTAATAATTATGTATTTTAAATTTCAAACGATTCGGTTGGGTAGTTTTTGCGTTGTTATATGCGGACAGACAGACGGACGGACTGAACGACCACTATAGGTGCTACGTATTTACATAATTACGAACGCACCTAAAAAAATTACACACTGAATATAGACTCGCTAAATATTTAACTTCTGCAAAATAAATATTTAAAAGCATTTGGTAAAAGTGCATTTTTTAAAAATTATTATTATTTTTAAAAAAAAGCTCGTATGCAATAAAAATATTTAGGCGGAACTAAAAATTCAGGGCACGCCTTCAGTCATCGGCTCTGGTATTGAAATGTTAGGTAATAACGTTATTCCTCCCTCCTTTTTTATGTATGTATGCTCAATACTACTCGACAAATTGTTAATTAGCTGATATTCTTAATCCAAATGATTTGTTCAGCATGGCACAAAAACTTTCCAATTTGTGAAGGTGTTAATTAAAAGAAATGAAAATCGACTTCATTTTAAACATGTCTTATCCTACTTGATATATTAAAATTTATTTAGGTTAGATTTCACAGGATTTTAAATCTTAATATTAGTAACGATCTTTTAATGCAATTTGTCAAAATAAAATTAAAAACAAAACAAATATAATTACTATCATTTCGGTTAAACAATAACATTATTTTTGTACATTTTTCAAAAATAATAAACAAAATAAATGCATTAAATTAAGTTTACATTGAATGTTTTTGCATTAGGAATATTTTTTAATTAGCTCTTCTGATTATTCTAGAGAATGCTTAGCATAAAAGAGAATTGACGCTGTACCAGATTTAATACTTGAGTACACTAAGGAATAAATGAAAATATAAAAAGTTTATTTAAGCATTCACATCATAAAATATTTACAATAAATACCACCAATAATAAATGCTATACTTGCATTCTCGAGATGATTGATAATCTAAATTAGGCTCGTCCAACCTTTTAATGAGCAGGGGCGCTTCTCAACTTCTGAAGCGCAGTGAAGAGCGCCATTATTAGAATGAATCAAAACATGTAAAAAAAAAATCACTTTTAATATCTGTAGCAATGCATGTAGGCAAATGCATAACACAGTAGAGACATAATGCTACCATAAATCTAAAACGTCATTAAAAAAAAAAGTAAAATAATCGTAAAGTTTTTTTTTTTTTTTTTTTTTGCGAAAAATTATTTTAAACATTTTTGAATTGGAAGGAGTCAGAAAATGAAATATCACATGTTATTAAATAAAAATGGTAATCAGAAAGATTGTCACGATTTGGGAAACGCAAACACTCTGCAATAACTGCATTTTTTTCTTTTTTAGAGGAATAAATTTGCCACTATAAAAAATACAGAAACAAAGTCATTGGTGGTTCTAAAGTAGGAGCCTGAAGGAATTTTCAATGATGGAAATCCTTTCGCACGATTTTATAGATTTTTTTGAAAAACAAAATTATAAAAATTACCTAAAGTTTCGGAATTCTGGGGGTGTGAAAGACAGCCTTTATCCTGTCTTATAAAACATCCAAATGGCCAATAAGACAACGTCAATAACGATAACAAATCTGCTGAACTTTCAAGCATGAAGGAGGTAGAAGATTGCTTTTTTTCTACATTAAAATATATATCGCCAACATTTATTAATTTTTATTGACATAATTTACATAAAAAGGTACAAAAAGATTAATTAGACATTAGTGAAGAAACGCAACAGCACATGATTTCTTTCTTTAAAAAATGAATCATGTGCTGTTGCTTTTCTTTTAATAAGTCGCGTGCGTTATAACTGTTGATGCGTGTAATACACTTGCAGAAATTTTTAAAACATCTCTCAAGCAAACATCACGGATTTTAAATAATGTACTATATTTTACAAGGAAATTTTACTTAAAAAAGAAAGAAAACAAAGACTAGCATCAGGAAACTTTCAAAAGGGCGCCAAGAAAACCTGCATAGGGCGCCACGTTGGACAGCCCTGATCTAAATAGTTCTTGCTCCGCTTTTACCTTAAGGCTCCGCTTCACTGAAACTCCCCGATCGCTAAATCCCATGTTAACCTATGGGAAAATTTTGAAGCGCGATGACTCATTACCTAATAAAATTATTAAAATACCGTTTTTACCGTCAGAAAGTGGACGTCAGATGCCGATGATATGCGTTTTTAAAAACTGTCTCCACAAATTTTAAGTAGATAAAAAATCCCTATAAACTTTGAAATTTCCATTTTGTTAAATTTTATCATCCTCTTAAAGATAATTAAAATTTGCGTAGACAATTTTTAAAAACGCACATCATCAGCATCTGACGTCCACTTTCTGACGGTAAAAACGGTATTTTAATAATTATATTAAGTAATGAGTAAAAGTTTTCCCATAGGCTAACATGGGATTTCGTGATCGGGGAGTTTCAGTGAAGCGGAGCCTTAAGGGGCAGCTGATAAAAATCCAAATATAGATGTGTGTTTCTATTACAATTTTGGTATTGAGCCTCCAGAGCATGCAATTAAATCATGCAAATTTTAGGCTGCTATGTTTTTCTATGACAATTTCTTCAAAACTTGTCGTAAAATTCCATAACTAAATTGACAGTCGGCATTAAATTGTCGCTTGTTAGATAGGTATATAAATAAGTAAAATGTGAATTTAACAGCTGCATAATCGAACTTCACCCTTGAACTTTAAAAATGATTAAAATGAAAAAGATTTCCATGAACAGTGAAACCTTTCAAAATTATCCATTAGCATGTGTTTTAAACGGAAATACGAAAAATACTTTTTGCTGTAATTAATCGGCTGTTAAAGAAAATATATGAAGCATGAATAATGTGATTGAAATTTTATTTAAAAACAATTTCCCCCAACACTACTTTCTCGCAGATACAGATGGAAACGGCTTAATTCGAATTTTAAGTTTTAAAATATTGATAAATGGAAAGTATTGCAAAGGTAGTAACCAACTATTGAAAATATTATAAATGTTATGAAAATTTGTTCCAGTTATTGTCTAATGGATTTTTTTTTAGTTTTGAAGCATTTTATAATTTATGAATACAGTTTTTTCTTTCCTTTTTTTCTTTCTTTTTTTTCTTTTTTTTCTTTTTTTAAACTGTGGAAGTATGAAGCGACTTTCGAACTCTGATAGAAATTTAAAAAAGGGGTTGAGTTATATACAAAATCGTCATTACTTTTTATTATTTTTATTTTTTATATTTTTTATTATTATCATTATTATTATGTTTTTTACAATTGACAAATTAACATGCTAAAAAATTATTACTACATGTAAAATTTTTAGGATGAGGATAATATAGCTTAACTATACTTATCGCGTGGACATTTGGTGTGCTAAGCAGATAATAATGCTACACTGATTCAATCACATACTGATTATTTTTTTTACGTACAAAAAATATAAAATATGAGATAAATACCATTTTATAAAGCTAAAACATTAGTAATATGCAGTTTAAGCGTTTCTGCCTTTAAATAATATGAAATTGTATTTTTAAAAAATCTGGCGGTGTTAAAAAGTTTCAAACGATGGATGAAACAAACATTTCTTGCTCGTACGATGTACGGAACAAATCAGGACAAAGATGGTAAAAACTGGACAAAGATGGTAACAGACCTGACAAGATAATAATAATAAGGAAAAAAAAATCTAAGCTTATGAAAAATAATAAACTGTTAATATTATCCTTTTATTTCAATGATTAGAATATATCTTCTAGCACTTACTGAATCACGAAAATAATATTGCAAATGTTTGTTGAAATCTACAGGGCAATTTCAACATCTATTACTTACCCATCATACGTAGTATAGGGTAAATCTTGCAATCGTTTTGAAAATCGAAAAAATTTTTTGACGGATTTACACGTTTTAGATAGTGGAGATTTCGAAAAATATATTTTTAGAAAAAAATTTTCCCGTCTGTCTGTCTGTCTGTCTGTCTGTAATCGCTCTATCTCCCGAACAAATTGACATAGAGACTTGAAATTTTGTATGTAGTTAGTATGTAAGAATGGGACGAAGCCTATTTAATATCAGCAACCTCGATTATCCGGAACTATTTTTTTCGGACTCTCGAAAAATTCGTTCTGATGAAAGGTATATAAAAATTTTCGAATTTTTTTGTTCTAAGAAATGGACGTAAACGACAATAAAATAACACACATTTTGCATATAAAACAAAGTCGATCGGATTATGAGTTGCCGAGATATTTGTCATCCCGTTTTCCACATTCTTCAATTTTTCATGACCCTGTATTTCATTCAAATTTCAATTCAGAGGTATATTTTAATTGGAAATGAGAAGCTTAATCTGACGCAGTTAATTGTTAGTTAATAGAATTATTATTTTTGGAGTTATAAGGATGTTTCTTTTACGCAGTTCGGTACTACTTAAGTAATTTGGCGTTTTATATAATTTGTCGAAATTGTTAATCAACTGTTCTTTAATATAGCATTACTATGTATATTAGCAATATTTAAATTTCGTTTATGAATTGCAATGCATTGTATAGATAGTTTTCACATGTTTTATTTTCATATACATATCCATGATGGGTAAGTATTACGGTGGCCCCCAACGACTAGTTTTTATTGGCAATAGAGAAGACTTAAGAGAATAATTTGGCGTTTTATATAATTTGTCGAAATTGTTAATCAACTGTTCTTTAATATAGCATTACTATGTATATTAGCAATATTTAAATTTCGTTTATGAATTGCAATGCATTGTATAGATAGTTTTCACATGTTTTATTTTCATATACATATCCATGATGGGTAAGTATTACGGTGGCCCCCAACGACTAGTTTTTATTGGCAATAGAGAAGACATTAACAGACCTGGTATTTCTTTCAGACAAAGCAAAACGACCAAAATATATCCATAATTTTTAAATATATGTATATATTTATTTATTACATATATATTTACATATTTACAATTAATTCGTTGCATATTTTTAAATGCATATGGAATACGAAGCATTTTTTGAAGTTATTTTTAAATTCAAATAAATTAAATATGACGAAAAAATTCGACTTAATAATTTCGAAGAGTCCATTTTCTACGTTTACAGTTTGACATTTAAAAAAATATATAAATATAGGCAAGGAATATTCTTGCAGTAACATACATAAGTCAACTCTAAAAACTTGCGCCTTTTGGAGAAACAACATAAAATCCGACAGGATTATTTTATTTCAGAATAAAAAATAGTCTTTTGTTGAAAGAAAAAAAACCCTCAATTTAAAAATTTTGAAGATTGCCCATTAGAAGAATGGGTGGTGTATTATGTGCCGTGAGTATAAGGAGGCATAAACAAATTAAAAAAATCACTAAATATAAATTTCATATTTGTTTCTACCACTATCTTTAAATGGTAACCTGTTAAAATCCATCATCTTGATAGAAGATTTTTTTTTTTCTTTAAATCTCGAACGAAAATTTTTGGATACTGAAAATTATTTGAATTCAAACCCAGCATCATTATATTCTAAGATTAATATTCAAGTGAAGGAAATTTGTTAATAAAAGAGAAAAAAATACTCATTGATTATAGGTTCACTAAGTATTGAATTTCTGCAGAATAAATATTTAAAAGCACTTGGTAGCAATGCACTTATTATTATTATTATTATTTTAATTATTTTATTTTAAATAAAGCTTGCATGCAATAAGCAGAACTAAAAATTCGGGGCACGACTCTGTTTTTGAAATGTTAAAAAATTACGTTATTTATTTATTCTTTTTTTTATGCATGTATACAGAATACTACTCGATAAATTGTTAACTAGCTGAAATTTTTAAGCAAAAAGATTAGTGCAGCATGGCACAAAAAATTTACAGTTTGTTAATAAATTCAAATAAATGAAAAAGACTTCATTTTAACCATGTCTTTTGCTACTTGAGAAATTCAAATTCTTTAAGGTTAGAAATCCAAGGTTGTTGAGTCTTAATATTAATATGAACTTTTAATGTGATTTGTCAAAATAAAATCTAGAAACACAAAAACAAATACTATGATTTGGGCAAAAATATGACACTATTTTCGTACATTAATCAAAAATAATAAACAAAATAAAAGCATTAAATTGTGCTCATTTTGAAATATTGTCGTTTCGAACTTTTTGTTTTTTTATACATATATATAATGAACTGTACAAAAATTTTTTAGATATCCAGCTAAATTTTTCCACTTGATGGAATGAGTAGACTACGGACTATTTTATTTAAGTACCGGCAAGTTGAAAATGTCAACAACCGGTTTTTCAATGCTGAAAAAAGATTTGAAAAAACATACTTAGAAAACTTATTATTTTACTATTAATATTTTACTTTGAAATATTCCTGGTGTGTATTTTAATTTAAAAGGTCTATAATTCTTTGAACTCGTGATAAGAAGAATTTTAGGACCATTAGTATAAGAGTAAGTGTTCATTTATTGATACCAATAATTGTTACATTCATCGTATTTTACTAAGTTCATTTACTGGAAATTAATTTTTTTAATCTTGCTTACTTATGTTAGATTTATTTGTTAATGGTGCACCTTTGGTATATTATCTGAGTCGGATTTATTAACAATGTGGTAATCTATTAAATACCTAAATCTGAGATTCTATTAAATTTAATTTTATCTGTAAGGCCTCATTTCATGCTATACTGAAAATAATCCACGTCAATTTCCCTATCTTCTGTGATCCCCTCCCCCCCTCGCTTTCTTTCAAAGGTTTCGAGATAATATGGATAATTCTTAAATTTTGTCAATACCGGACTGTGCTGTCGGATTCATCAAGTTCGGCACAATAATTTTATTATATGCTCCGTTATCACATTCCATTTGCAAAGTTCTTTCAGCATAAATAAACTTTCTCGGCGTTTTATATGTATGTATACATGTAAAAATTAATTCTAATCCTTCTTTTTCTAACAAAAATATTGTATCCATAAGCGCCTCAAGCACCTCAATAAAATATTGCATATATAATATTTCTAAATTAATATACTTACATAAATGTTAGAACTCATAAAGCATGTTTATAGAAATAATCAAAATATTAAGAACAATAATAACAATAACAATAATAACAATAATAAAACATAATATCGTTATAACTCATCCCTATTTTAACCTCTTCAGTCCCGAGAAAAATCTTCTGCATAGAAAAATTATTTTATTAGCAAATTATGACGTTTTTAGGCTTAGAAAAAAGAAAATAAAATTAGTTTTTTATTTTTAAAATTTTAAAATAGTTAAAATTTATGTCCCCATATTACATCAGGTCACAATTGAGTAAAAGTGTCATTCTTTAAATAAATAATACCAAATTTGTTTTATAATAAATAGACCTATTTATTGTTAAAAACATATCAATTTAAACAACTTAAATGATTTTTTGCCTAAAGTTAATAAACCTAAAGTTGCTAAAATATTATACATATCTTGCAGTAATTGTAATACACATCTTGCTACTATACTACATATACTATACATATACTATACATATCTTGAAATATTATCCATACCTTGTATTAATAATCTTCTAATAATATATCATTTATTAAGGATTTTTTTGAAATAGTTATTATTCTGAAGAAAAAGAAACAGATTACATTTCGCACATTTTACTCTTGATTTTCCTTTGCATCCTTCCATGCGTCATCGAGATTGATATACCCTAGCAACAGATTCTGGCCAATGTCCAAATTCCTCATTGCGCACTTCAATTTTGGAAACAGACATGATTATTCTCCTTTTTTTAGAAGATGTAGATTCATTGGATGATTGCTCTGATTTTCGTGGTCTTCCAACAGCAGACTTTTCACATTTTATAAGGACTTCAGGAGTGTAAAGACAAAATTCAAGTAAACTCATTTGATCTCTTTTCGGAATATTGAAGGATCTATATACTATCTATTTACGGTAATTAAGTCGAGAAAGTGAGAAGAGATCCGAACTGGAAATTTACGTGTTTGCATCAATGAACCTATCGTTTAGATTGATTCCCCCCAAATGCGCTTTGTATATTCTTATTAGAGCTGGTCTGGTTGTAACAAGGCTTGTAACCAACCTTGGCTTTTTTATCTTTACACCAGCGCTCACTTGTATCACTGGACTCACTTCCACATGTAGTGGACATCATATGCACACATTTCTTGTCCTTCCATTTCAACACCACAATTTTATCATCTAGCAAACTCAGTCCACTCACCACGTTTCATTGCACTGTCTTTCACAGCATGCATTTTGTTTGCAAAATCACCTATTCTGTTAGTCATAACTGTCCCAGAGCACAGATATCCCTTTGAAAGAGGATGTTCATCTGTTTTCACTACAGTGAAATATATGTCAGTGTATATGACTCTACTTTCAGTTACGGGCACACTATCAGTTTTTATTATTATTTTTTGACAACTGCTGCACCAAGCTGTATCCATACCATAGCTTCTACAAGTACGACATTTTTTCCCGTGTACAAGATAAAATCCAGTACAACACCATCATTTGAGGGAAGAACAAAAATTTTATATTTCAGGTGTTGGGCTTCGAAGAAAGACATTGACGCAAACCACATTTCCCTTCAAACGGGTTCTTTTGCACATCATTTGAGATAAATTTTGTGCCAGGAAATTTAAGACAGGAATGTCTGACTACATTTAGTAAGGTACGCGCTGTCCATAGGCGATCTTCAGTATCAGGAGAATGTATTACAGAATCGACAAAGTGTAAATTTGATCGCAAAAGGAAGAACATATCTCTTTGCATTGCATTTGGCACTCATGGTTTCAGTGAAAATTCATTTGACTAATACATGCGGGCTTTTAGAATACTAAATACTGTACAACATTTCAAACGTGTTAGAAATTTTTAAAGTTACTAAAATGTATGACATATTTTAGCAGAAAATTCAGTATATTATTTCTTATTTATTATTCTTCATATTATTTTAAAAAATGAAAAAAGTCTTTTTAAGTTGTTTTGTAAGACTAAATCAACTAATTTATTCATTCCTTAAAAAAATTGTTAATAATCAAGTGTACACAATAGTTACACAGAAAATTTGTTTCTTTAGCCAGAAATGTATAATAAAGACCCATTGTACCCAAATGGGTACATCATATTTACACATGTTTTCAACATCCGTGCACGTTTGAACAACATTTATATCCAACTCCAAATCATTCTTAAAACATTATAATTTATAAAAAATGGAATATTTTTTCTTTTAATTTACTCACAAATTTGTATTATTCACATACTTTGGCGTGAAGTCGTTGGTAAATTGCTTATGTCTTTCATTTTGGAAATGTCTCATTTTCATGGTTCCTCCTTCTTTAAACGTGTAGCACATCTATTGGTAATTTAGGACACTGTGATGTATCTAAATAGCGTTAGCAAAAAATTATGTACTTATTTTAATTTTTTAGGGTTAATTTTGCCTTTTTCTTTAATGTACCCAAATGGGTACTCCAGTACTGAAAAGGTTAAAGTAATATTTGTAATTTCTTTCAGCAGCACCTTGACAAGGCAACCGTGCTTGATTAAACAATGAATTCTTTATTTCAGCGCAATTCCAAATACTTTTTTTTTTTTTTTTTTTTTTTTGCATTTACCATTTCTTGTCATATTTTATGGTGTGAGTGTTTAAATAAACATTGTGTATTTCCCTTTATTCTTGAGCATATACAACTATTAAATCTTCAAAGGCATCTTTTCACTTTGACGTTTAACATTCTCTAGAGTAAACAGAGAAAATAATAATAAAAAAATACTCGCCAACGACAATATTTCAATGAGAGCAGAATTTAATACTTTTATTTTGTTTATTATTTATGAATGATGTACAAAAATAGTGTTATAATTTTAAGTGTAAAGTTTATCTTTTATTAATTCATTTTCTTGACATTAATATTAATTAAAGTATATAATATATGCTAGTTTGTATTTTAAATGTTTTAAAGTATCAAAAAATGTTTATTCAATATTAAAATAATAATAATAATAACTATTTTTTTAAGGATAATAATTCTCTGAACAATTAGTTTTCCCCGTTTTAATTATGTAATTAAGATGAGCGTGAAAATAAACTTGAAATTATTTTCTGAAGTGGTTTCTCCGATTCGTTTGCCCCTGCCCCTGCCCCTTACATACCCAACACATAATAGGCCCCGGCCACACATTCATCTAATGGGCTTTTTTCAAATTTGAAGCGTTTTTTTTTTTTTTTGTGTGTGTGTGTGTGTGTGTGTGTGTGTTTAACAAAAGTTTATATTTTATTCTGAAATTAAATAATAGAGATGATATGTTGATTTTCAAAATGGAGCAAGTTTTAAGCGTTATTCGTGTATGTTATTGTATGAATTTCTCTTCCATATATTTATTTATCAAATAGTAAGCGTAGAAGTGGACTTTCTGAGATGATAAAGTCTATTTTTTGTGAAATTTAATCTATTTCAAATTAAAAACAGCTTTCAAAAATCTATGTTTTCAATGCATTTAAAAATACACAATGTAATGTAACGCAACGAATCAATCCATAGATATATTTAAAATTTATGTTTTATGTAGTGTATGTTAGTCGTTTTGTTTTGTCTGAAAGGAATATCAGGTCTGTTGTTGTCTTCTCTGTTACGAATAAAAATAGATGTCAAAATTACTCTGTAGATTCCAGCAAACGCTATAAATGTTATTTTCGTGATTCAGTAAGTAGTTGATGACATTTTGAAAATATACGCTGAACCAAAAGGACAATATTAACAGTTTTCATTTTTCATAAGCTGAGAAATTTTTCTTTATTTTTACCTTGTCAGGTTTGTCACCACTTTGTTCAATGAATTGAGAGTAGTATTATCATCTTTTTAACACACTAAATTCACTGCGAGAAGAACATTTAAACTATAATATCCTTATTCTAAATTTTAATTTAAGTATAATAATAACAATAAATATATGTTAATTTGTCAGGTCTGTTATACATTAAAAGTAACAAATCCAACATCTTTAAATAACAATACTACTTAACCTCCTATTGTCAGAAACCAAGAGAAAGTCTTGTTGAACAGAATATGAATTTAAATTTCAAATCATATTTAATCCTTAAATAAGCAATAGAAATAGAAAAGGAATTTCTTCCTGACTCGACCTACAGGCGCAAAAGTAAATTTCAAAATTAAATACTTATTTTAGAACCAAAAAGTAGAGTAAGATTAGAGATAAACCCAGTTGTACCATTTCATCTGGCCACTTTTGATGAGTTTTTAATTTCATTTCTTCTGTTATAGTTGGTTTTATCAGAATCATGTTAATTAGATATTTTTTCTTTCAACCCATCTTTTCTTTATCTCTCTTTACGCTTTTGTCATACGCTGAAGCAGAAGAATATTATATTAACAATATTTATTTTATTTTTTTAGGTATTAAAATTTTTTATTTTCATAAGGTGAGTGCTTTTTCTAAACCTTGTAAGGTCTATTACCAGATTTGTTCAATTAAATGAGTATGACATTACTGCCTACCTAGCAAGGCTCCAGCAGTGGCCGAGAGGTTCTGCTTGCCCAGAGAAAGTTACGCTGCAAAATTTTTACATTTATTTTGCATTATGATTGGAGATGTATTACACAGATTAGCCGGAGTTTAAAACTTAACACCTTGGGAACTAGCGACACGTGTATGTGCTGCAAAAAGTCTTAAGAAACCTTGTTTATCGCTACTAGTAAAATTATACTGTGCAATTTTCCTTAATTAATCGGAGCATTTTCACGATTTAACTCCTTTTTTACAGTATAATTTTACTGGTGGGGGT
Organism: Maratus speculifer; assembly: GCA_964019185.1. Classification (NCBI taxonomy): domain Eukaryota; kingdom Metazoa; phylum Arthropoda; class Arachnida; order Araneae; family Salticidae; genus Maratus; species Maratus speculifer. Next base: position 5,704,993 of record OZ025302.1, on the reverse strand, counting down.
GAGCATGGATTCTTAAGCCCTTTCGCGGTACGTATATGTGTCACTGGTGCCCAAGGGATTAATAAGGCAGAAATTTCTGTTGCTAAAAACCACTAACAAATAAAGGATTTCATATATTATTATATATTATTATATATATTTTTTCATAATGGATTACTGCTATAAAAATCTTGTAATGTATTTCTGACGTAATATTCTGAAAAAATTGCACCTAGAAGAAATAATAATAATAATAATAATAATAATTCGCATTGTTTTCATTTTTCTAACTTTTGTACTTTTTGGAAAAAACACATTAAAAAAACAGCGCTGGCGCATATTTTCGCAATTATCTCTAAGACAGTTCAAGATTAGATGCTGAAAACATTATTTTTTTATCATCGTGAATCTTATTATTTGAAATAACGGCACAGGGGCTATTTCGCTATGCTTATCCGGATAGACAAGCAGTACTCAACTTTTTTTACTGGCGGGGCGCAAACATATGTTTGCAACGTTAGGAGGGCCGCAACAATTTAAAAACAGGTTATGCAACTAGTAAGGTAAAAAAAAAAAGTAGCATAAGAAAAAAAATAATAATAAAATTAGTGTAATTGAACGTTTGTTGCGAAAGAAATGTTACTAAAAAATTTTTACGACCGTTGTTTCCAAACAATACTTCGAAGTAGATTTCTATTTAAAACAATGTAGAAATATGCTTCTAAGATTATTTTTCGAAAGAACGGTATGAAACCTTTTGCTGTCGTAAAATTGTGTAGCATATCGAATAAAAATATTAACGATACGATAAGTACCTTTGCGGCGATAGGCATTTCCATTGCTATAGAGTTGAAATTAATTATTGTCACCGGAATTTAAAATCAAATCTATTTATAAATAAGAAGAAGCTATAATTCACATACAAAATAAACTGAAATTTCTTTTATCAAAATTCTGATGACAATGTGGCCTTTGGGAATTAAAAGTAAGTGATTTTGTAGGCATACCAGCGCCCCTCAAGGGGTTAACGTATTAATGTAACAAGATTAATATAACAATGCAGCAGTTCAATATTCTAAAAATTAAAAAGAAAGAGAAAAAGAAAATCAAGTGATTTACTTTGAAAGGTCAGACTTTCTTAAATACAACTTTTTTTATGTAGAAATACATATTGTACATTTAACTAATTTGGCATAATATTTCATGAGTGTTGAAGAATTAAATATTTATGAAAAACTATAGCATAAATAGATCTACTTGTAAAAAGAACTTTTGACTAAAGAAATGACATATAAGATGTCTTAATATTTTTCTGTGTGATTGTGTTCTATGAAAATATATGAAGGAACAGCAAACTTCTTAAAACCCGTTTTATAAACAGCTTATTAAATTTTTAAAAAACGGACTAATTATTATGTGTCTTGGGCCGCACGTAGCTGGCTGCGGGCCCGCACACCGCAATTTGTGTACTGCTGGACTAAACCCATTGTGAAAATGATGGAACTGTACTTCGTAAAAGTTCAGATAAATTGCTTCATTTTCTGGCAACAGTGGAGGCTTGAATTTATTAAGTTACCGGCAAGTTGATAATATCAATCGCCGGTTTATTGAGTGAGAGAAGTTATCTTAGCAGAATACGCTAACGAAGACTTACTATTTTACTTAAATTATTTTACTGTAAAATATTTCTGGTGTGCGTTTTAAATTAAAAGGTGCATGATCTTTTAAAATTGTATTAGTCTTTACTCGTAATAAGAACAATCTTAAAGACCATTGGTATGAGTGTAAGTGTTCATCTATTGATACCAATAAATTATACATTGATCGTACTTAATTTAGTTTATTTACTGATTTTTTTTTCAATCGGGCCTAATTATATTAGATTTATTATTAGTTAATGGTGCATCTTCGATATATTACTGGAGTCGGATTTATTAACTGTTATTTGTTATCACATATCTATTTAATATATAACACATTTCGGAAATACCATTAAACTTAATTATATCTGTACTTACTGATTATTGACTTAAACTTAATTATATCCATACTTAACTGAAAATTATCCACGTCAATTCTTAAATCCTCCGCAAATTTTCCCCCCTTTCTTTCTCTCAAAGTTTCCTGAAAATAATACGGATAATTCTTAAATTTCTCCAATACCGGACTGTGCTGTCTGATTCATCAGGTCCGGCACAATAATTTTGATTATATACACCGTTATCATATTCCATTTGCAAATTCTTTCAGTATAAATAAACTTTCACAGCGTTTTATATATATGTATGTGAAAAATAAATTCTAATTCGCATGGAAAATTATTATACGTATAGACGCCTCAAGCACCTCAAGAAAAACAGCAAAAATTCAATATTCCAAAACTAATATATGTACATATATCAGAATTCGTAAAGCATATTTATAAAATCATTATTAATAATAATTATAATAATATTAATAATAGACAGAGTACAGAAACATATTAAAATAATTACAAAACTTGACAGCCAGAATTTTGTCCTTCCCAGATGATGGACAAAAATCTGCCTCATTATCATTATTATATGAATATTCTGTATAACGCCACCTCTGTTTTTATAGTAATTTATGAATCCAGTTTCTAAAAAGCGTTTCACACTTGCATAGTGAAAAAAAAATGGCATTGATAATTTGTCAATATCTTTAGATAAAAAAAAAAAATGAAAGGTTGTGACAAATTATAAAATGCTTCGAAAGTGAAAATCCTTTTAGGTGTACACCCTCGAAAGTGTTTTTTTTTTTTTTTTTTTTTTTTTTTTTTTTTTTTTTTTTTTTTTTTTTTTTTTAATGTTAAATCAGATTTCGAAAAGGCATTTCACATTTGCATAATAAAAGAAAAAAAAAGGCATTCATAATTTATGAATACCTTTACGTTAAAAAATAGGTATTGATAAATTATAAAATGCTTCAAAACTGAAAGTACTTTAAAGTACCTGCACACCCTCGGAAGTCATTTTTTCAAATTTTTAGTTTTGTCTTGATCCAAACAAATTATAAAAGTTAAAGCAAAATGGAATGTGCAATTAAAAGACAATATTATATAAACATTGCATTTTAATGCATTGTATTTTTATATTATTATATAAACCATATAAATATTAATAAATATATGATATATTTATATTTATAGCTCTATAATTATGAATATTAATGATAATATATATATCATTTAAAATAAACATTAATTATGAATGCATACTTGTTATACAAAAATTAAATTAAATATTATATAATAATTTATTATTGTATAAAATACTATAAAATATTAATATAATATTAATATTCTATAAACTAATATTATCACATAAATACTATATTTTAATTTATAATCAATGCATATCTATGCATATCTATGAATGTATACTTTTAAAAAAATAATTTAAATTAAATAGTTATCGAAATAATAACATAGTCTACGGTGATATTTCTATTGCTTCAAATAAACATGAAATCATGACTTGTTATATTCTACAGAAATACAATAATATAAAGACAGAACAAAGAATGGACGCTGTTACAGTGAAATCCCGATCTATCGTTCCCGCATCTATCGTTTTCTCGCATTGATTGTTTTATTTCTACGGTCCCTGCACAAATTATAGGGGGACTGGGGCACATTGATACAGCTTTTTTCTAAGAATTTTTTCGGTGTCCAGAAAGCAGAAATTTAAAGTTTTTTTTTTCATGTGGTGTCAGCAAAACTTGTGTAGTGTGATATAAAAATGTACAATCGTTGTTTTATATATTATTTTTGCATGTAATTTTTAAAAAATCAAAAAAGCCATTTGTATCAATGTGCCCCATCCCCGGGGCAGATTCATACACCTCATGGGGCACTTTGATACGTTTGGGAAAAATTGAGATAAAATAATATCAATGCATATTTTTCATAGAAAAATAGTTAGCAAACCATTTTATATTTATTTATAGAAATTCAAACCATCCATAACTTATTTGTAAGCAATATTAAAGCAATCAAAATGAAATGCATAATGACCTGATGTTCTGGCTGTTCCTTGTCTGATTGTTGCCTGTGGTAACTTTGTCATATCTGGCACTTCAACCCCAGCATTATCTTCTTTCTTAAGAAAGATGAAAAAAAAATTATCAGGTTTTTCTGTTTATAAATCGGTTTATAAGCAGAAAATAAAGGATAATTGTATTAAAAGGTCTGTTTCTAACATAATTATCCTGTGCTGTTCTGCAGCTTGTTTCTCTTACGTAGCATTTCTCATGTCGAAAATACTTTTTTTCTCTGGAGAATCGATATAAATTTGATATTTTCTAGGCTGCCGTCCTTTTCTTTTGTTAGTTCTACTAGCACTAGATGTTGGGTAAGTTCGTACGTCTTCTGTTTTCAAAAATATTATAAAATGTTCTAATATAAAGAAATTAAAGCTATTTCACTTCAATAATAACTAATATTAGAAATTTTTAGCGAAAAATGGTTGGATTAAGGAGTGCATTGTAAAAAAACAATAATAAAAGTTAATGAAAAAATGAACTAGATAAGGATTTAGGTTGTATCAATGTGCCCCGACAAAGACTGTATCAATGTGCCCCATACAGCCATTTTGAATAAAATGAGTCTCAAATCCAATACTTCATAATTTATCTAACAAAAAAGAATGAGAAACTGATAAAGAGTAGTTTCACTTGCCAGGGAGTGTATTCTTTCCGGTTTAAGGGGACAGTACACCTTTAAAATGGTCAAAAAATCGATTTTTCAATTTTTATTTCTTTATAAAGATAATTTTATTCTGAATAATTTGATACCAATATTTTAATCGTGCGATTCTTATTTACCGAGATATTGCTGAAAATCTCGACATCACTCCATAAGTTTCAAGCATCACGCCCCCGTTTCCGATTTAAATGCCCTCCGATAGCTGTCATGGCAGTTTGTTTACATTTTGTTCTCAGGTTTTCACTTTATCGCAATTTGGAAATTTTGCGAAAATGCGTTTGTTTTCTTCTAGTTGAATGCCGCAAGTAGCAAGAAGAAAGCTTTAAAACGTATACTTTAACTTCCACTTTCACCAAGCTTGTTATTTACTTTCATGATTTTGCTCTGAAACGTGTTTGCAACTTTGCTTATCTTTTTACTTTGTTTTTATCGCTAATAAGTGCCTAAATTTAAACAAAACTGTTCTTTCCAGAACAAATCTTTCAATATCTTATATTGTTATTGAATTTAAAGTATTTATTATCAGTTCTGATGATGAATAATGTGAAATGTGCTTCGGGAACACGTCCAAAGAAGCAACGATTTAATGGTAATCGTCATTCGAAATCGGATGATAGTGTATCAGAAGGTGTCAGTTCATATTATAAGAAACTAAATAGTAGTCAATTTGACTCTGATTTTGTTTCGAATGACAATTTAGGATACTGAATTATTGATATAGATATTCTTTTCAGTAAATTAGCTGAATTTTTGCGCTGCAAAGACTGTTTATCGAACATTCAAATATCAGTATCCCTGCAATATGGCCTGTCATCAGGGTTTTCAATTACATGTCTTGATTGTGATAAAGTGTCAACTTTCAGGAACTCCAACATGATTGGCAAAAAGTCAAACGTGCCTGAAATAAATAGACGTTTTATTTATTCTATGAGATGCATAGGGCAAGGATACTGCAGCATGAAAACTTTTTGTGGAGCAATGGATCTGCCAGAACCTATTCAAAAAAGTGCATACAATAAATCATTAAGAAAAATATGCAATTCTGTTAAAAATGTTGCTTCAATATCAATGCAGAATTCTACGAAACAGGAAGTAGAAATTACAGGACAATCTGAGCTAACAGTTAGTGGCGATGGATCCTGGAAAACACGTGGACATTCATCGAAAGTTGGAATCGTCAGTGTGATTGGTGCAGAAAATGGAAAAGTTTTAGACATAGAGGTTATGTCATCCTACTGTAAAGGTTGTGAAACTGGTAAAAGGAAAACTGGCGCAGAATTTGAAACATGGAAAAAAATCATGAAAAATTGTGTGTTAAAAATCATGTGGGGTCTGTGGGAATGATGGAAGTAAATGGTACACTCTTAAAACTGTACCCCTCACATAAAAGGCACAATCATATCGTGCCTTCTATTATTTTGATATGAGAGGCACATAGAAAAAGTGCCTCTGATTTTCCAGAAAAACGTCAAGCCACGACAAAATGAGAGTCACCGATACGAAAGTGAAATTTGTCAGAGGCATGAAGTTCGATTTGTGCCTTTAAAAATTGTTAGAGGCACGGAGTTCCATTTCTGTACCTTTCAAAATTCCCTGTCAAAGCGAGAAGCAGTACGGTGGCAAATACGCGTGCGCAACGAAAAGTTTACCGTCATGCATCTGGATGTGTTTTGGCGGTAGATCGGGATTTTCATGGCGTCGTACGCTGTTGATGAAGCAGCGTCGTACGCAGCTATATCGTCTTTATAATATAGGAATTAAGTTTAATAAAATTTAAGAAATCAATGTTTTTGTAGCTCAAAACATCCCACCAGTCGCCCGTACTGGAAGGAAAGATGAGTCTTGAATAAGTAAGTACATTTCACTTGTATTTCTGTTCTCTAGTATGATTGTTTACATAATATAAAAATTACCTACTCAAAAAACAATGTATTGTGTTTTGAAAATGTATTCCATATACATGGGGACACTCAAGATTAGGAAGGGAGCAATTGTATGCAGTTGGTCATAAGTTTTTCAGATTATTATATCTTAATATTTTTAAAAAGGGCAGCTGTACCGTACCATTTGTTTGCTTATCATCTCTGTGTATGGATTGTATGTATGTATTTTTATTGCGCTGAAAATCTTCAGAGAAGATATATACATAGATATTTTCGTACTCCAATCCAGATTAATGTTCCAAGGCCAGGCCTTATTTATATATTTATTTATAATTCACAACATTCTTGAGTATTTCAACTTTTTATGATGCGTAAAACTTACAATTTTGAATACTATTTTGTTTTCTAAAAAATTGTATGCTGCATTTTTCTAATTAAAAGTTAAAGAAAAAAATTTAGTTTCTTAGTTTTTATTGGACAAAATCGATAAATGATACAAATTATAAAATATGTGGATTTATTTTTTGTTAATTATAGTCCCAAAATAGCATAAACAGTGTAACACGACTGCAGATTAATTTTACACCTTGAAAATTAATCTAATAGTTTAAAAAAATTATGGGCTTAAAAATAATTGCTAAAATTTACATTGTTTCTACCTTTATTGTAATTTTCTTTCAGAATGCAAGTTTTACTTATTTTATGGAGTTACACTGATTATTGCAATTTCTTTTGATAATAAGCTTTGCTCATTCTTGGGTCGCATATAAATTTTTTCCTTTTTGCTGATTGGCACAGAAAATTGTTACTGGGATTATGATAAAATTAGTAACTAACTAATACTAAGCTGTATTTCAAACTGGTGAGGATAATAATAATAAACAAATATTTTGTGACAAAAATTATGTAATTATTTTGTTTAAAACTTTATATTCTTTTAAAATATGGTCAGTGTTTGGTGAAAAACTGCTATTTTATTTATTTATTTGTAAAAGTACTACAGTGTTGAATCCAAACACTTTTCTTGAGTAAGGAATTCTGTCACTCCATGGGGGGGGGCACCACAAAATTTCTGGGGGAGACATTTCAATGCTTTGGGGGGAGTCCCCCTTGGGTCACCCCTTTAATTCAACACTGACTACTATGCCTACATTTCAGGCACATAATATTTCGCATTTCAGTATATTTCTGCTTCTTGTTTAAAATGTTTAGACAATATCGCTCCTCAGTGGTGACCATCCCCCCCCCCCCTAAATCTAATGATGCAAAATCCCTCCCCCCCAAAAGAAATATTCATACAACATTGATCCCTCCCCCCGCTAAACAGAATATCAATTATAAAATATATTCTACTTATAATATACTGCACATTCAATAGATAGCGAGTTGAGCATAGCTGAATGAGTTCTTATTGCCCTTATCTAGAATTTAAAGAAAGAAAACACAGGAACATTTCTGAAAATTCAATGTTGAAAAAATTTAAAAGTGATATTAAAAGAATCAAGGTTTTTTTTTTTTTTTTTTTTTTTTTTTTTCAGTTAAATATATATATATATTAAGAATTTAAAATTCCCCCCCTCTCCCCCAAAATGTACCTTTTCTCAAATTCCCCCCCAAAATTAAAATGTATGATGCATCTTGCGTCACCAAACCCCTCTCTGGGCACCCCTGTCGCTCCTTCTCCCTAATTAGAAAAGGAAACCAAATTGCTTCATCCCTCCAAGAAAAAGGAAAATATGCTTCATCTCCTTCTCAAAATACATAAAATCTGAAAGTGTTAAAACTCCTTAATTTTTTTAAATTGTAATAAGAATAATTTATCTAAATTAGCAATCGCCAACCGCAGATCTTGCAAATCACCAAATTCATAAGTTTTAATCCTGTGGATGACTAGTATGACTTTATTGTACATACATATCCATATTTTACTTTTAATAATCAGAGAATTTCCATTTTATAGCATAAAATGCATTTTATTTAATGAAAACAAAAATCTTTAAAACTTTTTTGATTGTAACAAAAGTAATTATAAAGTAATTGAAGATTATTTATGTAAGCACACAGTTTTAGCATATTTGTTCATTTATGTTTATAACTTCATGATTTTTTTATTTTGGTGAAGTTATTGCATGACTATTTATTTGAGGCTGAAACTGTACATAATTTTAATTGCTGTGTCAGATGAAATTGTTCTGTTATATGTTATTGAAAACTAAATTAAAATATTCGTTTGCTTTTTCATAGGCATTTATTTTTTAATTAGCATAATTAGTAATAATATCAATTAATGTAAATATTCTAACCTGCTAATGTAAAATTTCAAAATTGAACATCTAAAACTTTATGGGTATAAAAATTTCTTAGATTTAAAAAAAAAAAAAAAAAAAAAAAAAATTAATTATAGTAAAATACAAGATTCAGTTTTTTTCAAAGGATCACCAAAAGTTTATCACGAATGCCACTTAGTGACAATTGATCATTCCCCCCCCCCTCCTTTCCTTCCTCATTTGGTCTAACTGTATCGAGAATGGAAATTTTTTGTATTTTACATTTTAACTAAGTGTACAGTAGATGGTCTATCATTCCTTTAAAACCCCTGGAAAAAAAGGAAAATGGAGGTTTCTAGGAATGAGTAGAAAGCAAAAATTACTCTATTTTCTTGGAGTTTGTCTGGAATTTTTCCCTCCCTCTTTAAATTCTTTTTTTTATATTGGTGAATAAATAAATCACTTGGTAATTTAGCACTCCCCCCCCCAAACCTTCTCTGCAGACACACCAAAGTTTAAAATCTTTAAAAATAGATTTTAAAGTAGTGCCACATTTGTGTGTAGCAACATTAGATATAATATATGTTTGATGTATGCTGAAGACTAATCTAATACTTTTAACAAATATATGAGCTTAAAAACAGTTGCTAAAATATTCATTGTTTCTACCTTTATTGTAGTTTTCTTTCAAAATGCAAATTTTGCTTATTTTATGAGTTTAATGGTTATTGCAATTTCTTTTAATAATAAGCTTTGCTCAATCTTGGGTCGCATATCAATTTTACTTTTTTTCTAATTGGCACAGAAAATTGTTACTGGGATTATGATGAAATTAGTACTTAATGTCATTTTCTTATTAGTACAAATACTAAGCTATATTTGAAACTGGTAATGATAATAATAAACAAATATTTTTTTGAGAAAAATTATATAATTATTTTGTTTAAACTTTTATATTCTTTCAAAAGATAGAAAAACTAAGTATTAATTATTTATTAAGTACCTCGTCACCCAGTAGTAGAAAGCTCAAGACGGGCGTGACAGATTTTCTTTCTCTTTTGCAGATTCTTTTATATCAAATTTTTGTATTACTTTGTATTATGTTTAGCTCTTTATTACTTAATACAAAAAGTTAAGATTATTATTTATTAAAATTTATAAAATGCTTAAAAACATTAATAGGTAAACAATTGTTTGATTAATAAACGGTTCAGTTCTAAAAATATTTTGCCGCAGATTATTTTTTGTTGCTGAAGTATTCTTCACAGACATGTGAAGAACTTTCTGCTACTGGGCCTGGTCACATATGTCAGCAAATGAATCTAATGGTCAGTGTGTAACAAAACGCTGCTATATATATATATATATTTGTAAAAGTACTTTTTTTTTTTTTTTTGTAAAAGTACTGCAACTAGTGCTGTATTCAAACATTTTTCTCAAAGAGGAACTTCTGTGACTCTGGGGGGGGGGGGGACATTGTACTTTCTGACCATTGAAATCCCAAAAATTTCAGGAGGAGACATTTCAATGCTCTGAGGGAGGGAGGAGAGGTAGTGAAAAAAGCAACAAATTTCGTAAAAAAAAAGTCACGAAAAAAAGGATAAATTTGATAAAATGGTAAATTACATCAAAAGATTGCAAAAAAAAAGACAAATTTCATCAAAAGACCTCGAGAAAACGACAGATTTCACCAAAAGACCTTGAGAAAACAACGAATTCTGTCTGCATATCATAAAAAATGCGAATTTCATCAAAAGATCACCAAAACACAGTCTAGGTACTTCAAAACACACAAATTTGGGTAAATAGATTAGGAGAAACGGCAAATTTGATCAAAAGATGGGAAAAAAGGCACATTTTGTCAAAAGATTGCAATTAAAGGTAAAATTTGCAAAAAATAGTGGAAAAAAAGACAAATTTTGCAAAAAAAATAGCGAAAAAAACAGCCAATCTCAAAAAAAAACTTTAAATTGGATAAAATGACAAATTACATAGAAAGATCGCAAGAAAAACGATGAATTACATCAAAAGACCACGAAAAACAACCAATTTCACCAAAAGACCTTGAGAAAATGACTAATTTTGTCCACATATCATAAAAACGCAAATTTCATCAAAAGATCACGAAAACACAGTCTAGGTACCTCAAAAAACACAAATTTTGGTAAATAGATTGTGCAAAACAAGAAATTTCTTCAAAAGATGGGGAAAAAAGGCACATTTCAACAAAAGATTACAATTAAATGTAAAATTTGCATAAAAATATCGAAAAAAATGACCAATTTTTCAAAAAAATCACAAAAAAAAGATAAATTTGATAAAACTGCAAGTTACATCGAAAGCTCTTAAGAAAAACGACAAGTTTCATCAAAAGATCCCAAAAAAAGACCAATTTTACCAAAAGACCTCCAGAAAATGACGAATTTTGCCCACATATCATAAAAAACGTGAATTTCATCAAAAGATCGCGAAAATACAATCTAGGTAAATCAAAAAAACATAAGTTTTGGTAAATAGGTTGTGCAAAACAAGAAATTTCTTCAAAAGATGGGAAAAAAAGGCACATTTCATCAAAAGATCACAATTAAAGGTAAAATTCGCATAAACATTGTGAAAAAAATGACCAATTTTTCAAAAAAATCACAAAAAAAAGATAAATTTGATGAAACGGCAAGTTACATCGAAAGCTCGCAAGAAAAACAACAAATTTCATCAATCGGCTGCGAAAAACGATCGATTTCACCAAAACACCTTGACAAAATGACGAATTTTTGTCACAAATCATAAAAAATGCAAATTTCATCAAAAGATCACGAAAACACAATCTAGGTACCTCAAAAAACACAAATTTTGGTAAATAGATTGTGCAAAACAAGAAATTTCTTCAAAGAATGGGGGAAAAAAGGCACATTTCATCAAAAGATCATAATTAAAGGTAAAATTTGCATAAAGATAGCGAAAAGAATAACCAATTTTGCAAAAAAAAAAAAAAAAAAAAAAAAAAAAAATTAAAGATAAATTTGATAAAATGCAAATTACATCGAAAGCTTGCAAGAAAAACAACAAATTTCACCAAAAGACCACGGGAAAAGAACAAATTTGGTCCAGATGTCATAAAAAATGTGAATTTCATCAAAAGATTGCAAAAACACAGTCTAGGTACCTCAAAAAACACAAATTTTGGTAAATAGATTGTGCAAAACAAGAATTTTCTTCAAAGGATGGGAAAAAAAGGCACATTTCATCAAAAGATCACAATTAAAGGTAAAATTTGCATAAAGATAGCGAAAAAATGATCAATTTTTCAAAAAAATCATAAAAAAAAGATCAATTTGATAAAACGGCAAATTTCATCGAAAGCTTGCAAGAAAAACAACAAATTTTATGAAAACACCTTGACAAAACGACGAATTTTTGCCACATATCATAAAAAACACAAATTTCATAAAAAGATCGCAAAAACACAGTCTAGGTACCTCAAAAGACACAAATTTTGGTAAATAGATTGTGCAAAACAAGAAATTCTTTCAAAGGATGGGGGAAAAAAGGCACATTTCATCAAAAGATCACAATTGAAGGTAAAATTCGCATAAAAATAGCAAAAAAAGCGACCAATTTTGCAAAAAAATCACAAAATAAAGATAAATTTGATAAAACGGCAAATTTCATCGAAAGCTTGCAAGAAAAACGATAAATTTTACCAAAACACCTTGACAAAACGACGAATTTTTGCCACATATCATAAAAAACACAAATTTCATAAAAAGATCACAAAAACACAGTCTAGGTACCTCAAAAGGCACAAATTTTGGTAAATAGATTGTGCAAAACAAGAAATGTTTTCAAAGGATGGGGGAAAAAAGGCACATTTCATCAAAAGATCACAATTGAAGGTAAAATTCGCATAAAAATAGCAAAAAAAGCGACCAATTTTGCAAAAAAATCACAAAATAAAGATAAATTTGATAAAACGGCAAATTTCATCGAAAGCTTGCAAGAATAACGACAAATTTTACCAAAACACCTTGACAAAACGACGAATTTTTGCCACATATCATAAAAAACACAAATTTCATAAAAAGATCGCAAAAACACAGTCTAGGTACCTCAAAAGACACAAATTTTGGTAAATAGATTGTGCAAAACAAGAAATTTTTTCAAAGGATGGGGGAAAAAAGGCACATTTCATCAAAAGATCACAATTGAAGGTAAAATTCGCATAAAAATAGCAAAAAAAGCGACCAATTTTGCAAAAAAATCACAAAATAAAGATAAATTTGATAAAACGGCAAATTTCATCGAAAGCTTGCAAGAAAAACGACAAATTTTACCAAAACACCTTGACAAAATGACGAATTTTTGCCACATATCATAAAAAACACAAATTTCATAAAAAGATCGCAAAAACACAGTCTAGGTACCTCAAAAGACACAAATTTTGGTAAATAGATTGTGCAAAACAAGAAATTTTTTCAAAGGATGGGGGGAAAAGGCACATTTCATCAAAAGATCACAATTGAAGGTAAAATTCGCATAAAAATTGCAAAAAAAGTGACCAATTTTGCAAAAAAATCACAAAATAAAGATAAATTTGATAAAACGGCAAATTACATCCAAAGCTTGCAAGAAAAACGACATATTTCACCAAAAGACCACGAGAAAAGAACAAATTTGGTCCTGGTATCATAAAAAACGTGAATTTCATCAAAAGATCGCAAAAACACGGTCTAAGTACTTCAAAAAACACAAATTTTGGTAAATAGATTGTGCAAAACAAGAAATTTTTTCAAAGGATGGGGAAAAAAGGCACATTTCATCAAAAGATCACAGTTAAAGGTAAAATTCACATAAAGATAGCGAAAAAAATGACCAATTTTTCTAAAAAATCACAAAAAAATATATATATACATTTGATAAAACCGCAAGTTATATCGAAAGCTCGCAAGAAAAACGACAAATTTCATCAAAAGTTCCAAGACAGGATTTCTGAAAATTGATTGATCAGCTTCCTGCTGACTGTTGATTTTGACCTTTAGTTACAAATGGGGAATGAATTTTATGTCTCTACTATATTTATGTTTACATACAGTAAACTATGTTAGATGGCAATTTGTCTGACACAGAAAGGATTTAAAGTCATGCTGAATGATTTTTGATACAGTAAGTTCTGTCAGAAGCAGAATATCATCTATGGCAGAAAATTTCTATGGGCTAGATATATCTTGGACAGAATTTACTGTATGTCTGTTGTTTTATAGATCATAAGCATGTGATTTTAATACTGAAAACAGATGATTCACTTTTTAATAACTCTCTTAATTACTTTCAGCTGGATATGGAAGTCGAGAGACGAGTTACTTCTTTAATCGGTGACATGAAGAAAATTCAAGAGAGACTGGATATTCTATGTCTAACAAATTCCTGGAATTAAGGAAACTGATACAACTAAACACAGCTACATGGGGTGCAATAACAATGGTATATTAAAATTTATCTGCATTTAGTGCTGAATATATCTGTTCTAATATTAATTTCATGTTGCTGTTGCATACTGCTGAATTCATAATTCAACTATATTAGGCTCTGTGTTCACATCTTAAAATTTGTAACTATTAGATATTATTTTAGATACCAGAAAAATAATGAGATAACCATCTCATTCACACACATTCATTCAAAATGGAAAATTTCTCAAGACATGTAAAATTTATTATAAACATGATATCATGATTACATTATATACCTAAATTATAATTCATGTAATAAATGTCATTAGATATCACTTTTTTTGTACAGTATTTTTTGTTTTTTATGTATACTTTTTTAATGATTCCTTGATTAGTATGAACAAAATTTCTATTGGTGCACTAAGCATAGAACAGGTGCCCTTATTCCACCAAAGTGGTGTGTAATTTCAGAATGTCAAAGAAAATTTAATTTGAGAAGTAAAACGTTAAAGAAAATTAAGAAATTTCTTTCTGAATTATATATTTTTTTTTAAACAACATACTATAATTCTCCCTGCCACACACACACACACCACCAACACAAATCAGTGGAAATATCAAATTTGCAAAAATTTAGCTATGTTACTACAAGATGTATTCCAAAATTCTGTGCAATTGATAGGTTTTCGTTTAGCTAAATTGCTACTCTTGCAAGTTTAAAGCATTTAATTGCATTACAATATGTTATAAATCAAAACTTAAAATTACACCTAGTGGTAATTAAGCTATTATGGATAACCTAAAGAACTGTAGTAAGGCAAAGTTAAACTTGATTTTTCTATGTTTATCAAGTGTTACTCACTAAATTAGCTCACCTGTTTATATTAATGGAAATCCATGAAAATTAGGTAAACTCATTTTAAAATTTCATATCAAGCTCTAATATGTATTTCATAAAAATAATAAATATGAAACAATATCATTTTACATTGTTAAATTTTCTTTTTAAATTCATTGGTAAAAATATACAAATTAAAATTTTTCGATCTGCAGGAAAAAGTATTTAGGTTGAGAGTTGAACGTAAGACATGTACAATTATTTTCAACATCTTGACATACCTAGACTGACAGCTAGTCGACAAAAATTTCATTGTAATAACTTTATTGCCAGTAGCATCTATTTTTTTATCAAGTTTCATTATCTATGATATATTCTGTCGAGTTGTTTACATGTCAGATCTGATACTATTTCCAATAAGGTTATTAAGTTTGAGTCAAATGTGTCAACTTATTGTCAGTATAGGTAACTCAAGAGGCAAAATTTGGAAATTTAAGTCAAATATCTTTTATTTAACTCTTTCCTGGGCACCTTTTCACTTTGTCAGAAAAGTTTCCATTCACAATTGCATCACAATATTACATTATTTATGTATATTATTTTTTTGAGAAGGTTGGTTATTGATTTATTACAATGTTTTCTCCTCATTCAATGTATGTTTAAATGGGTGCTGTAATATTGTAGGATTAGGTAGTGCTGTAATTGAGCGAAATCTGTTCATCATGAATCTTTTACTGATATTTTTGTTGAAATTAGCATGAGAAATTAAAAGAAGTTTTATACATACCTATGACCATGATTTTTTAAAGTTAGGTTGTAACCATAGAATAATGTGCTCCACTGCTTTAGCATCTGGCAGATTTTTTGTTTAAAAATATTGAATTCAGAACAGAAAATTATGAATAACTATTTTATTTTATTTATGGATTTTCTATCATCGTATAAAGTAAAAATAACTACTAAAATTTATTGGTGAAAATTCACGATACCTAAATAGAAAATCAGCCATATGCGACAACAGGGCTTTGATTGCATCACTCAAGAAGTTGCATATACCAGGAAAAACACAAGTGGTAGAAATTACCTTTTGAATTTTTTCTTATCTTTATCAGACAGTCTTTTTTTAATGTGCTTATTTAGTATAAATTCAATTTATTTTCAAACAGATGATTTAATTTAATAGTACATTGATTTAAAAGGAAGGAAATATTTACAATAAACATGCTAACTGCTCTTATAAATAACTAAATCTTTTGAAAATATTTCTTTAAAAACTTAACTCAAGATAACAATAGCTGTCAATCTTTTAGTTTTTATTTTCTAAAACAAATATATTTTCCTTTATTAAAGAAATTATATAATTACTACCTAAAATCAAAATACGTCATATTAAGTGTTATATATTTTATTTAGTTTATTAAATATGTTTTTTTTAAAAGGTTGATTGTTATGTAATGTGATTTTAATGTCCCCAAGTTGATGTAATTTCAGTCATATTTCTTTAACTTTAATTTTTTTACACCTAATTATATCCAGTAGCTTTTCAACTATCTAAAGTTGTTAAGATAAATTCTCTATTAAAATTGTGAATATATTTAAGGTGGTGTTGGACAGGCTTGGTAAGTTTTTGACATGCAACAGTTTTTGATGGCTTTAATCATGGCCAAAAATCTATATTTATTTACATATGTATGTATCTATCTATATTTATATTTAATAAGTAAAATTTATTTGCTTTTAATAAAGAAAATGTTTCTAAATATGTTGTAGAAAAAATAAATTTAAATTTTTGAAGAAACATATTTTGAAGAGTAAACAAAATCTTAGAATTTGGAAAACTTATCTTTTGTAACTTTATTTAATAAATTTTAATGTGTTATTCAAAATCTGCAGGGATATTATATTATTAAGAAATTTATTTATAACCAAACTTAGTGTATAGTTAAAATAATATTAAAGATTGGACATTTTTAAGGATAAATATTAACATTTTCTGAACTTTAGACACTTTTGAAGAAAATTCTTTTAATCAGGTTGAGCATTCATCAATCATTCCCAATCTGAGAACTTCTATTATTTATCTTGCTATTTGATTTTTCTTACCTTACTTTAAAGTAAACATTATTTGTATTCTTGATACTAATAGTTTGTCTGCTTTGGGAGGGGGGGGGGAATTGATATAAAAATGGTTTATAAAGATACATAATAAGAATAGCATGCATTGTATTTAAATTCAAATTAACCTACTAGATATTATGCATATAATGTGTAAAGCATAAAAAAAAATAATAATAATAAATAAATAAATAAATAAATAAATAAACACGTATATTAAGTATAACACTTTTGAAAATCCTGCATTTATAACACTTAACTTGTTCCTTATAAATATAGCTATGTCAAAATGCATACTAAATAACTTTAGATTTTTTTTTACAAATATTAAAAATAAATAAACAATAACAATAACAATAAATAAACAAAATGTTTAAACATAATTTTTGTGCAAATATTTCTGCATGTCCATTTTGAGATAAATTTCTGGGATTTGGAATTTGTTATTTTTACCTTAATTTTTATTAATTAAAAATATTTTAAGACATTGCTAATTACCCATAATATAATTAAATTTCAACATGAAGTATGGCAATAGAAGCTAGTTTTAAAATTTGTTTCCTGAACAAACTCTAGTGCACTGCAGCAGATTGTGACTCTGGGTTTTTGACGTTTTAAACCCTTGTCATGTCACAAACCCTTTTTTGATGTCAAAAAACGTTCCCTGGTGATGGATATGGATGTTTTCTATCATCTGTGATCCTTCTATATTGCATGTGTTCTTAATAAGACTGCTAAAATATAAAAGCAGTTATTTATCAATAATTAATTATTATTTGTATTATTTTTTAATCTTGACTTTTGTATGTAATTATATATTTTAATTCTAATCATGGGTCAATAAAATAAATTTAAATTGTTTTTTAGTTAGGCTTTTTACATCAAGGATTTGTTTAATTTAAAACTATATTGTATTCATATACAGGGTACATGATTTTATATGAGCGACTGTTTTTATGAAACAAGTCAGAAAACATGAATAGGAATAAGTTTTTGTATCAAAAATGTGTTTTTAACGGAAGCATGATGGCATGATAAGAATATTTACAGAACTCATCCCTATCAAGCATTTTTATTATCCAATGTGCCCATCTGCTGCTACCAGATAATCGGGAGTTTATTGTAGCAAATACATTTTTTTTTAAAACATGTATTTGAATTTATTTATGAACAAATATTAAGTATTTAATTATTTTTCTTATCAATTTCTCTCTAGGATATGTTCCTCAATGGAAGAAACCTGCAAATTTATTTTTCAAATGGCAACTAACTACTCTTCGGACCAAATATTTAGAAGAAAATTCTGCTATAGAATGTGTAACTGTTTCATTATTATGTTGTATATTACAGTTTAAATTTAAATATTCTTACAGCATAGAATTAATTTAATGAATGAAGTGTATATTTTACAATAAAATATATTTGTATATTTATGTGTCCTGTATTTTTATTTTCATATATATTGTATTTTTATTTATTTATTTTTTTAGTTCTTAGGCATCAGCATTAACAAGAATAATTAAAGTTTATCTGTTCTTTTTTCTGTTTCAGAATATTGTTTTTTAACGATTAAATAACATGAGAGGAGGGGAGAAAAGATAAAGTCAAAGAATGTAAAAAATACTATTTAACATCCAGCACAAATTAAGCAAATAAATATTGTTGGCTTTATCCAAATCATCGTTATTGTTTACTTTTCCACTTTCCCTACTTATGTGTTAAATCCAAGTATTATTCTTGTCTAATTTCTATGTATTAAGTAGTTAATTAGCAATGCCATTTTGTTTATTTTATTTAACACTGGCTTAAAATTGTACTCAAAAAATTTTATGTTCCCCATTGAACAAAGTAGCTCTATATCAACATGAATGATATTTAGAGATAGTAAATCAAACAGCATATATTTTTTTTTTTTTTTTTTTTTTTTTTTTTTTTTTTTTTGTGTGTGTGTGTGTAGCACATTATTTATTACTAAGTTAATTGTTTACTGCATTACAATTATCTTATTGTGGCTAAAACTCGTTTAAAATGTTAACTTTGGTAGTATCTTCTGAGAAGTGCTTTACTTTAATAAAATGATGAAAAACAAAATAAACTGTCTAGAACTATAAATTAAAAGTAGTATTTGCCTCAATTTGTTTTATTTTACGAGAATATTAAATAATTATATTTAATTTAGTATGTATATTTAAGAATAGTTTATTGTTGAAATATTATTCTTCATTTCTCACATGTTCAAACTAAAAAATTAACAAAAAAAAAAGTTAATTTTTAGTGAAAAAACATATTTTCAGCTAAGAATTTTATTTCTGGCATATTTTTATTAAATTATTGAAAAAAGATATCCATTTTTTATCCCTTTATTGGAAACAAGAAACCTTTTAAACAAAATGTAAACTACTGCCGGTGAGATTTCTAATTTCTATAAATTACTATAAAATACAAAATGCAAGAAAATTTGATTATTTTTGGGGAAAAGATATAATTTTTTATTTGCAAAGTGTCAAACTAAATTTTTATTTATAACTTCTAGTAAGATCATTCATTATTTATTTATTTTTTTTTAAATTGGTGTCAGAGCTTAAATTTCTGTATTTCTTTTTTAGCTAAACATAAACAATATCATTATTTCTAGCATTATCAAATGTCACTTTTTAAAAGATTTTGATTTTTTGAATATTAATATTTTCAGATTAAAACAACCACAAGTCATTTTTTTCTATTAAACTTTAAAAATTAGAAAAATAATCATAACTAAACTTTGAAAAGTATCATTTGACATTGCTAGAAAGAATATTAAATATTTCAAACTCAAAATAATATGGAAGCAAGAAAAATTTTCGTCTGAGCATATTCCGCTGTTTATGAACAAAACATACAAAGTTAGGTTATTTTGAATTTTCAGCATTTTCTGGTGCAGGAAATTTTGCTTTTAAAGCCAGGGAACACTGAAAATTCAAAGTAATCATTTAGCACTGAATATTTCTGTTATCAGAAAAAGGAACCCTTTTTATTATTATTAGAGGGTGGAGAAATTTTTTCAAAATATAATTTATATCGGGAAGGGATGTATAAACTTTAAAATGTAATAATTATTTTGTCATAAAAAATCATTAATGGAGGACAATCCTTGAAACATTTTTGTTGTTGGAACCATACCTTTAAAACTATATAATGATTAATAAATTATTTAATAAAGGAAGGCACCCAGTATAAATTTTAATAATGTTTGACTTGAGTTATTTTTACTGGAAAGTAAAAATGTAAGAATAAAAAAAAGTGCCACTTTTACTAAGAGGCACAAAATAGACTTTCAAAGGCACATAATGTGCCTCTTAATTTCAAAAGCAGTGTGTGCCTCTTAATATTCAGAGGCACAAAAGTTAAAAATGTACCTCTTATATCAGAGGCACTGTTTAAAGATTGTGCCTTTTAATTTCAAGGGCACCGTGTGCCTCTAAATATTCAGAGGCACAAAAATTAAAAATGTACCTCTTATATCAGAGGCACAGTTTTAACAGTGTGCCTCTTAATTTCAAAAGCACCATGTGCCTCTCAATATTCAGAGGCAAAAAAATTCCGAATTTGCCTCTCATATCAGAGGCACAGTTTTAAGAGTGTATGCTTAAGATTTTCAATCGTTCCGAAGAACTCTATAACACAAAATATCTGAATTACATTGGGGATGGGGATACTAAAACTTTCCTTGAACTTCAAAAGGCTATGGATCAAAAACTGATTTAAACAAAGTCGAATGTGTCGGACATATTCAAAAAAGAATGGGAAGCCGATTACGAAAACTGAAAAATTCAATGCGTGGAAAAAAAATTAGCTGATGGTAAGCCTTTAAGTGGTAAAGGTCGATTAACAGACAAATTTATAAACCAAGTGACAGTTTACTATGGAAAAGCCATAAGAGATAATAAAAATTCCGTCGCAGATATGCGTAAAGCAATTTGGGCAATCTTTTTTCACAAGCGTTCAACTGACGGTGAACCGTTGCATGATTTCTGCCCTGTTCGTTCAACATCTTGGTGTGAATACCAAAAAGCAAAAGCAAGTAACTCCCTGAAACAGTTTAAACACAAACACACAATGCCAGTACCTGTCATGGATTGTATCAAAAAAACTTTCAAGGACTTGTCAGATCCAAATTTACTAAAACGGTGCCTCGGTGGTCGAACTCAAAACCCGAATGAATCATTTAATTCACTTGTTTGGAAAATGTGTCCTAAAACTTCAGGTTCAAGCAAATTAATTGCTGAAATAGCTGCGAATGAAGCAGTTGTAGCTTTCAATGAAGGGCGCAAAGGAAGACTGCAAGTTATCAAAACTTTAGGTTTTAATGTAGGACAAAATGCACTCGAAGCAGCCAGGAAAGTTGATGAACTGAGGATTAGAGAAGCAGGAAAAGCTGCAGAAGAATGCAGCTTAGAAGCTCGAAGAGCTAGATATATGATAAACAATTCAAAACTTGAAAAAATAAAAGATAAAGAAGGTATAGTGTATGAAAGCGGAAAGTTTTAAAATGCATTCGAAAGCTGCTTTTGTTCAATAAAAAAATATTTTTTTCATTAAATATTTTAATTTTATAAAAAAGCATATATTTTATTCACTTGAAAAGTCAATGCAATGTAAAATATAACATTAAATGATTTTTTTTAAGGTAAGTGGAACGTTTCCTATTTGCATGATTATCGTTTTTCACGCAAGTCTGTGTATTTTGTGTATTCTGCAGCGTTTTACAAATTTTTCAATATTTATCAATTTAAACTAGCATTTAATTTTATTTTTAATTCTGAAAGTTATACAATTGTTTTGTTTTGTTCATTCTGAATTTTATATTTAAAAAATCCACTTTAATCATAAAACGGAATTTTCTCAAAATGTATTTTTTTGCGCTTTTGCGCATATCTCCAAAATCATTTGAAGTACAGCTCCGAAATTTTTACCTTACCTAAATGTTCATACAAAGATGACAAGGAACTAAAGTTATGCAGCTGTGTATAGTTTGAAAGAAATTATAGGGCTGAATGTGTGCAAAAATGAACGGCTTTTTCTCAAAATGAAGTTTTGCATGCTTGTGCATATCATATCTCCAAAACCATGAGAAGTATAGCTTCAAAATTTCTATCCTATCTAAATATATATATAAACATGAAAATAAATTAGAATTATGCAGCTGTGTTTAGTTCGAAAAAAATTATAAGATTGAACGTGTGCAAAAAATAATGATTTCTGTTTTTTATAATTCAAAAGTAATTGCTATTTTTCTAACTAACCATTTATATAAAATTAAGTTTAAATTATAGTCTAGAATATTATGTTTATTTTAAGAAAAAAAATTATGCAAATCGTATGAAATCTGCATGAGATATCATGCATGCAGTAAGCGATTGTTCAACGCTTATTCGACGTTATTTTTTTGTTTTTAATCATTTTAAAACCTACTCTTTGGTATTTTTTGCACATTATATATCCAAATTAAATATTTTTAATGCAGGTCAATATCATATAAAGATATTTTGAAAGTTCTGGGACATTATTATTTACAAAAAAAAAAAAAAAAAAAAAAAAAAAAAAAATGCAAACCATATAATTGAATTTCGTATTTTTTGCAAGTCGCAAACATGTACACAAATTCCTACATTTTACTCCATTTTACAAACTATTTTTTTATTTATCAATTTAAACAAGCATCAAATTTTATTTTTAATACTGAATATGTTATATTATTAATAGTTTTATTTCTTTTTTTTTATGAGTTTTATATTTGTAAAATACATTTTAATCTTTAAACGGCTTTTATTCAAAATTATGTTTTTTACACTTGCGCGCGTGATATCTCCAAAACCGTTCAAAGTATAGCTTCAAAATTTTTGCCCTGCCTACATGTACATATAATGAAGAAAATGAACTAGAATTATGCAGTTGTGTTCAATATGAAAAAAATTACAAGGTTGAATGTATGCAAAAATTCATTATTTTTTTATTTTCTATAATTAAATCTAATTTCTCTGTATCTAATTAGCCATTCATAAACATTCTAGTTCAAATTGTAGTCCAAGGTATTATGTTTAATTTAAGATCAAATTTATGCAAATCACATGAAATCTGCATGAGATATCTTGCGCGCAGTGAAATGTTATACGTCGTAATTTTTTAAAAATATCATTTCGAAATCGACCCCATAAAAAAAATTGCTGTATTATATCTAAACAAAAAATTTTTAAAGAAAGTTCAATACCATATAAAGATATTTTGAAATTTTTATGTTTCCAGAGACATTACTCTTTTTTTTTTTAAATGTACAGCACATGAAACAATTTTACGTTTTCTGCGGCTTTTAAAGGTGTACTGTCCCCTTAAAATACTGGAACAGTTGTATAATACCATTTCAGTTGTACAACTCAAATTTACTTTTGACCTACAAAAACAATTAACACCCGTCCCATTTCATCAAACTACTGAATCATTCCAAGACTTTCTGTATGTAGTTGAGTGCACTAGTATCACATCTTGGAGCTGTTGTGAAACTTTCTGTAATGACCCTATGTGCAGTACAGGGGGTATATCAATGTGCCCCAGTTCCCCCTACCTACAATAGTTATATTTAACGGAAATATTTTTCTCCCCTAAATAATTAAAAATCCTAATCTACGTTATTATTATTATTTTTATTAATCTAATATTTTTTAAAAAGTATTGAAAAGTAGTGAATATTTGTTTCAACATTTTTTTAAAATTATTATTCTATTTAATTTAAATGTAGGTTCCTTAAGGGAAAACCCGACCCGGAAGCAAGGCCAATTCACATTAATTTTTCTCTTACATTTTGTACTTATTTATTATATGTAACTGAATTGTATACAAGTGTTAAGATTTCTCAAGAATCACCCGGTTGATAATGTTAAGTTTATGGAGGCGTTATTTTCGAATATCTCGCTCAAATATTAACATTTAATTTTTTTTTCTATAGAATAGTTGAGGATGTCAAGTTATACTTTTTGATTTTGATTTCGATTTTTTTTACTACTTTAACTTTCGGAACCGGTTCTGAAATTGAATCTACACTAATATAAAACAGATATAATCATAATCTAAAAATTCAAAACTAGACTTTAAACTAGCCGCCCAAAGCTATCCTATGTAGAAAAAAAAAAATTAAATCTGAGCAAGGTATTTCAAAATAATGGCCCGTAGACTTAACATTATTATCCAGATCTCTTTGAGTGACTCGAGTAGCGCGTTAACCCCTTAAATGGTTAATTCTTTTCTGTTCAATAAATTGAAAATAGCGGGTTCACACTACTATTATTAAAAAAAATATTCGTTAAATTTAGTCTAAAAATTTCAGCTTTTCAATAGTATGAAAATTTTCTTAAAAATAATAGTGATGTGAAAAATCTTGTGATATATACACATAAAAGTAATAATAGTGGTGTAAATAAGCAAATTTATCTTGCCCGAACAGTGTTCGGGCAAACCAGTTAAGGGGTTAAAGCTCTCGTGTTTCTCTTAGGAGTGTACCAAGTCTTATATCCTCTTAATTTTTAAATATGAAAATTTAGAATTTATTCGATAAAGATTCTCTTTCCTTTATGAAAAGGGAAACCAGAAAACCTTAGTTCAGATTGTTTATCTGCAAAATATGGTAATCGATAAAAAATATTAATCATATTCGATGTCAAAATTTTACTTTTCAAAAATTCTTATTTTTGCACCGAAACTTTTGGGTATTTTAACTATTGTTTTGTTGTTTTTGGATCAAAAAGGGGTTCGGAGCAATCAGCTAGTAACCTCTTATAACAGAAATAAATGCAATTAAAAATTCTAAAGTATAAAGTAGTACATGTACGATCTCGATTTCTCATATACGGACAATAACAAACATTCGAAATCTCTTTTGGGAATCAGAGTTTAACTCGGAGAATTGTAGAGGGCGCTTTTTCTCGCTGTGTCTAATGAAGAATTTGCCTTGCACGCTTGTGTTTTCTCAGTTATAACTTAAATAAAATTGCGTTTTGTGAATTTTTTTTAGTAAAAATCGCCTTTTTCTGTGTTACATGCTGCACATACGATTCCCTAAAGAAATTTCAGAATTTCTCTATATGATATTTTTTTTTTTTTTTTTTCAAACTTAAAGCGCAAACTGTTGAAAAAAAAAGACTTGTCGATTTTTTAAAATAATGAAACCTGAAAGATAAAGTTAATTTTTTTCCCCTCCCATACATCCTAATCAGTATTTACAGTATTTAAATTTAACGAGAAGATTTTTCCCCCCTGAATAATTAAAAACCATAATCCACGTTATTATTATTATTATTATTGTTATTAATCTAATATTTTTTTAAAAAGTAGTGAATATTTATTTGAAATTTTTTTTTATTATTATTCTATTTAATCTAAATATAGGTCCCTTAAGTCAAGACCCGACCTGGAAGCCACGCCCATTCACATAAATTTAACTCTTGTATGTTACACTCATTTATTATATGTAATTGAATTGTATCCAAGTGTTAAGATCACTCAAGAGTCACTGGAAAAAAACCCGGATGATAATGTTAAGTTTACGGAAGGGTGATTTTCGAATATCTCGCTCAAATTTTAATATTTTTATTCGATTTTTTTTCTTTTTTGTACAGGAAAGCTGAAGACTGGCTACAACCGGGCTATGTTTTACATTGTCAGTTTTGATTTCAGATTCTTCTTTTAAATTACTTTAACATTCGGAACCGGTTTCAACTGGTTCTGAAATGAAAATTATCTTAATATAAAACAATTGTAACTAAAATCGAAAAATTAAAAGCTAGACTTAAAACTTAGCCGAAAAAAAAATATATTAAGGTTTGAAAAAGATATTTGAAAGCAACGCCTCCATAGACATCATCCGGATCTTTTTCAGTGACACGTTTAGGCTCTTAAGGGAAGGTCCCACTCAGATGCCTCGCCCATATACATTAATTTAGTCTAATATGTTACACTTATTTATTATATGTGACTCTATAATGTCATCTAAGCGTTCTAAACAAGTACAGTTTAATTCATGTGTTTCAGGAAATTATGCAAGATCTTCTAACAATTTAGAAATGTCAATGTAATAGTTTTTTAGTTTCCGAAAGCATTATATTTTTCAGCTAAAAATCTATTAATTCCTAAAATACGAAAGCGATTTTGTTAAAAAATGTTTTTGTAGAACAGCATAAATATAAGATTATATATGAGAGACAGTTTTAAATAATTTTATTTAGTTTTAAAAATATCAAAAATGAAAAAATTCTGAAAATTTTCCTTTGTTCTGAAATAAACATATCAATAAATAAATAAATAAATAAATAAATAAAAATGTCAAAAAATATCAAAAATCTGAAATAAAAATATGAAAAACAAACAAACAAAAAAAATTCTGAAAACCTTCCATTTTTCTGAAACAAAAATATCAAAATTAATAATAAAATGTTAAAAATCAATAGTAAAAATATCAAAATTTTAAATAAAATTATCAAAAATTAAAGTATTCTGAAAAATTGCCATTATTCTGAAAAAGAAATCAAATATCAATATTAAAAATATCAAAAATTAACAATAAAATTAACCATAATCAATAATTTTTACCTTTTGATTTATTATTATTGATTTATTATTAATATTTTTATATCAAAATATACCAAAAATCTGAAATAAAAATATCAAAAATGAAAAAATTCTGAAAATTTTCCATTTTTCTAAAATAAAAAGATAGATCAAGTAGTTTCCGATAAAGTTTTAAAAGCTCTCGTGTTTCTGATAGGATTTCTTTATCCAGTCTTGTGTTCTTTTCATTTTTAAAATTCAAATTTAGAATTTATTCGATTAAGATATTCTTCCATTTGTGAAAAGTGAAACTAGAAACCTTATTCAGATTGTTTGTTTGCAAAGTATGATAATCGATAAAAAACGTTTATTAACTATAATTTATTCATAATCATAATCGATGTGAAAATTTTCTTTTTTTTATTTCTTTTAATCCCTCCGGAACATTACAAAGATAAAATATTAATGTAAAAAGTTGCACATTTCAACAATTTAACTTCTTATTTTGAATTGTTAAAACTCATGAAGAGGTTAGGACTAACAACCTAGTAACCTCTTATAATTAAAATTAATGCGAAGAAATTTAAGCTGTGCGACATAATAAAGTCCGAATGTGATTCCCTTATACGCCCTTAACAAAATGTCAAAATCTCTTCGGGGAATCAGAGTTTTCGATCAGAGAACTGCAGGGGACGCTTTTCCTGTTGCGCGTAATGAGGAATTTGCTTTACACGCTTGTGTTTTCTTAGTTATAACTTAACTGAGATTGCGATTTTTTATTTTTTATCGTAAAAACTGCCCCTTTACTCTGTTCCATGCCGCACATACGATTTACTAATAAAAATTCAGTAATATCTCTTCGTGAATTTCCTTCAAATTTGGAGTACAAACTGTTGAAAAAAGGGACTTTTCGTTTCTTTAAAATAATAAAACCTGAAAGAAAACGCTATTATTATGATTACTATTATTACCATTAATACATTATTATCATTACTAGTGTTTTTTTCTCTCGTCCTTTATAAAATTGTGATTTTTTTTTTAAATTAAAAACTGCCTCTTCACCCTGTTACATGCCGCACATACGATTTACTAAAAAAAATTTCAGAAATATCTCTTCTTGAATTTCCTTCAAAATTGGAGTACAAACTCTTGAAAAAAAAAAATAAATACTTTTCGGTTCTATAAAATAATAAAACCTGAAAGAAAAATCTAATATTATTTATGTATTATTATCATTATTAGTTTTTTCCTTCGAACTTTATGATCAGTAGCCTTTTTTTATTGTTCTATTTAATCTAAATACAAGTCCCTCAAGGGAAGCCCCGACCCGTAAACCACGCCCATCTACATTAATAATACTAATACACTTTATACTCTTTTATTATATGTAACTAAATTTCATTCAAGCGTTAATGTATATTTTAATTCATGTGTCTCAGGAAACTTTGCAAGAACTTCAAACAAATTTTGAAGCGTGTCAGTTTTTTAGTTTCCAATAAAAAATGTATTCTTCAGCTAAAAAATACCTTAACTGTAAAAATACGCAAGAGATTTTGCTAAAAAATGTTTTGGTAGGAAAAAAAATAAGATTAGTTGTGAGAGGCAGTTTTAAACATTTTTAATTAATAAAATATACATATATCAAAATGGAAAAAATTCTGAAAATTTTCCATTTTTCTGAAAAAAAATGAAAATCAATAGTAAAAAATCAAAATATCAAAATTCTGACATAAAATATCGAAAATGAAAAAAATTTCATTGTTCTGAAATAAAATTATCAAAAATTCATTATAAAAATGCGAAAAATCAATTAAAAAAACATAAAAGTATACAAAAAATCTTAAATAAAAATATCAAAAATGAAAAAATTTTGGAAAATTTCCTTTGTTCTGAAATTGTAATATCAAAAATCAATAATAAAAGAATAAAAAATCAATAATATAAATATAAGAAATCTGAAGCAAAAACATCAAAAATCTGAAATAAAAATTTGAAAAATGAAAAAGTTCTGAAAACTTTTCTTTGTTCTGAAAAAAAAAAGTGGGGTGAAGTAGTTTCCAATGAAATGGGGCTTAAAGCTCTGATGTTTCTCATAGGACTGTACCCAGTCTTGTATTCTTTTCATTTTAAAAATTTAAATTTAGAATCTATTCGATAAAGATGTTTTTCCATTTGTCAAAAGTGAAACAATAAACCTTAGTTCAAACTGTTTATTTGCAAAATATGATGACCAATTAAAACTTGTTTTAATAAATGCAATGAATTCATAATCATATTCGATGACAAAATTTTACTTTTAAAAAATTCTTATCATCACACCGGAGCACTACAACAAGATAATATTTATGTAATACGTTCAACTTTTTGATATCCTAATTTTAGTTATTGTTCCTAATTAGTCAAGAAGAGGTTAGGAACAAACAGGTAGTAACCTCTTATAACCAAAGAAAATAAAGCATTAACCTCTTTGAGACGGGAGACTTTTAAGAAATTTTTAATATTTTTTCACCAGTTTTAAAACCAGAAATTTGTGACTTATAAAATTGAGAAAACGCTCCGATTAAATAAGGCAAATCTCACCGTAAAATTTTACTGGTGGGAAAAACAAGGATTCTTGAGCCCTTTTTGCGCCGTGTATACGTGTCGCTAGTTTCCAAGGGCTTCCAAGGGTAGCTTCCATAGACGTAACGTAAGTCCCTCACTGTCAGCAAATCAGTGCAAACAGCTAAGTAGTAGAAGTGGCATGCAGGAGAGAAAGGTGAAACCGAGTTCGTTTGGCGCGGTTTGGTGTGTTCAGCAGCAGCGATAATTGTCAAAATGAGGAGTCATGCTGTGGTCATCCCTATCCGCGCGAAAGCAGTGTGGCGCTCTTTCTCCGCCCCATTCTTAGAAGGAGTTCTCAAAACCCCTTCCCCGAGAATTGGGTCAAAGATCATGTCTGATCTTTGACCAACTTTATACCTTAGAGGTATAAAGTTGGATGGATCCGGTCGTTGTTATGATGTTACTTTGCGAGTAAAAGTGCAACTTTCGACACATAAAATTTATTATTTTACCGAATCCTGCATCAATGAGGATTTTTCTATTGCATGTATTCATCTGCTATCTACTTTCAATATAGAAAATATATCATAGCAACAGATCAAATTGTAAAATCTCCCACAATCTTTAAGTCTCAAGCCAAAAGAAATACGAACGACTAGATATAGCATTTCCTCCATTAAACAGCGCATGAGTTAACTGATTCTTGGGTTGCTTCCTAGCACGACTTGGCGAAGAAACGCCAAGTACTATGAGAAATTATTGCGTACAGGCGATTCATTGTATTTTGGGGAATAGTTTGTGTGAACAGTTTAGTAGAGTGGTTAAGGCTTGCGATTCCAATAGACACGAATATGTGGATCTATTACCAATCCCGAGTTCGCTTGTTCTGTCCCCGAGGGGGACTTAATTTTCTTATCTTGTTTTTAATCATTATTAATTTTGTTAATAAAGCTCAGTCTGTTTTTATTATCACTTTTTGTAATCAAATATCTAAATACATTTCTGAGATTCTACTAAATTTAATTTTATCTGTAGGGCCTCATTTCATACTAAACCGAAAATGAACCACGTCAATTCCCCTACCCCTCCTGAAATTTTTTCTCCTCACTTTCTCGTAATTTTTCAAGATAATATGGATAATTCTTAAATTTCTCCAATACGGGACGGTGCTGTCTGATTCATCAGGTCCGGCACAATAATTTGATTATATGCACCGTTATCACATTCCATTTGTAACCCTTTGTAAATTGGCATAAATAAACTTTCTCAGAGTTTTACATGCCTGTATACATGCAAAAAATTAATTCTAATCTACATGAATGTATATTAACCCATAGGCGCTTCAAGCACCCCAGAAAAATACAACATAAATACGATATTCCTAAATAAATATACGTACATATGTCAGAAGTCGTAAAGCATATTCATAAACATTATCAAATGATTAGCATGTTTATCAAAATCATTACGAATAATAATAATAAAAAGAAGATGAAGAAAATAAAAGCATTATATATATAAAACCCCTCCGTGTATAACAATTCCGGGGTCACCCTTTTCCACGAGAAAAAGAAACTCATTCACCAATAAAAACGTTTCATAGTCGTACTGGAACGTTCTCATTGGTCAGATTTACAGATGGAGCTGTAAATGACGTCACTACATTTTACTTCGCTTTTAAATCTTTCCACGATTTCAAAAAGTATATTTAATTAAAACTTTTTATTAAAGGAAAGCGAAGGTGCGTTTTAAATGCAATATTGTTAAAATTTTTATATTCGGGTTGCTTTACTTTTTTTTCTTTACAGCCGTGAATGACTCTTGAGAATTTCAAATCTATAAAAAACATTGTGAAAAGTTACCTCCGATTTTAAAGGCAATCTGTTTTCTGACCAATGAAACCGTTCCATAGTCGTAATGGAGCGTTCTAAATGGTCAGATTTACAGTGAGAGTTGTAAATGACGTCATTACATTTTACTTCGCTTTGAAATCTTTTCACGATTTCAAAAACAATATTTAATTAAAACTATTTATTTAAGCAAACCGCGGGTGCGTTTTAAATTTCATTATAATCCCCACCCCCATCTATCAGATAGTTTTGCTATAGTTTTAAATGCAGATTTCTGTTGAAATTTTCTTTCTTTCTTTCTTTTTTTTTCTTTTTCTTTTTCTTTTCTTTTCTCTTTTTTTTTGGGGGGGGGGGGTTAGATTTTTCTCTTTCCAAGTTTAATCGCTATATTTATCAAAATTGTTTCAGCCTAAAGTGGCTATGATTGACCACAGTTGTAATTTTTTTATCATCCTTTACAAATGCAAACACGTCATTTTGACGGGCTATCTTCTAGTATTATAATAATTACAAAGCTTACTTTCCAGAATTTTGATCATCCGAGTTAATGGATAAAATTCTGCCTCATAATCATTATTGTAGGAAGATTTTGTATAACTCTGCCCCTATTTTAAAAATAATGCTTGTAATTCTGTAATTGTGGCTTCGAAAGGTGTGCCACATTTGCAGAGTTAAAATAAATAAAATAAAATGATAAACCAAGCTAAAAGATAAGTTTATAAATTATAAATTGCTTCCAAACTGAAAAAAAAAAAAAATTCCATTAAAACAACAACTGATATAAGTTTTCACAATATTTATGGCAAAACTTATAATATTTTCAATAGTTGGATAATACCTTTGCAATACCTTTCCATATATTAATATTATAAAACATAAATTTTAACAATGTAAAATTCAAAGTAAGCCGTTTCCATTTATATCTGCAAGAAAGTAAAATCAGGGGAAATCGTTTGTAATTGAAATTTCTATTAGGTTATTTATATTTAATGTTTTTTTTAAATATCCCATCAATATTTTATTCCATCAATTATTATCCCATCATATTATTATTATCCCATCATTACAGCAAAACGTATTTTTTGTATTTTCGTTTTATCCGTATGCTAATGGATAATTATAAAAGATTACACTGTTTATAGAAATATTTTTTATTTTAATTGTTTTTGTGTTTAAGAACGAAGTTCTATTATTTATCTGTTAAATTCACATTTTACTTATTTATATACATATCTAACATGCGACAATTTAATTTCGACTGTCAATTTAGCTATGGAATTTTACGCGATAATAAAGAAATGATGAAATATTTACATTCTATTATTTCAAATGCACAGAATTGTCCGACGAGTAAATATACTTTGATCCAATTCGTTAATAATTAATTAAAAAGCCTGCTGCCCGGTTTGTAGCCCATGACTTATGAATGCATGTTTTCTTTCTTGGAGTAATCGGCAGATGGCAGCACCACCGAATGAAGCATTGAAATTTTCAAAATTGGTTTCTACGACACTTTCCATTTCACTTTAAACATAAATAATTAAAATGAAAAAAGAAAGAAAACAAAGCTTCGTCACACTCCTAGAAAACAATGAATTTATCTAATTATAAATTTTTGAAATCTGTGGTGCATTGCAAAAAATTTCGGCAATTTAATCTCGCACTCAATCAACAAATCCTAAAAGAAAAAATGAAATAATCTATTTTTAATAATAATAATTACTTTAATTAATTTAGAAACAATTCCTTTATTGTTGATGGATTAATTTTATGTTTTTCGCACTTTTTTTCATGCAATTTAAAATTAGATTTGACCATGATGCATAAAACCCCTATAATATTAACTAATTAAAAAGACCGCTGTTTGGTTTGTATCCCAATACTTAGGAACGCGTCTTTTCTTTCTTTGAAGAGTCAGAAGATGGCAGCACAACCGAATGAACCATTGATATTTTCAAAGCAGGTTTTTACGATACTTTCCTCTTAAGCGTAAATAATTAAAATTAAAAATATAGAAAACAAAGCTTTATTATTTTTTGAACTAAATAATTGAAATTTCATAAGTAAAAATAAAATTTATATTTATTTTATTATCTACCAAATAATCCCTGACAGCTAAAACCAAGCAAAAATTTTAAAACATTTCCTCATCAATATTCTCACACACACAATAAATAAATACACAAGTAAAAAGACATTTCCTGCACTGATTTTGAAAAAAGATTGAAATTCAGTATTCATAAAAAAAATTTCAAAAAAAAAAAAAAAAAAAAAAAAATTATTCATTTTGTACGATAAATAAAAAGTTTATTAACTGAAAATGTAGATATTTATACAATATATTTATACAATATATTTATATTATTCCTTATTATTTTAACTGCAACAAATACATTTTGCTGTGTGGAAATTTATATCCAAATTCGGAAAACAAAAAATCCATTTTTTTTTTGTATTAGGTAATAAGCTGATAAAGGGTATAAAAAAAAAATTCCTTATAAATGGCATTTTAATTAAATATGCTATTTTGAAATAAACTAAACTTTTTATTATTTTTTTAGTTCGTTAAACAATTTCTTAAATATAATTCATTATTAATTCATGCAATTTCTTCAATAATATTTTCATCATTGCCTTTCTTATAATTTAATATTTAGTGTAACATTTATAATAATAATAATAATAATAATAATAATAATAATAATAATAATAATAATAACTATAATTTTTTATTTGAGGAGTAGCAGAAGGAGCATCTTCATTGCTTTGAGATAAATAAACAATAGAAAGTTTATTTATTTCGTATTTAATTATTTTTTTCATTTTTCGGAGCAATTTTTTTTCTTTTTTGCTAAAACACAGTTAAATCTGACATTGTAGTTAGTTGGGAATGTTTGCTTGGTTAGATGCATGAAGTTAGATGCATCTAACTCCATGTTTAGGTGATACAGATTCAAATCATCCATATCTCAGGTCAGCATGAACAGAAAAGGCAGCTTCGTAGGTTTGTGATAAAGAAGTTGAGAAGAATTTTTCCTTCTTATTTATTACTTATTATTATTTTAACTGCAACAAATACATTTTGCTGTGTGGAAATTTATATCGAAACTCGGAAAACGAAAAATCGATTTTTTTTTTCGTATTGGGTAATAAGCTGATAAAGGGTAGCGTGCTTGTAGTAACCATTTTCGGAAGAAAAAAAATATATATATATATAAATGGCATTTTAATTAAATATGCTATTTTCAAATAAACTAAACTTTTTATTATTTTTTTAGTTCGTTAAACAATTTCTTTTGCTAAAATACAGTTAAAATTGTAGTTAACTTTGGATGCTTTTTGGTTCGATGCATGAAGATCCACAACTTTAATTGATACAGATTCGAATTTCAATGATGGAAATTATTTATATTATTAACATGCTATACTTCTTCTTTCAATTGTTTGTTGTTATAATCTTGAGCATAAAAATGTGTTAAGAGTAGAGATGGGAAATATAGTTATTTTTCGTTAACAGGTTACATCGTTCCATTCTTTTACAGGTAACAGGTTCCAACAATCTGTTATTTTTATAACATGTAACTGACGGATATTTTAATTAGAAGGTCTTTCAAACAAAACGTTTTAAATAACTTTTTGACATAATTATAAATGCTGTATTATTCAAAATCAATTTGTGATTAAACACTTAATTTTTGCGAGACAAGACTAAACTTAATTAATTATGATACTTTGAATTTCATGCACTTTTGGCATTTTCTGATACTTAAACAGGTTTTTCCAGTTATGGAGATTAAAATATTAGAAATTCATAAAATTCTAAGTATCATAATTCAGTAAGTTTTGAGCATACAAGAATACATTTTTACTGTTTTTTACTTGTTAGAACATGAAAAAATAAAGCTTATAGGATTCACACATTGGATAAAGTTTGTAATTTCTTATCTATTTAAAAATGATGTAAATTGGTTTTTATATGATGCACAAGAAAAGAAAATTTGAAACATTTTTACAATTGGAACTATAGCGCTAAAACTAACGGTTTAGAAATTAGTTATTGGTAAATGTTAAGAGACACCCTGCATATTAATAAATAGAGTTTAAACACTATTTCTACAAAAAAAAAAAATAAATAAATAAAAATAAATAAATAAATAAATAAATAAATTTATACAGCATAGATTATGAAACACCGTCCAACACATTTAGAATGATATAACAAAACTTGACAATTTACTAAGGTGGGATGGTGTCTTATTGAGCACTTTGGAAAAAAAACAATGCATTTGAAAACACGATTTCTGCTATTATCATGAGTAATCGTTAAAATATACGTTTTTTTTTTCTTTTTTTCAGTACTGTATATGATCTACAGACATGTGTGCTTACTATATATAATATACTAAAAGTTAGCTCTATTAAAAGCATAGCACAGTTGAAAATTTCTATTCAGCAATTTCAGCCGATAGACTAATATTATTGAAAACACTTGTTCGACCTTGCATATGATCTAAAATTTGTACAAACCAAGTAACATTTAAAAAGTAGTTAAATTTTAAAACGCATACCATTATTGAAAACGTACTTCCAGCAATTTTTGTTCATAGGTTTCAATAATTAAATTAATTTAATTATCTTCTATACCCAAATACTTTTGTATGTTCTTATAAATAAGCGATAGATTCTATGCACACCATATTCTTTAGTAAGAACCTTGTAGTACATGACAGTGATGTATATCAATTTTAGTATGTTTTAAAAACTGTAATAGCATTAAAATACACAGCGAGTGATTTTTCAACATACACCGTAAAGTAATGGAATTCTTCTGAGCGGTCCTGCAAACTTCCTTCTCAAAACCGAACATGCCATACTAAATTCTAATAATACATATATCAATTTCATATGGCAATCAGACTATATTTACACGAGTTAGAGCAAGGACAGACAAATCGAATTCATAAACACTTTTCAACTACATTGTAAAATATTATAAAAGAAAAATTGATCCGCGACTTAATAGCGGCCGCACATCAATCAATACATATTCAAAGTTAATTTCACAAGAACACAAAAATATTTATATTCTTTTAATCGAATGCAATTCATACAAACAAATTTCGTTCATACAAATATACTTTTCAAATTAATTACAACTGTACTAAAATTAAGTTATTTCACAAATTATGGAAAACTATTTTCTTTCTTTCTTTCTTTTCTTTTCTTTTTTTTTTTTTTTTTTTTTTTTTTTTTTTAGCGAAATAAAATCTTTTAACGCAAATACAAAACAAAAATAATAAAAATATTTGGCCGGAAAACAAAATTTATAGTGCCAAAATCTCCCCCCCCCCCTCTCTAAAAATTCCATGAAAATGTAGTAATAACCCTTTTAAATATTCAAAAACGAGTAAGCCCTCCATATCTTCCATCACCCCTCCAATATCAACATAGAATCTTTCCCTATTGAAAATCATTTAATACTTCCTCTTTCATTACTTCCGAAAACCATAAAGAATAAACAAACACTTTTAAGAAAACGTCATTCACTCAGATAAAATTGTTATTTCTGTTATATTTATTATCAACATATTTTTTCAACTTAAAACACTTTTGTACCAAATGTTGCAGTCTCAGCAGAAAATATTTACAGATGAATAATTGCAAACATGTTAAATTAGTATCTCTTTTTATTGAAAGTTACCCAAACGATAAATGACCATTATCTATTTTAAAAACAAGATTTATTGCAGCAACAAGTAAATATCTCAGAATGAATTAGGTACATTTATAAATTATCTGTGGTTGGTTTCAACTGCGGAATTCTATCTGAAGTTCCAATGTACACGTTTTGGACGATTTAATCAATTAAAAAATTATAAATTCGTGCATTTCATTTTAATGTAGAAAATAATGTTCAGTTTTTTTTTTTAAATAGATTTTTTATCTAAAATTGAGAATTAATTTTGTGGGGTGGGGGGGGGGGGGATTAGAAATCAATGCTTTCCTCATTTAGGTAACACAAACGGCAAATATATTGCAAAATTCAAAGATAAAACTCTATTTAAAATGCATTTGTAATGCAGGTGTACAAAGGGAAAATATTTAGATCTAATAATCTAGCGTGTTCACTTTGGGGCTGTGCAAATATAACGTTATAATTTTAGGGGGGGGGAGGGGGAGTCCGGCACATGATATCGTAAGATATCGCTAGGGAAAGGAAGTGTTTGTCTTTTGATATCGATATTATTTATTGATCAAATCAAATTTTTCTCTTTTTATTTGTAACATGGTCATTTTATTTGTAACATAGTTTTGTTACAAATCAAGTGAAGCATGACCTTTTTTTCTTACAAATAATCAGATGTTTTTCGGATCTACTATTTATTTCAGTGTTTCGTTTATCTCAACTTTGTGCCACCAGAATCGGAAAAAGTATGTGATGGTGGTGACCTAGCACCAGGCACCAAGTCGAAAAAGCATTTAATTAGGACTGCAAATTGTTTCTATTCCTGCGTTAGGGATTGGTGAAATGCAAAACAATTTTTAAGCACCACACGCCTAACAGAGTTACCTATGGCCAGAGAGTGAAGAGATAGGGCCAATTAGGTGCGCTCGTCTCAAAAGAAACGTTTCAGGACATTTTTAGTGAATATTGTTCCATTTTAGAGATGCGAAATTGAGTTTTTGAATAAGGCAAATGAATGAACACGCCGCCATTTAAAACCATATGTTATTTAATTAACAGGGACTTTTCGGTAACATGTTAACGCAATATTAGGTTCCAGCATAGTAACAGTGTTTTTTATCCTAATACGTTAAATAATGCCCATCCCTAGTTAAGAGCCCGTTCTCAATTATGAAATTTAAACTTTTCCTTGTCCAAGTAAAATTAAATAGAATAATATTTTCTAGTTTTTGATAAAGAAGAAAAAAACCCTGTTTTGGCGTTTTGGACCGAATACCCAGAGGCAACAGCCCGAGAGATGTCACCACGGGAAAGCAATGTCTTATAATTCAAGATTAAACACATTTTTTGAAATTTTTTTTTTTTTTTTTTTTTGAAAATTTTCAACAGTCTGCTTGTTTTATACTTTTTACATTTAAATTGGTCGGGAAATGTGTGTATAGTAAATGCTTAAATGCAACAGTTCCGGGTCTACTGATTCACTTTTTATGTTCCGGGCGACCGTTATTTGCACTTTAATGTTAGGGTGGGTGCATATGATAAGTTGCAAAATATTATTCCAACCGCCATAATTTTATCTATATTACAACAGTCCACTCCATGTGACTGTCATCATAACTTTTCACATCCAAAATTCCCTTTTTGATTACAAAATCAAAGGTTTTATATATATATATATATATATATATAACTACATAAAAGCTGCTATGATCGCAACGAATTCTTGCTACTCTTATGTTAGCCGGTGGCAAATCTCACCAATAGCATTTTTAAAATTGTCAAGCTCTTTTTTATTTTCCGCTTGATAATGCTTGAAACAATGTTTTGAAGATGAATTTAAATAACGTGGCTTGTGGCATAATTTACTATTTTTCGTTTCTTTTCATCAAAAGAAAGAAAAAAAATGCTTAACACTAGAACCGCTGGACATTTTATCCAAGTTTTATAAAAATCATTTACACCAGAATTTTTATTTAAGTCTAATTTATTTATTTTAAAACATTCTTGTACAGCTTATACGCAAATTAACTTAAAAAGACTTATCTGGTTTGAATCTACATCTTTTCACTGAATACGGGTCAAAATGAGTCGTCTCCGCGGTTCTAGTGTTAAGCTGTGAAATTTTGATGTTGCAACTTTAAATGAAAGTTTCGCATATTTAAATGATGTAAGAGAAAATATTATACTTTTAATAAAACACACACACAAACTTAAAAAAAAAAAGGTGATGGAAACAGTATTTGACTGTCACCTACGCCACGCTAACGCAAAAAAGAGAGCTCTCAATTTCTCTTCTGATTTGGAAAAAGATTGAGCAAGAAAATTTAATAATGAATAAAAGTAACATGATGCATCACTTGGCATGCATTTAAGACTGACCAAACTGGCCACCAAAGGCGGCTAGTGTGTATAATATTTAAATCGACTTAATTGAAGTTCAATCTTCTGGATGCATATTTTAATCGATAAACATAAATAATCTACCGTGCGTATTATGCCAGCGGACTGAAATATTCATTTTTAACCGACTTCCAAAAAGGAGAGGAGGTTATCAATTCAACGCGTATGTATTTTTTTTTAATGTATGTTCACCGATTACTCCGAAACTATCCAACCAAATAACCTTGATTTTGGTGTTAAATGAGAGAGCTTGCTCTCGAATTGGTACCACTTCCGTTTCATAGAAATTGGTTTAGTACTTTTTTAGTAATTAGGCAAAAACTAATAAAATTAGTGATTTCTCGCAAATCAGTAGTAATATGGATGTCGGATAAACTTTCCGATGCCAAGATGGCCGAGCGGTCTAAGGCGCTTGATTTAAGGTCTGGTTTTCGAAAGGCAGCGTGGGTTCGAACCCCACTCCTGACGTACGTGTATACAATAATCTTTTCCGTATTATAATTTTTAAAGATATATTTAACAAGTTAAATACTAATTATGCTATTCGGAATATTTTGTATTTAACCGTTACCACAGAGTATCAGAGAATTTTTATTAACTCAATACTTCACCAGTGAAAGAGTACTCAAAAAGAGAATAGGCTTGCGAAAAGTAACATGACATTGAAGAAGTTCTCTGAAGAGAATGAAGTCCGGACAGCCGAGCGGTCTAAGGCACCAGATTTAATCTCTGGCTTTGAAAGAGAGTGTTGTTTCGAACCTCTCTCCTGACATATGTGTATAGTATACAAAAAAATTTTCCGTGTTAGTGACTTCAAAAAAAGAGAGGATGTTATCAATTCGGCGCGAATGATTTTTTTCTATGTATGTTCACCGATTACTCCGAAACTATCCAACCGATTAATTTGTTTTTTGTGTTAAATGAAAGAGGCTACTCTCCCATTGGTACTTCTTCCATTTCATTGAAATTGGTACAGTACTTTTTTAGTAATTAAGTAAAAACTAATAAAATTAGTCATTTCTCGCAAACTAAAAGTAACATGGACGATGACTAAGCTCGCCGAATGGAGTGCAGTCAGGTGGCTGAGCGGTGTAAGACAGCAGATTGGATTTCTGGTTCTTGAAAGAGGTCGTGGGTTCGAACCCCACTCCTGACATACGTGTATGGTTTGCAGTGATTTTTCCCGTCTTATAATTTTTATTAACTGACTTCAAAAAATCGTTAACTTTTAATTAAAAAGAGAAAAATAAACTTTTCTACCAAAAATTGAACCGACTTCAAAAGCTACTGCAAAGTGAAAAATATTTTTTTTTCAGAATAGTATTAAGAAATTAAATTAAGAGCGTAGTATTTATCGTGCGTATTATTATATTTATGTAGATTAATTTGATTTTTTGAAGTTGGTGCCAGCCAAGCCAAGTTCAAAATTAAAATTAATTATCCAATGCAAATCGTAAAAGAATAAAGTTAAATTTTTAACTAAATATTAAATCGTAAAAAAACTCGTAGATACTTGGATGCGTGTCTATTGGAAAATTACATGTAACTTGGCTTGGCTGGCACCGACTTCAAAAAATCAAATTAATCTACATAAATATAATAATACGCACGATAAATACTACGCTCTTAATTTAATTTCTTAATACTATTCTGAAAAAAAAATTATTTTTCACTTTGCAGTAGCTTTTGAAGTCGGTTCAATTTTTGGTAGAAAAGTTTATGTCATTTGCCATTAAACGTCTGCATTCAATTGATTTATAGACAACGGTTCCTTA
Source organism: Maratus speculifer (assembly GCA_964019185.1). Classification (NCBI taxonomy): domain Eukaryota; kingdom Metazoa; phylum Arthropoda; class Arachnida; order Araneae; family Salticidae; genus Maratus; species Maratus speculifer. The sequence goes on along the minus strand of OZ025302.1, from coordinate 5,663,910 downwards.
ACCATCGAATGAAGCGCTTTCATTGATCAGAAAGGAGATGAGTTAAGGTTTTACAATCCTTTTCATAGAAACAGTTTGCCACAAATTTCAAACAGTCAAGGTTAGACAAGGTTGGTACGAGTACTGTTATTTTCCTGGTGCAATAGCAGCAAATTTTTATATTTAAAAGAGAAATGTCTAGGGCTCTTCTGATAAAGCATATCATTGAATAGTTTTGGACAAGTATAAAGCAGGGAACGGGGGATAACTCCTTTTAAGTTATGTAAATGGGCATCTGGTTTTCTTTGAATTATGGATATAAGTTTATTATACGATAAGGCGGAACTCTCATTAGTTTTTGGGATTCAATGATTAAGTATAAAAAGGGGAAATGAGGTGGGGGCTATTTCCCTTCTTAATTTGTTTTTCTAAGGTTATTAATCCTTGAAAATATAAGACTGCATTCTACAATTAGTGTGCATAGTCTGTGAATCCACTGCCATCAGTGTAACTTGGCAGTTTTCTTTTTTCTTTTTTTTTTTTTTTTTTTTTTTTTTTTTTTTTTTAATTATTAACATATTTGAAATTTTTAGGATGAAGACAATTTAGCTTAACTAATCTTCTCAATCGGACTTTTGGCGTGGTAATCAAATAATAATGCTACTCTTATTCAACCACTGAACTGATTTTATTTTCCCTACGATCAGTCTGAAATGTGTGATAAATACCAAGTTAAAATATTCGTCAGCCCAAACATTTCTGCTTTTACATCATGTGAAAACCCATTTAAAAATTTATCTGTGTTAAAAAGCTTTAAGTGATGAATCGAACATACGGAGTACGGGCGGCAAATGAGTTAAGAGGCTAATAGAACAAAGCTGGTAACAAACCCGGCAAAATAATAATAATAATAATCTCAGCTTATCCTTTCGGTTCAGCGTATGATTTCAAAATGTCTTCTACTACTTAATTAATCACTTAAAAAATATTGAAAGCGTTTGCTGGAATCTACAGAATAATTTTACCATTTACTTTTACAATGGCAACAGAGAAATTAGCAACGGACATGCTATTTGTTTTGGACGAAACAAAATAGCAAATATATACTTAAAAGCCCATAAATTTTAAATATCTTTCTCCATTGATTTATTACATTACATTATATATTTTTTTAATGCATAGAATACATGGCATTTTTAAAAGTTATTTTTTTTTTATTTTAAATATATGAAATTTAACCAAAAAATTGGTTTAATCATTTGGAGCAGACCATTTTCTACGTTTACAATTTGACAAAATTTTATTAATAAAACATATGCAAGGATTATCCTTAGAGTAGCGCACGTAAATTAACTCTGAAGAACTTGCTCCTTTTGTAAAAACAACATAGAACCGCTCAGGATTATTTAATTTCAGAATAAGAAATAGTCTTTTGTCGACAAAAAAATCCTCAAATTTAAAGCTGAAAATTGTCCATTAGATGAATGGACGAATGGTATATTATGAATTGGGTGTATAAAGGAGGAAGAAGGGTAAATAAAAAGAATAATTCATTTAAAAAATTTTCATGTTTGTTTCTGCCATTATCTTTAAATGGTAGCCTGTTAAATTTTTATCTTGAACGAAGTTTTTTATTTATTTATTTATTTTTTAATAATAATAATATATTTTTTTTTTTTTTTTGTATATCTATAACGAATTTTTTCCAATACTAAAATTAGTCGTTGGGGGTCACCGTAATACTTATCCATCATGGATATGCATACTCTAAAATATGAAAATAAAAATCAAGCAATATCAAATTGCATAAAAGAAACATCGTTATAACTCTAAAAATGTCATTTATATTAACTAATGATTTACTGCGCTGGATTAAGCATCTCAACTACAATTGAAATATATCTTTAGTTGAAATTTGAATGAAATACAGGGTCATGAAAAATCGAAGAATGTGGAAAACAGGATTACAAATAGCTCATCAACTATTTATCCAATCAACTTCTTTCTTTATGCAAAATTTATGCTACTTTATTGTCTTTTACATCCACCCCATACAAAAAAAAAAAAAAAAAAAAAAAAAAAAAATCGAAAGTTTGTACATATTTTTCCTCAGAATGATTATTTTGAGAGTTCGAAAAAGTTGTTCCGGATAATCGAGGTTACTGATATGCTTCTTTCGATTCTTATATGCTAGGTACATAGCAAATTTCAAATCCCTATTCCAAATTGTTCGAGCGTTTAGAGTCATACAGAGAGACGGACGTGCAATTTCCCCTCTCCCAAAAAATGTGTTAATCTTCAGTTTCTAGAAAGTATAAATCCGTCAAAGAAAAAAAAATGATTTTTAAAATGAATGCAAGATTTACCCTATATCACGTATGATGGTGGATAAGTAAAACAATGGAAATCCAACTCAGCATCATGATTAACTCTCATTTGAAGAAAAAGTATTAATAAAAGAAAAATTTTGTACACGGCTCACTAGTAGGCTCACTAAATGTTGAACTTGTGCAAAATAAACATTTTAAAGCATTTTGTAACAATTCATTTTTTAAGATTATATATGAGGACCCCAAAAACCAAGGAGTATAAGTGACAAAATTGAAAAAATTGAGTTAAGTGCACAGGGTATCTGGAAATATGCCTTTTTCATTTCAGGTAAAGAAATATAGGTCAATTTCTGATTATTTGGGGAGTTATAGAGATAAACCACTTTTTTCGAAAAACAAACAATATTGATTAATTATACATTTAAAGAAAATTGTTCTCTATTTTTTTAACAATTATTGAAATGAGAGTTCAAAGATTAGAATGCAACAAGCAGATGTTTCCTATTTCAATTCACTCAATTGTTATTGATGTTCCAATTTAACATCAAATATCTTTAAACTCAATTTATTCCAAATCGACATTTTGTCACTTGTAAACCTTGGCTTCTGGGGTCCTCATATATATATATATATTAAACAAAGTTACTATGCCATAAAAATATTTGGGCGGAGCTAAAAGTTAGGGCACGCCTTTAGTCATCGAATCTGGTATTAAAATGTTAAAAAATAACTTTTTTTTTTCTGTATGTATGCTTAATACTACTCGATAAATTGTTAACTAGATAAAATTTTTGATCCAAAGGGTTAGTTCAGCATGGGTAAAAAAATTTCTAATTCGTGAATGAACGAATTCAAAAAAAGGAAAAAACAACTTAATTTTAAACATGTTTTATCCTACTTGAGAAATTCAAATTCTTTAAGATCAGAATTCCGAGGTTTTTAATTCTTAAAATTAGCTTGATTTTTTTAATGTAATTTATGAAATTAAATCTAGAAAACACAAATAAATATTACGATTTCGGTTAAATTATGACACTATTTGCCTACATCATTCAAAAATGATAAACAAAATAAAAGCAACAAAGTAGCAAATAAATAAAACAAAGTAGCAAATTGTGTTCATATCCAAACTTTGTCGTTTAAGAGGATTGTTTTATTTATTTTCTCTGTTTATTTAACAGAATATTGAACATCAAAGGGAAATGACGCCTTTTATGCTTCAACAGTTATACTGAGTAATGAATGAAAATACAGAATGTTTATTTAAAGTCTCGCACCACAAAAAAAGGCGAGACAGAAATAAATGTAAAAAAGCCGAATATAAATCTTGACAGAAATTCATCGACGCCTGCCAAATTAATGGCCCGTCCATGAAATAAAATTTTAATCGATGGAGCTTCAAAAATTTCCATTTCCCCAACTGGCAATAAATTACTTTACGTCCCACGACCACAAAGATCTTAATTGATAATTGCATTGAACAAATCGGGAGTACGATGTTTGTTTTGCAATATGGGGCTTTCATTAACGAAATTGACTGTTTTTTTTTTCTGTATAAAACATTTATTATTTCTGATAATGTTTAATAGCATAATTAAATTTATTATACAATTTATTATCACGATTTACACCTGTATTCCCCACCTACTTTATACAGATAGATTTTCTGTACTGTGTTTTATCTTGAATAAATGCATATCATATTATGATGAGTGGAGTTTAAAAAAAAAAAACCAGCGAGGGCGGAGTACAGATGTAAAAATATATCAACACATTTCTGGCGTATAATCCGCTATTTAATACCGATAGCTTGATATTTTGGGAAATTTAGTGTTCACTCAAGAGTAATTTTTGATAAAACAAAATCAGTAAATTGCAGTAAAAGGCAAGAATATGCTTTTAACAAATTTCTTATTTGACATCGCCGTTTATTTTTCGCAGATAATGTTGACTGCTGTTAACCTCTTTTAACATTATTTACATTAAGAATCTATAATAATAAAGATAACAATGAAAACCCTTTAAAAAATTGTGAAAAAAACTGGAATAAAAATCTAATTAGCATAATTTTGGAGAATTGCGTGCAATTATCACGACTAATACTCATAAGCTATAGAATAAAATTTCTATATAGAATCAGAATACTTTATTTTGTAGCAGATCTTTCCATCTAACATTTTTGTTTGTTTTACATACATTATGCATAGTACTATACTTCATTACGGGTATAATTATAATAAATTCTCTCTTATGCATGTAATACAGAATTTCCCAACGAAAAATATATGTAATATAAATAACTTATAAATGGAGATTTCAGTTAAAAACGATTTTCTCCAATACAGATTCTTTCTCGCAGATACAGATGGAAACGGATTAAACTCACTAACCGCAGTTGTGACAGCAATATTCAATCGCGTTTTAGAAACAAACGTTTCTTTTGAACATTTGTTCCAAATGCAGCTGTGCAAACACTCATTTGCATTTTGGGTTTTGCCTTGTGTGCACCTTTCTAAGAGTTTATCTGAGGTGAGCCTTTGATAAACAGGTAGAATTTTTGCTACAATATCCTCAGATAATCGTGTTTTCATCGTAGAATGTTTTTTCGGCCTTTCGCCGCATGCTATCGCACGTTGATAAAAACACCAAGATTCTTTCCCAGTTGGGCATTTCTGATGCTGCGGCTTTTCATCTGTAGACATACAGTGAAATAAAGTAGCAAATATTGCAGTTTTCATTTGTGAAATTGAAGGAGCATTAGTTTTAATAGCTTTTTGATAAAATTCTTGCAATTTCACATTAGTCTCTTCTTTCAAACTGCCACACTTGCGACCGCCCAGTGTGACACCTTTAGCACTTGGCAACATGGTTCAGGCATTCTTCTTTTTTTATAGTGTTATTTGAACCATACACATTGGAGCACACAATTGCATCGTAGGTTTTAGTATCTCCATCAGATAAAATAGTTGTGTATCTGAAGAAGTACTCTAGGGATCGTTTCCACAAACACAAAGCCGCACTCATTTCCATGCTGTTAGATGAGCCGTTAAATATTTTTTCACATTCTGCAGCATGTCCTTCACTCCATAATTCATATTCCATTGAATTTTCTCCGAGATCCTTCGTACAAGTAACGCACTCATGGCAATATTTTGACAAAATTTCAAAGTCAATTACGAGGCCAGTAATTGTTTCAATGACAATGCCAATGCCATAAAGAGAAGTATGACCTCTCTTTTGCCACGTACCATCATAAGATACACTGAGGTCAATAATATCACCTTCCTTTATTGACGAGTCAGCTTCACGGTAAACTTTGCGCACTGTTTCTCGAGAAATTTCAAACATTTCAGCTTTTAATTTAGATTTTTTTCCACTACTGAGCTGAAACACCTTCGAAAAGTTTTGGAATCCATTGTTGGCATGCCTATAGCCATGGAAAAAGTTTCTAATGCACTGTACCCTTTCCCTATTTCAATAAAGGCAGATACCATTTTATTGTTTATGTCAAATCTATTACTGTTCACAGCACGCTGACTGGTGTAGGAGGTTCCAGCAATCAAGCCACAAGAAGAACAGTTTAGTGTAAGCTTCGAGCAGTAACCAAAGTTATTACTTGACGACGCCAAAGTCAAACTTTTCATTTTGCATCCACTACATTCTACAGCTTGGAATAGATTTGATAAAGCTGTTATATCAACAACTTTAGAGTCTTCAGTTTGTTTTGGAACATCTATGCTTGAAGTTTCTTCATTTGATTGAGAAACATTAGCCTTAAAATTGTTTAAAAAAGCTTTTTTACGTTTAGTTAGCCTACCTTTCGGTTTTCGCCAACGTACACTAAATCTATCCATTGTAAAACGAATTAATAATAAAATAAATTTAAAAACAACTAACTATAAAACGTAATTAATAACAAGAAAAGATAAAATTTAACAAAAAAAAAAATAATTTAGCAGTGAAAACTGCTGTTGTTTTTTAGAAATATCGATGAAATACTAGAAACAAAAGCTCAGAAAACACTCAAGTTTGCAAGTAAATAACGCTTCTAAATGTAAACATTATCTGAAATACAGTTACAGTTAAATTGAGTTGCCAATCCAAAGTAGTATAATATATAACTAATTAACTAAATAATAATATTAAGTATAAAAAAAATTATATACAGAAAAAAATAAGACTGAAGCATCAAAATATAAAACCGAAACTAACATCAACACAGTTTTTAAAACATAAACAAAGGGACGTGGTCTATGTTGCAATTTAGAAATTTGACTCTAACTCCATGAGTTTTCAACCGATTTTGAAAATTCTTTTTGCATTTTATTCTGTGCAATTTTTCCTTTCAATCTAAACTAAAATTAAAATTTCGATATTTTTGAAGAAATGTAACATTTTTGAAGTCCCTTGTCACCTTAATATACACTTTTAAGTGTGTCATAAATTGAGAAAGGGCAAGGAAAATGTTGGACGCGTGTATGAGCTACAACCAAAGAGACTAATGTCATGCTTCAAAAAGAGGGACCGAAAGACACTCAGTTGAGTTGGATGTACCGTTGTTTTCTGCTAATCCGACAACCTGAGCTTAGGTTTTAGGGGAGTGGTTATTGTCAGGAAGGTAAATTGAAGTGTAGATTTCTCGGAAGAGAGAAAAGGGAATTACAGAAAATTGAAGGTCAATAGATACAATAGCACGCTGTAGTTTTTGTGATTATTACATATTCGTTTATATAAATAGTATTGTGTAGAAACAAGTTATTGCACTTCTAAGAAATAAAATTGATTTTTGAAAATATAATTAGATAGCAAAAAATTGAAAAGTGACTGCCTATTTTGAATTAAAATTCTGTATGTACAGAGAAAGAAAGGCAAGGAAAGTTAGTAATTTTTCACAAAACTATAGGAAAATTTAGGGACAATCAGTAAAAATTATAAAGTATATTTTTGGTTGATATTATTCATGTATAAATTTTTTTTCAAAAAATTTTAATTAAGATTCATATTAATGAATTTAATTAAGAATCACATACAACAGAAGCATTGTTGTATGTGACAAACAAATTTGTCTATCGAAAAAGAAAACTTTTATCATTTTCATCTCCTACTATGTTTCGCTTCCTACCTTTAAGTGGCGTCGTGATCAGCTCATTTATTTATTTTGAAACAAAGTAATAAACATGACATTCGAAAATAGTTACAAATAAAAAGGCAGAATAACTTTAAGCTATATAAGCATTTTTAAGATTAGATGCCTGAATTCGGAAGGTTTAGAGAAATCTTATTTATTCACTTTTACTGCAAATTACGAAATGTAAGAGAATTTTTTCAAAACGTTAAAGAATTTTAAAGTTTTTTGTACTATTGAGAAGTAATATGTGTTTACACAGGGGACGTAAAGATCGGGAGTAATTTATAGCTTATGTAAGGCATTTCAACATTGTTTCTACGTGCATGTATTCAGCCGTAACTAAAACCCCTATAATAGATTATACAACTTTTCTTACATAACTTCCGGATGTGATAGCAAATAAAAGAGATACAATTATCTTCTCGAGACAATAATCGCTTCAACTGAAGACGTAAATCATTTATCCAAATACGAACATTTGTTTGATTTCAAATTACCTTAATAATCATGCCGACAACGATTATGTTTTTAAGATTCAAAATGTAACAAAATTTCCCTTTTATGAGTGGGAAAAATATTTTTTTGAGAACCACCAGAAATGTAATAACGTTTATATTAAAAAAAACTCTTTTTGGTGCCTGGAAAAAAAAAATATTTGATTTTAATTTTAGCATTATGCTTTATACTCATGCTGTGTAAACTGCTTTTTACTTATTATTAAATTTATCAATTTTTAAATTCCTTAATAATCAACGAATAAATACTATATTGACGGCGTTACTCCAGCCATGATTTAATCTATCCAGTTGGGGGCAAAATACTTCTTTTCACTATGAATATGTATGAGCTTTAAATTTTTAGCTTTGAGACCCCTCCCCCTCTTATGTTTAACAGGATTTCAAACCCACGTCGCGCCCGTCGGCCTCATCATTCGGAGTTTCACTTTTTTTTCTTTGAAGTTAGTTTCGCTCGCGTAAATCTGGATTTAATTCACTTAGAAAGAACCCCTCCTCAAATGGAGGGTATTCTGCCTTTGTCTTTCTTCTTCATGTAGATAATCGACCACACACAAGAGAATAAAACTAATAAAATTGTAATTTAACAAATTATAACGACTATTTGGAGTATGATGGTTTCAAAGACTTATAAATAAATTCTACATTTAAATAAATAATAATAATAAACATCATTTTTAGAATGATCATAACGAGTCACATATTACGTACGCCATGCATTAAACCTAGACCTCTATATTCCTAGACCAATGATAAAAAAAACAGCAGTTTCTACATGTACAACTTTAAATGTTGAAAATCTGCATTTTAATTGGACGGAGTGAATCAGACTGACCCCTGAAAGCCTTATAATACGTACGACATGGATTTAACATTAATATTCCTGGACACATAATAATAAAAAAAATTAATGAAATTTCAGTTTCATGATTTTCGGATTTGTAAATTTTTAAACTTCTAAACATTGCACATTTTAAATTTTTACACCGTAACGTAGAGAAAAAAATGCTCTTTCAAATGAAATTTTTTTGAAATCTATATTACAATTTGTTTTAAAGTATTATTATTTTTTAAAGTTTTTATTACTTTTTTGTCATCGTCGTAACAATCAGAGAACGAAAAATAAGTTACTGAATAAAACCTATAAAAAGATTCAGATATACTTCAGAATTCCCAGTTCTCTACCGAGAACAACAACTATTTTCCAAATAGTTAATGGTTTGTTAATAATATAACTAGAATGTCCAGAAGTATACTTCAAGACACTGTACTATAACTGTAGGTGGCTTGGCTTAAATAACTGGACCCTTCATTAATTTGATATCTTCGAATTATAGAAACAACGTATATTTTTAGTACACCCTTCCTTAAATTTTAGAAACCTTTAAGTCCGGGTGTCTTCTGCGTATTGAAAAATCATGTCATATACAATGAGAGACCTAAAGGTAAAAAATAATAAAATAATAAATAAATAAATAAAAAATTAACAAGTCATAACAAGTAATTGTCTGAGCGTAGCGAAGTCTTATACTCAGAGTAGAAACGATATTAAAAGTCAAAAAAATTCTTTCGTCAAGCAAATCTCAAAAAGTACTTGTCGGATTTCGATTCTGTTTGTACCAGAAGGTACCTATGAAGGTAATCTGGTGAATGCACTCACTTTAAAAAATTAATTCCAAATAGTTTAAAAGTTTTATTTAAAAAACTGATAAAAAAACAATTTATCTGCATACGTCACAAAAATTTGGTGCGCGTGATTTTCACCGGCTGGATATTTTCGTAGATAATCGAATCAGCACATGGAGGAAATAGTAATCATTTACGCACTCAGAAATATTGAATTCAGTAAAACATTTTAAAATTTAATCATGCAGGAAAATAAAACTGTTATATTTTATATTAAAATAAATGTCTTAAAAACTTTGAATTTGAGATTTTGTGATAATCTCTTAATAGCATTTTTTGATCGCTAAAAGAATGTTTTATATATTTCGCGTGAGAAAATTAGAAACAATTACGTTTTTAAATAAAAAGTTTCTTTTATGACATCATTTTCCCTTTATATTTATTTTTATTGCATGTTTTCTTTTAACTTATATTTTGTTTGTGAGTGGAAGTCAATTCTGGTCACTAATTTTTCGGCACGGATACCACAAGCGCATCAGATTTGGCGCAATTTTTTTCAAAGCCCATTTGGCGAAAACTCCGTTTTCAAATAATGCTTACATACACATTTTTAAATTATTTTCTATTTTCAAAACGAACTTACAGTAAATAAAATAATAATAAAAATTAATAACTATAAAAATAAATATTTTATGTAATTAAAAAAAGGGAATGAAAATAAATAAACATTTTATGAGTAAATAAACAAATAATAAATAAATAAAGCCGGGTTACCATCTCAGGTAAAATAATACCATTTTGACGCCAATAATTATGTACCCTGGTGCATATGTGACATCTTTTCCCATTTTTCATCCATTTCCTGTTGGCATACAACTTTGAAATTTGGAATATGTATGCATACCTGAGAGCAATACTGGAATTAGACATTGATTTTTTTAAAATTCGATCCAAAAAGGGGCAACGGGGGCTATTTTTTAAAGATTTATACAATTTATACTGCATAAAGGAGCCACTTACCTATTTTTATATACAAGAAGAAGTAAGTGGTATGTAAAAACAATTATAGTATACATAAATAAAATACTTGAGATAATATACTAGAGATATAAGCACCGGGTTTGGCGAGATTTTTTATGCCAATCAGCCGAAAACTTCGTTTTGATTACCAGATACATATAGCATGTTATAATAACACATTATTTATTTATTTCAAAATGAAAAAAAAGAATAAACGAAACATTTTCTGTTATTAAACTAGTTGGATGTGCCAATCCCAAAACTTTCTTCTATCTCATACATACATTTTAATATTTGAAAAACATTGTTACTCTTTTTAATGCTTTAATAATTTTAATTCAATCCCTTACCAACTTTGATTTTCATCTTAAATTTCTCCTTCAATCAATTAATCGGAGTAAAAACGAATTTCCGTCTCTGCACGAGCCGATGGACAATAGAATGATAAGCAGATTTTTTTTTTTCAAATTCAGGGAGGACCAACTTGCCTTACCAAAAAATAATCATATACAAAGTGTTTAGTTCAGTTCTAGAACTAACTTCATACACTTTTATGTGGTGCAATATTGAAAATGGCATAAAATTCGGTATTGCAGCGCCACCTTCCGGCGGATTTTTTTCAGATTCAGGGCGATCCAACTAGCCATAGCCATACACTTACACAAAAAAATTCGTTCAATTCGATGCATAACTACATGTACTTTTGGTCGATACAATATTGAAAATGGTACAAAAGTCGCGATTGCAGCACCCCCTTCCGACGGATTTTTTTCAAATTCAGGGAGGACCAACTAGCCATAGTCATACACATACACAAAATATTTGGTTCAATTCGATGCATAACTTCATGTACTTTTGGTCGATACAATATTGAAAATGGCACAAAAGTCGCGATTGCAGCGCCCCCTTCCGACGAATTTATTTCAAATTCAGGGAGGACCAACTAGCTATAGTCATACACATACACAAAAAATTTGGTTCAATTCGATGCATAACTTCATATACTTTTGGTCGGTACAACATTGAAAATGGCACAAAAATCGCGATTGCAACGCCCCCTTCCGGCAGATTTTTTTGAAATTCAGGGAGGACCAACTAGCCATAGTCATACACATTCACAAAAAATTTGGTTCAATTCGATGCATAACTTCATATACTTTTAGTCGGTACAATATTGAAAATGGCACAAAAATCGCGATTGCAGCGCCCCCTTCCGGCGGAATATTTCAAAACTGAAGGAGGACCTGCTTGCCACAGCCAAAAACATTCACAAAAAATTTGGTTCAATTCTATGCATAACTTCATATACTTTTTGATGGTAGAATGGCGACATACAGACACACAGACACACAGACACAAGGACAGACAGACATTTTGTAAAAACATGTTTTTTGGAATCTCTGACCCCTAAAACGTGTAAATCCGTCGAAATCCGGAAGTCGAAAAAAATTTCGATTACAATACTTTCTTCTATTGAAGATAGAAGAAAGTAAAAAAGGAAATAACAATCAATAAATGATAATATTTTTACTTTCTTCTATCTTCAATAGAAGAAAGTATTGTAATCGAAATTTTTTTCGACTTCCGGCTTTCGACGGATTTACCCGTTTTAGGGGTCAGAGATTCCAAAAAACATGTTTTTACAAAATGTCTGTCTGTCCGTGTGTCTGTGTGTGTGTCTGTGTGTGTGTGTGTGTGTGTCTGTGTGTCTGTATGTCGCCATTCTACCATCAAAAAGTATATGAAGTTATGCATAGAATTGAACCAAATTTTTTGTGAATGTTTTTGGCTGTGGCAAGCAGGTCCTCCTTCAGTTTTGAAATATTCCGCCGGAAGGGGGCGCTGCAATCGCGATTTTTGTGCCATTTTCAATATTGTACCGACCAAAAGTATATGAAGTTATGCATCTAATTGAACCAAATTTTTTATGTATGTGTATGACTATGGCTAGTTGGTCCTCCCTGAATTAGAAAAAAATCCGCCGGAAGGGGGCGCTGCAATCGCGATTTTTGTGCCATTTTCAATATTGTACCGACCAAAAGTATATGAAGTTATGCATTGAATTGAACCAAATTTTTTGTGTATGTGTATGACTATGGCTAGTTGGTCCTCTCTGAATTTGAAAAAAATCCGCCGGAAGGGGGCGCTGCAATCGTCATTTTTGTGCCATTTTCAATATTGTACCGACCAAAAGTATATGAAGTGATGCATCGAATTGAATCAAATTTTTTGTGTATGTGTATGACTATGGCTAGTTAGTCCTCCCTGAATTTGAAAAAAATCCGCCCGAAGGGGGCGCTGCAATCGCGATTTATGTGCCATTTTAAATATTGTACCGACCAAAAGTATATGAAGTTACGTATCGAATTCAACCAATTTTTTTTTGTATCTGTATGACTATGGCTAGTTGGTCCTCCCTGAATTTGAAAAAAATTCGCCTGAAGGGGGCGCTGCAATCGCGATTTTTGTGCCATTTTCAATATTGTACCGACCAAAAGTACATGAAGTTATGCATCGAATTGAACGAATTTTTTTGTGTAAGTGTATGGCTATGGCTAGTTGGATCGCGCTGAATCTGAAAAAAATCCGCCGGAAGGGGGCGCTGCAAAGCCGAATTTTATGCCATTTTCAATATTGCACCACATAAAAGTGTATGAAGTTAGTTCCAGAACTGAACTAAACATTTTGTATATGATTATTTTTTGGTAACGCAAGTAGGTCCTCCCTGAATTTGAAAAAAAAATCTGCTTATCATTCCATTGTCCATTGGCTCGTGCAGAGACGGAAGTTCGTTTTTACTCCGATTAATTGATTGAAGCAGAAATTTAAGATGAAAATCAAAGTTGGTAAGGTATTGAATTAAAATTATTAAAGTATTAAAATGAGTAACTATTTTTTTTAATATTAAAATGTATGTATGAGATAGAAGAAAGTTTTGGGATTGGCACATCCAACTAGTTATAACATTTATATGATAACCAGCATGTTAGGAAACTGAACGCCATTTTGGCACCAATTAGGTACCTCGGTGTGTATAGGGCATATATGTGCTATATTTATTTGTAAAGCTGAGCATGAAAGTTTACCAAGTGTGTTTTCATAGTCGCTTATATCTTTTTGCAACATAGCGCACCTTTCGAAACCAAAACTGTACAAAAGAAAAAAAAATCAATATTTGCAGTTTTTTTTTTTTTTTTTTTTTATGTAATGCACATTTTGTAATCAGTAGGCTCGATAATCAGACCTCGTTTTTTTGCTTTAAAAGATGATATTTCATACGACGTCTTTTTTGGATTCGTCGTTTTTCCATATTTGATAGCATGTGTCTACTCGTTTTGTAACTTTCTTCTTTATTAACAGCGACATTTGGATTTCCTATTTAAATAAAAATTCTTCTAAATACAATGAATTTTGTTAAAATAAATAAATAAATGAAATGTGGACATCTATTGCTCAAAGCGCAAATTTTTTCCTATTGAGTTAGTAAAAATCAGTAAAAACATAATTTTTATGATAATAAAAAGGTGACTTATATAATAACAGAGTCATATATTATGTACGTTATGGATTAAGTATGAATATTTCTCCACCATTTATAAATAATAATAATAATAAAATAAAATGCGGACAGACCAAAGTCTATATTTGACTGAAAACAACAACCATTTTCTAAATGCTTTAAAAAAATGGCCAATGAAAAGTGATATTATAAAAGTATTATGAAATTAGTTAAAAACCATTTATTTTAAATAAAATGAATAAAATATTTATATTTTTAATGAAATAAATGGAATTTGAAAAATTATTGGAAATTTATCATCATAGATGTATTAATATTACAATCAGTACTTTGTATGCAAAATGGAACAATTATCAATACTTTTTGTACCCGAAAAATGGTCGTTGCTTTTTACTTTCTTCTACCTTTACAAGAAGAAAGTATTGGATACATGAAAATTTTCGACTTCCAGTTTTCGACGGATTTATACGTTTTAGAAGGTCCTGAACACGTTTTGACTATTTTTAGAAAATGTCTGTCTGTGAGTCTGTCCGTCTGTCTGTGAGTCTGTATGTGACAAAAAAATTGTGGGCGCTCTATCTCAAGAACTAATGCTCGAAATTTAATAAAATTTTATATTCAGTTAGACCTTGATATGAATTAGTGCCTATTGATTTTTGGTGAAAATTGACTGGCAGGTGGTGCTGCTATACTACGTTTTTCATGATTTTCAAGACTGCTATATCTCAAGAACTAATGCACAGAATTTTACCAAATTTCAGATTCTGTGACCCCTTGATATGCATAGACGCTGATTAAGTTTTGGTGTAAATTGGGCAGAAGGTGGCGCTGCTATGCCACGTTTTTCATGATTTTCATGATAGCTATATCTCAAGAACTAATGCACAGAATTTCACCAAACTTTAGATTCCGCGATACCTTGAGATACATTGCCGCTGATAAGGTTTTGGTGTGAACTTCCCTATAGGTGGCGCTGCTATGCTACATTTTGCACGATTTTTGCGATAGCTATATCTCAAGAACTAATGCAGAGAACTTCATCAAATTTTAGTTTCTTTTACACTAGAATATATAACATAATTAGACGCTGATTACATTTTGGTATTAACCTTGCAACAAGTGGTGCAGCTATGCTGCATTTTGCACGATTTTTCCGATAGCTATATTTCAACAACCAACGCATAGAATTTCAGGAGGGAGTTACAAAATTGAAGAAGCAAAAATATTTTTGAATTTAAATGATATTTTTATCACAAGCGGTAATTACAGAGAGGAAAATCCCCGATATCTTAAAGGATTATAACCGTGTTAACAATAAATCATCACATAACTTCCTACCTCTTCATATCAAAAAATGTTCTCCTCCCCTCTGGTTTTCAGCACAGAAAATTTCAATTTGAATAACTTTATATATATATACAAATATTCTTATGTTTTGCTGTTTTGGTATATTGGACTGTACAGGCCGGACCGTAGCCCGAAGCTCAGGCCTTCATTACTGATAAAATATTTTACCTTTCACACCAGAATACTTTTCATGGAATTTATTTTTTCTACTGCGTTTTCTAACCGTGTTTAACCCCTTTTGCCCTTTTTTCTTTACATAATAAAGAAGCAAATGTTTCTTGATTAATAATTATCCATATTGTGTTAGAGCAGTAATCTCAGCATTGTAGTATACATACCTTATGAGATGCCATTGATACATTTAAAACCTATTTTTCACATTTTTCGATTTTTTACGACTATATGTCATTCAAATTTCAATTCAAAGCCTATATTAATTGGAGATGAGACGCTTAATTGAATGCAATAAACTGTAAGTTAATATGAAAATATTTTTTGGAGTTATAAGGATGTTTCTTTTTACGCATTTCGGTACTACTTGAGTAGTCTGGCGTTCTATATAATTTGTCGAAATTGGTTCTTCAGCAATTCATTAATAGAGCATTACTATGCATATTAAAAATATTTAAATATACATTTAAATTTTGTTTCGGAATTGCAAGGCATTTTATAAATAGTTTAACACAGTTTAACTTTAATTTTTTATGTAACGCATATCCATGATGGGTAAGTATTACGGTGGCCCGTTAAGCGACTAGTTTAATTAGGCATTGAGTACTATCTGTGACTATTATTAATAAATTTTCAAAAACATTTCGAATTTTTATATTTTAAAGTATAAACCACAATTTAAAAAAAACCCATAAATTTTGCATAAGGAGTAAAATCGATCATATTATTAGTTGCCGAAGTATTTGCAATCTTATTTTTCATATTCCTCGATTTTTCATGATCTTGTATTTCACTCAAATTTCAATTTAAATACATATTTTAATTTAAAATGAGACGCTTTGTTGTGTCATCATGTGTTTGTTGGGTCATCAAGTAATTTTTAATTCGATGTTTTACTTGTAATAAACTTTTACTATTTTTTTTCGTTATTTAAAATAAAAATTATGCCAAATTCTATAATTAGCTAACAGTTTGGCGATTTATATTATGCATCGAAATAGGTTGATGGGATAATCAATTAGGACCTGCAGATCCGTAAAAGCGCAAAACTATGTATTAAAACTATTCAAATACACGTTTATATAATATTTTGGAGTTGCGATTAGAGGTCTGCACGGGCCGGAATTTCCAGGCCCGTAGGAAAGTTATTTCGGCCCGGCCCTGCCCGTTGTAAAACTCAAAAGTTCGGCCCAGCCCGGCCCGTTTAAATTTTTATATTTTAGGCCCGGCCCGTACAAAAATCAGCGAAAACAGATCCGGCCCGGCCCGTTTTGGCCCGTTACAATTTCTACGATCTCTAAAAAAATCAGATTTTTATCATATAACTAAGATTCCTTTAAAAAATACTGCATACATATCTATGGAATGATTTTACAGTATATTTTACAGCAAATACACATTAACAACATTAATGATTACTTAGATTCTTAGGCTTTCAACATTCGAATAAAGATTCATTAAAAAATTAATATGGCTTAGAATAAAATAAAAAAGAAAGAAAGCTAAAAACATCGTTAATTTTGAAGCTGTTTAATAAAAGAAGATTTATAAATGTATTTCTATATCATTTTATTATAGATTTCAAATCCAAATTCATTCTTAAATTCAAAGAAGCTCCTTTCTGATAGATTTCTAAATTAATTTTTTTTCTCAGAAACGCATAAGATTAGCAGATATTTTTATTCAGAAACTATATAATCGAATGGCGTTATCCATTTTTTGATACAAGCAATTTAAAAATACCGCAAACACATAAAATACTGTCATAATTAGCGTTTTGAATAGAATTTCCGGAAGCATTAGCAAGGGAAAAGAGAAAAACCTGCAATCATTTGAGAAACTATTATATCTCAACAAGGTTATACAAGTATTTTATTTACCAAAAATGAAAAACGCTATTCGATTCCAAATCCCTTCAATAGTTAGGCTTATCACTTTTATACTTTTACAATTTAAAATTAATCAGAAAATGTGTCAAACTTTCGCATTATTGAGAAATTAATTTAAAAATCATCAAGAAGTATATATCCGAAGACTAAGCTAACATAAGTTCTTTATCGCTGTTAATAATTTTACAAATCATGTGACATGTTTTCTGCCAATAATTAAGTCTAGTACCGGTCCGGCCAGTCTATATGTAGAAAAATAATGCAAGCGTGATCTCGGACCGGCATGTGTCAGCTAAAAAAATATTAAAACGGGTTACACATAATGTAATTCTCCGATGCCGATACACTGTGCATTTTTATATTCATGCTGTCAAACTAGTATGACCACATTTATACTTATTCTCGTTAAAACCATTTTCGTTGAAAATAGCTCATATTTTATCGTTTCTGCTTAAATCTTCAGATTTTTTTTATCGGCCCGGTCCGTCTGGCCCGTTCATTTTCTTTGCCGGCCCGGCCCGTTGAAAAAACTATTCTAAATCTGCCGGCCCGTTAGAAAAACCGAAACGATTCCACCGGCCCGGGCCGGGTACGGGCCACGGGCCCGTGCAGACCTCTAGTTGCGATGCATTTTATACAGAGTTTTTCCACGTTTTATTATTATATTTTATAGTATGCATATCCATGATGGGAAAGTATTAGGGTGGACTACCAACGACTAGATTTACTTTGTTAACACCCCCCGTAGTTTTCATTCAAATACTAATTTCCGTTCACTTTGAATTCAGAATTAAGTTTGACGCACTACTGAAGAGGTGCCCTATTTATTCTGCATAAATTATTTGGACATGATTTGTTGAATAGATATTTAACTATAATTATATTTATGACATGATACGTTTGAAAGCCGAGCAGTCAAGAATGCCAAGTGATGTCAGTTTTTCAAAACTTTAATAATTTTTTTTCCTCGGAAACTGTTTTACCAATCAGTTTAAAGAAATTGCCGGTGATCATATCTTAATAGTAAGAACAAACGCACGCAGTTTCATGAAAATCTCTGATAGTGGGTCAGAGGACTGCCTGAAATGCCGTGGGATGACTCGCAAGGCTTATTGGGAGAAAACTGAAATGACGTGTAGCTCCGCCTTAGATCTATTCTTTTTTCCTTTTTTTTTTATTTTTTTTATGTAAATATTTTAAATATTTAGGTGCGATACGCACGCAATTTGATACTAAATAAATATATATGACATGATCAACCGTCAGGAATATTTCACAAAGACTAACATGTATAAAATAATGTTAAAAAAAATAAAATAAAATAAACATTGCTTTTACAGAATGAGCTATGTGTATGGTTTTAACTTTTTAAGAATTATTATCATCTTTTTTTTTTTGCACAATTTTTCACTGAAAGAAAGTGTATAAAAATAAATAATAATAATTCTTTAATATCTTTAAAACATACTTTTAGTTCATGAAATGTGATGCAATGATTTTTCTTTATAAAAAGAACTTTTGCGATATTCAAAAATTAAATATTTTTCCCAAATAATATTAATACAATTTACATTCGTATTTAAATCGTACCAAGAAGACGATGCTCCGCCTACTTTATCTAGCTAGATATTCTGTAGTGAATTTTCATTCTGAACGAATACATGTCATAACGACTTTGGGCGGAGTTTAAAAGTAAAAAAACAGCGAGGGCGGTGTACGGATGTAAAAACATATTAACAGATTTTTGGCGAATAATCCGTAAATTAATACTGATAGCTTGATAGCTTGAGAAATTTATTGTTCACTCAAGAGTAATTTTGATAAAAGTGTCACAGTTATTGTTTTAATGAATTTTTTTCTTCTGTTTAGGTGCGTTCGTAATTATGTAAATACGTAGCACCTATTGTTGTCGCTTTCCGTCCGTCTGTCTATCCGCATATAACAACGCAAAGACTATCCAACCGACTCGTTTAAAATTTAAAATATATAATTATTACATAATTTTGTCGAGTCATTTCAAATTTTATGAAAATCGGATGGATAGATCAATTACAGGGACAATCAAAAAGATTCCGTTACATTACGGTCAATGGGGAAAAAAGTTTCAAATGCATTTTAATCGTTTGAAATTTAAAACATATTTTATTACATAATTTTGTCGAGTCATTTCAAATGTTATGAAAATCGGATGCATAGATCAATTACAGGGACAACCAAAAGTATTCCGTTACATTACGATCAATGGGAAAGAAAGTTTCAAATGCATTTTAATCGTTTGAAATTTAAAGCGTATAATTATTACATAATTTTGTCGAGTCATTTCAAATGTTATGAAAATCGGATGCATAGATCAGTTACAGGGACAATCAAAAGTATTCCGTTACATTACGACCAATGGGAAAAAAAAGTTTCAAATGCATTTTAATCGTTTGAAATTTAAAACGTATAATTATTACATAATTTTGTCGAGTCATTTCAAATGTTATGAAAATCGGATGCACAGATCAATTACAGGGGCAATGAAAAGTATTCCGTTACATTACGATCAATGGGAAAAAATGTTTCAAATGCATTTTAATGGTGTTACACTCATTTGAACATAATTGACATGAATCGATGATGTATGTACTAAAAAATACATTCTGCAACAATACAATCTGCAATGCAAAGAATATTTATTATTAAATTACAGGGCCACACAAATGTATTCCACTAAATAATGTTATACGGGGAAACATTGTTTGGAGCGTGTTTTAATTATATTAACCTACTTCACATTTTATGAATAAGATATACGTTAATGAAGTATAATAAAAATTACTCCCTGCATTTTTACAGGAACACAAAGATTTCGACCACTATACTGCATCCAAAGTACGCTCTACTATACCAGCAAGATCTGAATATTTTAAAACTTATAGTACGAACGCACCTCATTTGCTGCGCTTCACATGCAATTTCCAAGTTGTTTAGTTTGGAAGCATTTTATATTTTATCAGTGCGTTTCTTTTTTTAACTTAGTTTATTATTATTTTTTTTTTTTTACCATGTACATTTGAAAAGCCTTTCGAAGAATTACTTTTAAAATAGGGGTAGAGTTATACAAAATCTACATATAATAATGATAACGAGGCAAATCTCCATCCATCAACTGGGATAGTCAAAATTGTCGCTCCCAAACTTTGTATTTATTTTAATATGCTTTTATATTCAATTTTCTTTTCTCTCTTTTTTATATTTTGAACATATTTATAAATATCTTATACAAGTTCTGATATATTTTATGGAGCGTGTATTTATTCAGGAAATTGTATTTAGGCATATTGTATTTTCGAAGTGCTCGAAGCGCCTACGCGTGCAATAATTTTTTATGTACATCCATATAAAACGCTCAGGAAAGTTTATTTATTCTGAGAGAACTTGCAAATGAAAACTAATAACATTATATCTGATTAAATATTTGCGCCGCACCTGATGAATTAGACAGCACAGTTACGTAGCGGCGAAATTTAAGAATTATCCATATTATTTGGAAAACTTTAAGAGAAGACGAGAGAATTAAAAAATATATATGTTGGTTGAATTAAAAAGATAAAATCTGATTTTGTGTATTTTGCATAAATTTTCTTTTCTTTGTTTAGCCAATGGTTGAATATCTTTAGACAGTTGTTGTATGTGATTTTTTGTGTACTAGTGTAATTTTTAATTTAATATAGATATTTTATTAATTTTTTTGATCTGATGGAATTAATTTTCATAAAATTACAGAGAGAAGATATTTCATGTATTTTACAAAATTAAAAGTTCTATTCTAAATTCTTAAACAAAACCTTTAACTTGGACAAAACTATATCTTCCCGATAGTTTTTTAAGCGGTTTTTTCCACAATAGAAGAAACTTGCAAATGCCGCTTTTTTGGATGACAGCTAATTAAACATGCTATTGAATACTATTAATTCAAACTAACGTTAACGTTAAAAATGTTTTTTTCAACTCATCCCAGTAAATTTATTTAATAATATGTTATTGTATTTTAAGTGCTATTTCAGTATTTTGAAAATTGAATCCTCCTTCCAGATATTCAAAAACGAGTGAGCACCTTTACAGTTACTAAGTTCTATTCGTTAAATATATAGTCAAACTTATAACATCAACTCATGAAAGTCAGGTGGCAAGAAAATTTGACTAGCCCTTCAATGACAAACTCCCTCTCTATAAGGAAGGATCATTCCATTTTTTAGCAGGTGGGGAAAGGTAGGAGGGAGTGATCGGTACAGAAAGGTAGAGCAGTTAATTGAAATAGTGGCTTCATCTATCAACTTGAAATTAAAATACATTAGCGGAACACTGAAGATGTCATTTTTGTTTTATGTTTAATTAATTATTTGGTTATTAAAATAAAATAAATTTTTTAAATTGAAATCGGATTTTTAAAATTGAAATCTCACTAATTTTATCTAGTTTAAGTGCAGTGCTCCTTCTCCTTATTAAAATTAAAGAAATAAAATTAGAGCAAGATTGTTTTTTTTTTTTTTTTTTTTTTTTTTTTTTGCGAAAAATAAAAATAACGTATCGTAAAAGTAACGTAACGCAGATTATTAAAATTTTTTCTTATTCGGTTTCATAATTCTTTAACTTTAAACAATCTTAAAATTGGCGAAAAATAAAAGTAAGTAACATATCTAAAGCCATTACTGAAATTTTTTTGTATTAGGTTTCATAATTCTTTATAGTATCTTAAAATTGTGTCATTTGTTCCTCCCCTCCCCTCTCAAAAAAGTAGATAAATTAATAATCGCCCAACTTTATTTACAAGCTTTCGAATTGTTTTGATTTTTTTTTTTTTTTTTTTTTGTTAGCAGATACATCCTAAGTAATAATCATGAAATACTAATTTATGGAAAAATTCAAAAGAAAAATTAAACCAAAGGTGACGAATCCTGGTCAATATTATCCACCGGCGTCAATACATTATCCGTATTCATGCAATCTTTAGCCGAAGTCCGTTCCAAATCGTCAACATCTTTTTCTGAGGTCAATATTTTATTCCTATAATCGTTATCCAAATTCTGTTCCGAGTCGTCATCAAAATTAGTCGAAGTTGGCCTTGTAAAAGGCCTTTTGGTTGTAAAATCATTAGATATAGCGCAGGCTTAATCAAATTATCAAATGGAGCCAAATCAAAACAAATCGTACTACTGAATGTACTTTTAACATTCATTATCTTCGTACCGCGTGCAGCGGCCGCTATCACTCCCTCCTACCTTTTCCCACCTGCTAAAAAATGGAATGATCCTTTCTTATAGAGAGGGAGTTTGTCATTGAAGAGCTAGTGAAAATTTGTCCTATTAGGGTAGCAAAACTTTTAAATTTAAACACCAGTATTTTTTTTTAGATATATCTGCATCATCTAATCTCAGATTTTAAGAGAATAAATAATCCTAATTTATAGTGTGGAAAAAACTGGTTCCAGGGAATTAAAAGAAGTGTAAAAAATTCTTGTCTTTAACGGTGTTCTACACTGCTCCGCTCCAATAGTGCAAAACGTTTTGACACAATTACAAATTCATTTTTTAATGGAAAGATATGAAATTGGAATGTCTGACTATTTCAGTGTTTTGAAAATCCAGTCTTTCTTGTAGAAATTCAAAAACGAGCCAGCACCGTTACTGGTACGAAACAGACGAGCACGAGTTTTTTAAGAATGTTAATAAGAATTTGCAATAACATAATCGTCTTTTTTACTTTTACCTTTTACTCTTTATCTTTTATGGTGTGAGTGTTTAAATAAACATTCTGCATTTTCATATATTCCTTAATGCAGCGGTTCCCAAACTTTCTTGGTAAGCGACTCATCTTTCAATGAAAAAAATTTTCGCGACCCACCTTTCAGTTAAAAAAAAAAAAAATTCTCAATCCACTTAAGATAAAGTTGTATATCAGTATAGCAATTTTTGTACGATATCTGTACGCTCAGCTATACTAGCCTAAGAAAAACGAAAAATTTCGTACGGAAGATACATTGTCAACAAAAACAAAAATCGGTAATCTGAATGTGTGAGAATGAATAGTAATTATTAAAACAATGCACAAACTACAAGATAGTTAAAAATACATTTAATTATTATGAAAACATAACATTATAATCAACGAGATTTCTGGTACTGGTGTTTACCAGTGTGGGAACATATATTAATAAGCAGTTTATCTCAGTACTTATCTTTCAAAAGCAGCAAAGTAGAAAAAACATGTTCTCATAAGCACAAAGTGTTGAATTTCATCAAGGACCTCAAAGCTGATTTAAATACTTCTGGATCTTCTGTTCGTATATTAATTTAAAAGGAAATTAAGGATTTTCCCTTGAAATATTATTTCCTGTTGGAATTATCATACCTTTTTAAACAGATGCAATAAAAGATAAAGTATTTGGATGACAAACCTCGATTGTTCAGCGACCCATCAAAATAACTGACGTGGCCCACCAGCGGGTCGCGACCCATAGATTGGGAACCGCTGCCTTAATGTATTTAGCTATTAAATCATGAAAGGCGTCATTTCCCTTTGATGATCCACATTCTCTATAATAAACAGAGAAAATAATTAAAAAATTACTCCCAAACGGCAAAATTTCGATGCGAGCATAATTTAATGCTTTTATTTTGTTTATTATTTTTGCATAATGTACATAAATAGTGTTAAAATTTAACCGAAATCATATTATTTAGTTTCGTATTCTAGATTTTATTTTGACAAATCACATTAAAAGATCATATTAATGTTAAGACTTAAAAATCTCGTAATTCTAACCTTAAGGGTGTATTTCGATTCAAACCGCTTATTTTCCGATTTATTTTTAAATGCACTTTTGCTCTCAAACGCATCAAACTTGCAGATTCTCTTATTTAGAAAGTACACAAGGTGCCGTGGTTGTCAATTCTTTGATAAATGTAAAAAATATTGTAAAAAAAAGCGATCAAAAATGGCATTTTGAACAGATTTTCCCGATGCGAGAGATCTGAGAACGAAAAAAAGGGGCATGCCGATAAGGTAAATGTTTATAAATCAACTTCTAATGAATTGAGGGTAAAAAAAAACATCACACGGCACCTTATACACCTCTTCAAGAATCCCCTCAGCAAATTTCATGTTTCTACTTTTAAAAATATGTCTGAAATTGCATCGGAAAATTTTGAGCTATTGAAGGTAAAAGAGCGTTTTTTCGAATACACCCTTAAAGAATTTGAATTTTTCAAGTAGGATAAGACATGTTTCAAATGAAGTCGTTTTTCATTTCTTTTAATTCGTTCATTCACAAATTGGAGAAAGTTTTTGTGCCATGCTGAACTAATCTTTTGGCTCAAAAAATATTAGCTAATTAAAAATTTATCGAGTAGTATTGAGCACACATACATAAAGAAAAACTGATAAAATGAACATTAATTTTTAATATTTCACATCTAGCTTCGATGACTAGACCGTGACTAACGTTTTGATTAAAGGCGTTACTTGAATATTAAGTTCCGCCTCGATTCTTTTTATTGCACGCGAACTTTATTAAAAAAAAAAAAAAAAAAAAAAAAAAAAATTAAAATGCATTGCTACTAAATGCTTTTAAATATTTATTTTATAGAAATTCAATATTTAGTAAACCTATATTCAATGTGTACAATTTTTCTTTTATTAATAAATTGTCGTCACATGAGTGTTAATAATACTACGAAATGATGCTGGGTTGGATTTCAAATGTTTTATACTATCCAAAAATGTTCGTTCGAGATTTAAAATAACAATAATAATAATAAAAAGTTAAAAAGAAAAATCTTTGTTTAAGATAAAAATTCTTAACAGGCTCCCATTTAAAGGCAATGGTTGAAATAACTTTTGAAATTTATTTTTAAGTGATTTCTTCTATTTGTTTACCCATCTCTTATACACGCAGTATATAATATACCGCCCACATATTCATCTATTGGACAATTTTTAAATTTTTAAATTTGAAGTATTTTGATTTTTCTGACAAAAGAGAATTTTTTATTGTGAAATTAAATAATCCTGAAGGATTCTTTGCTGTTTTATCCAAAAGGAGCAAATTTTTAGAGTTAATTTATGTATGTTACTGTAAAAACATTCCTTGCCTAAATTTATTCATAAAATTTTGTCAAACTGCAAACTTAAAAAATGAAGTGTTGGAAATGATTAAGTCAAATTTTGTGGTCCATTTAAAATAAAAAATAACTTTTAAAAATGCCAAGTACTCTGTGAGTTTAAAAATATGCAATGTAATGTAATAAATCAATATATAAATATATTTAAAATTTAGGTTTCTTTTCTTTTTCTCTTTTTTTCCTTTTTTTAAAAGTATATGTTATTATTTTTCTTTTTCCGAAATAAATATCAGGTCTGTTACTCTCTTGTCTGTTACCAATACAAATTTATGTTGAAATTACTCAGTAGATTTCAATAAGCGCTTTCACCCCTTGCGGCGCGGTGGTATATCTGTGAAACCACTTAATTTTAATTTTTAAACGCATCATTGGCACCGATATTTCGGTTAAAAAAAAAAAAAAAAAAGTTGATTGAATGCATGAAATGTAGCTTTTTTCTATTTACAAATAAAGTTGTTTTCAAATTCCAGTGTCAGTCATTCATTTCAACATTTGCAACATCATTGAATTTGCACTGGGCCGCAAAAGGGTTAAATAATATTCTCGTGATTCAGTAAGTGGTAGAAGACATTTTGTAATCATACGCTGAACCAAAAGGATAATAGTGTACAGTTATTTATTTTCCTTAGTTATGGGATTTGATCTTGGGGATGGGGGTGGGGGTTGTCCGATCAAACAATTTTAAAATGAAATCAAATAAGTACCACGTTGACAGAAGACACGTTTTCTCATAGATACTTTCCGGTTTCAAACGTCTTTGTCTTTGATCACACTCCGATAAAATTAAGAGATGTGGAATCTATGCTCTTCATTTAAAGGTACGAGTTTCAATGTGTACTGTAAATATTGCGAGGAGAAGGGGGCGCTCACTATAATAATAATAGTAATATAATAATAGTAATAAAAATAGTAGCAAAATAATAACAGATTTTTATCACGTTTAGAAAAAATAAAATAAAAACAACAGAAATTATCAAATCAAATATTTGAATTATAGACAGTTATAGTATAAGAAATTTAACAAAATAGTGTTTACGTAATATTAAGACGACAGGCAAGTTCGCCAATATCCGGCAAGGAACACATAACGAAATAATTTTTTCAAAGCATTTTATTAAGATTATTTTTGCACGATTCTTTCAATTAATAAACATAGAACTGCAATAGAATACATGTACATTGCAAATATTTTTTATTAATCTGGCCCTTATATGTGTTGATCTGAAATATTCAGGATTGTAGAAAATAATGGCATCTATGCTTTTAATCTAAAGCTACAAGTTTCCCTGTATATTGTAAATATTGCGAGGAAAACATAATGCCGGTAAAGGCGCTCTCTCGCTTTTGAAATTCACAAGCGTCTGGGGAGAGAACGGCTGCTAATGGTAGGTCTTAGAAAATTTCGGCTTCGGATTAACTCGTTTCTGCGCGTGCGTCAGCAGAGGCGAAAAGGGAAAAAAAGGTTGTAATTTCTTCCTTCCAGTATACCGTACTGAGAAATGGATTTTCCCTTTTCGTTGTGGATTTGTTTATGAAGTTTTTCAGAAAGAACTAAGTACATTTCTAAGCGTATAATGCGATTTAAAACTATTTAATTGAAACTTTTTTATTTATTCGAAATTATTTAAAGCAATGCAAAAAATTTGAAACAGTTTTAAAAGTTCATCTTTTATACAAATTACAAATAAAAACAATGCTAAACATAAACAAGATTGGAATACAAATAATAAACAGTTATTTGTGCTTTTTTTTTTAATTTGCTTTATTTACATAGCTCGTGTGAATTATTATTAAATTCAAAATTTTCAGTATTATAAATGACCGAATCTGTAAAAATAAATAAATACATATGTGTGATGATCTATTTATAACTTTTTTAGAGAATTTAAATGTTTTAAAAAGTAGCCATTTTTTCATTAACATCAACTAAGTAATAAAACGTTATCATTAATCAGAAATTATATATATATATATGTATATATATATATATATGATTCACATAGTTATTGCTCTTTTACACAGATGAGAAATAAAAACAATACTAAACATAAACAAGATTGGAAGACATATAGTAAACAGTTTTTTGTGTTTTTATATTTTTTTAACTTGTTTTATTTATGTAGCTGTTTTGAATTATTATTAAATTTACAATTTTCAGTGTTATAAATGGCTAAATTTGTAATATATATATATATATATATATACATTAAATATGTGTGTTGAGCTATTGATAACTTATTTAGAGTTAAATGTTTTCAGAAAAGAGGTATTTTCCATTAACATCAATTAAGTAATAAAACGTTACCAGTAATCATAAATAAGAGGGGTTCTGTGGTTAAAGCCTTTCACAAAATTTCTAAAAACTGATTTTAATTTATAGAAAGTTCATTGTGATAAAATTAAAATATGATGTGTAAAAACAAGGGTGAAAAAAATCTTAGCAAACACCATTTATGTTTACCAAAATGCTTACCATTTTCATCTGTTGCAAGTCCTCATAAAAATCTCTATTTCAACATAAAATTAAAGAAAAAAAATGAGAAGCAGAAATACCAAAATAATACCTTTTTATTACTAGTACTGCTCCTTCTTATGTTTTTTTTTTTTTTTTTTTTTTTCAAAATTTTAAAAGGTTTTTATTATATGAACCTTTTAACACCTAAATGTTTAATTTATAATTGTCGTATGTACTTTTTACTACGTTGGTCTTATATGTCGCGTATTTACTAAATGCTACTTTCTTTGCATGTAATACTATAAAATTGTTCACTTATGAATAACAATCGCTAAACCTCTCAGATGAGATTCTGGGAATCTCTCCCGTAGAAATTTTCAGAAGGGCTTTGACCACAGAACCCCTTTTATTTCTGATTGCTGGTAACGTTTTATTACTTAAGTGATGTTAATGGAAAATACCTCTTTTTTAAAAACATTTAACTCTAAATAAGTTATCAATAGCTCAAGACACACATTTATTTAATTTTTTTTTTTTTTTTTTTTTTTTTTTTTTTTTTTTTTTTTACAAATTCAGTCATTTATAACACTTAATTTGTAAATTTAATAATAATTCAAAAGAGCTACATAAATAAAAAGAGTTTAAAAAAAAAATCTGTTTACTATTTGTTTTCCAATCTTGTTTAAGTTTAGTATTGTTTTTATTTATCTTTTGTGTAAAAGAGCAATAACTATATATATATATATATATATATATATATATATATATATATATATATATATATATATATATACACTATATTGCCATTGATTATGGGACACTTGCGATTTTAGACATTTTACTAAATATCTAGAAAAATACATGAGGAATCATCTCGAAACTCTTAGTGTATAAATATAATAGTATAAGTCATACATCTCCGTGAAGATTTTTTTCCCGAAACTCCAAAGGGGGCCGTCAACAAATTAAAAAAGAATGAATATCTTTTGAATAACCCTGTCAAAACTAATGTAGCAAAAGAGCTCAAACTCTAGATTGTAATTGAATGCCTTATTGTAATAAGCTTTGTTCATTTTTATGCAAATAGCATGCATACTCGCAGAGTAATTAAGATTTTTATAAAAATGATCCCAAATTTTTCCAAGTTTTTTCCTTATAATTTTCAGAGTTCTTAATATAAAATATTATTTTTTTCAGAAAATATGACAAACAACATTGCACACAGTACCCTGTAATCAGAATTAAAAAATAATGAAAATTGTATAAAAAATGAGTTGATTTACTAAATAATTTTTTACTGCGCATGCGTCAACGATATCAAAATTTCATTTGCATATTATGTTAGCTAAGTGTATAGAGCAACTTTTGTGAAAGTCACAAAATCGTAACTTTAAAATTCTGACAATAATCGTCAATTGAATAAGTCGAAAATCCGTTATTCTCAAAATGAAGCAAAAACAAGAGGGGTTGTATCCATATATTCATTGATTAGTGTCAATATAGAATACACAATATGGGATGTACTACTGCATTTGGATAAAATCCCTCATTTTTTTGCTTCATTTTGGAAACAACGGATTTTGTCCTTTTTCTATAGACGATTACTTTCAGAATTTCCAAGCTATGATTTTGGGACTTTTACAAAAGTTGCTCTATACATTTAGCTAACATAATATGCAAATGAAATTTTGATATCTTTCACGCATGCGCAGTAAAAAATTATTTAGTAAATCTACTCATTTTTCATACAATTTTTATTATTTTTTAATTCTGATTACAGGGTACTGTGTGCAATGTTGCTTGTCATATTTTCTGAAAAAAATATTATTTTATATTAAGAACTCTGAAAATTATAATGGAAAAACTTGGAAAAATGTGGGACCATTTTTATAAAATCCTTAATTACTCTGCGAGTGTGCATGCTATTTGCATAAAAATGAACACAGTGTATTACAATAAGGCATTCAATCATAATCTAGAGTTTGAGCGCTTTTGCTACATTAGTTTTGACAGGGTTATTCAAAAGATATTCATTCTTTTTTAATTTGTTGACGGTCCCCTATGGCGTTTCGGTAAAAAATCTTCACGAAGATGTATGACGTATACTATTATATTTATACACTAAGAGTTTCGAGATGATTCCTCATGTATTTTTCTAGATATTTAGTAAAATGTCTAAAATCGCAAGTGTCCCATAATCAATGGCAATATAGTGTATATATATATATATATATATATATATATGTTTGCTAACAGTATGTAGATATTGCGACCGTAGGCGCCATTGCAGCACTCATCAATTGCAACACATATATATATATACAATCCCAATTTCGTGAAAATATTTAATAAGCACCAGGTGCATAATGTATAAACAGTATTAAAAACAATAAACATTAAAATAACAATATTGAACAATATAAAAATAATATAAAATCACCCGCAGAACCAAAAGCCATCACTCATCAGCAGGCGGAATGGCTTTAACCTTCCCCCCGCTGTTAAAATAAAGCTTAATCAGCAGGTTTCGTGTGATCTGGCAAAACCTTGCATTAAATATGAAAATGACGTACTCAAAAGTCACTCAAAATTATTTCAAAAATCATTTAAAGATCAATTCAAATAAATAAGCTTTACTTATATGTTGAATATTTTGAATCGTAATAAACCATTTAAAGAATACACCTTTATATTTATGAAATCTTAATTGATTATAGTATAAAATGCAAGCAAATGCCACACCTCCGCCTGAACCCGCTCATTAGCACAAAAGTTAAACTTACTGCATAAGCTCGGCCTTTTAATTTCAGCAGGTGACAAAAACTAACTCAAACGAAGACCAATCCACATTTCAAACAACAAAGCCTTTTCTTTCCGGTCGTGTCTTCTTTCTGTACGTTATTTCATCCACAGTCATCCTTTCTACCTTGTAGACTTTCAGATGACCGCTTCATGTAACAATACTCCAGAAGGCAGCATTCCTCTCGGCTACGCCTCCAATCCAAAAAGTTGCCATTTATTGAAAAGTAACTTTACGTAATATCTTAAAAATTTACTTGGATAATTATTTTTATAAAATAAATTACCTAAAAACTTATAAACCTGTTTATTTACATTGAAATCATTATTGCATATTTTTCTAAATCTAATAAACTGATTTATAACAGTATTAATAAAAACTTTTTTATTCAGGTTGGAGTAACCTGTTATATTGTTCAATATTGTTATTTTAATGTTTATTGTTTTTAATACTGTTTATACATTATGCACCTGGTGCTTATTAAATATTTTCACGAAATTGGGATTATATATATATATATATATATATATATATATATATATATATATATATATATATATATATATATATATATATATATTTCTGATTGATGATAACGTTTTATTCCTTAATTGATGTTAATGGGAAAATATCTCCATTTTAAAACACTTAAATTCTCTAAATAAGTTATAAATAGCTCAACACGCATATTTATTTATTTATTTTTACAGATTCGATCATTTATAACACTGAAAATTTTGAGTTCAATTATAATTCAAGAGCTATGTAAATAAAGCAAATTAAAAAAAAAAAAAACACAAATAATTGTTTACTATTTGTATTCTAATCTTGTTTATGTTTAGCATTGTTTTTATTTGTAATTTGTATAAAATATGAACTTTTAAAATCTTTGGAATTTTTTGCATTGCTTTAAATAACTTCGAATAAATAAAAAAGTTTCAATTAAATAGTTTGATTATGAGTTCATATCATATAACGCTTAAAGTTTAAATTCGCATTATACGCTTAGAAATGTACTTGGTTCCTTCTGAAACACTTCATAAACAAATCCACAACGAAAAGGGAAAATTCATTTCTCAGTACGGTATACTGGAAGGAAGAAATTACAACCTTTTTCCCTTTTCACCTCTGCTGACGCACGCGCAGAAACGAGTTAATCAGAAGCCGAAATTTTCTAAGTCGGACCATTAGCAGCCCCCCCCCCCCCAGACGCTTGTGACAAGAGCGCCTCTCTGATTCCAAGAAGGGATTTCAACTTTTTGATAAATCTGTCTTTAGGGGATCGACTGCGTGCATGCACTAGTTCCTACAATGAATTTCAGACATATTTTTCACTAAGATCGAGCTCATTGTAGTCAAAGCATCCTAATGTTGAACTTATTACAAAAATATTTTGTGTTTTTAATATTCCGGTGTGAATTTAAATATTTTTAATAAGTAAAATTTTGGTATTGAATATGATTATAAATTAAGTATAGTTAAAAAACAACTTTTATCGATTATTAAATTTTACAAAGAAACAATTTGAACTAAAGTTTCTGAATTTCACTTTTGACAAATGAAAGAACATCTTAATCGAATAAATTCAAAAAAAAAAAAAAAAAGAGGATACAAGACTGGGTCCGGTCCTGAGTGAAACGTGATAGCTTTAATCCCCATTTCATCGGAAACAACTTGACCCCGCTATTAATTTCAGAACAATGGAAAATTTTCAGAATTTTTTATTTTTGATACTTTTATTTCGAATTTTTGTTTCAAATTTTTGTTTCAAATTTTTGATATTTTTGAAATTATTTTATTGATTTTTTTTAATTATTATTACTGATTATTGATTTTCTTATTTCAGATCAATGGAAAATTTTCGGATTTTTTTCATTTTTTATATTTTTGTTATCGATTTTTGATTTTTTTTAAATTTTTGATTTTTGATGTTTTTATTTGAGATCAATGGAAAAATTTCGGATTTTTTTTTCATTTTTGATACTTTTATTTCAGATTTTTAATATTTTGTGATATTTTTATTATTGATTTTTTTATATTTCTATTTCTGACCTTTGATATTTTTATTATTGATTTTTTATATTTCTATTTCTGACCTTTGACATTTTTATTATTCTTTTTTGATATTTTCATTATTATTTTTCATATTTTTCTTTCAGAAAAATGGGAAATTTGAGATTTTTTTTATATTTTTAATTCAAATTTTTGATATTTTACTATTGATATTTCTATATTTTTTATTATTGTTTTTTGAAATTTTTGTTTCAGAACAAGGAGAAATTTTAAGAATATTTTCATTTTTGAAAATTTTTTAACTAAACAGAATTATTTAATACAGTTTCTCACATATAATCTTATGTTTATACCTTTCTACCAAAACATTTTTTAACGAAATCGCTCACCTACTTTAGGAGTTAATAGGTTTTTATTTGAAAAATACAGTAAAACCTCTAAATAACGGACACCTTGGGAGCGCAGAAATTGTCCGCTATTCGGAGGTGTTCGCTATTGGGAAAAACCTCAGAGATAGAAAAATTGCTAATGAATGCTTAATGTTTCATTAGTCGATTTTAAAATGTCCTAAAACCTCTATTATATGATGAACCAGAAATTAAAATTTTAAAGTAATAACACTGAAATAAAATTGTGCATACTTTTATCCTTTGTTTATTACATTCTTATAAAAAAAAGTTTGTTACAAAAGTTTGCTTTTATTTGCGATTACATGTAATTTGTTTTTCAATGCGAAGTTTTAACTCTGTCAGTAATTTTAATCCTTTTAAATCATTTTTAGGTGCGTTCGTAATTATGTAAATACGTAGCACCTATTGTTGTCGCTCAGTCCGTACGTCTGTCTGTCTGTCTGTTTGTCCGCATATAACAACGCAAAAACTATCCAACCGAATCGTTTGAAATTTAAAATACATAATTATTACATAATTTTGTCGAGTCATTTCAAATTTTATGGAAATCGGATGGATAGATCAATTACAGGGACAATCAAAAGGGTTCCGTTACATTACGGTCAATGGGGAAAAATTTTCAAATGCATTTTAATCCTTTGAAATTTAAAACGTATAATTATTACATAATTTTGTTGAGACATTTCAAATGCCGCGCTTTTGACCGATCGAATCAGTTTAAAAATATAGGTCCTTCATTTATGATTTCATGAACAATTTTTTTTTTTTTTTTTTAAATATTAAAAATGGATTTATTTTCTGGTATAAAACTGTTCACCTAATCTTAATTCTCAAAAAATAGCTATGCAATTTAAAATGTAACATTAAAAAAATAAGTAATTTTGAAACTCTTTTAAGGTAAAATATTTCATTTTCAGAAATGCTGGAGAAAAAGCATACTTGTTCAATTTCTTTCATGAAAAATATAATATATTCTTTAAATTGTTAATTTCTGACCATTATTAAAATGTTTTTTTTTTTTAAATCAATTTTAGTTTTAATTGTTTTACTTTCTCTTGTCCCTTACCTTGTTTTAAATTACTCATATTGACTGTCCTTCTGGAAAACAAAATAAAGTTTTTTATCCCTTAGTGGTGAGTGATTATTTTATGAATCCCGTAACAGAAATTTTTACTTTATTTAATCTCAAAATTTCTGCAATTAAATATGACAATAATTATTCTGCTTTTATGAAATACTTCATATTCTTTTTATGTACCTTTCTTTAAACACAAAATTTTAACTTCATAAAAATGTTTATTTAATGTGCATTATCAATAAATTTGTTCGCAATAAATTAATTTTTAAAAAATCTAATTTTTAAAAAAGTATGAAATTTTCAAAGTCACTAAATTGTAATGGAAAATAGATCTGACTGAGAAGATTTTGAAAAGCATCTTTTTTAAAAGAAAGACTTTAAACTGAAATGGGAGATATTTTTTGTCATATTTTACCCGTTGAAAAAAGAAAAATCTTTGAATATATTCTTTTTATTGTGCTGCTTCAGTTCTAAAATACATATTTTAAAAATTTTTAAATTCGTTTTGCAAATTAAATCCTGTTATTTAATAAATAACTTTAAAAGAAATATATTTTTAATTCATTAGTTGCAATAACAGTAATGCATGCAACTTTTATGTTCAAATATTTATTTTTACCTTGTTTAATCACAGACATTCTGGAATTAAGGCAAAACCTATTTTGCCCTTAAGAAGTATCTTTTGCATTCTTTTTATACTACTTTTATAATCACAAAATTTTATTTTCACAAAAATCTTTACTTTTCTATACAATTTTTATGGTCACAAAATTTTATGTTCATAAAAATCTGTACTTTTCACTAATCTTTAATTTCAAATCATTACTATCAATAATTTTGTTTGCAGTATAAATTAATTAAATCTAATAAACAAAAGACTAAGAAGCTAAAAACTACACTAACAAAAAAACTAAGAATTTTTTTAGTTACTTTACTGAAATGCAGAATCTTATTTTGGGAAGGAAAAAAAATCTGTTGTATAATTTCATTAAAAATTTTCAATTTTTTAAAGTATTCACTTTCATTCATCATTATTTAATGCGCAGTTTTTTAATTTATTTTAATCAACTTTATATGGATACTTCTATATTTATAATTTTTATTTCACTTTCTGAAAAATCTCGCTGGCATAATTTCTTTCATTATTGTACAATTTCAGTTCTTTAAGATGGTCACTTTTATAACCAAGATTAAAAATACAAAGTTACACAAGTTAGTTTAATTGTTCTCTAAATATTTATGGGTGACTTTTGAACATTTACTCATATTTCATTATCCACAATGATTTATTAAGTTTGTGTCACTTTTAAACAGATAAGGAAAAAGATTTTTCAGAAATAAAAAGCCAAATACTTTCTGTATAAAAACTTAATTTCATAGAAATTCATGTTGGAAATCAATTATATTATCTCACTTCAAAATTTGTTACCTTACATAAAAATTCAAAATTCTGAAAACTTTTTCTCTTTTTTTCTGTAGTAATTTCTGAACAAGAATTATTATATAATTGCAGAATTAATACAACTAAATGAGACTCTCTTCCCCTCCCCCAGAAATAATAACAAACAGCATAAAAGTTGTCAGCTATGCTAATTTCAGTGAAATAAGGGTCATTCAACAAACGTAACACAGATATGCAAACAACTTTACATTTTGGTGCTAAATTTATTGAATAAATTAATATCTAATTTACACTACAGAAAAAAAAATCGAGAAGAAATTTTTCGGTGGAAATCTTTCCAGCTCGTATCTGCGTTAAGGAAAGAGGGAACCACCTTAAAATTTTTAACTGCTTAAGAGCACACACTAGTCACGCGGTAAAAGCCGAGCGCTAATGTAAAGTCTATGGGAGCGTTCTTTTTTAATATCTTGTTCAAATTTTAATATTTTGACATGATTTTTTTTGCATAGGATAGTTGAGGACGATCCACAACCGGCCTAGTTTTTACTTTTTCGATTTTGGTTATATATTTTTTATATTATGAAAGTTTCAGTTTCAGAACCGGTTTAAACCGGTTTTGTTTAAAGTTTTTTTTTAAATCTAAAACCAAAATAGAGAAAATAAAAACTAGGCCGGTTGTGGATCGTCTTCAACTATCCTATGCAAAAAATCATGTCAAAATATTAAAATTTGAACGAGATATTAGAAAAGAACGCTCCCATAGACTTTACATTGTCATCCGGGTCTTTTTGAGTACTTTTTCTGTTACTATTGTGGGGCCTTAAGGCCCAAACACATTTGACCACTTCTTGAAGTTCTGTGTTGACTCGTTTGTTGTGGAGACGTGATGGTTTTGATCTTAATGAGTTTTGCAGGAAAGGAATGGTTGTCTGGCAAAAGTAAAAACCTTTCCGTCGAGTAGGGTGGATTGCTTATCTCCTGATCTTTTTGTTAATTCCCTTCGTTTCTATTATGAAGAAACCGCAAATGAATCCTATACAAAAAGACTTCCCCACTTTTTCCAAGAATTTAGTTCAAGGGAAGAGTATTGCAATCTGAATGGAGCCTTAAACTCTTAACTCTTTTATATTTATTAAAATAACGAACCTGTAATATAAAAATAAAATAATATTTAGATTGGACATGAAAAAAAAAGTTTTGTGATTATTTTCTCTTATTTAATTGATTTTTTTTAAAAAAGATAATCAATCTCAATGTATTAAAATGCAATTTGTGATTCAATCGTGCAATCAAAAATTAAAAATTCTTTTGGAACACACAAATTTTTATCAAATTGATTTTTTTAAAACTAAACCATTTTTTTAGAGATAAAATATTCGTAATATTCATTCCAAATATTTCTGCCTTTACATAGTATGAAATTGTATTTAAAAAATCTGGCTGTGTCAAAAAGCTTTAACTGATGGATCAAATATATGACGTACGGGCGAATCAGTTAAGTGGTTATTTAAACAAAGCTCGTAACAGATTCGACGGGGAATATATATATATATATATATATATATATATACAGGGGTGCAAAAATCTAGGCGCCAGCAGGCAGACTCTCACCATTAAAACTATTTCGTTAATTTTCCTATTATATTTCGTATAAAACTCTTGTAAGAATGCTATTAAATTTTAAGCGAAGAAAACTTTTAAATTTTAGTGGTGAGAGACTGCTAGCTGGCGCCTAGATTTTTGCACCCCTGTATATATATATATATATATAAAGAGCTGTGCTTATAAAAAACAAGACATATATGTTCGGGATGAAGGCAGGGAAAATTGATAGCTTCAGAGCCCCGCCCACCCTACCTGTTTTTCAGTATCTTTAATTTGTGTAATTTTTCTGTTCAATTTGTCCGGTTTCAATTTCTGGCATTTTGGCGCTATCTGTGGTCACCTGCCGGAAACAGTGCTGTCGCGCAAGAGACTAGGCCTGTTCGGGTCGTAGGTAGGGTTCACCCACCCACTCCCAAACGCCGTCCGAGACATATATGTTCGGGATGAGGGCAGGGAAAATCAATAGCTTCAGAGCCCCGTCCGCCCCTAACCGTCTTTCAGTATCTTACTAAATAAAGTTCCCGTGTGCAAGAGTGATCTCAATCAAAATATAATTTGAATAATGTGCTAGCTAAATGCATAGAACAACTTTTGTGAAAGTCTCAACAACATAGCTAGAAAAATCTGAAAATTTAGCTAGAAAAATCTGAAAATTATCGTCAACAGAATAATATCAAAGTCCGTTTTTTTTTCCAAAATGAAACAAAAAGATGAGAAGCTGTAAAGAAGCAGTACGCGCAATGTTGTGTAGACATTAATCAATGGAATATGGATACAGCCCTTCAAGTTATTCATTGATTTTGGAAATAACGAATCTTATTCAATCGACGATAATTTTCAGAATTTTGTATTTGTTGTGAGATCATGGTTAAAAGATTAGTGTAATTATTATTTTGATCTATAAAATCTATTACTTTTTTTTGATCGAATAAAATTAAATTATATAAGATTATAAGGTTATAGGAATTAGATATAGTAATAGGAAGATTAAGATTATAGGAATTATATTGTATTTTACAAAGTTAAAATTCATATAGTAAATTTTTAAAGAGAAACAGCTTTTACCGTTTCTTCAATTGGAAGAAATAAATCTATTTCTACCAGATGGTTATTTTCCATAGTCGAAGAACCCTTCAACCCTACTTTTTTGGTTTGAAAGCTAAATAAACCTGCTATTGAAACTATTGATTCAAACTAAAATTAACATTAAAAATTTATTTTTCATCTCATACCAGTAAATTTATTGAATAATATGTTATAGTATTAAAATGCTGTGTAACTACATTGAAAGTTCTTGGATATACTATTTTAAAAGCGAGTGAGCGCCCATACGGGTATTAAGTTCTCCTCGCTATAATTCTCAATAATAAAATGGTTTATTTTATTTTTCGACGCCGATTATCAACAAGTGGGGTATTAGCCCACTTACACCAATGGAGCAGTTTTCGAGGAGGCAAGAGGGAGATTGAGGTGAGGGAGGGGGGGGAGGTTTTTCTCTTTCCACCTGTGATGCATTTGGATTACGAGCTGCGCAGTTTTTTTTTTTTTTTTACTTCTGCGCAATCGAGGTATTCAAATTCAAACTTTTGAACTATCTAACGGTACTTTAATGTTTTAGAACGTGTCTTTTTTCCGTCAATTGTGAGTTATAACTCCGAGTAAAAGTTGATGATCCTTAAGGATAGATTAGGACGTTATCCTTTGCCCAATGGGCATTTTTTGTTCGGGTGCATGTTTTTTTTTTTTTTTTTTTTTTGGATAATTTATTTTTGACTCGCAATAAAATCTGTCGAAACTGCAAATCGGACAAGAGAATGATGAACAACATTGGTTTTCAAGTAAAGATCGATGTTTTGGTTTAAAACTTTTGTTGTTGTTGTTTAGACCCCTCATGGGCCCGGTGAGCAGCGAAATTTTTAATTATCTTTTTTGTAATTGTATATTTTTATTTTTGTAATTTCCACTTGCACCCTGTATACATATATTTTTTAAATTGTTTTCTTTGGAATTTAAATTATTTCGCTCGTTTTATTTATATGCAAATATTTTGTTGTAACCCGTTTTTTGATCTTTAACTAATTGAAAATTCCAAGAAATCTACAAAATGTAAGTACTATTTTTGTCATTATTTTTATTTTATTTTCTGTTTATTCGTGCAAAGAAATCGTTTTCAAAATGACAGCAATTTTGAATTAGCAATTTTTGTAATTTTTACATGCACCCTGTATATAGATTTTTTAAAATTTTCTTTGGAATTTAAATTATTTTACTTGTTTTATTTATATGTATTTTTTTTTCTTTTGTAACCCTCTTTTTTGTTCTTTCACAACTAAAAATAAATATCTACAAAATGCAAGTATTATTTTTTTCTTTTCTTTTCTTTTCTTTAATTTTGAACTTATTTGTGCTAAAAAGTCCTTTTCAAAATGATCGCAATTCTGAATCAGCAATGAAATTCGTTTTTAAATATGGCGATTACTTAAACATTTTAAATTTTTTTCTCCTGAAAAAAACCTGGGGCTTCAGGGGGCGGAGCCTCCTTGATTAATTATAAATTATTCATTTTTTTTAATATTTACAAAAAATCATTTTTTTTTTCAGGAGTTTTGAAAGTGATCGCTGTATTTGAAAACGGGTTTCTCACGCATTTTCAGTTTGGCGATCATTTTCGGAAACGGCTTTTTGGCGCGAAAAAAGCCGCCAAGTTTACGGTGCCGAACGCTAACACAGCTGTTCCTTACAATGGTTGGTACCATTATCTTCCCTATAAAATTTATAGTTGATACTTACATATTTTATGATAATAAATCAAAATGCGGCAATGGAATTAAAGTAATGTGCAACTATTTTGGCGGATGTGCATAATTTTTTAAGCTAAGCTATTTCATGTCTTACAAAAGCGTAAGTCAAAACGGCACAAACATTAAAAAGTTGGAAATTGCACGTCAGGCGTAACAAGTGAGGTGCGTTTGTATTATAACGAAGTTTTTAAGATATACAGTACTTTGGATACAATTAAACATCCGAAGTCTTTGGTATGTCTCAATAAATACTAAATGTTTTCTATTTTACAGGAATTAATTTGTAGTAAACTTCAGCAACGTATACGAATTTCATAAAATGTGAAATAATTTAATATAATTAAAACGTGCCCCAAAAAATGTTTCCCCGTATACCATTATGTAGCAGAATACCTTTGTGTGGCCCGATATATTAATAAAAAATATTCTTTGCACCACAGAATGTACAGAATGCCTTTTTTAGTATATATATAATCATAGATGCATATTAATCGTATTATGTTCGAGAAGGTGTAACATCATTAAAATGTACTTGAAACTACTTTTTACCATTGACCGTCATGTAACGGTATAGTTTTGATTGTCCCTGTAATTGAACTATAAAACCGATTTTTTTAAAATTTGAAATGACATTGACAAAATTATGTAATAATTATATATTTCAAATTTCAAACGATTTGGCTGGGTAGTTTTGGCGTTGTTGTATGCAGACAGACGGGCGGCAACGACGACTATAAGTGCTACGATTTTACATAATTACGAATGCACCTAAAAATGCATCTAATATTAAGTAAATAATCTATAAATAAATGTATAAGAAAAGCTAAATTACAACTGTAAAAGAAATGAAATAATGTTAATGTT
The DNA here is from genome assembly GCA_964019185.1 of Maratus speculifer. Lineage (NCBI taxonomy): Eukaryota > Metazoa > Arthropoda > Arachnida > Araneae > Salticidae > Maratus > Maratus speculifer. Next base: position 5,622,792 of record OZ025302.1, on the reverse strand, counting down.
TTCTGCCGGACATAAAATGGGCAAGTTAGAAAAAAGAGATGTGCATGCAAGTCTCAAAATAGATTTTCATGATATACTTTATCCATTTTTATCCCAAATGACAAAAACACCTTTTACACACTTTCACACTTACAGAGCATTTTAAAATGATCTTTCTTAAAAAGATTTCTCGGCATGTGCTAGAAAAAATTTAAATACCATTTTCAGATTTTAAAATGTTTTTTATAAATAGTTCACATATTTTTTTTTTTTTTTTTTTTTTTTTTTTTTTTTACAGGCAGGCAACACTTATTTTCTTTGTTTTTAATATTTATTTTGCTGATCAGGTTACAAGCACAGCAACAATTTATTTACTAAATTTATTATTATTGTTATTATTATTATTATTATTATTATTGTCAAATTTATTTACCAAATAACTTTTAGATAAATATTATAGATTAAATAGTATTATTCTTTTTATTTTCAAAACTTTTATTTCCTACTGAAAACATTTTTTATTTTTTTTGCAAATTCAGTGTTTCGTTTAATCAAATTTAAAATTCAAAATGTTTCGTTGTTTATTTATAATTTAGATGATTCCCAATTTCGAATAACAAACGCAAGCGATAAAGGCTAAATAAGGTTGAGGGAAGAAAGCAGCGACTTTTCCCTTTTCTTCGCAACTGAAAGGGACGGAGAATTTTTACCATCATAAGCCTCTTTTCTCCGCAGACGCTCGTCCCGGAAAATGGTAAATTTTTTATTTGTACTTCATTTTTACATCTACAGCATTAAGAAAACGAAGCAGACTTATGTAATTAGAAGATACGCTATTTGTTACAAGCGTCTGGGGAGAGAACGGCTGCTAATGGTGAGACTTAGAAAATTTCTGTTTCTGATTAACTCGTTTTTACGCGTGCATCAGTAGAGGCGAAAAGGGAAAAAAGGTTCCAATTTCTTCCTTCCAGTATACTGTACTGAGAAATGGATTTCAACTTTTCTTTGTGGATTTGTTTATGAAGTGTTTCAGAAAGAACCAAGTGCATTTCTAAGCGTATAATGCGAATTTAAATTTTAAACTTTATATGATATAAACTCATAATCAAACTATTTAATTGAAACTTTTTTATTTATTCGAAATTATTTAAAGCAATGCAAAAAATTTAAAAAAGGTTTTAAAAGTTCATCTTTTATACAAATTACAAATAAAAACAATGCTAAACATAAACAAAATTAGAATATAAATAGTAAACAGTTATTTGTGCTTTTTTTAATTTGCTTTTCTTTACATAACTCTTTTAAATTATTGTTAAATTCAAAATTTTCAGTGTTATAAATGACCGAATCTGTAAAAATAAATAAATAAATATGTGTGTTGAGCTATTTATAACTTATTTAGAGAATTTAAGTGTTTTAACACGTTCGATGCCGCTTACATGAAGATGTGATGATAATTAATGCCGCACTGTAGAAGTGGGTTTTTCCCAGAAGCCGATTTATTTTTATAACAAAGAATCAGTGAAAGATTTTCCCGCACCAGCGCGTGACTGGCTATTGGACATCACCTCACATCACGCGCTGGCGCGTGAGTGGCCCCTTAACGTTGGCGCCATATCACGCGCTTTCGCGTGAGCGGCAGCGAACGTGTTAAAAAGGATATATTTTCCATTAACATCAATTAAGTAATAAAACGTTATCATTAATCAGAAATTATATATATATATATGGTTCATATAGTTATTGTTCTTTGACACAAATGATAAATGAAAACAATACTAAACATAAACAAGATTGGAAGACAAATAGTAAACATTTTTTGTGTTCTTTTTAAAAAAATTTTAACTTTATTTATGTAGCTCTTTTGAATTATTATTAAGTTTACAATTTTCAGTGTTATAAATGATTGAAGTTGTAATATATATATATATATATTTGTGTTGAGTTATTGATAACTTATCTGGAGTTAAATGTTTTTAAAAAAGAGGTATTTTCTATTAACATCAATAAAGTAATAAAACGTTACCAGTAATCAGAAATAAGAGGAGTTCTGTAGTTAAAGCCTTTCTCAAAATTTCTAAAAACTGATAAAATTTATACAAAGTTCATTGTGATAAAATTAAAATATGATGTGTAAAAACAAGGGTGGAAAAAAAAATCTTAGCAAATACAAAATGTTTACCATTCATCTGTTCCAAGTCCTCATAATAAGAACCTCTATTTCAAAAAAAAAAAAAAAAAAAAAAAAAAAGAGAAGCAATATTACCAAAACGACACATTTTTATTACTGCTACTGCTCCTTCTTATGTTTTTTTTTTTTTTTTTCAAGATTTTAAAAGGTTTTTATTTATGAACTTTTTAATACCTAAATGCTTAATTTATAATTATCGTATGTAGTTTTTATTATGTTGGTCTTATATGTCGCATATTTACTAAATGCTACTTTATGGGCATTTAATATTATAAAATTGTTCACTTATGAATAACAATCGCTAAACCTCTCAGATGAGATTCTGGGAATCTCTCCCGTAGAAATTTTGAGGAGGGCTTTGACCACAGAATAGAGGTCTACACGGGCCGGAATTTCCAGGCCCGGCCCGGCCCGGCCCGTAGGAAAGTTATTTCGGCCCGGCCCGTTGTAAAACTGAAAAGTTCGGCCCGGGCCCGGCCCGGCCCGTTTAAATTTTTATATTTTAGGCCCGGCCCGTACAAAAATCAGCGAAAACAGGCCCGGCCCGGCCCGTTTTGGCCCGTTACAATTTCTACGATTTCTTAAAAATTCAGATTTTTATCATATAAATAAGATTTCTTTAAAGAATGCTGCATACATATCTATGGAATGATTTTACAGTATATTTTACAGGAAATACACATTAACAACATTAATGATTACTTAGATTCTTAGGCTTTCAACATTCGAATAAAGATTCATTAAAAAATTAATATGGCTTAGAATAAAAGAAAAAAGAAAGAAAGTTAAAGACATCGTTAATTTTGAAGCTGTTTCATAAAAAAGGATTTATAAATATATTTCTATATTATTTTATTATAAGTTTCAAATCCAAATTTATTCTTAAATTCAAAGAAGTCCTTTCTGTTACATTTCTAAATTCATTTTTTTTTCCCTCAGAAACGCATAAGATTAGCAGATATCTATTTTCAGAAACTATATAATCGAATGGCATTATCCATTTTTTTGATACAAGCAATTTAAGAATACTGCAAACAATAAAATACTGTCATAATTAGCGTTTTGAGTAGAATTTCCGGAAGCAATAGAAAGGGAAGGGAGAAAAACCTGCAATCATTTGAGAAACTATTATATCTCAACAAGTATTTTATTTACCAACAATGAAAAACGCTATTCGATTCCAAATCCCTTCAATAGTTAGGCTTATCACTTTTATACTTTTACAATTAAAAATTAAACAGAAAATGTTCCAAACTTTCGCATTATTGAGAAATTAATTTAAAAATCATAGAGATATATCCGAAGACTAAGCTAACAAAAGTTCTTTATCGCTGTTAATAATTTTACAAATCATGTTTTGCCAATAATTAAGTCTAGTACCGGACCGGAAAGTCTGTATATAGAAAAATAATGCAAGCCTGATCTCGGACCGGCATGAGTCAGCTAAAAAAATATTAAAATGGGTTACACATAATGTAATTCTCCGATGCCGATACACTGTGCATTTTTATATTGATGCTGTCAAACTAGTATGGCCACATTTATACTTATTCTTGTTAAAACCATTTTCGTTGAAAATAGCTCATATTTTATCGTTTCAACTGAAATCTTCAGAACGGGCCGGCAGGCCCGAAATTTTTTTTTATCGGCCCGGCCCGGCCCGTCAGGCCCGTTCAATTTTTTTGCCAGCCCGGCCCGGCCCGTTTATGTTGTTTGTCGGCCCGGCCCGGCCCGGCCCGTTGAAAAAACTATTCTAAATCTGCCGGCCCGGCCCGGGCCCGTGCAGACCTCTACCACAGAACCCCTTTTATTTCTGATTGCTGGTAACGTTTTATTACTTAATTGATGTTAATGGAAAATACCTCTTAAAAAAAAACTCCAGATAAGTTATCAAGAGCTTAACACACACACATTTATTTATTTATTTATTTATTTTTTACAAAATCAGTCATTTATAACACTGAAAATTGTAAACTTAATAATAATTCAAAAGAGCTACATAAATAAAGCAAGTTTAAAAAAAACTGTTTACTATTGGTCTTCCAATCTTGTTTATGTTTAGTACTGTTTTATTTATCATTTGTGTAAAAGAGCAATAACTATATATATATATATATAGTTATTGCTCTATTGAACTTGTTTTACAACAATTTTTATCCTCATAATTTTATATTTTATTATGTAAATGAATATAAAAAAAGGTTTCTTGAAGTGGTAACAGCAGGGCCAAACACCATAATGGAGGTTCCTTCTCGGGTGTTGAATTGATGAGGATCTGTGAATGAAAATCCAACTAAGGAGAGTTCACAGGGCGATGGTTGTCAACATTTGGGAATTAACAGACCAGGTTTGAATATGGAGAGAGATGAACAACGGAAGGACAATTCAAAGAACTTAAATCTTTGATGCTGTCCTGCTACCATCCTATAGTTGGGGAACGTTCACGTTGAGAGTACAGTTTATACTATGAATGTTATACTTCCGCGACAAGAAAAAGTGCGTTGACTAGTTTAATAAAATCTTACTCAGTATCTATTTTTTCTTCAAAGTTTTAATGCAAAAATGATTTATTCACCAAATGGAACTGATTTAAGTTTAAATTTTTCAATATTATGATATGTACATATAAAATTTGTATAAAAATGTATTTATTCGCTTTGGCGAGATTTTGGCGCTAATAAACATGTGTTGTACAAAAATTGCAAACCTTTTACAGATAACGGCTTCCCGCATTTTCCGAATTTCCGGTCAGTTAAGAGATAATTACTTAAAGATCGCGGTACTTAATCTGCAATACATATTTTTCATTTTTGAAACTTTTTAAAATACAGAAAAAAAAATTGTGGATTTGAATTTATCGGAAAATTTTAATTGAAATGAATACCAAATATGACAATAAAATATTAAAGTAAAATTAAATAAATGAAAAGGTTTTTATTTAAGTGCTGAGGTTAATGATCGACTGAAAGAGGTTTTAAGGTCGAAACTGATACGGACTTTCGGGGATCTTTCTATTTTCGGCTGAAAACGAATGTAAAAAAAATGTAAGTTATACATGAATGTACATAATTATTTATTAATTATATGTATTTATTAAATATGCATGGTTATTAATTAATTATACATATTTTTAAATATACATAATTATTTTAATTAAATGTATTTATTAAATATGCATAATTATTTATTAACAGTACATATTTATTAATTAATTATACATATTTATTAATTATACACAATTTTTAATTAATTATGTGTGTGACTCAAGTGCACTCGCTGTATCTTAAACCCAACACTTGTTATTTTCATAAAATAGAATATAATTGAACAACGACACAGAAATATTTTCTATTATGCCAATTTATTTTATTATTATTTTTATATATATATAAAATATTTATTTAATTAGTGTTAGGCATACACAAGTCGATTTATCTTTTATAACAATTTTTGTAAATGATCGAGTGTTGTGCTAGAGCCTGTCTCGAAGAGTATTCGAAGCACTTTTGCAGTTTCAAAATAAAAATTTACTATTACCGTTTGTTAAGTTTTCAGCTTTTAATGAGAACATAAAAATAATCACATATGAATTGCTTGCTTTATAATTCGCATTCACATCTTGAATCAATGATGATTGTAAATAGTAAATTGGATCAATTGTAAACAATGAAGTTCATAGCAATAAATAGTCTCATTTGAGCCTCATTTTTGTTCTTAAATCTTTATTTTCCCTGGATTTCGTTCTACCGAAATCCATTCAACGAATTGCTATTTATGTTTAGAGGCAATAGTAGAAATAAAAAAATTACATAATTATGCTAATATAGTATAGAAGTTTTAACGTGAATATGGGATTGAATAACAAAAATAAAATAAAATAAAGTAAAAGAAATAAAAATAAAGTAAAAGAAATAAATAAATAAAAAGAAAAAAATATTGATTATAAAATTAAGTTTAAAAGTTTATTTTACATATTTTTATAGTGTGTACATTCTATAATTTGTCTCCCTTTAGATTTGTTTTCCTTTTACATTCAATATTTAAAAATGTATCTTAAACAGAATTTTAGGAGGGGTGGCCTTCCCTAAAGAAAAAGAAATTGCTGTCTTTTCTTTCTTTCTTTTTATTTTTTATTTATTTATTCATATTTTTAATGCCAATAGAGAAATTCAAGTTTGAATATTTTTTTTTCCTTTTCTACGTTAAATTTTGAAGTTGCTTTATTATTATTATTATTATTATTATTATTATTATTATTATTATTATTATTATTATTATTATTATTATTATTATTATTATTGGCATGTTATAAAAAATTTCCTGCGCGGATGTTTTAAATAAATATAAAATAAATAGCTTATCTTATGCCCTCTTTATAGTGAACTTTTTGTAAAAAATAAAATTAAAAAAAAGTGATCAAGGCTGCAAACCACAATCATAAATCATCTCATTCGTTCTAAAATCTTTTTTGTGTTAATAGTATGTTTTCATATCTTAATTTAAAATATGAAAAGACTTCATGTAAAATACAAATGTGAATTCGTGTGGTTCTTCAAAATTGCACATTGAACAATGTAAGGTACCTGGTACAAATTACACACATATCACTTTAAATCTGATTATTAAAAACACATTTATCAAAGAAAAAATTACGATTCCATTACAAAATAATAATAATAAAAAAAAAATTATTGGTAATATTAAATTGTAACAATATGTTTGTTTTTAACTTTCAAAACATTTTAATTCTAAAGATTACTTTCAAAGATGAAAAATTTTTGGAGTATATGTATGTTTTTCTAATTTAAATAATGTGCTTTGATAATAAATTGTCAATAACCGATTATATTAATCTTTCAAAAAACGACGTAAAAATTTTTTTTGAAATCAGCTTTTTGCAAACACAATTCAAAATTCATATTATGTCGCCGAAAAGAGTGCTACAATGCCAGATATTGCAACCATTTTAAGCCAACGGAGTAAAAAGTCTCTATCAGGCTTGTACATACTCGCTTCTTTCTCGTTCCCTGACTATAGGCCTAACAGTTTTCCCGCTCATGCAAGTATGGAGGTGTGATAATTTTTTAACAGGTATCTTTTTTCCTTTTTCTTCACAGGTAAAGGTGGGGGCATCACATTGCTGCATGTCTATTTAGTTTAGTTTATTGTTTAGTTATTGAGATTTTTCAGTTGTTATTTTGGAAATTTCAGAATATTTTATGTTATGTTATGAGTTGATTTATGTTATGGTTTTGTTGTTGGCTATTTAGTAAGTTCAGTTTTTAATTCATTTTATAATCTTGGTTTATTAAATTCTTGATTTATTATATTCAGTTGTTTTCTTTTAAATTCTTTCTATAACTGGAGTATGCGGTTTTGTGATACCTTGCGAAACCTGTGAGGATACACTTTTTAATAACTTTTTGATGCCTGTTGCTCCTCCCACCTTCTGAAGAGCAGGGAGTTTATTTTGTTTTGTTTTTTTGATGTTCTTTTATAGTCCATTGTTGTTGCACCCATTTTTTCATCATTTTCATACTTTTCTCATAAAAGAATATATATATATATATACATATATATGTATAATTTCTGATTGATGATAACTTTTTATTCCTTAATTGATGTTAATAGGAAAATATCTCCATTTTAAAACACTTAAATTCTCTAAATAAGTTGTAAATAGCTCAACACACATATTTATTTATTCATTTTTACAGAATCGGTCATTTATAACACTGAAAATTTTGAATTTAATTATAATTCAAAAGAGTAAAATGTATAATGTAGATGCTATGTAAATAAAGCAAATTAAAAAAAGCGCAAATAACTGTTTGCTATTTGTATTCTAATCTTGTTTATGTTTAGCATTGTTTTTATTTGTAATTTGTATAAAAGATGAACTTTTAAAACAGTTTCAATTTTTTTTGCATTGCTTTAAATAACTTCGAATAAATAAAAAAGTTTCAATTAAATAGTTTGATTATGAGTTCATATCATATAACGCTTAAAGTTTAAATTCGCATTATACGCTTAGAAATGTACTTGGTTCTTTCTGAAACACTTCATAAACAAATCCACAACGAAAAGGGAAAATTCATTTCTCAGTACGGTATACTGGAAGGAAGAAATTACAACCTTTTTCCCTTTTCACCTCTGCTGACGCACGCGCAGAAACGAGTTAATCAGAAGCCGAAATTTTCTAAGTCGTACCATTAGTAGCCGTTCTCCTCCCAGACGCTTGTGGCAAAAGCGCCTCTCTGATTCCAAGAAAGGATTTCGACTTTTTGAGAAATCCGTCTTTAGGGGATCGACTCCTTGCACGCACTAGTTCATACATTTGAATTTTAAACCTACTTAAATTAATTATAAAAGGTTAGCTCCTAACCTTTTCTTGACTGAAATCGAACTCATTGTAGTCAAAGCATCCTAATGTTGAACTTATTACAAAAATATTTTGTGTTTTTAATATTCCGGTGTGAATTTAAATATTTTTAATACGTAAAATTTTGGCATTGAATATGATTATGAATTAAGTATAGTTAAAAAACAACTTTTATCGATTATTATATTTTACAAAGAAACAATTTGAACTAAAGTTTCTGGATTTCACTTTTGACAAATGAAAGAACATGTTAATCGAATAAATTCAAAAAAAAAAAAAAAAAAAAAAAAAAGAGGATACAAGACTGGGTACGGTCCTGAGTGAAACGTGATAGCTTTAATTCCCATTTCATCGGAAACAACTTGACCCCTCTATTAATTTCAGAACAATGGAAAATTTTCAGAATTTTTTCATTTTTCATACTTTTATTTTGAATTTTTGTTTCAAATTTTTGATATTTTTGACATTATTTTATTGATTTTTTTATTATTATTACTGATTATTTATTTTCTAATTTCAGATCAATGGAAAATTTTTGGAATTTTTTCATTTTTGATATTTTTGTTATCGATTTTTGATTTTTTTTTTAAAATTATTGATTATTGATGTTTTTATTTTCGGAATTTTTTTCATTTTTGATACTTTTATTTCAGATTTTTAATATTTTGTGATATTTTTTTTTTTTTTTTTTTTTTTTTTTTTAAATATTTCTATTTCTGACCTTTGATATTTTTATTACTGATTTTTTTATATTTCTATTTCTGACCTTTTGAAATAGCTCTCTCAAAATTTAATATTTTTGAATGATTTTTTTTTCACAAAATAGCTGAGGTTGGCTACTTTAAAATCAAGTTTTTAATTTTTCTATTTTCGTTGTGTTTATTTTATATTAGGATAGTTTTATTTTCTGAACCGATTCTAACCAGTTCCAAAAAATAACGCAATTAAAAAAATCTGAAATCTAAGTCAAAAAGTAAAAACTAGCCGCTTCTCAGCTATCCTATGAAAAAAAAAAAAAAAAAAAAACCGTACGCCTCTATAGACTTAACTTTATCATCCGGTTCTTTTCCAGTGACTCTTGAGGGATCTTAACACTTGAATACAATTCAGTTACATATAATAAATGAGCGTACAATGTAAGCCTAAAATTAATGTGAATGGGCGTGGCTTCCGTGTAGGGTCTTCCCTTAAGGGATCTATATTTAAATTAAATAGAATAATAATAAAAGAAATGTTGAAATAAATAATCACTAATTTTTTGCACTTTTTAAAAATATTAGATTAAGAATAATAATAAAAGAAAAAAAACCTGGATTACGATTTTTAATTTTTTAGGGAAAAAAAAATCTTCTCGTTAAATTTAAATAATGTAGGTACAGATCATGAAGTACGGGAGGAAAGAAAAATAATAATAGCTTTTTGTTGCAGGTTTCATTAATTTAAGGAGACGACAAGTTTTTTTTTCCAATAGTTTGCGCTTTAAGTTTGAAAGAAAGTCATGAAGAGAAATTCTGAAATTTCTTTAGTGAATTATATGTGCAGCATGGAACACAGAAAAAGGCGATATTTACTAAAACAAATCGCAAAACGCAATTTCAGTTCAGTTATAACTAAGAAAACACCAGTGTGGAAGGCAAATTCTTCATTAGACACAGCGGGAAAAAGCGACCTCTACAAATCTCCGAGTGAAAATCTGATTCTCCAAAGAGATTTCGAGTTTTTTTTTTTTTTTTCATATCTATATATATCCGGATGCGAAATTCTAAAATGGAGGGCCAAAATCACAGACCGGAGAAATACAACAACACCTCATTGGCCACTGAGTTACGTCTTTTTCAGAAAGCAGTCTCTTAGGTTATGGGGAAACGTCGCCTTACACATTTTCATTTAAATTAATTGTGATCTCTGTCGATACATTTCGATATCGAAGAATGAGTTTGTTTCTATGTCAAAAAATATTCTTCCCTGTTGTTGTATGCGACACCAACAACAAATTTTGATCTGGAAACAGTGTCGTCAAGGTTGAGAATGAAGCCCATGTGTTCATTAACATTTGAAATACAATAAACTCTCGTAACAACGATATCCGATATAACAATAACTCCCTCTACTACAATAATATTTTGTGGTCCCGGTGAATTTGCATATAAACTAATGTTAATATCCTCTCAATATTGCGATATTCTCTAGAGCAATTAACCCCTATACAAGGATTTTTCTTTTTTAAATTTCAACGTTATTTTCTTCTTTTAAAATGGTATTTTGGTTTTACTGTAAAAAACTCTTTTAATAAAAAAAAATCTGTAACTATTTCTTTGCTTATTTACTGAATTTATTTTATTTATTTATTTACTTATGTTTATTTTATTTTATTTATTTATTTATTGTATTGTTTAACCACTATTATTAACATTCTGCTAATTAATGTCTTCTAAATATAATTTTTGAAGTATAATATACATAAAAAACATATTAAATGCCCAAAATATGTAGGCCCTCAATATAGCAATATACCTCTCTACAACAATATATTCATTTGGTAGCTAAAATATTGTTGTAACGAGGTTTTACTGTATAGCAATTCTGTAAGTGCATAATCCAAAAAATTTTCAGATGTCGATGATTCCTAGCTCCGCCCCAAATAAAGCCTCTAAATGAATTTAAATATTTTTTATAAATATTTTTATAAATATTTATAAAACGCATACTTTCGGCATTTATATATTATATGCGGGCTTATCTCAGGAATCATCTAATCTTTAAAATGCTTCTTTATTTTGAAGTAATTCTGCCTTTTTATTTATAACTTATTTATTTTTAAATGTCCTGTTTATTACTTTGTCGCAAAATATTAATAAAAAAATGAGCTGATCACAGCGTCACATAAAAGAATAAAGGGGAGGGGGGGAGGTGAAAATAAAGTTTTCCCTTTCAAAACTGTTTGCCAGATATCTCAATACTAAGTATCTTGGGAATATAATTTCTCAGGTGAATGACATCAACCAAAAATATGCTTTATAATTTATAGACATTATCCCTAATTTTTTCTATAATTTTATGAAAAATTACTAAAATTCCTCGCCAAGAATTTCCAAAAAATTGCTCATTTTTCTGTAGATACAGAATTTTAAGTCAAGAGAGAAATTCAGTTAAAAAAAATTTTGCAATCTAATTATATTTTCAAAAATCAATTTTATTCTTTAGAACTACAATAATTAATCTCTAAACAATACTATTTTTCGAAACGAATATGTAATAATCACATAAACAGCGCGCTACTGCATCCATTCACCTTCAATTGTCAGTAATTTTTTTTTTTAGGTACGTTCGTAATTATGTAAAAACGTAGCACCTATAGTGGTCGTTCAGTCTGTCTGTCCGTCCGTCCGTCTGTCCGCATATAACAACGCAAAAACTATCCAACCGAATCGTTTGAAATTTAAAATACATAATTATTACATAATTTTGTCGAGTCATTTCAAATTCCATGAAAATCGGATCCATAGATCAATTACAGGGACAATCAAAAGTATTCCGTTACATTACGGTCAATGGGGAAAAAAGTTTCAAATGCATTTTAATCGTTTGAAATTTAAAATGTATATTTATTACATAATTTTGTCGAGTCATTTGAAATGTTATGAAAATCGGATGCATTGATCAATTACAGGGACAATCAAAAGTATTCCGTTACATTACGGTCAATGGGGAAAAAAAGTTTCAAATGCATTTTAGTGGTGTTACACTCATTTGAATATAACAGAATTGACATGAATGTATGAAATATGTACTAAAAATACATTTTGTACAATCTGTGATGCAAAGAATATTTATTATTAAATTACAGGGCCACACAAATGTATTCCACTAAATAATGTTATACGGGGAAACATTGTTTGGGGCGTGTTTTAATTATATTAACCTACTTCACAGTTTATGAATAAGATATACGTTAATGGAGTATAATAAAAATGACTCCCTGCATATTTACAGGAACACAAAGATTTCGACCACTGTACTGTATCCAAAGTACGCTCTACTATATCAGCAAGATCTGAATATTTTAAAACTTCGTTATCAACGAACGGACCTCATTTGCTACGCTTTACGTGCAATTTCCAACTTGTTCCATTCTGAGAAGCATACACTTCAATTTTCTTTCCTGACAATAACCACTCCCCTAAAGTCTAACTTCGGGTTGAACGGCATGCAGCCGAATGCCAAGAACATTACATCCATCCTAACTCAACTTGCGCTCACTCTTTTTGAAGCATGACATTCTGATGACATGGGTCCCCCTGGATGTTCCTTTTCCTACCATTAATTCATTTTCGATCGGTCGTTTGAATATCCAAACCGCCGATTTATGTAAACAGCAATCTAATACCAGTTGGGTAGGTTAGTGTATGTTTACTTCTTTTAAGTATTTTCGAAAAAACTTTCTGGTGTGAGTTTTAATTTAAAGTATCAGTAATTTTTATTCTTATTTGCTCTTTTAAAAGCATGTTCATTCACATTAGTATGATTTTAAATTCTTCTCTCTTGGTGCAAGCGATGAAGATAATAGGCCGTGGGGCGATGAGCATTATCGTTGAATTTCATTGCCTCACTGGGGGGCCAACTTAATTCCTGCATGAATATTATAACAATCGTTAAAACTTTCGAAATCACAAAAGTTCTGGATCCGAAAGTTGTCTATTAATTAATAATTACAATAAAAACAGGGAACTCTTTTTCTGATAGGTTTTGTAAAACGATCTGCGATTGGCGCGTTTTTACCCCAACAGCCAATAAAAAGCGATCTCACAAATGTTTCTCCGATGAAAAACGTAAACAAACTGTCGTCGATTAGCCGAAAAGCGAAAACAACTGTCAATACGTTTCTCTTTAAATCTTTATACAATTTATTGATATTCTTAACTTTTAGTTAATACTTATATTTATAAAAACGTTATCGTGTCATCATGTCGAAACCGAAAACATGTTGTATACATTTTGGAGGTGAAGAAAATGATAGGATAATTTCCTTTTCTCAGAAAAGTTGGCAGAAAATAGCCGATCGTAAAGATAAGTGGAAAGCACTTGGAGGTTTTGAAGGTAGCCTAACAGATTTTTTGAATCAAATTCCACTTGATGAAACATCAAATTTGCCACTGGATACTTTTGGATACCATAAAAAATGTTATTGTAAATTTTCAGATATCACAAGAATTTCGGCAGCTGAAAAGAGGTTTCAGAAAGAATCTGTAAACAAGCCAGTATCTGTTAAAAATAGTGAAAATGAATTGCATTCTCAATCCAAGCGTGCTTTGAGAAGTCTGTATTATAAATCTGTATTATAATGTCTGTATTATAAATCTGATCAAATAATTCCTTGACAATAATCTTTTTTATGATTTTAATGTTATCTTAATGCCATATTAAGCAAAAAGCAAAAATGGCCCGAGAAATATTATATTTAAGATAGAATTAAATTTCTAATAAATACTTTGCAACTGAAAAAAAAAATCATTCACTTCATGTAACATGCCTTAAATTATGCTTTTGTTGTACACAGTATATAAGATTTTTTTTAAACTAATGCTTGTTTACATTTATACAGATGGTGCTTTATTTTCGAATGAAGTAATTTACTATAAAATCTGTTAAATTAAAAATTTTATAATGAAAAGGTTTTGAGCAACTTTAAAATCTTGGTAAGTAATAAGAAAATGTGTTGAAAGTTTTTAAAAATGGATGTCAAGTTGAATAAAATTTATAGTTTTCATGCTGCATGAGTATACGAAAAGCTAAATATATATTTTTTAAATTTCAACCTTATGTATTTATTATACCACAGTATCATTTCTTTTATAGTTGTAATACTAAACACTACTATTAATATACCAAATAGTTTTGAGGAGTTCAAATATTAAAAATAGTGGGAAATATATGAATCTATGCAAAACTAACTATTGCTATTTTTTTTATTATTATTATCCCTCCTTCAACTCTCTCTCAATTTAATTTCTATAGTTTCCTGACATTTAGTAAGTTAAAACATCTAAAATAATTGAAATATTCATAATGTGATAATCACAATAATTAAGTTTAACAATAAATAATTCTCACAAATGTCTAACTAATTAATTGCTAAATTTATTTGAAAATAACTGTTTTGTTTCCTTAGTAAGCTTTCATTAAATTCTGTTACTAAATACAGTTATAAAACAATTTTATTTATTACTTTTTTTGTGTGTGGGGGGGAGGGGGCATCCATTATTGGAATCTTAATTGTTTCAATATATTTCTATTATTTAAATTAAATTTTGATTAATATTGGTAATATGGTAATGAGACTATAAGAATGAATAGATTAATATGTTGAAAAAAAACTGAAATATAATTATTAATTAAAAAAATATTTTTAAGAGATTTTTTAAGGGTATCCATCACTGGCTTATTTTAAATAAAATTGTCCATCAAATATTAAAGATTTGTAAAATAAAATAAAAAAATAAATAGATAAATAAAAATAAAAATATTTTTTTCATATAAAAATACTTTTTTTCTGCAATATTGTGAAGAATATATGTAAAAAAAATCAGATGTACGGTTTGCATAATGGGGCATACGGCTGTTTTGATTGATATTAGTACTTAAAGAAGTCATAATAAATAAAATTGAGATGGAAATCTAGAGTAAAATGTTGATAAAATCATCTTTGGTGTACTTTTAAAATTGCAAATATGCCATAGCATATGATTTCAAAATTATTTTGTCAAAATATTTCATTTTGGAGCACTGTAAGTTAGTTTTTAAACAAAAAAAGTGAAATTTTCGCTAATTTTTTACGCTATCCACGGCGAATTCCTGAACGGACGCTTCCGATTGGTTAATACGTAAGCGAAGGGAGAGATTGAGCCAATCGACTGTTAGATGTTATGAGAAAATAATTCGTTATATATTTTGTTTATTTTCTTATTAATAAGCAACTTTTACGTCCAGAACTTTGACAATTTCAATGTTTGAGAACATTTTATAGGATAAAAATGTAAAGTTAAGTTGCCCCCCCAAAGTTGCAACGGAAATCTGTTTCTAAGCCTCTTTTCAACGATCGCCCCACGGCCTATAATGGGCATAATTAACTTCGTTTATCATTTTTCAAATAAATTTGTTTTTCTTATATACTATGTTAACTCAATTATCAGATGTGCATCTGCTTGTTAAGCTTCAATTCGACACACGATTGGCTACGAACTAGCCTAACGTACTGACTTATTGGACATCGAAATGCTTGTATTTCGGAGTTTCGATTAGGATTTTTCTTTACATGTAAGATATTTTGTCATGTTAACCTCTTCGCTACTGGCGATTATTACAGTATTTTTAACTATTACTGAATTATTTCTTTTCTCGTTTGACTTCAGAGCGAGATTTTTGTTTTATTTTCATTATCTCGAATCTTAGAATTCGAAACATATTATTCTTATATCGAAATTTCATTTATATTTGAGTATCATTAATAAAATGGGACAATACTGATTTACCCATTTGGGTACTCAGGGACTGAAGAGGTTAAACAGGGGTGTAGTTGTTTGCGAAATTTATCTTCTGTGTTTTTATTATGGGTTACTTATATGTGATAACATGCATCGTAGAATCTGTTTTTATTTATTTTTTTATTGATTACGGGGAATTAACATATTTTGTTGATAATGCTTGGAATGTGCTTGTATTTTTTCCTATAAGGTAGTCATTAATACTGAAAATTGTTAAAAACATAATGAAGGCAAAAGTATTACCAAACATCAAGGATCATCATTAGATATTGTTGTAAGGTGCCAGAAAAGCGGGAAAATCGTCTGAATAACGATGCCAAGTCAGAGGAGCAGCTTATAAAGGAACGTTCTTTAGGGAAAAAACAATGACTCTCGTTTTATAATATCATTGCGCAGCCGCAGAAAAACGAACGGAACAGATTGTAGAATGAACAAGTGTAGCTAGTTTTTTTTTGGAACAGGTTCGTTCGTTCTAGGAACAGGTTCCTTTGGCTGTTTCTTCTATGCTTTTTCCGTTTCAAAGTCGAGCTTCTTGTCCTAATACGATACGCTATTATAGTTTTCAATAGGTTGTGTGGGAGAAGGGAGGACTAGACAAATAAGAGGTTTGAAAGGGGGGGGGGGTTAAATTAGCTTTTCTTCTTCTTTTTTCTTTTCTTTTCTTTTCTTTTTTTTTTTTTTTTTTTTTTTTTTTTTTTTTTTTTTGTTTAGAAGATTAGGTGATAGGTTTTTTGTGTTTTCATGGCTTTCAAATTTTCAAATAACTGCTGAAAAAAAAACCAGTTATTGATGATAGTGACCAAATATTTATGTGCACAGCAAGTTTTTGGTTTTATACAAGTCTGCCCACAAGGGAGAGGGGCGATCACCCCCTCGCGTTCCCCCAGATCCGTCATTGAAAGAGTATTCTTTTATACATTATCTTTCTATTAAAATTAAATAAATAACGATGTCGCCGCTGCATCTCCGTCGTAAATGATTTTTTTTCCGCTCATATTAAGAAAACATCTGCAGACAAAAATATTTTTACCGTAAATATTAAAAAAAAAAAAAAAAAAAAAAAAAAAAAAAAAAAAAAAAAAGTTTGATAAATATGCTAAAGCGGAATATTTTTAAATCAAAGAATTATTTTAATGTACTTTTAATGTTAAAGTTGATTAAAATCGCTCCACTAACTGAAGTTTTGTCGAAGAGAAAACTAAAATTATACACAGGATTTTAATTATTTTTTTCCTGAAGATAGACATTAGAAAATAATAAAATGTAGTCTATTAAGATTTTTTTTAATTTGAATATTTTTTGCAATTTTAAATTAGGATTGATTATATGAAATTGATGATATAAAACAGTAGAATTTGAAATGGAATTTAATATATTTAGCTCTAAATTTTATGCTTACTTTATGAAAGCAAAATACTTTAATAAAACAATTAAAATTTAATGTGATAATTTTTAATGCTGTTGTTTTAATTAATATGTACGGTCACATTTCTTCTTACCACTCCCCTTGACACAAACTTTCACAATTTTTCGAATCCTCCCCTCCTCAAAGTCTGACGCTATTTGGGGACGGCTCCCAACTAGACAATATATGCAGTTTAACAATTAAATAACAGCTCAGCAAATTTGCAACACAACATAGCTTCTTTGCTTTGTTTTGTGAAGTATTTATAAACACAACACGTGTTCATCATCGGAACATAAAATTCTCTCGCTAAAAAGTTTGTTAACAGATCTACTTGTAAACCGAAGAGTTCGTTAACCGGTCACCTAATGTAATGTTATTAGATGTAACTTTTTGCTTTTTTAAAAATATTTTGTTCAACAAAGGTATAAATTGAATTGGATGTATAAAATTACTACCACCGTCACTACTACTACTACAAATAATAATAATAATCAACACTTATAAGCTGAATTATATATGAATTTCCACACTTCACCCTTCCTCCTAGAATTTTCTCTCTATAACTTATTTATTTATTTATTTATTTAAATATTGCTCTTATGCAAATAAATAATAAGTACATTTCAGGCAATGTTCAAATTATAATTATTTTTAAAAAGAAGCACTAGTAGAAACGTTTGTACACTGAAAGCCGAAAACAAAATTTAGAAAATATTTACCTTTAACAAGCGAATGGTTTGGTTTATTTTGTATTGACCGATTATCTACTCGAGAGATTTAGGACCAGAGGAGAGAGCCCTTCTTGGGGGTCTTTCTAAGGGAACCTAACCGGTATTTACGCAAGGTTCGAAGAAAACCACGGAAACTCCGAACGGTTAGGCCGACGGCCGCGATTGGTTCGAACCCAGCACCTGCCGTCTGCCAGTTGAGAGGTCAGAATCTCTCGCTTAACAAACGAATGAATAAAGACTTAATATATGATGAAATGAAAAACGAATGTTCAAAAATTAATAAAATATTATTTAAATTAAATAAGCAACTCAGTAAAATGTTATTCTTCAAACTTAGTTCTTAAATTTGTATTACAAAATATTACTGCTAAAAATTTCATTTTAATTCTTGAAATTAAAAGAAAAGATTGTTGAATATTACTGTAGCTTCTTGCTTCTTAACCCTTTCAGGGGCAAAAGAATTCTGTTCGTAAAATGATGAAATAATAGACTGACACCAGAATATTCAAACGAATTTCTTAGAAAATAAAATTCCGGTATTTTGAACTTTCATTAGAAAAGTAACATTTTATTATAATATTAGTGGTGTCATTTGTCAATTTTGGCATTAAAATTAGGTGGCTAGACCCTCTAGCCACCGTCCTTGAAAGGGTTAAAAAGAGGGAAGGAGGGGGGCTTTAAAATAACAACACAGACAAATAACAATACAGAAATGCAGTAAATAATAAACACTAAAAATTCAAGTATGAAAATATGAGCATCTACATTTTTTCTTTTAAATAAGGAATTGAAACAATTCATTGTTTATTTTCTTCAGGGATCCCCCCTTTTTTTACACATAAGCTTGGGGGAAAAAACCCTTTTTTAACTGGGGGGATAGTGTTGGAATGTTATTCCATAAGGCGTGAATAAGTGAGTTCCTCAATAATAAAAAAGAGTTAAAAGCTTTACCTTTTTGTTGACACACATTTATTTGAAGAAATAAAGTAGAATAATGATGAACAAATACTTGGAAACACTTCACAACACAAAAGAACAGATGCACAGTCTTCACAATATTTACAGAACACAACAAATAAAAAAAATAACTTTGAAACATATTAGCTTCAGTTTGAAGCAGTTCTTGATGAACAGTAATTATTCCTTTGGAATCATAATGTATGATAATGGATTGTTAATCCTCGACAGCATTTTGCTGCCTAACCCAACTCAGTCACTACATCAATTAACTGTTCTAAAGTTCTCTTTCAGTGAAAACAGAATAATGTCTGGTGCTTCCATCTGGAGGCAGATTTTGGTACAAAAGAAGCAATTTCCTAACATCTCTCCCGTTTTGTGATAGAATCTGACACCAGATGGATAAGGTTTCTGCAATGTTCAAATTTGGTCTTTGGCAATGGCTTTGTCATTATATCTGCTATCATTTCATTTGTTGACAGGTATTTGACATCTATTATATTTTTCATTTTCAAATCTCGTATGTAGTGATACTTTGTATCAATGTGTTTAGTTCGCGACTTGAACTTTTCACTTTCAACCAATTTAATAGTTGACTGATTATCTTCAAAAATTTTAATTGGATAATGTTGATGTAATTTGAGATCTTTACATAGTTTTAAAATCCACAACACTTCTTGAGTTCCTTGTGACAGTGCCACATATTCCGACTCGGATGACGATAATGTAACACATGTTTGTTTTCTTGAGAACCAAGAAATGCAACTATTGCCCAAGAAGATTACATTTCCTGAGGTAGATTTTCTATCTGTAGTATCTTGACCCCAGTCAGCATCTGAGTATGCAACTATATTAGGATAATCTTCTGAGGAAATATGAAGTGCAAGATCTTTTGTGGTTTTTAGGTACCTTATTACCCTCTTAACAGCATTCCAGTCCTTTTGTCTTGGATTATTGCATCTTCGACTTAGTATATGCGTAGGAGCTGTAATGTCAGGTCTTGTGCATGAAGAAATATATAATAGACTTCCGATAGCTTGTCTATAGTTATCATTTGATGATAAAAGATTTTCTTCTTTTTCTAAACTATAATAGTTTGTTTCCATTGGGGTATAAGTTGGTTTGGCTTCTTCAAGCTGAAAATCTTTAACTAATTGATTTATTTTATTTGTTTGTGACAGCAGATAACTTCCATCTTCTTTTCTATGAATCTCTATACCTAAGAAGTATTTTGCTTCTCCTAATGATGTTATAGGATAAGACTTCTTTAAATAGTTTATTACTTCATTGACTTCATCTTCATCTTCTGAGCTTATCAACATATCATCTACATATAGTATGAGATGAATTGTCTTCTTTGATTTTTCTTTCGTAAACAAACATGGATCTGCTTCACTTTGTTTAAATCCATATGCCTTTAGAGTATTTTCTATTTCTTCATTCCAGCACTTGGCGGCTTGCTTGAGACCATATATAGCCTTTTTTAATTTATAGACTTTGTCTTTGTTTTCTTGATCTTGAAAGCCTTCTGGCTGAAGCATGTATAATTCTTCATTATCTAATTTACCATGTAGAAAGGCTGTTTTAACATCTACTTGGAATACTTTGGCTTTACGATAAGCTGCACAGGTCAGAAAAGCTCTAATAGTTGTATGTTTGACGACAGGAGAGAAGGTTTCATCATAATCAGTGCCTAGTTGTTGAGTGAAACCCTTGGCAATTAGTCGTACTTTGCATTTTATTTCTTCTCCATTTTCATCGCATTTTGTCTTATAAACCCATTTACAGCCAATTGCGCGCTTACCTTTTGGTAAAGTAACAAGCTCAAATACTTCATTTTCTTTTAAAGAGTTAAATTCTTCTTTCATAGCTTGAAACCATTTTTGTTGATCTTTTACAGGTAATTTTAGAACATCTTTAAAAGTTTCGGGATCTTGATTTTTGGAACAACAGTCTTCAGTTTTGTAAGAAAACCTTTCGGGTGGAATTCCTTTTGTTTCTCTGTTAGAAATTCTTCTCTGTGAATTAGCTTCACTTTCTTCTGTTGTTGGGCTATCTACTGATTTTTCATCAGTTTCTATTTCTTCTGCAGCATTTTCTATTGGAATAGATTCACAATCATTTTCAAGATTTTCTTCTGAAAAATTGAAATGAATTAAATCAGAAGTTCGCTCTTCTACATTTTCTGGGGAAAAATTTTCACCGTTCATATTTTCAAAAAACTTTACTGTTCTGCTTATCACAATTTTTCTTCCGCCTGTATAAATTTGATATCCCTTGCTTCTTAAATCATAACCAACAAAGATTCCTTCAGTGGCTTTTTCATCAAATTTTTGCCTCTTCTGTTTATGAACATACACATATGCTTTGCATCCAAATACTTTAAGGTGACTCAAATTCGGTTTATGCCCATTCCACAGTTCATATGGTGTCTTTTCAGTTGATTTTGTGGGTAATCGATTTTGCAAATAAGCTGCTGTAGCTATGGCTTCTGCCCAGAATGTTTTTGGTAATTTAGCATTTATAAGCATGGCTTTACACATTTCAATTAGAGAGCGATTCTTTCTTTCTGCGACTCCATTTTGAGACGGCGAATATGGCGTTGTTGTTTCATGATGTCTTCCTAAGTTCTTTAGGTAGTCACTAACATATTCATTGCAATATTCTGCTCCATTGTCAGTACGTAAGGATTTAATCTTCAATCTAAATTTGTTTGTTGTTGATGCAACATACTCCTTTAATTTATCAAATACTTCATCTTTTGAGGAAATAAAATATACCTGTGTATAACGAGAATAATCATCGATAAACGTAACGAAATATCTTTTTGATCCCATACTATTTGTTTCAGCAGGACCGCAAACGTCTCTATATATCAGATCAAGTGGCTTTCTACTTCTGTATTGCATTTCTTTTGGAAATGATTTTTCTGTTAGCTTAGCTTTTATACAACTTGAACATTCAGTATTATGAGAACAATTATTCAGAGTAATACCTAAAGCTAAATCATTCTTTTGAATTTTCTTGATGGATTCCAAATTTCTATGACCCAGTCTTTGGTGCCATTTTAGAATGCAATTGACATTAGAACATACAGGTAATATTTCTGAAGCGCTGTATACTTTTTCATTTGTGGGTTTTATTTTTAATCTGTATAACCCCTCATCAGCTTTTGCATCTGCAACTAATATGTTACCCTTTTTAATTAAACACATATCATCTTTAAATGTTACAACAAAACCTTTCTCAGTGCAAGACTGTACAGACAACAAATTACTGTCTAACTCGGGAACATAAAGCACATGATCTAGTGTAACTTTATTTGTTTGACCATTAACTGTTTCAATATTAAAAGTACATTTACCCTTTCCTTTTGCAGTTAATTTAGTTCCATTAGCAATTGTAATTGTATCTTTACTTGAATTCTTTAATTCTGAGAACAATTCTAAAGAATTAGCTAAATGAACAGACGCGCCTGAATCAATAACAAAAGTTAACTTTTTGTTTTGATTTCCATTTTGTTGAGATTTCATAACAAAACCTGAAGAATTTGATTCTTTTATTAATTCATGATAGTTTTGAGAATTTGGTGGATTTTCATTTTGACTAGCAGTAGAAGCAGAGAAATTTTGTTTTTTAAACTGTTGACGTGATCTATCTTGAGTAAAAATTGGTTTTGTTTGGTTATTGTTGTTATTCTTTAAGTAAAAACAATCTTCACGGTTGTGATTGGTTCTTTTACAATGAGAACAAAATTTTTGTTTATTCAAATGTTTTGGTTTATCCCTATTACCCTTTAAAGCAATAGATTCAAATTTTGTTGAAATTTGTTTAGTTTCAACTCTTCTAAGATATTCATGAATTAACTTGTTTTGAACATATTTTAATGATAAATCTGTGTCATATTTGCTTTCAATAGCAGTTATAAAGGTACTATAAGAATTTGGCAAAGAACAAAGCAAAATAGCTATTAAATTATCATCTTGTATTACTTCACCTATACTTCTTAATTTTTCTGCCAATTCTAAGACGGAATTTATATGTTCCTGCATTTTAATACTTTCATTATATTTAATGGAATACAACTTCCTAAGAAGATAAAGTTTATTTGTAAGATTTACCCTTTCATGAACAGATTTCAATTGATCATATGTTTCTTTAGCACTTTTAGCATGTCTAACATGCACAATTTGAGAATCTGAGATATTTAAACAAATTAATGCATTTCTATCATTTTTCACCCAATTGTCATCATTTTCTTTTTTAGGTTCAAACTCAACATCATATAAACCTTCTTTGATTAACAATTAATTGTTCAATTTAAAACTTCCATACTGAATAATTATCATCAGTTAACTTATCAATATAATGAGATTCTTTAAGACTAGACATTGTTATATAATAATATTTGCTTATTTCGCAGAAAATAAAAGAGTGTTTATCTTATTAATTTACAACAAAAAATATTATAAACTCATGTATAATGCTAATGATGAAATAAGAACATAATAGAATTCTTGAGAACAATTTTTAAAGTTACTTCTGGTTTCAGAAATTTTTTCTTAAATATTCAAAATTCTTTATTTAAAACATGTATTTGTATTTTCAACTAATAAATAATAAATTTCAATAAGAAACAAGCAAAATAATTTCTTTTCATATCAACAAATAATAGTTTTGGTTTCAAAACAAGAACAATTCTTTGAATTTTCTTTTATATCATTCACTTGTGAAAAATACAATATTCAGAAAATAATCATTTCAAATTATTTCTTTTGAATTTAAATATTACATTTTCTGTTTTGATATTATTATATTTAAATTTTGAGACTCATTTCTCAGTCTCATAATCAACAATGTTGGAATGTTATTCCATAAGGCGTGAATAAGTGAGTTCCTCAATAATAAAAAAGAGTTAAAAGCTTTACCTTTTTGTTGACACACATTTATTTGAAGAAATAAAGTAGAATAATGATGAACAAATACTTGGAAACACTTCACAACACAAAAGAACAGATGCACAGTCTTCACAATATTTACAGAACACAACAAATAAAAAAAATAACTTTGAAACATATATTAGCTTCAGTTTGAAGCAGTTCTTGATGAACAGTAATTATTCTTTTGGAATCATAATGTATGATAATGGATTGTTAATCCTTGACAGCATTTTGCTGCCTAACCCAGCTCAGTCACTACATCAACTAACTGTTCTAAAGTTCTCTTTCAGTGAAAACAGAATAATGTCTGGTGCTGCCATCTGGCGGCAGATTTTGGTACAAAAGAAGCAATTTCCTAACAGATAGAACCTATCCCCCAGCAACAAAACAGGAAAAGTGTAGTTTAATTTTCTCTTGTGAATTAATTTAAGTTACTTGAAATATAAATAAATGTCTTTTTTTCAATTATCATCAGCTAAAAGGAAAACTGAGTTACGTAAATATGAAAGCCAATAAAATAGCAATTGACCTCTTTTCTCTTCTCCTCCCTCTCCAATCTTGCTGGTGCCAAAATTATAGCTCAACATTTGGCATTATCTTCAGTTTTCGGCTTGATAATTTGAATAACTCTCAATAATTTCAATTTATCTCATCTTAATAGTCTAAGTTTAGGATTATAAAGTTTGGAAAAAAATATTTCACAGCCAATTTAATCCTTTGATTTTCAGAGCATAATACGTTCAAGAAATTAAGTAAGGCATACAATCTGAGTTAATCTAAACCAAGGAAATTCAATAATAATTTTCGATTTATTTAAATGCGGAATATCTATTATCAATCGAAGCAATTATCGCCATGCTAAATTTCTATTGGAAATTTGGAATATTCTAAAATGAACATAAGAAAACAATTCTGTCACCTACAGGTGATACAGGAAATTAAAGAATTAAAGTCAAAAGCCGAAATTGTATTTATAGCCAGTGGCGCAGCCAAGGGGAGGGTTTTGGGGTTAAAACCCCTCCCAGAGCTAAGAAATATTCCTATAATTGCCACTTATATTAATCAAAACCGAACTTAATATTTAAACCTATTTGCGTATTTCGGAATCCACCACTTTATTGAATCATATTTCATTTAATAAAGTGATTCAAATAAATGTCGGAAATTTTACTTATAACTGTGAAAGTGCAAATTACATGGATTAGTTAAGGGTGTTCTTAAATCAAAAAGGGCAACTTTGTGACATATGCTTTAATTTATTTTTGTTCGGAAATGCATGAAAATGACAGGTGTTGTTATTCAGAATCGGTCTCATTGCACTCAATTTTCTGTTTTTTAAAAACATAATAGATCTTTCGTAACAAGCCTTCAAAGTGGACGTTTTTGAGCACATTGCCCGGCGAAAGCAGAAAAATCGGCCGAAAAGCAGGCGAAAAACGGATGATCACGTGATCGAAATGGCTTAGAACTGGATAGGTAATTTAAGTATCATAAAATGGAAAAATAAGTTCGATTCGAAATCGCTTCCACAGTCAGGCCTTCCAATTCTATATCTTTCTGTTAAACAATGAATTTGTACATGCATCAAAACGTTTTGCGCTTGTTGAGCGGAGCAGTTGCGATCAGCCTTAAGTGAAAATTGGTTATTTGAACTAAATCATTTTTCTGAGACGTATTATGCTAAAAGAATGATGATTTTCTGCCACACAGATGCTTTTTCAGTTTAAGTATTATACAGAGAATATTCTACTTAGTACTGATTCTATTAACCGGCGATTCAAATAACCGGCAAACACCGTTATCACCGGCACTCACCCCCCCTCCACCCTTAGAACCGAATCCTCGCTGCGCCACTGTTTATAGCAGTTATTTTAAGTATTGATCCTGGGTTCCAATCAATATTTTTATATTGATGAACCCACTATTAAAATGTTTTGAATATTTCTTCTTTCCCAAATAACATTCTCTTAATTTCTGTGTAACGAAATTTTTACTTAAATACTGATATAAAACAAACAAAAAGAAAATAAATAAATAAAATAAAGTAAACGAAAAAAAAATGTATATCCAGATGTTCTTCTGTATCAGAAGCCCTCTATATTGATTTAAATTCCACTATTAAGCACAAGCACAACCTGACCGCAGTACTAAAGCAAAGAAAGGAGGAGAAAAAAAGCGGTCTTTAATCTCTGAAAGCAAACAATCAATCAATGCCCTATCTGTTACTGGAACAGTTCCAGAATGTCCACTGAAACTGAAACAGGTCTTCATTCCTCGTTCGTTTCGAGATCACGTGACCCGTTCCAAAGACACAGTTCCATGGAACTGTTCCAAATTTCGTCGGAACGGTTCGTTTTCGTTTTCCAAAAGGAGCTGGAATGGCCACCCCACTAACGCTAGTGATTACAACGGCACCTCGTCGAGGCAGCCGTGCTTGATTTGTGCATATGTGCAGTTCTTCTCACGCATACAAAAACATCGGCTTTCGACGAATTGTAATTTATTTGACATATTTTATGGTGTGAGTGTTAAAATAAATATTATTTATTTTCATCTACTCCTGACTCTATTCAATTACTAAATCTTGAAAGACGTCATTTCCCTTTGATGCTCAACATTCTCTAGAATAAACAGAGACAATAATAATAATAAAAAAATACTTCTACATGAAAAACTTACAATATGAACACAATTTACTACTTTTGAGTTGTTTATTATTTTTGAATAAGTTACAAAAACAGTGTTATAATTTATCCAAAATCATAATGCGTATTTTATTTTTTTTGATTTTGTTTTCACAAAATACATGAAAAGATCCTATTCATATTAAGGCTTAAAAACTAGGAATCTTAAATAATCTGAATTTCTCAAGTAGTATAAGACATGTTTAAAATGAAGTCTTTTTTTTTCTTTGAATTTATTCATTCACAAATTGAAAAGTGTTTGTGTCATGCTGAACTAATCTTTTGACTTAAACATTTCACTTAGTTAAATAGTTATCGAGTAGTATTGAGCATACATGCATTAAAAGAAGAAAAAATAATAAGGTTATTTTCTAACATTTCAATAGCAGAATCGATGACAAAAGGCGTGTCCTGAATTTTTAGCTCCGTCTAAATAATTTTATTGCTTACGAGTTTTATTTGTGTATCCACGATGTGTAAGTATTACGGTGGCCCCCTTCGACTAGTTCTTTAATGGTTCTTATTTACGTATTGCACAGTCTCGGACCTCCATTATGTCATTAAACCCTAGGGGACTAGCGACACGTATACGTGCCGCGAAAAAACTTAAAATCCGTGTTTATCCCCAAGGGAAATTTTACTGAAAAAATTGCCTTATTTCATCAGAGCATTTTTTCGATTAAATAAAGCAAAAATTTCTGTTTTTAAAACCAGTGACAAAACATTAAAAGTTTCGTAAAAAGCAGGAGAAAATCAATGTTTAAGTGTTGAAATTAATGACTGAAACCGGAATTGAAAATAACTTTATTTCTAAATAAGAAAATGTTATATTTAATGCATCCAATAAACCGTAATTTTTTTAACCGTAATTTTTCCGGGGCCAATGTGGTATTTGAGAATTAAAATTAAGTGGTATATCTATGAAACCACCCCGCCGCAAGAGGTTAAAGTCCTATAGATTCGCGAGTTTTTATAAGTGTTGTTGAGTAATAGTTGTTGCCTGAAATATATATTTTTTTCTTTCACCTATTTCTATGCAGATCTTTTCAGATATTCACCATAATGTTTTTTTTTCCTTTGAAAATATATTAATTTGACTGCGAAATTTGGTCACTTCCTGTAATTGCTTTGAAATGTTATATTAATCAAATATAACATTTATCATATCATTTATATTATCATTTATATTCATATCACACATATCATTTAATCCAACAAGAACATCTACCATGTATAAAAGTGTCAGATTATTATTATTATTTTTTAATATTTAGAGCAATTTGCTGCTGTCAAAATATTTTTTTTTCTGCCATGTGGAAGCCATCGTAACAGGATTCATTTGAGAAATCGACATGGAAAATTATTGCTTCAAATATATTCGACAATTTTTAATTGAATCTTCGAATTTCTAACTTAATATCCTTGTTTTGCAAAGCAATAACACTATAATCACCAATGTCTGCTAGAATTAAAATTTTAAAAACTAAAATTTCATAAATTCAGCAAATTCTTAGGATATAATATTTTATTAATAATAAAATGAAAAAAAAAATGCAACTATTGTTCTGATATTACAGCGGACTCTCAAAATTATCTCACGGATCACAGGTTCACGTTGAGTGAGGGAAGTGTTAGTATTGATTTCCCCCCTTCTGCACTGTTTATAGAAAAGGCGAATTGTTTTCAAACATCAACTTTTAGATTACGTGCTCTCCCCATTTTTTTTATTTTTTTATTTAATTTTTTTTTAAGGACAGAGGGTGCGGTCGCTGGCTTCAGTAACGCAGAACTAAATACAGCGTTTCCAAATTTAAATGTATGATTCCTTTAATGTATGATTTTTATTATGTCTGGAAAAAAATCATATTTGAGTCCATTTTTGAGAACTACCTGCACGAAAAATAATGAAAATATTTATTTAAATTTCTGTTGGACATAATGTCGGTCCTGAGCTACTTAAAAAAAATTGCTAGAGAAAAATGGCAATTTTAAATAATGTATATATATACATATATATATATATATGGGAAATCTCCTCCACTATTAGATCTGCATATTATTTTCTACGCATCGCAACTCTGATGAACAGGCTCTCAGTGAGGCAGACGATTTTGAAGAAACTATTAATTCCTAAGAAGCCAGACGATTTAAGCGGTAGAAAAAAGAACTGAACGGAAGAGAGGAGAATGGAATGTTTTTTAGTTTTAAGTTGGTGTAAAAAGAACGTAAGATGAAGACGAGTTCCCGTATAAGATGTAATTGATTAATTAGAGTTATGATTGTTTGCTTTGTAAATAGTCTTATGTAAATATCTTTTTTGTAAATATTAACGTTTAATATAAGTCATTTAAAAGTTTAAAAACGGTGTCAGAATTTAATTTACCTCCGAGTTTATTTACTTATGTGTTCAAAAGAACTTTTTAAAGAAGAATCTCCATAAATTTTGGTCTCAGTAAGTGAGATACAGACGCACGCCCACAGAGATGGAAATATATATTTTTTAAATATTCTGGATGCCAATATTTTTTAGAACTGTGATGGAATGTCAAGCCCACAAAGCTAATTCAGAAGAGGTAAAATTTTGCGATGAAAGTGAAATCAAAGTGTGTGAAGCTGAGCATCTGATTAAGAAGTGAGTTTATTATTTCATTTTTCTTTTCAATAATGGAAAAATTAGTTGATTTAAAGGAATTAGAGTTTTCTTTGAAAACTGAAAAATCAGCTAGTATTACGACATTGCACAAATTAATTTTTGGAGAAATCGGTGACACAAATAATCGACGTAGAATTCGGAATTTTACTGGGTTTACGTTTGAAGTAGATTCCGATGAATATCAAACTAAATTCAAAGAAATTAAAGATAATTTTTCTGTTAACGACTTAATTACCATTTGCAATGTTTTGTGTATAAATAATTCGGGAACTTTTGATGAAATTGCTGCCAGAATAATTTCTAGTTTATGTGATTTTAATATTTTAAAAATTAATATGATAGCCGATGTAGGTACTCTTAGTGATGACGAAAGTGTCGATGAATTTAATGATGATTTACAAGATAAAACTAAAAATATTTCAACTGTTTTTGAGAATAATATGAGAAATGATTCTGGTAGTTCTAATTGTGAAAGTAATGAAAATCAGAAAATTCTGATTCCTGATTATGTTATTAAACCAAGCATTTCTATTAATGATATTGAAAGTATGATTACAATGTTTGAAGGTACTCAAGTACAAAATATTAATAAATGGATTGCCGATTTTGAAGATATTGTTTCATTATTTAACGTTAGTGATTTGCACAAATTGATTTTGGCTAAACGCCGTATGACAGACAAAGCAAAATTATTTCTTGAAAGTGAAACAAATATTAATTCGTGGTCTAAATTAAAAGCCCTACTCGTATCTGAATTTGGTCAAACGTGCAATTCAGCTGAATTACACGAATTGCTGTCCAAAAGAAAAATTAGACCACATGAATCGTTAGATGAATATTTTTTAAATATGAAACAATTATGCTCAAAAGGCAATATTGAGGATTCTGCCCTTATTCAGTATGTAATAAATGGAATTAATGACCCCATTTCTAAAAAATCTTTTTTGTATGGTTGTCCCAATATTGCTGAATTTAAACAAAAATTAAAGATTTATGAAAAAATAAGATCGGAGTATGAAAATGCAAAATTTCATAAATATGAAGGAGCTAAGCCTAAAATTAAATCCGAAGTTGAAGTTAAGAACAAATTTAAGCCTGTAAAGCCAAATATGCGTTGTTTTAATTGTGGCGGGAATAATCATAAGAGTATTAACTGTGTAAATAAAGATAAAGGGCCGCTTTGTTTTGCTTGTAACGCTTATGGTCATAAATCATTTCAATGTAATAAATCTAAAGATACAAGTGTTAAAAATGCTCAGTCACAAGTAAACATTATTACATCCCAAGATTTAATTCTGAAAGAGATAAAGCTTTATTCTTTGCGTTTAATCTCTTTAATAGATACTGGTAGCCAAAAGACTTTGTTAAAGAAAAGTATTTATGATAATTTGAAGAACTTTGTAGAATTAAAACCTACGAGTATCTCTTTGACCGGTCTAGGAAAAGCCTCAATTAAACCAGAAGGTTGTTTCAATTCAGAAATCGAAGTAGATG
The DNA here is from genome assembly GCA_964019185.1 of Maratus speculifer. Taxonomy (NCBI): domain Eukaryota; kingdom Metazoa; phylum Arthropoda; class Arachnida; order Araneae; family Salticidae; genus Maratus; species Maratus speculifer. The sequence continues at coordinate 5,591,832 of OZ025302.1, read as the reverse complement.
GTTCAAAATTTAAAGTTACTATTTTTGTCGTTAAGGACAGTTGCATTAATTTCGATTTAATTATTGGCACTGATGTTATTCATCAAGGTACATTAACTATTTCTGAGAATAAAGTGAAACTGTTTAAAGCTGAAGTTCAGTCTAATGACTTTTTAGTTAATATTGTAAATGTTTTGGATGAGCCTAAAATTGATTTAACTCACATTGCTGACAAAAAATTACGTTCAGAGTTATACTCTTTAATTGAAAATTATGTACCAATTAAAACTAAAACAGTAGATGTTAAAATGAAAATTAATTTAACTGACGAAATCTCAGTTTGTTCTTCTCCTCGAAGATTACCGCCATGCGAGAAAAAAATAGTCGAAAACCAAATTGAGGAGTGGCTAGCTCAGGGAATAATTCGAGAAAGTTCTTCTAATTTTTCTTCGCCGGTTGTTTTAGTCAAGAGAAAAATAACACAATGAGACTTTGTGTTGATTACAGATGTCTTAACAAAAAGACAGTACGCGAGCATTTCCCCTTGCCAGTTATTGATGATGTAATAGACCAATTACATTCTGCCGAAGTATTTACCACCATAGATTTGAAAAAAGGTTTCTTTCATGTAGATGTTGAAGAAGACTCGCGGAAATACACCTCGTTTGATACTCATGAAGGACAATACGAATTTTTGAAATGTCCATTCGGGTTGACCAATAGCCCTAGTGTTTTTCAAAAGTATATTTATAATGTATTTCGAAACCTATTAAAAGATCACATTGTTGTTATTTATATGGATGATTTAATAATACCTGCTAAAAACGAAGCTGAAGGTCTAGAAAAATTAAAACTTGTACTCGAAACTGCATCGGAATATGGATTAGAATTAAATCTTAAAAAATGCAATTTTTTGAAGCGTGAAATTGATTTCTTGGGGTATAGAATCACAAATGGTAAATTGTATCCCTCTCCACTGAAGACTAAAGCAGTAATAAATTTTCCCGAACCAAAGTGTACCAAAGATGTTCAAAGTTATTTAGGATTGACGGGATACTTTCGAAAATTTATAAGAAATTATTCGGTTATAGCTAAACCATTAAGTGACCTGCTAAGAAAAGATTCAAAATTTAAATTCGATATAGAAGAACAAAGAGCTTTTAATGAACTCAAACGTATTTTGTCGTCAGAACCAGTACTTTTAATTTACAATCCCAAAAGTGCGACCGAAATCCATTGTGATGCCAGTATTGATGGCTATGGAGCTGTTTTAATACAACAATCTCCAGTAGATAATCAATTTCATCCAGTTTATTTCGCAAGTAAAAAAACCACCGAAGCTGAACGGAAGTACACTAGTTACGAATTAGAAGTTTTAGCTGTAATTGAAGCCCTGAAAAAGTTTAGAGTATTTGTGCTAGGTATCCCATTTAAAATTGTAACCGATTGTAATGCATTTAAAATGACTATGGATAAAAAAGAAATGAGTACAAAAATAGCTAGATGGGCAATAATGTTATCCGATTTTGATTATGTTATTGAACATAGACAGGGTAGCAGTATGAGACATGTCGATGCATTAAGTAGGTATCCTATTTGCATGGTAATCCAAGATAGCTTAACTTTAAAAATTATCCAAGCTCAAGAAACCGATGACCATATTAAAACAACAAAAGAAATCCTAAAGGTGAAATCTTATGATGATTATCTAGTTAAAAATGATGTTCTTTATAAATGTGTTAATGGTAATGATTTATTAATTGTACCGGAAGACATGCAAATGAATATAATCAAGGCCGCTCACGAAAAAGGTCATTACGCAGTTGCAAGAACAGAGAAAAGTTTAGAAAATGATTTTTACATCCCTAAAGTTAAACAAAAAATTGAGAAATGTATAGCAAATTGTGTTCCCTGTATTTTAGTTAATAGAAAATGTAGTAAACAAGAAGGCTTACTTCACCCAATAGAAAAAGAAGAAACTCCATTACATACGTACCATGTTAATCACTTAGGTCCATTAGAAAGCACTAATAAAAATTACAAACATATCCTTTCGGTCATTGACGCATTCACAAAATTTGTTTGGTTGTATCCCACAAAATCTACCGATGCTGCCGAAGTAATTTCTAAATTAGAAATCCAAAAATCTATCTTTGGAAATCCAGTTCGAATTATATCAGATAAAGGTCCTGCATTTACCTCTAAAGCTTTTGAAGATTATTGCATCAATGAAAATATTAAACATATCCCGATTACCACTGGATTACCCAGGTCTAACGGCCAAGTTGAGCGTCTAAATTCTGTCATAATATCCGTTCTGTCTAGATTGTCTGTCGATAATCCTAAAAAATGGTATACACATGTAAGCAACGTCCAACAGGTGATAAATTCGACTTTTCAGAGAAGTATAAGCACAACTCCTTTTGAATTGATGTTTGGTACTAAAATGAAACTAAAAAATAACATTGAAATTACTAGTCTTCTGAATGCTGAAATACAATCTGATTTTACAAATAATCGCGAAGATATGAAAAAAATGCTAAAAAACAGATTTTAAAAGTCCAAGAAGAGAACCGTAAAACTTACAACCTCAGACGAAAGAAAGCTAACAAATTTAAGATTAATGATGTGGTTGCTATAAAACGCACACAACAAGGTCCAGGTTTGAAGTTAAAACCGAAATATTTAGGTCCGTACAAAGTCATAAAAGTAAAAAATAATGACACCTACGATGTAAAGAAACTTGGATTCAACGAAGGACCCATGGTCACCAGTACATGTGCAGAGTACATGAAGCCGTGGACGGACGAAGCTTGAAAAAAAAAAAGGAATTTCACCGATTGTGACATTATACCAACTATGACAAACCACTGGATTGACAACTAAAAGAATTTTAACTTTATTCTCGAAAAGACGTAAGGTAAAAGAAGATGAAAAGACGTAAGAAAGAAAAAGACGAAAAGACGTAAGGTAAAAGAAGATGAAAAGACGTAAGAAAGAAAAAGACGAAAAAACGTAAGGTAAAAGAAGATGAAAAGACGTAAGAAAGAAGAAGACGAAAAGACGTAAGATAAAAGAAGACGAAAAGACGTAAGAAAAAAGAAGACGAAAAGACGTGAAGAAGAAAAAAAAAGAATACGAATTTATTTTGAAAGAAATTATTTAAATTTTCATCATGATGACTTCTTTTTTTCAATTTAGACTTTGGATGCTGCTGTGTTTTTTTTCTTTATCTTTTTAGATGATCCAGCTGCTGTTTCCAGCCAACAAGAATACATTCGAGGACGAATGCCTCATCAGTATGGCCGAAATATGGGAAATCTCCTCCACTATTAGATCTGCATATTATTTTCTACGCATCGCAACTCTGATGAACAGGCTCTCAGTGAGGCAGACGATTTTGAAGAAACTATTAATTCCTAAGAAGCCAGACGATTTAAGCGGTAGAAAAAAGAACTGAACGGAAGAGAGGAGAATGGAATGTTTTTTAGTTTTAAGTTGGTGTAAAAAGAACGTAAGATGAAGACGAGTTCCCGTATAAGATGTAATTGATTAATTAGAGTTATGATTGTTTGCTTTGTAAATAGTCTTATGTAAATATCTTTTTTGTAAATATTAACGTTTAATATAAGTCATTTAAAAGTTTAAAAACGGTGTCAGAATTTAATTTACCTCCGAGTTTATTTACTTATGTGTTCAAAAGAACTTTTTAAAGAAGAATCTCCATATATATATATATATATATATTAATGTACACTAACAACTATTCAATGATGTAATACATTTAATTGTACGAATTGATTATTTCCAACTGAGCGAAAAATTGCCCAGGCCGGGAATCGAACCCGGATACTTGGCTTACAAGGCCAATGCTTTACCTGTTAAGCTATCTGGGCGATAGCCGGCTGGGATTTTTCGCTCAGATAATTGTGCTTTTAAGAATTTGCAGATATCAAGATTATTTTATGCAGTATCAGCAAAACATGCTTTAGCTTAAATGTAATAAAAGCTAAAAAATAATAATAATCCTTGATTACAACGTTATCGACTTATGTTATCACACGTAACATATAATAGTAACACAAAAGATCAAAACATATGGAATAACAAATATCAAACTCCTGATTTGTTGAATGCAACTAACAAATAAGATCTTAGAGGTTAAACGGCGCGCGGTGACTTAAAATCAGCAAGAGGCGTCATTAATGTTAGTGGTTACAGCGGCCCCCAGTCGAGGTAGCCGTGCTTGGTTTTGTGATGTTTTCAACGTAAGAATTTGCAAAGAGTGCCGGCTTTATTACATACACATTTGCGTGATATATTTTATGGTGTGAGAGTTTAAATAAATATTCTGTATTTTCATCTACTCCTGAGTATATTCAACTATAAAATCTTTTAAAGCGCCAGATCCCTTTGATTTTCAACATTCTCTAGAATAAACAGAGAAAATAATTTAAAAAAAAATTCCTCTTGAACGACAATATTTCCACGTGAGCACAATTTAAAATTTTATTTCACTTTTTTTTTTCGAATGATGTACTAAAGCAATGTTATAATTTAACCGAAATCATAGTACTTATTTGTTTTCTACATTTTATTTTGGGAAATTATATTAAAAGATCCTAATAATATTAAGGCTGTTGGAATTTTAACCTTAGCGGATTCGAATTTCTAAAATAAAATAAGACATGTTTAAAACGAAATCGTTTTTCATTTCTTTGAATTCTTTCCATTCAAAAACTGGAACTTTTTTTGCCATGCTGTACTAATCTTTTGGTTTAAAAAATTCATCCAGTTAACAATTTATCGAGTAGTATTGAGCATACATAAAAAAGTAGAAAGAAATTAACGACATTTTCTTAAACTACAAAATAAAAGTTGTAGATTATTAATGCAAATAATTTTAAGATAGTTTAACAGCAGTGAAATATATCTGATAAAAAATATAAAAATTAATAAAAAATAAATAAAAAATGAAATAAAATAAAATAAAATAAAACGGCGATGTCAAAAAGAATTTTGTTAAAAGTATATTCTTGCCTTTTAATGTAAATTATTGATTTTGTTTTATCAAAAATTACTCTTGAGAGAACTAAACTTCCCAAATCAATAAATCAATCAATCTATCAATGTGAAATTACGGATTATATTCAAAAACCTATTCATATATTTTTACATTTCTACTCCGCCCTAGCGGTTTTTTTTAAACTCCGCCCATCCTCGTATGATATGAATTTCTTCAAAATATAAGCACACGACAGAAAATCTATCTACATAAATTGGGCGGAGCATCGTCTTCGTGGTACGATTTAAATATAAGTAAATGTAAATTGTATTATTATTATTTGAGAAAAATATTTAATCTTTGAATAATTCAAAAAGGTCTTTAACAAGAAACAAGTTGGAAATTGCACGTGAAACGTAGCAAATGAGGTGCGTTCGTACGATAACGAAGTTTAAGAAATATTCAGATCTTGATGTTATAGTAGATGGTACTTCGAATACACTATAGTACTCCAAATCTTTTGTTTGTCCCTGTAAATACTATCTGCTTTATTTTATAAAAGAAATATCTTGTAGTATTCCTCAGCAACGTATATCAATCTCATAAAATGTTAAATAGTTAATTACAATTAAAATGCTCACCAAACAATATTCTCCCTATACTTTTATGTAATGGAATACTTTTGTGCGGCCTTGTAAATCAATAATAAATGTTCTTTGCAACACAGATTACGCAAATTGTATATTATAGTATATATTTCATAGATGCATATCAATTTTATTAAGTTTGAATGAGTGTAACACCATTAAAATGCATTTGAAACTTTTTCCCCATTGACCGTGTTGTAACGGAATACTTTTGATTGTCCCTGTAATTGATCTATGCTGCCGATCTTCATAAAATTTGAAATGACTCGACAAATTTATGTAATGATTATATATTTTAAATTTCAAACGATTAAAATGCATTTGAAACTTTTCTCCCCATTGACCATAATGTAACGGAATACTTTTGATTGTCCCTGTAAATGATCTATCCATCCGATTTTCATAAAATTTGAAATGACTCGACAAAATTATGTAATAATTATATATTTTAAATTTCAAACGATTCCGTTGGGTAGTTTTTACGTTGGTATATGCGGACAGACAGACAAAGAGACGGATGGACTGAACGACAATTATAAATGCTACGTATTTACATAATTACGAACGCACCTAAAAAAATCATTGTACCGCATTTCATGAATTAAATATATGCCTAAATGATACTAAAGAATTACTATTACCCTCCGATGCTATTTCTTTCAGACAAGCTAAAAATGTCGTGTCATCAGCCCTGAATTTTCTACTGAACCGATTTTGATAATTATTTTTTGAAATGAAAGCTATTTATTTGTAGTTGTGCCCATTTTAGCTATTTTTTATTTTATTTCCATTTTTATATTTTATTTTTAATTTTAAATGCTTTTTTACGATATTTCTTCAAAATGGTGGCAACTTAGTTTAGCTTTTCTCTCGATAATAAAAAAATTATTTTCCATTATTACTTTCTACAAGTCAGAAACTTTATTTCATCAGTGAACATGTCCTCGCATTTAAAAGAAAAAAGTTAATTGTTTTCGTAAAATTTAACTACAATAAAATATTGCATATAATTATGCACTAATTGAGGTTAAAAAAAATATTTTTTCTGAGAAATAATATTAATAATGTAAATAAAATAACAGAAAATAATTTATGATAAAAATTAATGTCTAAAGCAAAGTAAGAAATATTTCAAATGAGGAAAATGATGGCATTCAGCAACCAGATAAAATGAATTTACAATATTATTACGGACGCCTTTTTCATATTACTAATAACAGTAACTTTTAAAAAACATTTGAAGTCACTATTTAAAACATCGCATTTTTACTCATAACGATATTACATTTCAATACTTGTTTTCATTATGGACACTGAGATTGAGATTTTACTTTCAGATGACTTCAGTTAGTGAAAATAATGTCATAGTAAAAATGTAATTAGTTTTTTTTTTTTTTTTTTTTTTTTTTTAATAAATCTTTTTTTTTTTTTTTTGTAGTGCATATAAAAAAAAAATTCTGGATTTCGCCGGCACTCAGATTGCAATTTTAACTGAAGATGTGCAAATATTTGCATACAAAATTGTAACTGGAAAACTTGACATTAAGTTTGGAAATATATTTATTATATATTGATTCAATAATGTAATTACTTTTGCTTTTTTTAAAGCCAAATCGATTGGGTCTTTCAAACATTTCATTCGTCGAATTCGACGGGATTCCACTCGTTTTATTGTTAAAATGCATTTCCTTTCTCCCAGAGTCTATAAAAAAGCGTTTAAACCAAAGAAAAAATCCGTTTTTGATGAATCTAGTCAATGAAGAAGTAGCACGTCAAATTGTATCTCTTTATTATTCTGCAATTCCAAAGTCTCAGAGAGAAATTGCTAATCAACTGGGTATTTCACGCCGTTCTGTTTGCTATTATATTGATAAATACAAGAAAAATGAAGTTAGTTCATTGCATTCTAAACGGGGTCGCCCTTCTAAAAATCCTCCATCGATTTTTTTTTTAAATTTTTTTTTTCTAATCGGAGGCGAAACTGAATTCTGCAATGGCAGTATCTACATTCAACTTGTTTAATGTTTTATTTTCTCTTGTCCCTTACCTTATTTTGAAAATCCTCATCTTGACTGTAACTTCTGAAAAACTAAATCCAGTTTTTAATCCCTTACTGGTGAGTATTTTTTTAAACAAATTTAATTACTAGAAATTTTTACCTTATTTAATCACTGAAATTCTTCAATTAATTCTGGCAACAATTATTATTCTGCCTTTAAAAAATATTTGTCGCTCATTTTAAACCCCTGTGACACCACAAAATTTTAATTACATAAGAATGTTTATTTAAGGTGAAGTATTTGTTTGCAAATAATAATAATAATAATAAAATAAATAAATAAAATAAATAAATAAATAAATAAACCCAACAAAATAGACATTTTATTCATGATTTCCTTGATATCATCATTTTTGACTTATTCCAAACTTATGATGATTATTTAATAACTGAATATAAAACATATTTTAAAAAATACACTTAATCTGGTGATTTTTTAAAAAGACTGTTAATGGAGTAACACATGATACACTCCCTTTATTTTAACCCTTCAATGCACCGTGTGCCAGATCGGGTACATATCTAAAAACATATCTAATTCTCCTTATGTGCCATGCATTTGGCCAATAGGAGTGGCTGTAAGTGATCAAGAACTGCCCAAAGAATGGAATAACGCTTATTTTGTGCATGTCAGATAGCTGCATTAATATATAGATATATATACTTTGTTCTTCGGAAACAAAAAAAAAAATTTGATCATGCGATTAACGCAAAATTTACTTTTACTATTTTTACTCAATACTTAAAAATATTAATATAAAGAAATTTACAGAGTGTTAAAAAGATAAAACTAATTAATTTAAGCTAATTTAATTGCAAAATATAGCAATACAATAATTATTATCCCTAAACGTGTATATAAGGTACACGCCTTAAAATATCAAATTTTAGCTGAAAATTTTAAATTATTTTTTTTTACTATTTTTTTATTATTAATACTAAATAGATGCATAGTTTTCAAATAATTATTTTGATAAAGGTAGAAAAATTCGTGCAGTGAAGGCTTAATTCTTGCGAATATTTTTTTGAACAACTTGTTTACGTTTTCTTATAAACTGTTTATTTACATAGTAAATAAACGAAGAATTTAAAATGAAAATCATTCAGAAAATATATCTTAATTATTTCGAATGGTTGTTATTGTAGCATTTCTTCCTCATTACTGGAGATGATTGATAATTTTGCAATGGGCATTCGATACACTGTAATGTATTATTTTTTTTTTAAGTATGCTGATAATTCACTATATGATTCATACCGTTTTTTGGAGATAACTCTTGAAATGTGTAAATAAAATTAAGTAATTTTGATAGTTATGTTGGAAATTGCACGTGAACGTAGCAAATGAGGTGTGTTCGTACGATAACGAAGTTTTAAAAATATTCAGATCTTGCTGATATAGTAGAGCGTACTCCGGATACAGTATATGAGTCGAAATCTTTACGTTTCTGTAAATATGCAGGAAGTAATTTTTATTACACCTCAGCAACGTATATCTTATTCATAAAATGTGAAATAGTTGAATATAATTAAAACACGTACCAAATAATGTTTCCCCGTATAGCATTATGTAGTGGAATACTTTTGTGTGGCCCTGTAATTTAATAATAAAAATTCTTTGCATCACAGATTGTACAGAATGCATATTTTAGTATATATTTCATAGATTTATGCCAATTCTATTATGTTCGAATGAGTGTAACATCATTAAAATGCATTTGAAACTTTTTCCCCATTGACCGTAATGTAACGGAATCCTTTTGATTGTCCCTGTAATTGATCTATGCATCCGATTTTCATAACATTTGAAATAACTCGACAAAATTACGCAATAATTATATGTTTTAAATTTCAAACGATTAAAATGCATTTAAAACTTTTTTCCCTATTGATCATAATGTAACGGAATCCTTTTGAATGTCCCTGTAATTGATCTATCCATCCGATTTTCATACAATTTGAAATGCCTCGACAAAATTATGTTATAATTATGTATTTTAAATTTCAAACGATTCGGTTGGGTAGTTTTTTCATTGTTATATGCGGACAGACGGACAGACAGACAGACGGACAGACAGACGGACTGAGTGACAACAATAGGTGCAACGTATTTACATAATTACGAAAGCTGTAATTAACTTTCTGTTTTTTTTAATAAATAATATTTAAGGATGAAATTGATAAAGCTTTTTTGCGAGGGAAGCTAATTAAACCTACTATTGGATGTACAGTAGAACCCCGCTAAATCGGACCCCGTTATTCCGGATCTCCGTATAATCCGGATCGATTTTGTCTTTTTTTAAATATTAGAAACGATTGGCTAATTTTCATAACATAAACTTGTTTCATCGCCGTATTCTGAACTTAAAAATACTTTTTTCTGAAATATGCCTTCTGAATACTAAATATTCTGAAGAATACCTTAAGCTTTCATATTTAAACTCTTTGATGTTATCTTTCAAAGAAACAACAGTGTATCACTAAGTTTGACAATTCCAATTTTCCCAATTTTCTATTTAAACCACTTAGAAATGTCATAAAAAATCACTACACAATATTTTTTTACTTAGAGCATTGGAAATAAAATTACATTGTAAAATAGTCTCTATAATACCCATTGTCATATAAGGATCGCTTTCTGATCTTTGTCAGCCCATAGGCTTGTTTCTTTGTTATTATGACAAAACGCTTCTACAATATTACTTGCAGTAAATTATTTATATTTATAAAGATGCAGCATTGGAATCAGGCACTTTTCAGTTTAACATAAAGGTGATTTTCTGTAAATATGTTTTTTACATTTTTTTTTTTTTCTAATTCTCCGGATAGGCCGGATTTTCGATAATTCGGATTGGGTCTGGTCCCAATTAATCCGAAATATTGGGGTTTTACTATAATTATACTTTAATATAAATTCATAATATAAACTCATACCAGTAAAATTTTCGAATAATATGTTACTATCTTTAAATGTGATTCTACATCCTTAACCCTTTCCGGCACGGGCAAAATCTGTTGGTAAAATGAGAAGTTATCGATTGACACTGGAATTCGCAAACGATTTTTTTAGATATTTTGAATTCCTTAACTTTATCTTCTATAGTAAAAGAAAAATTTTGCTAAAATTTTACTGGTGCCGTTTGCAAGTTTGGATTTAAAATTAGATATCCCAGACCGGGCACAGTGGGCATAGATGCCAACATCTCTTAATTATCCCGGAGTCTGATTAAGTCCCCTGCTCTCGCTCGAGGAAACGCTCGCGAGCTAATGCTATTCCTGTGGGGAAGCATTTTTCTAATAACTCTTTCGCATTTTCACATTTTTGAAATTTTTTTTTTTTCTTTTTTGCATTGGATAGTTGAGGCGCATGCCGACAACGCACCCTTTTACTTTTTTGATTTTGGTTGCAGATATTTTTTACAAAGTTAGTTTCACTTTCAAAACCGGTTTCGAAACTGAAAGTACTTTTTAAAAAAATATCTTTGACCAAAATCGAAAAAGTAAAAAAGGTGCGCATTCGGCATGCACCTCAGCTAACCAGTGCAAAAAAAATTATTCAAAAATGTCAAAATGCGAAAGAGTTATTAGAAAAATGCTTCCCCATAGGAATAGCATTAGCTCGCGAGCGTTTCCTCGAGCGAGAGCAGGGGACTTAAAGGGCAAACTGGCTTAAAACGGTAAATTCTTTATGAGAAAACGTGTCTTCTCTCAACATGGTACTTATTTGATTTCATTTTAAAATCGTTTATTCAATAAAATTTCCGTTTGGAAACATGTATGTGTTGGATCAGACAACGGAATAATTAAGAGATGTTGGCATCTATCTATATGAAAAGTGTCTCATTAGATTCAATATAGGTGAATTCAGCGAGTAATGAATGTTGCGTATTTGTGAAGTAATAGATTAGCTTTTTGGAATGCATATTTTGAACTGAGTTTCGATCCCGAAGAAATTTGCGGCAGCATTTTCGCAGAATATGTTTGGCGAAATTCAGATTTTGAACCAGGAGAAAACGAATATGGAAGGTTTCTTTAGTTATTATCATGCGAAAAGTTGACAGTAGTGTTGCCATCTATTACTTACAAATAAAAACATATAGAGCAATTAGTTTCAATGTAAATTAAACAAATAAACGTTCAGTCGTTGAAGATTTCAATTATTGTAGATTTTAAATGTTACGAATAAATAGTTCCGTGCATTGTAAAATACCTCTGGACTCCGGGATAAAAAAAAGCTGGAAAAGTGAATTTAAACTTTTTTTTTTAATCTATCAACCAGTTCACTAAATTTTTAGTTTGTTTTTATATATTAAATTTATCAGTTTGTTTTTATTATTAAGTTAATCAGGCCCCAGCCCGGCCTGAGTCTTGAGATGTAAGGCCGGAGCCCGGTCCGGCCCGTGCAGATCTCTACGAACACGCTCCCTATTTGTATAATGTATTTAACAATTAAAATAAGTAAGACACGAGGCCAACCAATCCCAGACGGCGTGAGATCATATATTATCAGAACGAGAGGACGCGAAGGCGAATATTGAAAGTGATATTAGGGACATGGAGTGAGATTTTTATCGACTGCACCTTACGAAACAGCAGAACATGAATTATGATGCTCTGAATACCACCTGTGACATTTTTGGCTTCTTTTACTTATATTATTTACCTTTAATATTTTATGGTGTGAGTGGATAAATAAACATTCTTTTTAGGTAGCTTTCATTACAAAAAGTAAAAAGTTACCTATTTTTCGTTCATTCCGGAGTGTATTTTAATATTAAATCTTGAAAATCATCATTTCCCTTTGATGTTCAACATTCTCTAGGATGAACACAGTAAAAAAGTTTAAAAAATCATCCTAAACGACAAACTTATGATGTGAGAACAATTTAATGCTTTTATTTTGCTTATTATTTTTGAATGATGTACACAAATAGTGTTATAGATTAACGAAAAGTCAAGTAATTATTTTTGTTTTCTACATTTTACTCTGATAAATTACATTAAACGATCATATTAATATTAAGATTGAAAAACCAAGGAATTTAAACTTAATAATGAATTTGAATTTCTCAGTAGTAATAAGACTTGTTTAAAATGAAGTCGTTTTTCCTTTCTTTGAATTCAATCATTCACAAATTGGTAAGTTTTTGTGTCATGCTGAACTAATCTTTTGATTTAAAAAATTCAGCAAAATTCAGCATCAAATTAATAAATTATCGAGTAGTATTGAACATACATACATAAAAAAAGAAAATAATAATAACATTTAAAAACCAGAGTCGATGATTAAAGGCGTGCCCTGAAGTTTTAGCTCCACCAAATTATTTTTTATCGCATACAAACTTTATTAAAAAATAAATAAATAAAAAATAAAAAAATAAAAAATTCATTCCTACCAAATGCTTTTAAATATTTATCTTGCAGTAGTTGAGTATTTAGTTAACCCATATTCCCTGTGTCAAATTTTTCTTTTATTAACAAGTTTTCTTCATATCAGTATTAATCATTGTATGTAATGATGCTGGGTAGCAATTCGAATGTTTTTTAGTATCCAAATATGTTCGTTTGAGATTTAAAAAAAAAATGGAAAATCTCGTTCAAAATAAAAGTTATTAGCAGACTACCATTTAAAGATAATGGTCGAAACAAATTTGAAATTTCTCTTTAAGTGAATTCTTCTATTTGTCAGCCCCTCCCTTATAGACCCAAACGATAATATACTGCCCACCCATTCATCTAATGGACAATTTTCATTTTTGTTAAATTTGAAGATTTTTTTTTTGACAAAAAACTATTTTTTTTCTGAAATTAAATAATCCTGAGGGATTGATTCTATGTTGTTTTTACAAAAGGAGTAAGTTTTTAGAGTTAATTTTTTTAGGTTGCTATAAGAATATTCCTTGCCTATATTTATTAAAAAAATTTTGTCAAACTGCAAACGTAAAAAATAAAGTGTTCGAAAGATTAAGTCAAATTTAATCTATTTAAAATTAAAATTAACTTTAAAAAATGCTGTGTATTCCATGCATTCAATAATATATAATGTAACTAGCGGACCCGACAGACGTTGTCCTGGCACCGATTTTAATTTAATTTCTTATTACAATTATATAAGGAAATTATTTTTCACTTTGCAGTAGTTTTTGAAGTCGGTTCAATTTTTGATAGAAAAGTTTGTTTTTCTCTTTTTAGTTAAAAGTTAACGATTTTCTGAAGTCGGTTAATTAAAATTATAATACAGAAAAAATTATTGCAAATCATACCCGTATGTCAGGAGTAGGGTTCGAACACACGATCTTTTTCTTCAAGAATCAGAACTTAAATCTGACGCCTTAGACCGCTCGGCCATTCCATCCGCACCCTATTCAGCGAACTTATTCAACACTTTTAATTAGCGAAAAATCACTAACTATTAGTTTTTATCTAATTACTTAAAAGTACTGAATCAATTTCGATGAAATGTGAACCATTCCCACCATTCTCGAATCCACTGAAACACACAAGAAATTTCATTAAAATCGGTCCAGTCGTTTAGGAGGAGTTCGGTGACATACACATGCACAGATTTATATATATAAAGACGTAGTATTATTGAATTATTAAAAGGTTATCGTGAGTCCTGTTCCGCTGTTCTTCTTCTCCTTCTCATTATTATTATTATTATTATTGTTATTATTATTATTATTATTATTACTATTATTATTATTATTTTGTATTTTGTAAGCTTAAAATTATTTAGCAATCAATTTTCATCTTAATTTTCAACGTAAGTGTGGCCACGCCTTTCGAAATCTGATTGAAGTATTTTTTTTTAAATGGGGGTGGAGTCATTGATTTTCTGGACCAAATTTTTAATAGAAATAACTCTAATAAAAGGACAAAGTTGAATGGACGGCCACGTATATTTGTAAACAAATGCTTTAAAAAATATAAATTATCTAGCTTACATTCATGTATGACGATTTTATTCGTGTCGAGGTATAGCTCAGATCTATTTTGCTTTTCTTATATGTTCACAATTTATTTTTCGAGGGGAGGGGCAACTTTTATGTTTTTTCAGTAAGTAATATCAAAGGATTAAATTGATAAAGCCTTCTTGGGATGGAGGCTAATGAAATCTGCTGTTGAATGTTGCATCAATTTAAATTTGAGTTAATATTAAAAAAAATTTATTTAACTCATACCAGTAAATTTATTGAATAACATACTATTATTTTTAAATCCCGTTTTCATGTACGACACAGTTCAGGAGAGACTTTCAAAAGCGAGTGAGCACACCTTTATCGGTATTAAGTTCTCCTCGCAATATTTACAGTAAACAGTGAAACTCGTAGCGTTAAATGAAAAGCATGGATTCCAACATCTGTTAATTTTTCCGGATTGTGATCCAAGGCAAACAAGTTTAAAACCGAGAGTGTTTATGAGAAAACGTCTCTTTTCTCAACATGGTACATTAGATTTCAATTTAAAATCATTAATTTAATAAAATTTCTGTTTGGAAATATGCTAGTGTTTGACCAGACTCCAGAATAATTAAAATATGTTGGCATCAATATAAAAAGTTTCTCATATTATTTGATGAGTAATTTTTTTTCCAACCACCTTCGTCGTTCCAAGCCCAAGCTCGCACTCTGATTGGTTGTTGCTCTCGGCACTGTTTTCACGTAACTTGGCGATGATCATACTTGGCGTAGCGATAGATGCTTCCGTCGAGTTTGATTTCCTTCGGAGCCGAGTACAAAGTAAACCGAGTTCAAAGTAAAAATTTTTGTTTAAAAACTTTTAAAGAGTACAGCTTTCAGTAAGACACGTTCCATCCGATCCAATACTGAAAGAGAAAAGTTACTTTGTACTCGGTTCGGAAGGAAATCAAACTCCTCAACGGAAGCATCTATCGCTACGCCAAGTTACGTGAAAACAGTGCCGAGAGCAACAACCAATCAGAGTGCGAGCTTGGGCTTGGAACGACGAAGGTGGTTGGAAAAAAAATTACGCTTATTTGATACAATATAGTACATATAAAGCTGACAATACAGCTGAAATCAGGGAATAATGAATGTTGCTTATTTCTGAAAGAAGAATTGAGATTTTTAGAATACATATTTTCGGCTGATTTTCGATTCCGAACAAACTTTCGGCAGCACTTTTGCAAAAAATTATTGGCGAAATTCAGATTCTGAACCAGTAAAAAAGACGAATATTGGATAGATCTCCTTAGTTATCATCATGCGAAAAGTGGACAATAGTTCTGCTATTTATTAAATACAAATAAAAACATATAGAGTAAAACATTTCGATGTAAATTGAACGTATAACGTTCAGTCGTTGAAGATTTCAATTAATCAAGCTACGAATAAACAGTTCCGTGGACTGTAAAGTACCTCTGAACTCCTATATGAGAAAACTGGGAAAATGAATTTAAACTAGTTTTACTTACCCATCATACGTAGTATAGGGTAAGTCTTGCAATCGTTTTGAAAATCGAAAAAAAAATTTGACGGATTTACACGTTTTAGATAGTGGAGATTCCGAAAAACATATTTTTAGAAAAAAAATTTTGCCGTCCGCCTGTCTGTCTGTCTGTCTGTCTGTCTGTAAACGCTCTATCTCCCGAAAAAATTGAGATAGAAACTTGAAATTTTGTATGTAGTTAGTATGTAAGAATGGGACGAACCCTATTTAATATCAGCAACCTCGATTATCCGGAACTATTTTTCTCGGACTCTCGAAAAATTCATTCTGATAAAAGGTATATAAAAATTTTCGAATTTTTTTGTTCTAAGGAATGGACGTAAAAGGCAATGAAATAACACACATTTTGCATATAGAATGAAGTTGGTCGGATTGTTAGTTGCCGAGATATTTGTAATCTTGTTTTCCACATTCTTCGATTTTTCATGACCCTGTATTTCATTCAAATTTCAATTCAGAAGTATATTTTAATTGGAAATGAGACGCTTAATCCGACGCAGTTAATTGTTAGTTAATAGAATTATTATTTTTGGAGTTGTAAGGATGTTTCTTTTACGCAGTTCGGTACTACTTGAGTAGTTTGGCGTTTTATATAATTTGTCGAAATTGGTATATCAGCAGTTCTTTAATTTTAAATATTGTTTTAAAATGTAATTAATTTGTATATTAACAATATTTTAAATTTAAATATTGTTAATATACATAGTAATGCTATAGCATTACTATGTATATTAACAATATTTAAATTTTGTTTATGAATTGCAATGCATTATATAAATAGTTTCACATGTTTTATTTTCATATACATATATCCATGATGGGTAAGTATTACGGTGGCCCCCAACGACTAGTTTTAATCTAGCAACCAGTTCGTTAAAATTCTAGTTTATTTTTATGTATTAACTTTTCTCTTAATTAGTTTATTTCATTTGTTAGTTTGCGATAAATAAAAACGTAAAAAGAAGAAATTGATAATATCAGAAAGAATTTTAGTATTAATAATAAACAAGTTGAAGATAGTGCTGCCCTCTGTTATGGACAAATTGAAACGATACTGGGGTTTGAATAAAAATCAAAAGTTGAAGCCAGATTTAACTGGAAAATATTTTTATCTCTAAAATCTTATCAAAAAGCTTGAGTTTTTCTTTTTTTTCAAATCATTTTCTTAAACTTTTCTTTCCTTATAGTAATCCCTTCCTTATACCTCTTTTACAGTTTTTAATACAAAAGAATTAACTAATAGTTTTATGCAATTTAAATTATATTAAATGTTATTTTTTCTTTAAAACAATTTGATCAAAATTTGCAGATGTTAAAAAAAAATTCTATTCTACAACATCCTTCTTCTTATAAATTATTTTTTATTAGTGATGATTTCCAAATTATTGTATTTTTTCTTACATTTATGTCTTGTGTCTTTTACAATAATTATTTTAACAATGTTGCTTTTAAACTTATGTGGAATTGGAATGTGCACTACACTGTTAAATTTCTGTAGCACAATAGCCATTTATTCGACCGTTTTTAAAGATAAATACTTCTTGGCCATATTATCGACCCTCTCTGTTAACCATTTTCAATAAAAACGGTCGGTTGTATTTGTGACGGCCAATTATCTGCACGAAACATATAGGACCTAATGGAGAGGGATGCCTTCCGTGGGGGGTCTTTCAAAGCGAACCTAACCCGCATTTACGGAAGGAAATCCAAGGTTCGAAGAAAACCACGGAAAACTCCAAACGGTTTCGCCGATGACCACGATTGGATACGAATAATTGGACAGTTTACAGAAGAAACTTAGCAGTGTAATAACAATGTTCGGCACCAAAAATCTTCCTTATTATGGTTGATTCTTAAAAAGTTTTATGATAATGTATCAAAATACTGTAATGGAATAAATGTAACGCGATACTATTTTGGTGGTTGTGTATGTTTTTATAAGCTAAGCTGTTTTATGTCTCCCAAAAGCATAAGACAAAGCGGCACAAATATTAATAAACCAAAAATTGCATGTCAGACATAACAAATGAGATGCGTTCCTACTATAACGAAGTTTTTAAAATATACAGTACCCCGGATACAATACAGAATCCTAAATCTTTAGTATGCCCTGTAAATACCAAATGTTTTCTATTACACAGGAATTAATTTGTTGTAAGCCTGGGCAACGTATATCTTATTCATAAAATGTGGAATAGTTTAATATAATTAAAACGCGCCCCAAACAATGTTTCCCCTTATACCATCATGTAATAGAATACTTTTGTGTAGCCCGGTATATTAATATAAAATATTCTTTGCACCACAAATTCTACAGAATTTATATGTTGGTATATATTTCATAGATGCAAATAAATCGTATTATGTTCGCGAGAGTGTAATATCAATGAAATGCACTTGAAACTGTTTTTTGCCATAGACTGCTTGTAGCGGAATATTTTTGATTGTCCTTGTAACTTCAACTATAGATCCTGTTTTCAAAAAATTTGTAATGACACGACAAAATTATGATATAATTACATATTTTAAATTTCAATTGATTCGTTTGGGTAGTTTTTGCTTTGTTATATGCGAACAGACAGACGGATTGAACGAAGACTATAGGTATCACGCGTTCACAAAATTATGAACGCACCTAAAAATGTATCTAATAATAAGCATATAAACTATAAATAAACGTATGTAAAATATTAACCAAATTGCAACTATAAAAAGACATGAAATAATGTTAATGTTTTATGATGAACATAAGATGGGGGAAAGAATCCACATGCAACTGCCAAAATAGATTTTCATGATATATTTTATCCTTTTTTAGCACTTTCCAACAAAGTTGAAAAGTGCTTATGCATTCGGTTTGTCTGTCCGTCTGTCCGTCTGTCCGTCTGTCCGTCTGGCCGGATGGCCGTCTGTTCGTCTGTCCGTCTGTCCGTCTGTCCGCGCTCTAACTCCCGTAAATATACTCGGATTGCTATGAAATTTTTATACATTATTGAGGTTTACCCTAGCACGAACCCTATTGAAAATGAAGTATCTACCATGATTAGTTTATCTACAGAGAGAATCAAAAGTTTCCCATTACATTACGGCCTATGGGGAAAAATCGTTAATATACTCGGATCACCATGAAATTTTAGGACGTTATTAACGTTTACCCTAGCACAAGTCCTATTGAAAATGAAGTTTCTACCATGATTAGTTTATCTACAGGGCGAATCAAAAGTTTCCCATTACATTACGGCCTATGGGAAAAAATCGATAATATACTGGGATTGCCATGAAATTTTAGGACGTTATTGACGTTTACCCTAGCACAAGTCCTATTGAAAATGAAGTTTCTACCATGATTAGTTTATCTACAGGGCGAATCAAAAGTTTCCCATTACATTACGGCCTATGGGAAAAAATCGATAATATACTGGGATTGCCATGAAATTTTAGGACGTTATTGACGTTTACCCTAGCACAAGTTCTACTGAAAATGAAGTTTCTACCATGATTAGTTTATCTACAGAGAGAATCAAAAGTTTTCCATTACATTACGGCCTATGGGGAAAAATCATGAATATACTCGGATTGCCATGAAATTTTAGGACGTTATTGACGTTTACCCTAGCACGAACCCTATTGAAAATGAAGTTTCTATTATGATTATTTTATCTACAGGGCGAATCAAAAGTTTTCCATTACATTACGGCCCATGGGGAAAAATCGTTAATATACTCGGATTGCCATGAAATTTTAGGACGTTATTGACGTTTACCCTAGCACAAGTCCTATCGAAAATGAAGTTTCTACCATGATTAGTTTATCTACAGGGCGACTCAAGTGTTTCCTATTACATTACGACCTATGGGGGAAAAATCGTTTCAAAGGAATTTTAAAGATGTTATACCCTGTCAAACGTATTAAAATATGCATTCTATAAAATATAAGGTGAAAATGTAGCTATTATTCATTTACAGGGCCACACAAAAGAATTCCATTAGATAATGTAAAAGGGGGAATTTTGTGTGACATATTTTAAATATATTGAGCTTTTTCATGTATAATAAAATTGATATATGTCACTGAAGCTTAATATAAATTATACGCTACTGTCTTGCATAATATGAAGTACATAGCATTTACAGGGCCATACAAAAGATTTCAAATAGTATATTCTTTCCGAAGTATCGTACATGTGTCCAATGATGGCTGATGAAGGGATGAAATGCATTTTAATTATGATATTCGCGTTTGTATTTCGCTAAATATATGCATATTATATGGTGTGTATAAATGTTATAGTTGATATATGAGGCTACCCAAAAGAGCTCACGAACGTTACTGAATATGAGCGTAAATTATTTAAACGTGGTTCTTAAATAAGCTATGCATTTTTACTCTGAGCTGCATTCAGTGTACTGAGAAATGTTTGCAGAATATAGATAAAGGGATATACAGGGCCACGCAAAGAATTCTTTATATGGACGCCTATGAATGATAATTTATGAGAATGTGATTTCAGTTGTTTTAAAAGTGTTTTAGTTTACAATAAATTTTAGCCTAATGCTGACGTGTAATAAACGTAGAATGTAAACTACAGGGCTGAACAAAAGTATTCAAGTATGTTTCCATCTAATAGTATGAATTGCTGAAAAAGAAATTTCAAACTACTAGGTATTTTCTTGCTGAGCTAATTTTTCCTATTATATGAACTGACATATGAAATACAGGGCTGTTCTAATGTACTGGAATACATATTTGGGTATATTTGGCTATACACTATTATTTCCCTAAATAACAAAGTTTTGTTAAAGAATTCATTAAGTGTTGGAAAATGCTTCATAATCTATACTTAACGCATGATTTTTCTTACTTGTTATGAGATCATCTGCTTTTGTGGTTAATTTTTTATGAGATCTTTTTCTATTATTTCGGTTCCCATTTCTTCTATTGTCTTTTTCATCATATTAAAGTAGTCTATTTTGTTCATGATAGCAATTTTTTTAGTTTTATCTGTGTGTAAGAAGGTCAAGTTTTGATTTTTCTTCAGTTGTTTTATAATATTTAATTCTTTATCTTTTTTAGGTTCTTTCTTCCATTGTTTTTTAAGGGGACAAAAGACCTTGAAATCCTTAAAAATAATTTTTTTTATTTTTTGTAAATTTCACCTAAATATTATTCAAGGGTACATTATATGCATTATAACATGCATTTATCACAAAAAAATGCAAAAAAAAATATTTTTGACAAAAAAATGGCATTTTACGCAGCGTCTTCGAAATCTTCGAAATGCGCCCTGCGCATTCCATATCAGTGAAAATCCCCAATATTTTTTATGAAAGTTTGTTTTATATATATAAACAAAATTGTGCATGAAAATTTTGAATATTTGAATTTAAAAGTTAAAAAAAAAAAATTGAAATTTTGAAATTTTTTTGAAATTTTTTTCAAAATTTTCAAATTTTTTCAATTTTTTTTTTTTTTTTTTTTTTTTGTAAATTTTATCTTAAATATTATTCAAGGGTGCATTATATGCATTATGGCATGCATTTATCACAAAAATATTTTTAAAAAAATATTATTTTTGAGAAAAAAATGGAATTTTACGCAGCGTCTTCGAAATCTTCGAAGTGCCCCCTGCGCTTTCCATATCTATGAAAATCCCCAATATTTTTTTGGAAAGTATGTTTTATATATATAAACAAAATAGAGCATCGATTTTTACATATTTGAATTTTAAGATGTAAAAAAAAAAAAAAAAAAAAATTGAAAATTTTGAAAAAATTTTCGAAAAAATTTCAAAATTTCAATTTTTTTTTTAACTTTTAAATTCAAATATTCAAAATTCGATGCACAATTTTGTTTATATATATAAAACAAACTTTCATAAAAAATATTGGGGATTTTCATTGATATGGAATGCGCAGGGCGCATTTCGAAGATTTCGAAGACGCTGCGTAAAATGCCATTTTTTGTCAAAAATTTTTTTTTTTTGCATTTTTTTTGTGATAAATGCATGTTATAATGCATATAATGTACCCTTGAATAATATTTTGGTAAAATTTACAAAAAATAAAAAAAAATATTTTTAAGGATTTCAAGGTCCCTTGTCCCCTTAATTTCGTTTTGAGTAAAGTTTCTTATTCTAGATGCTTCTTCGTCGGTATATCTTTTAAAACTCTTTCAATTCTTGGAATAGCATCCTTTATATTTATTTCTCTTCTTATAATATGTTTTAATACAGGTATTAAAGAAATTTTATAGATAAAAAACTTTGGTTTTTTTCTTAATCCATTTTGAAAAAAATATATATATTTCTGCAGTTTTTTTTTCTATTTTCATTTCAGTGTTCACATTTTGGAACATGATTATTGATTGACAACCTATGCAAATATAACAAATTATTTTCCGCAATTTGCTATTATATATTGTTCTTCAGTATTTTCTCGAATTCCAAAATCTTTTAGATTCCTAGCGGCTAAATGTAAGTAATATAGAGAAAACGATAAAAGCAATTAATACGTTTTTATGCAAATTAACGAATTTACATATTCTTTATACGTGTGATAAATGCTTAAACATATTTTTTTTTTCAAAAGTTTTAATCAACCTTGTTTTTTATAGGAAAAATAGGGACATCGTTATTATGTTGGAAAATATATGTTTTGTATTACAAATAATGCAATATTCCCATTTGGAACGGTTAAAAGTGATTTATAGCTGTATAACGATATTGATTTAAATAATGGTTCTGATGTAGTGAAACGTGCATCTGAGCGAACGGATATATTTGTTCGCGGCAGTGAGAAGGACAGACAGTCTGAAATATCATATAAAGCTAAAAAATATATTTTGTTTTAAGTAATTACGGGAAAATTATTTAAAATTTACTTAATTTTTATTTACTACAAGATTATACTTCCTTAATAATTACTTAAAACAATAATTTTTTTTCAGTGTCAGTTCAGTGTTAAAAACATTAAATCAAGTTCATCGCTAAGCTTGTTTGTCTTCTTATGTATATATATTTTTCTTTTTTTTTTGAAATCTTTGAATTTTTTATATTTTTAAATATGTGATTTCGATTTAATCTGACTATCACTCTTGAAGGGCGTTGGGATAAAATTTATCTCACTTAATTTAAATTGCGAAATGCCACATTGACAGCAGAATTTTTAAATGAAGATTTTAATTTTTATCGAGTACGTGAAGAAAGGCTTTTACCCATTTTTAAATAAGTTTTTTTTAAAATTCTGGTATCATTTAATCATTACAGCATTTTAAAGACAAAAGTGCTTCGCCCTTCAAAATGTGCTTTTACGTGGTGTCTCCTGAAGTTTAACTTCGTGAGACAAAAACGCATCGATACGGCGATTTTTTGAAAAAGTGCCAAGAAGGGGTTTAAATAGTAGTCGTGCCATTTTGTCGACCAGTAGTCAAGTATAGCGGCAAACATTTTCTCTCTTTTAAAACGAATATAAATATTGTGTAAAATAGTATATTTTTAGATGCATTTATGATTTTTTAATATTTCATTAAAACTCTCATGAGAATCGGAAAGTATACCAGTATTCTTTTGTTTTTAAAAACAAACAATAATGATTATAATAATGCAGCATTTTTGGATGTTTATTTTTATAACTGAAATAGTAACATTTAATGAAATCCATATGACCAAAGAAATATGACTTTTTTAATAAGAAAAACGTGCCATTCGATTTTGAAAATACATATACATAGCTGACAACTTGTTCGCATTTTTCTTTCCACTAAAATTTCATGAAAATTTTTGACTTATTTA
This sequence comes from Maratus speculifer, assembly GCA_964019185.1. NCBI lineage: Eukaryota > Metazoa > Arthropoda > Arachnida > Araneae > Salticidae > Maratus > Maratus speculifer. The sequence continues at coordinate 5,567,881 of OZ025302.1, read as the reverse complement.
AACACTAAAATTGTTTGAATTTCCGTGATTCAATTAGTTGTAATCTTTTATAAAATTTTAGTGGTATGAAAAATCCATACGAGTTGACATCTATGCATATAATAACGAATTATGCATATAAAACTTAAAATATTATTTAATCTTTTCAGGAGCAAGGTATTTCTGCTCCAAACATGTTCAAATAATTGATTTTTACTGCAATTTAAAAACAAATTTATTTGAAAATAATCAAGAGCTCTTTTTCACGTATATTATGAGATCGAAATTGTACTATAAATTTATTGGTGCTAGTTTGCAATTGGAACAATAAAATTAACCGTTTGCAGACTGCAAACGGCGGCGCCCCTGAAAGGGTTAAAATATTTAATGAAAATTGGTAGCGATACCGGCTCGCAGAATAACAGAACCGTCGTTGCAGCAACTAAGTGTTACAAAGCTGGCGCATGCGTATTTGAGCTCTAGTTTGTCGTCTGCTCGAAATTAAAAAAGAGCGACAAACTGATAATCGGTCTTATTTTTTGGAACAACAATTTCCATCAATCATTTTCGAGCCGCAATTGTAAAAATATGTATCATAATTGAAATTTACAAAAAATATCGATTATATTTTGTCGCATTAAATAAATTTTTAACTGAGAAATTTTGCATGTTTAAATATGTCATGAAAAGTAAAATAATTTTAATAAACAAATAAAATAAATAAAGAATACAAATGTTTATGTCTATAGACAAGAATTTTCATTTGTTGTTATTAGGATGAGCGAAGCGAATCCTCTACTAGTCCACTCAAATTACAATTTGTCGTACGCTTTACAAAAAAACTATTCAATATTTTAACTTCAAATTAAACACAAAAATAAATTATGATCTGTAGATTTGCAGAATGTAATTTTTTTTACAGTAAAACGTTAAAAAAATTATTATTTTAATTAATTTATTTTACATGCATTTCCAATACGGACGCATTTTAGCAAATAAATAAAAAATGAAACGCGTATATTTTCAGAAAAAAAAAGTTTAAATCATGGAGTAAATAATTATAGATAGAATCATGATTAATTTATTAAATAAAACATGTTTTCATTTTCCCGCAAAATCGTTTGCACAGATGACACTTAAACATTTTAAAAAAATTGTATTATGGATTTTTTTTTTTTTTTTTTTTTTGTAAACTGGCAACAAAATAATTGTAAACAAATAAAATTAATTCTTAAATTTGTTATATAAATGAAAAATTAAAAGATCTGCGTGAAGTTGTTGGTTCAAGCTCTTTATAAATATTTTTGCGACGGTCGTATTGTGGCTAAATAATATCGACTCATTAATCAGAAGGATTTTATAGAAAAATAAGACTTTAATAAGTTCGCAAACACAACAATAATTATTCGAGAAAACGTCACTGCGAGAATGAGAGAGCGTTTCGTTAAAAGGTAATTCCATTAATTGAGTTGCCATTCGCAGAAAGTAAAAAGTTCTCCCACGAGGAGAGAATTACAGCAATTCTCATACGCTAACATGTATAAAAACGAAGAAATTAAAATAAAATGTTTTACAATTAAAAATTCATAGTATCAACGAAAGCAGATTTCAAATGTTTTTTCCTTAAAATAGGATTTTGAAGAAGTAACTTTCTTCAAGCTTTCTTCAAATATATTATTCTAAAATAGCTATCAAAGATTATCGGATGTTGATTACAAAGATTGGAAACATGCATATTTCAAACAATTAAAAAACACCAGTTGCTACTTGAAATTGTAAAAACATCTTTAAAAGAGCTTTTAGTTGAAAATTTAAAAAAAATTTGTAAAAGTTTGCTTCGAAAATATCTTATTATGCCAGTTTTACATCATAAATAAAAAATTAAAATGCGCCAAAACATAAAATAACGTTTTTGTTTAATAAAGATGCAAAAATAATAATAAAAAAATATTGTTACTTTCAAATATCTGTTTTATAAAATAATGCTTCGCGAATCCAAACAAAGCATGGCTTTTGCTAGTTTAAAACTATTTATAGTTATTTAGCTGCTTAATCTACTATTTTTAACTAAGAAATAAATTTTCGTTAAAAAAAAGTGCTATGGGGGAATACAAAGCCTGAAGCCATAAACTATCAGAGGCAGTGAGACGCCGATATTGGATTTTGGTTAATGTAACACCGATTAAGATTTTTAACAGCCGCTCCAAGAAATTCGGCTCTTTTTAACTGTTATTATTTACTCTTAATATTTTATGCTGTGAGTTTTTAAAAAACTTTCTGTGTTTTCATTTATTCCTGAGTATATTCAACTATTAAATCTTGAAAAGCGTCATTTCCCTTTGAAGCTCAATATTCTCTAGAATAAACGGAAAAAGTAATTTTAAAATATACTCCTAAGCGGGAAACTTTCAATATGAGCACAATTTAATACTTTTATTTAATTGATTATTTTTTAATAATATACAAAAGTGGTGTTATAATTTAACCAAAATCATAGTATTTATTTTTGTTTCCTAGATTTTATCTTGACAAATTACAGCAAAAGATCCTATTAAGACTTACAAACCTCGGAATTCTAACCTTGAAAAATTTGAAATTCTCAAGTAAAAGAAGGCATGTTTAAAACAAAGTCGTTTTTCAATTCTTTGAGTTCATTCATTCAAAAATTGGAAAGTTTTTGTGCCATGCTAAACTAAACTTTTGGCTCAAAAATTTCAGCTAGTTAAGAATTTATCGAGTAACATTGAGCATACCTACATAAAAAAAATAATAATAATAAAGTTATTTTCTAACATTTCAAAACCAGCCAATTAATGCCAATAATTTTAAAAGAGATTAACATCAGTCAACGATATCTAATAATAGTAATAAAATGGCGTTGTCAAAAAAGAAATTTGTTTAAAGCATATTCTTGCCTTTTAATGTAATTTACTGATTTATCAAAAAATTCTCTTTAGTAATCTCTAAATATCCCAAAGTATCAAGCTATCAGTATTAATTTAGGAATTATACGCCAGAAATCTATTAATATCTCTTAACGTCTGTACTCCGCCCTCACTGGTTTTTTTTTTTAACTCCGCCTATTATCACATGATATGTACAAGGTGATTATAACTAAAGTCCCAGTTTCAAAAGGCTCTAAAAAGCGAACCACTCGTTAGAATGGCGTCAAAATTTAACAGCGTATTATTGAAGAAGGGGAAAAGAACATGAATAAAAAAAAAGTTCCAAATTTTAGCGACAGATGGCGCTGTAAGCGTCAGAATTTCGACTACAAAGGACAAATCGTAAAACAACGGCTAAGGCGTAAGTTACACGATATAAACCAACTGTATTGTTCAGTGTGCATGACTGTACGCGTGTGATACTGTTAGTTACGTAAGCCCGTAAACCACGGCAACGTCGTACCACATCGGATGGGAAAAAATCCAATCCATCCAATCGGTTTTTAAGTTTGGCGAGACTGGCGCAAAACATGTTCAATATGCTGTCCACCGTCGTGTGCAACAAGATTAAATCGGGAAACAGCATGTTCCACAACCGATCGAAGTGTATCCGGGGTCAAGTTCAGAATGTGTTGCGCAATGCGTGTCTTTAATTCAGCTACGTTGGCAATCGGAGTACTGAACACAATATCTTTCAGATAACCCCACAGCCAGAAATCACACGGATTAAGATCAGGTGATCGGGCCGGCCAGGCTGTAGGGAAATGACTGATAATTCTAGCATTTCCGAAATGCCACCACAACAACTGCTTCACTCGATTTGCAATGTGCGGAGGAGCGCCATCTTGCATAAAAATGATACTATCCAGACATTCACGCTGTTGCAGAGCTGGAATGACGTCATTACGCAAAAGAGACTCATAGTGCTGACCATTGACGGGAACGGTAACAGGAACTAAAGCACCCGTCTCCTCGAAAAAATACGGCCCTATGATAAATGATGCCGTAAATCCGCACCACACAGTGACCTTTGCAGGATGAAGTGGTACTGGGTTCGTTGCGAGTGGATTTTCTGTTGCCCATATTCGGCAATTCTGTGTATTAACATATCCCGTCAAGTGGAAATGGGCTTCGTCTGTCCACAGAATTTTCCACGGCCAATCACTGTCCACTTCCATGCGAGCGAGAAATTCCAAAGCAAAACGCTCTCTTGCAGGCAGGTCAGAAGGGAACAACTCCTGCGCATGGCAAATTTTATGCGGATAGCATTGCAGGATGTTTCGTAGAATGTTATGTACCGTGCTCACAGGCCTGTTCAATGTTCGGGCGATTCTCCGTGCACTGCATGGTTGCTCACCACCGCTAGACTCTTCCTCAACTGTTGTGGACACTTCTTCAACTACCGCCGAATCACATCTTTTCCTTCCTCTACCAGACTGCACATCAAACGAACCTGTATTTTCGAATTTTTGCATCATTTTCACCAGACCTCTGACAGTCATCGGTCCAGCGCCTTCTTTCATACCCTTGAGAGTCCTGAACTTCTGCAGAGCCACTGGTGCAGAATCACCGTTCTTGTAATAAAGCTTTACAAGCAGAGCACGATCCTTCATTGAGACACTCATGGCCAACGTCTGAGAAGCGAAATGAGGAAACGCCTTTTACCCAACGCTTTTATAACACCTGAAATTGTCGTGCACATGCCAGGTATTTTAATTTACATATACTGACGCTTACAGTGCCATCTGTCACTCAAATTTGGAACTTTTTTTGGTTCATGTTCTTTCCCCCTTCTTCAATAATACGCTGTTAAATCTTGACGCCATTCTAACGAGTGGTTCGCTTTTTAGAGCGTTTTGAAACTCGGATTTTAATTATAATCACCCTGTATTTATACAAAATAAAAGCCGATTAACAGAAAATCTAGCTACATAAATTAGGCGGAACATCGTCTTCGTGGTACAATTTGAATATAGATGCAATTTATGCAGTATGAAATATCGTCTCACCGTGTACGGTAGGCTGTTGAGATTAACATTCTACTACATTACTGATATGTATAAATCAAGAAGCATTTGCACCTTGATCATATTTTAAGACAACAAGGACTCATTTAAAACTTGAGTAGGTAATGCAATAAAACTAAATATATATTTTTTCGAAAAAAACCATTCCGGTGTCAAAGATAAAATATTTTATCAGTAATGAATATTTTAGTTTAGTGATAAATATTTACTCATTTCGTTGCAATGCATATCTGTATTAGATTAATTTATAACACGTTTATTCAATCGGTAAACTAATTGTAACAGATGTATATTTTCGAAGTGAGTGAAAAAAGTCCGGGCCACGATTCGAACAAGGTACGTATTGGCTGAAGCCACCAATGCTCTTCCAATTCAGCCATATCAGGGCAATACTGCAGAACTCTTTCACCCAACTAACCTCAACGATCTCCACACAATCACGACACTCGTACACACTCTTTCATTCATTCTGAAACGGCTTATCGTCTGAAACTGAAATAAAAATGACAAAATTTCAGAGGTTTCTCTAATTTGAAATTAAATCTCACGATGTATGTGAGAAATCAGGTGCCACCTATATAAGTTACCCAACACTATATTATAGATTCTTAATGCAAATAATGCTAAAATAGCTTAACAACAGTCAACGACTATCTGAGAAAAGTAAAATGTGATGTCAAATAAAAAAAAAATTTTAAAGCATATTTTTGCCTTTTGATGTAATTTACTGATTTTGTTTTATCAAAAATTACTTTTGAGTAAACAATAAATTTCCCAAAGTATCAAGCTATCAGTATTACATTGCGGATTATACGCCAGAAACCTGTTAATATGCTCTTACATCTGTACTCAGTCCTCGCTGTTTTTTTTTTTTTATTTTTAAACGCCCATCATCATATGATACGAATTTATTCAAAATAAAAGCATTGTACAGAAATGTAACTGTATAAAGTAGGTGCAGTATCTTTTTAGTTGTACGATTTGAATACAGATGTAAATTGTATTAATATTATTTCAGAAAAAGATCTGATTTTTGATTATTGCAAAAAGATCTTTAAAAAATCATTGCATTGCATTTCATGAATTAAAAATATGTTTTAAGAATACTAAAGTTATTTGGGTTTTTTTAACAATTTATTTTGGTGATTAATAGCGCAAAAAACGATGATATATATTCTTAAAAATTAAAAAATTTAAATTACTTTATTCTGTAAAAGGAATGGTGTTTTTCTATTTCTTTATTTTCTTTCTTTCTTTCTTCATTTTTATTTATTTTTGTTATTTTTGTATTATAGGAAAATTGTATCTTCACCCGGTTCATTTGACAAACAGGTATGGAAAATTATTGCTTCGAATACAATGCAGATTTTTTAATTTATTCCATTGAATAATTGAATTTTTAATTGAAGCATCCTTGTTTTGCAAAAGAACAACAATAACACCATAATCATCAATATCTGCTGCAATTAAAAATTTTAAAACTAAATTTTTTTAAATACAGCAAAATCTTAAGATATTATTTTTTATCAAGGGTGTATTTCGATTCAAGCTGCTTATTTTCCGATTTCTTTTTAAATTTATTTTTGCTCTCAAATGCATAAAACTGTCAAATTTTCTTATTTAGTCTTTTTAATTGTCTTATCTTTACACAAGGTGCCGTGTTGGCCGATTCTTTGATAAATCCAGAAAATAATGCAAAAAAGCAATCAAAAACGCATTTTGAACCTAATTTCTGAAGCGGGAGATTTGTGAACGAAAAAAAGGTCATACTGAGAAGGAAATTGTTTATAAATCGAAGTCTAATGAATTGAGCGTAAAAAGACGTCACACAGCACCTTATAAGTCTCTTCAAAAATCTCCTCAGCAAGTTTTATGTTTCTACTTTTAAAAACGTGCCTGAAATTGTATCGGAAAATTTCGAGCTGTTGAAGGTGGAAGAGCGTTTTTTCGAATGCACCCTTAATAATAAAATGGGGAAAAATGCAGATATTGTTCTGATTTTACAGCGAACTCCTAAATTTAATTTAGGGATCACAGGTTTACGTTGAGTGAGAGAATTATAGAGTATTGTTATAGAGTACTGCGAAAGGTGAATTGTTTTCAAAGATCTACTTTTAGACAGCGTGCTCTTTCCAGACGCTCGTTTTTTGCGAGAACAAAGTATGCAGTCGCTGTCCTCAATAGTGCCGAACTAAATAAGGCATTTTCATGCTTAAACCTTTTAAAGTATGATTTTTTATTTTGTCCGGAAAAATTCATATTTGAGGCTATTTTTGAAAACAATCTGCTAGAAAAATAGTGGTAATATTTATTTAAATTTCTGTCGGTCCGGAGTTAAATGACGAAAACTGTGAAGAAAAAAGATAATATTTTTAAATAATATACTTGGTTTAAAATGTTTACACTGTACAAGAACAAGTACTCAGTGGTATTAAAAAATTTAATTATGCTTTTACGATTTGCAGAATTAATGTCTAGAAAAAACAAGGGAAAAAATCAGCCAAGTAGTATCAACGAAATATTTTTTACTTTTATTATTTTCTAGGTATATTTTACGGTGTGAGTGTTTAAATAAACATTTTTTATTTTTATACATTCCTGAGTGCATTGAATTATTAAATCTTGAAAGGCGTCATTTCCCTTTGATGCTCAACATTCTCTAGAATAAACACAGCCAATAGTTTAAAAAAAAATACTCCTAAACGATAAACTTTCGATATGAGCACAAATTAATACTATTATTTTGTTTATTACTTTTGAATAATGTACAAAAATAGCGTTATAATTTATCAGAAAAATATTTAGTTTTTGATAGTATAATTTCATAGTTTTTTAATCATAGTATTTTCTAGACTTTTATTTATTTATTTTATTTTATTTTATTTTTGACAAATTATATTAAAAGATCATATTAAGACTTAAAAACCTTGGAATTCTAACCTAAAAGAATTTGAATTCCTCAAGTAGGATAAAATATGTTTAAAATGAAGTCCTTTTTTTCTTCTTTGAATTGATTCATTCACAATTGTAAAGTTTTTCTGCCATGCCGAATTGATCTTTTGGCTTAAAATTTCAATTATTTAACAATTTGTCAAGTGGTATTGAGCATACATAAGGGAAAAAAAATAATTAACGTCAGCTTCTAACTTTTCAAAACAAGCATTGACGATTAAAGGCGTGTCCTGAAATCTTAGTTCTGCCTATATATTTTTATTGCATACTATCTTTAATTTAAAAAAAATGCAATCAAAACCTTTTAAATATTTATCTTGTAGAAATTCCGTTTTTAGTAAACCTATATCCGAAGTGGAAAATTTATCTTTTATTAATTAATTTTCTACATATCATGAATATTAATTAAAGTATGTAATATATGCATTTTTAGATTTTAAATGTTTTAAAGTATCAAAAAATGTTCATTCATTCATTCAAAAAAAAAAAAAAAAAAAAAAAAAAAAAAAAAAAAAAAAAAAAATCTTAGTTTAAGATAAAAATTTTCGCAAAAGGCTTTGCCCCTTTTCTTTGCCCCTCCCTTACACGTCCAATACATAATAGACCGCCCACCCATTCATTTAATGTACAATTTTGAAATTTGAGACAATTTATTACATCTGACAAAAGATTATTTTTTATTCTGAAATTAAATTAATAGAGATTCTATGTTGTTTGATCTAAAGAAGGAAGTTTTAAGTATTGTTCATGTTTGTTACTGTAAGAATATCTCTTCCATATATTTATTTATAAAATTTTATCAAATAGTTAGAGTAGAAAATGAACTGCTTAAAATAATAAAATCTAATTTTTGTCAAGAATAATCTATTTCAAATTAAAAATAACTTTCAAATGTCTATGTTTTCTATGCATTTCAAAATACACAATGTAATGTAACGTAGCAAATCAATCCATAGATATCTTTAAAATTTATGTTTTATTTAGTGTATAGTTCTAATACTTTTAATTGCACTATACTAAAAAAAATATATTTAATGCTTTACAATAATATTAAAATATCTCTGGTGATTTTTATTGTTGATCAAAGAAAAAAATAACTGCATATATGGCAAAACTTTTTGTTAAATTTTCATTTTTTTTTCGCTAACTTATATTACTGGTATATTATTTCACGAAACATTTTTTATACCGTAATTTCCGGCGTATAATCTGAGGATCAAACAATTATTTACCGACTCAGAAATTTTTCAAAAAGAAATGTAACTTTTTAAATAGCCGTAAATTTTTGTCTTCAATCACTAGATAAAATTTCTGGGTCCAAATAGAATTGTTTGATCCGCGGATTATCCGCCGGAAATTACGGTAGATAAAGTTTGCCTTTTTTGATAAATTGAAAAGCACGCCTTAAAAAAAGGGGGGGGGGGATTTTATTTCTCTGTTTTTATTTATATATTTTTGAAAAATTCTGGGCTTATTTTTCATCGTTAATGTATAAGTTTACAATAAGAAATAAGTGAAAATAATTCATTTATCATACTACTAAAAAGTTATTTTTAATGCTTTACAATAATATTAAAATACCTCTGATGATTTTTATTGTTGATCAAGAAAAGAATAACTGCATATATGGTAAAACTTGTTTTTTAATTGTGACTTTTTTCGCTAACTTAATTACTGATATAATTAATGATAGGGGGAAGCATTAAATTAACTTAGTATTTCACGTTTAAAAAAATTATAATTTAACTCCTTTATGAGAAAATATATGAATATTTTAGCGATTAGAAATGGTATTAAGCATGATAGAAAAGAAAGATAGAAAAAATAATCAATTGTGTATTTCTCAGAACATTTCTTATAGATAAAGTGTACATTTTTAATTAATGAAAAATACGTCTAAAAAACCGAGAGGGAGGGATTTTATTTTTCTGTTTTTGTTCATACATTTTTTTTTAATATTTCTGTCCTTATTTTTCTTCTCTAATTTATAAATTTATAGCCAAAAAAAAAAAAAAAAATTGAAAATAATTAATTTACTATACTATACTTTAAAGATATGATGAAAAACAAATATTCAGCCAATTTACATCTTTTAAAAAGTGTGACTAATAATGTATTTTGAAATAAATAACCTTTCTTGAATATATTCAGAAAAATATTAGGATGAGCGAAGCGAATCCTCTACTAGGCCACTCAAATGACATTTTGTCGTACACTTTACAAAAAAACTATACATTATTTTCACTTGAAATTAAACACAAATATAAATTATGATCTGTAGATTTGCAGAATATTATTTTTTTTACAGAAATACTTTTCAAAAAATTATTATTTTAATTAATTTATTTTACATGTTTTTCCATTAGGAACGCATTTTTTCAAATAAAAAGTGAAACACGTACGTTTTCAGAAGAAAAACTTAAATCATGGGGTCAGTAATTATAGCTAGATCATCATTAAATAAATAAATAAATAAAATATATTTTCATTATTCTGATAAAATATCTCAAAAACTGCTTTCAGATTTTCAAACTATGCTCATTCCTTTAACTATGTATAATTTCATGATTTCTTTTATAAAATGTATAAAATACTTTTTTTTTTAGGAAAATTATAGCATATTTTTAATGAATTAAAATTTGTGAAAATTCTCTTATTAACATTCAATTATAAAAGTATTTTTCTGTGTTAGGAATTCAAATACACAATTTATTCTTATTTTGTGAAATCATTTAAGCAGACGATATTTATGAATTTTAAAAGAATTACATTATGTTTTTGTGAAGTGGCAATAAAAGAATTGTAAACAAATAAAATTAATATTTTGTATAATTCTACTTCGAAAATATTTTTATTTATACCAGTTTTATATCATAAATAAACAATCTGAGGAAATTCTTAGTTATTTGGATGAAATACATTTTTAAATTAAAATGCGCCGAAACACAAAATTACATTTTTGCTTAATAAAGATGCAAACATAATTTTTAAAATATATTATTACTTTCAAATATTTATCTTATAGCATAATACTTCGCGAATCCAAACAAAGCATGGCTTTTGCTAGTTTAAATAAATTAAACCTAGATAAAAATATATAAAAATACATAAAATATATTAAAGCTATATAGCAATAACAAATTTGCATTAATTGTACTGTACAAAAAAAAATTGCATTGAAAAATATGCAAGCTATGTTCATAAAACAACTAAGAAGTCCTGTGATTATTTACACAAATATATATAACATTTATCGGTTAATATAATTTTTACTAAATACTGAATAGTATGTAAAAAATATTGCGGGACAAGTTTTGTAGAAAAGTAATACTAAAATATGCATATATATTTACAAACTTAAAACTGTGGGATTAAGCCTACACGTGTTCAACGATGGAATGTACGTAAAAAACACGTTTTAAAAGATATCATACTATTATTATGGTACTACTAGGTTATCCCGTCGACCAAAAAATTATCACCAAACTAGAAGATTAAATGCCAATAATGGATGATCGTGAATGTCACATTCAATAACATTAAATACGATTCTCGTGTTGAAAACGTCATTACGTGATTTTTATTTCGACTTTTTATTAACACTAGAACCGCGGCACTTTCGGCATACCTAGAACCACGCAGCGGGTCAATTTGACCCGAGATGGAAAATAATATATAAATGTGCCCAAATACTTAATTTGGTTAGTTAAAAAATTATATTTTCTTACAATAATCAATATTTCTTAATATTTACATTATGCTTTACACATAAAGTCAACAGAAATTACCTACATTTCAGGAAATGCTATAACTGAAAATTACATTTCATTAAGTATGATGAAAATATATTGAAGAGATATTGAACATATATTTTAAACATAAATGAACTTGGTCATCATATATATTGATAAAAAATAGATTATCACATTTAATTGAGTTTAGATGTAAATCTAAGAATAATGTTTAAAAATGTAAAAATTGAAAATTACTAGTTTTACTGATTTATCTAATCCAATTTATTAAATGCATTGCTAGAAAAACATGGTTAAAAATTTTGCACATTTACCAGAAACGCATGGGTACATTATATATTGAACAATTATATTTAGTCTTACTTTCATATTTTTAAATAAAATAACAAACTCTTCCATGCTTATTTAGTGTTGTTCATCGTTTTTAGTGTTTCTTCTTGCTGAAATGACATTTTTTGCCGAGAAATAGAAAATTGTCTTGAATATATTGATGTATACTAATAGATAATGAAAGTATGCAAAAAAGACGTATACTAACTAGTTTTCCCGTTACAAATTTCATAAAACCCAACCACTGACAATAGCAAAATCTATACTAATAAAAGAACAAAACGCTCTGTCTGTCTGTGTGTCTGTGTGTCTGCGATGGCTAGCAAAATCTACAGCACGTACGAAGCTCAAAAATTTTTTGAGAGTAGCCCAATGTCTCTCCTGATGCACCTGAAGCTCAGAATTTCAAAATTCTATTTATTAACTGAGTAATTAATTAAATTCCAAAGCTCACTCTCATAAAAAATCGCCTTTTTTCGCTTTTTTTTCCATTTCATTTTCTTATGGTTGATTGGTTGCATAAAATTTTCGCAGAAATAATTAAAAAAGCTGGGACAGACCTTTAAAATTCATAGACTGGCAAACTGTCAGTTTAAATGAGAATTTTTTTTTTTTAATCACAGCTGCTGTACACCATGGAGAAAAAGATAGGTGGAGGCAAAGTAAACCGAAAAAAGGTTTGCAACACGGAGTAAGAAGTGTCTTACTCCGTGGTTTGCAATATTAAACCATTTATCGCTGAAATTTTAATGTCTCAAATAAAAGCACTAGGAAGGAATTTTCTATTAATTAAACGAATTGAAAGAAACGAATTACAGCTGAAGCATATTTTACGAAGAAATAGTAATTTTTTTAAATGTTTTTTTTTTTCTATTATATTATTTAGGTTAAAGTTAAATTGCATTTATGTTATGATTAGAATAAGGATATGTTACAATAAAGTGAATACATTTAGGCTAGGTTACATTTCTGTTATATTTAATTTACGGTAGGGTACTGTTAAGTCGCTGTTAGGTTACAGACAGGTTCTGGTTACGGTATAAAAGTTTAAGGTTAGGAATTTATACACAGAGTGAACCTATACGCAAGATTTGATTAAAAATAACACTTACTTTTGTTAAATAGCTCTGAAATTATAACACTATATACCAACCTTTTAGCTACCATCGTGTATCGATTTCATTCATGGTATAGTCGGGTTTAAGAGTGATATAATTAGTTTGAAATTCAAAATATTTCACTTGGGATTTGTATGTGAAAATAATAATTAGTTACGTGACTTAACAGTGATTTTTATGGGTAAATATCAACTTTTTTACACGAAAATCATGCAATCGTTGGATACATATTCCCTCCCGCGTTTTTCATTGTTTATTTTGAGTATTTTTAGAGCTTAATATTAGTTGTTTTTAAAACCAATTTTTCACACAGTCAGTGGCTACGTATTTCAGACAATGCATTTCTGCATGTAACGAGTTAATGATAAAATCATACAAATTTCAAGTTCGTTTAATATTGTTAATACAGACCCGCAACGCCGGGCGGGTCAGCTAGTACAAAATATTATAATTTGCATTCACCGGCTTCCTATAAGAAGTGGGCTTGACATATGCAGACTTCCTGTGAAATAAGAAAGCCACACCAAATTTATTTGCGTTGTAGTAAACAAGGTATTTAGTATTTTTTTTATAATTATCTAAAGTTTCAACAATTAGATATAAACTCCTAAGCAACAAAGCATTTTTACCCTTTTTTCCTTGGTAAACAGCCGCTCTGATGTTTAAATGTGTTAGAAGAATAGCCGAATGCCATTCCGATGTTGACATTTTTATGGAGACTTGTATTTCTCGGCTTGGCCATTTTACGGTTTCTATAAGGCGAGTATTTTTTTATCAACATCTGCAAGCAACTAGAAAACGATACGATGCTAAATTCATCTGGTTTTCTTAGAGATATACTGAGTAAACCTCTCACCGATTTTGCAGGAAATAAGTAATCATCTACGCTTATGTTAGGCCTTTATATATAGTTAGTCTTGCAGTTTACTTGTCATCTTCTTTATTTTCAGGTGGAAATTCGCAAGTTATTGCTTATTTATTTTTCAGATTTTCATAAATATAAAGAACAAAATTTTTCACTTTTGTTCAAATTCTTAATTCTTTTTTTTTATATCCAATTTTTGATTTGATACATATCATAAGCTTTCGTTCAATTGATAAATTTTTAACTATATTCTAATAAAAAAGTCCAACAAGGTCAAGAGCATAGGAAAATCGTCGTTACTTTCATTTTCATTATTAGAATTTAATTTTCTTCATTAACAGGCAGATATTCATCCTCAACCATTTGTATTCTCACTCATTTTCAGATAATAGTTGCTAACATTCGCAAGCTTCTTTGACAGTAATATTAGGACATCGGAAATCTTATCTATACTTTCAATAAATGCAAAATAAAAGCAACTTGAATACTACTAAATATTTGTTGTAATTTTCCACTGCAATAATCTGTTATTCACATCAAAAATATATAATCTTGATTAAACATTTTCACTATTCCCCCTTGCAAATCTGCCTATAGGTGAAATTAGGAGTGAGGGAGATATACTTTCTCGTTACGACCGATGAAATGCACCTCTATTTTGTCATTTACGCGTAAAAACATATTACGGGTCAAATTGACTCGCTTCGCGGTTCTAGGTATAAGTAGTTAAAACTCAAAATTTATTTATGTTATTTGCTCTTAAATGCGAAAGGTTGTTGTTTACCTTAAAATATTAAAAGTCGGGAAAGGGAATATTTTTTCAATGAAAACTTTTCGCGCGTCGAGAAATTAAACATTGATTTGGGTCAAATTGACCCGCTCCGCGGTTCTAGTGTTAATGTTCCATTAATTGTTTGTTTTTTCATCATTTAAAATAAAAATTATCCCAGTCTGTTAATTTGGCTATTAATTTGGTGATTTGTATAATTTGGCAAAATTGGTCGAAGGGATAACAGAGTAGTACCATTATTTTTAAAAATGGCAAATATACCGGGTGATCCACAAGTCCCGGGACTTTTGAAATGCTAATAATTTGAAAACCATAAACAATAGAAGTATGCGGTTTTCACAGAAATGCTGAGAAACTTGTGGGATTTGTTTTTTCGATGAAAAAAACATATGTTAGTTGCACTTTCTGACAGCAGGTGGCGCTAAAATTGATAGTATTGTTTTTATAGTATGATACAGCTCATTTAAAAGAAAGAATTAGTGTCCAAGGTTTACAAAGTTTAATCATGACGCTCATGGCTTATAAGTACCACCGTGAGCCGATGCAAAACAGCGTGCACAGTATCCTCAGAGCAGAAAGAATTTCCAGAAGAAATTTCAGTTCATCGTGATATCACAAGTGTACTGCACTCACGATGAACTGATGATTTCTACAGAGTATTGGCATAGAACCCTACCTAATTTACAATTGTAACAGACATTTGGGATCTCCTGCTTCTTTTACGATCTTCCAATGAGTTTTTTCTAAAACCTTGCTTACCATAGCATTTCACATTTGCAATGGCCATCGATTCTTTTGCAAATTTAACTTGACGTATTGTACGATATGAAAAGAACACGACATGCAAAGATGTATCTAAACATAGTCTAGACAATGTCTAAACATTGCAGTTGCTCATCAAATTTCCCTTACAATGTAATTTCAACTACCTTACAAAAAATGTTTAAACATAAACCACCCTTAAAACGAAATCTCATCAATATCATAGAAAAGAAGTTTCGCAATGAACTCATGTGTCTATATAACGCACGGTATAGGTACATTCAGTCTTATACAACAGCGCCACCTGTTGCTAAAAATGGCAACTATATATATTTAAAAAAATTCATTCTAAACAAAAATCCCAAACAAAAGTTTCTGAGCATATATCTGAAAACAGGACCTTTGTATTATACATAGTTTCCTAATTATTAACTTTTCAAAACTCCCGAAACTTCTGGATCACCCGGTATATTGTACATAAGTACTTACCTAAATTGAAAGTTAACCAATTTTTAGTTGAGATACATTTAATGTTCGTAGGAATTCCAAAGCACTTTGTCTCTAATACGCACATACGAGGTACGTACTACGATACTAGGGGGAGAGAGAAAATATGCTGCAAAGTTTGTCGTTTATCATGACCGAGACCGATGACGACAGGAAGGCAGTATTTCCAAAGACCTTAGAGGGAAAGACATGAAGGCTCTGGAAACCGTAACTAACTGAAACAGTGCAAATAGCAATGCTATGAAACACGCTCAAAGGGGGAGATCCAATCGTAGGCTGGTTCATTGTATCCACCAATTCGCCAAATATTTTTCTAGTAAACCTCCTTGCGCCAATTCCCCCGCGAGAAATCAAAACGCCATTTCTTTTGGCAGTTCGTCTTGAGACTTAAAGATTGTGGGAGATTTTTTAATATGATTTGTTTGTTGTGATACATTTTTTATATTGCAAATAGATAGCCGATTAACATGTACAACTCAAAAGTCTTCAGTGATGCTGAACTTGTTAAATAATAAATTTTATGTATCGAAAGTTCCACTTTCGCTCGAAAACTAACATAACAACGAACAGATTCATCTATGCGTAGTCTTCTGTAACGTATTGTACGAACTTTGACCTAACTCATCTCCCTCCACGAAAAGGGATGGAGAGAGAGGGGGGCGCGCACTGCTTTCGCGGGGACCGAGGGGAGGGACCGAGGCGGGCGGC
Source organism: Maratus speculifer (assembly GCA_964019185.1). Classification (NCBI taxonomy): domain Eukaryota; kingdom Metazoa; phylum Arthropoda; class Arachnida; order Araneae; family Salticidae; genus Maratus; species Maratus speculifer. The sequence goes on along the minus strand of OZ025302.1, from coordinate 5,551,146 downwards.
GATGACCACATCATTACTCCACATTTTGATAATTATCGCTACTGGTGATAATGCCAAAGCGCGCCAAGTGAACGCTTCTTATCTTTCGCCCCTGTATGCGACTTCTATTGCCTAGCTATTTCCACTGTTTCACTGACAGCGGTGGATTTACATTACGCTCATGGAGCCTTCACATCTTTTCCTCTAAGATCTTTGGTATTTCCGCTGCCCGTAGGATTTGTTAGCTTTGTGGTTAGTTATCATAACTATGTACCGGCAAGTTGACAGCATCAATTGCCGGTTTAATAAACAATGACGCATTTATCACAGTTCATCTAACGAAACCTATTAGTTTAACTTTAACATTTTACCCTCAAATACTTCTGGTGTGAAATTTAACTTTAAAGGTCTATAATTTTTTTAACTTTTTTATTCTTTAGGCGTGATAAAAACAAATTAAAAATTTCAGCATAGGAGCGAATATTCATCTATTGTTATCAATGATTGTTACATTCATCTTGCTTAACTAAGTTCATTCACTGAAAATACATTTTTATCGCGCTTACTTATGTTATATTTATTTGTTAATGTACATCTTCGATATATTATTGGAATCGGATTTATTAACAATGTGATGATCTATTAAATATCTAAAAACACTTCTGAGATTTAATTATACATAATTTTAATAAATAATAAAATCGATGCCATCCCCTATCCTCTGTGATTTTTTTCTTCTCGCTTTCTCTCAAACTTTTCGAGGCAATATGGATAATTCTTAAATTTCTCCAATACCGGACAGTTCTGTCTGATTCATCAGGTCCGGTACAATAATTTGATTATACACACCGTCATCACATTCCATTTGCAAGTTCTTTCAGTATAAATAAACTTTCTCAGCGTTTTATATGTATGTATACATGTAAAAAATGAATTCTAATCCACATGATTACTTATTGTACCCATAGGCGCTTCAAGGATCCCAGAAAAATAAATACATAAATGTCAGAACTCGTAATGCACATTTATAGAAATGATCAAAATCATTAGTAATAATAATAATAACAATAAACAGAGTACAAAAACACATTAAAATAATTACAAAACTTGCAAGCCAGATTTTTGTCTATCCTAGTTAATGGATAAAAATTTGCCTCATTATCATTATTATAGGAAGATGCCGTATCCACCCCTATTTTAAATATATCTCCATAACTCCACCCCTATTTTTAAAATAATGTTTGCATCAAATTTCGAAAAGGCGTTTCACACTTTCATAGTAAAAAATAAAATAAAATAAAAAATAAAAAGGCATTGATAATTTATCAATATCTGTACATATTTTGAACTGGAATAAATTTGTAATTACAACTAATTTCAACAACTGTGATTTCAACTCAAAAATTACCTCTTTTTTTTTCTTTTCTTTTCTTTTTTTTTTTAATAAAAAAAAGGTTTTAAACTTAAATGAAAGATATTTTCTTTCATAATTTACTATTTTAGAAAAGAAAAATCTTTATATATATATATATATATATATATATTACTCTAATGTCTAAGTTTGAAAAAATACATACATACATACATATGTATTTATATATTAAAAATTCTTGTTGCAAATTTATCTTGTTACTTAAAAAATCAAATATCTAACCTCTGGAACGCCAATGCGCTTTACTGAAGGCCCGGGTTCGATTCCTGGCATGGAAACTCTTTCACTAGATTGACATTTGCGCCTATTAAACAATTAAAAATTTGAAATTTGATTTTCATTTGAAATATTGTATTCAAGGTGAATTTTCTGTTTGGAAAAAATGCCACATATTAATATTATTAAAATTATTTGTCAATCAAGAATCATCTTAATTTTCGATGTAAGTGTGGCACGCCTTTCGAAACCTGACTTAAGTATTATTTTTAAAATGAGGGCGGAGTCATCCAGTCTTAGCACCATTGCGGGGAACGCGACTGGTCGATCAGCTTGACTAATTACACTTCTTGTTCTCATGTTTTATAATCATTATGTTATGATATTATGTTATTTTAAGAATGATTAAATACATATTGTTAATAATTTTCATCATTTGGTGGTAACATGCATTATGAGCTCTGATATTTTATTCCAATAATTACTGAAAAATATTACATGCTGCTCACATTCGTGAGGTGCTTTAAAGCAGTTTTCAAACAAGTTTTCTTATAGATTCGAAAGAAATATTTATTTGCATACATGTATACAAAATTCAGAGGTAAACGTCACCAGTCGTGTGCCCAATTGTGTCATTAACCCTTTATCTACCGACGTATTTATCAAGCAATGGCTTCACATCAATAATTGTCCTCTTTCATTTCCGAAGATATATTGGATTTTTTAAATAATAATAATGTGAAATTTATAAGTGTTTTTTCATTAAAACTGTTTCAATATATCACTATTTAATTTTTTTTTTCTAAAATATTTCCAAAAATAATCAAATTAATTAACGAAAAATACTGTTATGGAAATATTACAATTCTTATAAAAGCAATGTATTGATACGTATTATGATCCTCTCTGTAAATGAAAAAGCTTTTACCGTCGAAAATATTTCATATAACTTTTTTTCAAAAAAAAAAAAAAAAAAAAAAAAAAAAAAGATATATCTATGAAAATTATTAAGAAAATTACCTCTTTTTAAAAATATTTAACTTCGACTATTTTTCTATTCTACCTAAATTAGATCCAAATAAAATATATTGTGTGGTAAGAATAAGAATTTTTATTAATAGACTGATTAAATACGTTTTTTATTAAATTTGCCACACTCGTAGGAGTAGGTTATAAGTCAATGGTAGATTATAAGTACCGTCGGTAGATAAAGAATCAAAAGCCAGATGTACATTAACCCCTAAACCTCTCGCATTAAATTAAATTTCTAAAATTCAGCTTGATTATTGCCTCCATTCTTTTGAAAAAGAAATATTTAATCTCTTTTAATGACAAGTAAAATGATATCAGAATAAAGATAATTACGCGGTTTTATAACACTGGTAGGAATCAAAAATTTTTAATAAAAGCCGTGAAGTTCGCAGCCCGTGAATATGACGGGTTCGAGAATTAAGGGGTTAACTAATAAAGCTGACATATGTAGCAAGGTATGATTTATTCTAATTATTAAGTTTAGTACGGTACCTATCTGTGTCTGCAATAGAAGATATAACTATGTTGAAATAAACAAATCAGAAAATAACATACACTTTAAGTTAAAACTCATACCAGACAAATAATATAGAAAACTTTAAATTAAAGAAGCAAATATCCCGGTGTCTGGGCGATTGCACTCAATTATCATTTAAACAAAGTCTGCTGCTGATTCATTCAATCAGCAGACTTAAGAATAAATTAAAGAGATAAAATTTGAGCACTGAGTCTGTCGCCTCTGTGTGGGTTCAGTTAACAGTCTCTCCACTAAAGTAATAAATAAAATAAATAATAAACTGTCAAGTTACTTGCACTTAGAGGGTTCCTCATAATAAATTTATGAATTATTCAAAGTATTTAAAAAATCATTCCTAAGAAAAGAATAAGATTTTGTGAAATGTTATACAACGTAACTTTGTGTAAAAAGAAATTAAAGTTTTTTTCCTTTGTGCATGTACTAGAAAAGTATAAATAGATATACCATAAAAGTTCACAGATATATGATGCCTAAATAACATCAAATATTGCTTCTCAGTATAACTTTTTTAATCTTATCCTAATCTGTTTTTTTGTTGTTGTTGTTAGTTTATTTTATGAACTTAATTCGGCATTGACTAGAAATGTAGTGTAAATTTAAACTACAATTGATTTTCATAAAACTAAAGTCAACGTACTAGCAATCTTTTCTTTTTACAGTGCAGCTAAAATAAAAATCTTGTTCAAAGCTTAAACTTGGCATTATGCTAAGTGCAATTCGAAGGGAAGTCGAAAATTTGCAACACCGCCTTCGTAAGTGCCTCGTTTTTCCGAAAAGCCTTTAATTTATTTTTAAAGACACGGGAGGCGTATTGAGAGGTCCACTCAATGCAAGCATGTTGTGAATCCCATTATATTTATGTAACAAATTCTGATTAAAGTAGAAACTTTTTAACAATCATTTTGATCATTTGGGAGAAACATGCATTTCTGATATTTTATTACTATAATTACAGAAGAATATTATATGTTGCTGACTTTTGTGAAGTACATGAAGCAGCATTGAATAAAGCAAGTTTTCTTATAGTTTTTTCGAAAGAAGTTTTTGTTTGCATATATATATACAGAATTCAGAGGTAAACATCACCAATTGTGTGCCGAAGTATGTCACTAAAAGCCAGATGTACGTCAACCCCTTAACGGTCGCATCAATTTAAAGTCTAAAACTCAGTGTGATTATTGCCTCTACTTTTTTGAAAAAGAAATATTCACCTTATTTAATGACAAGTAAAATGATATCAGAATAAAGACAGTTAGACTATTCTATAAAACTGGTGGGAATCAAGCAATTCTGAATTAAAGCCGTGAAGTTCGCAGTCTATGAATATGACGGAATCGAGAATTAAGGGGTGATTTAAAAAGCTGAGATATGTAAGCAAAATATGATTTATTCTAATTATTAAGTTTAGTACGGTACTTATCTGTGTCTGCAAGAGAGGAAATATCTGTGTTGAAATTAAACAAACCTGAAAATAATGTACACTTTAAGTTAAAACTCATACCAGGAAAATAATAAAGAAAATTAAAAAGTTTTCAGAGGAAAAATTTTCCGTTTATGCAGAACATGTTAGAATGAATTGAAGCAGATCTGCAGCTGATTCATTCAAGCAGCAGACTAAAAAATAAATTAACCCCTTCGCGACGGGAGCCTTTTACGAAATTTTTAACGTTTTGCCACCGGTTTTAAAAAACAAAAATTTGTTCCTTCTTAAATCGAGAAAATGCTTCGATTGAATAAGCCAAATTTTGCAGTATACTTTTACCGGTGGGAATAAACAAGAATTCTTAAGCCTTTTTGCTGCGCGTATAAGTGTCGCTCGTCCCTAATGGGTTAAGGAGGGAATATTTCAAAATATGCGCTGATACTGTTACCTCTGAATGGTTTTTAGTTTACAGTCTCTCCAAAATTCACCCAAGTTCACGAAAGAATTCATGATAGACAAAGCCTTTGAAGAGATACCAGTGTCAAGATGACCTGTTTCAAGACTTTGTAAATGTCGATAGCGAAAGATTTCTTCTTGCGATTCTTTCTCTTTTTCTTGTCACTAGCTCGTACATTTTTCTGAGCCTTACCGGCTTTCTTAACAGCTTTACCACAAGTTTGGATGCAGTATTGAACGTGTCAATGATGAGGGATTCCCGATCCTGGCGCGGGTATTTATACAACGAGACAAGTTCTCCTCAGCCAGTAGGAGGCCGGTGCCGGATAGATAGATAGGGCGTCCGAAAGCGGTCAAATAACTCGAGAAATGCGTATCAGATTGACAAACGAAAAAAATACGCGTTAGATTTTTTCTTTTAAAAAAAGCTACTCTGTGATTCCAAATTTGTCCCCCGCAACTGACCCCCTGGTTTATCAAGGGAGTCCAACTTTAAAATCTTCAATGATGACCCCTACATTTTATTCCAGATTCGGAATCTAAGGACAAAATATGCAACTTTTGTATGTAATGTTTTTTTTTAATCCACTTTGATCATGATACAGTCGATCAATTTTGACAGAAACATATTTTGGTTTTGCCCAACCATGTTTTGCCTTTTCGAAATCTAACTAGCCGGAACTTTTGACGTCAAATTCGTCCTCTTTTGCAGGAGTAGTATTTCTCGAATACCGTCAGTTGCGATTGTTTCGGGTGTCCTTCGTTTTTTATCTGTGTAATGTGTAAATATGAACCTCTCATCTTGAACAGAAAAATGTTAATCTTCATAAACATATTCCGGATCATTGCACCATAAGATTTAACTACTAAGAATATATTTATTAAAACTATAACAAATTGCTCAATGGGGCACAAAACTTTAATATGAACTTGTACAGTTAAATTAAAATAAAAATATCAACATTTCGGGCCGTCTTCTGCGGTCGTCTTCAGTAAAATATGATAATGGACTAAAAGTTTGCTTCCTGCACGAGAGATATTTCTGATAAATTAAAATAGAAATAAATTAAAAGTTTAAAAATATTGCCACTTACACGTGAGTAAAAATTAAAATATTGCAACGAGGTAAAAATTTAAGATTTTATACATATTATTTTATTTTTATTTTATGGCATAACACCATAAAATCTTTAATTTTTACTCACGTGTAAGTGGCAATATTTTTAAACTTTTAATTCATTTCGATTTTAATTTATTAGAAATATATCTCGATCAGGAAGCAGACTTTTAGTCCTTTCATTATCATATTTTCCCGAAGAAGGCGCGAAACGTTGATATTTTTATTTTATTTTAACTGTACAAGTTCATATTAAATTTCTTGTTTTGTGCACCATTGAGCAATTTGTTGTATTTTTAATAAATATATTATTAGGTTGATCTTCAGTTTTAGGGGGCGAGCATATAGATATTCCGAGTTTCGATGGCTTCTGCTGTTTTTTTTTTTTTTTTTTTAATTATTTACTTCAGGGTGGCGTATGGGAGTGTATGAGGTTTTTAAATAATTACTATATAATAACATATAACACGAATTATAAAATAAAATGTAAAGCTATTACGTGGTTGTTTGAGAAAAGCACGTTGAAGTAGCTTAAATTTCACGCGGGGTTGCGATTATAAATTTTCATGACTGATTAATTACGGCAATTACAATCTAACAAATTGAGCACAAAAATTTTCAGCAATTCTAATAAATGTAAGATTTTTTGGAATTTAAAATATGTTTTTCAATTCTACATTTTTATTCTTTAATTATTTGTAAAATTTTGATCTTTTGAATATTATCATTTAAAAAATAATTTAACTTTTTAAACTCTGTTGATCATTGCCAGGAGGAAACGACGTTTTAATTTTTATAAGGGAAGGATAATGTAGAAAATTGTTTAATCATTTATGTATTATTACAATAAAATAAGAAATATGACAAAATACAGTATATGGCCGAAAGTGACCGGTCACTTGTGATTTAAGACGTTTAGTAAAATATCTTGAAAAATACATGCGAAATTAACCTGAAACTAGAGGTGCGTAAGCTAGTACGCGTCATATACAGGGTGATTCATAAAAGATGGGCAGAACTTTAAGGGGTTATAGTACACTTAAAGACAAATAATATTAAATAGGAGACTAAGGGTCCCAGACGTATTCCCAAGGAGATAGGGGGCATTAAAGTTTAGGGTCCGAAATTTCAAATGATTATAAAAAATGGAAAAATTGGTCGATTCGTTTGCGGTTTTTGCAAAAAATTTTCTTTATGCCAGTATTTTCTTGAAATAAAATTTTAAAGTTCAATTTCAAAAAATGCCGATAGGGGGCGCTTTAGACTTTGGAGTAACAAACAACTATTTTTTAACGTTATTTTTTGTATTTCTTTAAATGATTTCGAAAGCTTAGACTTAAACTTAAATTTTGATCTAAAAATCTGAGTCCTAACGAGTAGTTAAGTAGCGTAAACTGAAATTTGAAATTTGAAACCTTTCTCCCCACAGAACAAAAATCAGTTATTCCCGATCTTTGTGTCGTACATTAGGCTCTAACTACTGTCGCGTTTTGCTAAAATTATTCGTTATGTCAGTATTTTCTTGAAAATAAATTTTAAAGAAAATTTTCAAAAAATTCCGATAGAGGGCGCTTTAGACTTTGGAGTAACGAACAACTATTTTATTAAAATAGCAAATAAAGCCTTTGTGCACAAATGTTTAAAAATAGAAAACCAACGAATATAAATGCACAAATAAAGTATGAGAAGGTAGCAAATAGCTATTTCGAATCTACTAACGAGATTCTTCATCAGTGCAAAACTCAGCGAGCTCAAAGTAGCAAAACTGAGCCTAAGTTTTGCTACTTTTAGCTCGCTGAGTTTTGCACTGATGAAGAATCTCGTTAGTAGATTCGAAATAGCTATTTGCTACCTTCTCATACTTTATTTGTGCATTTATATTCGTTGGTTTTCTATCTTTCAACTATTTTATACCGTTATTTTTTGTGTCTCATTAAATGCTTTCTAAAGCTTAGACTTAAACTTAAATTTTCAGCTCAAAATCTGAATCGCTGAGCGTGGTTCAGTAGCGAGGGGAGGGGGTTCAAATTTCAACTTCTGAACATAGTTCAGTTTGCACTACTTTACCATGCCCAACGATTCTGTGCTGTGATACGAGGCAAAAATACATCTTTCGTCAAGGACTGCATAGTCGGAATTCACTCATAAAGGCACTGGCACAGTTGGAAACGTCGCTCATGCAAACGTTAAAGCTCCATTCCTGACGCTAGTCACCGGGTGAAGAAGGAGACAGAAAGTATGCAAATGTCAAATGGGGAAGAAGAAGAACACGTATGCAAAATTTCGACACGATTCGGGCATAAAAAGCACTGAACGGTGAGTCAAGTGTAAGTCGCTGTAGTAATGAATCGGAAGATGGTGCCCTTCACGAATAAGGAAAAGGCTGAGATGCATTTAATTTACGGAGCGGCAGATGGAAATGGTGCAGAGGCACAACGAATGTACGGAGAGCGATTTCCCAACAGGCGGTTGCCTAACCGCAAAACTTTCGAGCGCTTGCACAGACAGTTGTGTGAGACGGGATCATTTCTCGCTTCCCGGTCGAATGCAGGTCGTGCAAAAAAGGACGAATCAGTAGTTGTAGCAGAAGCCATTCTGGATGTAGTAGCGGCGCAGCCAAGTACAAGTACACGAACAGTGGCTAGACAGGTGGATACCTCACAGTCCATGACTTGGAGGGTACTGAAGGATGAACATTTGCTCCCGTTTCATGTGCAACGAGTCCAGAAACTGTCTCCAGGGGATTATCCAAATCGTATTGAATTCGCCCGCTGGTTTCTGCAGCAGAAGGCGCTAAATCCACATTTTGGTCGAACTGTGCTTTTCACCGATGAATGTACCTTCACACGTGAAGGTACATTTAACACACACAATGCACATGTATGGGCGGATGTCAATCCACATGCTACGTATCCACATGCTCATCAGAGACGCTTTTCCATCAATGTTTGGGCAGGAATCCTCGGAGACCACCTAATCGGACCGTACCTTCTTCCTGAACGCCTCAACGGTAAAACATACCTCACATTTCTGCAACATGTGCTGCCAGACCTGTTAAACGTTGTTCCTCTACGCATCCGGCGGGTCATGTGGTTCCAGCACGATGGAGCGCCAGCCCATTACGTACGAGACGTCCGCAACTATCTGGACATCACATTTCCGAACAGATGTATTGGTCGAGGTGGTCCTGTTGCTTGGCCTGCTCGCTCGCCAGATCTTTCACCCCTCGATTTCTTTTTTTGGGGACAATTGAAGGCTCTTATGTATGAGACAACCATTGAATCCCCCGAGGAACTGGTCGCCAGACTTTCCGCCGCTGTAGGGTAAGTGCTCGAAAAGCCTGATGTTTTCGCGAATGTTCGCCGTTCCATTCTTCGCCGTTGTTCTGCGTGCATAACCTCTGGTGGTCACAATTTTGAACATTTATTGTAATTACATGTTAATAAATATGCTTTGGTAACATAATCCTAATTTGTGTCTTTTTACCTCGTATCACAGCACACAATGTGTGGACATGGTAAACTGAACTGTGCTCAGGAGTAGAAATTTCAAACCCCTCTCCCCAGAAACTTAACCACGTCTAACGATTCAGATTTTGGGCTGAAAATTTAAGTCTAAGCTTTAGAAAGCATTTAATGAGACACAAAAAATAACGGTATAAAATAGTTTTTCGTTACTCCAAAGTCTAAAGCGCCCTCTATCGGAATTTTTTGAAAATTTTCTTTAAAATTTATTTTCAAGAAAATACTGACATAAAGAATAATTTTAGAAAAACGCGGCAGTAGTTAGAGCCTAATCTACGACACAAAGATCGGGAATAACTGATTTTTGTTCTGGGGGGAGAAGGGTTTCAAATTTCAAATTTCAATTTACGCTACTTAACTACTCGTTAGGACTCAGATATTTAGATCAAAATTTAAGTTTAAGTCTAAGCTTTCGAAATCATTTAAAGAAATACAAAAAATAACGTTAAAAAATAGTTGTTTGTTACTCCAAAGTCTAAAGCGCCCCCTATCGGCATTTTTTGAAATTGAACTTTAAAATTTTATTTCAAGAAAATATTGGCATAAAGAAAATTTTTTGCAAAAACCGCAAACGAATCGACCAATTTTTCCATTTTTTATAATCATTTGAAATTTCGGGCCCTAAACTTTAATGCCCCCTATCTCCTTGGGAATACGTCTGGGACCCTTAGTCTCCTATTTAATATTATTTGTCTTTAAGTGTCCTATAACCCCTTAAAGTTCTGCCCATCTTTTATGAATCACCCTGTATTTTTTCGAAACCCTATAGAGGGCCTCCATTGAAAGAGGTCAAATATCTTTTTTATATAATCCTATCAAAGCTAATGCAGAATAAGCGTTCAAACTGTAGATTATGATTAAGGTCCTTATTGTAATAAACTGTGTTCATTTGTATGGGGACATCCTGTATACTTGTAGAGAAATTAAAGTTTTTATAAAAACAAGCCCAAATTTTGCTACGTTATAATTTGCAAAGTTGTCATTATAAAAAAATGTCCTTTTCGGAAAGTATGACAAACAAATTGTACACAATACTTATTAGTCAGAATTAAAAAATAATTAAAATTGTGTGAAATATGAGCAGGTTTACTAAATAATGTTTCACCGCGCATGCGTGAAATAAATCAAAATATAATGTGCATGATGTATTAGCTAAATGTAGAGAACAACTTTTGCGAAACTCTTTAAAACATAGCATGAAAATTCTAAAAATTATCGCTGATAGAATAAGATCAAAATCGGTTGTTGAATAAGTTTTTCCCAAAGGGAAGCGAAAAGATGTGAGACTGCACGCAAATATAGACAATATTGTGTTTGTTATAATGACAATAATTAATGGACATATTGATATAATCACGCTTCCAAGACGAACACTTTGATGAAAACTCTGCCCAATCAAATCTCGAGATGTCAAAACCTGGTTTTTCTCGATGTATTTTTCTCGATTACACCGCGATCGTTTCAGAAACCGAAGAAAGTGTGAAATATAAATATTGCGTATATTATCCCGAAAAATCCTAAAATGCAATATAAAATAGGGGTTATCTTTCAAGATTTCCAAGGTTGAATCCATCAGAACCTCAGATGTCAGAGTAGGGGTTAACTTTGATTTCATTGAATAACATTTTTAAAAGTATACTTTTAAAAATTTGAAACTTTTGCTGCATCGTCACTCCACCGCTTTAATAGAATACCTCTATTTTGACCAATGAGAATACTCCATAATGCTGTGAAGTAATCGTTTTCTATAAAAGTGGTGCAGCGACGATGCAGCAAAAATTAAAAAATTTTAGCAGTCTAATTAATATACATTTTTCCGTTTTTCAATCTGATTCGTATTTCGCGAATTATTAGACCATTTCCAGATATTTCGGACACCCTGTATTTTGTCACACTGGTTATTTTATTGTAACAATGATTAAACAGATAAATAATTTTATACACTGTTCTTCCGTTATAAAAATTAAAAGGTCGTCTCCCACAGAAAAAAAAAAAATCATTACAGTTTAAACTTTTAGAGACCGCTTCGCTTACACAAAATTTTCTTTGGAATGTTTTTTAAACGGTTCCTTTATTTGTGATGTACCAGTATGATCTAATCCAAAAAGTCAAATATTAGTTATTCATCAGTCATTTATTTATTTATTAATTGTGCCAAAAACAAATTCAACATGCACCTTTTATTGATGCATCTATGCAACATATGTCCCAAAAAGGTTAATGAATTAAGTTAATTTTTAGATTAAAAAGTTTAAGGTATCAAAATTTTTCTATCTTTAAAATTTGTGAAAAAAATATACTAACTTACTTTTTCCGCGTTTTTTTTTTTTTTTTTTTTCCCACAGTGGTATATTTATTTCATATATCTATGATGATATACATATATATATATATTCATATACAACAAATTGAAATTATGCTATAATCAACACTTTTTTAAAACTAAAATATTCATAATTAGCTGCCGTTGGCGACCATTGTTCTCCCTTGAATGTATACTAAGCATTACATCGTATTGCTTTTATTCGTAATTTATTTTAATTGGTCATATTTTTGCCAAATGAAAAGATTCCGCAAGAGAAACAGATACAGATGCCATATGCTTCCCACATTGGCGCGATTGCACCAAAATGGCAATTATAGGTGCCTCACATGGTAACCCAGCTATAGTTATTTGTTTATTAATAAACTGTTTGTTTGCTTTTATTAGCCTCCGATGCTATTTCTTTTTGACAAGCTAAAAATGTCGTGTCATCAGCCCTGAATTTTCTACTGAACCGATTTTGATAATTATTTTTTTAAATGAAAGCTATTTATTTGTAGTTGTGCCCATTTTAGTTGTTTTATAATTTATTTCCATTTTTATATTTTATTTGTAATTTTAAAAGCTTTTTCATGACATTTCTTCAAAATGGTGGCAACAGAGTTTAGCTTTTCTCTCGATAATAAAAATTTATTTTCCAAAATGATTGCGTATAATTATGCACTAATTGAGGTAAAAAAATATATTTACTGAGAAATAATATTAACCAGCATAAGCCATGCTTTGTTTGTATTCGCGAAGTATTATGTTATAAGATAAATATTTGAAAAAAATAATATATTTTTTTTTATGTTTCGGCGCATTTTAATTTTAAAATGTATTTCAACCAAATTGCTGCGAATTTCCTCAGATTGTTTATTTATGATATAAGACTGGTATAAATAAAAATATTTTCGAATTATACAAAATATTAATTAATTATATTTGTTTACGATTCTTTTATTGCCACTTCTCAAAAACATAATGTAATTCTTTTAAAATTCATAAATATCGTCTGCTTAAATGATTTCACAAAATAAGAATAAATTGTGTATTTGAATTTTTAACACAGAAAAATATTTTTATAATTGAATGTTAATAAGAGAATTTTCATAAATTTTAATTCATTAAAAATATGCTATAATTTTTCTAAAAAGAAGTATTTTATAAATTTTATAAAAGAAATCATGAAACTATACATAGTTAAAAAAAAATGAGCATAGTTTGAAAATCTGAAAGCAGTTTTTGAAATATTTTGTCAGAATAATGAAAATATATTTTATTTATTTATTTATTTAATGATGATTCTAGATATAATTACTGACCCCATGATTTAAGTTTTCTTCTGAAAAGGTACGTGCTTCACTTTATACTTGAAAAAATGCGTTCGTAATGTAAAAACATGTAAAATAAATTAATTAGAGTAATAATTTTTTGAAAAATATTTCTGTAAAAAAATAATATTCTGCAAATCTACAGATCCTAATTTATATTTGCGTTTAATTTCAAGTCAAAATACTGTATAGTTTTTTTGTAAAGTGTACGACAAAATGTCATTTGAGTGGGCTAGTAGAGGATTCGCTTCGCTCATCCTAATAATGTAAATAAAATAACGGAAAATAATTTATGATAAAAATTAATGTCTAAATCAAAATAAGAAAATTTTCAAATGAGGAAAATGATGTCATTCAGCAACCAGATAAATGGGAATTACAATATTATAACGGATGCCTTTTTTTATATTACTAATAACAGTACCTTTTAAAATTATTTGAAGAGAAAATGACGTCACTATTTAAAACATCGCATTTTTACTCATAACGATATTAGGTACTACTCTGTTATCCCGTCGACCAATTTCGCCAAATTATACAAATCGCCAAACTAATAGCCAAATTATACATATTGGCATAATTGTTATTTTAAATAACGAAGAAACAAATAAGTAGTGGAATGTTAATAAAAATATTAATAAAAAGTCGAAATAAAAATCACTTAATGACATTTTAAACACATGAATCGTATTTAATGTCATTGAACGTGAGATTCACGATCATCCATTATTAGCATTTAATCTTATAGTTTGGCGATAATTTTTTGGTCGACGAGATAACCTAGTAGTACTCGATATTACATTTCAATATTTCTTTTCATTATGGACACTGAGATTGAGATTTTACTTTCAGATGACTTCAGTTAGTGAAAACAATGTCACAGTAAAAATAAAATTAGTTTTTTTTTTCTATAAAACTATTTTTCTGTGAGTGCGTATAAAATAAAATTTCTGGATTTCGCTGGCACTCAGATTACAATTTTAACTGAAGATATGAGAATACTTGCATGCAAAATTGTAACTGGAAAACTTGACATTTACTTTGTAAATATATTTATTATATATTGATTCAATAATGTAATTACTTTTGCTTTTTTTTTTAATTAAATCGATTGGGTCTTTTAAACATTTTATTCGTGGAATTCGACGTGATTCCACTCGTTTTACTGTTAAATTGCATTTCCTTTTACTCAGAGTCTATAAAAAAGCGTTTAAACTAAAGAAAAAATCAGTTTTTGATGAATCTAGTCAATGAAGAAGTAGCACGTCAAATTGTATCTCTTTATTATTCCGCAATTCCAATGTCTCAGAGAGAAATTGCTATTCAATTGGGTATTTCACGCCGTTCTGTTTGCTATTATATTGATAAACACAAGAAAAATAAAGTTAGTTCATTGCAATCTAAACGGGGTAGCCCTTCTACCTCTATCGACTTTTTTTTTCCTAATTGCAAGCGAAACTGAATTCTGCAATGGCAGAATCAACATTCAACTTGTTTTCTTTTTTCTTTCTTTCTTTTTTTCTTTTTTTCTTTTTCTTTTTTTTTTTTTTTTTTTTTTTTTGGATGATATAAATTGTTTTATTCTATAATTATTAACTAAACTTATTTTTTAAAATATTATTTCCTTTTTAAAATAATAGGAATTAGTTCAAAAATATATATTTAAGTGGCATTTGAAAACGGAATTTTCACCAAGTTGGCGTCAGAAAAATAACGCGTTAACGTGGTGCATATATGACATCTATGCTGATAAATCAAGCTCAGTATTTTTATGCTAGCCCGGCGCAGGTAATAAATCTCCAGATATTATACCCGTGGCATTTTTTCGTATTTCGTTAATTATTTAAAATATTATTTTATAATCCTTTCACTCATTTCGTTTATATTACATAACTTTAATTTGAAACTGAAAAATATAAAATTTATGACTTTTGTTTATTTGTTTTTTTATAATTCCAGCGAAGGAACAAAACATAAATAAATCCAATTTACCACCGCATAATTCTTATCAAAGGACTTTTGAATAGTAACCTATAAAATGTGTTTCATTTGGATTTCATTTTTATTGAAAGGCTTTAAAAAGATTGTGCTAAAATACGGATATCTAGTTCGCAAAAATGTATTCTCCATGAGTCGGGATGTAATTCGTGTTTATCGGTGTATTTGAACGGATTAAATCTCATATTTTTTTTTTAACAAATTGCAACATAAATTATGAAAATGTTTTAGCTTTAAGAAAATATTTTCGGTTTGTCAGGACGTACATAGAATTGCGCCCTGCAAAGGCAAAACCGCAATGAAACGATCTGGTTTTTATTGATTTCGTCAAATTTTTCGCACTTTTAATTTTGTAAAAATTATTTCTACTCGTCCGAACGTTTCAAAATTTTTTAAGAAGGTGTAAGTTTGGTCTATTGAGATGCTTTTAAAAGATTGGGCTGAAATATGTACGTTTAGATACTTTTAGCGTAGAAAAAATATTCTATACGTGAGTCGCAAAGTGCCTCCTTTTGCCGGTGTATTTGAAAGGGTTAAATCTTATATTTTAAAAACCGATTGCATCATAGATTATAAAAATGTTTTTAAGCTTAAAGAATATGTTTTTTGTTTACCGGTGCCTATAGGATTGCTTTTAGCAAGGTCAAAAAGCAATGAAAACTATCTGTTTCTTATTGATTTCATCAAATTTTTCGCACATTTTATTTTGTAAAAAATATCTCTATCCGTCCGAACGTGTCGAATTTTTTGAAGGGAGAATAAATTTGGTCTATTGAGAAGATTTTAAAAGATTGAGTTGAAATATGCACGTTAAGATAATTTTGGCATGGAAAAAATATCCTCTCTGCGAGTCGCAAAATGACCTTCTTTTGCCAGTGTATTTGAAAGGGTTAAAACCCAAATATTTTAAAACCAATTACACCATCGGTTAGAAGAAAATTTCAACTTTAAGATCTTTTATTTTCTTTGTTTGCATCTTAAAAAATATGCCCTGGAAGAGCATTGACAAAAGGGAGAAAAATGGTTTTGGGAAAAATGACTCTTTTTGAATAATTCTTTTTAAAGGGTTAACTGCAACATTATTTCGAATTAATAATAGCATTTGAGGTCTAAAAGTACGATCTTTCGAAATACCTCTGTAAATTTTAACTGCGTTAAGCAGTTTGGTTGATTTGGATTTAAAAAAATGATCCAAAAACAGAAATAAACGTCGAAAAATGCTTCTTCTTTCGTTTAGGTGCATAAAAGAGTTTGTGCGCATGTGCAAACGATTTCTTTCTCTGAACATTAAAAAATGGCTTTTTTATGAAAGTGTGTTCCACTTCGTAATTTATATATCTGAAATTAATCAAAATATTAAAAGTCTGAGCTTCAGTTGCATCAGGAGAGGTATTGGGCTACTCTCATAAAAAAACTTGAGCTTCGTATGTCCCGTAGATTTTGCTAGCCATTGCAGACACACGGTAGAAAACTTACCGTAATATTACCGTATATTAATATTATATGTTGCTTACTACATATAATATTCTTCAGTAATTATCGCAATAAAATATCAGAGTTCATAATGTATGTTCCCCCAAATGATCAAAATAATTAACTATATATTTCTAAAATAATATAATATTCTAATAAAATAATTAGTATAAAACATGAGAGTAAGAACTTTAATTATTCAATATGATTGCCCAGTCACATTCTCCTCTTTGGTGCAGAGAATGTATGGCGCCGCCCACATTTAAAAAAAAACGCTTCAATCAGGTTTAGAAGCGCGTGTCACACTTATATTGAAAATTAAGATGAAACTTGATTGACAAATGATTATAATAATAGTATTAATACGTGGAAAGGGCAGCCTTTTCAATTTCTTTCAAGCATTGAAAACATGCCTTTCAGTCAAATTTCTTGATTTTTTTTCTCCCCCAGATGTAGCTACCTATCTGACAATGTTATTTCCCCAATTATCTCCTAATAAATATTAATATTTCATGAGATAAAAATGTTTTTTCGATTCTTTTAAAAACTCATTTTGTCACAAATTACTGGGTCACCATTAATTGAGTCTATATAGACATCAAAGATTCTTAACTGGGAATTTTTGTATAATTTTCGGATTATAAAAAGCGTGTGAAAAACAGATTAAAATTTTTTAAAAAGCAAAAATAATAACTTATAGTTCTCTGAAAATTGCCATTTTCTTGTACGAAATTCCTTATATATGTCTGAACATTATAAATAAATGCCGAATGTTTGCGTTGGGTACAAGATATAAATATTTACAAAAATATGTATACAAATTATTAAAACTCATTTAAGGGCGTTATTTGGGGCGGAGCTACTCAAATTCGACATCAAAGAATTTTTGGCACAATGTCAGCAGACAAGTGTGTTAATAAAATTAATTTAAAAGAAAATAAATATGACATCCGAGTTGAAAAAATATATATATGTAAAGGGAATATTTTTTGTTATATATTAAACATGGTATTTCTTTCGTTAATAAAAATTTTCCGGTCGAAAATGACGACATAATTAGAAGTGAAAAGAATGAAAAAGAATTATAGCTTTAACAAAATTTGTTCATTTGAATGCCTGCAGCAGCATGTAATTTGTTTCTATGCTAAAACTATGTCCTCCTGTTCTTGTATGGGACACCAACAACAAAATCCGAGTTCGAAACAGTATCGTGAGCCGTTGAAAATGATGCCGATGTGTTCATTAAAAATTTAATTACAGTAATTCTGTAAGTTTATATTTAAAAATTTCTTCAAGTGTCGCAGACGACTCGCTGCTCCCCAAATAACGCCTTTAAATGAATTTTAATATTTTTATACGTATTTTTGTAAATTTTTATATGTATTATCCAACGAAACTTTCTGTATTTATATGTAACAAGGTAGAACCCGTCGAATTTCGATTACAGAAAATGTTTAAGGTGGAACTGTTTCCCTGATTTATATTAAACCTTTAAAAATTAGTTATAATAAAAAATGCGCGTTATATAGGTAAGTCTAATTCTTAAACAAAAAAAATTTAACCTAAAGTCAAACCTATCGAAACAGCATAGTATACCTTGAGAATGAAGCTCATTTGCTCATTAAAATTTTAAAAAATAGCAATTCCGTAAGTATATTTTCCAAAAAATGCTTCAGATGTCGATGGCGAGTAGCTCCGCCCAAAACAACTCCTTTACATGAATTTTAATACTTGTTTTACATATTTTTGTCAATATTTATTAGTGCTGTAAAACTAACCACTAAATAAATAACCGTATAATGGCGTTATTTTAAAACTCACTACCCGTTTGAAAATAGTCGTTACTCGTTACTGCTCAGAAACCGGATAATAACTGCAAGAAATCTAGTTACAACCTGAGTCTTTGGAAGAATTCGTAATTTTTACTCCTCACATATTGTTTAGTGCTGCCATCTGTCTATAAAACATGTATTTAATCAAGCTTCTAATTTTGTATGTAAAAAGGCGAACACAATTAAAAAACGATACATAATTTAGTACACCATGTCTAAATTGTAGAATTTATTACTTATTAAAATAAAGAATAATCGGAAACAGCAATTTAGCAAGAATAAAAGCTTTGAAAATTTATGTAACAAAATTATGAAATGTAATTAATCAAACAAAAGGGTTTTAGAAGCAAATCATTTTACTAATTATACACTTAAAGTAATTATATGTAGTGAAAATTTAATTTCTTGAATAATTTAAAAGCAATGTGTTTTATTTCTTGCGTGATCAACCTATCAAAAAACATCTACATTAGTACTTTAATCACATTATTATTATCTCTGAAAATTTTTATTTATATTTTAAGATACTTTTTTTTTCTACAAATATGAAATTTAAAAACAAACAGCAAATACTCGTATATTTCTACAATCAACGATAAAAGAGAAAAGATAAAGAAACTTTATCATAAACACGTTTTTAAAAGCAATCTAAAAATTCGCCTTTATCATAAAAATGTTTTCAAATATAAAATATAAATAGGCGTGGAAAATATTTTTATAGCAAAAAAGTATCCTTAAAGCAAACCTGCAATTTGGTTCAAGGTAGTTAATTAAATCATTAAAACCGAAATCGTCTACAATCAAAAATGGTTGAAGATCTTTAACAACCATGTATAAAACTAAATCAGGATATACAGGGTGTCCGAAAAGTCTGGAAATGGCCGAATAACTCGAGAAATACATATGAGATTGAAAAACGTAAATATACGTGTTAAATATTTTTAAATAAGCTACTCTGTGATACCAAATTTGACCTTCGAAACCGACCCCCTGGGGGTCAGAGGGGGTCCAACTTTGAAATCTTAAATTATAACCCCCATTTTTTATTTCAGATTCGGATTCTACGGACAAAAATACGTAACTTTTGTATTTGATGTTTATTTCAAATCTTCGTTTATCACGGTGTAATCGAGCATATTAAATCGATACATATTCCCGCTTTTCCAACGGGATTTTCCCTAATCGAAACTGATTGGGCAGAATTTTTGACGTCAAATTCCTCGTCTTTTGTAGGAATAGCGTTTCCTGAAAATCACCCGTGGCGATTATTTCAATAGTGCTACACTGTTAAAAATTTGACCCATTTGCTGCAGCGTCACTCCACAGCTGTTATAGAATATCTCTTTTGTGACCAATGAGAATGCTCCATAACACAGTAAAGTAATCGTTTTCTATAAAAGCGGTGGAGTGACGATTCAGCAAAAGGGTAAATTTTTTTACAGTGTACTTTACTGTGTTATGGAACATTCTCATTGGTCATGAAAGAGATATTCTATAAAAGCTGTGGAGTGACGCTACAGCAAATGGATCAAATTTTTAACTGTGTAGCACTACCGAAATAATCGGCACGGGTGATTTTCAGGAAACGCTATTATTGCAAAAGACGAGGAATTTGATGTCATAAATTCTCCCCAATTAGTTTCGATTAGGGAAAATCCCGTTGGGAAAGCCGAAATATGTATCGATTTAATATGCTCAATTACACCGTGATAAACGAGGATTCGAAATAAACATCAAATACAAAAGTTACGTATTTTTGTCCGTAGAATCCGAATCTGCAATAAAAATGGGGGTTATAATTTAAGATTTCAAAGTTGGACCCCCTCTGACCCCCAGGGGGTCGGTTACGAAGGTCAAATTTGGTATCACTGAGTAGCTTATTTAAAAATATTTAACACGTATATTTATGTTTTTCAATCTCATATGTATTTTTCGAGTTATTCGACCGTTTCCAGACTTTTCGGACACCCTGTATATTTTTTTTTCATGAGCAGCACTAATAGGTTTCTTTACATACCTTGAGAGAACTGTTTGTCTTTTTATAGAAACACATTCAGTCAGGAGGAGATTCGGATCATCAAGGAAATTTGATCTCTCTGCAACACTTTCATCATTATTACTAAGCTGCTGGCTCAATAATGGCGATAACAATGGTTTTAATGGAAACAAACTATCATGGACAATGCTTTACCAATAAATGTTTTTTTTTTTAATTCGTTGTTGAACCCCCTTTACTTGAATACTTCATTTGTCCTAAATCACATTTTGCTTTATCACTTGATACTGCAGAAAAATATGTCCACAATTTACTTATTTTTCTTTCCATAATAAATAAATCAATAAGCTCCTACGAAAACCAAATCATTTGAGAATAACTGTTACATTCAAAGAGAACAATACGCATAGACTGATATCAAAATAACTAAAATCGGCGCCTAATGCCAGATCCCGAACAGAAATTCTCATCTGTTACAGCGTCGACTGTCTCGTTTCATTCATGAATTGCACAAACCTACGTAAAACATCGTTTGAAGTTAGTTTCGTTTTGATCGGTGGCGTATTGACAGTAACTACAAACGAGTGATATTTCAAAGAAACGATTCGGTATTTCGTTTTTTAGAGAATGCCCGTTATATGTTAAAGAATATGTGTTGTTTAAAACAGCTCTGTTCTCGCATTAGTATCATATACGGGTATTTCATTTAGTTGTTTGGGTATTAAGAAAAAGAAAGATAGAAATGTATTTTGTTATTTGAGTATCCGTTCTTTTTCCAAATATGTAAGTGTGAATTTGGAGGGAGTTTTTGAAGCAGAAAAAAATGCTTTTAGAAGAACGATTGCTTTGAGATCGTTTAGGGATTGTACTATTTATCTTACAGATATGAAGTTTTATATGCATTTTTAAAACTTAAACAAAATAACTGCGTTTTTTTTCTTTGAGGTTACATATTATGTATTAATATTTTGATTTAAAAAAGAGCCATCGATCTAAGCAATAGAAAAAACACGCATGTTTATCATTTAAGAGTTTAATTAAACTAATTTTGTGTTAATTATGCATTTAATCTATTAAAATTTCCTTATAATTTCACTGTAAAAAGAATGGAAGCTTATAGTAGATTAAATATTCATTATAGCTGTAATTAAGGAATGATGAAGTATTTCTGGAAAGATTTATGTTTGAAGGGTGACCATCAGCGCCGTGCGAAAGGGGAGCGAAGGGGGCGGCCGCCCCGGGTCCGGAGATTTAGGGGGCACAAAATTTATAATACTAACGTCATTTTTGGCTTATTACAAGAAAAATTTGGAAGGGGGGGGGCGCCAAATTCTAAGTTTGCCCCAAGCACAACTTTCTCTTCGCACGCCAATGTTCACCATATAAATGCATTAGATTATTACTTGATCTTCAATACATAATGCTATTCGATTTGATATCTCTTCTATTACCTCAGTGCCTTATTATGATTTCATGCATTAGATTAAGTCTATGAATATGTTAGAAAAATTTTGCGATGTTAAACGGGGTAAAACGTTTTTGAGAACTCGCTTAATGTTACTCTTCGTTATCGCATGTTTCAGTGGTTTCTCTCTAAGTAGTGGACATTTCTATTCACATACACAATTAATATTTTTCTTTTTAATATGTACCTTAATATACTTGTTGAGGCGGACTCGCGAGGAAGCATGAATTACACAATCGTAAGCAGCGTTTGAAGTTAGTTCCACTTTGTTCGGTTGCATATGGACTCCTGTAACGGTTAACGAGTGGTATTTTTAAATGACGATTCGGTATTTCGTATCTTAGGAAATACCCGTTTCTTAGTAACGAATACGTACGGTTTGCAACAGCTCTAATATTTATATGTAGTATCCAATGCAAAGTTTTGGCATTTATATACAACATGCAGGCACATTGAGGAATTTTTTACAAGGAAATACCAACTTTCGGACAACTATAAAATGTTATTTTTATTTTGTACATTTTTTATCGTTTTTTTTCACGAACTTTTTTATAATTAGAAAATTATGCAAAAATTCCCAATTATACATGTTTGATGTCTATATAAATTCATTTAATGGCGTGTAATTCGTACAGTAGTTTTAACCCCCTGACTGCCGAGCTAAAGGGCAAAATTGTAATGTTTTCTTCTCTGCAATTTATTTTAAATGTTAATAAAAGAGGGATTTTCTATCGTGGTAAATTTATTTTGTTACGTGTATGCTTATAAGTCTTGAAAGTATCAACCATAACTTAATTTCTTAAAACTGGATTATATTTGTAGAATTATATTAATTTAAATAAAGCTTCCACTGCAGTGAAACCTGCAGCCTAGTGAACGGATATATACAATCCCGGCTGTGGGAAGGTTTAAACAAATTAAGGTTAAAAAACCTGGTAAAATATTAATATTTATTATAAGGTGGTGAAAAAGGGAAATACATTGACAGATAGGTCGACACACTTAGGAGGGAAAAAAATCAAGAATTCCAATGCTTATCTGGTTATACCCTTTAAAAAATTAATTAAAATTCCGTAAAAAAAAGTTATATGAATTCACAGTTTCATTCCCTGATTTAAATAAAAACACATTTGTTTGATATAAGTTTCATATTTTTGAAAAAAAAAAAGTCCCGAAGTTAAACAAATACCTTCAAATTCTTGCTTTTTTATATTATTGGTGTTATTAAAAATATTTTGAATTTATTATTAATAATGATTTTGATCGTTTGTATAAACATGTTTCATGAAATCGGTTGAATTTTTTTTAATCCAGATTTTTTTTGAAAATTGAGAGAAAGTGAAAAGGAAATATCAATTACAAAAACTTGAAGATATTTTGATTTAATATGATATGATATCATACCTTTATTATTTTTTAAAATAGGGAACGCTCGGAAATATAAATATTTTTATACACAATATTTTATGATGTTAAGCTGATACATGGCATCAATATTTTATGCCAAAGTATAGCATTATCAGGCAAATGTACTTTAACCATTTTCCTGATTCTCTTTTTTACGTTCCATAAACCGAAAATTTAGATTAACAACATTCTTTTTAATCTAAAATATTCGTAACATTTAATATGAACATCTCTGCCTTAAAATGGTATTACATTGTAATTAAAAATATTAGTGTTGTCGACAAGCTTTAAAAAATGGCTCTTCATGTACGTGCGTCGTACCGGCAAATCAATTAAGTGATTATTTGACAAAGTTAATATACGTAGGCAAGATATAATTTTTTCAATAACTAAACGAATTTAAAGATACTTAGTCCATGCATCAGTGGTAAGCATTAGACGAACACTTAGAATTATGCTAATGTGCTAAATATTTTCTTTCCACCAAATGGCTTTAAAAAGAAAAATGTTTTAAATTAAATCTTACACCAGAAAATATATTTGGTAATAAGATACAATTATAAAAAAAATTATAACATATAATTAACCTATTTATTTAGACTACGTTAGACTACACTGTTCTAGAGTCTAGCCACTATTCTATAGACTCTATATATTCTTTCACTACACTCATTATCACTCTCTACATTCTATTACAGCATTAGACAAAAATTTTAAAAATATCGGCAGCTGACTAACGTATTCAAGCAGCCGATAAAAAGGTAATTGAGGTGCAATTCGTTGTGATCGGTCACAGACATCAGAAGTAATGTTTTGTTGGGCATAGAAAATTTTCGACGTTTGTATTTGATACCTCCAAAAGGCTTTTGTCATGACATTGTCTCGGTGTAGCTCCGTTTCCTAAGGAGACTGTAGTCACTCGATTCAACTATAAGTTCATGAAAGTTAAATTTGGAGAAGTGTTGCTAATTTGGAAAATATTAAAGGGTAATAATAATAATAATAAAAGTTCTTATGTAATTTTTTATTTATATATATAAACAAAACATAAAATCTAACATTGTCTATTAATTTCTGAATATGAATAAAAATAACTATTCATAACGTGAGTGAAGAAAAGAGGATCCATTTTTTGTATCTAAAACACATCGAATATAAATTGAAAAAATCGCTGTTATTGAAGTGAATTTTTATTTCTCTATCTTCTAAATTATTCTCATATTATCTGAAACAAAAACAATTAAAACTATTCTAAACCCAACGCAAATTATTCATTGCAAATAAAACCGACGATAACAACAGGCTCAATCGCTTCTTCTTTGACCACTGTTACAGCACATTGAATACGACTTTCTCGACTCCCCCCACTAAGATCTGTTTCATACAATTATCCTCCTAATTTGTACAGTAAGTACACTACATAGGTTATTTTTATCCTTCCATGCTTTCTTGCAGCCGTAAGTGGAAATAACTCACTTTGAATTTATAAAATTTATTTAAAATTTGTTTATTTGTTATTTAAAAATTGCTTTAAAATTTATTATTTCTAATATTGATAAATGGAAAGTATTGCAAAGGTACTCTCCAACTATTTAATATATTCTAAATAATGCCATAGATATTTAAAAACTTGCTTCAGTTATTGTTTTAAAGTATCTCAACACCTTTAAAACATAATTTTCAATCAAAATATCGATTTTTCATTTATGCAATAATATTGAAATTGATTCTTTTTCGACTGTGTCGAATTCTGCTTAACCTGTGTCTATATTTCAATTATAACCAAAGATACAACTTTTTAATGTTACAGCTATTAAAGGTTTTGAATTGTGTTTAAAAATTATTTTAAACTTTAATGAAGTATTTCATATTTTTACTATGCGGAAAACATCCTAAAATAAAAAATTATGCATGAAATGCCACAATATTTTCTGTACTTCTTTTACAAATGTCTGGGGTTAGGCTACACAAATTACATTTTGTCGTACACTTTACAAAAAAACTATTTAATATTTTGATTTGAAACTAAACATAAAAATAAAATATAATACGCAGATTTGCACAATATATATATATATTTTACAGCATAACCTTAAAAAATTATTATTTTAATTAATTTATTTTGCATGTTTTTCTATTACGGACGCATTTTTTAATTAAAAAATGAAACACGTACATTTTCAGAAGTAAAATAAATCATGGAGTCAGAAATTATAGATAGAATCATGATTAATTAAATAAATAAAATATATTTTCATTATTCTGTCAAAATATCTCGAAAACTGCTTTCAGATTTACTAACTTATGCTCATTAATTTTAACCATATAATAGTTTCACGATTTCTTTTATAAAATTTTTAAAATATCTTTTTTTAAGGAAAATTATAGCATTTTTTAATGAATTAAAATTTGTGAAAATTCAATTATTTACATTCAATTATAAAAGTATTTTTCAGAGTAAAAAATTCGAACGCACAATTTATTCTTATTTTGTGAAATCATTTATGCAGACGATACTTACAAATTAAATATATCTATATATGTATATATTATTATTTGTCTGTGTGTGTGTGAAGTGGCAATAAAAGAATTGTAAATAATTAAAATTAATTAATACTTTGTTTAATTGTGCTTTGAAAATATTTTTATTTATGCAGTCTTAAATCATTACAAAAAAAAAAAAAAAAAAAGCTATTTGGCTGAATTTACATTTCTAAAATTAAAATGCACCGAAACATAGAATAACTTTTTTGCTTGCAGTTTACTCTCTTTCGCCAATCTTCTATGATAACTGCACCAATGTGGCAACCCCGTTGTATCAGGCTGCTCCTCGTACGTCACAAAATATGGCAACCCTAAGACTTCTCTTGAGAGAGCAGTTGATGGTTTATATGTTTGGGGGCGCTGGTTTTAAACTCCTTGTTTTATAAACTGCTTTCTTATTGGATAAAGAGGAGAATCAGGAAACAATTTGAATTTTTTGGAAATACGTTATTAATGTTGCAATGGATTTCACGTTGAAAAGTTGTCTATTGCAGTTGCGTAGCGTGATTTCTATTATTTGTTTTCTCATCTCGTATATTTTGAAATAAGTACCAATCTGGATAAATGCTTGACAGGTGAGAATAAATATTCGATCGTTTATTTTTCTCTTTTTTTTACCTGTATTTTTTATCTTTGATTGAATTATGTATGGAAGAGAGGCTGATTGTTTCAAGATATGAATGACTAAAAATGATAGATTGAGTGATGCTTTTGAATGACATCCTAGAGTAGAAGATAAAATTATGAATAAAAAACGGAGGGGGGGGGGTTAGGGGGGCAGTAGCCTCTCTGATTAAATAAAAGGCCCTCTGATTAAAAAAACTACAACATTGTTTTGCTCCTCTTACTGTTAAAAAACATTCTTTTTTAATAATTTGGGTAAGTAAAAAATTTGTTTTTTGGTATATTTGATAAAATGTATTTTAAAATATATTAAATGTACCTTTAAAAATGTATTTCGAAAAAATTTGAAATTTTATGTATTTTTTATTTTTACTCAAAAATATAGGTTAAAATAAAAGAAAAATAACTGATCAAATATTTATTCTCACATTTTAAGCATTTCTCTAGATAGGTACTTCTTAAAAATATATGAGAAGAGAAAACAAATAATAATTTTATGTACTCTCTCTCGGAGATGCTGCAGCTCCGGGAGTTACTACGCAAAAATGCGCCATTTGGCTATTTTTGAAAATCGCGCCAAGAAGGAGAGCAAACTGCAATCGCACCTGTCCATGCATTGTTTTATTTATGAGTTATCACGTTTTGCGAAAATGTCGATTTTTGACATAATTTTAAACACTTTTCTTTATAAAAATCTATTTCTGATTAATTACTAAAATTTATACATACAGCTCATATTCAAAATATTAGAATAATTGAGAAAAAGTAATAAGAAAAAATTATTTGTCATTTATTTTTTATACTAAGTAAATGCAATTAAATTTCTTATAAATTAAATCTGGAATGTTTAGATAAGATTTTAACATTTATAAAATATAAAATACAGCACAATAAATTAGGTATACAGCTTCCTTAAACACACCAGAATATTAGAATAAAATTTAGATTGGTTCAAAATATTAGAATATTTTATTTTACGCAACAATATTACCTTATGAATATGAAGTAAATGGTAGTTAATATTTTGTAGCATCCCCTTTAGCTTTCATAACAGCGTACAATCGATCTTGCATACTATATACAAGGTGTTTACAAACATTTCTATCAATATTAGCCCAAATAGACTTTATATGTGCCACTAACTCAGTTTTACTTGAAGGAGGATTTTCTTGAAGTTTTTTCTTGATTATACACCATAAGTTTTCGATGGGATTAAGATCTGGTAAATTTGGTGGCCAAGGAAGTACCTTAATGTCGCGTTGGCGGAACCAATTCTTAGTTGACACCGAGGTATGCGGGGACGCTAAATCTTGTTGAAAGATGAAATCATCTTCAAATAAATCTTCTGATGATGGAATCATGTAATATTCTAAAATTTCTTGATATATCAGAGAGTTAACCTTTTCGTAGACGATGCATAACTTTACAGGTCCTTCTGCACTCATACAACCCCAAACCATGACACTAGCAGCAAATTTTACGGAACGTTTAAGGCATTCTTTATCAAATGCTTCTTGCTTCATTCTCCAAACTCGAATACCTTGATTACCATATGAAACACAAAACATACTTTCATCACTAAATAATATATTTTTCCAATCTTCATTGCTCCATAAACGTCTTGATTTACACCAATTCAATCTTATACGCTTTTGTCTTGCAGTCATGAGAGGTTTTGTTTTCGGTACACGAGATTCAAATTTAAATTTATGGAGACGTCTTAATGTTGTCGATGTAGAAACTTCAACTCCTTCTTCTTTCCATTTTCGGTGCAAGAATCGCACACTTTTAAAACGGTTTTTCTTAACTATACGCTTCAGTTTCCTGTCATCTCTAGCAGATGTTTTTGGTTTTCGGCCACCATTTCGGCGATTATTTTGAAATTTTCCTATTTTTGAATATTGTGTTAGTATTTTACTAACGCTCGATTGCGAACAATGTAAATAATTCGCTATAAAACATTGATTTTTACCGTGCCGATACAAATCAACCATACGAAGTTCAGTAGATTCAGGAATATCATTCACACGGCCCATTTTAAGACGAAAAAGAAACAAACTGAAAAAAAGAATACTGATTTTAAATAAAATAGTCTGAATTTAATCAATGATGCCACCAGTTAAGAATTGGTAATAATTAAAGGAGAATTAATGTGAAATATTCTAATATTTTGAACCACTTGAATAAATATTCTAATATTTTGACTTTTCAGAATAATTTTTTTTGC
Organism: Maratus speculifer; assembly: GCA_964019185.1. Taxonomy (NCBI): domain Eukaryota; kingdom Metazoa; phylum Arthropoda; class Arachnida; order Araneae; family Salticidae; genus Maratus; species Maratus speculifer. The sequence continues at coordinate 5,522,227 of OZ025302.1, read as the reverse complement.
AATTAATCTTTTCCAAAATGATATTGAATTTAAGATAACAAGTAAGTTTAATCAACAATAAGTTCTTAATAAAAATATCGTTTGCATATTTTCATTAAAAGACATTAAATTACCAAACGATATTTTCAATTTCAAAAAAAAAAAGGTAATTATTCTAATATTTTGAATATGAGCTGTACATATATTTAGTGTTTTAAGGTAAATGTCATTATACAAGCTGGATAATAAGGGGAAATTTTTAAAAATTTCAAAACATCACTTCCGAAGGTATGCGGATACCTTAAGGGATTTTCAGTTTGGAAGCATTTTATAATTTATCAATACCTTTTTCTTTTAACGTATTAACAAATAAACTATGCCATTTTTCTTTTTACAATGCAAATGTGAAACGCCTTTTCGAAACCTGATACAAGCATTATTTAAAAAATAGGGGTGGAGTTATGGAGACATTTCCAAAATAGGGGTGGAGTTATACAGAATCTTCATATAATAATAATAATGAGACAGATTTTTATCCATCAACAGGGATATTCAAAATTCTGGCTCGCAAGCTTCGTAATTATTTTAATATGCTTTTACATTCTGTTTTTTAGTTATTTATTTATTTATTTATTTATTCGGAATGTTTTTGATAAATATGCTAATTGTTTTATAATTTCTATAAATATGCTTTATGGGTTCTGACATTTATGTACCTATATTAATTTAGAAATTTGTATTCATGTTGTATTTTCTCGAGGTGCTTGAAGAGCTTATGGGTACAATAATTTTTCATGTGGATTAGTATTAATTTTTACGTACATACATATAACTCTGAGAAAATTTATTTATACTGAAATAATTTGCAAATAGAATGTAATAACGGTGTGTATAATCAAAGTTATTATGCCGAATCTGATGAATCAGACAGCACAGTCCGGTATTGCAGAAATTTAAGAATTATCCACATTATCTCGAAAACTTTGAGAGAAAGCGAAAGGTGAAAGGATAGCGAATTGCAGAGGATAGGGGAATTGACGCCGATAATTATCAGTTTAGCATAAGATGAGGCTTACAGATAAAATTAAATTTAATTGGATTTCAGTGATACATTTAGATATTTAATAGATCATCATATTGTTAATAAATTCGACTCCAATAATATATTACGCATTAATAAATAAACTAACATAAGATAAATTTAACAAAAAAAAAAAAAAAAAAAAAAAAAAAAATAATAATTGTAATTTAAGAAATTACCCCAACCATTTGAAAAATGTTTCACTCGATACATTCATCTATCATTTTAAGCTAAATACCAGTTGTTTTATTGTGTATTATCCGTGCCACTGCTATAAATGACTTTATACATGCTGCAATTTGAAGGTACGGTTCGTTTAAGTTATATCACTCTATTGTCGCCAAGCATAAAAGTTGGCGACGAAAGAAACATTTCAAACTATTTAACATTGTTGGTGCAAAAGTAATCATTATTAAAATACAGCTTTGGCATATACTGTTATACTTGTAAGACTTTGGCATATATTGTTTGATTTTACAGAGCAGAATTTTGGTGATGGAGGTTTTAAACCAAAATCGATCGCAGCACATGCATCTGTGAATGGGTCCATCAGACATCGAATCAAAAAAGTTTTTTCCCAGTTTTTCCCAAGCCGATTGCTTTTTAGTTTTCTTTTTAGGTGGTGGAAAATCAAGAGTAATAGCTATAACATTTTCCGGCTTGTTAGAATCACTATTGGCACTCAAATTTTCCTGGTTAGAACCGACCGATAGTAAAACGCCATGGCTAGTGGATTGGTCGCCCTGGCGACATGATGTTTTACAATTAATCGGTTCGGCATTAAATTGCTTCCTTTTTCGTGATCGCCTTTCAACACGTAATTGGTTTTCAGCGGCTCAATAATCTTTTGATTTTATCATTTTCTGCATTGAAAGACGTTTTTGCGCCAAACCAAATACAGTATTACTCAGTTATCCCGTCGACCAATTTCGCCAAATGATACGAATCGCCAAACTAATAAGCAACTTATACATGTTGACTGTGTTTAATATCATTGAATGCGATATTCACGTTCATTCATTTCTTTGGCTTCGGCTTTTTCCGTATCTGTTAATTTCCGTCTACCCATTTTTAAATTTGTTAGTTTTCTCCTTTATTACAATGATTTTAACCATTTTAATTTACTATTCAAATAAAAATTCTTCTAAAAGTAAAGAATTTAATTTAAATTCAAATAAAAACTCTTCTAAAAATAAAGAATTTAATTTAAATTCAAAAGTGGTAACATCATTCAAAAGAGGTAACATCATTCAAATGTGGTAACATCATCGGGTCCATTCTCCCGAAAACAACAACCATTTTTCAAATGGTTAAAAAGAAAAGAAAAGAAAAAACCAGTAAATAAACTAAGATAAGCAGGATCAATGTATCAATTATTGGTATCAATAGGTGAACAGTTACTCTTATACTAATGGTTTTCAAAATTGTTTTATCACGACAAAAGACTAAAACAATTAAAAAAATTATGAATCTTTAAAGTTAAAACTTACACCAGAAATATTTGACAGTGAAACATTTATGATAAATAATATGATTTGTAACTGCAAAAATCCACAAATTATATGAACCAGCGGATGATATTATCAACATGCTGGTAATAAATAAGAAATCCATTGAGTCTATTGTATCCAGCAAATGGAGCAATTTAGCAGAATATCTGAAAATTTATTGTACAGAGTACAGTTTATCGTTTTCATAATGGGTCTGGCTGGATGAGCATAGTGAAATCTCCACCATGGCCGATGTTTCAAATTATAAGATTCATGATGCCAAAAAAATACAGTGTGTTTAGCTTCTGACCTTGAACTGTTCTTGAGATAATAGTGAAAATATGCGCCGGCACTACTATTTTTCAAATATGTTTTTCTCAAAAAGTACAAAAGTTAGAAAAATGAATTCAAAACGAATTATTGAAGATTATATCGCTTCACATTATGCATTTTTTTCGAAATTTTACACAAATTTTTACATGCAAAAGCAAACAAAAATTATTTTTAAAATTATTAATGTGTTAATTCTATGCTTACACCAACCAAAAAATTACAGAATAATAATCAAAATATGTACTTTTAACAGAAAAAAATTTTTAAAATCGAAGATGTGCTTTTTGAGTTATAGTAAAAATAATGCTAGCAATTTGCTACTATATTTGTAATTGTCCTTGTTTATAACTATTGAAATACACTGCTATCAGTGCATTGGTCGATTCCTGAATTTTTTTTTTTTAGAAATTCCAAACATGGGAGCGAACGCAATAGGTAGCATTTCATACGAAATCTACCTGAAATGCGCCCGTCTGTCTGTGAATCCTGTCTGTATGTCTGTAAACGCACCCGAAATAATTGAGATAGACACTTGAAATTTGATTTGTACTTAGTATGTAAGAATGGAAATATCAGTAACCTAGATTATACGGAACTATTTTATTCTGACTCTCAAAATACTCGTTCTGATGAAAGATGTATAAAAATTTTCATTTTTTTTTATTAAAAAAAATGAAAATTTTTATACATCTTTCATTTATAAAAATTCATCTTTTATTTCTTTTATCTTTATCAGTTTTAAGGAGTGAATGTAAAAGACAATAAAAAAATATAAATTTTGCATCAAGAATGAAATTGATCGGATAAAATTTGAAAAAAATTCAAAAAATCACTTCCGAAGGGGTGCGGATACTTCAAGGAATTTTCAGTTTGGAAGCATTTCATAGTTTTTTTAACGTGATGATATTAAAAATTTATCAATAAGTTTTTCATGTGCGCTCGTAATTATGTTAATAAGCTGCACCTATAGATATTATTCAGTCCGTCAGTCTGTTATTTATCAGCACATTTTTTTTAACATTGTATTGATAAATTATCAATGCCATTCTCTTCTTTTTACTAAGCAAGTATGGAACGCCTTTTCGAAACCTGATACAAACATTCCTTTAAAAATTGGGGTGGCGTTTGTAAAGGTATTGCATTTAAAATGGGGGTGAGGTTATGCAGAATCTTCATATAATAACGATAATGAGGCAAATTTTTATCCACCAATTGGGGTAGTCTAAATTCTGGCTCGAAAGTTTTGTAATTATTTTAATATGTTTTTGCACTTTGTTTATTATTATTATTAATATAATTAATAATAATATTATTAAAGATTTTGATCATTTCTATAAGTATGTTTTACGAATTCTGACATTTATGTGCGTATATTTATCTAGGAATACCGTATTTTTGTTGTATTTTACTGAGGAGCTTGAGACGTTTATACGTATTACAATTTTTTATATCGATTAGAATTAATTTTTTACATACATACATAGATAAAAAACGCTGAGAAAATTTATTTATACTGAAAGAACTTGCAAATGGAATGTGATATCGGTGTATATAATCAAATTGTTGTGCCGGACCAGATGAATCAGACAGCACAGTCCGGTATTGGAGAAATTTAAGAATTATCCACATTATGTAGAAATTATAAGGAAAAGTGATGTAAAAAAAAAATTCATAGATTATAGGGGAATTTACGTGGATAATTTTCAGTTTAGTACGAAATGAGGCAACCCTGAGAATCACAGGATTAACTTGGCTGTGAGATATTTTTTTTCCAAACTTTATAATCCTAAACTTAAACTATTAAGATGAGATAAATTGAAATTATCGAGAGTTATTCAAATTATTAAGCTGAAAACTGAAGATAATGCCAAATGTTGAGCTATATTTTTGGCGCCAGCAAGATTGGGGAGGGGGGAGGAGAGAAGAGAGGTCAATTGCTATTTTCTTGGTTTTCATATTTACTTTACTCAGTTTTCCTTTTTAGCTCATGTTAATTGAAAAAGATATTTATTTATTTTTCAAGTAACTTAAAATAATTAATCAAGAAAAAATAAACTGCAATTTTTCTTTTTTGTTGCTAGAGGAAAGATTCTACCTCCTCCGCCGTTCAAGAAGGGGTTTTCTCTCTCCATTATGTGCCCCCCCCCCCCTTCTCCAAACTTATGTAGTAAAAAAATGTGTAAAAATAAACAAGGAGATTCCTGACGAAAAAAGCAATGAATTGTTTCAATTCTTTATTTAAAAGAAAAAAAATTAGACGTCCATATTTGAATTTTTAGTGTTTGTCATTTATTACATTTCTCCATAGTTATTTTGCTTCCTAAAAAAATTTCTTATTTTTTGCATATGTACACGAGTAAAAAATGTGTCCAAGGCCGTGAACTTAGAGGTCTGCTCGGGCCAGAATTTCCAGCCTCGAGCTCGGCTTAGTCTAAAACCCAAAAATTTAACCCGAGCACGGCCCGTGGTATTTTTACAGTGCACGACCCGGACCATAAAGAATTCAATAAAAGCAGTCCCGGCCCGACTTGAATCGACTCAGTTTCATTAAAAAAAATCAAAAATTTTTCCTAACATATAATTGAGACTCCTTTCAAGAATAACGCATGCGTTATTCTGAAATATATATTCTGATAATATTCTGAAATATATTTTTAAACTTTGGTATCTTCGCGCGACAAAAAATATACAGTAGCAACATTAATAATTACTTAATTTCTTAGAAGTTTAAACATTCAAATAAGAATTTATGAAAGAGTTATTGTAGTTTAGAATAAAGCCGCAGAATGAAATCCATTTTTATCAAATCAATGTATCTTTTAGAAAAATACCATCAAAGCTAGCATTTTGAATCGAATTTCCGGAAGCGACAGCACGAGAAAGAAGATAAACCTGCAGCTACATAGCAAGAATCTCGTGTATCTCAACAAGTAATTTATTTATAAAAAACTATTCGATTCCAAAACTCTTCGGTAATCAAGCTCGTCAATTTTATGTCTTAGCAGTTAAAAAATAGGCGGAAAATGTGTCAAAGTTTGTGTTGGTGAGCACTGAATTTGCGAAACACCTTAAAGTATATCTTCAAAGATAATGTTAACAGATTTTTATTTATTTATTTATTTATTTATTTATTTACTTACTTATTTTTATTTTATTTTATTTTATTTTATTTTATTTATTTATTTATTTATTTATTTATTTATTTTTTTATTTATTTATTTATTGCAAAACGTACTGCTTGCCGTACACATCCTGAGAACCATTAAGTCCATGTTCCGGCCTCGTTCGACTATGTAGAAAATAATAAAAGGTGTGAAACACTCTTTCTTAAATTTCCCAGACTGGCCAAAGCAGTCACTTCGTCGTTTTTCTTTTTCATTCATATAAAACATAGGCCCCACCAGTGGCCTAGAGGTTCTGACCTCGCAACAGGTAGACGGCAGGTGATGGCTTCGAACCCAAACGCGGCCGTCGGCCTAACCGTTCGGAGTTTTCGCGGATTTCTTCGAGCCTTGCGTAAATAAGGCTTAGGTGCCCTTAGAAAGACCCTCAAGAAGGGCAAGACCCTCCCTGGGCCTATATCCTTCGAGTAGATTAGCGGCCGACACAAAATAAACCAAACCATTCGTTTGTTAAATGTAAACATTTTCAAAAAACTGCATTCGACTTTCACTGTACAAATGTTTTTACTAGTGCTTCTTTTTAAAAATAATTATAATTTGAAACATTGCCTGAAATGTAATTATTATTTATCTGCATAAGAGCCATATATAAGTTTTATAAAAAAGCTAGTTATAGTGAGGAAATTGCAGAAGGAAGGGTGAAGTGTGGAATTTATACATAATTCAGCTATACGCTGAATTATGTATAATTATATTATAAATAATTATAATTATAATTATAAATATATAATGTTTATTATTATTATTATTATTATTATTATTATTATTATTATTATTATTATTATTATTATTATTATTATTATTATTATTATTATTATTATTATTATTATTATTCGGTTTACAAATAGATCGGTTAACTTTAGCGAGAGAACTTATGTTCAGTTTACGAATACTTCACAAAACAAAGCAAAAAAGAAGCTATGTTGTGCTTCAAATTTGCCGAGCTGTTATTTAATTGCATATATTGTCTAGTTAGGAGCCGTTCCCATGTCCCCAAATAGCGTCATGTTTGGAGGGGGTGGGGGTGGATTCGTAAAATTGTGACAGTTTGTGTCAAGGGGATACAGAGTAAGAAGAAATGTGATCACACATATTGGTTAAAATAAAAGCATTAAAAATTATCACATTGAATTTTGATTTTTTTTTAATTAAAGTATTTTGTTTTAATAAAGTAAACATAAAATTTAGAGCTAAATATATTAAATTCCATTTCAAATTCCAAAATGCTATTGTTTTCATATTATCAAATTTATATAATCAATCTTAATTTAAAATTGCAAAAAATATTCATATATTTAAAAAAAAGAAAAATCTGAATATGCTACATATTATTATCATTTTCTAATGTATAACTTCAGGAAAAAAAATTAAATTCATGTGTATAGTTTTAGTTTTTTCTTCGATAAAACTTAGTTAGCGGAGCGATTTTAATCAACTTTAACATTTAAAATATATATAAATAACTCGTTGATTTAAAAATACTCCGCTTTAGCATACTTATCAAACTTTTTTTTTTTTACAATATTTACGATTAAAATATTTTTGCATGCAAAAGTATTCTTAATAAGAACGAAAAAAAAAGAGAAATCATTTACAACGGAGATGCAGCGGCGTCATCGTTATTTATTCAATTTTAATAGAAAGATAATGTATAAAAGTGTATGTCTCTTTCTATGACGGATCTAGGAGAAGACGAGAGGGTGATCTCCCCCCCCCCCCCTTCTGGGCAGACTTATATGAAACCAAAAACTTGCTGCGCACATAAATATTTACTCACTCTCGTCAATGATTTTTTTTTTCAACTGTTTGAAAATTTGAAAGCCACGAAAACACAAAATACCTATCACCTAATCTTCTAACAGAAAATAAACTTCAAGAAAAGCTAGTTTAACCCCTCTCCCCCCCTTTTCAAACCCATTATCCTTTTTGTCTAGTTTTAAGCGTCCGGCAGCACTTATCCTATCGGTAATCCGTCATGTATCAAAATCAAAACGAATAACTGAATTTTCAGCTTGACAACTAAGATCTTTTCTAATCACCGCTTCTTAAGAAAAAATCACCTACCCTTCTCCCACACAACCTACTGAAAACTAAATTACAGCATATCGTATTAAACAAGAAGATCGACTTTGAAACGGAAAAAAACATAGAAGAAACGGCTAAAGGAATCTGTTCCAAAAAAACTAGTTACACTTGTTCATTCCACAATCTGTTCCGTTCGTTTTTCTGCGGCTGCGCAATGATAATATAAAACGAGAGTCACTGTTTTTTCCCTAAAGAACGTTCCTTTTTAAGCTGCTCCTCTGACTTGGCATCTTTATTCAGACGATTTTCCGCTTCTCTGGCACCTTACAACAATATCTAATGATGATCCTTGATGTTTGGTAATCCTTTTGCCGTCATCAACCAATCGCAAGGGAGAGAAAAATGCGTCATCGTTTGGTTTGGGGACAGATGAAATTTTACCTCTAAAAGAACAGTTCCTTTTGGCGAAAAGAAACAGTTCCTTCGTTTTTTCTCTTGGAACTGTTTCAAGGAACCTGTTCCTCGTTTTTCTGGCCACCCCTAATATAAAGGAAATTTAAGAACGGCTGCCATATAAAGGCGCCCGATGTATAATAAAATGTGAACGGGCTGTGCTTCGCAATACTGCAGTTTCTTCCTCTGGAAACAATGACATTACTCCCTATCACCTGAAAATTTTAATTGTAAATTGCCTTGAAAGAACCGTGAGAATGATATTTGTTTTTCAATATGAGGCTTTCAATTTCGGCGAAATTAATATTTTGTATTAGTATTATGTTCTATTAAGGGTTACGTGTAATAACATTAATTTAAAATCAAGAATTTTTTTTTTAAATATCTATTATTAGGATGAGCGAAGCGAATCCTCTACTAGTCCACTCAAATGACATTGTCGTACACTTTACAAAAAAACTATACAGTATTTTCACTTGAAATTAAACACAAATATAGATTACGATCTGTAGATTTGCAGAATATTATTTTTTTTACAGAAATACTTTTCAAAAAATTATTATTTTAATTAATTTATTTTACATGCATTTCCAATGCGGACGCATTTTAGCAAATAAATAAAAAATGAAACGCGTATATTTTCAGAAAAAAAATATATAAATCATGGAGTAAATAATTATAGATAGAATCATGATTAATTTAATAAATGAAATATGTTTTCATCACTCCGCAAAATCGTTTGCACAGATGACACTTAAACATTTTAAAAGAATTGTATTATGGATTTTTTTTTTTTTTAGTAAAGTGGCAACAAAAGAATTGTAAGCAAATAAAATTAATTTTTAAATTTGCCATATAAATGAAAAATTAAAAGAACTGCTTAAAGTTGTTGCCTCGATTCAAGCTCTTTATAAATGTACTAAAGCAAAGTTGGCCGATTCAGAAAGTATAAATGGACTTTAATCATTTCTTACTTTATCATTTGGATTTAAAGTAATGTTACGTTCTTATTTGTGGACCGAAAAAGGTTTAGTGAACGGTACTTTAGACTTTGTTGCGCGTATTAAAGAAAATCACAAGCCATCAGACCAGATACCGCGAATAATCATGGATAAATTTGAATACTGCAGTAATTTAACTTATAAGAATTGGTGTGTACCAATTCCCCCAATAATTAAATTCTGGAAAAATGGAAGCATAAATTGCTCAATAAAACAATTTCCTTTGCAATCACTTTTTGCAGTTATAATTCATAAATCTCAAGGTTTGACATCAGATAAAGCAGTAGTAGATATTGGGGATAAAGAGACACCAGTTTGCTTAACGCACGTAGCGTTGTCGAGAGTGAAATTCCTTCAAGGTTTATCATTTAATAGAAAATTTCCTTACGAGAGATTCTACAATATGAAAAAATTTCATATGCTGGTATGCAGAAAAAAAAAGAAATTATAATTAAAAAAAAATTACATTTAATAGTTCTTAGTATCAACGAGAGTAGATTTTAATGTTTTTCCAAATATTTTGTTTGAATGTATTATTCTAAGATTGCTATCAAAGATTATTTGATGTGAATTACAAAGATTGAAAACATACCTATTTCATATCATTTCAGATAACTCCAGAGGCTATTGAGAAATGTAAAAACATCTTTAAAACTTTTGATTAAAAATTAAAAAAATATTTCGTAAAATTTTGCTTTGAAAATATTTTTATTTATACCAGTCTTATATCACAGATAAAAAATTCCGAGGAAATTCTTAATTATTTGGCTGAATTTACATTTCTAAAATTTAAATACGCCAAAACATAAGATAAAGTTTTTGCTTAATAAAGATGCAAAAATAATATAAAATAATAATGTTATATTCAAATATTTATCTTATGAAATAATGCTTCGCGAATCCAAACAAAGCACGGCTTTTGCTAGTTATTATAACTAAGCCGATTTTAAAACATATTTTGTTGATACTGCTTACAATACGCTTGGCTGATTTTTTGTTTTTTTTCCTTGTATAAAGCAGTCATTAATTCTGCAAATCTTAAAGGCATAATTAAACTTATTATATCACTGAGTACTTGTTATTGTACAGGGTAATCATTTTAAGCCAAGTATATTATTTAAAAATATCATCTTTTTTTAACGCAGTTTTTGTCTTGTAATTCAGGACCGACATTACGTCCAACAGAAATTTAAATAAATATTATCAATATTTTTTCTAGCCGATATATTTCAAAAATAATCTCAAATATGATTTTTTCCGGACAAAATAAAAAATCATTCATTAAAGGGTTTAAGTTTGGACACGCTTTATTTAGTTCGTCACTACTGAGGCCAGCGATTGCATTCCTTGTCCTCCCCCCCAAAAAAGCGTCTAGGCAGGACACGTCGTCTAAAAGTAGATCTTTGACCAAAAAATTTGCCTTTCCTAAAACAATACAGAAGGGGGGGGGGGACAATACTCTATACTTTCCTCACTCAACATGAACCTGTGATTCTCAAGATCATTTTAGGAGTTCGCCGTAAAATCAGAACGATATTTGCATTTTTCCCATTTTATTATTAATAAAAAATAATATCTTAATAATATTTTATAAAATTTAGTTTTGAAAAATTGTAATTGTAGCAGACATTGGTAATCATGGCGTTATTTCTTTGGAAAACAAGAATACTTGAATTAAAAATTCAATTATTCAGTAGAATAAATTAAAAAAATCTGCAATATATTCGAAGCAATAATTTCTCATATGAACCGTGTGAATGTATAGTTTTCGGACCAAAAAAAAAAAAACATTGTTTTTACAAAATGAATTATGGGTATGTTTCTAACTTTTTAAGAATTTATATCACTATTTTTTGCACAATTTTTCACTGAAATAAATTGTAAAAAATATCTCAAATAATAATTCTTTAATATATTTAAAACATATTTTAAATCCATGAAATGTGGTGCAGTGATTTTTTTTTAAAGAATTATTGGAATATTCAAAAATTATATATTTTTCTCAATGAATATTAATGCATCTTACATCTATATTCAAATCGTACCACGAAGATGATGCTCCGCCTACTTTATTTTGAATAAATATGTATCGTATAATAATGGCCGGGGTTTAAAAGAAAAAAAAAGCGAGTGCGAAGTACAGATGTAAAAACTTATAATAGATTTCTGGCGTGTAATCCGCAATTTAATACTGATAGCTTGATACACTGGGGAATTCAGTGTTCACTCAAGAGTAACTTTTGATAAAACAAAATCAGTAAAATACATTAAATGGCAAGAGCATGTTTTTAACAAATTTCTTATTTGACATCGTCTTTTATTTTTCTCAGAGAGTCGTTAACCTCTTTTAAAATTATTTGCATTAAGAATCTCTACACATAGTGTGTAATAGACTGTTGACATCAGTGTTGAATTCAGGGGATGGCCCGGGAGGTAAAATTGTCCATTAGATGAATGGGTGGGTGGTATATAATGCGTTGTGTGTATAAGGGAGGACTTAACAAATCGAATAAATCAATCAAAAATAAATTTCAAATTTGTTTCTAACATTATCTTTAAATGGTAGCCTGTTAAAAATTTCTATCTTAAACAAAGATTTTTTATTTTTATTTTTATTATTTTTTTAAAAAATCTCAAACGAATATTTTGAAATTAAAAAATATTCGGAATCTAATCTTACATACTATGATAAAAACTCATGTGAAGAAAATTTATTAATAAAAAAAAATTACACGTGGAATATAGGTTAACTGAATATTGAACTTTTGCGAAATAAATATTAAAAAAAAAGCATTTGGTAGCAATGCATTTATGTTTTTTAAATTTTTTTTAAAATAAAGCTCGTATGCAATAAAAATATTTAGGCGGAGCTCAAAATTCAGGGCACGCCTTAAGTCATTGACACTGGTATTGAAATGTTTGAAAAATCCATTATTTTCTTCTTTTTTTTATGTATGTATGCCCAATACTATTCGATAAATTGTTAATTAGCTGAAATTTTTGAGCCAAAAGCAGCATTCAGCATGGCACAAAAACTTTCCAATTCGTGAAAGAGCGAATTTAAGCAAATGAAGTACGACTTCATTTTAAATTTATCTTATCTTACTTGAGAAATTCTTTAAGGTTAGAATTCCAATATTTTCAGTCTTAATATTTATATGATCTTTTAATGTAATTTGTCAAAATAAAATCTAAAAAACAAAAATAAATACTAACATTTCGGTTAATGATAACGCTATTTTTGTACATGATTAAAAAATAATAAACAAATAAAAGTATTAAATTGTGCTCACATCGAAAGTTTGTCTTTTACGAGTATTTTTTTTATTATTATTTCCTCTGTTTATTCCAGAGAATGTTGACCATCCAAGGGAAATGACGCCTTTCAAGATTTAATAGTTGAATACACTGAAGAAAAATGAAAAAAAAAATATTTTTCAAACACTCACACCGTAAAATATAAACGGTAAATGGTATTAGTAAAAAAAAAGTCAAATTCACTGTTTAATAGCATAAAAATACTCTGTATAATTCACACACGGCTGTTTCATCAGAAACGGCTGATAAAAATCTCAGACTATTGTACTATTGGTTATTTTTATGGTATATTGTTATATTTATGGTATAACTATGGTATTATTATCTATATATATATATGTGGTATTATTATATCTATGGTATTGGTTATTTTTATGGTTTATTGGTTAGATTTATAGTACTATTGGTTACTATTATCCAATATTGGTCTTTTCTTTTTGTAAAAAAAATTCCCTCTTTCGATTCAACCATCATGATTTGTGCCATTTTTAGGTGCGTTCGGAATTATGTAAATACATAGCACCTATAGTTGTCGTTCAGTCCGTCCGTCTGTCTGTCCGCATATAACAACTTAAAAACTACCCAACCGAATCGTTTGAAATTTAAAATATATTTTTTTTATATAATTTGATCGAATCATTTCAAATTTTATGAAAATCGGATAAATAGATGAATTACAAGGACGATCAAAAGTATTCCGTTACATTACGGTCAATGGGGAAACAAGTTTCAAATGCATTTTAATCGTTTGAAATTTAAAACATATGACTATTACATAATTTTGTAGAGTCATTTCAAATTTATGAAAATCGGATGAATAGATCAATTTAGAGGGACAATCAGAATTATTTTGTTACACTACGGTCAATGGGGAAAAAGTTTCAAATGCATTTTTATGATGTTACACTCATTCGAACACAATAAAATTGTTATGCATCTGCGAAGTACATATTATAATATACATTTTGCACAATCTGTGGTGCAAAATACACTTGTTATTGATTTACAAGGTATTGATTAATATTTATTATACAATTCTTGTAGATGTTAAGGCCCCTGTCCTCGCTCGAGGAAACGCTCGCGAGCTAATGCTATTCCTAAGGGGAAGCACTTTTCTAATAACTCTTTCGCATTTTGACATTTTTGAATGACTTTTTTTGCATTGGATAGCTGAGGTGCATGCCGACAGCGCTCCTTTTTTACTTTTTCGATTTTGGTCACAGATAATTTTTAAAAAAGCTCTTTCAGTTTCGAAACCGGTTTTGAAAGTGAAACTACCTTTGTAAAAAATATCTACAACCGAAATCGACTAAGTAAAAAAGGTGCGCTGTTGGCATGCACCTCAGCTATCCAATGCAAAAAAAAAAAAAAAAAAAAAAAAAAAAAAAATATATATATATATATATATATTCAAAAATGTCAAAATGCGAAATATTAGAAAAATGCTTCCCCATAGGAATAGCATTAGCTTGTGAGCGTTTCCTCGAGCGAAGACTGGGGCTTAATGCAGCACGTATAAAAATGAATTCGAAATAGAAATCAAACAAATTTCCAGGATCATTTATTGCAAGCATTAATCAGCCAAGAAAAAATCATGCGTTAAGCATAGATTATGAAACACTTTCCAATATTTCCCGAAATCTTTTTCAAAACTTAATTATTTAAAAAGTAAGGTGTTATGTGTATATCTAGCGTATATCTGTCTATAGCAAAATATATATCACAATACTTTTGAACAACCCTGTATTTGATCTGTCGGTTGATATGCATACTATATAACGGGGGAATTTAGTTTAACAAGAAAACGCATAAGTAGTTTAAATTTCTCGTTCAGCTATTTAAACTAATAGATGAAAACATACTTTTGTTCAACCCTGTGGTTTACCTAGTACCTCTATTACACACGAATATTCTGTTTTCACTTATTCTTGAGTATATTCAACGATAAAAATTTTTAAAGCGTCATTTCCCTTTGATGTTCAACAAACTCTAGAATAAACAGAGAAAATAATTAAAAAAAATACTCCTAAACGACAAACTTTTGATGTGATCATAATTCAATTTTGTTTATTATTTTTGAATGATGTACAAAAATAGTGTTATAATTTAACCGAAATCATAGTATTTGTGTATTTATTTATTTATTACTAGATTTTATGTTGATAAATTACATCAAAGCGTTATATAATATTATGATTTAAAAATCGCGGAATTTTAATTTTAAAGAATTTGAGTTTTTCGTATAGGATAAGACATGTTTAAAAGTGAAGTCGTTTTTCATTTCTTTGAATTCATTCATTCACAAATTAGGAAGCTTTTGTGCCATGCTGAACTAATCTATTGGCTTAAAATTTGAGCTATTTAACAATTTATCATTAACTACCTCACTAGTGAAAACGTTTAATTTCTGTTGGACATAATGTCAATTCTATTACATAACAAAAATTGCTGAAAAGAAATTACAATTTTAAATAATACACTTATTTTAAAGTGTATGTGTTGTATAATATTAGCTGTTCAATGACATAATAAATTTAATTATGTTTTTAACAATTTTCAGAATTAATGATTGCCTTATAGTAAAGAAAAAAAAACAAGCATATATTAACATCAGCAACAAAATATGTGACTTCCCCGCAATAAATAAATATATGGATAAATAAAAACAAATTCCGTCTCCTTAAAAGCATGTTATCACACGTAAATAACGCATAACATAAATTTCGCAAAAAATCAATGCGCCGTACTGCATAAAAAATATCATGCAATACACTCCCTATTTGCACATCGCATTTAATAATAAAGGTCTTTGAGAAGTGACGTGAGGCCATTCAGTACTAATAAATATTACTAATAAATATTAAGCCTCAAACACACACAAAGGTATTTTTGCGCTTAGTAGGCGGTGCGTTTTATGTCCGCAGAGGGCGCGTTTGATGTTAATGACTTTTGTGGTTCAACTTCAATCCAAATTTGGGACAGGAATCTTTCCCTTAAGTAGGGTTGAGATAGATATCTCCCGGATTACAGATTGGAGATAGACATCTCCACCGTTTTCTATCGTCAGTTGACCCCAAATGGGGAGAGAAGAATTGATTCCAACAATTCAGTCGAACTTCAGCAAAATGTAGTTTTGAACTGAGCTTTAGTAATGTCAATTGAGATTTCTATCAGCTGCTCCAGACAAAGCAGCTGCTCCAGAATTGAAACGATGCAAAGTAAGGATAACATTGTATAACTGACTTTTTTACTGTTATCATTTATGCTTAATATTTTACGATGTGAGTGTTTAAAAGAACATTCTGTATTTTCATTTGTTCCTGAGTACATTAAACTTATAAATTCTTGAAAGGCGTCATTTCCCTTTGATGTTCAACATTCTCTAGAGTTATCAGAGAAAATAATTTAAAAAATACTCTCAAACGTAGAACTTTCGAGGTAAGCATATTTTAATATATTTATTTTGTTTATTATTTTTTAATAATGTGCAAATATAGCGTTATAATTTAACCGAAATGATAGTAATTAGTTTTGTGTTTCTAAATTCTATTTTGACAGATTTCATTAAAAGATCATATTAAGACTTAAAAATATCGGAATTCTAACATTACAGAATTTGAAATTCTCGAGTAGAATAAGACATGCTTAAAAGGAAGCCGTTTTTCATGTATTTGAATTCATTTATTCACAAATTGCAAAGTTTTTGTGCCATGCTAAACTTTCTTTTTGGCTTAAAAATTTCAACCAGTTAACAATTTATCAAGTAGTACTAAGCATACATTTATAAAAAGAAAAAGTAGAAAAAAATTAACGACATTTTCTAATATTTCAAAACCAAAGTTGCAGATTCCTAATGCAAATATTTTTAAAAGAGTTAACGTCAGTCAACGGTATCTAATTAAAAAAAAAAAAAAAACGGCGATGTCAAAAATGAAATTTGTTAAAAGCATATTCGTGCCCTTTAATGTAATTTACCGAAATTGTTTTATCAAATATTTCTCTTTAGCATATTCTAAATATCCCAAAGTATCAAGCTATGAGTATTAAATTGCTAATAATACCCAAGAAACCTCTTAGTATGCTTTTACATCTGTACTCCGCCCTCGCTTTTTTTTTTTTTTTTTTTTTTTTTTTTTTGTATTTAAACTCCGCCTATCATCATACGATATGTATTTATTAAAAATAAAAGCGCACTACAGAAAATCTGGGTATATAAAGAAGGCGGTGCGCGTCATCTTTGTGGAATGATTTGGATACAGAATGTAAATTGTATTAATATTATTTCAGAAAAATATCTAATTTCTAGATATTGCAAAAACTTCCTAAAACAATCATTGCACCGCATTTCATGAATAATGATACGAATTCTTAAAAAGTTAAAAATATACCCATTCTTCATTCTAAAAAAGCAATTTTTCTTTCTCGTTTGGTTTTATAGGGAAACTATATTTTCACACGGTTTATTTCAGAAATAGGTATGGAAAATTATTGCTTCGATTATATTGCAGATTTTTTAATTTAAAACACTGAATAACTGAATTTTTAATTGAAGTATTCTTGTTTCGCAAAGCAATAACACTAACACGATAATCATCAATGTCTGCTACAAATAAAATTTTCAAAACTAAAATTTCTGAAATACTGTAAATTGCTACGATATTATTGTTTTTTTTTTTTTTTTTTTTTTTTTTTTTTTTTTTTTTAATTTTGTACATATTTGTGTGTGAAATATATCTGACACTCCTATATATTTATTTAGCTTCAAGTTGCGTGGGTATTGCACCTAAATATTTTCAAAAATATACATAAAAAATCTAAAAAAAATGGATTTAGAGGCGGAGCCACACATTATTTCAATTTTCTCCTAATAAGCCTTGCGTGTCATTCCATGCATTTTAGACAGGCCTGTAACCCACTATCACAGATTTTAATAAAACTGCGTGTGTTTGTCTTTACTATTAAGTTGTGATCACCAGCAATTTTTTTTAAACTGCTTGGTAAAATAGCATCCGAGGAAAAAAAAATATATGTCAAAGTTTTGAAAAACTTCCGTCAGTTGAGACTCTTGACTGCTCGGATTTCAAATGAAGCATGGCGTGAATATAATTATATTTAAATATCGATTCGTCAAATCATCTTCGAATATTTTATGCATAATAAATGGCGTATATAACTTATGGGGGAAAAATTACTATTGTGCTTTTGACATTTTAAGCTTGTCTAAAAAAAAAAATTTTATTTAAAATCGTGAATTTTTTTTATGAAAAATAATAAATTACAACAATAATAATAATATAATAAAATAAAAATGAAAAAATGAAAAAAATATATACATTATTATAAAAAGTGCAATTTACTGGGAATTATATTTAAAAGTGTACTTTACTTGATTATGAAATAAAAATAGATTTTAATGAAACTGCGTGTGTTTGTTCTTACTATTACCATATAATCACCAGTAATTTGTTTTTAACTTATAGGTAAAATAGCTTCTGAATAAAAAATTATCATAATTTCGAAAAGCTGCCGTCAGTTGGCATTCTTGATTGCTCGGTTTTCAAACGTAGCAGGTCACAAATATAATTATATTTAAATATCGATTCGACAAAAAATCATCAAATAATTTATGCATAACAAATGGAGTATACAGCTTATGAAAAAAAAAGTACTATTACGCTTATAATATTTTAAATTTATCTAAAAACTTTTTGAAATTTTGAAATCGTGAATTTTATATGAAGAATAATGAATTAATAATAAAAAAAAATTATAATAAAAGGTGTAATTGACAACTGCACAAAAAGTAAAGCAATCTCCATTTAACGTGACAAAATATCTTACATGCAAAAAAATAACCCTAATAGAAACTGTGAAATGTAAGCATTTCGATGTCTAATAAGTCAGTACATTAGGCTAGTAAGTGGCCAATCCTGTGTCGGATTGAAACATTAAGAAGCAACATCCTTAATTGAGCTAACATATATAAGAATAAATTTACTTCAATGATAAAGAAGTTAACTAAGCTCAGTATTTTCATTGCTGGTAACAGTAGAAGAGCACTTCGAACCATACATACTCATGTAAATGAAGTAATTTTAAATACAGTAAATCAAAATGAATATCACACTTACTTTAATTTAAAACGCATACCAGAAAGTTTTCACGAAAATAGTTTAAGGTAATAAACATGAACTAACCGTCATTGCAAAACTCATCATTTTTTAATGTTTACACTAATCGGTGGTTGAATGTTTATTCGAACAGCCGATTGAATATGAATTAATGTACACTCTCATTAAATGCACTTCACTATGGGCTTATATGAGTCTATGGGAGTTTTTTCCAGTAGCGACTCTTTCGAAGAGTGGCGCACTATGTACTGGATCAGTCCATTTAGAACTCTCTATATAGAAGGTAGGGAAGGATGAAAAGAGGAGACTGGATGAGAGTCTGTAGCTTTTCTTCTGAACTCGGCTAAATAGTATGGCACAACATTTCACAAACGGTTTCGCACAACTTTTACATTTGATGTTATTGAACATGTATTATACAATTTCATTGTTCTAATACCGGGTGCTGTTACGTATTGTTTTCATTATTCTTGCATCGATGTAATTACATGATAAATTCAAATAAATATCTTGTTTATAATTGCATTGTTTAAACTAATATAGTAAGATGAAATAGTTGAAATTTTTGAGCTAGTTATTTTTAGTATTATTATTTTCTCTTCCAAAATTCTAATATTAAAAAAAGGGATAATATCACTCTATATTTATAAAAATAATAAACAGAAAAAAAGGAAAATATCTTGCCTTTTTTAAAATTTGGAATATTTTCAACTGTGTGAAGAATTGAGGAAGGAGGGGGGGGGGGGGGGTATAATAAAGATTATTGTTTTTTTTTACTGTAAATTAACAAATATGGGCAGGAAATTTTTAAAACATTAAAATGTTTTTAAACTTGTGTTTTGTGAGCGAAGATGGATTTGAATAGAATATAAATAATACAAATTATAAAAGTAAATGGAAATCTAACAAATTCTCACTCTAAAATATATATATATATATTGCCATGTGAAGAGTTTGGCGTGGTGAGGATTAAAATACTGATATATGGTTATTCTTTTTTATAATAAATTTACAAAATGTCCAGAAATATTTTAAAACATTAAAACGTTTTTTAACATGCATTGGTAAAGCCAAAAATTCTCAACCTAAAACATGCAAAAATGCTAGTGTGTGCATTCGAAAAAATAAAATAAAATAAAATAAATTAAAATAATGATAACATTACATAAACTTTAAATAATAAATATAATTGATAGATAATAATTTTCATTAAAAAAATATATGCTCAGGTTTCAATAAATTTTGCTCACAAAAATCTGTTATTACAAATAAAAACATTCAAAAGATTATAATATTTTTAAAAAAAATTATAAAGGTAATGGTTATTATTAAATATTATTTTATTATATATTTATTTTGAGAAATCTATTAAAAAATAGTCAAACCAAAAAAAATTTTTAGCACATTTAATAAAAAAAATCGCTAATATATTTCTAATGTTTATAATGATAAACTGATAACGATTTTTTTCTTTTTTTTCTGTCTTTCTTTCATTTTCTTTTTTTTTCATTTTTTTCTTTCTTTCTTTCTTTTTTCTTTTCTTTTATTTTCTTTCTTTTTTTTCTTTTTTTTTATATGCAATATATCTTTACAAAAGTAATAAGAAAGATTAAATATTTCTGCCTCATTAAACATTTATAAATTCGGATAATCAAAGAAGATTTTAAAAATAATTATAAGTGAAGTGATTAGAAGAAATGTTTATTTATAATAATTTTTAAATAAATTTCGAATTAAGTTGTTAAAAAATATTTTGTAATGGAAGAAAAATTTTATGAGTCATTTTTTCTTTAGAATGAAATTTAAGAAACTTAATAAATTTGTGCAATGGAAGAAAAATTATAAGTCTTAAAGTCATTTTTCTAGAATGAAATTTAAGAAAATCTAATAATTTTTATAAATACAAGAAATCTACCAAGGGGGGAAAGATAATATAAATAATAATGTATAACATATGTAATAATATAACAAAATAAAAATTGTTATCATAAAATTAGTTACATTAATCTCTACATGAAAAGGATAAAATAGCAAAGGTTTCTGCGTAAACTTATTGGAAAATAGTCTGCATAATGTGTCCTTCGTAAATTTACGAACAAATTGACAGTAACATAAGAATATTCAAAAAATAAAATTTAGCAAAAACTAATTTTCTGAATTGTATATTAAAAATGTGAAGCAATGTAAAACGTATCAAACAAAATCTTATTTTCAAAAGGTAAAAGCAATAACTTTCTTTATTTTAAATATCAACGTTGCGTAATTAAAGCTCCTTAGGGGCCAACCACAAATGATGCCTCGAGTTTTTTCCATATTTTTGACCCTCCTCTCCCCCCCCCATTTTTGTCACATTGCACTTTACTCCCTCCCCCCTCCTGTCATATGTCACACTATATTACGTAAACATACACTTGCAGTTCATAATCAAAGCACTACGTTTTAGATCACATTTCCAATTTTATTTTTAAACTTTAATTATCTATTTTAATAACATTTGTGAGCTGAACAATAAAAAATATTCGTATTTTAGGCATTAAAGTTTACAAAAAAAAAAAAAAAAAAAAAAAAAAAAAAAGTAATAAAATATTAACATGAAACAGCAATTGAAAACAGTAGTATTTTAGAATTTAAAATAGAATTTATTATATTTGGCTTTGAATCTTTTTTATGAACACAAAATATTTTAATTTTAAAATAAATTCATAATTTAATTTGCTGAATTTTAATGACTTTATTCTAACCAAAATGTCACATTTCTTAATTTATTCCCATCCCCTTGTCAAAAACTGGCACAATTTCATGAACTCCCCCCCCCCTCCCTTCAAGCGTGACAACATTTATGGTACTAGACTATAGAGAGAAATCAGACCACAGCCCAGAGTCCAGGTAAGGGGCTGGACTTGAATTCCCCCAGTCTTTTCAACTCCTCTTTCCCCACCTGCAGTAGTAATGGACTAAGCCATTTCATAGTGAGCCACTCTTCGAAAGAGCCGCTAGTCAGCAATGTATTATACATTGCGAGAAGACGTTACAGTGCGTAAATTATCGTATCTTCGTAATTCTTTCAGCCTTCATCATTGAAATTATTTAAATTTAATTTCATACGAGAGCCCTATTTGGCTAGTGTTTTTATCTCATTTCCTTCGCGTATTCTTCCGCTGTCGCAGACTATCTGTTCTCCTTCTCGACGGCATGGAATGTGATGATGTCACGGCGTCTGATTGCTCCTCCCTCATGTATTCACTCCGCCTGTTTATGCCGTAATCTTTATGCAGATGTGTCTTTCCATTAAGCGCTTAGAACAAATTCGAAGTACTTCTTTTAAATGTACTTTTTGTATACGTAACATAAAATATTGACGAAAATTTTTAAACCTGTAATCAATTTCAACATTACGTTTTTACTTTCCCATCATACCTAATATAGGGTAAGTCTTGCAATCATTTTTAAAATAGAATTTTTTTTAAAGTTTTGTTTTGACTGATTTAAACGTTTAACACACTGGAGATTACTAAAAACATATTTTTAGAAAAAATAAAATTGCAATCAGTACGTCTATGTGTGTGTCTGTAAACGCTCTATCTCCCGAACAAATTGAGAGAGAGATTTGAAATTTGGCATGTACTGAGTATATAAGAATAGAAAGATGCCTATTTATTATCAATAACTTCGATTTTCCGTAAAATTTTTTTCGGACTCTCAAAATACTCGTTCTGATGAAAGGTGCATAAATATTTTTTATTTTTCTTAGGAGTGAATCTAAAAGGCAATTCAAAAAAGCATAAATCTTGCATAAAAATGAAGTCGATCGGATAATTAGTTGTCGAGACATTTGTAATCCTATTTTTTACATTCTTCAACTTTTCATGACCCTGTATTTCATTCCACTTCAAATTCAAAGCATATTTTAATTGAAAATGAGAAGCTTAATCAAACGCAGTAAACTGTTAGCTTAATTATCCTTTTTAGAACCCCCAGTTTCATTAAAACGTTTGTTTAATTTATAAAATGCTGTGCAATGGTTTTTTTAAGAACTTTTTGCAATATTTAAAAATTAGATATTTTTCTGAAATAATATTAATACAGTTTATGTCTGTATTTAAATCGTACCACGAAGACGATGCTCCGCCTACTTTATGTGGCTAGATTTTCTGTACTGTGCTTTTATTTTGAATAAATGCAAATCATATGATGATGGGCGGAGTTTAAAAATAAAAAAAGGCAGCGAGGGCGGAGTAAAGATGTAAAAACATATTAACAAGTTTCTGGCGTATAATCCGCAATGTAATATTGATAGCTTGATACTATGCGAAATTTACAATTTGCTAAAGAGCAATTTTTGATAAAAGAATATCAGTAAATTACATTAAGAGGCAAGAATATGTTTTAAACAATTTTTTTATCTGACATCACACTTTTTTTTTCAAATGCTATTTGACTGCTGCTAACCTTTTAAAACATTATTTACATTAAGAATCTGTAATAACAATGATAATAACGATAAGAATCCTTGAATAAAGGGGGAAAAAACTGAAATTAAGATCTAATTTGCATAATTTTGGAGAATTGCGCGCTCTTATTATGACTAATAAGCTATAGAATAAAAATTCTATATAGTATCAGGATATTTTATTTTGTAGTAGATCTTTTCATCTAACATTTTTGTTTCTTTTTATACATTATACATAGTACTATATTTCATTACGGATATAATTATAATGAATTCTCCTTATGCATGTAATACAGAATTTTCTGATGAAAAATGTATGAAATATAAATAACCTGACAGAGATTTCAGATAAAAATGATTTCCTCCAACACTACTTTCTCGCAGATACAGATGGAAAAGGCCTACTTTGAACTATGGTTTAAAATTTATGCTTTATAATATTAATAACTGGAAGGTATAGCAAAGATATCCAAGTATTGAAAATATTATAAATATTGCTTTAAATAATTTGAAAATTTGTTTCAGTTATTGTTTTAAAGCTTTTTTTTAAAGCATTTTATAATTTATCAACGCGTTTCTCTTTTTAACTTAGTTTATCAAAGTTTTTCTTCTTTTTTTAACACTTTCCAACAAAGTTGAAAAGTGCTTAAGCATTCGGTTTGTCTGGCCGTCTGGCCGCGATTTAACTCATTAACTTATTTTTTATATTTTTCATTTTTAAAAATGCCGTCTTGTCTGAGTACTAAACATGCATCTATTTTTTAATATTTCCTCTTGGTAAATATTTATTTCTGACAAAAAATAAATTAAGAAAGTATCAAAACTGGAGATTTTAACAGAACTTTTGGATATGACACAGCAGAAAACAATTTAAAAATAATACCTTTCTGAAACAGCAAGACGCGTTTAATTTCCCTCCTCCCTCCTGCCTTTGTGATGTGTATTTGTAATTTAACTTATTTCATGTATATATTTTTTCATTTTAAAATACGCCTTCTGGACTGGGAGCTACAGACACATCTATTACCTACTGTTTTTTTTTTCCCGTTAATTTTTTTTTTCTGTCCATAGAGCAAAAAATAAATTAAGAAAGGAGCGAAACTGGAGTTTTCAATAAAGTTAAATATGTTTAAAAAATATTAAATTTTAAGATAATATAAGTTAAAAATCGGAAATATGGCATTATTCTTTACAAAAGTGCAAAATTTAATTATTATTAAAATAAAAGATGTGCTTAAGGCTGTTCTTTTCAAACGCAATAGATTTTTAAGAAAATAGTGTCAAAGCGAGAGTTTTAAACCGAATTTATAAGCGAAAGAAGAATAATCACTGGAACAGGAGAAAAAAAAACGTGTTGGTCACGTGATCAAAATCATTTATAACTCAACAGGTTGATCACAAAATGGAAAACAGAATTCTATTCCAAATCGCTTCCTTAGTCACACTTTCCAATTTGATATCTTTCCGTTGAAAAATAAATTTGTGAATATGTCAAAAGGTTTTGCGCTTGTTGAGCAAAGCCACGGCCAAACTCGATCCTTCCCCTTCCTTATACGGCCGTCACAATCACCCCTTAGTTTCGGAATCTTAAAATGACTACAGTCGCCGGTAGATGGCGCTGAATACTGACTGTAAATAATGATTTTTATATATTACTTTTACACAGAAAAATACGAAAAACACCGCTGTAGATGCATTATAAAAGCTAAAGATAATAAAAGTTTTTTCTTTTTTTTTATCTCGGTGTTTTGTATACTAAAAACAGGAAAACTGAAAGATTTGGAGATAAAATAAATAAGTAGAATGCTTTAAGCAAAAGCAGTTAAAAATATATTAAATAACACGCTAATATAACATGGAAAATAAAGAATATAAGTAAATTTCTGCATTTAATTATATATAAATTCTTGATTGCTTGAAACATTGAGATTCTGACCATAAAATATGCAATAATTTTTTTTAATAATATTTACTAGTTTCAAAAAATTAAGGAAATAAAAAAAAAAACTTTTTCAAAACCAAACTTTTTTCGAATCATGACAACATTTTAAATAATTGAATTAGTTTTGCACTAAACTTCGGATGCAAAAAATAGGTACATAAAGTTGATAGCGCACAACTTTAAGAACAACAACAAAAATAAAATTTACAGAGAAATAAAAAAATAATAACAATCATAGATTTTTATCACGTTTAGAAAAAAAAGTAAAAAACAAAAGAAAATATTAAATCAAATATTTGAATTTTAGGCAGTTATAGTATAAGAAATATAATAATAAAAAAAATGTTAGTACAATATTAAGATAATAAGCAAATTCGCCTGTATCCGGCAATCAACTCATAACGAAATATTTTTTTTTCAAAACATAGAATTTTTTTGCACGATTCTTAATCAACTAATAAACATAGAATTGCAATAGAATATATGTACATTGCAAACATTTTTCACTAATCTGGCCGTTATATGTGTTGATATGAAATATTCAAGATTGTAGAAAATAACAAAGTTGCAAATAACATTAAATATTCTAACTCTGGACATTCATAGTGTAAAACTGTATGATAAAATTAAAAGGATATTTGTATGTTGCATAATATAAAAATAAGCAAGCCTTTTAGCCAAGAACCGGCAATCTACTGATATTGATTTTTTTTTCTTTTTTTTTTTTTTTTTTTTTCAAAACATGGATATTTACACGATTTTAAATTTAGAAAATATATATGTCTAGCATTGCAAACAATTTTTAATAAATTTGGCCGTTATAATTGTTGATCTAAAATATTCAAGCGTATCGAAAAATTATAAAATTACATGTAAAATTGCATATTTAGTTATAGACAATCATTGTATAAAAGTATACGATTAAAATTAAAAAATATTTGCGTTTTAAAAAAGGATAAAGAAAGAAAAAGAAAAGATAAAAACGGAAACTTTTTGTCAATATTCGAAAATCAACTCATATCGATTTTTTTTTCAACATGAATATTTATACGATTCTTAATTATTTAGAATATAATGTACACTGAATACAATATAAAATTTAACATATTAAAAATTTATATGTGTTAATCTTAACTATACATGATTATAAAAAAATTACTAAGTAAAATATAAAATTAAATATTCTAATTCTGGACAGTCCGGGTATAAAAGCATACGATAAAAATAAAAATATTTTTACATGTTTTATAATCCATATAAAAAAGCAAGTCTTTTCGCCAATATCTGACAATCAAATCACATAATTTTTCTCTTAACAAAAAAAAAAAAAAAAAAAAAAAAAAAAAAAAAAAAAAAATGCTATTTGCACGATTTTTAATTATATTTCCAGTAAATTTAAATATTGTAGGTGTTGATCATGAAAAGAGAAAATAAAAAACTGATAATAAATAAATAATAATAACATTTTTCAGGCTTCATTATTTTAAAAAATCGACACGTCTTTTTTTTTTCTTTCAATAGTTTTGTCTCCAAATCTGAAGGATATTCACGAAAAGAATTTCTGAAACTTTTTGGCGAATATAAGTGCAGTATGTATGTAACACAGCAAAGAGCTCTTTTCTTCTAAAAAATTAAAAATTGCAATTTCAGTTAAGTTACACTCAAGATAAAAGCGCCCCTACAATTCTCCGGAGAAAAACTCCGATTCCCCGAAAACAAAGCGATTTCGACTTTTTGTTACGGCCGTATAAGGGGAATCGAGTTTGGCCGTGGCAAAGCAGAGCAGTTGAAAAGAGCCATAAATAAAATAAATTAGTAATGCATAAGTGTTTCATTATTGAATTGCTATTACTACTCGAGACATAATTTATTTATCGGGACTTTCGTGTTGATGAGCTGAAAAATTATATTTTTTAAGAATAACTTAAAATTAATTAAATTGTATGTATATTTAACTTCACTTTGCAGATTCCATATTTAGTTTATCTTACATCCATTTTTGAAGTAACATTTTTTTTTCAATAACTTATGATTTTTTATATAAATATATATTGCTCTTTTATTAGTTTATCTTTAGTAAGTTTAAAAAAGCAAAAAATAAAATTTAATTTTGTATTGTGCTACGTAATTATTTCTTTAATTATTTAAAAAAAGTTGTTTTCTTTAAAAAAATTTTAATAAAATATACTGAATGCAAAATTATTATCGTAATAATTCAAAAATAGCATAACTTATATAAAAATTTTTGCACCAAACAAAAATTTTACTAGTTTTTGATCAGACTTGGCTTCGTCGAGAAAATTATTTTCATATGAGATGATTCAAACTAATGTTGATAATTTTGACCCGTGAAGATCGGGAAAAAAGAAATCAGTAGCGACTTCGCACAGAAAAAAAAGGTTTAGGCACGGTCCTATCCTTCATGAAAAAGGTAAGGCCTAAGTCTTTAAAAAAAATGTAAAGCAAGGGCCTGTTCAGATCTCTCTGCCTACGTTCTCCCAGGTGAAAAAATTCCCCTTTTAAATCACTAAGATACAAATAAACAGAGCCAAATAGTCGCATACCTGGGAAAAATGGTTACCTACGCGTTTCTCTTCTACGGCGCAGCTTAGAGACGAAAAATTGACTCTCCGATTTAAATGAAATAGATTCGTCTTAAGCTACGTAACGAATGATTGACAGGTTTCTTCTCCTGCTGGGTCTATAACACTGTATTTATTGCGAGGAGAACTTAAATCCGGTAAAGGCGCTCACTCGCTTTTGAAATTTTTATTCTTATTCGCACATTTGAAAAATTGAAACGGCATTTACAACCTAAAAAATATTATGAAATAAATTTACTGGTATGAGATGAAAAAAACTATCTCAATATTAACTCAAATTTAAATTAATGTAAAATTCAATAGCAGGTTTAATTAGCCTCCATTCCAAGAATCCTTTATCAATATAATCCTTTCATATTACTGAAAAAGCATAAAATTGCCTCTCCTATCGAAAAAGAATTGTCTACATAATAGAAAAGCAAAATAAAACTGAGCTATATCTCGACTTGCGACACCGTCATACCAAAATGCTAGCTAGATCATTTATCATCAAGCATTTGTTTACAAATATACGTGGCCGTCCATTCAACTTTGTCCTTTTATTACGTTATTTGTATTAAAAATTAGGTGCACAAACTGAATGACTCCGCCCCCATTTTAAAAAGAATAATTCAATCAGGTTTCGAAAGGCGTGCCACACTTATATTGAAAATTAAGATGAAACTTGACTGATAAATAATTACAAGCTTCCAAAATAGAATAATAATAATAATAATAATAATAATAATAATAATAATAATAATAATAATAATAATAATAATAATAATAATAATAATAACGGAATGAGACTCACGAAACCTACGACATATTTAATAATTCAATAATACTACATATATAATATATTTATACATTGATTTGTTACATCACATTATATTTTTTAAATGCATAGAATGCACAACATTTTTTGAAATTATTTTTAGCTTCAAATGGTTTAAATTTGACCAGAAATTTCACTTAACCATTTCGAACAGTCCATTTTCTATGTTTACTGTTTGACAAAATTTTATTAATAAATATAGGCAAGGAGTATTCGAAAAGCAGCATACATAAATTAACTCTAAAAACTTGCTCTTTTTGTAGAGACTTACATAGAATCTCTCAGGATTATTTAATTTCAGAATAAAAATTAACTTTTGTCTTGAAAGAAAAAAAAATCAAATTTTAAAATATATTTTAAAATTATTCGTTAGATGAATGGGTGGGTAGTATATAATGAATTGGGTAAGTATGGGAGGAGTTAACAAATCAAATAAATCAATCAAAAATAATTTTTAAATTTGTTTCTGTAATTATCTTTAAATACAAGAATATCCATGGTTGAAAGAAAACCACGAAAAACTCCGAACGATTAGGCCTGCGGACGTGATTAGAGTTGAAATCCCCCCCCCCTCGTCTACCTGCTGCGAGAGAAGAACCTTTCGGCCACTGGTGGGGCGATAGGGGAAATGAATTATGTAGTTGATATTCTAGTTATAAAATATGAATTTACTATTGCAGAAATATCTTCGGTGCTGATGAAAAAATTAATTACTAGTATTCTGCTAATTTTTTTAATTATTATTATTATTAATTAGGCAAATAGTCACTGAGAAAAACCCAAGCAATTATAATTCTGTATGCCATTCTCCGGAGTTACGCATTTTTAAACTTACAAATTTCCTAATTAAAAAGATTTATTAAAAAAAAAAGTTAATTCCCACAAAAATAATTAACCATAACACCCTGATTTTAAGTTTCTCCCCCACACATACACACACATTCAATTTTTTTTTTCAAAAGCAAAGACACTCATATTTGTGACGGGTGTGATTTAATCAAGATTTTCTTATGAATTTTTTCAAAGAAATCTTTCTTATAATTAGTTTATATCTAAAAAAAAGTAATTGCAAGGGTGTCAACTTTCCGTATTTCGGTAAACTTCAACACTGAAAGAACCATTTAAATGATTTCCTTTGTCAACACGCCCCGCCCCAACCCACCCATTCCTTTTAAGAAAATATCCCTAAAGAGACATCGAGTTTTACAAAAATATTTTTCTAAGTTATTTTACTTTATTTGTTATTTTATGGAGAAAACGTGGCATATTTAGTTTGGAGAGGTATTTTTTATAGTCTATTTTTAAAATTCGTTAAGGATTTTCTCAGAGTGTTTAGTCTATTTTTTGACATGACATCGCGGTGCTGACGGACTGCCAGCACAATGTGGGTCCATTGCGCGTAACCTCCAACTAAATATGGAAAAAGAAACATAAAAAGATGAATTTCGAAGCAAAGCACGGTCAAAAAGTATAATTTAGAGTCTCTGGTGGAAATCCGAAGATTATTCCAGAGCTGGAATCATGAGGTTAAATATAACCTCCGAAAGAAGGGGCGCATGTGGCATCCAAACGAGTTTGGTTGCCCCATACTTCGATGTCATTTCACCGACTGGCGTCAGCAAAAAACGGAGAGTGTAAAGGCAGCATGGTACCAAGAAGCACAGAAAAGGCATAGCATAAGGTATCCCAGCCCACGACTAACTCTAAGAACCAAAAAAAGGGGGCCACATAGCTCACTAATTTTGGTGACAATCACCTGAAACCCATTCACCTTCGAAGCTTCCCATCGGCTAACATAGCTGCACAGGTCTCGCGTTTTACTGGCATATGTTACCGGCCATCTGGACCGCACTACCAAACGAAGTTCCTGTACACACTACGCTCGCGCAGGTCCACAACTCCAGTAAGTAAGTTTTTCGGTTCATGCCTGGTCTAAAAGGGGGTCAAGTTAAATTTAGAAAATTTAATCAACTAATTGCTGAATAAAGCTGAAAACTGTGAGGTGACATTTAGCGACCATTGCCGGCGGCGAGTTCCTCACACACTAGTGGTCGAGGGTAGAATGAGTCAAAAAGGGGAAGAAAAGGTCTTAAATAGCCGAGGTACAGTGAGCAAGCACCTCTTGGCCAATAGGAGAATGAGGAAGGCGTGGCCTATCCTCAAAGATGGAAGTGACTTCTACAAAAACTAAAAAATCTAAAATTTAGAAAAAGATAGAGTACCCAATTACAATTTACAAATAAAATTTATAGGAAAGTAAAGGGAAATCGAAACAATAAACAAGTAATAAAAATAAAGTTTACAATTAAGTAGAAAAGCTGAAAAACGCGACTTTATAAAACTATAGAATGCTGCATGACGTCAGGGGTAAAGCCAATTCTAGATGAAAATTTCTTTCAATCTAGGGAAAATAGAATTTTTCCCGGGAATTCTGCTTTAAGTGACAGCGGAAGGATTCCTTCTGGATGTTTTAGAACATGGGATGAAGTTATAAGAAAAGAATAGCTAGGGCCCGTTTCCGGTTTTTTCCAACTGTTCCGTCATAACGCCTAATGGCATATAAAGCAGTATTCCGCACGGCAGGGACTGACCTATGAAACTTCATTGTAAGTTTCTTGATTTTAGTAAAAATCGGTTTAATTTTGAGGTCACGATGAATGACGTCATTTCGTACATATCGGGTTGCTTTGGTAAACCTACGAATTTTTTCAAGTCTGGTTTTGACTGTACTTCCATAAACAACCAAACCATAAGTTATGATCGGTCTGACCATGGATTTATATGGTAACAATTTATTTTTCATTGACAGGGGGCTGTTCCAAGCCAAGAGGGGATTAAGGGAGCCCAAGGCGCGGTTTGCACGATCCAGAGTTTCTGAGATGTGCTTGCACCATGTTAATTTAGAATCTAGGTGAATACCTAGGTACTTATAATCTGACTTCCAGAAAATTGGTTCGTCATTCAGTTTAAAATTTAAGTTAGCGATGGGGTTTGAACGTTGGTTGGTGAAAAGAATGGTGGCACTTTTGGCACTATTTACTTTAATTTTCTTTTTTTAAACCAAGCCGAAAGGATATTAAGATAATTTTGAAGTTTAGAAAACACTTTTTGTGTTTGAAAAGCATGGCTGTATCATCGGCGAAAATTGCTAAGTCGATATCAGGCTCTTTAGGAATGTCGTTAATAAAGACATTAAAAAGAGTGGTACCGCTTAGAGAACCTTGAGGAACACAACTAGCAATTGGTTTAGGGTTAGAGTAAGAACTTCCTACTCTAGCAGAGAAGGATGTATTTTTAAAGTAGTCTGCGTAGATTTTAATTAGTTGAGCCGGAACTCTTAGTTTGATTAGTTTAAAAAGAAGTGCGATATGCCAGACTTTATCAAAAGCCTTTTGAATATCCTGAAACATTGCTCCCGTCACCCCGCCGGACGTGAAACCGTCATGAATGAGTTCAAAAACTCTCCATATCTGATGGGTTGTTGAGTGACGGGCTCGAAAACCGAATTGCTCCAGTATCAGCTCGCCATTAGAGTTTAAGAACTCCTTCAGGCGGTTGACGAGAACATATTCATAAACTTTAGAGAGGCATGAGAGCAAAGAGATAGATCGAAAGCTGGTTGGGGCGTGGCTGTCCTCCACCCCACGTTTCAGTAGGGGAACGTCAATAGCCTTTTTCCGGCAACCAGAAAAAATATTTAAAGTCATCATGCAATTAATTAAGAGAACAATACAGAGAATAAATTTGTTAGGTAAGTTAATGAGCATATTGTTAGAAATACGGTCCTCACCCGGAGACTTATTCTTTTTTAAGCCTGAAATGTACTCCCGGACCTCAGTAGGCGTGGCCGGGGGTAGCGTATTTGGTGTGTTTGTGTTTAAAAAATTTTGAGCTGTGGTCTCCAACACAGCAGCAACCCTGGGGTTTTCCATACGAGAATTAGGTGTAAACTGACTTCTAAGAATTTCCGCAATACCTTCAGCCTTTTCGGTGTTGGTATAAGCCATGTCATTTGGGCATGTAATGGCCGGAAAGTGTGTTTGTGATCTACGAATGCGGGAAGCAGTCTTCCAAATGGTGTTGTCTTCAGTCAAAAGAGATTAGACAAGAGTGTTCCAGCGTTCGTTTCTAACTTTGAGATAGCAGCCTTGACTTGCCTATGAAGATGATTTAACCCTTTCAGGGGCAGTGTTTGCAGTCTGCAAACACTTAATATTACTGTTTCAATTGCGAACTGGCACCAGTAAAATTTTAATAAAATTTCGATTTTACAATATGCGCGAAAAACAGCGCTGGATTATTTACAAATAAGTCTGTTCTTAAAATGTGGTGTGAATCAATTATTTGAACATTTTTGGAACAGAAATACCTTGCCCCTGAAAGGGTTAAATGGGTCCTATAAGATTGCGTACGATAGATCTGCCACATCCTGCGAGCACGATTTTGCTCGGTTATCAATTGTCTGATCTCCTCCGGAAGTCTTAGAAAATAACATGCACACACACAAATAAACAAAAAACATTTAAAAAAACATTGTTTTTACAGAATGAAGAATGGGTATGTTTTTAATATTTCATGAATTTATATCACCATTTTTTGAACAATTTTTCACTGAAATATGTTGTAATAAACTCTCAAATAATAATTTTTTAGTATCCTTAAGACATTTTTAATTCATGAAATGCGGTGCTATGATTTTTAAAAAAGACCTTTCTGCAATATTCAAAAATTAGATATTTTTCTTACATAATATTAATACAATTTACTTCTATATTCAAATCATATACTTTACCTACTTTATACAGCTAGATTTTCTCTACTATGCTTTTACTATGAACAAATAAATATCAATATAATGATAGGCGGAGTTTACATGTAAAAAAAAAGCGAGGGCGGAGCACATATGTAAAAACCTATTAATAGGTTCTTGGAGTACAATCCGTAATTTAATATTGATAGCCTTGATACATTAGGACTCAAGAGTAATTTTTGATTTATAAATACAGTAAATTATATTAAAAGGCAAAGGCATGCTTTAAACAAATTTCTTATCAGACATAGATAGTCTTAGATATCTTAGATAGTCTTTGACTACCTCTTTTAACATTATTTACATTAAGAATCTATAATAATAATAATAATAATAATAATAATAATAATAAACTCCTTTAATAACGGGGAAAATTGGGTTAACGATCTAAGTTGCATACTTTTGGAGAACTGCGCGCAATTATTACGACTAATACTTATAAGCTATAGAATAATATTTCTATATAGAAACAAAATATTTTATTTTTTCACAGATCTTTTCATCGAATATTTATGTTTTTGGCAGGAGAAAAACGGATATAACAGCGAGGTAATGCTCCTATCCACACAAGTTTTGAGACAAAAGTTAGTTCACAAGAAAAATATTCAATTTATGCAGTGGCTTCTAAAAAGTCTTGGGCTAAATCTTACCGATAACTTATGAGGAGATCTAACAGGACGAATTTATAAAAATGGAAGGCATTTTTCCTCAGCATCAGACTCAGATCTATGATTCAAAAGGAATAGCACCAAAACAATCCCGAACAGTTCCAAAAATTAATAATGTCAAGGGATGGTGGAATATTTGCAGTCATTAAGCTCAGAGGTGCGTGCGTGATATATTAAATATTTGTTACTTCGGCTACTATATTGAATTTACCTTGCTGTCCTTATAGTTTTTACAGAGGCAAAAATAGTTGTTTTTTGTGCAATTACTTTATTTTCGTAAAAAAATTTTAACGTTGATTTTTTATTTATTTATTTATTTATTTATTTTGTCTATTAGCTTTTCAGCATGCTTAAAAATATTATAAGAAAAAAAGTTTTATTTATTTTGAAATTATAAAAAAAAATAATAATATTTTTTACTGTCCTTGTAGTTTTTACACGCACTGTAGCTCTACTTTATATAGTTTTCTTTTATGTACACAACTCTTTTTCGATAGGAGGGACAATTTTATTATTATTTAATGTAAGTAATGTGAAAGGTATAAATAGATAAAGCTTTCTTGGGATGAAAGCTAATTAAACCTGCTATTGCATATTATATTAATTTAGACTTGAGTTAATATTAGAAAGTTTTTTTCATCTCATACCAGTAAATTTCCTAAGTAATATGTTATAGTTTGTAAATGCCGTTCTAAGTCTTTGCAAACTCTCAGTCGAAGATTTCAAAAGCGAGTGAGCCCCTTAGTGGTATTAAGATCTCCTCGCATTGTGTACAATACTAGGAGGGCTCCGACCCCCTGCTCGCTACGCTCGCCAGCCCACCGCGTAATCGCTTCGCGATGTATAGACGGAGCTCTTTACTGATTGGTCTATTCGACTCATGGAAAGTGTGGTCCATCCGGATGCGTTATTTCCGGAAACCTTACACATCAGCATCATTCCAGGAGTCATTCCTGGAGATTTGTTTAAGGCTAGATTTTTTACTATAGAAGGATACAGTGACACACATAGCTATAAATAAACAGTATAAATGGCAACACTTCTTAATTTTTCCAGAGTGTGATTGATCCAAGGCAAACAAGTTTGAAACCGGAAAATGTGTATAAGAAAACCTGTCTTTTCTCAACATTGTACTTATTAGATTTCATTTTAAATTCGTTTATTAAATAAAATTTCCAATTGGAAGCATGTTTGCCTTGGATCAGACTCCGGAATAATTAAGTGATGTTGGCAGCTATGTGTCTCATATTGTTTGATCCAATACAGCTGAAATGAGTCATTAATGAATGTTCCGTATTTCTGAAAGAAGAATCGAGATTTTTGGAATGCATATTTTCGGCTGAGTTTCAATCTCGAACAAATTTTCGGCAGCACTTTTGCTGAAAATGTTAGGCGAAATTCAGATTTAAACCAGGAGAGAAGAGGAATTTGGATAGACCTCTTTAGTTATCCTCATGCGAAAAGTTGACAGTAGTGCTGCCATCTCCTAAATACAAATTTAAATATGTCGAGCATTCAATGTAAATTGAACAGTATTGAAGAGCATTCAATGTTGTTTCAATGTAAATTGAACATATAACGTTTAGTTGTTGTAGATTTCAAATAATCGAGGCTTAAAATGGATAAATAATAGTAAACAGTTCCGTGCATGTTAAAGTACCTTTGAACTCCTCTATGAAAAAAACTAGAAAAATAAATTTAAGCAATTTTTTGTTTTAATCTATTAACTATACTAAATTTTTAGTTTATTTTTATGTATTAACGTCATCTCTTAATGATTTTATTTGATTTGTCAATTCGCAATAAATAAAAAAACTACAAAAAATTTAGTAATAAAAGAAAGGTTTTTAGTATCATCATCGAGAGCTGGAAGATCTGTGCTGCCATCTGTTACAGACAAATTAACAGAATGCTGCAGCTGAATAGAAATCAACAGTTGTTGAGAGATTTAACAGAAAAATATTTTTTATCGTTGAAATCTTATCAAAATGTTTCAGTCTTTCTTCTCATTCAAATATTTTTTTTTTTAAATTTTCTCTTTCCGTATATTTTCTTTTACCATTTTTAATTAAAAAAAATAACTAATAGCTTTATGCGATTTAAATTATATTCAATATTCTTTTTTTCTTTTGAAGAAATTTGATCAATAGGTTCGCTGATGTTAAAAAAATCTTTCCTCTATCATCGTTTATTATTATTATTATTGTTTCTTTTTTTTATTATAATTGATGACTTGCAAATTAATACACTTTTTCGGTTCTTACGTATTAACGCACCGCAGCAGAAGTTGCGCTAATACATCAATAAATAACAATCTTGTTGTTGGCACGCTCACAAAAATAGCGTCAAAAATTAGCCAAAAAAGGCACTAAAGCACAAAAAAAATGACGTCAAAAATCAGCAAAGAACAAGAGTCGAGTTGGGATTAAGTTAAATAGTCCCGCTGTTGATAATTTCAAGCCGCCGATAACTATAATAACGGTCGGCACTAAATCGCACAAAGCTTAGGGATAAACAAACAAAAGCTCCTCCCATATTAATAACGAGTTTCATCTACAGGCGAATCCTTTACAAAATTTTTGCTGGGCCCTTTAAATTAATTTTAAAATTCTTTTTGCTTCAATGAATTGAAAACATTCTTCACCATGTTCTTAAAATAAAGAAAATAATAAAAGTTGTAATGTATTATTTTTGTGACTACCCATAACATTTTCATTTTATAATATGCTATTATAAGTTAGTAAATTTTAAATAATTTTTTTAAGTAAAATAAATAATAATAATAGTAATAAAAGAGAGAGGGAGGGTTGATATATTTTAATACTAAATATTTAATTTATATGCTTTAACATTGAAGTTATGTTTTTAACCTCAACTTAGGATTAGCCTATACATTAGCATTATTTATTTATTTGTTATTAATTTATTGTTTTACTTAAAAGAAATGTATTTCAGATTTACTAGTTTACGATGTCATGCAATAAATAAATAAATAAAAAGTTGCGCTGGTCAGAGAAAAATCCATGTTTAATTATTATTATTATTACTTAGGAAATCAAAGAAGACCTTTATTTTATTCATTATTTTTGCACCTCTTTAAAAAACAACAACAAAAAAAAAAGAAATCCCCAGAATTTTATCTTCATACTAATATACTTAATTTCTAATAGTTTTAGCTATCAATTACTTTCCAATACTTTTAGCTAAGTGTTATTTAAATTTTGCATTACGCTAAATTTGTAAATATATTTAAAAACAAACCTTTTTAATACATTTTTAAGCCCAAATACACACACACACACACACACACATACATATATATATTAATTTGACTTGCATTTAAATATATTTAACTGAAATAAGTTAAATAAATTGTTCATTTTTGTAGTTGTTTTTTGCATGAAAACTAATTTATCTTCTCTGATAATTACCAAAAGTGGATAAAATAATTCTTTTATAAATATTTTTGTATCAATCTGCCTATTTTATTTATAAAAATCATTCAAATAATTAAGTAAGATTTGGATAAAGGTATTTGAAAGTTAAAAAGCTATTATTAGCTAAAATTATTAGAAAGTAATTGTAAATATTATTTTTTCACTTCTTTTCTCTTTTATTTAATAATAATTCAAAATTATATTTATATATTTTTCTCTCTTTTTCTTTTATTAAGCATAAATTCAAACAACTACTGCGAGAAATAAAATCCTAGGAAGTTCTCGAATTTGAACTTTTCTTGTTTATTAACAGGATTCAATAATAATAATAATAATAATAATAATAATAATAATAATAATAATAATAAATCTTATTTGAATTCTTACAGAATTATAATAATTGAGTATGATTTTTCTATTAATGCATGACATTAAAATTAATAAATCTCAAATAATTTTTTAAGTAATAAATAAATAATTAAATAAATAAATAAATAAATAAAAAGAAATAACAAATAAATGAAACGTACTAATATTAACAGATGTTAGCTATAAATCGAGATAAATCATAAAGGTTTTTGTTTGTTTGTTTGTTTTTGCTCCAAGGGGGAAAACTATTTATGTTAACATTATATTGCACAAAAATATACTTGAATAAAACTTCAACATAAAGCCTATAAATGAAATAGTTGATATTAAAGTATACGAAAATAAAGTAATCGCACAAAAAAACAACTATTTTTGCCTCTGTAAAAACTATAAGGCCAGCAAGGTAAATTCAATATAGTAGCCGAAGAAACAAATATTTAATTTATTACGCACGCACCTCTGAGCTTAATGACTGCAAATATTCCATCAGCCCTTGACATTATTAATTTTTGGAACTGTTCGGGATTGTTTTGGTGCTATTCCTTTTGAATCATAGATCTGAGTCTGATGCTGAGGGAAAAATGCCTTCCATTTTTATAAACTCGTCCTGTTAGGTCTCCTCATAAGTTATCGGTAAGATTTAGACCAAGACTTTTTAGCAACCACTGCAAAAATTGAATATTTTTCTTGTGAACTAAAGTTTTGTCTCATAACTTGTGTGGATAGGGCATTACCTCGCTGTTATATCCGTTTTTATCCTGCCAAAAACAAAAATATTCGATGAAAAGATCTGTGAACAAATAAAATATTTTGATTGTATATAAAAATATTATTCAATAGCTTATGAGTATTAGTCGTAATAATTGCGCGCAGTTCTCCAAAAGTATGCAAATAGATCTTTATCCCAATTTTCCCCGTTATTAAAGGAGTTTATTATTATTATTATTATTATTATTATTATTATTATTATTATTATAGATTCTTAATGTAAATAATGTTAAAAGAGGTAGTCAAAGACTATCTAAGCAGAGCTGCCAACCTCCGGCCTTTTTTAAATAATGAAAACGTACTTTGAACCAGAAATTTTTTTTAAATTAAAAATGTCTACTATTAACTCAGAATGCCGTTTGAAATTTACTTAATTTCGTTGACTCAATAAATTTCTGGTTAGAAGTACAATTGTTTGATTTTTAAAAAGCCGGAGGTTGGCATGTCTGATCTAAGGTATCTACGACTATCTATGTCAGATAAGAAATTTGTTTAAAGCATGCCTTTGCCTTTTAATATAATTTACTGTTTTTTTAAATCAAAAGTTACTCTTGAGTCCTAATGTATCAAGGCTATCAATATTAAATTACGGATTGTACTCCAAAAACCTATTAATAGTTTTTTACATCTGTGCTCCGCCGTCGCTGTTTTTTTACATTTAAACTCCGCCCATCATCATATTGATATTTATTTGTTCATAATAAAAGCATGGTACAGAAAATCTAGTTGTATAAAGTAGGTAGAGTATACGATTTGAATATAGACGTAAATTGTATTAATATTATGTAAGAAAAATATCTAATTTTTGAATATTGCAGAAAGATCTTTTTTAAAAATCATAGCATCGCATTTCATGAATTAAAAATGTCTTAAGGATACTAAAGAATTATTATTTGAGAGTTTATTACAACATATTTCAGTGAAAAATTGTTCAAAAAATTCATCTTCACGAAGCTATTAGCGGAAAGTCTTAGAAGTCAGTTTACACCTAATTCTGTTATGGACAACCCCAGGGTTGCTGCTGTGTTGGAGACCACAGTTCAAAATTTTTTAAACACTAACACACCAAATACGCTAACCCCCGGCCACGCCTACTGAGGTCCGGGAGTACATTTCACGCTTGAAAAAGAATAAGTCTCCGGGTAAGGACCGTATTTCTAACAATATGCTTATTAACTTATCTAACAAATTTATTTTTTATATTGTTCTCTTAATTACTTGCATGATGACTTTAAATATTTTTTCTGATTGCTGGAAAAAGGCTATTGTCGTTCCCTACTGAAAAGTGGGGCGGAAGACAGCCATGCCAATCCAGCTTTCTCTTTGCTTTCATGTCTATCTAAAGTTTATGAATATGTTCTCGTCAACCGTCGGAAGGAGTTCTTGAACTCTCATGACGTACTGATACCGGAGCAATTTGGTTTGGGCATAGGTCCCCCATTATGACGGTACAGTTGGGAGAAACCGGAAACGGCCCCTAGCTATTCTTTCTCGGGATGATAACTTCATTTCGTGTTCAAAAACATCCAGAAGAAATCCTTCCGCTGTTATCTAAAGCAGAATTCCCGAGAAATTTTTTTATTTTCCCTAGATTGAAAGAAATTTTCATCTAGAATTGGATTTACCCCTGACGTCATTCAGCTTTCTGTAGTTTTGTACAGTCGCGTTTTTTAGCTTTCCTAAATACTTGTATTTTTAATTTAAATACTTGTTTTATTGTTCCTATAAATTTTATATTTGTCGATTGTAATTGGATACTCTATCTGTTTCTAAATTTTAGAAATTTTAGTAATTGTTGAAGTCACTTCCATCTTTGAGGATAGGCCACGCCTACCTCATTTCCTATTGGCCAAGAAGTGCTTTCTCAGTGTACCACGGCTATTTAAGACTTTTTCTTACCCATTTGGCTCATTCTACCCTCGACCGCTGGTGAGTGATGACCTCACCGCCGGCAATGTTCGTAAAATTCAATTCACAGTTTTTAGCTTATTTCCGTAACTTAGTTTCTTAATATTTTTAATTTAACTTGACCTCATTTTAGACCTGGCAAGAACCGAAATACTTGTTTACTGGAGTTGTGGACCTGCGCGAGCGTAGTGTGCACAGGAGTCATCGTATGGTAGTACGGACCAGGTGTCCGATAACATATGCCAGTAAAACGCGGAACCTGTGCCGCTATGTTAGCCGATGGGAGACTTCGAAGGTGAACAGGTATTAGGTGATTGTCACTCAAAATTAGTGAGCGATGTGGCCCCCTTTTTGTGTTCTTAGAGTTAGTTGTAGGGCTGGGATACCTTACGCTATGTCTTTTCTGTGATCTTTGGTACCATACGGCCTTTACATTCTCCTTTTTTGCCGACGGCAGTCGATGAAATGACATCGAAGTATGGGGCAATCAAACTCGTTTGGATGCCGCATGCGGCCCTTTTTTCGGAGGTTATATTTAACCTCGTGCTTCCAGCTCTGGAATAATCTTAGGATTTCCACCAGAGACTCAAAATTATACTTTTGGACCGTGCTTTGTTTCGAAATTCTCTTTTTATGTTTACTTTACCATTTTTAGTTGGAGGAAACGCGCAGCGGTTTCACGTTGTGTTGGCACTCCGTAAGCACCGTGAAGTCATGTCATGAATATTGAGTAAAGAAAGTAATCACCACAGTGTATAACTCACTGTGTGATGAGATCACGGTGCGTAAACCACCGTATCTTTTTACTCCTTCTCAGCCTTAAACAGCTATAATCTTTAAATTTAATTTCACATCTTTAAGAGGTTAGTGTCTTATTACCCATTTCCTTGATTCCAGCACCGCGATGTAATGTCCAACATTAAAAAATATTTTTTCAACTCACACCAGTAAATTCTTTCAATAATATGTTATTTATTTTTAAATACCGTTCTGTGTGGTAAAAAGATTATATACATCTACTTTAATAACGAGTGAGCGCCTTTACCGGTGTTAAGTTCTCTTCGCTATATTTCTTGGAATAAAAGGGATTCAGATGGGAAACACCCATCCG
The DNA here is from genome assembly GCA_964019185.1 of Maratus speculifer. Taxonomy (NCBI): domain Eukaryota; kingdom Metazoa; phylum Arthropoda; class Arachnida; order Araneae; family Salticidae; genus Maratus; species Maratus speculifer. Next base: position 5,480,351 of record OZ025302.1, on the reverse strand, counting down.
CTGCAATAAAAAATTCAGTTACCATTGGATTCGCTTAAAAATTGCGCCACCTAGAGAGGGACGGCAGAAAATCTGGTATGGTTGTCATACGACTGAAGCATTTGGCAGCTTATCGCTTTTTTGGCGACAAAGGGAAAAAAATGGGGTAGAGAAGATTAGGGATTGTTTGTAAACATTTGTATTCACAGCGGCTGACGACTTTATCAGTAGTCGGCAACCGCGTTTTAAACTGATCGAATCAGTTAAAAAAATAATAATTCCTTCATTCTTGATTTTCCGTGAAAGATTAAATAACAATACCTTTTTTTTTAATTAAAAACAAATCTTTTCTTCCCATTATAGAATTGTTTAATTAATAATAATTCTCAACAAATAGCTATGCAATCTGATATGTAACGATCAAGAAATAAGTAATTTTGAAACTCTATAATTGTAATGTAAAATATTTTATTTTTTCTGAGAAGTGCTGGAGAAAGGGCATCTTCGTGCAATTTCTTTCATAAAAAAATATATTCTGTTCTTTAAATTGTTCACTTATAATCATTATTAAAACGCTACACTTTCTTTTTTTTAAATAATGTTTTATTTTCTCTCGTCCCTTACTTATTTTGAAATTTCTCATCTTGACCGTCCTTCTGTAACACAAAATTCAGTTTTTTATCCCTTAGTAATGAGTGTTTTTTTTTTAAAATAAATCTCGTTACAGGAAACTTTTACATTATTTAATCACAGAAATTCTGCAATGAAATATGGCAACAATTATTATTCTGCATTTATGAAATATTTCACATTCTTTTAGCCTCCGATGTTATTTCTTTCAGACAAGCTAAAAAGTGTCGTGTCAAAAATTGTGGCTTTTCTACTCAACCGATTTTGATAATTTTATTTATTTATTTTTTTTTTTTAATGAAAGCTATTTATTTGTAGTTGTGCTCATTTTAGCTATTTTTTAATTTATTTCCATTTTTATATTTTATTTTTAATTTTAAATACTTTTTACGATATTTCTTCAAAATGATGGCAACTCAGTTTAGCTTTTCTCTCGATAATAAAAATTTATTTTCCATTATCACTTTCCACCAGTCAGGAGCTTTATTTCATCAGTGAACATGTCCTCGCATTTAAAAGAAAAAAGTTAATTGTTTTCGTAAAATTTAACCACAATAAAATGATTGCGTATAATTATGCACTAATTGAGGGGAAAATATTTACTGAGAAATAATATTAATAATGTAAATAAAATAATAGAAAATAATTTATGATAAAAAGTCTAAAGCAAAATAAGAAAAATTTCAAATGAGGAAAATGTCATTCAGCTACCAGATAAATGGGAATTACAATGTTATTACGGATACCTTTTTCATATTACTAATAACAGTAACTTTTAAAAAACATTTGAAGACAAAATGACGTCACTATTTAAAACATCACATTTTTACTCATAACGATACTACATTTCAATATTTCTTTTCATTATGGACACTGAGATTGAGATTTTACTTTCAGATGACTTCAGTTAGTGAAAATAATGTCATAGTAAAAATGAAATTAGTTTTTTTTTAATAAAACTATTTTTCTGTGAGTGCATATAAAATAAAATTTCTGAATTTCGCCGGCACTTAGATTACAATTTTAACTGAAGATGTGCGAATATTTTCATGCAAAATTGTAACTGGCAAACTTGACATTAAGTTTGGAAATATATTTATTATACATTGATTCAATAATGTAGTTAATTACCTTTGCCTTTTTTAAAAACTAAATCGATCGGGTCTTTTAAACATTTCATTCGTCGAATTCAACGGGATTCCACTCGTTTTATTATTAAAATGCATTTTCTTTTTCTCAGAGTCTATAAAAAAAGCGTTTAAACTAAAGAAAAAAACCGCTTTTGATGAATCTAATCAATGAAGAAGTAGCACGTCAAATTGTATTTCTTTATTATTCCTCAATTCCAATGTCTCAGAGAGAAATTGCTAATCAATTGGGTATTTCACGCCGTTCTATATAAACACAAGAAAAAAGAAGTTAGTTCGTTGCATTCTAAACGGGGTCGCCCTTCTAAAAAACTTCTATCGATTTTTTTTTTTTAAATCGGAGGCGAAACTGAAATCTGCAATAGCAGAAAAAAGGTACATTTAAAAAAAAAGTACATAACAAGTTGAATGTAGATACATTCAACTTGTTATGTACCTTTTTTTAAACACAAAATTTTAAATTCATAAAAATGTGCATTTAGTGTGACTTATCAATGGGTTTGTTCGCAATAAATAAACAAATAAATAAAATCTAATTTTTTAAAAAAGTATGAAATTTTTAAAGTCACTAAATTGTAACGAAAAATAGATTTGATCGAGAAGATTTGAAAATCACTTTTTTTTAAAATTAAAGACTTTAAACTGAAATAGAAAATATTTTCTCTCATTTTTACCCATTGAGAAAAGAAAAATTCTTGTATATATTCTTTTTATTGTACTGCTTCAGTTCTAAAATACATGTTTTAAAAATTCTTAAATTCTTCTTGAAAATTAATCCATTTACTTAAAAAAATTCCTATTTTTAATTTATTAGTTGCAATAACAATAATGCATGCAAATTTTATGTTCAAATAATTTTTTTACTTTGTTTCATCACAGAAATTCTGTAATTAAGGCAAAAATTATTTTGTCCTTAAGAAGTATCTCTTGCATTCTTTTTATACTACTTTTATAATCACAAAATTTTATATTCATAAAAGTTTACTTTCTTTACTAATCTTTAATTTCAAATCACTACTATCAATAAATTTGTTTGCAAATTTTTTTTTTTTTTTTTTTTTTTTTTTTTTTTAAGTGAAAGAAAGAAAAGTAAGTATTTTTTAAAGTTATTCAACTGTAATACATAATTTTGTTTTTGAGAACAAAAAAAAAAAAAAAAAAAAAAAAAAAAAAAAAAAGGCCATTGCATAATTTTATTAAAAATTTCTAATTTTTTAAAGTATTCACTTTTGTTTGCCATTACTTAAAGCACAATTTTTCAATGCAGTTTAATCAACTTTGTGTAGATATTTTAATATTTATAATTTTTATTAAAATTTCTTAAAACTTTCCTTTTATAATTTCTTAACATTTTCCTTATTTCTTAAGAACAGAGAAAACCACCATAAAACTCTAAACAACAAACAATATTTATTGAAATACTGAACCTGTAATACAAGAAAATAATATTTAAAATACACATGAAGTAAAGAAAAATAAATTTTGTAATTAAAATAAAATAAAAAAAAATCCTCAGCTTATGAAAAATAAAAAGTGTAGATATTATCCTTTTGGTTCAGAATATAATGCAAAAAAGCACTTTACGGTTTTTTTTAATGGTAAATTTGACATTCCTAGTCAAAGTGTCTTTGACGGCTGTAAGGAAGCGAATCGCCAGTAACAGCCAATCAAATGCTTGGAAATCTGATGACCGCAAAGCCTTTTCTTGAGTATCCAATGAAATGCTTAGAAAACAAAAAAAAGGCAGGCGATTTTTGTCGCTTGAAATTTTTACATGTAGTAGCACTTTAAGATGGCAAAATAATATTTCTTTTCAAACAGCAGTAGTATTTTTGCGTGAATATTAAAAAGAGAAATAAAAGTTAACTGAAAACAACTTCAGATTTAAACGACAGATTTAAAATGTCTTACAAATTTTTATTGATTTTTTTTTTTTTCTGTTTAAAAAATACTAATTCATTTTATATCTACTGTAGATTGCAACAGACTAATGCAATAAAGAAAGGTTGTTTAGTGGTTAAATATAAAATTATCTATTTTTAACTTATAAGTTATCTTGAAAATATTCTCTAGTGTGAGTTTTAATTTAAATGTACATTATTGTCGTAGTCAAGGTCACACTTTTAATCATACGCTGTTTTTGACAAGATACAGGAATTGTTCTCTGCATTTTGTATAAAGTATACCATGTTTATAAATATTTCTTTCAGAATTGTGTTAAAAATTATTTCATTTAAAAGCACTTTAAGCACCTCACAAAAAATGCAACATGTAATATTCTAGAATTTGTGTATAATCATAAAATGTATGTATATGTATAAAATAAGCAATCCTTACCAAGAGATTGGAAATATGTTTAATGGAAAACAAATATTAAAATAATTATAAAACATGACAACTAGAATTCTAACAGTTCCAGTTGATCGACTAGTCTTATTTTCGTCAGTAGGTGGTTAGTCTGGATAGCTCCGCCCCAATTATATTATATTTTCAGTAGTTTTTGAAAGGCGTTCCTCACTTTCAGATAAAGTAAAATAAAATTTCCTTCATAAATAATCAAGTGCTTCCAAATTAAAAAACCTGCTAAAATAAATACGGAATAAAATATTTACCATATTTTAGAGTACTTTTAATAAATTGGATAGAACTTTCACCGTAATTTCCATTCTTAAAAACTTGGAACAGATGTAGTATTCGATCGGGGTCCGCCTTCTTGTTTCCTTGATAGAACCTATGAATATTTTATTCTTAATTTTTGAACAATTCAGGAATTAAACATAAACAACACCAAATTTTTAAACTGAAAACAATCATTATTTGTAAAAAAAAAAAAAAAAAAAAAAAAAAAAGAAAAATAGGAGAAGATGAGAGAAATTCATAATTAGCAAAAAATTAAATACAAAAATTTTAAAATAGTTAAATAAAGCAAATATTAATTTAAAAACGTATACATTCCGAATTATAATAAAAAATGTTTCAGATATCGTACATATATCCCTTTCCAGCACATTGTGCCCAGCCCCCCCCCCCCCGAACACACCTAATTTTAACTCCAAATTTGGTAATGACGCCAACAATCTTTTAATAAATTTTGCTTTTAAAATGAAAGCTTAAAATAGGGAATTCTTAAATTTTAAAAATGTCGTTTGTAAATTCCTGTGTCAGTCGATAATTTCTAATTTTACTAACAGAATTTTCCCGTGGCGGAAAATGTAAAAAAAAAAAAAAAAAACAAACAAACAACAAAAATACTCTTACAAAAATGACTCTTTGTAATTGCATCGGTTTAGTGGTTAGCTCATTAAAACCCCTTGGGGGTCTGCTATTAATAAAGATTCAAGCAAGAAATTTTTTTTTAAACTTTTTTTTACGTACCATTAAACTTTGGTAGGGAAAAAATTTCAAAAAATGTTTTGCCTTATTTTGCTATAACATAATAATTTTTCGTAGATTCTGAACGCAATTACTTGCCACTGAAAGGTTTAACTAAAGTCCACGATGTTGGTTATTAATGTTATTTTGCAGGATTTGGGGATTGGACATACATTCGGCTGAATATTCTCTACTTTTTTGCGTTTGAGTGTTCATGAAAGAAGCATTAAATTTTGTAAGTATTTGGTTGGAAGTTCAGCGAAGTCTAAGCTTATATTAACCTCGATGAGTTTTAAAAATTTCTTTTTCAATCAGTAAAACCGAAATTTTCCTTAAATAACGAAACACTATTTGTGTGAGGGGTAAGAGAGTGAAGATGTTGTTCTACAGAAAGTGGTGTGGAATTTCAAAGACCTAAAGATATTCATCGTAACGAAACAAGTCCGTACGAAAAAATATTAATTTTTGATAAAATATTTTATCTTTCACACCATAATAGTTTCTAAGAAATATTATTTAGATTATCGCATTGTTTTTTTTTTTTACATTGTCTTGTACATAATGCTTTCTTAAACTATAATCAAGAAGCAAATGTTTCTTGATATATAATCATCATTATTCTAGTAGGAAATTTACACTAATATGTAGCGATAGCAGGATTCCTTATGGTAGGACTTGAAGTAACTTGGGGCTTTATCCCTAAAGAGGGATATCCCCCCCCTGTTTCCTCAAATGCTCAGGGAAATTATCGTTAGCGATATGATAATGCGGGTTATTGAAAATGCGATAGCCTGCTTTTCGCTAGTATATTCTGTTTAAGATTGCTTCTGAAATGAAATCAGTTACTTAATATTTATTTACACTGATTAGAACGTCTAAGAACTTTCATCAATTGTTAAAAAAGAGTTTCTGGGAATATTTGCATGCTAATAATCAATACAAATGTAGAAATATTTTCGAATTGGAAAATCCCCACCCCCCTCCCTCTGTGCCAAGAAAGCTAAAACGATACAAAGGCAAAAGAAATCACCTTTTTAAAAATATTTTTGTCCTTTGTAACCAATCATCCATTTGGGACAAAATAAAATAATGCATCTGTAACTCATTCTAAACAGTATTGCAACTAATTGACGCATTAAAAGAATTTTATGATTCTTATAAGTATTGTCGGTCGATAAAGGATTAATGTGCTTTTGCTTTATCATCCAACACTGTCCTCAATTCGTAACGCATTAAAGTCGATGATAGTTGGATATCGAAATACTTAAGTACAAGAGCTTTTATTGACAATTTAACTGATCAATATGTTTGAAAAAACTTTCAAATAATGTCTTTTTTTCATATCTTTTGCAGGATTTTAACCCTTTAACGATCATAGCATTTTCATTGCTAAGATGTCGAAATAAATGAATGATACCGGTAATTAAGAACAAATACATTTCTAAATAAGAAAATGTGATTTTTCACATACAAAATAAGAGGGCTATTTTTAGATAAAAATACCGGTGTGCGTATATATATAGTGTTGCGTATCGGAATTGAAATTTTGTAGTTTCGTGGCGAAACCAATGAACGTTAAAGGGTTAAATCGATTTTTCAAAATAGAAATTTTTTCCTAATTGATTCCGAAAATTGCTCAGATTAATGCAAAATTTACAATAAAAATTTACTGGTGAGAATAATAAATCATGATTGAAATATAGATGCCCGTATGGCGTACGGGCAAATCGTGAGAGCGATTAAAATTATTTTTAGTTGTAAGATACAATTTGAATCTTTATACTAGATCCTTCAATTTTTCTTTCTACTTCATAGTTTTCGAGATATGATTAAAAATTTCCAAATTTCGCCACTACACGACATTTTCCTGTTTTTTTTCAATTGGGACCCATACAATTATTATGCTAATAGTTTTTTAGCTTTATTTTTTGGGATGCTTGCATTTTTTTCATTTCTAATTAATGTAAACATTTCAATTCTTTAACAAATATAGCTTAACATGCGACGCCAACTAAAAAAAATGTGTCAAATGGTCAATTTTCGTCCAAAATAAAAGAATTTTTCGCCATAACTTTATAACTAATATGCATAGAACGATGTACTTTATACGAAAACATTTCTTGAAATAATATCTATCTAACGGTGTAAATTATGTCAAAATCCCTTCAGTAAAACTGGACGAGTAGGTGGAAAACACGAAATTTCCGTTTGTATTTTATATAAGTACATAAGTAGATAATATTCACTAGGGATAGAACGAGCATCATAAATAGTCGGCGATCGTAAATATTTGAATCAGTCTTCGAGCAGTAATCTACCGTGATAACTGTTACAACCCGATTTTAAAATACTGGCGTTTGCTAATTGCTAGACGGTGTTTCGTTTGACGACAGTGTTGAACAATTTTAGAATTTAAATTACCACTTTTCATTCTTCAATTTTTCAATTTTGTGATTTCTACTCCCCCTCCTATTGAACATACTAAACCAAATGCTTACATCTGCATCCCTTATTATAAGAGTATTTCTGATAAAGTTTCTGGCATTTTAAGATTATTCAATGTTGGTGTTTATTTTAAGCCAATTAATGAAGTTAGTTCTTTTTTTTAATAGACATAAATTTCAATGCGATAAGTCTAAATTACCCATTGTTGTCTATGTCATTCCCTGTGGAGGTTGTGAAAGTGTACACATCAGTGAAACTGGCAGATCTTTTGAAATTCGCCTGAAGGTGTTCTGAAAAGTGGTAATTTAAATTCTAAAATTGTCCAACAGTATCTTCAAATGAAAGTAATGTTTCTTTAAAAACTCACACCGTAAAGTAAGACAAGAAAATGATATATGTAAAAGGGTCCAAATTTCATGCAAATAGCGCTGCACAACCGAATTTTAGAATTCATGAACGGCTGCTTCATCATGAAGACGCCGTGAAAGTTAAATTAATTAAACAAAGAGCGTTTTATAAACACGTTTTTCTTCAACTCCGGTTATAGCAACACTGCGCTTATGACGACATTTTTTCTGGTCCTGAGAGTGTCGGGATAACAAGGTTCGACAGTATTTCACCATGCTTATATTCGCGGTATTTTTGATTTTCTGTTTATCATTTTTCAGTTTGAAACTATTTTAGCGAAAATTTTCTTTTTATCGTTTTGTTTTTGAAAAAGTTGCACCGAAACATGCAAAAAAAAGTTATTTTTGCCATTTTTATTTTAATGTATCACTTGTAGCATAATATAAGTAATTTGATATTTTAAAGTGATGTTACATATTATATAAATCATTTAATCTTCTGAATTTTAAGACTTATAATGGTCAGTAACAAATGATGCACTTCTTTTATTTTAAGCCTTGCAAGGATTTTATTTAACAACTTGTTTCCGTTTTCTTATAATGTAACCTTTTATTTATATATTAAAATATGAAGAATTAAAAAAAAAATCATTCTGAAAATATATCCTAATTATTTTCAATAGTTGCTATTGTAGCAAATCTTCCCATTACTGGGGAGGAATGATAATCTTACAATGGAGATTTGATACACTGCAATGTAAATTTGGAAAAAAAACAAACAGATGCTGACAATTCAATTTATATTTCATACCATTTTTACTTCTATCTCCAATAAAAGAAAATATTGTAATAGAAAATTTTTCGACTTCCGGTTTTCGACGGATTTACACGTTTCAGGGGTCTGAGATTCCAAAACACATGTTTTTACAAAATGTCTGTCTGTGTGTCTGTATGTCGCCATTCTACCATCAAAAAGTTTATGAAGTTATGCATAGAAAAGAACCAAATTTTTTGTGAATATCTTTGGCTGTGGCAAGCAGGTCCTCTTCCAGTTTTGAAATATTCCGCCAGAAGGGGGCGCTGCAATTGCAATTTTTGTGCCATTTTCAATATTGTACCGACCAAAAGTATATGAAGTTATGCATCGAATTTAACCAAATTTTTTGTGTAAGGGTATGACTATGGCTAGTTGGTCCTCCTTGAATTTGAAAATAATCCGCCGGAAGGGGGGCGCTGCAATCGCGATTTTTGAGCCATTTTCAATATTGTACCGACCAAAAGTATATGAAGTTATGCATCGAATTGAACCAAATTTTTTGTGTATGTGTATGACTACGGATAGTTGGTCCTCCCTGAATTTGAAAAAATATCCGCCGGAAGGGGGCGTTGCAATCGCGATTTTTGTGCCATTTTCAGTATTGTACCGGCCAAAAGTACACGAAGTTATGCATCGAACTGAACCAAATTTTCTGTGTAAGTGTATGGCTATAGCTAATTGGTCCTCCCTGAATTTGAAAAAAATCAGCCGGAAGGGGCGCTGCAATCGCGATTTTTGTGCCATTTTCAGTATTGTACCGGCCAAAAGTACACGAAGTTATGCATCGAACTGAACCAAATTTTTTGTGTAAATGTATGGCTATGGCTAGTTGATCCTCCTTGAATTTGAAAAAATCCACTGGAAGGAGGCGCTGCAACAGCCAATTTTCTGCCATTTTCAATACTGCACACCACCTAAAAGTGTATAAAGTTAGTCCTAGAACCGAACTAAATGTTTTGTAGGTGATTATTTTTTGGTAAGGCAAGTAGGTCCTCCCTGAATTTGAAAAAAAAATCTGCCTATCATTCTATTGTCCATCGGCTCGTGTAGAGACGGAAATTCGTTTTTACTCCGATTAATTGATTGAAACAGAAATTTAAGATGAAAACCAAAGTTCGTATGGTATTGAATTAAAATTATTAAAACATTAAAATGAATAACTATTTTTTTTAAATATTAAAATGCACGTATGAGATAGAAGAAAGTTTTGGGATTGGCACATCCAACTAGTTAGAGATAACTCTTGAAATGTTTAAATAAAACTAAATAATTTAGATAGCCTTTTTTTCTTATAAGTTACGAGATTTTCTTTTCTTACCTTTAATACAAATAACGTAATAAAAGGGCAAAGTTGATTGGACGTAATTTTTTTGTAGTAGGCAAATGTTGGTTGTGTTTATGACGAGTGTCTTTCTTAGGGAATTTAACACGATTTTACGCAAGGAAATCCACGGTTTGAAGTAAACCACAGAAAACTCCGAACAATTAGGCCGACCGGCACGGCTGGGTTCAAACTGAGCACCTCCCGTCTACCAGTTTTGAGTGCAGAACCTGTCTACCACTGCTGGAACCGTGCTAGGCAGACAATAAGGGCATACTCATTTGATTGGACAAAGCTGGTAACAGACTTGACAAGATTTAAAAATATATGCTAGCCTTATGAAAAATAAAAGTTGTTGATATTATTCTTCTGGTTCAGTGCATAACTGAAGCGTTAACAGAAAGAAACAGGGGTTGAAGGAAAAATTATCGAATTAACATGATTCTGATAAAACCATCTCTCACAGAAAAATGAAATTAAAAATTCGTCAAAAGAGGCCAGATAAAATTGTTCAGCTGGGTTTATCTCTAATTTTCATTTATTTTTAGTTGCTAAAATTTCCTACTTAACTTCGAAATCTACTTGTGCCTGTACGTCGAGTCGGGGAGAATTTCTTTTTGTACTTCTAATGTTTATATTAGAATTAAACATGATTTGAAATTGTAATTAGCATACTGTTCAACAAGACTTCATCTTGGTTACTGACAATAGGAAAGTTAGCAGCATTATTATTTAAAGATCTCAAATCTGTTACTTATACTAAATACGCACTCGGCAAAAAATTCACACATCCTTTTTATTATTATTATTATTATTATTATTATTATTATTATTATTATTATTATTATTATTATTATTATTATTATGTGTAATTATATGTGTATGTGTATGCGAAAAGATGAGGAAATGTTTTAAATTTTGATTTTGGTTTTAATGTCAGGGATTATTTGGTAAATAATGTAATAAATATGAATGTCATTTTCATTTGAGAAATAAGTTATCACATAATGGGAAGAAGAATATTGAATATCAGTAACCTCGATTAGACGGAACCATTTTTTCGGATTCTCGAAATATTCGTTCTGATGAAAGGTATATAACAATTTTCGAATCTTTTATTTTAAAGAATAGATGCAAAAAGTAATAAAAAACAGAAATTTTGCATAAAGAACAAAGTCAATCGGATAATGAGTTGCCGAGATATTTTTAATCCTATTTTCCACATGCTTCGATTTTTCATGACCCTGTATTTCATTCGAATTTCAACTCAAAGGTATATTTTAATTGCCTGTAAGATGCTTAATCCGACGCAGTAAACTGTTAGTTAATGTAACTATTATTTTATTAGAGTTATAAGGACTTTTACGCAAATCGGTACACTTGAATAGTTTGGCGTTTTAAATAATTTGTCGAAATTGGTTCATCAGCAATTCATTAATAGAATATTACTATGTATTAAAAATATTTAAGTACTATACGTTTAAATTTTATTTTAAAATTGGGATGTATTTTATAAATAGTTTAGACTTTTTTTTTACTTTAATATTTTATATTATGGATATCCATGAAGGATAAGTATTAAGGTGTCCCCCCCTCCCAACGACTAGTCTAAATTAATTTTATTAGTGGTGATTTGCTGCTTATTATAATTTTCCCTGTATTTATGACTTCTATCTCTTACAATAATTAAGTCACCTTTAACGATTTTTTTAAACATATGTGGAATTGGAATGTGCACTATGCTGTTAAATTTCTATTGCGTAACCGACATTTATTTAAAATTTATTTAAAATTCACTTTTAAAAATAAAGGCTTGATAATTTTAAAGGTAATTAAAATAATTTGAACTTTGAAAGATACACTTTTAAAGATAATTTAAATTTTTAAATATACTTTGAAAGATACACTTTTAAAGATAATTTAAACTTTTAAATATACTTTGAAAGATACACTTTTAAAGATAATTTGAAAAGTTATTTAAAAAAATTATTGGCATCAAAAACCTTTAAATGATGTATCAAGCAACCTCTTCTTCCCCGTACGACGGACGGGCAAATTCAGTTACGTGGTTAAAGGAATCTTGTCACAAAGCTTCTTTATTTAAAGTAATGGTGTGAAACGCAAAATAAAATTCTTAAAATTCTGAGACTTGAAATTATATGTACAAAATAAAAGATATTATTTAAAAATACTTAAAGAAGTAGTGGCAGGGATATGAGTTCGAGACATAGTCCTTTCAACAATGTTACCTTCTGGAAATTTCCGAGAGAACATCTTTTCACCAAAGCCTGGTTTTAAAGCGTGTAGAGCTGAACAGATAGAAATTACAGCGTCACTGGATGCTTTACGTGTTTTAAAATTTATTAATTTAGATGGCAATGAATTGACAATATTCTGGAGGTGTTATTGAATTATTAAAGGTGCCCTGAATTATCGTGAAAGTCTTATTCCTTTATTATTTTCTTGACTTTTCTATTATGGAAGCTTATAATTATTTATCGATCAAGTTTCATCTTAATTTTCAATGTAAGTGTGACCATCCCTTTCGAAATCTGATTGAAGTATTCTTTTTAAAATAGGGGTGGAGTCATTCAGTCTTTGCGGCAAAGAGGGGAATATTAGTGGGCGATCATCTTGAATAATTAAAGCTCTTGTTCTCATATTTAATATTTTTATTGTGACATTATGTTAGTTTAAAAATGATAAAAAATATATCGTTAATTATTTTCATCATTTAGGAGTAACATGCTTTATGAACTCTGATATTTTATTCCTATAATTACTGAAGAATATTTTATGTTGCTTACTTTTGTGAGGTGCTTGAAGCAGCATTGAATAAAGCAAGTTTTAGTACAGATTCAAAAGAAATATTTATTTGCATTTGCACATAAGGAAGTAGTAAAGTAAACATCAGAAGTAAACATCACCAATCGTGTGCCGAAGTGTATCATTAAAAGTGAGATATACTTTAAACCCTTACCCTTTCCGGCACGCTGTTCCCGGTCTGGGATACCTAATTTTAATTCTTAACATTCAAACGGCACCAGTAATATTTTTCTAAAATTTCGTTTTTACAATAAAAGCTTAAATTAAGGATTTCAAAATATATAAAAAAAATCGTTTGTGAATTCCGGTGTCAGTCGATAATTTCTTATCTTACTAACAGATTTTGCCTGTGCCGGGAAAAGTTAAGGCCCCACAATAGTCACTGAAAAAGACCCGGATGATAATGTAAAGTCTACGGGAGCGTTTTTTTTTTTTCAAATATTTCGCTCAATTTTTAATATTTTTGCATGATTTTTTTTTTCATAGGATAACTAAGGACGATCTACAACCGGCCTAGTTTTTATTTTTTTCGATTTTGCTTGCATATTTTTTATATTATGATAGTTTCATTTTCAGAACCGGTTTAAAATGGTTTTGAAATTTAAAGTAATAAAAAAAAAATCTGAAAGCAAAATTGAATAAATAAAAACTAGACCGGTTCTGTATCGTCCTCAGCTATTCTATGCAAAAAAAATCATGTAAATATATTAAAAATTGAGCGAGACATTTGAAAAGAACGTTCCCATAGTCTTTGTATTTCATCCGGGTATTTTCTGCGACTAGTGCAGCACTTTAACGGTCGCATTAAATTAAGGTTCCATAATTCAACTTGATTATTGCCTCCCCTTTTTTGAAAAAGAAATATTCACCTGATTTAATGGCAAGTAAAATGATATCAGGATAAAGACGATTACGCGATTATATAAAACTGGTAGGAATCAAACAATTCTGAATAAAAGCTGTGAAGTTCGCAGCCCGTTAATATGATGGGAGCAAGAATGAAGGGGTTAACTCATAAAACTGACATATGTAAGCAAGATATGATTTATTCTAACTATTAAGTTTAGTACGGTACTTATCTGTGACTGCAATAGAGGAGATACCTCTGTTGAAATTAAACAAGTCGGAAAATAATGTACACTTTAAGTTAAAACTTATACCAGGTAAATAATATAGAAAACTGATTAGTAAAAGAAGTAAAGTTCGTTGTGTACGAATTAACCATCTAGGAAAAAATTACAGCAGGTCTGCGGCTAAATCATCCGAGCTGCAGAATTAATAAATTATAGAGATGTATTTCTAATATCCAGCAAATGGAACTATTTATCTGTGTACCTGAAATTTTTTATGCGTAGTACAGTTGATCATTTTTGCAATCGTCTAGCCGCATAAGTATAGCGAAAACGCCCCCATGGTCGAGTATCGATTAATAAAATTCACGATGAGAAAAGAAAGAAAAATTAGTGTTTTTAGCTTCTGATCTTGAACTGTTCTTGAGATAATAGTGAAAATATGCGCCGGCACTACTATTTTTCAAATATGTTTTTCTCAAAAAGTACAAAAGTTAGAGAAATGAAATCCATGCCAATTATTGAAGAATATATCGCTTCACAATGTACATATTTTCGCAATTTTACACAAATTTTTACATGCAAAAGCAAACAAAAATATATTTTTTAAATTATTAATGTAGTAATTCTATACTTACAGCAACCAGAAAATTACGGAATAATAATCAAAATATGTACTTTTAACAGAAAAAAATCGTTAAAATCGAAGATGTGCTTTATGAGTTATAGTAACAATAATGCTAGCAATTTGCTACAAATTTTCTAATTGCCCTTGTTTGTAACTATAGAAATATGATGCTATCAATACATTGGTCGATTCCTGAAAATTTTTTCAGAACTTCCAACATAGGAGTGAACGCAATAGATAGTATTTCATACGAAATCTACCTAAATTACGTCCGTCTGTCTGTGTGTCTGCTTGTCGACCCGAAATAATTGAGATAGACACTTGAAATTTGATTTTTACTTAGTTTCTAAGAATGGGAATATCAGCAACTTCGATTATACGGAATTTTTTTATTCGGACAGTCAAAATATTCGTTCTGATGAAAAATGTATAAAAATTTTCAGTTTTTTTTTTTTTTTTTTTTTAAAGGAGTGAATGTAAAAGACAATTAAAAAATATATAAATTTTGCATAAAGAATGAAGATAATAGGATAAAATTTGAAAAAAAATTCAAAAAATCAGTTTCGAAGGGGTGCGGATACTTCAAGGAATTTTCAGTTTGGAAGCATTTCATAATTTTTTTAACGTAAAGGTATTAGAAAATTAACAATAAGTTTTTTATGTGCTTTCGCAATTATGTTAATAAGCTGCACCTATAGATGTTGTTCAGTCCGTCAGTCTGTTTTTTTTAACGTAAAGTTATTGATAAATTGTCAATGCCATTTTTTTTCTTTTTACTATGCAAGTGTGAAACGCCTTTTCGAAACTTGATACAAACATTGTTTTAAAATTAGGTGTGAAGTTAAGGAGACATTATTTTTAAAATAGGGGTGGAGTCATACAGATTCTTCATATAATAATTTTAATGAGGCAGATTTTATCCGTTAACTGGGATAGATAAAATTCTGGCTCGCAAGCATAGGTACAATAAATATTCATAAGGATTAGAATTAATTTTTTACATACATACATATAAAATGCTGAGAAAGTTTATTATATTAAATATTGAAAGAACATGCAAATGGAATATGATAACGGTGTATCTAATCAAATTATCACGCGTGACCTGATGAATCAGATAGCACAGTCCGGTATTGGAGAAATTTAAGAATTATCCATATTATCTCGAAAACTCTGAGAGAAAGCTAAGTAAAAAAAAAAAAAAAGAAAGAAAGGAAATCACAGAGGATAGGAGAATCGACGTGGATAATTTTCACTTTAGTATGAAATGAGGCCTTATAGATAAATCAATTTTTATTAAATGTCACAAATGTGTTTAGATAATTAATAGATCATCACAATGTCCGACTCCAATAATAAATCGAAGATGCCATTAACAAATAAATCTAACATAAGCAAGCAAGATAACAAAAAAAAGTCAGTAAATAAAGTAAGTTAAGTACGATCAATGTATCGATTATTGGTAGCAATAAATGAACATCTTCTCTTACACTAATGGTCTTAAAATTGTTTTTATCACGACTAAAGAATAAAATAGTTTTTTTAATTATGCATCTTTTAAGTTAAAACGCACACCAGAAATATTTGACAGTGCAATATAATAGTAAAATAATAAAATTTGGTTAAATATGATAGATTCTTCAATCATCTTTTCAATAAACCGACAAGTGGTATAACCTACTTGTCGGTAATTTTATAAAATTAACCCGCATGTCTACTGTTTCAAGCAATGGGAGTATGGAGCTAGGGGTGGGCGTTTCTGCTCTTATTGAAAATCGAAAACGAACTGACAAGCCTTTCGCCGCTACCTCATTCTTTCTCATGCTACGTAATTTCATTGGATTGTACATTTGGACTCCATTCTCTGATTTAGCCAACCAGCATGTATCGTACAAAAGTGCTTGAAATTTGAGCGTTTGGTTGATTGAAACTGCCCAGGCTTGCGACAATGTCCTCTACAAAACATTGATTTCACAATGATAAGATTAAAAAATAATAAAAAACATTGATTTTTTTTATATTGAGAATAAGATAAAAAACATAGTGTCTGGTTGGAAATTTTAAATTATATGTTTCATTATTTCGCGTGATCATAAAATAGCAAAAGTTTTTGTTTAATTATATTTCTTACTCATTCTTCTTTCAGTTATTGCCCATTAGCTCAGAAATTTGCATTAAGCACATTATATAAACTATTTTTTAATTATCTTATTAAAAACCTTTGGTGTTTTGATAATTTGAGGATTTATCATTTATTTATTCATTTTAACATAATAAATGTTATAAAAAATTAAAAAAATAAATGAAAGCTGCTTTCACCACCCTCCTCCCCTTTCGCTCTATCTTACGTCATTCTGTGTTCAATTACATGCACAGAGTTGCAATTTTTCATAATAATTTTAAAATCTTAATTTATTTGAGTTTAGTATAAAATCTCATTTCGTTATACATTTTGCGGTGTAAATTTATAACTCCGTTTGAATAGTAAAAATATGTTCTACTATGTTCAATACTGCTTTTTTTTCTTTTCTTTTCTTTTTTATGAATTTGTTATTTTAAGTTTTAAAGTTATTATTATTATTTGCAATTTTCCATATATTATGAATTACTTTAATACAGTTTTTCCTATATATTTCACAATTACTACATAAACATACTTGTTCATGACGGCAAGTTATCTACATTTGAGATACAGGCCCTAAAGGTGGGCACGCCCTCCGTGGAGGTCTTTCTAAGGGAACCTAACCGATATTTACGCAAGGAAATCCAAGGCCCGCAGAAAACCACGAAAAACTGCGAACGGTTAGGCCAACGGCCGCGATTGGGTTCGAACCCAGCAGCTGCCGTGCACCAGTTTAGGAGGCAGAACCTCACGGCCACTGGTGGGGCCCTAGATTTCATTCATTTAAATAGAGCCTTTAAATTGCTATCCACTGAATGATACACAATAATGATTTTTTTCCCCTTTTCAATTACACTTATAAAAAAAATTTCTTCAGTATTTCAATCATACATTTACAAAGTACTATATGGAAATATTTTCTCAAATCACTCCACTAAAGCCACACTCTTTAATTAATTTGAATAGGGATATATGTATTGAAGCACAAGTATTTACTCTTTTTCTTATAATTTTTATGATAAAAATATTAGATAATAAATAAATAAAACTACAGTAAATAAATAAATATATATACATAATAAAATGTAGTAAGTAAAACATGTTGCAACTTTATTTATGAGTTTCTGTATTAAAATCAAGCTTTTTTGGATGTTTCAGTTTTGAAAATTTGTTGTACTTCTCTTTTTTTTATGCTTTTTACCAATTTCTCCCTTTTTTCCAGAACTTATGTTTAATAAATTATTGTTTTATTATTAATTATATTAAGAAATATAAATTCCCGTAACTTAAACTAAAATGTTCATAATTTAGATTAATATTATTAATTTAATAAATTAAGAAAGCATTAAGTTATTTTTTTAAACAAAACATTAATTTAACTTATATACTAAATTTATTAACTATTTTAAAAATTAATTAGTAGTATTTATACAACCATTAATATTTTTCTTATTTTATTTTATTTTATTTTTATTTATCCCATCACCAATGACCATTCCCCTAGAAAAAATCTATTTACAAAAATCACTCAAAAACACAAGATTTAATTAAATATTATTTAATAATAGTATTAATAATGATAACGAAGAGACATTGTACATATGCATAAAAATTAATATTAATAGTATAAGGTTAAATAATTGTGCACATGTAGATTTTGATTTCTTTTTTTAAGCAGAATCATAGTTTGCAAACTTGCAATTCAGAAAGAGCATGATATTATTAATTAACTACATTTAAAGAGCAAGAAAAATATTATAAAATGTCTAATAATTATATAAATAAATAAAATATTCATTTACAGAATCTTACATAATAGTAACTGAAATTTTAAAAGATATATTTATTTGCATTTATATACCTTGTAATAACTATTACATAGGTTACATAATGATTTTCAAACAATTGATTGATAACCTAGTAGCGTAAATAATTACTCAATTTTTTAAACTACATTTAATAAGATTGTTTTTTGTATTTAAATTAAAAAAATCTCAAATTTAATTTATTTTAAAGATAATATTAAATTTCAATTTTTTTTTTTTTTTTTTTTTTTTTTTTTTTTTTTTTTTCAAGTGCCACCTCTATGTACTTTGGTTTGACTCTCGCTAAAACCAATGAATATTTTCAGTTTTACTAAGGTAATGATAACTATTGAAAAAAATACTATGTTATTAAACAAATAAGAAATTTAAATCAAATGTCAGCATTTATTTTTTTTATTTATTCCAAGTGGTGGTATATGTATGTGTGTGTGTGGTTGGGGGGGGGGAGTTTACAGCACATATCTTACAGTTTCTCAGCTACGTTGTCTTTCTTTAATATAAAAGTATAAAATGCTAAATAACAAAAAAGGTAATCATAATTAAAATAATAATAAAAAATATTTTTTCTGCCCTCTTAGGCTGTGAAGATTTGGGGAGTTAAGAAGTATTAATAAATTTCTAATAAAATCAGCACACATAACTATAAAGCTAGTATAAGTCAGCGACTATTTTTTTTTATTTGAAGTATCAATATACATACATATAGAATATTAATGTAAAATATAACAAGTAAGAAAAATCATGCATTAAGCATTGATTATGAAGCACTTTCCAAAGTTTCATGAAATCTTTAGCAAAGCAAGTGGAAAAGTGTCTTAGCAGATCGCACATACGGTTTCATTTAATACTTTTTACAAAACAACTTATCCTTTTAATTAATAAATCCAAATTGTTAATTTATAATTATTAAATTCTTACATACATGATAGCAACAACAACCTTAATTTAAAAATAATTATAAAAGGTAGTTATTTATTTTAATCAAATTAAAAATATTCAAATCAAACTATTTTTAATAAAACCCAAATTTTTTGAAAATTTTAAATAAAAAAAAATATGCGGAGATATAAATCTAACCTATATATAAATATAATCATAATGAAACGATTTTATGGAACGACTGATTTCGTTTTATGGCGATTTTTACAAAAATATTGAATATTATGAGGTAAAATGAACTAGCTATATTAAAATCATACTATAATCTATATTAAAATCACACCACAAACACTAAACTCCACCTACTTTATTTTGAAAAGATGCATATCATATGATGATAGGCGGAGTTTAAAGAGAAAGAAAGCAGCGAGGGCGGACTACAGATGTAAAAAAAAAAAAAACACACACACACATTAATAAGTTTCAAGTGCATAACCCATAATTTAATACTGATAGCTTGATACTTTGGGAAATTTAGCGTTTATTAAAGTGAAATTTTTGGTGAAACAAAAAACCAGTCAATTACATAAAAAGGCAAGAATATGCTTTTAACAATTTTCTTATTTGACATCGCCTTTTATTTTTCTCAGATAGTCGTTTGCTACTTTTAACCTCTTTTAATATTATTTGCATTAAGAATCTATAATATAGTGTTGGGTAACTTATGTATGAGGCACGATTCTTTGCTTTATTGAGAAAGTGGAAAATTCAATTTTTTGGTATCAAAATAAAATGTGTAAATTTTGCATTTTTACAAATATTAATACAATTTATATTTTTACAAATATTATTACAAATATTAATACAACTGGTTGATTTTTAAAAAAAATCCTGATTATCTCCAAACCTGATAGAAAGTGAAGAGAAAATATCAATTATAAAAACTTGATGAGCAATTTTTATTTTGTATGACATGATATTTTACGTTTAAAGTTTTCATAAAACGGGAAAAGCTAGGAAATATAAACATTTTGATATACCCGGAGACATCAGGACGTTGCGCTTATAAAAATCAACAATATTTTATGAAGAAATATGGCATTACCAGGCAAATGCACTTAAACTGACAAAGGTAATATAAGTAGGCAAAATATAATTTATTTCAATATCTAAACGAAATTAAACGCACTTAGTCTATCCATCAGTGGTATGTATTAGACGAACATTCAGAAATATGCTCATGTACTAAAAATTTCATTCAACTAAATGGCTATAAAAAAGGGATGTTTTAAATTAAAACTCACACCAGAAAATATTTTTGAAAAACAGAATAAATAATAAATGTCAATCTTATGTGGTGTTAATCTTTCATTTAGAGTTCGAAAGTATCGGCAGCTGACTAATATGTTCAAGCAGCCGATAAAATGATATTAGAAAGTGCAATTTATTGTGATATATCACAGTCGTCAGACGTAGTGTTTAGTAGGACATGGAAAATTTTCGATGTTTGTATTTCGTACCTCCAAAAGACTTTTATCATGACAATGTCATGCTACTAGTGTCTCGGTGTAACTCTGTTTTTTATGGAGATTGTAGTCACCCAATTCAACTCGGTTCATCAAAGGTAGATTTGGCGAAGTTTTGCTAGTTTGGCAAAATGTTGTTTAGCAAAGCATAGAAATGGCATATCGAAAACAATTTATTGAATTTTGGTTGTATTTTAACAAATATTGTCAGTTTCATTACTTAGTTATTTTATAGGGGTTCGGTAAACAATTTTCGAAATTTATTTGGAAGTGTAAAATTTGACATCCCCATCCTAGCCATATTAAAAGTATAAAAATCGATGATAAGCCGTAATAAAACATTTAAAAATAATTATTTTCTGTAAATAATAATTATTAATAACTATGCATAATTAACCATATACCAAGTATGTATATTAATTAAGGCAGTAATAATATTATTAATAAAAAATATATTACTATATTTATTTCTTAATGCATTATATTAATTAATTATTTTATAATAATATTATGCATTATCATAACCTCTTAAGATCCAAGTCAAATATTATGAGGGACTACAAAAACAGCTTAAAATACAATACCTCCATAGATGTATCAGTCTATATATCGTTTCTTATGATAAGCACGCATTTAATAACAAAATCTAGAATTAATTTTAACAATTCTAGATGCATTTAAATTATATTTAAAGGTTATGTAGTGTCTCCATAAGGCGTCAGGACTGAGGAGGATAATATAATGAATGTTTTAATAATCAATATTTATATTAATAATATTATTATATAATATAAAACTATGTTATTAATAATAAATACATCATTAATAATACATTTATTAATACATTATTATTGTATTATTAATTTTATAGTTTCTTATTTACTATTTAATAATTATTATTGGGTGTTATATACACAGTCCAGTCACATTAATGTGACCACCACGTACTTTCTACGTCGACGTTAAATAACCAATCACAGGAGGCAGGTGGCAGCACAGTGCAGTTGAGGGTATATAAAGGGTGTGTGAGGGCTTCGGAAAACATTTCAATCGTTGGTGTAATGCAGAAACGAAGTGATTTATCCGACTTCCAAAAGGGCATGATCATTGGCTTTCGGGCCAAGGGTGGAAGCATTTCCGAAACGGCTGAGTTTGTGAACTGTTCGCGTGCCGTCGTGGTAAAAGTGTAACGTTCATGGCAAAATGGGACTGTCCAAAATCAGCGACGTGGCAAATGTGGTGCACCACGGGCCATAGATGACAGAGGCGAACGACGGTTGCGGAGATGCGTTCGGGCAGATAGACGGGCTACCGTTGAGCAACTGACCACCCAAATGAACCAAGGGGCTATCAAAAGTGTCTCCCAAACTACTATTCAGCGAACATTACTGCATCTGGGCCTCCGAAGCAGACGCCTGGTTCGTGCACCTATGCTGACTGCTGTTCACCGACGACGAAGGCTGGAATTTGCACGCCAGTACCGCAGCTGGACATCCACTGAGTGGCGACAGGTAGCGTTTTCCGATGAATCGCGCTTTATGCTCCATCGGACATATGGACGTTGGCGTATAAGGCGTGAAACCTCTGAAAGCAAACATCCTGCAACTAATAATACTAAGGAATACTGCAATAAACTACCTCTAGTAATTAGATATTTTATGTTATTAAATTACGACATAAAAATATTGTAAACGTAATTTTATCCGATGTTATTACTGCATTAAAAGTTATGTTTATTTCTAATTATCAAAATGTAGTCCTTGGATGATATTTAATATTAAACTTACCTTCATTAAGAAAAATCAATATAAAAATATATAATATTATATTAACGGATGATAATTTATTAAAAAATAAATAAATAAAATTAAATGTCGAAACTAAGTTTTTTGGAAATAATCGGTTAAAAAATATAGTGTAACTTATAATGAATCAATAAAGAAAAAAATAAAAAGAATACTGCCCAGTTAAACTGATGGCATTGAGCTCACAGGCTACGCATACTAATTATACATTACAGCCTTATATTTTTAAGGGTTAATTCCGTTCAAAAAAAAATTAAGAAGTGGAAACAGCTCTCCCCTTTCCCCTTTTCACACTTAATCATTGAACCCTCTAAACTGATCAGGGGCATGCTTCATCATATAAAAAAATCCATATGCAAAATGCAGAGCAAATCGGAAAATTCTTAATAAAACCCATTTATATGATTTAAGAGAAGTTATCTCCCTCTTTTATATACATAACCATTAAACTTCCAAAACTATTCAGAGATTTGAACGAAATCTGACAAATGTGCATGAAAAACCCATTTATATAAATTAAGGGGAGGGACATTAGAACCCCCATTTCCCCTGTTTATATTTATCCAATGAGCACCTAATACCAATCACGGAAGCGCATTAACAGAACGATCCTATGTGTATTTTTTTTTAAATTAATATTTCTGCATTGAAAACACATTTATATCAATTAAGGGGAGGGGCATGAGCCCCACGTCCCCCCTCTTATACATATCGAATGAACTCCAAAAACTAATCAGGGAAGCGCCTTATCAGGATATACCTATATACAAAATTTCAAGTGGTTGGGATATTTTTATCATGAGTTATCGTGTTACGCACGTACGCACGCACGAACGTACATACATACAGAACGGACCGGCAGATAAGCTCTCAGGCTATGATAGCCTGTGAGCTAAAAAGCGGGAGAAAACTGAAAGATCGAACTACCGGGAACTGCTGCTGTAGACAGGGCACTGATTGATTATCGGTTTCGGGGATTAAGAACCAATTATCTTTTCTCTTCTGGACTATTGTACTGGAGATAAAGTTGCAGATAATACTCAGGGAGAAAATTTAAAGTAATGATGGTTTCGGATATAAAAGAAAATATGGGTATACAAGATGTTTCTCTTTCTTTTTCTTCCTTTTTTTTTTTTTTGCCATTTGAGATTTTATATAGGTACATTGAGAAAAAAAAATTTGATTGCACAAATATTAAAACTATTTTGCTTGAAAATAATAATAATAATAATAATGTTTGTGTTTATGACGGCCAATTATCAACACAAGGGATATAGTAAGAAAAGGATAATAATAATAATAATAATAATAATAATAATAATAATAATAATAATAATAATAATAATAAAATTATTATTCAACCTTCTAAGCGTTTGGCACGTAATATTCCATTCAATAAGCTCCAGGTTTCACTGCGATGTAAGCAATATTTAAAACAATATAATTGTACAGATTGAATGAATTTTCAATACATTGAAGAATGATTAACATCCTCAAGGATTACAATCATATTTGTAATTATGTTTTTTCATAATGTTCAAAAAATCATATTTTCTTCGCACTTAAAACAAAATGCAGAAAAAAACAGCATCATAATTTTATCTTTTTGTAAGACACTCAAATTACAACGACTATTTGCAAAATCATATTTTCAAAGACTAAAATTTTAAAGACTTATTAATAAAGTCTATACTTAAATTAATAATAATAATAATAAACATCATTTTTCGGATGATCAAAACGAGTTCTTTATTATGTACGCCATGCATTAAACATTAACCTTCCTAGACCAATGATTAAAGAAATCAATAGTTTATAGAGATGAAAATTTAACTGTTGAAAATGTGCATTTTTATTGGATGGAGTTAATCAGAATGACTTCTGAACGCCTCCTATTGCATACGACATGGATTAAGCATTAATATTCCAGGACCCATCATAAACAAATTTTAAATGAAATTTCAGTTTTACTATATTCGGAACTGCGAATTTTGAAATTTCTAAACATTGCACATTTTAAATTTTTACACTGTTGCGTAGAGAAAAAAAATGCACATTTAAATGAAATTTGTTCTAAATCTTTATTACAATTTGTTGTCAAATTATAAAAAAGCCCCACTAGTGGCCCCGAGGTTGTGACCTCCAAACTGGTAGACGGTAGCTGCTGGTTCGAACCCAATCGCGACCATCGGCCTAACCGTTCGGAGTTTTCCGTGGTTTTCTTCGAACCTTGCGTAATTATGGGTTAGGTTCCCTTAGAAAGATCCCCACGGAGGGCATCCCACCCCATAGGGCCTATATCCCATAGTGTAGATAATTGGCCGACATAAATACTTATTGTCAAATTATTAATTTTTTTAAGAGTTTTAATTACTCTGTTTTGTCAATTTGTTTTTAAATTGTTAATTTTTTAGAAAGTTTTCATTGCTCTTTTTGTCATTGTTGCAACAGAAGTATTCAATTTTTGGACATGAAGCATGGACCAATTAGAAAACGAATAAAATAAAAAAAATTGCGGAATTCAACCAATAAAGAGATTCATATATACTTCAAATTTCCCCGTTCTCTACAGAGGACAATAGCTAATTTCCAAATGTGTAGTTAATAACATGTTCAGGAAAATAAATGTGGAACCCATGGACAATATTAAAAACAATTGCTATAAATGCGGTTTCGGTCTTTCACTTTTAACTGGCTTTAACTAATTATTTTGTTTCTATCTGATGATTTTGAAAAAAAAAATACAATATGAATTTATTTTCCAAGTAACTTAATATTATTATATACTAGCAAAAAAGTAAACGAACGATGTTTTCGTGAGGGGAAAAATAAAAAAATAAATCAAAAACAACTTAGGCACTTGACTAAGCCACATTTTTCTAAAATCTTTTTCTTTTTTTTTCTGTGAGCACACTTGGTAGTGTATTTTAGAAGTACTTAAAAAATATTTTAAAAACCCTAAAAGCTGTTTCTGGAGGAACATAAGCAACTCTTTAAATGCAAATATTCTGATTGTTTTGTAGCTGCTTCTGTAAACCTTAATTTTTAAATCAACTAACTTAAAACATACCTATAACTACTTCAAAATATTTAAGCATATATCATTAGGCTGACACCAAAAACATTTTCAATGATTATACAAAAAGAAAAACCTTGTATGCTTCCAATTGAATGCATTTTTTTTATTTTATTTATTTTTTTTTTTTTCAGCTGGAGGGAAGAAAATCTATTAAAGGATAGTTTATCCGATTAATTTGATTTCGTAATACAATTGATGATAAATTGCATAAATTACTATTATGTGTTACGTTTGATAACATGGGTCTATAATATTAAAGTGGAAGATTTTTTTCTTAAAGTTTTTAATACCTCGAAGTTCAAGCATATATTGTTGATACTGCATAAAATGGTCACGATTTCTGAAAATTATTAAGAGCACAATTAAATTTATTGCATCATTGAATAGTTGGTACTGTACATTTTTAAAAAGTAGATTATTTTAAAAAATACATAGCAATTTTTATTATGTAACTCAGAACTGACGTTATGTCCAACAGAAATTAAAATAATCATTTTCACTATTACTTACCCATCATACGTAGTATAGGGTAAGTCTTGCAATCGTTTTGAAAATCGAAAAACTTTTTTTTGACGGATTTACACGTTTCGGACACTGGAGATTCCGAAAAACATATTTTTAGAAAAAAAATTTTGCCGTCCGTCCGTCTGTGTGTCTGTCTGTCTGTCTGTAACCGCTCTATCTCCCGAACAAATTGAGATAGAGATTTAAAATTTTGTATGTGCTTAGTATGTAAGAATGGGACGAAGCCTATTTAATATCAGTATCCTCGGTTATCCGGAACTATTTTTTTCGGACTCTCGAAAAATTCGTTCTGATGAAAGGTATATAAAAATTTTCGAATTCTTTTATTTTAAAAAGTGGAAGTAAAAGGCAATAAAATAACACAAATTTTGCATAAAAAAGGAAGTCAATCGGATTATTAGTTGTTGAGATATTTCTAATCCTATTTTCCACATTCTTTGACTTTTCATGACCCTGTATTTCATTCAAATTTCAATTCAAAGATATATTTTAATTGGAAATGAGATACTTAATTCGATGCAAGAAACCGTTAGTGAATATGATTATTATTTTTGGAGTTATAAGGATGTTTCTTTTACGCAATTCAGTGCTACTTGAATAGTTTGGCGTTTCATACAATTTATCGAAATTGGTTCATCAGAAATTCTTTAATAGAGCATGATTATGTGTTAAAAAGACCTAAATATACGTTTATATTTTGTTTTGGAATTGTAATGCATTTTATAAATTGTTTACATATGTTATGTTTTCATATATTGTACTATGCATATCCATGATGGGTAAGTATTACGGTGGCCTCCAACGACTAGTTTTTCTACAGGATAATTTTCAAAAAACAGACTCAAACATCATTTTTTTCGATTAAAAAAAAAAACAAACAAACATACTTTAAAAGGTTTAAGTGTAGAATCGCCTTATTTAGTTTGGCACTATTGAGGCCGGTTACCGCACTCACAGTCCTAAATAAACGAGCCTCTGAGGATAACACGTTGTCTAAAAGAAGATCTTTGCAAACAATTCGCATTTCCATAAAACAGTGCAGAAGGGAAATGGGGGGGGGGGGACAATACTCTATACTTCCCTCACTTAACGTGAACCTGGGATCCGTGAGATCATTTCAGGAGCTCGCAGCGAAATCAGATCAATATTTGCTCTTTTTACCATTTTATTATTAATAAAAAAAATAATGTCCTAAGATTTTGCTGTATTTCAGAAATTTTAGTTTTGAAAATTTTAATTGTAGCAGACATTGATGATTATGGTGTTATTGTTATTCCTTTGCAAAACAAGAATACTTCAATCATTCAATCGAATAACTTAAAAAATCTGTAATATATTCGAAACAATAGCTTTCCATACCTATTTCTCAAATGAACCGTGTGAAAATACGGTTTCCCCATAACACCAGAAAAAAAAACACCGTTGTTTTTACAGAATGAAGTATGGGTATGTTTATAACTTTTTAAGAATTTAATGTCATCGTTTTTTGTACATTTTTCAATGAAATAAATTGTAAAAATGTCTCATATAATAGTTCTTTAGTATCTTTAAAATATGTTTTTAATTCATGAAATGCGGTGCAATGATTTATAAAAAAGAACTTTTAAAAATATTTAAAAATTATATATTTTTCTCAAATAATATAAATACAATTTACATTTCCATTAAAATCGAACCACGAGATGCTCTGCCTACTTTATGTAGCTAGATTTTCTGTAGTGTCTAAGTGGTCATCGACATCTTGGTTTTCATTCAAAATTATCATTTCTACAGACTACTTGATATATATACCACGTTTTTATCGAATTAAAACCTTTTGTAACTTCAGAAACAGTTTTATTTTGCGGTTTCAATTTAAAAACTTTTAAAATCTCACATTTTATGAATTCTTTACCCTTTGCCATTTTTAAAAACAGAGGAAATAATCTCTCTACTTTTTATACTTTTATGCAATTGCAGTATGATGTCATACAGCGTCCTTACATACGGTCAAGCCCGTGTTTCTAGAAAAATTTGCATAAAGTGCTTAAACTTTTGAGACAGCATTTCTTCAAGAAAAAAGAAAAATTAAATTAAAAATAAATTTTTTTAACCACCCATAATGGCTTATTTCATTTTATTTTGATTAAATGTCGCGTGTTTGTCGTAAATTAGCGTAAAATATTTTCTTCTTCATTTCTTTTAAACCAGATTTTCAGAGTGCTTAAACATTTGAGACAGATTATAACAGCGTATATAACCGAATTATTGTGACGAACCAGATGAATCAGACAGCACATTAATGCACAGTACCGTACTGGAGAAATTTTAGAATTATCTAGAAAACTTTGAGAGAAAGCGAGGGGGGGGGGGCAATCACAGAAGATAGGGGAATTGACGTGGATTATTTTCACTTTAGTGTGAAATGAAGCCTTGCAGATAAAATTTAATTTAATAGAATCTCAGAAATGTGTTTAGATATTTAATAGATTCTCACATTGTTAAAAAATTCGACTCCAATAATATATCGATGTATCATTAACTAATAAATGTAACATCAGTAAGCGAGATGAAAATGAACTTTCAGTAAATGAACATTGTTTTTATCACGACTAAAGGATAAAATAATTTTTTAAATTATGTATCTTTTAAGTTAAAACGCACACCAGAAATACTTGACAGAAAGATATGAATACCAAAATAATAAATTTTGTACCAGAAGCCCGAAATTGACTCATTTTCAATTCAATAAACTGACAAGTGGTATAACCGACTTGTCGGTAATTTCGAAAAATAACCCCGTAGGTTAAAGAGGGACATATCTGACAAGGAAGCCAGGTCTGTGGAAAATAGAATCCTGCATGTCTACTATTTCCAGCAGTTAGGAGCTAGGGGTGGACGTTTCTGCTCCTATTGAAAATCGAAAGCGAAACGAACTGACTAGTCTTTCGCCGCCACCTCATTCCGTAAACCCTGAGTATTTTTATTGGATTGTACATTTGGACCCCATTATCTGATTTAGCCATCAGCATGTACCATACAAAAGTGCTTGAAATTCGTGCGTTTTGGCTGATTGAAACTGCCTAGTATTACGACAGTGTCCTCTACAAAATATTCAATTCACAATGATGAGGTTAAAAATTAATAAAAATATTGATCTTTTATATTGAGAGTAAAATTAAAAACATATTGTTTTGTTGGGAATTTTAAATGATATGTTACATTATTTCGCGTGATCTTAAAATAAACGTAAAATAGCAAAAGTGTTTGTTTAATTATATTTCATACATATTCTTCGGTCAGTTTTTGCCCGTTAAGGCCCCACACCAGTCACTGAAAAATACCCGGTAATGTAAAGCCTACGGGAGCGTTTTTTTCAAATATCTCGCTCAAATTTTAATATTTTTACATGATTTTTTCGCGTAGGATAGCTAAGAACAATCTACAACCGCGGTTGGTCTTTACTTTTTCGATTTTGCATATATATTTTTTATATTATGATAGTTTCAATTCAGAAACCATTTAAATCGGTTTCGAAAGTTAGATTTTTTTTTTTTTTTTTTTTAAATCTGAAATTAAAATTGAAAAAGTAAAAACTAGGCCGGTCGTGGATCGTCCTCAGCTATCCTAAGCAAAAAACTATGTAAAAATATTAAAATTTGAGCGCGATATTTGAAAAGAACACTTCCATAGATTTAACATTATCATCCGGGTCTTTTTCAGTGACTGGTGTTGCGTATTAATGAGAAATTTGCATTAGGCACATTATACAAACCATTTTTTAATTGTGTTGTTAAAAACCTCTGATATTTTGAAAATTTGGTGATTTATCATTTGCTTATTTATAATAAACTAATAAATGTTATGAAAAAAAGTAAAAAAAAAAAAAAAATGAAATCTCCTTTTACTTTCCCCCTCCCCTTTCGCTATATGTCACGTCATTTGTGTGTTAAATTACATGTATAGGGTTGCATTTTTTCATAATAGTTTTTAAGTCTTAATTTATTTGAGCATAATATGAAATCTCATTTCGTCATACATTTTGCGGTGTAAATTTAAAACTCCACTCGAATGGTAAAAATTATTTTTACTATGTTCAATACTACATTTTTCTTTTTTTTATGAATTTGTTGTTTTAGTTTTAAATTTATTATAATTATTTGCAATTTTAGATAGATTATGAACTACTTTAATACAGTTTTTCCCCTAGATTTCACAATTACTACATAAACATACTTGTTCATGACGGCTAGTTATCTACACTTGAGATATAGGCCCTAAAGTTGGGGCCGCCCTCCGTGGAGGTCTTTCTAAGGGTTCTAATCCGTATTTACGTAAGAAAATCCAAGGTTTGAAAAAATGCAAACGGTTAGACCAACGGCCGCGATTGGGTTCGAACCCAGCAGCTGCCGTCAACCAATTTTTGAGGCAGAACCTCACAGCCACTGGTGGGGCCCTAGATTTTATTCATTTAAATAGAGCCTTTAAATTGCTATCCACTGAATGATACACAATAGTGATTTTTTTCCTTTTCAATTACACTTATAAAAAAATTTCTTCAGTATTTCAATTACACATTTACAAAGTACTATATGCAAATATTTTCTCAAATCACTCCACTAAAGCCACACCCTTTAATTAATTTGAATAGGGATATATGTATTGAAGCACAAGTACTTACTCTTTTTCTTATAATTTTTATGATAAAAATAATATATAATAAATAAATAAAACTACAGTAAATAAATAAATATATATACATAATAAAACATAGTAAGTAAAACATGTTACAACTTTATTTATGTGTTTCTGTATTAAAATCAAGCTTTTTTGGATATTTCAGTTTTGAAAATTTGTTGTACTTCTCTTTTTTTTATGCTTTTTACCAATTTCTCCCTTTTTTCCAGAACTTATGTTTAATAAATTATTGTTTTATTATTAATTATATTAAGAAATATAAATTCCCGTAACTTAAACTAAAATGTTCATAATTTAGATTAATATTATTAATTTAATAAATTAAGAAAGCATTAAGTTATTTTTTTAAACAAAACATTATTTTAACTTATATACTAAATTTATTAACTATTTTAACAATTAATTAGTAGTATTTATACAACCATTAATATTTTTCTTATTTTATTTTATTTTATTCTATTTTATTTTTATTTATCCCATCACCAATGACCATTCCCCTAGAAAAAATCTATTTACAAAAATCACTCAAAAACACAAGATTTAATTAAATATTATTTAATAATAGTATTAATAATGATAACGAAGAGACATTGTACATATGCATAAAAATTAATATTAATAGTATAAG
This sequence comes from Maratus speculifer, assembly GCA_964019185.1. Lineage (NCBI taxonomy): Eukaryota > Metazoa > Arthropoda > Arachnida > Araneae > Salticidae > Maratus > Maratus speculifer. Next base: position 5,448,701 of record OZ025302.1, on the reverse strand, counting down.
GTTAAATAATTGTGCACATGTAGATTTTGATTTCTTTTTTTAAGCAGAATCATAGTTTGCAAACTTGCAATTCAGAAAGAGCATGATATTATTAATTAACTACATTTAAAGAGCAAGAAAAATATTATAAAATGTCTGATAATTATATAAATAAGTAACATATTCATTTACAGAATCTATATCATTTTAATACATAATAGTAAGTGAAATTTTATAAAATATATTTATTTGCATTTATATACCCTGCAATAACTATTACATAGGTTACATAATGATTTTCAAACAATTGATTGATAAACGTAGTAGCGTAAATAATTATTCAATTTTTTTAAACTACATTTAATAAGATTGTTTTTTGTATTTAAATTTAAAAAAAATCTAAAATTTAATTTATTTTAAAGATAATATTAAATTTCAATTTTTTTATTTTTTTCTTTTTTCAAGTGCCACCACTATGTACTTTGGTTTGACTCTCGCTAAAACCAATGAATATTTTCAGTTTTACTAAGGTAATGATAACTATTGAAAAAAATACTATGTTATTAAACAAATAAGAAATTTAAATCAAATGTCAGCATTTATTTTTTTTATTTATTCCTAGTGGTGGTATATGTATGTGTGTGTGTGGTTGGGGAGGGGGGGAAGAGTTTACAGCACATATCTTACAGTTTCTCAGCTACGTTGTCTTTCTTTAATATAAAAGTATAAAATGCTAAATAACAAAAAAGATAATCATAATTAAAATAATAATAAAAAATATTTTTTCTGCCCTCTTAGGCTGTGAAGATTTGGGGAGTTAAGAAGTATTAATAAATTTCTAATAAAATCAGCACACATAACTATAAAGCTAGTATAAGTCAGCGACTATTTTTTTTATTTGAAGTATCAATATATATACATATAGAATATTAATGTAAAATATAACGAGTAAGAAAAATCATGCATTAAGCATTGATTATGAAGCACTTTCCAAAGTTTCTTGAAATCTTTAGCAAAGCAAGTGGAAAAGTGTCTTAGCAGATCGCACATACGGTTTCATTTAATACTTTTTTCAAAACAACTTATCCTTTTAATTAATAAATCCAAATTGTTAATTTATAATTATTAAATTCTTACATACATGATAGCAACAACAACCTTAATTTAAAAATAATTATAAAAGGTAGTTATTTATTTTAATCAAATTAAAAATATTCAAATCAAACTATTTTTAATAAAACCCAAATTTTTTGAAAATTTTAAATAAAAAAAAATATCCGGAGGTATAAATCTACCCTATATATAAATATAATCATAATAAAACGATTTTATGAAACGACTGATTTCGTTTTATGGCGATTTTTACAAATATATTGAATATTATGAGGTAAAATTAACTAGCTATATTAAAATCATACTATAATCTATATTAAAATCACACCACAAACACTAAACTCCACCTATTTTTTTTTTAAAAAGATGCATATCATATGATGATGGGAGGAATTTAAATAGAAAAAAAAGCAGCGAGGACGGACTACAGATGTAAAAACACATATTGATAAGTTTCAAGCAATAAGTTTAATTTAATACTGATAGCTTGATACTTTGGGAAATTTAGTGTTTACTAAAGTGAAATTTTTGGTGAAACAAAAAATCAGTCAATTACATAAAAAGGCAAAAATATGCTTTTAACAATTTTCTTATTTGACATCGCCGTTTATTTTTCTCAGATAGTCGTTTGCTACTTTTAACCTCTTTTAATATTATTTGCATTAAGAATCTATAATATAGTGTTGGGTAACTTATGTATGAGGCACGATTCTTTGCTTTATTGAGAAAGTGGAAAATTCAATTTCTTGGTATCAAAATAAAATGTATAAATTTTACATTTTTAATATTAATAAAAAATACATTACTATATTTAATTTTTAAAGCATTATATTAATTAATTATTTTGTAATAATATTATGCATTATCATAACCTCTTAAGATCCAAGTCAAATATTTTGAGGGTCTACAAAAACAGCTTAAAATCAATACCTCCAAAGATGTATCAGTCTATCTATCGTTTCTTATGATAAACACGCATTTAATAATAAAATCTAGAATTAATTTTAACTATTCTAGATGCATTTAAATTAATTTAAAGGGTGTTATTTAGTGTCTCCAAAGGCGGCATCAGGACTGAGGAGGATAATATAATGAATGTTTTAATAATCAATATTATATATTAATAATATTATTATGTAATATAAAACTATGTTATTAATAATAAATAACATCATTAATAATACATTTATTTATACATTATTATTGTATTATTAATTTTATAGTTTCTTATTTATTATTATTGGGTGTTATATTTTATTATATACTATTATCATATCATATAGTTGCCATGGATTACTTATAAAAAAATTTCATGCATTATATAATATACTTATTATTATTATATTATTACTTATTATGTAATATACATATTATCATAAGTGCAGACAGTATATTGGTCTGGGATCTGAAGGGGTTCTAATAATATATAATATTATTATAAATCAATTAATTAATATAATACTATTATACAACAATTAATTAATGTAATATTATTAAAAAACAATTAATTAATATAATATTTTATTAGTTAAATATTATATTATATTTTTTATTGATAATATTATTATTGCTTTAATTAAGATACATAATTGGTATATGTTTAATTATGCATAGTTATTCATAATTATTTTTATAGACAATTGTTAATTATGTTTAAATGTGTTTTTATAATTTATCATAGACTTTTATACTTTTCATATGGCTATGATGGAGATGGCAAATATTACTCTTCCAAATAAATTTAGAAAATTCTTTACCGAACCCCTACAAAATAAATAAGTAATGAAACTGACATTATTTATAAAAATGCAACCAAAATTTAATAAATTATTTTCGATGTAACATTTTCATGCTTCGCTAAACTAGCAATACTTTGCCAAACTGGCAAAACTTCGCCAAATCTAGTTTCGAAGGACTTCATCGAGTGACTACAGTCTCCGTAAGGAGCAGAGTTACACCGAGACACTAGTAGAATGACATTGTCATGACAAAAGTCTATTGGAAGTGCCGAATACAAACGGCGAAAAATTTCCGTGTTCTATCAAACAGTACATCTGACAACTGTGATCGATCACATGCACCTTTAATTATTTTATCGGCTGCTTGAACATGTTGGCCAGCTGCCGACATTTTATATTTAATGAATTCGAAAAGGACATAGTTTAAGCTTTAAATGTTTTAATTATATGTATTTTCCGATGTATTTTTTTGGTATGAGTTTTAATTTAAAATATTCTTTTTTTATATCCATTCGGTGGAATTAAAATATTTAGTACATGAGTATACTAATTCTAAGTGTTCGTCTAACGCTTACCACTGATGGATAGACTGAGTATGTTTAACTTGGTTTAGTTATTGGAATAAGTTATATCTTGCTTACTTATATTACCTTTGTCAGTTAAAGTGCATCTGCTTGGTAATATGCAGATATATACTTCGGCATAAAAAATCTATATTTATAAGCTTAACGTCACGATGTATTGTATATCATAATGTTAACATTTATAAGCTTAACGTCATGATGTATTGCATATCAAAATGTTTACATTTCCGAACTTCCCCTATTTTAAGAAAATTTTTAACGCAAGATATAATTCCATACCAAATCAAAATTGCTCCAAATATTTGTAATTGATCTTTCCTTTTCACTTTATATCATTTTTCGAGATAATCTGGATTTTTAAAAAATCTCAACCGATTTCATAAGACATGTTTATACAAAGCATCGAAGTCGTTAATAATAAATTCAAAATATTTATAATAATATTAATAATATAAATGCGCATTTTAAAAAAATTATAAAACAAAGGAACAAAAATTTTGAGGTATGTATCTAGCTTCGAAGTCCTTTTTTACAAAAATGTGAAACTCATATCAAAAACATCTGTTTTTAGTTATATCACAGAATAAAACTGTGAATTTATATACATTTGTAATGAGATTATAATTAAATTTTCAAAGGACATAGCAGGATAAGTATTGGAAACATCTATTTTAATTAAATTTCTTGATTCCCCCCCCCCCCCCCCTAAGTGTGTTTAGCTATATGACAATCTATTTCCCTCTTTATCACCTTATAAATATTGGTATTTTATTTGATAAATAATATTTTTGTCCATTTTAAAAATCTCATTTTTTCAAAAACTACTCTCTTAAATTACATGCTATTAATTGAGTGCATATAGACTTCAAAGATGCTTAACTGGGGAGTTTTGTATAATTTTCTGATTGTAAAAAGTGTATGAAAACTTAATTAAAAAATTTACGAAAATAAAAATTATACCTTATGGTTGCCCGAAAATTACCATTTTCTTGTAAAACATTCTTTATTTGAACCGCATATTATATATAAATGCGAAATTTTGCGTTGGATAGTACATATAAATGTTTATAAAAATATGTAAAAAAAAAGTATTTAAATTCATCAAAAGGCGTTTTTTGGGGGCGGAGCTACTGAACTTCGATAACCGAGGAATTTTTGTAACAATGTCAGCAGAAAGTGTGTCAACCGATATATTTTAGATATTATCAAGCATACAGGCCATAATTTTCTGTACTGTCGATATCAGAAGTCTGATATTTTCTATCGGAAACAGTAAATAGAGAAAAATATTTTTGCATGGAAAACAATAATATCGAATCTTCGATATCTACATGTAACTGACAGTTGTTATGATTTTCTTTCAAACATTTTCACCAGTTTTAACGACGAGTAAGTTGTTCCGTTATTATTATTTTTTATTATTGCGGAAAAATGAAATATGTGTAAATGTAGATTTATTATGTCATAACACCTCATTTCTGGTTTGATTCTATTGGTTGCTGAGGCTTAAGGGTATTTTGGTACTATGTTTGCGGTCATTTGGGTTTCTGACTTGCTGTCAGTTGGGGTGTTTTCTGATTTTAAACATTTTTACCTTTTGTAGACTGAGGAAGCAAACCCTGGTGCTCGTGAAACGTATGTGTCTGTAGTAAGTTTTTATTTATTGTGTGTTAAACGTTGATTTTAATGATTGTAATTTTCCGCACAAGGTTTTATCGATTAGTTTTGGTTTCAACGGACCTATTTATTTATTCTAATTAAAGCTAATTAAAACTAATTGATTCAATTACATTCGAAAAATTTATAACGCGTCTTAGGTAGCTACTTGATTTTTTTTATGCGTGATTTTTAAAGCTACTTTTTAAAGATCCGTAGTCTTACAAATTGCCAATTAGATTTTTCTGCTAAATTTACATCAAATATTTAATGAAAACATCCTGGATTTCCAAGGTATCACTATTTCGCTATGCAAAGCAGTTTAAACTTTTGAACATCAGACAAAACTGTTTGCGTAATTGACTATAATTATTGAAGTTAAATTATTTTTGAATGAAGTTATATTATTATATGGCATTCAACACTTATCAACAAATACGCATGTTATGTAATAGGAAATATTTTAAAATTAAATAAAGCCGGGTAAATCGAAAAAAACCTGTTTTAAACCACATAAACCGATTTTTTATTTATTAAAAAAATTGCCAATTCTTTTAATTTAGCCAGCTTTATTCATGTGGATTCAAACCAGGTCATATTACTTATTGCACATTACATAGTTAGCAATATGTATAAGATGCTTCCTGGTCATAAATTTTGACAGGTGACAGTGGTAGTGCGGTCTGGAACTTCACGGAAATTAGCTCTAAACACCCATTTCACTGGGCCGAAAGGGAAGGCATTATTTTCCAATGAGAGAAACAGAGGATTTAGCTATAGTGACTATGTCTCTTTACACATACCTGCCAAGTCTCCGGATTTTTGCACACCAGTAATAACTTAGAGAAAATGTTGTTCTTTCGAACCTACATAATGTTCCAAGGGATAAAATGACATTTTCTGTGTTAAAATACGACGAGAAAGCCGGTGGTTTAGCAACTTTGCTTTACATCATATCTGATTTTTATCAGTTGCCACACTGACGAGGCAACTGCGCTAGAATTTTTTTCAACATTTTACCCCTAACTGTTATCGAAATCTGGTTATTCTACTACTATCATTTACTCTTAATATTTTATGGTGTGAGTGTTTAAATAAATATTCCCTATTTTCATTTATTTCTCAGTATATTTAATTATTAGATCGTGAAAGGCGTCATTTCCCTTTGATGTTCCGTATTCTCTAGAACAGACAGAGAAATTAATTAAGAAAATATATTCCTAAACGACAAACTTTCGATGAGAGCGCAGTTGAATGCATTTGTATTGTTTATTATTTTCGAAGGATATACAAAAGTAGTGTTATAATTTAACCGAAATCATAGCATTTATTTATGTTTTCGAGGTTTTATTTTGATAGATTACATTAAAATATCATATAATTATTTAGATTTTAAAACCTTGGATTTCCAATCTTAAAGAATTTGAATTCCTGAAGTATCATAAGACATATTTAAAATGAAGTCGTTTTTTGTTTCTTTAAATTCAATTCATTCACAAATTGGAAAGTTTTTGTGCCATGCTGAACTAATCTTTTGACTTAAAAAATTAAGCTATTTAACAATTTACCGAGTAGTATTGAGCATAAATACATATAAAAAAGAAGAAAAATTAACATTATTTTCTGAAAATTTCAATACTAGAGGCGTGCCCTGAAATTTTAGTCGCGCCTAAATATTTTTATTGCATACGAGCTTTAATTAAAAAAAATAATAATTTAAAAATAAAATAAATACAGTCGAACCCCGCTAATTCGGACCCCGTTAATCTGGATCTCCGAATAATCCGGATCGGTTTGGTCATTTTTTTTTTCAAGTTTGATAATCACGATTGGCTAATTTCCATAATATTAACTTATTTCATCGTCGTATTCTGAATGAAAGGAACTTTTTCAGAAATATTTTTTGGAAGAATTAAACAAAGCAAACATTTTTACTGTCTGTAAATATTCAATAAGTTTAATATAAAGGTGATTTTCTGTAAGTATGTTTTATTTTATTCCATTTTTTTTTAATTCCCCGGATAACCCGGATTTTCTATAATCCGGATTGGGTCTTGTCCCAATTAATCCGAATTATCGGGGTTTTACTGTAATGCATTGCTAAGAATTGTTTTTAAATGTTTTTTTTCAGAAGTTCAATATTTAATGAACCTATAATCAGTGCCTATTTTTTTTTCTTTTCTTAATAAATTCTCTTCCCATGAGTATTAAAGATAGTATGTAATGATGCTGGGTTGGCTTTCCATTGTTTTACTTACCCATCATATGTAGTATAGGGTGGCTGAATATGAGAAGAGAAAGTTAATGGATGAATTGGAACACTCAGAAGTAAAAAAAATATATTTAAGAAAATCTGTAGTTAAATATGTTAACATCTTGATGTAAACATCTTAGTTGATGTTGTATTAATGCAAAACTTAAAATACTTAATTATGATATTATTAAAACTAAATACAGTTGAGTCTCTCTATAACGAAACTCCATACATCGAATTTCTCTATATAACGAGTTTTTTGTAGGAACGGTCCCCTTTTCGCATGATTACATTAAAAACAGCCTCTATATAGAAATGTCTATCTCCATATAACGAATTTTTTTATAAATTGGTCTTAATTTATTCCGTTTTAAAAAGCTTCGAAATCATATGGAATCAATTTTCCATCACCTATTTTTGATTTATCGTCAGTGCTGAGTTTTTTTAAATATATATTACTTCTCTCCTTGTTCTTTAAATCCAACGAATTCATCTTACCTCCCACACATATTTCCACGTCCTTCTCAAAACAGTGTCAATTGGATTGATACACATGTAAGAAAGGAATCAATGAGAGGCACATAAGAGAGGTCTTCAAATGGAGGAAAATGTCAACTACAATTTTTCATTCCTTGCTAAAATTTGAGCTTTTTTTTTTTTTTTTTTTTTTTTTTTTTATTTGAGAGCGTAACAATTTTAAAATCAAAACAACAAAAATTGCAGATTTCTTCGTCTGAAATTAATGCAAGTCTTCCTTATTTGATTTTCATTAAGCTTTCAAATAAATGTCTGTTCTCCTTTTTGAAACAGCTTAAATAATTAAGAAATAAAATGTTAGGTTAATATTTACTTTTAAACATTTCAAATTCTTAATTCAAAAGATCAAAAATAGTATTTGTTCAAATTTCTCACATTAAATACGATTTTTAACATATTCTCTATACATCGAATTTCTCTATATAACGATTTTTTTACTGGAACGGTGGATTTCGTTATATAGAGACTCGACTGTATTAGAGTTTATATCTAATATTAGATTTTTATATATAATATTAGAAATTACATATAAATGTTTTTTTTTAATTTATAAGAGGGCTAAAAAAAAGGTTTTATATAGTTTAGGAAACGGTAATAATTTTTAGCAATTTTGTTTTTAAAAACTGAATTTAATATTTCGATTTATCTCCCTTTACGTTACATTTGTTAAGAGAATGGCGTGTAAAAATATTAAGCATGCCAAGCAATTTAGGAATTCTAATAAAATTTAATTTAAAATATTTTTAGTGTTAAATTAAGATAAATTTGAAGCTCAGGCAGAAAAAGAGCCAAGAAACTGATTAACAAGCAATTAAAAAATAATGAAAAAAATTACAGTAATTTTTGCAATGTGAGACGAGTATTCTATAACATGTCTGTATTATTATTAAAAGTATAGTATTTTCATTAATATAATTTTATTTTCAAGGCTATTTTTTATAAGTGTCCAGCTTTTAGATTTCATAAATATAACAAAACATAATTTTTATTTATTTCATCATTTTAAAAGTAAAAACTATTCCTGAAATAAAACATTGCATTGAGATAAGTTTCAAAAATTGCAAATTGCTTTGTTTAAAACATTTTACTGATATTTCCAGAAATTTTAAAATTTTTCTAACAAAATTTATGTTTAAAACCAATTTTTGAGATATACTAATCATTTAATAAGCTCTTATTCTCTCTATATACCCCCCCCCCCCTTTAAATGAGAACTGACTCTTGTTTGAATCACGATTAATATTGCTAATCAAAAATAAAAACTGTGCTTATAAAAACAAAATCATCTTTAATTTTATTTATTACATTACATTCTTTTTTCACACAAATTTCTTATTTCATCTTTAAACATTGCGTGGAAGGTATTGAAAAATTTCCACTATTAGAAAAAGAGAATATATTTTATGTGCTTTAAGAAATGATTATTTTCAAAGAATTTAGTTAAAAATAACAGGAAATAAAAAAAAAGGTGTTGAAGCTAGAGGCGTGGAAAAATGTCTGAACTTTTTTATAACTTAAAAAATAAAATAAGACTTATCAACACATAACATTTATATTATATTAGATAAAAGGTACTGATAAGTTCTGCCTTTAAAAAAATATATTGTTACAATTGATTATATACTGCATTAAATAATATTTTGCAATTTGAATAAATGAAAACATTATATTATAAATTTAAATTAATTATTTTTATAGAAACTATATTGATGCAAATTCATGAAATAAATAAAATATTATGCTGAATAATATGATAAATGATGTTTAAAATGAATCAAACGACATAATATAAACTGATTCTGATCCCCCCCCCACCTTCTTTTTATGGCATAATACGAATTGATTTTTCATTGTTTTACAGTTTGAATGAATCAAAACATTATATTATAAAATTTAAAAAATATATCTTTATATAAACAGCACTGTTACAAATTGACGAAATGAAATATTTTGTTAAATAATATGACTATTGTTGATTGAAATATTTGCGTGAATCGAACGACATAATAAAAAATTGGTCTAACTTCTTCTTCACCTTTTTTTTATTCTTTCCTTTTCCTTTCTGTTTTTTTTTTTTTTTTTTTGTGTGTGTGCACGACATAATAAAAATTTCTCTTTCTCCTAACCCCCTTCTTTTTTTCATGAAATATTGAAAATAGATTTCGACCCCCCCCCACACACACACACACACACACTCATTATTAAAATTGACACACATATTTTTGACAATGTTGTGCTCACAACTTAGAGAAAAGCCTGGCTCTCAGTTGAATTTTCAGAGCGTTGACCGCTGAACGACAAGTAATGAGGCAGTCAATAACAGACGCATGCGTCTCCCCATGAAGCGGCCACTCTGTATTGAGTTTATACTTCAGACGTATGGGGTTATTTTATTAAGCCACCAGCAAGTTGATATTATCAATCGCCGGTTTATTGAATTAAACAACGAACATTTAAATCTCTTTAAAATCCAGTAAGCTTATTATTATTATCTTAATATTTTACTGTCAAATATTTCTGGTGTCAGTTTTAACTTAAAAAGTGCATAATTTTAAAAATTCTTTTAGACTTTAGTCGTGATAAAAACAATTTTAAGACCATTAATATAGGTGTAAATGTTCATTTATTGATACCAATAAATGATGCATTTATCGTACTTATCTTAGTTTACTTACTGATTTTTTTTCCTTCTTGCTCACTTATGTTAGATTTATTAGTTAATGGTGCATCTTCGATAGATTATGGGATTCGGATTTATTAACAATGATCTATTAAATATTTACATACATTTCTGAGATTCTATTAAATTTAATTTTATCTGTAAAGCCTCATTTCATACTAAACTGGAAATTATCCAAGTAAATTCTTCTATCCTCTGCGATTTTCTCCCCTCGCTTTCTCTCAAAGTTTTCGAGGTTATATGGATAATTCTTAAATTTCTCCAATGCGGGACAATGCTGTCTGATTCATCAGGTTCGGCACAATAATTTGATTAGATACACCGTTATTACATTCCATTTGCAAGTTCTTTCAGTATAAATAAACTTTCTCAGCGTTTTATATGTATGTAAAAAATTAATTCTAATCCACATGAATATTTATTGTACCCATAGGCGCTTTAAGCACACCAGAAAAATACAGCATAAATACAATATTCCTAGATAAATGTCAGAACTCGTATCCTAGTTGATGGAGAAAAATTTGCCTCATTATCGTTTTTATATGAATATGCTGTATAACTCCACCCCTATTTTTAAAAAGTCAGCATGACTCCACCCCTATTTTTAAAAAGTCAGCATGACTCCACCCCTATTTTTTAAATAATGTTTGCATCAAGTTTCGAAAAGGCGTTTCACAGTTGCATAGAGTAAAGGGAAAAAACATTGATAATTTATCAATACCTTTACTTAAAAAAAAAAAGAAAAGTATTGATTAAATTACAAAATGCTTATAAACTGAAAATCACTTAAGATATCCGATCGTCTTGGGAAATGACTTTTTGAAATTTTCAAAATTTTCTCTTGTTATCCATTTTTTATAATGACATTTATCTTAAAACTTTGAAAAATGTATATAAAATTTTTAATAATTACTCAGAAATAATTTTTGAGAAAAATAGTTAAAATTATGTAAAAAATTAACATTTCCGCAAAGCGAAATAACTCAAAAATTAAACAATGGATTGACATTTTGTAAATTGCATAATAAACAGAATAACTTTCTCTCTAGGACGTAGACTACAAACATTAAAATTGCGTCGCTATCTCAGATGATACGGCAGTTAAAGTACTATTAAAGTACTATTAATTACTAATGTAATGAAAAATTCGCAAAATTTGTCACAAGTTTGTCATTTAAAACAGTTTAAATATAAAACTACTTAATATATTATCACGAGTATAGTCTATTCCCTAAAACGACATTTGTAAAAGAAATACAGAAAATTTCGTGACATTTTATGGAAAATTTTTTGTTTTAGGATGGTTTCCGTATAGTAAAAATCTGAAATACTCCATTTTGACAAAAAGTGAAAAATAACTTCTAAACACAATTCAAAAGCTGTAATAGCTGTAACTTTAAGCGGCTGTAACTTTGATTATAATTAAAATACAGACACAATTTAAGCAGAATGCGACAGATAAAAGAATCGGTTTTAGAATTATTCCATAATGAAAGACCGTAATTTTGATTAAAAATTGTGTTTTAAAGTCGTTCAGATACGTTAAAACAGTAATTGAAGCAAGTTTTTACACTATTTATATCAATATTTAGAATATATTCAATAGTTGGATAGTACCGTTGCAACAATTTCCATTTATCAGTGTAAGAAATTATAAACTTTAAAAGATAAATTTCAAAGAAAGGCATTTCCACATACGACTGCGAGAAAGTAAGGAAGGATAAAAATAATCTATGTAGATGTACTTGCTCTACATATTAAGAGAATGATTGCATGACACAGGCATTAATGTGAGTTCTGTCGAAAAAGATTAATTCAATATTCTGTATAGTGGACAAAAAAGAAGCGATCTAGCCTGATGTTATCTTTGGATTTCTTTTCAATAAATAATTTGTGTTGGGTATGGAATGTTTTCAATTGTTTTTGTTTCACATAACATGAGAATAATTAAGCAAATATTGAAATAAAATTTTATTTCAATAGCAGCGAATTTTTTTTTTTTTTTTTTTTTTTTTTTTCTGTTATTACAAGAAGAAAATACTGGATTCGTGAAAATTTTCGAAATCCAGTTTTCGACGGATTTAACACGTTTTAATGGTCAGAGAACCCGAAAAACATGTTTTTGTCTGAAAATGTCTGTCTGCGATCTGCTAGTCTGTCTGTGTGTACGTGACATATATTTTGTGGGCCATCTATCCGAAGAACTAATCCATAGAATTTCACAAAGCTTTAGATTCTGTTAGATCTTCATATGAACTAGGTATGATGAGTTTTTGGTGTATGTCGCCCGACAGATGCCACTGCTATTCTGCATTATTCTCAGTTACCACAGTAGCCATATCTCAAGATCTTGTCCATGGATTCTCATAAAACTTTAGATTTAGTTAGTATTTGATGTAACATGGAGCTGATTTCGTTTTGGATCAAATCGCTCAACACACGGTGCTGCCGTGGCGCATTATTCGCAATTATCGCAACCGCTCTATCTCAAGAACTAATAAACGAAATTTTATAAAATTTCAGATTCAGTTAGCTCTTGGTATAGATTAGTGTTGTTTAGTTTTTGGTGCAGATCGCCCTACAGATGGTGCTGTTATGATGCATTTTTCACGATTTCGCATTAAATGTATCTCAAGAACTAATGCATGGATTTTCATCCAACTTCAGATTTAGCGAATACTTGATTTTTAAAAAAATATCCTGATTTGTTGCTGTACATCGTTCAAAAATTGACGTTGTTTTGCTGATTTTTAAAAAAAAAATCTTTGCAATAGCTCTAGCACAATAACTAATAATGCACGGATTTTCATCGAACTTCAGATTCAGCTATAAGTAGACATAAGCTGTTGCTGACTAGATTTTAGTTTAAACCACGTGACCGATTGCTCAGCTGTGCTACATTTTTCAGGAAGTATTGACGCATTTAAGTGCAGTAAGATAAAATACAGGGTGAGTCATAAATATCGAAACAATAGGCTATCTCCTTAAATATTGCCCCTAGACTTATAGTTCTAATTGCAAAAATCTATAATAAATGGTGAAACTTTTTATAAGATAAGTTGCAACTCCATATGGGGTCTATTTGAAAAATTACGAAAATTAACTTTTTATACGGCCCCCGTAGGATAAAGATTCCAATTAGGAAAACTTTCCTTATCCAGTTCTGAATAATACACAAAAAGTTTCATCTTCATACCTTCAAAACTCGCAGAGTTATAGCCGTTTGAATAATTCATCAGGTTTTAAGGGATTAGACACAAATTGAAATGCTCGCAATTCAAAAGACAAAGTTACTTTAACAGTTCTAGGAAACGTGTAAAAAATCTTTCTTTTGAGGTAGAATTTTGATTTATTTTTCCTTTTCTGTGACGGTTAGCCATATAATTTGCTAAGAAAATCACATCCTAAAATTTATCATAAAATATATAAAAATTTCATATGGTTAGTACTAGTTTAAATGAGATGATTAAAAATCGTTATAACTCTAAACATTATTTATCGGATTTCAATTTCTTTCCAATTAAAGATGAAAATCTGATTTTAGTTTTGTTTCAAGGTTTTTGTTTTCAATATCAATTTTAGAACTATTAAAAATATTTATTGAAAAAAATATTACTTTAAAAAAAATCATATTTTCAAAAGTAAATAGTTTTTCAATTTTGCCCGAAACAAAACTAATGTAAAATAGTTAAAAATGACATGTTTCAAGTTTGTACTTTTTTCCAATTCCTTTAACAATTCTTAACTTTTAATAATTTAAAGACAAGAAATAGTGGGGAAAAATCATTAAGCAGAAAAACATAATGTACTATTTTATTGGCCGACAGTTATTTAAAGGAATGCTTTTCTAAGATACAGATTAAGTCTTTTTTTTTAATTTTACTCTCACAATTTCAAGTTTTTTATAGTCCTGGAGAGGCTGTTAAAAAATCTGTATTCTGTGCCCAGGCGGGGTCAGGACCGAAACGTTACTTTTTTCTGAAGACTCGTCTATCTGGGTCTAATGCATTTTTCATACTTGTGGGGTTCTTTCTAGATCTGCACTGAACGAAATTTTCAAACCCGGTCTCGAACAATTCGTATTAAAATCACTGTCTCTGACTGACCTAATACGTCCGTAAAACAAGTAAAATTTGGTTCAATCAAAATTTTTACGAAAACCTCATAGATTTTAAAATCGCTTTTATTTTTAAAAAAAAGAAAAAAACTTTTAAAATTTATTTCCTTTAAAGAATAGTACATTTAAATGCTAAAAAATAAGCTAAACGCTAAAAACACAATAAAACCAGAGAAAAAAAACTGCCTATGACGGAATTCTGTCTTAAACAGAAAATGTGTTGGTCCATGCAAAATAAATACAATAATATGTGAGAAAAAAATAAACTCCATTTAACGATCCTAGAAAGGGCATTTGTCTATTACGTATTTTTCTTTCCTATGTGATTCCGTCTTAATAGGTTTTACTGTATAAACTTTTTTTAAAAATCTCCAAAGCACAGGTTATGGATTAGTGATATTAAAATATAAGTGAAACATTTACATATAAACAGAGATTCATTGATAAAATAAATATATCGCAGCTTTTGGCGCTTCTGTAATAATAAAAAGTATAAATAGAAAAAACGAAAAGCTATAATAAGTATTTTTGATCAGAACTCTTCCACGCGAAACTATTTTTAACTACACTGAAGTAAAAAACTATGTAGAAATTCACGGCCGAGTCGGGCTATGATTAAACTTTTTCCAGGTTTGTCCGGATTATCATTTTAACATTTTTCCATGCCGGGCAGAACTTTTTCCCCTATGGATCGGTTTGGGACCGGACTAGATATTTCGATCCATGCAGACCTCCACTGCTAACGATCAATATATTTTGAAAACAAGTTTTGATTTAAATCAATACGCTGAATTACTATGTCCAAATAAGAGGCACTGTCTTAGATTGATATTTATTAAATTGCGATTTGTGAATGTTCCCTAACAAGCGTTGAATTTGAGTCAAGAAATCACAGTTTAGAGGCAGGGAAAAGTGGTGTAAGTCAGGAATTTTTGAGGATTTTGGGATTTAATATCTCTGTGGGATTTTTAGATACGGAGATTAAATTTGTTTTGTTCAATTTAGGAATGGATAAGGAATAATTTCCTAATTGGGAATTTTGTCCTACGGGGGTCGTATAAAAATTTAATTTTCGTATTTTTTCAAATAGACCCTCCATGGAGTTGCAACTTATCTTATCAGAAATTTCACCTTTTTTAAGGAATTTTTGCAATTGGAAGTATGGGTCTAGGGGCAATATTTGAGGAGATAGCCTTTTGTTTCGATATTTATGACTCACCCTGTATATATATATATATATTTAACTTGGATAATTACACAATTTTTAATTATTTGAAATATATGTATTTACATTGCGAATGGTTTTCAGATTTTTTTTAATGGTACTTTAAACATTGAGAGAATTTTTACAATAAAATATACAATAAGAATTATAAAATTAAATTTAAGTAAACTTTAAAAATTTCCTTGATAAGGAATTCTTATACGATGAGTTGGCCTCATTTGTGAAGTTCTTTGCCATATTTTTTTAAATAATAGGCAAAAACTTTGCACATATTAACGAACATATGTTTTTTTTTGTGTGGTCATTTAAATCGCATGCCCACAAAGGGCTTTTTATTAGTCTTGGAAAAATTAAATCATAACTTGTTTTAACAAGTCCGTTTCCACTTAAAATCGGTATAATCTGTTCCATAAAATCGATTATTATGGAAATCAAATCGACAAACCGTGGTTTTGGGTAACAAAGTCCACCTCTATCCTGATTGGTAATCAACTGCAGTATGGGTGCATCACATTTGTCGGTTTCAATGCTTCATAAACAGGATACGCATTCAAATTTTTCTTTAATTTTTGTCACAAGATATTCGCTTACGATGGCAATGCTTGCGAACTTCAGGTTAGCTTTTGGTGGTACTAAATAAAAATAAATTAATTAAGTGACTTATAATTTCCGTTATTAAATTTCAGTTTAAATTTACGAATAAACTTAGAGCCGCAGCAATTTTATAAAGTACCATTTTCAGAAACTATCGTCTGTATGTCTAATGATTGTTAGTGTATCGGTATAATGATAACTGATTTCACAAAAAAGCACTTTTTCAGCATGGCGCCTGGTGCCAGGGCACTGCCCGCACCAACGTTGCTGCGACTCTAATTAAATTCAAAATTAGTATTAAATGACTTACCTTGTTCTATCATTAGACGATCCAGAATTTCTAGAGCATTTTCTGGAAGATCATATGCAAATTTTGGTTTTTGAAGCAAACGGCCTTTTATGATTTGAACATTTTTTGTAGAAATACTGTAGCGATTCTGTCCAGCATTAGAGTATTTGGATTTTAAAAGTTGCCCAGCTTTAAAAATTTTTCCCCATGTTTAATAAAGTTGTCTTTACATCCATAACATCATTCCCACCATTCATCTGTCTTAGTGCAGAAAAGAACGATTCAATGGGGTCATTATTCAATGCTCTGGTTGAAATGTACTGATAGCCAGACTGTAACAGTTATCTTATACAGTTTGTTGTAGACAATGTTGTTAGTATTAATGCTTCATGTGTCTCTTTCGTTAAAACTGCATTTTTCTTTCAGCCGATGATTTCTTTATACAGGTAATATAATCCAGAAAATCATTCTCAAGTTAGTTAAGCCTTTCATCATCCAAGGCAAAGAAAGGCATTTGTTTTTATTGCTTGAATTAATATGCTGATCGCAATTCGATACATCGTGTATCTATTTTTCATAAATTCAATTGTACAGGAAGTATCTTTAAATTCATATGCTTTTGGGTGGCTGGCTGAATTTTCACAAAGAAAAGATAGAGCAGTAGTTACTGGTGGAGAAAAAATCATTACGGCACGACCAACTTTCATTTTGTCAATATTAGTTGGCTCGACATGCCGCCTTGTCAAATTTCTAACTGCTTTGATATTTTCTTTAAAAAATCACAAAGCTTAGTTAGATTTAAATGAATTTAAAATCCATCTTTAAATAAGCAAAAAACAGAACTTTGGAGAAATTAAATAATTTTTCACACAATTATTGAAAAGTTTAGAGGAAATTCCCACAAACTGAAGAGTATAATTTGAAATTTTTAAGAGAGTATTAATATTAAGAGACTATTTTTAAAGTAAAAGTAATTATTTCATTTTATCGGGTTTTGTGATTGCCGTCTTACATCCAATGCTTTTTTAAAACATTATCAAGAAGCAAATGTTTCTTGATTTATGTATATCAATATTGTGGCAGGAAGTAAAAATTTCCATTTGATGGAAATTTTTGTGGATAAACGGTGTAAATAAACGGTGTTGTAATACAAAATTGTTTATATAAAATGTCCTTATACTATGTAGAAAGAAAAGATTATTCATACAAATAAAATAAACAAAGCTTAGTTAGATTTTAATTAATTTAAAATCAATCTTAAATTAAACAAAAACAGAACTTTGAAGAATTTAAATAAATTTTCACAGAATTATTGAAAAGTTTAGAGGAAATTCCAACAAAACACAAAGTATATTTTGGTTGAATTTTTTTCACTCTGAAACTACATCTATAAAATATTTATATTTATCGTATGTGTTATTATTATCATTTATTATTATCATATAAAGAAACAAATAATAAAAAAGCATGTAATTTAAAATAATAATTCTTTTAAGATTAAACTTTGTGGTGTGCCTTAGAGGATGTTTAGAAATATTTAATTATTCATTTATACATTAAATTAAGAAAGTATGCAGAGTTTTTTTTTTATATATATAAAGAATATTGTAGTTTTAGGCTAGAAAGGCAAAGTATGTGTGTGGTGGAGGAGGTAATTTATATTGCGCAATTCATTATAGAGGTGTTTTTACAGGAAGTTATTTTATGTTAGTGAAAAACTGCAAATATTTTAAAATAAGTATTAAAGATTTTTAAAGCAGTGTAAAGCTGCTATCAGATTCACAAACTTTACCTGCAACAAACTCTTCAGCCGATTTTAACCCCAACTCTTTCCAGTTCAAAGAGAGAAAAAGGTTATGATTGGCTTCGAAAAAGTCGGAGAAAAAGAAAAAAACTAGTTCTGCTACTATCATCTCTTAATATTTATGGCCTATTCGTGTCAGTCGCTTATCTCTGATTCGTTGAAATTTTCGATATTGGATGAAAAGTCTTTGATAGGACACTTTTTTGGAACTGCAGAAAAAAGTTTGGGGACATTGCTATTTGCTATCACACTGGGTGTTGTGAGGATATTCCGCGAAAAGTTGGAAGAAATCAAGTGTTTGTTCAAAAGTCTCTCGAAATGTTGGTGATTCTGATAGCAGCTTAAGAAGAAGTGACGGGTTGACAAACTTGTCGTGTAAGGTTATATAATTAATTGTTTATTTTTATAACAAAGCAATCAGTTCGTTAGAAAATTTTATGAAATTTGAAAACTCCAAGTTTATGGAGGAGGGATGTCGAACATTGTTGTATATTTAGATGTCTGATTATTTACTGCTACTATAAAACAACAAATTAGGCACAGGAAAGTAAGGAGGAAGCCTCGGAAGACACTACGCATAAATTTTCATCGCTGGTACCAGTAGAGGAACACTTACGCATGTGAATTAACATATTTTAATACAGTAAATCAAACTGAAAATAACTCATACTTTAAATTAAAACTCACACCAGCATGTTTCTTTGAAAATACATAAGTGTAATAAACATAATCAATATTACTCATCACACAGATCAGTGGTTTAAACAGTCAAACGGTCGATTGAAAATGAATTAATCGTAGGACAAGGAAAATTTTCGACGCGTATATGGGGTACAAACGAAGAGACTATTGACTTGACGATGTCATGCTTCTAAAGGAGTGTCTGCAAGAGAGTTAGGAAAGATGTAATGCCTTCCTCGGTGTACGGTTGTATGCTGCTTAATACGAACCTGAGGCTTTAGGGAATCGGTTATTGTCAGGAATGTAAATTCTAAAAAATACTCTTATACGTAAGAAACATACAGTAACCTGCGTTATTATATATAAATATTCACATACTAATTCACAAATCAATGGTTGAAGCATTTCAGCGCCGATTAAAAATGATTTAATATATATACCCATTAAACTCATTTCGTTGTTGGCTTCTATGAAAGGAAAAATGTCCAAAGTTGAAAATAGTGAACTTTAACGCGAATTTAAAATTCCCTAAGAGAAGCTCATAATTGTTGATCACTTTTCTTGTCTTCTGGAGATCAGAATATAAAACTTTAGAAAAGAAAGACCAAGGAAACAGTTTAATCCTCGGAAGCAGAAATTTATAAATGGAATCTAAAAGTGGAAATAAAGCATAATCAGTTACTGGATGTCTTACATTTCGATAGGACTAGTTATCAGAATATACAAAAAACATTTCGTGCCCGTAATAGAAGGTTATGTTATGCAATTCCACGCTGTACATAATTTTCATTTCTAAAACCACGAAATAATCGATATATTCTTAACTCCGCCCCCAACTTCTCTGTTTAATTAAAAAGAAGGAAGGGACAAAGATTCCGAAAATAATTTCCGTACCTGATTCTCAAAGAGAAAAATTACAAAAATCGATTCCTTATACTGTTTCAAATTTACATATAAAAAGACTGATTTACAAGCTATCTAAATTTAAATAATTATACATACAGATGTGAGCTACTAAGTATTTATTTTTACCTGAAGTATATCAATAGTAAATTTAGTAAAAAAAAAAAAAAAAAAAAAAAAAAAAAAAAAACTTTGCTATTATTTTGTTATTATAAATAAAATTGCATTTCCCTATCTCTTAAATTAATTTTATATTATATGTAGGAAAAATGCTGAAAACATTCCAGTAACCTACTCGATTTCTTATATACCAAAACAATCCAGGTTTGATAACTTACTGTATCGTCTTTACCATGTCCAAAATACTGCGTATTTAAATAATCGAAAAAAAAAAAAAAAAAAAAACGTAAAATATATACAAATTTAATGATACGTTTAAAGAAACGCAAATATTGGTGAGT
This sequence comes from Maratus speculifer, assembly GCA_964019185.1. Taxonomy (NCBI): domain Eukaryota; kingdom Metazoa; phylum Arthropoda; class Arachnida; order Araneae; family Salticidae; genus Maratus; species Maratus speculifer. The sequence continues at coordinate 5,428,085 of OZ025302.1, read as the reverse complement.
GGTATAAAATACATCGATTGGGATTTTTATCAGCCGTTCCTGGCAAAACAGCAACGCAAGAAGTAATACGACATAGGAGAATACATAGGTGAGAATTAGGCCTTTTGGTTTTATTATTTAAACCTAATACTTTATGGTCTAAGTTTTAAAATAAAATGTTCAATATTTTCATGTTTTTCTCTAGTATATTCAAGTATTAAATCTTGAAAGGCGTCATTTCCCTTTCACACACAACATCATCTAGAAAAAACAGGGAAAAGAATGAAAAAAGAAAAAAAAAAAAAAAAAAGATTCCTAAACAACAAACTTTCGACTGAAGCTCAATTTAATACTTTTCTTTTGTTTATTATTTTTGAATGATGTACACAAATAATGTTACAATTTGATCGAAAAGATAGTAGTAATTAGTTTTGTTTTTTACATTTTATATTGACAAATTAAATCAAAAGATCATATTAATATTAGGACTTAAAAACCTGAGAATTCTAACCTAAATGAATTTGAATTTCTCAAGTAGGATAAAACATGTTTAGAATGAAGTCTTTTTTTTACTTTAAATTCGTTCATTCATAATTGAAAAGTTTTTGTGCCATGCTGAACTAATCTTTTGGCTTAAAATTTAAGCTGTCAATTAGTATTAAGCATACATAAGAAAAAATAATTAATGTCAGCTGCTAATTTTTCAAAATCAGCATCGATGACTAAAGGTGTGTCCTCAATTCTTAGTTCTTACTAGAATATTTTTATTTCATGCTAGCATTATTTAAAAAAAGATGTATTGCAACCAAAGGCTTTTAAATTTGAAGAAGTTTAATATTTAATGAACCTATATTCCAAGAGGAAAATTGATCTTTTATTAATTAATTTTCTTTACATGAATATTAATAAAAGTATGTAAATGTAAAGCGTTAAACTGGTTCACCTTTCAAATGTTTTAACGTATCAAAAAATGTTCCTACAAAATTTTTTTTTCAAAAGAAAAGAAAAGAAAAGTTCTTCGTTCATACATTTTTCGTTCATACGTTCAAGATAAAAATTCTCTCAACAGACTACCATTTTAATTATGTATTTAAGATGATGGTGAAAATAAACTTGAAATTAATTTCTGGAGTGATTTCTTCTATTTGTTTGCTCCTCCCTTACTACACCCAATACATGATAGCCCCGCCCACCTGTTAACCTAATAGACAATTTTCAAGTTTGAGGCAGTTTTTTATATGTGACAATAGACTATTTTTTATTCTTAATTTAAGTAATACAGATTATATGTTGTTTATCCAAAAGTAGCAATTTTTAAGCGTTGTCCCTGTATGTTGCTGTAAGAATAACCCTTGCATGTAGTTATTTATGAAATTTTATCAAATACTAAGCGTTGAAAATAAACTGTTTGAAATGATAAAGTCTAATTTTATCATAAGTAATCTATTTCAAATTAAAAATAACTTTCAAAAATACACAGTGCAATATAATGTAACAAATCAATCCATATATATCTTTAAAATTTATGTTTTATTCAGGATTGACATCATGTCCAACAGAAATTTCAATAAATGTTATTACTCTTTTTCTAGCAGATAGGTTTCAAAAATCGACTCAAATGTGATTTTTTCCGGACAAAATGAAAAATCATTCATTAAAAGCTTTAAGTATGGAGATGCCTTATTTTGTTTGGCATTACGGAGGCCAGCCACCGTGCCCCCTGTTTTCTCAAAAACGAGTGTCTAGGGAGAGCACATTGTCTCAATGTAAAGAATTATATGTATCAATATATATGTATCATTAATATACTATACGTAATTATATGTATGTTATGTGTGCTATTAATGTAAACTTAACATTTTAAAAATATTATTTCAACTCACACCAGTAAATGTATAAAGTAATATGTTATAGTAATAAAATGCCGTTTTTGCATGTATTCGTATGTATTCTCATGTAGATAATTTCATAAGCGAGTGAGCGCCTCTGCTGGCATTAATTTCTCCTCGCAATCACATGTTTAGAAAGTGGTGTAGGGTCGGACACGGAAAATTTTGGACCTTTGTATGAGGTATTCTCCAAAAACTTTTGTCATGACGATGCAATATTTCAACGACAATAACAGATGTTCTTTCTACCACAGATTGTGCAAAATGTATAATATGTACTTCTTAGATGCATATCAATTTTATTTTGTTCGAAGGAATGTAACACCATTAAAATGCATTTGAAATATTTGTCCCCATTCACCGTAATGTAACGGAATACTTTTGATTGTTCCTATAATTGCACGTAAAGCGTAGCGAATGCGGTGCGTTCGTACGATAACGAAGTTTTAAAAATATTCAGATCTTGCTGCTATAGTAGGCAGTACTTCGGATATAGTACAGTGGTCGAAATATTTCTTGTGTTCTTGTAAATATACAGGAAGAAACTTTTATTACACTTCATCAACGTATATCATATTCATAAAATGTGAAACAGTTTAACATAATTTAAACATGTCACAAACAATGTTTTCATGTATAGCATTATGTAGTGGAATATTTTTGTGTGACCCTGTAATTTAATAATAAATATTCTTTGCATTCCAGATTGTACAGAATGTATATTTTAATATATATATATATATATATATATATATATATATATATCATAGGTTCATGTCAATAATATTATATTCGAAAGAGTTCAACATCATAAAAATGCACTTGAAACTATTTTTGATATTGATCATAATGTAATGGAATGCTTTTGATAGTCCCTCTAATTAAACTATATATCCGATTTTCATAAAATTTAAAATGACTCGACAAAATTACACTAAAATTATATATTTCAATTTCGTGCGATTTGGTTGGGCAGTTTTTGCTTTGTTATATGCGGACAGACAGACGGACTGACAGACTGAACGGCGAATATAAGGATTAACTATTTATATAATTACGGCACACTTAAAATTAGCCCGCAAGAGGCAACACACAACCAGTTGAAAATCGTTATGACAAAATGGCATGTGATTCTAGACGAAATTACTAACTACAACGCATTTTCGTAATTCTTTTTTTCTATTATGTTATGAAATATATACAACAGAGGTAAGCTTAATATAAGATAGAACTTAGTACCATATTAAATCTGAAATAATTTGATAAAGTTAAATATTTAGATTTAAAAAAATGTTTCTGATGATGTGTCTTTTGTCTAAAGTTTTTCAAAAACTAAAAATGCACTCGCCTTGCAAGAAAATCCACTCGCCACTGGCGAGCAAAATGATATATTTCCCCGCGCTTGTTTATATTGTTTATTATTTTTGAAAGATGTACATAGATAGCGTTATATTTTAACCGAAACGATAGTTATTATTTTTAAGCTATCGCATAGCTTTTATCGCGGGTTTTGAGCGCGGCGACCGAATCTAGAAATTCCGTAACGAGAAAAAAAACTAACACTCCGGCTAACGTCGTTTCACTTTGGCAGACTTCTCATTTATTCAATAAAAGAAAAAAAATTGTTTTCTTATCGGTCACCATGCTCAAAAAGTGTAACTTGAATTAATATCAAAGACAAAAAAACTGCATAAATAGAAAATAAATAAATAATTATAATTGCATAAGTTGATAAAAAATGCTATGCAATAGCTTTACCGCGGCAGTCCCCGAGTGCCACACTTTGGCAGACTTATCATTTATTCAATAAAAGAAAAAAATTGTTTTCTTATCGGTCACCATGCTCAAAAAGTGTAACTTGAATTAATATCAAAGACAAAAAAAAAAACTGCATAAATAGAAAATAAATAAATAATTATAATTGCATAAGTTGATAAAAAATGCTATGCAATTGCTTTACCGCGGAAGTCCCCGAGTGCCACACGTGCCACACTTTGGCAGACTTCTCATATATTCAATAAAAGAAAAAAATTGATTTCTAATCGGTCACCATGCTCAAAAAGTGTAACTTGAATTAATATCAAAGACAAAAAAAAACTGCATGAATAGAAAATAAATAAATAATTATAATTGCATAAGTTGATAAAAAATGCTATGCAATTGCTTTACCGCGGCAGTCCCCGAGTGCCACACGTGCCACACTTTGGCAGACTTCTCATTTATTCAATAAAAGAAAAAAAATTGTTTTCTTATCGGTCACCATGCTCAAAAAGTGTAACTTGAATTAATATCAAAGACAAAAAAAAACTGCATAAATAGAAAATAAATAAATAATTATAATTGCATAAGTTGATAAAAAATGCTATGCAATTGCTTTACCGCGGAAGTCCCCGAGTGCCACACGTGCCACACTTTGGCAGACTTCTCATATATTCAATAAAAGAAAAAAATTGATTTCTAATCGGTCACCATGCTCAAAAAGTGTAACTTGAATTAATATCAAAGACAAAAAAAAACTGCATGAATAGAAAATAAATAAATAATTATAATTGCATAAGTTGATAAAAAATGCTATGCAATTGCTTTACCGCGGCAGTCCCCGAGTGCCACACGTGCCACACTTTGGCAGACTTCTCATTTATTCAATAAAAGAAAAAAAATTGTTTACTTATCGGTCACCATGCTCAAAAAGTGTAACTTGAATTAATATCAAAGACAAAAAAAACTGCATAAATAGAAAATAAATAAATAATTATAATTGCATAAGTTGATAAAAAATGCTATGCAATTGCTTTACCGCGGCAGTCCCCGAGTGCCACACGTGCCACACTTTGGCAGACTTCTCATTTATTCAATAAAAGAAAAAAAATTCTTATCTTATCGGTCACCATGCTCAAAAAGTGTAACTTGAATTAATATCAAAGACAAAAAAAAACTGCATAAATAGAAAATAAATAATTATAATTGCATAAGTTGATAAAAAATGCTATGCAATTGCCTTACCGTGGCAGTCTCCGAGTGCCACACGTGCCACACTTTGGCAGACTTCTCATTTATTCAATAAAAGAAAAAAAAATGTTTTCTTATCGGTCACCATGCTCAAAAAGTGTAACTTGAATTAATATCAAAGACAAAAAAAACTGCATGAATAGAAAATAAATAAATAATTATAATTGCATAAGTTGATAAAAAATGCTATGCAATTGCTTTACCGCGGCAGTCCCCGAGTGCCACACGTGCCACACTTTGGCAGACTTTTCATTTATTCAATAAAATAAAAAAAATTGTTTTCTTATCGGTCACCATGCTCAAAAAGTGTAACTTGAATTAATATCAAAGACAAAAAACTGCATAAATAGAAAATAAATAAATAATTATAATTGCATAAGTTGATAAAAAATGCTATGCAATAGCTTTACCGCGGCAGTCCCCGAGTGCCATGCGTATTTGTTTTCTACATTTTGCTTTGACAAATAACATTTAAATATCATATTAATATTAATATTATAAATATTAGAATTCTAAGCTTAAAGAATTTGAATTTCTCAAGTAAGATAGCATATGTTTAAAATGAAGTCGTTTTTAATTTCTTTGAATTCGTTCATTCACAAATGGGAAAGATTTTGTGACATGCTGAACCAATCTTTTGGCTTAAAAATTTCAGCTAGTTAATAATTTATCGAGTGGTATTGAGCATACATAAAAAAGTAGAAAAAAATTAACGACATTTTCTAACATTTCAAAACCAGTGTCGTAGATTCTTAAAGCGAATTATTTTAAAAGAGGTTAACAACAGTCAACGATATCTGATTTGAAAATAAATAAATAAAAAACGGCGATGCTAAACAGAAATTTTTTAAAAGCATACTCTTGCCTTTTAATGTAATTTACTGATTTTGTTTTATCAAAAATTACTATTTAGTAAACTCTAAATATCCCATTGTATCAAGCTATCAGTATTAAATTACGGATTATAAGTCAGAAACCTGACAATATGTTTTTACATCTATACTCCGCCCTCGCTGTTTTTCTTATATTTAAACTCCGCCCATCATCATAGGATATGTATTTATTCCGAATAAAAGCACAGTACAGAAAATCTAGCTACATAAAGTAGGCGGAGCAGCGTATTCGTGGTACGATTTGAATATAGATGTGTTAAATCTGTAACCAACTGTTAAATCTTGTAAAGCGTAATTTCCCTTTAATGTTCAACATTCTCAGAGACAAACAGAGAGGATAATAATAAAAAAAATACTCCTAAAAGACAAACTTTCGATGTCAGCGCAGTTTAAAATTTTATTTGAATTATTATTTTTTAATACTATACAAAAATAGTGTTATAAGTTAACCGAAATCATAGTATATATTTATTTATTCATTTCAAGTTTTTATTTGACAAATTTCATTAACAGATCATATTAAGACTTAAAAATCTCGGAATTCAAACCTTACAGAATTTGAATTTCTCAAGTAGGATAAGACATGCTTAAAATGAAGTCGTTTTTCATTTCATTGAAATCGTTCATTAATAATTTAGTTCATTAATCACCGGAATTCACAAACGAATTTTTAAAATATTTTAAATTCCTCAATTAAGGCTTCTATTATAAAAGCTAAATTTTACTAAAATATTACTGGTGCCGTTTGCACGTTTGGAATTATGATTAGGTATCTCACACCGGGCACAAAAAAAAAGGCGCGGTCAAAAGGATATTCTTACCTTTTAATGTAACTTAATAATTTTGTTTTATCAAAAATTTCTCTTTAGTAAACGCTAAATTCTCCAATGTATCAAGCTATCAGTATTAAATTGCGCCAGACACCTATTAATATGTTTTTACATCTCTACTCCGCCCTCGCTGTTATTTAAGATTTAAACTCCGCCCATCGTCATTATGATATGTATTCCTGCAGAATAAAAGCTCAGTACAGAAAATCTCGCAGTATAAAGTAGACGGAGTATTTTCTTCGTGGTACGATTTGATTTACGAACATAGATGTACATTGTATTTATATTATTTGAGAAAAATATCTAATTTTTGAATATTGCAAAATGTTCTTTAAAATGAATAAATAAATAAAAAATCATTGCACCGCATTTTATGAATTAAAAATATGTTTTAAGGACACTAAAGAATTATTATTTTATAGATTTTTACAATTTATTTCAGGGCAAAATTGTGCAAAAAACGAAGATAATTCGAAGAAACGAAGAAAATTCTCAAAAATTTTAAAACATACCCATATCTTATTCTGTAAAAGCGATGTTTATTTTATTTTATTTTTTTTAACATTATTTTATACATATTTGTGTGCGTGAAATGTTCCTGACGGTTGATCATGTTATATACATTTATTTAACTTCAAGTTGCGATATAATCACACCTAAATATATACATAAACTAGCAGGCTATGCCCACTGCGCTGGTCAATATTTCAAAATCAACCGTGGATGAAACGAACTGGTGAATTTAAATTTGTATTTTGAATAATTTGGACCTCCAGCAGCACCTTGCTCATTGCTGAAAACGATTTAGACACCATTGTGATATTAAATTATCTTAAACGTTGCGCAAAATTTTTGTTTGTTTGTTTGGAGGGGGATTTTTGAGACTTATAACGGCTGAGCTGTTGTCTCAATTGATCCAATCGTTGCGCAAAAACCAGCTATTTAGAAATAACTATTTTAGTTTATTACTAACAGTGCACATTTGGAAGCGAAATGAGACCATTATGGCAACAGGATTTAAAATTTTCCCTTATCTGAAGAAATATTAATTATTACAGTCGTTACCATGGCACAACTTCTGAAAAAATTCTTCACAACTTTTCATTATGTGAAGCCAGGAACCCAAAGCTACTCCCACCTAAAAAGTTTACATATATATTAAATTTTGTCCGCGCGATAAAAGGAACAATTATGCAAGAATCATCTTTAAACTCGTCAAGTACATTGAGATGGTTAATATCTCAGTGGGAATTACAAATGAGCAAAATCGGCCCAAGGGTGTGGTAATTGGGAAGAGTTCAAAAATTTTAATACCATTTTAATATGGCTTTTACGAAACCAGCTCTTACAAAACAATAGCAGGAAAAAATAAACATTTTTCGTTACAGCAAGTTGCCAACGATAAAAAAAAAACACACATTAAAATTCTCACTACAATAATTACTTTATTATTGCAAAATTTCCTCCTGAAAAATGAAAAAAAATTATTTGCTCTTTCGTATTTAAGCATTTTCTCTTTAGTTATTTAAGATAAAATTATTTAAATTTGTATAATTTGGCGAACGATTTGGCGAAATTGGTTGACGTGATAATCAAGTAGTAGCCAATTTACACTTTTCATATTTCACAAAAGATTCCTACACAGACATCATATACGCAATAAGTTTAGCACGATTATCTTGCAACTACAATGTGGCAAAATCCTCGTTTTAGAATACCAAAGAAATTTATGTATATTTTATTATTTTCTATCATTTTAAACAGCAATTAACAATAAATAAAAAGTAACTGTAGAACAAAACAACAAATATCATTTCAAAAAAGAAAAAAAATGAAAGTAAATAAACAACTTATCATCAGATAAACAACTATAGCTGGGTTACCAAATGAGGCAAATAATGCCATTTTGGCGTCAGTGAGATACCTCGATGAGTATATGACCAAATCCGTGACAAAATTTCCATTTGGAAAAAACTTTAATCGGTATTTATGCTACATTTTCCCTACTTATGTATTAGAAAAAACTTTGACACAGATGTCATATGTATGCACCACATTGGCGCAATTTTTTTCTGGCGCCAATTTGGTGAACTTGGTTTTTAATTACCAATTTCATAAATATTTTTTAATTATTTTGTATTATTTGAAAAAAAAATAATACATAAAAAAGTTTAATTAATAGCTATAGAACAAAATGATTTATATTATTTTAAAAAGCAAAATGAAAGTTAATAAATAGTTTATTATTAAATAAACAACCATAGTATGTTTACCATGTGTGGCATAAAATCACGATTTTGTTGCAATCGTGCGAATGTGGTGCGTAATGACATCTGCGCCAAAACTTTAAAAAGTTGCAATTAAATTATTTTACAGTTTGGATGAGGAAGACATTTATACTAAAATTTAAACATTATAAGCATTTTTTTTTTTTTTTTTTTTTTTTTTTTTTTTGCTATAACTGCTATTTATATATTTACAATTAAACTTGAAAAAATATCCTAAAAATGCTCTCACACATTTAAAAGAGAGTGAGAGAATTTAGTAATTGTAAACACCGCTCCGGCTTTTGCCTTCTTGGTATAAAATCGCATTGTTTGATGACAAAAGTAAATTCAAACATCCAAATAAACAAATAACATACAATTAACAGATAAAACCACTTTTAAAAGTAATTTTGCTATTTTGTCCTGTAAGACACATAATGGTAGAATTAGATTTTAAAAATATTTTTTTTAAAAATAGAAAAATGTTATTTACGTTTTATCTAATAAAATATTTAAAATACATTTTTGTTAGCCTGAGCGAAAGAGAATAGCGAAAGTTGATTGAAGAAATATTGAAGAGGAAATGGTCAATTAAAAAAGACTTGTAAATTTTATTCAGCGGGAATTTTTCATTTCAAAATGTTGAATTTATCTATAGTAATAACGCATAATTGCATAAATTTACTTTGAATTGCAAAATTTTTCCTACAGTACTAATTGGTTATACCGTCGACCAATTTCGCCAATTACACAAATCGCCAAACTATTAGCCAGATTATATAGATTAGCATAAATTTTCATTTAAATAACGAAAAACAAATTAGCAGAACATATATAAAAGTAGAAATAAAATGTCGAATTAAAAATCACTTGATGACATAATTAATATTTATATTATGCTTAATGTCAAGTGAATGTGACATTTACGATCATCCATTATTGACATTTAATCTTGGAATTTGGGGGTAAATTTTTAATCGATGGGGTAATCTTTCCTTCTTCAGTTTTTAAATTTTAAAACTGAAATTTTTCCTGTAAGTGAAATTGGCGAAATGGCGCAAGAAAAATTAAATTAACAATGAAAACATTTGCAAAAAGAAATAAGAGAGTTATTCTCATATCTATATAATTTACGACTGAATATTAAAATATACTCTAAAAATTATCTTCACTTGAAAAAAAAAAAAAAAAAAAAAAACATTATTGCGACCATTAAGAACCTAAGTCAGGCATTAAGTCAGTAGCGCATTTTCGGTTTAAAAACACATTCTTTGGCGACAAAAGCAAGATGAAAATGGTATAGAAACGAATAGTAACTCACAACTTACAGTGTCTTTTACAATCAGATCAGCTTTTTTCTGCTGTAAGTTATATTATACGGAAATTCGATAAAAAAGAGAAAGAAAATAATAAAACGGGAAATAACTATCATTCAAAATTCATTTAATCAATTTCTGAAATTCATGTTTTTATTCTAACACCAGGGATAAGTCGCCAAAAGTTGAACCAATTGTTATATTTTGCGTTAATTTATTTTTTAAGCATTACAAATATTTTTTTCATTTTCAAGATAAATATTTTTTTATAATATTACACCTCATTTAAGCGGTCTTTCTTTATTATTATTAATATTATCAGTAGTTATTTTCTTCTATTATTTGCAAGATATTTGTAATATTTGTAATAGATATAACCATTTTAATTCTTTTAGCAATTATAATTTTCGCCAAAAACAGCTACTGGCAACCCTTTTGTCAAAAATAACCGAAAAATACGAAATTTACTACGAAAAATCAGAGTTATCCCTGTAAATTTGAATCATAAACCTTCGGGAAAATATTTCCTATCGAATGATACAATCGGCAAAAAAATCCATCGGGTAGTTTTTGAAAACACTCGTTTGGAAGTTTCAGAACTTCTGCTTTATAATATACGTATATGATATATAAAAAAAGGAAAAGAGAATGGATTTAAGGCGGAGCTACAGTTTATTTCAATTTCCTTCCATTAAGCCTTGTGAGTCATTCCATGGCAGTTCAGGCAGGCCTGTAACACACCATTAGCGGTTTTAACGATACTGCATGCGTTTGTTCTTACTATTAAGATATGATCACCAGCAATTTTTTAACATTTTCACGGACAAAACATTTTCATAGCTAAGATGTTGAAATTAATGAATGACACCGCTAATTGCGAACAAACATATTTGAATATAAGAAAAAGCGGTTTTTCACATACATAATAAAATGAATTTTTTAAAATTAAACTTCCGGTGTCGGTGTTGCATATATGAATCTCGTGGATTCGTAGAGTAACCTTAAAGCGTTAAAAAGATTGGTAAAATAGTTTCTGCGAAAAGAAAAATTATCAAAGTTTTGAAAAACTGCCTACAATTGGCATTCTTAATAGCTCTGTTTTCAAATGTAGCATATCATGAATATAATTATATTTAAATATCTATTGTCGAATCATTTTCAAATAATTTATGCGTAATAAATGAAGTATGCAGCTTATGAAAAAAATACTATTACACTTATAACATTTTATGTTTGTCTGAAAAAATTTTGAAATCGGGAATTTTTATAAAAAATAATGAATTAAAAAAGCATTATCTTAAAAGGTGCAATTGACAATTGCACAAAAAATCTCCAGCAATCTCCATTTAGCGTGACAAAATATCTTACATGCAATAGATACCTTAATAGAAACTCTGAAATATAAGCATTTCGATGTCCAATAAGTCAGTACATCAGGGGTCGCAACGTCCCTAAAATTTTCGCACTTTTCTACCAGTATTTTAAATCAAATATATTCCATTCACATTCCTTCAAGATCTACAATGAAATCTTAGAATAAGTTTTATCGCTCAAAAATTGTGGGAAGAAAGTGTGAAAATTTTTGGAACGCTGTGACCCCTGCTAATACATGGCCAATCGTGTGTGGAATTGAACTATTAACGAGCAGATGCATGTTTACTAATAGAGCTAACATAGATAAGAAAAAATAATTTATTTCAAATTTAAACTAAGTTAACTACGCTCAATATTTTCATCGCTCCAGTAGAGGAGCATTTAAAATCATACTAATGTACTAATGAACGTAATTTAAATACAATAAATCAAAATGAAAGTAACATATTCTTTAAATTAAAACTCACACCGGAAATTTTTTTCGAAAATATATATTTATTGCGGGAAGTAACATATTTTGTTGATGATGCTTGGAATAGGATTGTCCTTTTTTTATTCTATAAGGCAATCATTAATGCTGCAAATTGTTAAAGGAGATTAAAAAATATGCATATAGATTACTACCATGCGTGAAATTTTTAGGTTTAGGATAATATAGCTCAAATATATTTCGCATCGTGACTTTTGGTTTAGTAGGCAAACGATGGTTGTGTTTATGAAGACCAATTTTTAACACGGGGGAAATAGGCCCGAAGGGAACCCTCCCCGGGATGTTTTTCTTAGGGAATTTATGCAAGGAAATCCACGGTTCAAAGAAAAACCACGAAAAACACCGAACAATTGGGTCAAAGGGCGCTAATGTGTTCGAACCTAGCACCTGCCACCTACCAGTTTTGAGAACAGAACCTCTCGGCCACTGCTGGAGCCGTACTAGGCAGACAATAACGTCATACTCAATTAATTGAACAATGCTGGTACAGGCATGACATGATAAAAAAAAATACTCACCTTACGAAAATAAAAATTGTTGACATTATTCCTCTGGTTCAGCGAATGACTGAAGCGTAAACAAAAAGGGGGGGGGGGTTGAAGTATAAATTGTCGAATTAACATGAATCTGAAAAAAAAACTCTTATAGAAAAATGAAATGAAAAACTCCTCAAAAGTGGCCTGATAAAATTGTTAAACTGGGTTTATCACTAATCTTGATTTAGTTTTCGTTTCTCAAAATAGTATTTAATTTCGAACTTTACTTGTGCCTATAGGTCGAGTCAGCAAGAATTTCCTTTTGTACTTCTATTGTTCATTGAAAGATTAAATATGATTTGAAATTGAAATTAACATTCTGTTGAACAAGACCTCCTCTTGGCTATTGACAATAAAAAGGTTAGAAGCATTATTATTTAAATTTGTCAGATCTGTTGTTTTTAATGTTAACAGACTTGACAGATATCAAACCAGACAAATTAACAAATATTTTTATTGTTATTATCATATGTAAAAATTTTAGGATGAGGATAATATGGTTTAAATATTTTTTTCCAAATGAATTTGGTGTAGTAAAAACATAATAAAGCTACTCTCGATTAATTGAAAAAAGCTGGTAACAAACTTGTCAAAATAACCGAAAAGAAAAAATTCTTAGAAAATGAAAAATGTAATATTATCATTTTGGTTCAGCGCATGTTTTCAAAATGTCTCCTACTACTTACTGAATCACGAAAATAATATTTAAAGCATTTGTTGAAATCTACTGAGTAATTTCAACATCTATTTTTATTGGTTACAGACAAGACAGTAACAGACCCGGCATCAATTTCGGACAAAACGAAACGACTAATATACACTAAGTTAAACATAAATTTAAAATTATTTATGGATTGATTTCTTTCGTTACGTTACATTGTGTGTTTTTAAATGCACTGAAAATATAGATTTTTGAAAGTTATTTTTAATTTGAAATAGATTAAATTTCACAAAAATCAGACTTAACATCTCAGAAAGCCGATTTCTACGCTTACTATTTGATAAAATTTGATAAATAAATAAATGGAAGGGAAATTCTTACAATATCATGCATGAATGACGCTTAAAACTTGCAATTTTTGGAAAATTTACATATAATTTCTATTATTTAATTTCAGAAGAAAAAAAATTCTTTTGTCAGACATTAAAAAACGCCTCATATATGAAAATTGTCCATTAGATAAATGGATGGGCGGGGCTATCATGTGTTGGGTGTGTAACGGAGGGGCGAATAAATTGGAGAAACCAATTAAAAATTAATTTTAAGTTTATTTTCACCGTCATCTTAAATGCAAAATTAAAATAGTCGTTTTTTGAGAGAATTTTTATCTTGAACGAAGAATTTACAGAACAGATAGAAATTTTAGTGTTTTTTTTTTTTTTAATTTATTTTTTTTACTTTTTTCGATTTTAAATTTTTGTATTTTGATAAATTCATTTATTTTTGTTGACTTTTTTTTAAAAAAAATCTCTGAAACTTTTTTTACTGTAATTTCGGAATATATATATATTTTTTTAAAACGAATATATGCTTTATTTTCCTTTTAGAAAATTTAAGTATTTACCGATCGCTAATTATGAATTCCTTCACTCCTTTCCCTTATTTTTTTTCTCATTTTTTTACAAATAATGTTTGGAGTGCTGATTTTCAGTTTAAAAAATTGATGCTGTTTATGTTTAATTTCTGAATTGTTAAAAAATTAAGTATAAGGGGGTTATAAGTGACTAACAAAGAAACAAGATGGCGGACTCCGGGCGAATACTACATCTGTTTCATTTTTGTATAGGTGAATGTGTTTCATGTTTTGAAATTTATTATTTAAGATTATGATAAAATGAAAATATTATATAGGTTTTATTTAATTACCTTGAAATATTTCTAAAGGTTTTACTCCGTTGTTAATTTAGTGACATTTTTAGTTTAGAATCATATAATTATTTAGTAACAAAGTTTCATTTTAATTTTCAATATAAGTGTGGCACGCCTTTCGAAACATGGTTGAAGTTTTACTTTTGACATGGGGGCGGAGTCATTCTGTTTTTGCACCTATGACAAGAATGTGGCTGGTTCATCAGTTTGAATAGTTAAAGTTCTTGATCTTATGTGTTATTTTATTATGATATATGTGTGCTTATGAATTATTTTATTATATTAAAAATGTTTAAAATATATTTTTAATTACTTTGATAATTTGAGAGAAACATGCTTTCTGTAAACTGATATTTTGTTCCTGTAATTATTAAACAATATTATATATTGCACATTTTGAACACGTTGCTTCTCTATAACGAGAAGCTCATTCGAACAACACGTCTACAGTTCCAAAGGAAAAGGTAACTATTCCAGGACTTTTTTGGAACAGTTCGTTTTCGTTTTTCAAAAGGAACATAATGTCCCTAATTCGAACACAATATCAATTATTTTAAATCAAGAAACAGCTGTTTCTTGTTTGTATAATAGAAAAACTTTGTCTAAAATCAATAAACATAAAATGCAATGGAAAATAAAATTATTATTATTCTAAACTATTATGGTGTGAAAGATAAAATATTTTATCAATAATAGGTATTCTAGAGTATTGACTCAGTTCGCTGTAATGAATATCTATAGGTCTGTGAAATTCCATACCGTTTACAGTAGAATATTATCTTCTCTCTCTTTACCCACATACAAATTTTTTATTATTTATTTTTAATAATTCATTATTCAATTTTTATTAATTGATTATTATTATTATTTTGTTTTTTAAATTATTTTTTTATTAATTTATCTATTATTTTATTATTCAAAGAGTATTCCGGTTTTACATATTTTTAAAAGATATTTTTCTAAACTGATCGATCTTAATCTTTTCCTCTTGCGGTCCTTCGAAATACATTTTAGCCCACAGCCCGGCAATTTTTCAGTCTTATCTTTCCCCTCTTTCGAAGAGAGGCGTTTCGCCAGATTCTTACACTCTTATTCAAAATCGCAATCGTTCTTGAATTCCTGCGTTATTGTCAAACCAGTTTTGGAGCTTTATCTCTTTTGGCTTGACTAGGAAACCAAAATAATGTATTTACTTTTTAGGTGCGTTCGTAATTATGTAAATACGTAGCACCTATTGTTGTCGCTCAGTCCGTCCGTCTGTCTGTCTGTCCGCCTGTCTGTCCGTCCGTCTGTCTATCTGTTCGCATATAACAACGCAAAAACTACCCAACCGAATCGTTTGAAATTTAAAATACATAATTATTACATAATTTTGTCGAGTCATTTCAAATTTTATGAAAATCGGATGAATAGATCAATTATAGGGACAATCAAAAGGATTCCGTTACACTACGGTCAATGGGGAAAAAAGTTTCAAATGCATTTTAATCGTTTGAAATTTAAAACGTATAATTATTACATAATTTTGTCGAGTCATTTCAAATGTTATGAAAATCGGATGCATAGAAATTACAGGGACAATCAAAAGTATTCCGTTACATTACGATCAATGGTAAAAAAGTTTCAAATGCATTTTAATCGTGTTACACTCATTTGAACATAATAGAATTGACATGAATCTATGAAGTATGTACAAAAATATATATTCTGTACAACCTGTGATGCAAAGAATATTTATTATCAAATTAGAGGGCCACACAATAGTATTCCACTGCATAATGCTACACGGGGAAACATTGTTTGGGACGTGTTTTAATTATATTAAACTACTTCACATTTTATGAATAAGATATACGTTAATGAACTATAATAAAAATTACTCCCTGCATATTTACAGGAACACAAAGATTTCCACCACTATACTGTATCCAAAGTACGCTCTACTATATCAGGAAGATCTGAATATTTTAAAACTTCGTTATCGTACGAACGCAACTCATTTGCTACGCTTCAAGTGCAATTTCCAACTTGTTTTGTTTCGTATAGCTTTCAAATTGTCATTAATTCAGACCGAATTTTATTTCTTGAAAAATTTCTCATTTTATTAAATTTCTGCGTTTGTTTTGTAAATCTTTTTTTCTTCTGAGTTAGTATTTTTATTTATTTATTTTGTTTAGTTTTCAAGAAATTCCAACGTATAATTAAAAAATAAATAAATAAAATGAGCTAACTATATTTTATGAGATAAGTATGTATAAGAAGAATTTAGAAAAGAGCGAAATTTCATTCTACAACCAAAAACTTTATTTATGCTATTCGCGATACTGTAAACGCTGGATAAATAAATAAATAGATAAATAAAAATGTTTTCTTTAATATTAAAAAAAAATAAAATAAAAGTTTTTGATAAAAGTAAGATAGATTTATATTAGAAAAAGGTAGAAAATATTTTCGTTGAATGAAGTTTGTGGCTTTTTAGCAATCATTGAAATAATAATATATCATGTTAAATACCTCCACTTGATTTCGAAATGGGTTTTATAACTTTTACACAAGAAAAAATTGAAATTGTGTCACATCTGTCCGATACAAATATCATTTCATGTCACTTCCGCTAATTCACAAAGTCAATTTATTTTCAATACATTTAATTTGTAGGTATTCTTCTTCAGATACGAAAAAATCCAATAACATTTTTCTCTTTTCGAAACCGACAGAGTATCTTTCAAACATTTTTTGTCATCGTTTTAGGCAGATTTTCGAGGCTAGGTAGCAGGGAGACAGTCATTATAAAATAGCGTAATCGACATTTCGAGAAAAACTTAAAATGCTACTCGACAGCAGAAAGAAAGGGGGAAAGAATCTATACTTTTTTAATACTATTTCGTTACTTGTTTAGATATTTACGCAGGGATTTTCATAGTGAGAAATCAGTTCTAGAATATGTAGAAAATACTGTACTACTGATGAAGGATAATGGGAGAATAGATTGTTAATCTTTTTAGATTAAGAATTAGATGTGAATCTTTTTAGAATTTTTTTCTAAAATTATATTTCTTTAATGTTTTACAAATTTACGAAGTGAGTTTCTTTCGTAACTGCATGTAATTTGTAGGAATTTTTGTTTTGGAAACAAATAATCTCATAGCGTTTTCTATAAAAGAAAAGTATCTTTTAAACAACATTGTCGAATATAACATTTTAGCCGAATTTATGCTATTCCATGTCGGAAATAGGTTATCATATAGAACCAGAAAAATATAAAACGCTGTACGATTGATTGAGGAAAAGGGGGAGAGGATTTGCTCATCTTTATTTTCTTTCGAAATTTCACCTCAAATTTTTTAATTTTTTAAGAAGTGAATTTCTTTCGTGACTGTACTTAGGTAACAGATATTTTAATTCTGATACTAAAAAAAATCAAATAGCTTTTTTTTTTTTAGTCCAATAAAAGAAAAGTGTATTTACAATAATATTGTAGAGTATGGAGTTTGAAGCTCATTTATAATGTTCCATTTCGTGAAGAGATCTTCATATAAAAGTAGAAAAGGAAAATCGATGTAAAATGGATGTAGAGGAATTCGGGAGGGGGGGGGGCTTTTCTTCAGGTATCTGAATCCCCTACCCTCCCTCACCCTTTCGTGTCTGCCAAGGGTGATTCTCGTCCGAATTTTCAGAAAATTACGAAAAAAATTAAGAAAATTGTTTCATAAAAAATGGTTTAAAAACAAAAAAAGGGGGGGGAGGTCGCTTATACACATATATATAATTAATTCCAACTCACTTTTTAATTACATTGAAGAAATGGCTTTTTTTCGTGACTGCGTTCAATTTCTAGATTTTTTTTTCTCTGATATGGAATAGAATAATCTTTGTACATTTTCCCCAACAAAACTAAGAATATTTCGAACAATATAATCGGATATGACATTTGAAAATAATTGCAGATGTGATATGTGATTCGGAATATTTTTTTTCTAAAATTTACAGCAAATTTTCTGAAACTATACAACGGCGGGAGGAGAGTGGGGGTGGGGGTGGGGGGTTAAACTCACGGCAACAGAGTTTTTTCTTCTTTCTTTTTTTTCAACAATCTGTTCACGAAATATGATGTTTTTTATACTATTGATTGACGAAATATGACAATTTTTCAGCTATCTGTAGATAGAATTTGTATTTTACTCAATCTGGTGACAGATTTTGCTTTTTTTTCGTCATCTGTAGAAAAAATTAAGAGTGTTTTCGCGATGTGTTGAAAAAAGTTGCCTTTTTTTTTTCAAGATCTTTTGATGAAATTTGGCGTTTTTTGCGATTTTTTAATGTAATTTGATGTTTTTCTGCCATCCTTTGATTTTTTTCGATTTGTAAACAAAAACAACCGTTTTTTACAAACTTTTCACGAAATGGGATTTTTTCTCCGTTTGTTTACAAAAGTTGCCATTTCTCGCAAACTGTTGACAAAATATACTACTTTTATGCGATCTGTTTACGAAATTTGCCATTTTTCACGATCGTTTCATGAAGTTTGACTTTTTTGCAAACTTTTGATGAAATATGACGTTTTTTCGCGATCTTTTGAATGAAATTTGACTTTTTTTTAACATGTGTTGTAGAGGTCTGCACGGGCCCGGGCCTCGCAGGCGAAATTGTTCCGAATTTTCTAACGGGCCGGGCCGGCAAAAAAATAGAACGGACCCATACGGGCCAGATGATAAAAAAAATTAGCGAGCCTGCCGGCCCTTTATAAAGATTTACTTACAAAGGATAAACTATGCATTATTTTCAATGAATATGGCTTTAATAAAAATAACATGTAGAAATGTGCGTCATGAGCCGATACGTAGTTTGACAACATCAATGCAGAAATGTAATTTCTACAGTGTAGAGATCGGCATCGGATAGTTATATTATGTGTAATCCGAGCTTAATATTTTTTAGTAGTCTCGTGCCGGGCCGAGATCAGTTTTTCTACATATAGACGAGACGAGCCGGAACTAGACTTAATTGTTCTCAAGGAGTTTAGGGTAGACAGCATGATTTGTAAAATTATAAATAGCGATAAAGAACTTATGTTAACGTAATCTTTGGATGTATACTTATTAGTTTATCTTAAATTCACTTCTCAACAACGCGAAAGTTTGACACATTTTGCGACTAATTTTTAATTGTAAAAGTATAGAACTGACAAGCCTGACTATTGAAGGGATTTGGAATCGAATAGAGTTTTTAGTTTTCGTAAATAAAATACTTGCCTAACCTTGTTGAGATATAAGATATTCTTGTCAAATGGTTGCAGATTTTTCTCCCTTCCCATGCTGTCGCTTCCGGAAATTCTATTCAAAACGCTAACTTTGACAGCTATATTGTTTGTTTCAAAAAATGGATAAATCCATTCGATTACATAGTTTGAGTAAAAATACCTGCTAATCCTCTAATGCGATCTCTAAAAAGATTTCAGAAAGTAGCTCCTTTGGGGTTTGAGAATGAATTTGCATTTGGAATCTTTTAAAATGATATAGAAATATTTCCATAAATTTATTTTTACTTTTCCATAAATTTATTTTTACTATACGGCTTCAAAAGTTACGATGTTTTTAACTTTCTTTTTTTCTTTTGTTCGAAATTATATTAATTTTTTAATGAATTCTTATACGAATGGTGAAAATCTAAGAGTCTAAGTAATCATTAATGTTGCTAATGTGTATTTCCTGTAAAAAATACTGTAGAAGCATCCCATAGACATGTATGCAGGATTCTTTAAAAAAAAATCTTAATTATATTATAAAAATCTGAGTTTTTTAGAAATAGTTGAAATTGTGACCGGCAAGACCCAATAAGTCGCCAAAATGTAAACAGTTATCTCTTCCTAGCGCCAAAGGAGAAAAGTTTTCATCTGCACGTACGGTATGGTGGGTGTTCCAGTGACAAACAATAGAGTCCGCTCCGTAAATGTCAAGAGATTGATGACACTGGTTTTCGCGGAGGGGAGAAATTCTAGGTTACAACAGTCGTAAAATAGCCGTGCTTTGGTCGAAAAAATATTTAGGGTACAGCTGCTGAACCCGCCGGAATGAACAGGTTAAACAGAGAAAAAAGTGATACTGGAGCCGAAGCATCTGATAAGGAAAATGAGAAGTGTAAAACTATAAAAGAGATGGGAAGAACCCTAAATTATGAGGAAAAAAAATTGATGAGAGGATAAATTGTGACATGCAAGACCCTGGATATCAGATTTTAAATGACAATGAGATTGTGGCTGAGATTGAAGGCGAAAATGAAGAAAATGAAAATGAAATTGAAAACGAATGCTCTGAAAATGACCCAAGTCCATCACATAGCGAAGCCTTTGAATGCTTGGAAACAGCTATGAAATGGCTCGAAAGGCAGAAAGACGCTGATCCTATTCAGGCAATGCATTTAAGAAGCATTAGAGATATGGCAGCATTGTAAAGAATGTATTCTTTGAAGCAAGAAAAAAATCAAAAGCTTTTTTACTTAAATTATAATCTTTAAAAAAAAGACAAAAAAAAGTTTAAAAAGTGAAAAAAAGACAAAAAAAAAGTTTAAAAAATGAAAAAAAAGACAAAAAAAGGTTTAAAAAATGAAAAAAAGACAAAAAAAAGAATTAAAAAATGAAAAAAAGGCAAATAAAACATTTTTAAACACGTCAGCACTAACAGTGTTGCCAGCCCTAAGCCTGGATAAAGTGTGAAGGTTTTTGTATAGATAGGGATATCCTTTAAATTGTCTGTCCAGTTATCCGAACTTTTGCTTATCCGAACTAGGGTCGGTCCCGACGTGTTCGGATAATCGGCCCTCTACTGTAGTAGTAATATACAGAATAGTATTATATAGTATAGTAGTATTTAGTATAGTAGTATTGTATGGAATAGCATTATTATTATTATTATTATTATTTTTATTATTATTATTATTATTATGATTTTTTCTGATCTTGTGAAAGACAGATCGCTGATAATGAGCAATTATTTAATATAATATAACAACGCAATAGTATTGTTATTCTTTAATTATTATAATAGTATTATATAGTATTATATAGTATAGTATTATACAGTATAATGGTGTTGTATAGAATATTATTAATATTCTTTTTTATTACAAATTAAAATAATGATTTCATCATAGTTTTTTAATAAAAAAGGAAACTTGTGTTAATATTTAAATTACTTATAAATGCATAAAAATCTATCGCTTACATTTTAAAATGAGGAAGATGAAAAATCCTATATAATTAACGTCCTCATAATTTGAGGGAAAATGAGTAATTGCAAAGAATTCATTGCTATCACAAATGAAATAAAAAAAAACAAATAAAAAAAAAAAACTAGAATGAAACAAAAAGATTTTTTTATTTCATTTACAAATGAGTTAAAACGATGTCTCAAAAGAAAACAATAGTTTTCAATTGTTAAACATTTTCTTTCCTTTAAGAGAATAGCATCAGTTCTTTCATATCTATACATACATTTCCCCTTAATGAAACAAAAAATAATAAACACTCATTAAATAATAATAATAATACAATATATATATACTTTTATTACTAAGATTTTAAAAAAATAATGTTATTCTTGAATCACTTTCTTTTAAGTCTGAAAACAAGCAGGAATGTGAAAATACTATAAGATCGAAATATGCGGGTCTCCCCCCCCCCTTCCCCCATCACGTGCTGGTCGCTGCGCTTTATCCCTGTAAAGTTTCTTTTCTAGCACTGCTCAAAGTAGCGTAGGCTACGTAGCGGTGAGAGAAGTCTGCATTTACATTGGGCCAATGAGAGCTTTGGCCTTTTTTATCTTTCTCCCTCTCTAAGATCTTTGCCAAATGTAAACACCAAAGCCTTTGAGTTTAAGAACACCGTCCGCTGAAGGGCGCTACGGTCACTCGCTAAATTTCTCCCATAGAAGTGACAAGGCTTATATATACAATGGCTTTGTTTGTATGTATTTGAATGTGACACATCATTTAACATTCGGTTTTTAATTTACATTATTTATGCTGTATATTTTATGGTGTGAGTGTTTAAATAAAAATTCTGTATTTTCATTCATTCTTGAGTACATTACAAGCATTAACCGCTTCCCTGTTTTGATTCTTACGTCATACTGGCACGGTGTTTTTGCCAATCATGGTTTGTCCGTACTAAGTATGGGCAGACATACTCCAAACATAATTTATTACTCACACCAGTCAAATTTTACTGTAAACTTTGCATTATTTGATCCAAATATATTTTTATTGTTATTATTCAATTAAGCAAAAATGTCTATTTTGAAAAACTGGTGATAAAAGATTAAAAATTCCGTAAAAGATATGAAAAAATAGATATAATTTGAAAGTTATTTTTCTTTCAACACTAATGATCAGTTAAGTGGTTCAATCTTGAAAGGCGACATTTCCCTTTGATTAAAAGATAGAAAACCTAAGATTATAAATGCACAAATAAAGTATGAAAAGGGAGCAAACAGCTGTTTCGAATCTATTAATTCTTTAATTAAAAAAATATATCAATAAGTTAAAAAATATTTTTAAATATCTTCTTTAATTTAAATCTCTCTTTTCCCCCTCTTTTTAGTTTTTGTTTTGTTTGTTCTCCGGTAGATGTCGCTACTTGTCCACCCAGTTGTTCAGGCTGTTTTCTTCTCATTGGTTGATTTTCCTTTATGCGGGATCGTTCCCGTTGCGGGTATATAAGCCTTTGTCTCTCTGTCACTTTGCTCAGTTTTGCTTTGTCTAGCTCGCTGAGTTTTTGCACTGAAGAAGAATCTCGTTCGTAGATTCGAAACAGCTGTTTGCTCCCTTTTCATACTTTATTTGTGCATTTATAATCGCTGGTTTCCTATCTTTTAACAGTTTTGCACAAAGGCTTTATTTGCTATTTTAATTTCCCTTTGATATTCAGCATTCTCTAGAAAAAACAGAGGAAATAATTAAAAAAATTCTCCTAAATGACAAACTTTCGATGTGTGCACAACTTAAAACTTTTATTTTGTGTTTTATTTTTAAATGATGTTTACAAATAGCGAATGTAAACCGAGATGATAATTATTTTTGTTTGGTTTATTTTTAAGTTAGTTTAATATTTAGTTTATTTTTAAATTAGTTTAAAATTTAGTTTGTTTTTAAGTTATTTTTGTTTTCTGTATTTTATTTTGACAAATTACATTAAAAGATTATATTAATACTAAGACTAAAAAACCTGGGAATTCTAATCTTAACCCCTTGGGGACGACCGAGACGTATACGTACCGCGAAAAGGCTTAAGAATCAGAGTTTATCCCCACAAATAAAATTTTATTATAAAATTAGCCGTATTTAAGCTGTGCATTATCTCGATTCAATAAGATACAAATTTCTGTTTTTTAAAATCGCTGAAGAAACATTTAAAATTTCGTAAAAGGCTCCCGTCGCTAAGGGTTTAAAAAATCGGAATTTCTCAAGTAGGATAAGACATATTTAAAATCAAATCCTTTTTAACTTCTTTCAAATCATTCCTTCATAAATTGGAAAGTTTTTGTGAATTGCTGAACTAATCTTTTGGCTTAAAAATTTCATCTAGTTAACAATCTATCAAGTAGTATTGAGCATACATACATTAAAAATAAATAAATAAACGCTATTTTCTAACATGTCAGTGCCAGATTCGATGATTAAAGGCGTGCCCTGAATTTTTAGACCCGCGTAAATATTTTTATTGCATTCGAGATTCATTATAAAAAAATCATTTAAAAAATAAATTACTACTAAGGGTTTTTAAATTTTTATTTTGCAGAAGTACAATATTTAGTGAACCCATATTCCCTATGTAAAATTTCTCTTTTATTAATAAATTTTCTTGATTATTAATAATACTGTCTAATAATGCTGGGTTGGATTTCAAATATATTTTAGTATCCAAAAATGTTCGGTCGTGATTTAAATAAAAATAAATAAATCTTCGTTCAAAATAAAAGTTATTAAAAGGCTACCATTTAAAGATAAAGGTAGAAACAAATTTGAAAATTATTTTTAAGTAATTTATTCGATCTGTTTTCCCCTCCCTTGTACACCCAACACATAATAGACCGCCCACCCATTCATCTAAGGGACGATTTTCAATTTTTTTTTAAATTTGAAATTTTTTTTTTCTTGGACAAAAGACTGTTTTTTATTCTGAAATCAAATGATATTGAGCTATTCTATGTTGTTTTAACAAAAGGAGCAAGTTTTTAGAGTTAATTTATGTATGTTGCTATAAGAATATTCCTTGCCTATATTTATAAATAAAATTTTGTCAAACAGTAAACTTAGAAAATGGACTGTACGAAATTATGTTATATATTTTGGTCAAATTTAATCTATTAAAAATTAAAAGTAACTTTAAAAAATGTTACGCATTCTATGCATTTAAAAATATAAAATGTTATGTAA
This sequence comes from Maratus speculifer, assembly GCA_964019185.1. Lineage (NCBI taxonomy): Eukaryota > Metazoa > Arthropoda > Arachnida > Araneae > Salticidae > Maratus > Maratus speculifer. The sequence continues at coordinate 5,403,201 of OZ025302.1, read as the reverse complement.
TAAATCAATATATTTAAAATTTATGGGATTTATTTTTAGTATATATTAGTTGTTTTGTTTCGTTCGAAAGAAATATCGGGTCTGTTACTGTCTTGTCTGTAAACCCTAAAAATGGATGTTGAAATTACTCTGTAGATTTCAATAAGCGCTTTGAATATTATTTTCGTGATTCAGTAAGTAGTAGGAGACATTTTGAAAACACGCGCTGAACCAAAAGGATAATATTAACAGTTTTTATCCTTCATAAGCTGAGATTTTTTTTTATTTAATTATATTTTTTTCATATTTATATGTATTTAACTTTTCTAGGTATAAATGTCAGCTCTTTTATTATGCTTGGTGAAACTCCAAATCATACACATTTATGTACATATAAGTGATAGTAAGCTGTGATTAAATAGAACCTGTAAGATTAAATGGAAGTATTCCGATGAATTACTTTCATTGGATGTTTGTTCATCATTTTTATTCTGGGATTTCGATCTGATTCATTTATAGTTTCTTATGTAAGGAATGCATTAACAAATAGCTGTGCACAGGCTCGCCTCAAAAGGTAATTATTAAACATTCTATATTATATGAATATTTGATGTTTGAAATATTTTTCTTGGCTCCATTTATACTGATAATTAACAGGAATGCGAGACAGAATTCAGAGAAAATTACATTGGAAATTTTTTGCATTTATGTTTACATTATGAATGAAGATGTACTACACAGGTAATGGATGGAGTTTAAGCAGAAAAAGGAATGAAGGATGGATTAATGCAATTAAAATCTTGTAACTTATTATTTAGAAAAATTGCTTCAGTGGGGAAAAAAAAAAAGATTAGTTGTTGGGGCTATCGTAATACTTATCCATCATGAATATGTATAATTCAAACTATAAAAATAAGTCATATGTAAACTATATATAAAATGCATTGAATTCCAAAATAAAATTTAAGCGTATTTTTAATTTTTTTCATACATAGTAATGCTTTATTATGGAATTGTGTGTACTACTAGGTTATCCCATTTACCCATTTCGACAGGCTACTTCCAAATTTATGCATATTGGCGAAGTTTTTATTTTAAATAATGAAACAGCAAATAAATTAGTAAATGGTTAATAAAAATACAAATTAAACATCAAATTAAAAACAATTTAATAACGTAACAAACACGTGTAACGTGTTCAATGTCAAGTAATGATGATAATTACGATATGTGTAGATTAAAGTATAATCTTATAGTTTGACAACAGTTGGTTGAAAGGATAATCAATTAGTTCTTCCCTCAAAGAAACATCGTTATAACTCCAAAAATGATAATAATATTCACTAATAGTTTACTGCATCAGATTAAGCGTCTCATGTCCAATAATAATATATCTTTAAATTAAAATTTGAATGAAATACAGGTTCATGAAAAATCGAAGAGTGAAAAATATGACTTCAAATATCTTGGCATTTCATTATTCGATCCATTTCATTCTTTATGCAAAATTTATTTATTATATTATTATTATTAGGATGAGCGAAGCGAATCCTCTACTAGGCCACTCAAATTACACTTTGTCGTACACTTTACAAAAAAACTATTCAATATTTTAACTTCAAATTAAACACAAAAATAAATTATGATCGGTAGATTTGCACAATATAATTCTTTTACAGTAAAACGTTAAAAAATTTATTATTTTAATTAATTTATTTTGCATGCATTTCCAATACGGACGCATTTTTGCAAATAAATAAAAAATGAAACGCGTATATTTTCAGAAAAAAATATAAATCTTGGAGTAAGTAATTATAGATAGAATCATGATTAATTTAATAAATAAAATATGTTTTCATTATTGAGCAAAATCGTTTGCACAGATGACACTTAAACATTTAAAAAAAATTGTATTGTGGATTTTTTTTTCAACAAAAGAATTGTAAAAAAATAAAATTAATTATTAAATTTGTTATATAAATGAAAAATTAAAAGAATTGAAGCGTGAAGTTGTTGCCTCGATTCAAGCTCTTTATAAATGTATTAATGCAAAGTTGGCCGATTCAGAAACGACAAATGGACTTTAACCATTTCTTACTTTATCATTTGGATCTAAAGTAATATTACGTTCTTATTTGTGGACCGAAAAAGGTTTAGTGAGCGGGACTTTAGACTTTGTCGCACGTAATAAAATAAATCACAAGCCACCAGACCAGATATAGCGAATAATCATGGATAAATTTGAATACTACAATAATTTAACTTATAAGAATTGGTGCGTACCAATTCCCCCAATAATTAAATTCTGGAAAAATGGAAGCATAAATTGCTCAAGGAAAGAATTTCTTCTGCAGTTAGCTTTTGCTGTTGCAATTCATAAATCCCAAGGTTTAACATTAGATGAAGCAGTTGTAGATATTGAGGATATATAGACACTATAGTTGGCTTAAAAACGTACGTAACGTTGTCGAGAGTGAAAATCCTTCAAAATTAAGCATTCAATAGAAATTTTCCTTACGAAAAATTCTGCAATATCAAAAATTCTGATACGCTAACATGTATAAAAACGAAGAAATTAGAAAAAAAGTTTTACAGTTAAAAATTCATAGTATCAACGAGAGCAGATTTCAAATGTTTTTCCAGAAAATAGGATTTTGACGAAGTAACATTCTTCAAGCTCTCTTCAAATATATTATTCTAAAATAGCTATCAAAGATTATTTGATGTTAATTACGAAGATTGGAAACATGCATATTTCAAACAACTAAAAAACACCAGTGGTTACTGAAAATTGTAAAAACATCTTTAAAAGAGCTTTTAGTTGAAAATTTAAAAATATTTTGTAAAAGTTTGCTTCGAAAATATTTTATTATGCCAGTCTTACATCATAAATAAAAAATTAAAATGCGCCAAAACATAAAATAAAATTTTTGTTTAATAAAGATGCAAAAATAATATTAAAAAATATTTTTACTTTCAAATATCTGTTTTATAAAATAATGCTTCGCGAATCCAAACAAAGCATGGCTTTTGCTAGTTATTATTCTCTTTTACATTAAAATTCCTTAAAAAAAGCATTTCAAAAATTTTTATTTACGTTTCATCACAACGTTCAAGAGTCATAATCAAGTTTATTGATATTCAATAAGCATCTGCCCATTGTTACATACTAAGTACACACGAAATTTCAAGTCTCTTTCTCAATTTGTTCAGGAGATAGAACGCTTACAGACACACAGACAGACGGAGGACAATTTTTTCTAAAAGTATGTCTTTCCGAATCTCTATAGTCGGAAGCGTCTTAATCCGTCAAAAAAAATTTCTATTTTCAAAACCATTGCAAGACCTACCCAGTATACCGAGTACAGTCTATGATGAGAAAGTATAAAGAAAGGAAGAAAAAGGAAAAAGATTACGGCAGTCAGAGTTAATTTCGTTAGTAATTAGTTCGATAAAATGTAAACGATACTTTATCGTTTATCGTTGATTAAATTTTAACACTTAATTAAATAATTTTAACCCTTAAATAAATTTTATTATTCGATAAAATTTACATGATAAAGAACCGTCTAAATTTTATTATTCTTAATAGAATTATAAAATTTAGACGATTCTTTAATTTGTCTAAATTAAAGAATTTAACGTTCTTTAATTAAGACGTTATTCTAAATTAATGTATAATGTGTTTGATTTATTTACTTATTTAGTTATTGCGGGGAAGTAACATGTTTTGCTTATAATGATTTTAATATTCTGGTGGTTTTTGTTTCCCTATAAGGCGTTCTGCAATACTGCAAATTGTTAAAAGCATAATTGAATGTTTTAAGACATTAAAATTGTTGTTGTAATAAAAAATGTTCAAAAGAATGATAATTTTATGTAATATAATTCTTTAAAGTGTTTACACTGTTCAGTTACAACTATTCGATGATTAATTTAATTCGATGACGATTTAATTATGTTTTTAATAATTTGCAAAATTAATAATTGTTTTATACAGAAAAATAAAGTCAAGCATATTGCAGGTAGTATTAGCGAAATAATGATGCAATTTCGACGTAATAATAGTTAAATATGTATTAGTGTAAATAATATGTAAATGCCAACTTTTACAAACAATTCCTAATTACTTCCACCCAGTTTCTTTTTCTTTGTCACCATAAGCTGCCAAATGCTGCAGTACTATGAGGACAATGCCAAGCGTTCTGTCGCCTCGCTTTAGACGGAGAGAGTTCCAATCCAATAGTATATGAAATCCCCATTGCAGCGAGTGGGAGTCTCTCATCTGAATCCCTCTTATTTTGAGAAATATAGCGAGGAGAACTTAATAGCTATAGAGGCGCCTAGTCGCTGTTAAAATTGTGTGATTAACCCTCTCAAAACGCATTTAATACAATAACATATTATTTTATAGATTTACTGGTATGCGTTGAAAAATAAATCTTTAATGTTAACTCTAGCTTGAATTACTAGCATTCTATAACAGGTTTAATTTGTTTTCATCCGGAAGAAACTGGTTCTATCAAGAGCAAGAAATAGAAGAAACTATTATTCTTTAACCTTCCTACCCTGAATGGGTCTAATCGACCTATGACTATAAACTGTTTCATACGATTCGAACCAGAACTTTTTTCATAAAGAAAGTTAAACAACAGGTTCAGAGCAATGATGGTAACATCGTCAGCCAGATTTCCCTACAAAATTTCCCACATCAGTCTGATTTTCCCCTCATAAGGAAGTCTCTAGGGCCGCCCTCTGTCGGCAGTGTTTCTAACTATATTATTCCCTATATTATCCCTCGATTTCCTTTTTTAAGCTTTTGAATATTTCAAAAAAGTAGAACATTTTTAAAGGGTAATATCTAGCAATAATAATAATAATAATAATAATAATAATAATAATAATAATAATAATAATAATGATAATGATAAAGATTTTTGAAAGATTTTTCTTATTTCAGTAAAAAATAAAGTACGTATTCGAGGATTAACATTTTGGATAAACAAAAATATAAGTACCTCCGTTTATTTAAATTAAGCATAGTTTTTCGATGGTTAGTAACAACTAGAATTATTTCATTTTGAAAACATTTAAATATATCGGCAAGAAAAATCTAAAAATTAAGAAATCCAGCTCCTCTAATATTGTATAAGCTTACACTTATATAATATGAAGAGAAATGCTCGGTTCAGAGTATGAAGCGAACCCATGGAACGAGGCTTGGTTTCCTAACGCATTTCTATGGTGTTTGAAAATGTTAGTCATTTGCAGTTAAATGATTTAGATCTTTTAGTCTGAACGAGGCTTTAAGAATCATACTCGGTAATTACGCCGCTACTTTCAGGAACAAAATATCTAAGAAAGAAAATTCACAAAAATGTCGAAATTTCCCACAAAACCACAAAAATCCCTTTTTCCCACAAAGCTCTGTTTTCCCCTCGAATGAGGGAAATTTCCCACGAGCTACCATCATTGGTTCAGAGAAATAAGTTAATTAAATGTATTAAAATATTCTAAATTACAGTTCTGGTGTGAAATGTTTTTATCAAGAATGAGTAAAATTTGAACAGGGTAGGAAGGTTAAGAATTTACTATTTAACTCTCAATTTTGTAAAATACAATAAATAAATTCTTCTGATAATCTTACATAAATTGATTCCATTCAACTCAACAAAAAATAATAAAGTATATATATTAAATTAATAGTCTATTAATAATCTTTTAGCATAGATTACATACAACACCTGTTTAGAGATATTCAAGCAATCGCTAAATGGAAAAAAGAAATTTTATACAAACTACACAAAATCAGATTTTATCTATTTCAATTTAACCAACATATTTTTTAATTATTTGAACTTTTGAAACGAGTAGTAAATAGAAGGGATCATTTCAATAATAGGAAATCCGTTTAAATAAAAGACAGTGCTTTGAGTTTATATCAATTTTATTAAGGCAAGTAATATACAATAATTACTGTGCTAAAATAATTCATTAAAATCCACATTTTCCTTATTATAATGCAACATAGAGTTTTGTAGAAACAGTCAGTCTCTCAACTAAGAATAGCTGAATGCAAAAGATGGAAAAAATTCTTTTCAGTCCTACACTTCACACTTTATTTAGTGCTTCTTAAAGTGATTTATTCCCAGAGGCATAAACGCCAGTGTTGTGAAGCCCTACCGATTGAAATTATATTTCACAGTGGCCGTTGATGTGGCAGCCATCATGATTCCTGAATAAGATTTTATACCGGTAGTGTGACAAATAAGGCTTTTGTTACATTTATCTTTTTCTCGTCATATTTTATGGTGTGATTGTTTAAATAAACATTCTGTACTTTCATTTATTCCTGAGTATATTCAACTATTACATATTACCTCATACACTTACATCATTTGAAGCATGACATTTTCATAACAAAAGTCTTTCGGAGGTTGTCCATACACAGGTCCAAAATTTTCCGTTATTCGTTCTTAAATCTGCTGCTTGAATGTATCAGCTGTAGAATGTTTCAAGTACATCATTGGAATATTGCATAGGTTAAAAGTTAATGTCTTTAACTCATTTGTTTCTTCTAGTTATTTATCTGGTGTGAGTTTTAAATCAAAGTGTATGTTGTTTACTGATTTGATTAAATTTATAGAAATAGCTCCTTTATTGCAGTCATAGATGGTACATTCAATGTACAAAATTGAATAATTGGAATAAATCATATCTTGTTTTCATACATCAGTTTTATTAATTAATGTACATCTGGCTTTTAATTGCACATTCCGGCACACCATTGGTAACGTTTACCTCTGAATTTTGTTTATATGTATATATGCAAATAAATATTTCTTTCGAATCTATCAGAAAACTCGCTTTATTCAATGCTGCTTCAAGCACCTCATAAAAGTAAGCAACAAAAAATATTCTTCAGTAATTATCGGAATAAAATATCAGAGTTCATAATGCACGTTACTCCCAAATGATGAAAATGATTAACAATACATTTTTAAAATAACATAATAAAAGAATTATAAAACATGAGAACAAGAACTTTAATTATTCAAGCTGATAGCCCAGTCACATTCCCATCTTTGAAGCAGAGACTGAATTACTCCGCCCACATTTTAAAAATGATGCTTCAATCGGGGGTTTCGAAAGGCGTTCCACATTTACATTGAAAATTAAGTTGAAAATTGACTGACAAATAACTATCAGCTTCGAAAATAGAAAAGTGAATAAAATGATAACGGAATAAGAATTTCACGATATTCCCGGGCACCTTTATTAATTCAGCAATACCTCCACAATATTGCCCATTCATTGTCAATCTTAAATAGCTTTCAAAAACAATCTTAAATAACTTAAAAAAAAGTACGTTTTCTGAAAAATTAGAACATTTCTTACGGTCCCGGAGAGTTCGAAATAACGAGAACAGGCTTTATTTTTAAATAATATTTTAAATCTAACATACATAGTTTCAGGATTCGGAGAGTTTCTAATTTTTTTTTTACGTTTGCTACGATTACTTTAAACAAAGAAGCTTTATGACAAATTTCATTTAACAGCGGAGATAAAAGTTTAAAATAAAGGATATCGTTTCAACTTTTTCACATCCCATGGTTCATTTATATGTATATACTAGCAGGGGAGACCGAGCTTAGCTCGGTCAAAATTAACTTTGTGTTCATCTCGATATAGTATTTTCACTGTATCATTACTCTGTATTATTTCTGTAAAACATGTTTATAATAGTATTATTTAGAAAAACAATCAATAAGAAAACTATGTTTTATGCGCATGTTTATAAATTTTACTTTATTTTAAAATTTACAACGAAAGGACATCGATCTAAATCACTTTTTTAGCTCGACTCTGATTGGTTTAACCATGCATCTCGAATCCTCATAAGAATGTATAAAAAAAATTCTTCACATTCTGAAAGACAATATTTTTTGCTAGATATAGCCAAATTCGGAGGCATTCTTTCATTTGGCTCCAACTACGTGTTTTGGTTTTCGTAATTTTTATAGTCGATTTTTTGGCCATATGTCGCCAATATTTTGTCAAATATCACCAAGTTATTGGCTTTTGCCATATTCTCGTGACCCTGACCCGTATTAATCAAAATGAGCCACTAATCAAATTTGATCAAACATGTGACATAGCTCAATCGTCTTCAGGTTATCAAAAACGGTAGAATATAAAATTGAATCAAAATCATTTAAGCCATTTTTTAGGTAAAATTAGCTTGGCAGCATTCAGCAATGAAGCGAAATGACCCACTAATATAATTTTGTTTAACATGCGACTCAGCCCAATAGTCTTCTCGTGACAAAAAACATTTTGTTTCAAAATTTAGGTAAAATTGATTGAGTCGTTGTTATATATAATTAGAATGACCCTAGCTCATTAAAACCCAAAATGACCCATTAATCGAATTTTCGCGAGCATGTGTCCAAGCGAAATGGTTTTCTCTTGCTCAAAAACGATATAATACAAAGTATAGTCAAAATGGTGAGTACCATTTTCTATATAAAATTAGCATGACCCATCATGACCAACAAATGACCCTTATAATCGAAATCTCTCGAAGGTGTGGCCTAGCTCATTTGTTTTAGCATGCCGAAAAACATTAGATAAAAATTTAAATAAAATCGATTAAGCCGTTTTTTAGATATAGTTAGTTTGACCCTGACCCCTTATGATCCAAAATGACCCATTGATAGAATTTTCTCAAAAATCTGTCATAACCCAATGATTTTCTTGTGCCCGAAAACGATAAAATAGAAAATTTAGTCAAATTGCGCGAAACGTTGTCTAGATAAAATTAGAATGACCCAAAAGTGGCCCACTAATCGAAATTTCTCGAACATGTGACCTACACCAATGATTTTCTCATGCCAAAAATATGTTGTATGCAAAATTTCGTTAAAATCGACCCACCCATTCTTTAGATATAGCTTGACCTTGACCCATTAAGACCCACAAATGACCCTTATAATCGAAAGCTCTCAAATATGCGACTTAGTCCATTAGTTTTCTCGTTTCTAAAAATTGTTACATACAGAATTTCGTTAATTGATCCTGCCGTTCTTTAATTATATATAGCTTGACCCAGACCCTTTATGATCCAAAATGACCCATTAAGCGAAATTTTTCGAACATGTAACCTAGTCCAATGATTTTATCGCGTCAAAAAATGTTGCATACAAAATTTCATTAAATCGATCCACCTGTTCTTTAGATATAGCTTGACCATGACCCATTATGACCCATCATGAACCACAAATGACCCTCATAGTCGAAATCTCTCAAACATGTGATTTAGCCCATTAGTTTTCTCATGTCGAAAAACTGTTACATACAAAATTTCGTTATAATCCATCACGCCGTTCTTTAAATATAAATAGCTTGACCCAGACTTTTAATGACCCAAAATGACCCATTAATCGAAATTTTTCGAACATGTAACCTAGTCCAGTGATTTTATCGTGCCAAAAAATGTTGCATACAAAATTTCGTTAAAATCGATCCACCTGTTCTTTAGATATAGCTTGACCATGACCCATTATGACCCATCATGACCCACAAATGACCCTCATAGTCGAAATTTCTCAAACATGTGATTTAGCCCATTAGTTTTCTTATGTCAAAAAACTGTTACATACAAAATTTCGTTATAATCCATCACGCCGTTCTTTAAATATAAATAGCTGGACCCAGACTCTTAATGACCCAATATGACCCATTGAAATTTTTTCTCGAACATGTAACCTAGCCCAATGTTTTTCTCGTGCCCGAAAACCATAGAATGCAATTTTTAGTCAAAATTGCGTGAGAAAATCTCTAGATAAAAATAGCATGACCCACAATGACCCCAAAAATGACCCACTAACCGAATTTTCTCGAACATGTTACCTAACCCAATGGTCTTCTTGTAATCCAAAACGATAAAATATATAATTTGGTCAAAATCGTTAGAGCCGTTTTTTAGATAAAAATGGCTTGACCCATAATGACCCAAAAATGACCCACTAATCGAAATTTTTCGAACATGTGACCCAGCCCAATAGTTTTCTCGTGCCAAAAAACGATTGGTTACAAAATTTCCTTAAAATTGATCCAGCCGTTCTCTAGATATAAATAACTTAATCCTGACCCATTATGACCCAAAATGACCCAATAATCGAATTTTCTCGAACATTTGACCTAGTCCAATGGTCTTTTCGTGCCCGAAAATGGTAAAATCCAAATTTTTGCGAAAATCGTTAGAGCCGTTTTTGAGATAAAATTTACCCACACAGACACACACACACACACACACACACAATTTTTGCTCGCATTATAGTATAAGATATAACATCAACTGTGAATTTATTTTAAAAAAACTGATAACTAAGAAAGATTAATAGACAAATATTTATAAATGTATACATATATTATTCCTTTTTTTGTAATAAAATTTCAGGGTACAAGGGGAATGAATGAGCACATTTTTTGAAAATGCCTTTTTTCTAATTGGTTCATGTTTAATGTCCGTTGAAAAAAGCATTTTCGAGCGAAAAGGACTGTGGTCGCTTTTTCTTTAATACTTTTTTAAATTAAAGTGATTTTTATAACATATTTTTTTTAATAAAATCTTTTTTTCCGTTTTTTTTTTTTTTTTTTTTTTTTTTTTTTCAATTAAATAAGCGATTTACGAAGAATAATTATAATTGTGCAACGGTTTTTTTTAACTTACTTAAATTTTAAAAATACAAACATTTGTATTTGTTCATTCAAATTAGTCTATTCAATGTTGATACGATGTTTATTTAAATTATAAATCGGGCTTTTTATTATTATGAATGCTCAACCATTTAAAAAATATCTTTAATTTATAATTTTTTTATGAAAAGAATTTTTAAAATTTAATTAAATTTTTAAAACTAAAATCGTTGAATTTTTTTTAATTCAACCTTTTAAACCTTTTGTTTTTTAAAAATTTAAATAAAATTAGAAAAATAAAATTTCTAGCATTTTCAATTTTTTCGCCGTTCGGAGCCTACGGAACTACGATCTAAAATAAGAACGTACAATCGACATGTCACAGACACCAAAATTACATAGAAAAATTTCAAATACATCTCAATTCTGTCAACACGTTTCCAGTTGCATACACATTAGTTCTGCAGGCATGGTCCCACTTCTGTAAATCACCCCGATTAAATAGCACATTTTCCAACTTTTAGTTCTTCCATTTGGAACGAGTGGACTTTGACGCTTCAGTTAAGCTCACCGGATACCGTATATCTTGCGAGGAGAACTAAATACCGCTAGAGTAGAG